>CM060410.1:141176761-143576761 GCA_030545235.1 Helianthus tuberosus | reverse complement strand
TCAAGGACCAAGATGACAGTTTACTCTATTTTAAAATAGGGTAAATTACTTTTTGAGTTGTTTTTGGGGTTTTAACCACTTGAGTCCAAAATCAAAATATTTAACGTCCAAAGTCCCTAAAGCCACTTTTATTAACCATTTGAGTCCAATTTTTTAACTTCGTTTGAATTTTCTGTTAGTTTTTTATTAAAAGACTAAAATACCCTTGTATTATTATTATTAGAGTAAATTGCCAAAATCGTCCCTGAGGTTTGTGCATATTTGTCATTTTCATCCAAAACAACTTTCTTGAACATGGGTGGATTGTGGTATGGGGTGGGTGGTGGAGGTAAATGAGAGAGTTAGAGAGAGGGATGATATATATATATATATAGAAAAAGTATATTGTACATTACGGCTTAACATACTTCACGTACGACAACGTGCGTGATTTGTTCTATAACATGCGTGATTAATGTTTTCAATATGAGTGATTATTGTGTTTCAACATGCATGATTTTGGATTTTTAAGTTATAACGTGCGTGATTTTAAAATGAACGTGCATAATTACTTGTCGTACGTGATGTACGTTAAGCCATAATGTACGTTAACATTCCTCTCTCTCTCTCTCTCTCTATATATATATATATATATATTGCAGATCTTTTTGTGAGTATAATTATATATAAAAAGGTGAAAGAATACTTTGTGCATAGAGACTTGTACTTTGTGTGTAAATGTCTAAATTGCCCTTGTAGTTAACAGATTATATGGATGGTGTTAAAAAATTGGACTCAAATGGTTAAGAAAAGTGGCTTTAGGGACTCAAGGCGTTAAACATTTTGATTTTGGACTCAAGTGGTTAAAACCCATAAAACACAAGGACTCAAAAAGTAATTTTCCCTTTAAAATATTAATATTTCATCAATGCATAACGCTCGGTATTGGTTCGATTCGTAGTCACTTGGTATAACTAGAAAATAAAAGAATTCCAAAAAATAAAGTCATGATATGCCGAAAAAGATAGCGACACTCTGTATAAAAAATCAACACCGGTATAGATTCATTTTGTCACGATACTAACACTTGTTATAGTTTACGATATAAAAAATTGCTCCATTTTGAATGTAACTCAATTTTCTACCAAATTTATACTGTAACAAACCTTAATTAAAAGTTTATATCGACACATTGATGATACTAGTTAGAACGTCAAACACCATATTGAAAGCTCTACAAAACATTATACATGAAAAGTTATAAAGAAAACGGAATTGTATTAAAAATAAAGAAATATAAACATCAATTATATTTGACCCATTTTTGTCTCTGTTGTTTTGTGAAATTGTTGCTTTAATCCAATACTTAGTATTCTCGCATCTAGGTCCTTGAGATTTCCAAATCTTGTCATTTTCTTCCGAGATTCTTAGTTAAATGATACATATACGTTTTGTTTTTCAAGTTTTAACCTTATTTAATCAATTATATTTCACACGACTCAGAACATTTCCTATGTGAGTTAATCAATTATAGAGTTGTAGTCAGACCTACTATATTATATGAGATAGACTGTTGGGCCATCAAAATACACAGACACACAAGATAGATGTAGTAGAGATGAGGATGTTAAGGTGGTTGTGTGGACACACAAGGTTAGACCGGATAAGAAACGAGGTATTTAGAAAAAAAGGTTTCAAGTGGTTATATCAGATAAGATAAAGGTGGGGAGATTGAGAAGGTTGGGCATGTGAAGAGGCGACAAACGACGACACCAGTTATATTAGAGGAAACCTTAACTGTGGAGGGGAGGAGTAGAGGCAAGCCCAAATTGACTTGGGATAAATGGATTAGACATGATTTACTAGGGTTGCACCCTCCGAGGACATGATCCAGGAATATGATATGAGTTCGTGGACACGTAGGATTAAGGTTAAGATTTTAAGGAGATGATACTTGTGTGTCTTAGCTGTGTTAGTAGGGGTGTAGATTTTTTATACACTTTAGGGAGACTTTGCTTGTAATTGTCTTCCTACTTGTATGTCTACTATGTTGTTCCTTGTGGTTTTATTTGTCTATATTCTTCTATGTTACGCTTTCACTACTTTTACTATTTGGTAGATGTCTATGTATATATGTATAGTGTGCTTGTCGAGGAGTCGGGGTCTCTCTGGAAGCAGCCTCTCTATCCTTAAAGATGGAGGTAAGGTTTGCCTGTATCTTACCCTCTTCAGACCCTACTAATAACATCACTGTTGGTGGAATTCACTAGGTACGGTTGTGGTCATTGTTGTTGTTGTTAGGCCGGAGGGTATGAAGAGCGCCATCCCTCCACCTCATCCATGTACAGCGCCACAGGGGCTCCATCACCACACCCAGGTTTTTAAGAGGGGGCACCATCCTTTCTCCGCTACCATGGTAACGAGAAGAATGAGATGTTCAGGTGGGGCCCACTTAATTTAATCCAATGAAATCCTTTTTTTTATTTTGTTTAATAGGGGGCTTTATACCATACCATGCAAGTTAAGGGATGACGTGATAAAGCCCCCTGGCTGACGTCGATCCTACGTGGCGCTGATGTGTCCTGATAAAGCCCCTAGGGACTTCATCCCACACCCTCTAACCTTAATGAACCAACTAAGTAACAACTTGGCACATAAAACACCTAATACTTATCACTCCGGAACATTTAGGTGTTGTTTGTTTTTTCAGAGGTAAAGTGTCTGCAGTCTGCGGACCACATCTGCATACATCTGAACCAGAAGAGGTGGACCAAACCTCTACAGTCTGCAAGAAGAAGACTGTTTGTTTTTTAACTTCTGCAAACTACTCAAATAATAGGCATGAATAACAATAAAAAATCAGCAAACTAACACCAAAATTCAGCAAACTAACACTAAATTTTAGCAAAGTAACATAAAAAATTCAGCAAAGTAACACCAAAATTCAGCAAATTAACATCAAAATTCTGCAAACTAACACCAAAATTAAGCAAACTAGCACCAAATTTTAGCATATAATCTGAAGAAAAAAAACATATAATCTGAAAAAATGCAAACAAATAACCTTAAAATTAAACCTAAACTACATATAATCTGAAAAAAAAAACATATAACTTATAATCTGAAAAGAAACATATAACTTAAAATCTGAAAAGAAACTTATAACTTATAATCTGAAACAAAAAATAACTTCAATTCTGAAAAAAAAACTTACCTGAGGAGTTTGTTGATGGAGATGGCAGAGGTGGAGATGGGTGAACGACGGCAACCTTTGAGTGGAAAACGCGATGGCAGAGGTGGAGATGGGTGAACGACGGAGGTGGAGGTGCGGCGGAGGTGGAGGGGGTAGCGGAGGGGAGGCGGAGGTGGAGGGGGAAGCGGAGGGGGAAGCGGATGGGGAAGCGGAGGGGGAAGCGGAGGGGGAAGCGGAGGAGGTGAGGTCTCGGCTGGAGAAGTGGAGATGGGGCTAGGGTTCTAAGGTTTGAAGATGTGCATGTTGAGAAGTGGAGAAGTGGAGCTTGAAGAGTTTTGAAGAGGCAAGACCACATCTGCGTGAGGAAGACCTCTAGAAGAGGTTTTTTAGTGAAAACTCTTCCAAAAAACAAACATGCTGCAGACTCAAATGTCTGCGCGTTGTCTGCGTGGTGCAGACATAAGAGGTTGTGAAGTACTTCTGACAAAAAACAAACACCACCTTACTCTTGTGGGTTTCTAGCTCTCATTCCATACACATATTTACTCCCACGGAGTGGGATCATATGTAATATTTTTGTTGCAAGACTAACGATTATTTTATACAGTATGACTTCTCCAAGGAAGATGTCACAACCCCCGTCCCCTAGTAACCCAGGAACGGGCGGCCGTGGCCAGTTTCAGTGGTATCAGTGTTTATCAAATTGGCAGCGAAAATTTTCATCAGGACCGTAGTTAGGAAATATGTTATCAGAGTTAAACACCAAAATATTTATATTAAAGAAATGGGATAAAACCCAAGTTTTTCTGATAATATATTTATAAGTGGGACAAAACCCGATTTTTCATTTTAATACATTTCTTTTTGTAGGAAATAATTCCCTAATTATTGAAAAAGATTCTCCTTTTTAATTAGGTAACTTTTATTGCCACTTTTCTAAGCCTTCAGTGCTCTCCAGCTGGCTTTTATTGACTTCACACTAAGTTACCTGAAACACGTGTTTAAAACATTTTATCAGCAGAAAATACTGGTGAGTGAATCCCAGTTTAATCAAGTTTAAGTAAAACCCAGAGTACAGTATTGAGGGCGATCTCGCAATTATATTTGTTTCCAAGACATATCAATTACCATCTATGGTACTGTCAAACCTGACTTGTGGAAATGTTACTCCTTGACCAGGTGGTAACAAATTTTGTATATAAAACCCCAACATACTAATCATAATTGTATGCTTACAAATACTCAATAACTGTTATTCGCATGGAAAAGTATTTAAGGTTTTGTAAAAACATTTAACAAAAGATTTACAAAAAGCGGATCAACTCACATTGCTATTATAGGGCTTTCTTTTGTGACTTCTTGGTTATAATCTAATTAAATAAACAATGAACAAGTGTTAGTATAATAACCCATTTTAACATTAGTAATACTCTCCCCGAGACGGCATTCCAACGACTACGTCGGGCAGAACCACGACAGCCGTTACGGAACCCTAGATCAATCGGGCAGCGTATCTAATACGTATCCAGGGGTTATAATACTTACAACGGGGCAGGGCTTCACTATTTAGGGGGGGTATAATACCCGCGTATTATCTCTACTCTTTAGAAATTAAGTAAGAAAGAAAGTTTTGAGCGATCGGAACTGAAAGCCGATGCCATTCTTATATAGTGCTGAATTCTGTCTCTCTCGCGGCCCGCGTAAAACAAGGACAGGGGTTACGCGGCCCGCGTCAACCCTGGTCAAACGTGTAGCCTATCCGGGTCACTGCCTAGCCTCGCCACGATGATGACACGTGTCATCACCGGGCTGCGCCACTTACCTTGATCTCACGCGGCCCGCGTAAACTAACGTACGTCTTACGCGGCCCGCCTAAGCTTAAAACTCAACGAAATCAGGTTTTAACCTTGATACCGCCCGCGTAAAGTTGGGGTGGGTCTTACGCGGCCCGCCTCAACTTAATATTTCTTGTTTTTAATTTATTTTTAATGCTATATTGTATTTCGGGCTCGGTTTTCACATACGGGGTGTATTTTGGGACATTTTGGGATATTTTAAAATATATTAGGGTGTTGGAAAATATAATCAAGGGTATTGGTTTATTTAGGATTGTTACAGAAGGCATTAAAGAATCATTTCCCAAGCACTAGAACAATTTCGTTATTGGAAGATTTGGTTTGGATGGTACGTGATGTTACACCAACAACCTTTTTTTCAAAGTAATAAACCCACAAATTCTTAAGCATGCTATTCATATATGCACCATTCTAGTGATTAAAAGATTTTTGTTGATAAAATATATAGCTCATTTAAGAGTTAACAAACTCTTATGTCGAATACCCAAATCCCTGATGACGTTTAAAGGGTCTTCGCTGACGTCGGGATATCTCAGCCTTCAAGTGCTACAAAAAAGAAACCGTTAGCCTCGTCACGGAGGGCCCCGGCAGGGGGATCCGTGACCAAGCTCTGGCGTGAGAGTAAGTAAACTTGCCGGAGAGTATGAGAAGCTTATTCCGATGAGTGTGACCACCGGAATATTTCTCTATGGTGTGAATCTAATAAGTATGTGTGTGTATTTAATGTGGAGGAATATCGGTCGGAATAAATGAGAGAGTATTTAGTGTGATACCTTGGACTTGCCCCTTTGGTTGTCTCTTACCTCCCTTATATAACCGGGAGGCCTTATCTTGCATGTGGGATATTTACGAGACGAACTAACGGACTCTGAGCACCATTGGGGAACTCAGACACGCGTCTGAGTCCCAACGGGAAGATGATCACCCTTAATTAATGCCACCGGCTGGGAAGTACCATGCCAGCCGGAGATGCCTTTCTTATCACCTCATTAAATGCATGCATGCGGTCCCTCGTCTCTGAAGTCTTTGTCTGGGGGTGACTCCCAGTAATTTCTGAACATTAACTTACTTCGATATTATTGTAATCTAAACAATTATGCACTCTAGGATACTTTTAACTTTTTGATGCTTGGGGGGAGAGTCTTTGTGTAGGGGCTCTCCTGGTACTTAATCGTATGACTTGTGATTGTATATTGCCATCTTGCTTTTACCTGTCTTTTGGTGTGTTTTTTTTTGCAGGAGTCTTTGCCGGGAACTGGGCCAGCATTTTCCTGAAGACTTTTAGTTATTTGTAGTATGTTTACGAAAAACTCTGTTTAGTCCGTTTACCAGGCCTTCTAGCTTGTATGTTAGCTTTTCTTTTAGGGCCAGTAGGGATTCCTGTTGTACGTTCACTTTGTAGCTTGTGTACGAAAAATTTCTTAACGTGTATGTGTTGGCTTTTTTCGTAGTTTGTTTACAAAAGTATGTTGTGCTCATGATTTGCTTTATAAACCAGGATTGTCTGTTTGAGGACAATCCCGGGACAAGTCTATACCGTGAGTGTATGTTTTTTTGGCTTGTTTGTCCGTTTTCTTTGGGTTAGCTACACCCTATTTTGCCCCACGGCCGAGCGTTTGGTATGTTGAGCATACCTTTTACACGTGTGTTTGTTCGTTATTAGGTTTGTAGTTTTTCTAGGCACGTCTGCCTTGATACAACACCTGTTATTTTGTCAAAAAGGGACAAGTAAATTGTCCGTTGTCATTCATTTCTTGGGGACCATGTCCTCCAGTACAAGTTTTTACAAAAGATTTTTCTTGGGGTAAGCCCCTGACTAGCAGTTAATCATTAAAAAGCGGCTCCCTGGCCGTTCTTCCTTAAAGCCTTCTTTATGTCTCACATGTGGTACTTCCTGAGTTGCATAAGGTTCCATGTTCTTGGGACCTCCTTGCCTTGAAGTGTTTCCAGATTGCAACTTCCCTTGCCGTTTGCCCAAGTAACCCGGTAAGGTCCTTCCCAGTTGGGCCCTAGTTTTCCGGTGTTCTCTTGTAGGCTAGCTTCATTTGCTCTTAGGACCAAGTCCCCCGGGACGAGATTGAGTTTTTTCATCTTGGCATTATAATAGCTTTCAAGCTGCTTTTTGTACGTAGCCTCCCTGACTGCTGCCACTTCCCTTCTCTCTTCAAGCAAATTCAGGTTCATTCGGAGGTCTTGCTTGTTTTCAGCCTCTTTGAGCTTCATTCTGGCAGTTGGGGACCCTATCTCAGCTGGGATGACGGCCTCCGTCCCATAAGTTAAGCTGAAGGGGGTTTCCCCGTTGTAGTCCTTGGGGGTGGTCCTATATGGCCATAGCACAAATGACAATTCCTCCAGCCATCCTTTTTGTTTCCTCCCGAGTCTCCCCTTCATTCCCTTGATAACGCTTTGATTTGCTTTTTCCACTAACCCATTGCTCTGGGCGTAAGTGACGGAGGTAAACACTTGGTGTATGTGCATCTGCTCGCACCATGGCCTGAAGGGTTTCCTAGCAAATTGAACACCATTGTCACTCACCAGTTCCTTTGGGACCCCGTACCTGCAGATGATGTTATCTAGCACAAACCGTCTCATCTGTTCCCCGGTTATCTTTGCCAAGGGCCTTGCCTCTATCCACTTGGTAAAATAATCGATGGCAACCACCACATACTTAACCCCTCCTGGGCCTTCTGGGAATGGCCCAATTATGTCGATGGCCCACTTCTGGAAGGGCCAAGACGTTGAAACAGGTATCATTAGGTGTTTATGGCGGTGCGTCATGGGTGCATGGACCTGGCAGTTGTCACATCTCTTGATCTCCTCTAATACTGTCTCATACATTCTAGGCCAATAGAATCCCGCATTCATCGCCTTTGCCACTACTGTCTTTGGCCCATAATGCATTCCACAAATCCCCTCATGTATTTCTCTAATCACATACTTAGCTTCTTCACTATCGACGCACTTCAAGGATGGGCCCAGGTATGACCTTCGGTAAAGTTCTCCGTCAATCAACTCGTATTGTAAAGCTTTGACTCTTACCTTCCTGGCCGCCCAGTCTCCCTCAGGTAGTGTCCCATTGATGTAGGGTAAAATACACATATTTATCCCGTGTAAAGTGTATAATTATTGTATAGTTTTTATTTGTTTTATTTAGTTTTTAGTAGTATATTACATTATTTTGTGTTGGGCCAGGTTATGGTGCAAAAGGAGCGAAAAAAAGAGTAATATGGAAATAACCAGCTAGTTGGGCAGAATGGGGCGCCAGTGACCAAAGTAGAATTGCATCTATTTTCTGTGAGTAGGCCGGGGCTACTATCTCTATTTTATAAGTTAGAGGGCCGCCAAACATCAAAAGCTCAGCAGCGTAATTAATAAAGGGATCTTGGGCTTTGCAGGAATTAGAACCCAACATGTTTGCGTAGAAAAAAGGGTTTTATGTCATATTTAAAAATTGTGATGATCATTATATTAAATCATATTCTATCCTAATAAATCTAAGGTGATCAGACAAAAAGAATCCATGGTGGACGAATTTTAAGGAGGCCATGAAATATGAAAAGCCCAATGAATTTTCCTGAAGGTTGATAGTGGGCCGAGAAGGTGGAAAAAATATAGTCCAGCAATGTTACGTGTATTAAAATTGGGGGAATCAACATTGAGGAAAAAAAAATTAAAGAGTTTGACGGCTGATTTGATACGAGGCAACGAGCTGAGAAAGAATTCGATCAACAGAGAGCAAAAGGAATACACCAACACTGGGGTCGCACAAAGGAAAAAGAAAGAATCACGGCTATTTGTTGGCGCAAAGGAGAAAAGAAGTACTCGGTTCGTGTGTTGAGCATTACGGGTTCGATATCGTGCTTATTTTTCTAATCTTTTACATCGAAACCATGTCTTGTTTAATTTTCACAACTGAGTTCGTTATGTTTTTTATGAATATGAGTGGCTAATTTTCTTAAACTACATGGGTTTAGATGAACTTGATGATTGTAATGCGATTTGACATGATTATGGTTATTTGATGTGATTTACATAACTTTGCCTTGTGATTGATCTTGATATTGCATGTTGGTGTGTTTTGATTGATTATTGGTTGATGAATTCAGCGGTTTAGGCACATAGAAATATCCCCTAGACTTAGAGTTTAATTTGAATCGTTGATCTTAGGGTTTTCGGTTTGAATATTGAGTTGAGAAATTGACCAATTCGATTAATAATAAAAATCAATATACTAAAACTTTCATCCTCATCTTGTGACTCGAAAGACGATTAAGGTGAGCTAGGTTATTAGCTAATCATTGGTGGGTAGATTGGGTGACCGATAGCTCGGGCTCGTTTATTACATCGTGGTTAAGGTTTCCTAGGATTTCAATCTTCAAGGTTTGGTTTGCTTTGCGTTTTGAGAGTTTTGGGGGTAGAGTTACTTTCATTGCTTGATTCTCGTAGGATTTGGTATCGATAGGTCGAGCCGGTTTGTTCTAGCACTTCACATTTCGTCTTTATCTTTCGTTTGATACATCTCTAGCGGGGGGTTAATCGAGGGAGTAGGATATTTAACCATTGCCATAGTCAAGATAGCGTTGCATGATTCTAGGGATTCGATACCTAGGTAGTCTTTTCTCATCATATTTGATTTAGACTTTGCTCCCAAGTTTGTGTTTGTTTTACGTTGCTTGTCATGTTTGACATTTTCTTATTTAATTAGATTATTAGTTTAATTAGTTAAAACCTCAAATCCAAATCACAAATTAAAACCAGTTAAGTAATTAGTTGATTCAGGGTCTAGTTAGCGTCGCTAGTGTCTCGTGGGTTCGATACTCGGACTTCATTGAGCTTTACTACATACGATAGGTACACTTGCCTGTCTTGTGGTCTAGCATTAGGATAGTCTTAGTTTATAAATTTAAAACTAGGGTTTCTAGATTAGGTTAGTTTTTATAGACCACATTCAGCACATCATCTTTGAGGAATCTTACAATCGGTGTCATCCACGTCTCTTGTGCGTTTTCAATCACAGCTACCTCTTTTGTGCCGAGGAGGGGGAGGTAAGGACTTCCATTTTGACTTCCCTTGCTAGGTGGTCAAATTCTACGGAGGCCAGCTTGCTGAGGGCGTCGGATTTCCTGTTCCTTCCGCGGGGGATATATTCTAGCTTGAACGTCTTGAAGGCCTTGGCTGTCTCTTTCACTTTGGCTACGTACTGAGCCATTGTGTTGTCCTTGGCCTCGTACTCCCCTTGGTACTGTCTGACTACTAGCTACGAGTCAGTACTGGCCTCCACATTCCTTGCCTTCATCTTCTTAGCCAATCTTAGTCCTGCTAAAAGGGCTTCATATTCTGCTGTGTTGTTGGTATTTTCGAAGTCTAGTCTGATGGCATAAGTTAGCTCAACTCCCTCAGGACTGATCAGTGTGATGCCTGCTCCACTTCCTTCTTCGCTGGAGGCCCCGTCTGTGAACAGTTTCCATATTGCCTCATCCTCCTTTTCTTTTTCTTCCCTCTCTAGGGCTTCCCACTTTAAAAGTTCTTTCTCCTCATCCTCGGGGACCTCTGCCAAGAAGTCGGCCAGTATTTGTCCCTTCATGGCAGTTCTGGCTTTGAAATCTAAGGAGTGTTCTCCCAATTCAACTGCCCATTTGGCCAGTCGGCCCGATAACTCCGGTCTCCTTAGCACCTTTGGAGGGGTTGATCTGTCATTAGGGTGACCTTGTGTCCTTGGAAGTATCTTCTGAGTCTCTGAGACGCAAAGAGAAGAGCCAAAGCCAACTTCTCCAGGGGCATATAGCGTTCTTCAGGACCCTTGAGAGTCCTGCTAATGAAGTATATTGGTATCTGCTTTCCATCCCGTTCCACCATCATAACCGCACTTATGGTCGTTTTTGAGGCAGACAGATATAAAAGCAAATCCTCCACGGGTACTGGGGTGGCTAAGGTTGGGAGCTTGCAGATGTAATCTTTCATTTCTTGAAAAGCGACCTCCGCCTCCGGGGTCCACTTAAACCTGTCTGTCTGGAGACAATCCTTCAGTACCTTCATGAAGGGAAGGGTCCTGTCGGCTACCTTTGATAAGAAGCGGTTTAAGGCGATTAACCTCCCATTTAGCTGCTGAATGTCTTTCAGGGACCTGGGGGATCGCATATCTGCTACTGCTGAGTTTTCTCCGGATTAGCTTTGATTCCGCCCTTGGTAACCACTACTCCCAAGAATTTCCCTTCTTCTACCCTGAAGTAACACTTCCCAGGATTCAGCTTCATATTCAAATCTTGCATAGCTCGGATGGTTTCGGCTATATCGTCTATCATGGCCATCTCGGTTAGGCTTTTTATGACAATGTCATCGACGTACACTTCCAAGTTCCGTCCCCGCTGCTCTCAGAAAAGGGTATTCATGAACCTTTGGTAAGTGGCCCAACATTTTTTAGCCCGAAGGGCATTTTGGTGTAGCAAAAGGTTCCCTCGTCTGTGATGAAGGCGGTTTTTTCCTCGTCTTCCATTGACATTTGTATTTGATGATAACCTTTGTAAGCATCCAAGAAGCACTTTAGGGGATACTGAGATAAGGAGTCCACTTAGACGTCTATCTCTGGGAGAGGATAGCAGTCCTTGGGGCATGCTTTATTCAGATCTTGAAAGTCAATGCACATCCTCCACCCCCCGTATTTCTTCTTGACCATGACCGGGTTAGCAATCCAGGATGGATACTTCACTTCCCTTACTATCCCCGCTCTGAGTAGCTTCCTGGTTTCCTCACAGGCGGCCCTCCTCTTGCTAGGACCCATGCTTCATTTCTTTTGCTTTACTGGTTTTGCCCAGGTGTATGTATTGAGTCGGTGCTCGTTCAGGCTTCTTGGGATTCCTGTCATGTCTCCGTGCTGAAATGCAAACACGTCTATGTTGAAGAGAAGCAGCTCTTTAAGAGCACTCTTACATTTGTCACTTAGGTGGCTTCCTACCTTAACCGTCTGTTCCGGGAACCTGTCACAGAGGACCCACTCTTCTACCCCATCTTTTTGAGGTTTCTCAGACACTTCGCCTTCAGATACTGAAGATACTACTTCGTATGAAGATTTTACCCAAGCCAAGCCTTTTGGCGTTTGGAACACTAAAGCTCCATGTGGGGTTGATGCTTGTGCTTGCAAATCGCCAATCCCGGGTCTTCCCAGGATTGCATTGTACTTCGAGGGTGCTCGGACCACTGTGAAAGTTAAGTTTATGGTTCGGACACGATCCCCTACCCCGACTGTAAATGGGAGTCTGATCTTTCCTAAGGGGTGTGACACACTGTTGTTGAAACCCACTAGGGGGATAGAATCTTCTTCGAGTCGATTCCTCACATCCCTGTCAAATCTTAGGAAACAGTGTTCATATATCACCTCTACTCCGCTTCCCCCGTCCACATGTATTCTGGCTACCTTGTGCCCCGCTATTATGGCTGAAATGTTGAGGGGGAGCCGCTGTACCTCATTCTCCTCCAGGTGTGGCATCAAGATGGGAGCTTTCATGCGGTCTGGGGAGCCCAGGACTCTGGCCTTTACACTCCTGGTGGTATCAAATTCATCCCTTATCCGAATCATGTCTACATCTGCCCTTCCGGGCTCCCTCACATCTTTCCCCTTGCGGTCCCCTCCTCCCTCTTTAATTTCCTTGACCAAATGAGCCAGTTTACCCGTTTTTACCGCGGCCTCTATTTCCCTCTTTAGATACATACAATCATCAGTTTTATGACCGAATCCCCTGTGGAAGCCACAGTATTCGTTTGGTTGTGCCTTTGGCCCTGGTTTTATGGGGGGTGGTCTTGGAAAGGAATTCTTCACCCTCTCAGTGGCCAATATTTCGCTTGGGGTTTTAGTGAGAGGGGTGAAGCTGTCAGAGTAAGGGAATGAGCCTCTTCCCCGAGGTCTATATGTGGAATACGAGGGTCTCGTCCTGTCATGCATCATTCTATCAAGAGCTGGTTTTCGTGAGTAAGGTGTACCTTTTTCGGGAGGTTTTGCAGCTGGGTTAACCCTTCGGGGTGGGGTGTCCATTTCTTTAGCTTTGCTGACCGTGTCTTTACCCCTGACGAAGGCCCTGACCCTGTCCATGAGATTATCGAATGAATGTGGGAACTCCTCCCCTAGCTTTTCACATAGTTGTGCGTGCTTCAGTCCATTAATGAAACTGCTGATCTTCATGACCTCCGGGATATCCTTGATATTCATACTTTCTTTGACGAACCTCTCCATGTACTGGTCTATCCGTTCATTGTCCCTTTGCCTTATATGCATTATTTCGTTTCGGTTTTTGGTCACTTTTCTTTGTTGACCGAATTTCTCAGGAACTTCTCACTTAACTCTTCGTAGCTGTCAATTCCTCCTGGGGGAAGGCTGTCAAACCAGAGCCTGGCTCCCTCTGTTAGAGTTTGCACAAACATGTTGCACCAAACTGGCATAGGCCACCGTCCCAGTTGTCCTACACCTTTGAAAGCATGGAGATGATCTTCAGGATCTCTAGTCCCGTCATACCTGTCGAAGTTCAGATGTAGCTTCCTCTTAGGGGGCATGGGTGCTTCAGCGATTCTCCTGGTGAACTTTGAGATTTCAGCTAAGTCCCGAGGGAGGTAAGGCTGATCCAGACCATCATCGCTTTGATTTTCCTTCTCCTTTTCTTTTCCTTTCTGTTTTTTCCCTGTAATGAGATCTTCTCTCTCCTCCGAGGACATCTGCCTGAGGGCTGTCATGAAGGTTTCTAGAGGGTCATTGCCACCGTTTTTGCTTTGCGGATCCACCCCTTCCTGGTTGGATGGTGTGTCAAAGGTTAGTCTCGCCCTGAGGCTATCAAGTCTCTCCTGTCTTTCTAGATCCTCGAGGTGTTTTTTCAACTTTTCCCTGTGCATGGCCACAAAATCTGGAGTAATGGCTTCCTCCCTTTCTAGGTTTTCCACTTGGTTTTCATTCTCTTCTTCGTGGGTGATATCTTCCACGGTGACCTTATCACGATCGTTTTGCACCGTTTGGATGGTTCGTGAGCTTGGTGGTGTTACCATGTTGTTTCTCGTGAGATGGGTTATTACAACGTCGGAGTTTTGGAGTGGAAATACCAGCTAGACTAAATAGTCCCACGGATGGCGCCAATGTCGAATACCCAAATCCCTGATGACGTTCAAAGGGTCTTCACTGACGTCGGAATATCCCAGCCTTCAAGTGCTACAAAAAAGAAACCGTTAGACTCGTCACGAAGGGCCCCGGGAGGGGGATCCGTGACCAAGCTCCGGCGTGAGAGTAAGTAAACTTGCCGGAGAGTATGAGAAGCTTATTCCGATGAGTGTGACCACCGAAATATTTCTCTATGGTGTGAATCTAATAAGTATGTGTGTGTATTTAATGTGGAGGAATATCGGTCGGAATAAATGAGAGAGTATTTAGTGTGATACCTTGGACTTGCCCCTTTGGTTGTCTCTTACCTTCCTTATATAACCGGGAGGCCTTATCTTGTATGTGAGATATTTACGAGACGATCTAACGGACTCTGAGCACCATTGGGGAACTCAAACACATGTCTGAGTCCCAACGGGAATATGATCGCCCTTAATTAATGCCACCGGCTGGGAAGTACCATGCCAACCGGAGATGCCTTTCTTATCACCTCATTAAATGCATGCAGTCTCCTTTTCCAGCCTCTTTTTCCCGCTCGTTTCTAATAGGGAAACCTTAATGGATAAGTTTTATATCATTGGGCCCTTTTACTGTTGGGCCTACACGATAATAGCCCAAGACGGGTAAATGGAGCAATCCATTGGCTCGTCGTCATCTTATATGGATCAACCGGATATGCGGGGATATAGAAAATAATGATAGAATTAGGTTCGCATAACTTTTGATCCATTTAAAGTTATGCGTCAAAAATTAAATATGGGCGGCACTATCTTATTGAGTTGAACATCTTGACATCGGCAAAGAATGTTGTCCTTAAAAAAACATCTTACCGACTCTCAAACATTGGCAAATATGCATCTACGAATATGAATAAGTTACCAACTCTCATACCCTAATTATGATTTTGTTTTGCTAGTGAAACATGGTGCAGATCCCAGGGATCATTGCATCAATTCATCAAAAGAAGAATATAAACCAAGAACAAAAAAGAAAGGGTTTAACCCTAAAACAATGAAACTTTATTGATCGATGATTGACATCTAATTGTTTACATGACATCCATACTTATACATACCATAGGGATCAACGCAACCATTCGTGAAGCGTCGCACCTTACCCTAGTTCTAACGACACAACTTAATCAAGTTACTATTTTATAATGTTACACTCCGACCTTTTATGGCAAATTTCTTTTAATTCTTGTCGTCTGTGGGACTTGAACTCAAGACCTCCCCTTCCCAAGGTGTTTAAAGGCTTTACCTTTGCTTAATAATTTGCCCCTCTTAAAAATCAGTTTCCAAGTCTGTTCAGATTGGAAAAGAAAAAGAAATGCAAAGTGTCTGATAGATTTAATGCCGACCAGAACAGTTTTATGGGCCGCTGGAATTGGCTTGGGATACCATCGTCGAACGGAGAAATTACGGAGTGGAACAACTTGATCGAGTTACTGGATGCGGTTGTTCGTTCAGGTAACAAAGATAAGTGGGAATGGAGGGGAGGAACGGGTAAACCAATGAAATATTGTATTCCATACTTGGGATTTGTAAAATATATGTATCGTTTGCACATATCAACTCTTGTTCGATTTTAAGCTTTAAATCGCTTTCTGGAGGGTTATACGCGCTCTGAAGCGTAAATATAACCAGTTTAATCCAACGAACACTCCGGAATAGTGAAATATACTTAACATACCTTAAATAACCTTTACATAACTTAGAAATAAGTTTTGAAGGCTTCGGTATGGCAAAAACAAGTTAATTCGCTTACAGGGACTAAACTTGACAAACTGTGAAAGTATGCCAATTTGAGCCGTAACGAACATTCCGGAACATGACCATAAGTTAAACATACCATAAATATCCTTTACATAGCCTAGAAATAGGCTTTGAGGGGTTCGGTATGCTAAAATAAACTTTTGGGTCATTCAGGGACTAAAAGTGTTAAAAAGTGCATAAGTTTGCATTTTCGCGCATAACTTACGTTCTGAATACACCCGGACATCCAAAATTTATGTAAGCACTAAAATATTTTATTTTAGTGTTTGGCATAAGAAAAATCCATTCGTCGCACAATTTAGATCGTTTTTCGCACTTATGCGCATTCCGTCGTAATTAACCGAACATCGCGATCGTACGACTAAACGAACCAACATCCGGCATATTTTCAAGCATATTTCATGTTCCCTGTGTCTTAACATCATTTTGGAGCTTGAAATTGGGATTGACGGATGTTAGAAGTGCCGTTACGCAACGAAACAATGTGCAGGGACCAAATCTGCCATTTCTGCCAAAATGAGGGCTAGGCGTGACGCGAGGGGTCTAGGCGTCACGCGAGGCCCCTTTAGAATCAGCAAAGGTCATTTTCCAGCTGTTAACAACCCTTAAACACTCCCCAAAGGCCAAGTACCACATGTTAATCTCTTGTGTTGGGCAAAATCAGTTACCACAACATTCCGACAAGTGTACGGGCGAGATCATTCCCTCTTCTCCAAGAAACGATCCTAACGGTGAACCGAAATCTATAAATACCCAACCCACTTCACTGCAAAACCCACTTGAAATCTGAGATTTCTCTAAGTTGGGGTGTTCATCACCTCATACCTGAGAATACTTGGGTTATCAATCTTGCGGGGACCCTTTGTAAGTGTTCCTTCGTTCTTTTATCGCTTTTCGAGTCCGAAAGTCAAGCTTTGTTTGACTTTCTGCATTAACCAGTTTATGGTCAATGCTAAGTTCGTTTGAACTTCATAACGTGAGCGTAATCATGATGGTTATAGTCCCTAGTGACTATACCTACTGATTACCACGTTATCTAGGCTCAGTGACGAGCCGTAGTTTCGGCCAAAATGCGCATTCTTGCGTGTTTTGTAACCAAACTACTTTTAGGTATCAAAACCGTTTGTTTTGATACCAAACCTGTTTTCTAAACTTAGTTAAGCATGTTTTAACATGCTTAGCTCGTCACTTTTAGTTTAGTGCTTATATAGGGTCGTAAGGTAAGCGATCTAAACAATCGCTTATACTTTCGAACCCGACCCGTTTGGTCGATCATTAGGATCCGACCAAGCACATTAGGTGACCATAGTATATAGGAAATAACCTTCCAAGGTTATACCTTATGGTCGCTTCGTTTAAGTAGTTGTATGATAGGTAGTTTATATGCCGTAGGTAAATTACCAAAATACCCCTTTGATGCCAAAATTCATTTTAAACATATGTAACATAACCTATGACCTCTAAACTGATTTATCAACAATATTAAACATGTTAAGGCATATTCTACTTGTCATAGGACTAGTTAGGCGGTCCGAACGCGTTTCACGCGAACGACGCGTTAAAGTAGCATAAGCTACCTAAACGGGTCGTAAGCACTTAGGTTAGGTTTCATTTAGTATGTAGGCTTTGTTAAACCATATGACACGAGTCTCTATACTCGTTTGGTTTACGAACCCTCATTCTATCTAAATCCTCCGATCTAGGTCCGGTTTATTAACATAGTTACCTATATTAGGTGCCGTTTGATTCCGAGATCTCTAGCATTGCTTGGTGGTTATCTTAGGACTTCTGAGCAATCTCAAGTGAGTACATAGTTCCCCTATTTTACTGTTTTCCAAACTGTTTTGGGGTGAAGCATGTGTACCTATGTGTTATTTTCATGATTTCAAAGTATAATTGATTATACATGTTATTACTTATCTTTTGACAAACTAAATGACTATCTATGGTTTAAACACTGATTTCTCAAAGAACATAAAATAAAAATGTTGAATTGTACTTATTTTATGTTCACCAGACCGATTGTTAGTATGATATAGCGCTATAGGATTAGACACCCCATTCCTGTTGTCATGGAATGTCTGAAACCAATTTGTTTCTCCATCCAAATAGGGATTGCCTTTGTGGTATCCTTATAGTCTCAAAGGTGTAGTTTGATGCACTAGGTCTGAATGAATTCTTAAATCACACCTTTAAAGTATATTTTGATATACTCCCAAAAGTATATTTTGATATACACTCATGTGTGGTATTGTACAAAACCAACTACATATTTTATCAACAAACCAAAACATATTTTTAATATGTTATTTACAATTCCAAAGTATACTTTTAATATGCTACTATAAGGTTATTCGTTTAACCTTACATTATTTTACAAAGCATAACTTTTGATTTATTCAAACACTTTGTTTTGTACATTTTTACTTGTGGTTTAAGAAATCTCATTTTACTTACCATACATAACTTTTGTTTACACATTACATGGTTTATATTTAACCTGAGTTATACCATAACATTGGACTATTGGTTTAAACATGAACATTCTATATTGGTGGTTTGGTTTGAGTAAGTGACTTAAGTAACGAGGCGTGTGTAATATGATACAAGCATGGTGGATACGCCGCTGATACTTCCTATATATAAGTGTTTGTATGGTATTACATATCGTAGCGTTATTTGAATCATTTCAATTTAAGTCATATAATATTTTATACAAATAACATACTTTGCATAAGACATTGTTTTACAACAACTTATCTAATACAAACTCATTTTACTTGGTTATTTACTTAACCATGCATTATTCTTTTATACATATATATCATTTGGTTTATTTATCACTTTTCAAATGAGTTACAAGACAAAGCAAATTACAAGGTTCATGACTAAACATTTTCTTAAACATAAGTCATGAACCTTATTTTCACAAAACCTATGTATCTCACAGGCATTTTTATGCTGACGTACCTATTTTTACACATGTTTTAGGTACTGCTTTGCAATGATTGTTGATACATGCTACATTAAGGACGGACTCGTGCCTTAGCAACTTTAAAACTTGGAAGATCATAGTTGTACTTATTTGATTGTATTAAAACAATGAGTTCATTTATTCAATAAAACAGAATTTATTTATTCCATGGTTATGAAACAATGATTCTGTTACAACACTCCCCGACGTTTCCGCCACGTCTGGTTGTTCTACGTGGTCGGGGTGTGACAGTTAAGGGCATTATGATGGTGGGTATTTGGTGCCTGTGTTGTGCTCGGAATAATAAGAGGTTCTCAAACGGAAACACGGCCATCGACAAGATATTTCAAGAGATTAAAATTTTGGGTTTTTTTTGGTATAAAAATAGATCCAAGGATAAAGCGATTAGTTGGGATAGATGGTGTAGTTTCGAGTTTATGTAATGGTCTTTTGTTCTGTGTAGCGCTGCCCCTTGTTTTATAGGGGTGGCTTGTTTGTGAATAATACTTACCTTTAAAAAAAAAAAAATCCATAAACTTTGTTTCTTTATGTGTATCAAACTTGGTCAATCAATCTAAACATACTTTCTAATAACTGCACTTCTAATCCGTAAACTTTGTTTCTTTATGTGTATCAAACTTGGTCACTCAATCTAAACATACTTTCTAATAATTGCACTTATAATCCATAAACTTTGTTTCTTTATGTGTATCAAACTCGGTCAATCAATTAAGACTAACACGTGATCAATTCACACATTTTATATTTAGTTCTTATATCACTAGTTTTTAAATTCCAGGCTCTTACGTAAGTTGCCAAATTTGAAACGCATATTATTGTTCAAAACTAATAATTCATAACAAAAGGGGATGTGATATATTATTATAAGTCTTACAAAGATTCAAGTTTTGAAAATAAAGTTGATGCTGTTTATTTCACCTCTTTGCATATCTTGCCAGAACTTTAATATAAATAACAAGATTAACACAATAAAACTTAGATAATTCTTTTTACTAGGGTTGTATCCCTTTGATTGTGTTCCACGATCGGCTATATACTAATCACAATTACAGACGCGTCAATTCATAGATCGACACCTACATACGTATGTACAATTACATACTTTCAATCTTGATACAACAACCCCTTGACGTATTTACAACGACACATTAGACTCTAAACATTTTTTTATATATACACATATTTGACCCGTAACTTTGGTTAGGTAAATGAATGACCTTTGATTAGTTCAACTGCATAGTCATTCAATAGCATTACACCATCTAATAGCTATTGGTAAAGTACAAGAGAGTTTAGACGTCGGCTCACAAGTTGCAGATCACGAAACACAACCTACTAATCCAAATTTTCAATTTTTCAAATGAAATTTTCATGTAAATTGGCTTTGGGTAGTATTTTTCACTAGAAAAGGTCAAATTTTGTACATAATGTTACAACAAATTCAAGCATCATCATCATGAGTAATGTCTAAAATGAGTTGTAGATGAAGTCATTTTCTGGTTCTTCCTTAAACTTCTCCCTAATCCAATCTTGATTCGGGTATGAAGTTTCCATGACACCAAAATCATTGGATTGAATATTATACGAGTAGTCTGGCAAATACATAGATGTCTCGGTCTTGCAGTTGTTGCTAGTCTTTGTGGTGTTAGACTTAGGAGGTTGGGTTGTGGCATAACTACCAACACCACGTGAAGGTACACAATGGTTGTGTTTAGCTTCATAAGTTATGATCACGGATTGTAAATCATGCGAAGCTCGTTCAACAAGCTTTCGCACAGGACAACCTATGTTTGTGCATTTGTAGTAGCTTCTTGGATTTGGATTTCCTTTAACTACCTTTTGTCCATATTTCCTCCATTTATACCCATCATCAAGAATATCGATCTCACTTTTCATTTGAATAACTACCTTCGGTTCTTGAACACCTTTACTCCCAACATACGATATTGCATCACTCTCAGCCTCATCTATTTTCCTGCAATAGAAAGGTAAAAAATACTTTATAACCTAAACCGGACAAAAGACATCTTTTATTCACTTAGCATGACCAAAAGAAGCATTTTTTTTCTCATTTATGGCAAAATGAAAGTAAGTTTGGTCCACAACCAAAATGATGTGTATATAAAAGAATGTAACTTTACCATCTCTTAGCGTTGGGCAAGTCGGTCTCATTTTCACAGTCGTTGCCTGATTTACTAACCGAAGAGTCTTGATCATACTCGTCTTCCCCAAAAGAAGCGAAGGAATTTTGAGAAGAGGACTCAAAACGATTTTTATCAATTGAGTAATCAAATATTGTGTTTTCAGTCGAGTTTAACAATAATGTCTTCATGTTATGTGGCATTGGATGATTATGCTTCCCTTTGTAAATAACTTGAGTGATATACCCGTTTAAATCCTTCTCCACTTTCTTCTTGGATGAACAATCAGGATAACTACACTTGTAGTAACTACGCGGTTTATTGCTTCCTTTGACTTGTTTTTGACCGTATTTTCTCCAGTTATAACCATCTTCAAACTTGCTTTGTGTTTTGCTAGCTTGAATTGGGTACAACTTGCAATCTTTATGAGGAGAGTGTAGTGATTCTGGTTCTGGTTTTATTTTGCTGATTTCCATGGAGAAGCCAATTTGTTTGGGTTCACTTTTGCCATTCCAATCTAGAACTTGACTTTTCAAAGAATCCTCCTGTACCACAAACAAGAAAGATAACAAACTTCAACCTCTAAAATAGATTTATTATATAACACAATCCTGATTACAGAAATGAAAAGCAAGAACTAGAACATTTAACCAAAAGGTCAACATGTCAATATGCGTAGAGAGGACCAATATTATCGTCTCTATAACTGTCCTCAAGGTTTCACCTTCTGATTGAAAAGCCAACTACTAAATTTATGGACTTTTCAAAACTAAGGAAATTGCATACCATCTTGTTTCTAGAAATGGTAGTAGGACTCGTTTGCGATTGAGAAATTAAATCAGAAACATTTGTTTTCCCCTCTTCAATATCATAACCAAAATAATTCCCTGATGCTGGAGTCGAAATAATCTGCAGCAAACATTAAGTCAATCACATTAAAATTTAAAACCATTTTGAAGAAATAAAAAGTCATGAGTTTTTGGAAACAAAAACTTACATTAGAATTGAATAGGAAAGAAGGAGAATCAAAGAACTGATTTGGGTATGTAGGGATGAAAGAAGAAGGTGAAAAGGGTGTAAGAAACTGATTTGAACTATCAATTTCGTTGTCGAAATTAAACAAACTCGAATTCAGTTCTTCATTCTTTGTGTCATTTGAAACAAGATTACTAAAAGAATTATAATAAGAAAATATTTGGTGTCGTGAAATCGATGCTGAAGTGCTCAATCTTCTTCCTGAAGAATCCATGATGTTTTTTCTTTCTTGAAAGTTTGCAAAACCAAAATGTATTGATACAAGTTTTGACTTTTTATCTATTATTGGTAGGAAAAATAGTTAAAAGTTTTGGAAAGATAAAGATTACAAAGGAAGATCTCTAGATTGTGTTTGTTTTTTGGGTTTAGAAGATCGGGGAACCTGCATTTAAATGGTTTGAATTTGGTGTTTTGTTGGCTTCTGGGAAGGTTAGATTTTGTGTTGACTTTTGTGGAACAAGAAGAAGAAATTTGACGGTTGACTATTTCTTTGGTCAAACTTAGACTTGGTGCTTAAGTCGAACGGGTGAGTTGAACTGTTGAAGAAAGAACTGAACCCCCGTCTCTGGACCATTTCATGATCATTAGCTTTTAGAGATAGTGACAGTTAGAGTGATAGAGAACTTTTCAACCACAAACATTTAATGAGTGATTACTAGAATGCAATTTTTTGAAGATTGTCATACATATTTTTCATGAACTTTATTTTCAATCACACTTCCTATAAATATTTTGTTTAGCTTTTGGTGGCACCAACTATTTTAGAAAAATAAGCTGCTAAAACTAAGCTACAATTAACACTATGAAAAAAATCTCTAGTTTATTATTATTATTATTGTTATTATTATTATTATTATTATTATTATTATTATTGTTTATAAATAAGTGTTATATAATGATGATATTTATAAGGGTTTTCTCTAATATTAAGTTGTATGCTAAAAGCCTAAACTTTGATATTCATCCAGCAAACATATATCAGTTAAGTGAAAGTGTAAAATACAATATCCCTTAACGTACAATACGTATGAGATGAAATAATAACATGCGTGATTAGTTTTATAACATGCGTGATTAGGGTTTTACCCCATGCCTGATTTCTGATTTTGTACATGCGTGATTATGGTTTTCAACATGTGTGATTATGTTTTTTCAACATGCGTGATTATGTTTTTTCAACATGCGTGATTAGGGTTTTGAGTTTTATAACGTGCGTGATTTCATCTCATACGTATCGTACGTTAAGAAGGAATAATGTACGTCAACCCCTATTAGTTAAAAACTTTAACCACAAAGTACAACAATCTAACAATTTAAAATATTTGTAACATCTTTAAAAGATAACTAGTTCTATACCCGTCCGGTCAGATATATTCATAAGTATTTTGTTATTTGTATTTTAAACAAACGTGCTAGAAATTGTCACCCCATTTTAGAACACAACCAAGGATTTGATAATAACGGACATATGAGAATGCTTCTAAATTATAATTTAATTAGTACTAATAAATCAAAAATAAAAATCTAGTTATTTATTATTCATATAAAACTTAACTATATACTAATTGCTTTGAATGATTATTATTTATTATACATTAATAAAAGAAAAAAAAAACATTTACTCTATAACAGCGACATGTTGCTACGCTTGGTTTCAAGCCTGAAACCGAAAGTTAAATCATAAAATCGACAAACCATCAAAAGGCAACACTAAATCAAACCATATAATTTTTTTAAGGCGAATTGGAAATAAATAATCTCACGTAACTCAATTTGTTCGATAATAATCCCAAATCAGTTATTAGCCGATAATAATCCGAACTGTTCTAACTTTTTTTTTTTGCAAAATAATCCGCTGTTAAAATAGCTTAACGGAGTTAAGTTTTTTTCCGAATTATAAACCGATGTTTTAGGGCTTTTGATCAGAAAGACGATACGAGTCGATTGATGTAAAACTTACCTCAAAATTGTGCTCGAAATGGTTTGATTTTTGTTAATTAGAAGTTTAAACACCTGAATTGAAGCATTGTTTTCGTGGGTTGGGACAATATTTCGAGGTAAGTTTTACATCAATCGACTCGTATTCTCGTTCCGATCAAAAGCCCTAAACATCGGTTTATAATTCGGAAAAAAACTTAAATCCGTAAGCTATTTTAACGACAGACTATTTTACAAAAAAACTTGACCAGTTTGGATTATTATCGGCCAATAATTGACTTGGGAGTATTATCAGTCAAATTGAGTTAGATGCGATTATTTATTTCCAATTTACCATTTTTTATTCCGTTGAGGTAGCCAACTTTTTTAACTTTTACAATTGAATCCGTTTCTATGATTTATCATATATTCACACCCTATTGAGAACAATGGAAGTTGACGACGGGCCAATGGGAAGCCCCATTTACCCGTTTTGGGCCATCGGCATACAGGCCCAACAGGAAAGGCCAGCAAGGGTTTACCTTGCCCACTAAGGTTACCGTTATGAGCGGGAAAAAGGACCAGCGAAGACAGGCGGCATTTAATGCTTGATTAGCAGAGGATCTCTTGCAGGAACGGTACTTCTTCGCCGGAAACATTAAATGAGACTATGATCTCACCATGGGGGGTCAGACACGTGTCTGAGCCCCCCGAAGACCATCAGAGCCCGTTGGATCATCTCGAAAAAATATCTCACGTGAGGGTTGAGATCTGGTGATTATATAAGGGTGCAAAAGGAATGATCAGGGACACAACCCAGGTATCTCATTTACTACCTTCACATTTACTACTCTCACACTAAATTCCGACCATCATTCCCACATATTTACTACAAGTATCACATTTATTAGATTCACACCTTAGAGGAAACATCCCGGTGATCCTATTCATCGGGGTAAAACTCCTCAATCCCTCCGGCAAGTTTACTTACTCTCACGCCGGAGCTTGGTCACGGATCCCCCCTACGGGGCCCTCCGTGACGAGGCTAACGGTTTATTATTTTGTAGCTTCAAGGAACGGAGCATCTCGACGTCAGCGAAGATCCATTTAACGTCAGCCGGAACTTGGGTATTCGACATTGGCGCCATCCGTGGGACATCAGCCCGACCGGTGTCTCCACACTGAACTCCAACGTCATAGATAACCCGTTTCAGAAAAGGCAAAATGGACACCACACCCGGTTCACAGGTCGTTCAGACAGTACAGAATGATCATGACAGAGTTACGGTGGAAGATATAACCCATGAGGAAGAAAATGAGAACCGGGCAGAATTGCTGGAAAAAGAAGAGGCCATCACCCCGGACTTCGTGGCCATACATAAAGAAAAGCTGAGAAAGTGTCTCAAGGACCTAGAAAGACAAGAGAAACTCGACAGTATCAGGGCCAAACTATCATTTGATACACCCTCCAACCAAGAAAAGGCAGATCCTCAAAACAAGGACAGTGGAAACGACCCACTGGAGACGTTCATGACAGCCCTTAGACAAATGTCTCCGGAAGAAAGGGAGGATCTCATCACGGGAAAGAAACCGGAATAAAAAGGAAAAAAGAAGAAGTGCCAAGGCGGTGATGACCTGGACCAGCCTTACCTCCCGCGAGACCTGGCTGAAGTCTCGAAGTTCACCCGGAGGATAGCAGAGGCACCCATGCCCCCCAAAACAAAACTCCCCCCGGGTTTTGACCGGTACGACGGGACAAGAGACCCGGAAGATCATCTCCACGCTTTCAGAGGTGCGGGACAACTAGGACGATGGCCCATGCCGGTATGGTGTCATATGTTTGTGCAGACCCTGACGGAGGGGGCCCGACTAGGGTTTGACAGCCTCCCTCCTGGGGGGATATACAGTTATGAAGAATTAAGTTGGAAGTTCCTCAGGAACTTTGGTCAGCAAAGAAAGGTGGTCAAGAACCCAAACGAGATCCTACACATAAGGCAGCGGGATAATGAACGGATAGACCAATATATGGAAAAGTATGTCAAAGAAAGCATGAATATCAAGGACGTCCCGGAAGTCATGAAAATCAGTAGTTTCATAAATGGACTGAAGCATGCACAACTGTGCGAGAAACTGGGGGAAGAGTTCCCCCACTCGTTCGACAACCTCATGGACAGAGTCAGAGCCTTCGTCAGGGGTAAGGACATAGTCAGTAAAGCCAAGGAGATGGACACCCCACCCCGGAGGCTCGCCCCGATGGCAAAACCTCCTGATAAAGGTACACCCTATTCCCGAAAGCCTGCTTTCGATAGAATGCTACATGACAGAACGAGATCCTTGTATTCCCCCTTCAGGCCTCGGGGGAGGGGCCCACCCCCATACCCCGAGAGCTTCACCCCTCTCACCAAGACCCCGAGCGAAATATTGACCACTGAGAGGGTGAAAAACTCCTTCCCAAGGCCACCACCTATAAAGCCTGGGCCGAAGGCACAACCTGGCGAATATTGTGACTTTCACAAAGGGTTTGGCCACAGAACAGACGATTGCTTATACCTAAAAAGGGAAATAGAGGCTGCGGTAAAAACGGGAAAACTGGCCCATTTGATTAAGGAAATTAAGGAAGGAGGGGGGGGGGGATCGTAGAGGGAAAGATGCAAGGGAGCCTGGGAGGGCAGATGTAGACATGATCAGAAGGAGAAATGAGTTTGATACCACCAGGAGTGTAAAGGCCAGGATCCTGGGCTCCCCGGACTGCATGAAGGCTCCCATCCTAATGCCATACTTGGAGGAAAATGAGGTATAACGGCTCCCGCTAAACATCTCAGCCATAATAGCTGGCCACAAGGTGTCTCAAATACATGTGGACGGGGGTCCGGTGTTGAAGTGATATACGAGGATTGTTTCCTCAGATTTGACAGGGATGTAAGAGATCGGCTCGAAGAAGATTCCATCCCCTTAGTGGGATTTAACAACAGTGTGTCACACCCCCTGGGAAAAATCAGGCTCCCATTCGCAGTCGGGGTAGGGGATCGGGTCCGAACAATAAACCTGACCTTCACAGTGGTTCGAGCACCCTCAAAGTACAATGCAATCTTAGGAAGACCCGGAATTGGGGACCTACAAGCACAGGCATCCACCCCCCATGGAGCTTTAGTGTTTCAAACACCGAAGGGTTTAGCCTGGGTTAAGTCCGCTTATGAAGTAGTTTCTTCCATATCCGAAGGAGAGGTATCCGAGAAGCCCCGGAAGGAGGGGGTAGAGGAGTGGGTCCTTTGCGACAGGTTCCCATAACAAATAATCAAAGTAGGAAGTCATTTAAGTGACAAATGCAAGAGTGCTCTGAAGGAGCTGCTTCTCCTCAACATAGA
The DNA here is from genome assembly GCA_030545235.1 of Helianthus tuberosus. Taxonomy (NCBI): domain Eukaryota; kingdom Viridiplantae; phylum Streptophyta; class Magnoliopsida; order Asterales; family Asteraceae; genus Helianthus; species Helianthus tuberosus. Next base: position 143,549,372 of record CM060410.1, on the reverse strand, counting down.
TGTGTTTGCATTCCAACATGGAGACATGACAGGGATCCCCAGGAGTCTAACCGAGCATCGACTCAACACCTATACATGGGCAAAGCCAGTAAAACAGAAAAAGCGAAGCATGGGGCCCAACAAAAGAAGAGCCGCTTGTGAGGAAACCAGAAAACCACTCAGGGCAGGAATAGTCCGGGAGGTGAAATACCCATCCTGGGTCGCTAACCCAGTCATGGTTCAAAAGAAAGATCGGGGATGGAGAATGTGCATAGACTTCCAAGATCTAAACAAAGCATGTCCTAAGGACTGTTACCCCCTCCCGGAAATAGACGTCCAGGTAGATTCTCTATCTCAGTACCCCCTGAAATGCTTCTTGGATGCCTATAAAGGATATCATCAGATCCAAATGTCAGTAGAGGACGAAGAAAAAACCGCCTTCATCACAGACGAAGGGATATTTTGTTATACCAAAATGCCCTTCGGCCTTAAAAATGCTGGGGCCACGTACCAAAGATTCATGAACAACCTCTTCAGGGAGCAACGAGGAAAGAACTTGGAAGTATATGTTGATGACATTGTCATCAAAAGTTTGACAGAGTTGGCTATGATAGATGACATAGCCGAGACTCTCCGCACTATGCAAGATGTGAATATGAAGTTGAACCCTGGAAAATGTTGTTTTGGGGTAGAAGAGGGGAGTTTCCTGGGGGTAGTAGTCACTAAAGGAGGAATCAAAGCTAACCCAGAAAAAACTCAAGCTGTGGCTGAAATGCGATCCCCCAGGTCCCTGAAGGACATCCAACAACTGAACGAGAGACTGATAGCACTAAACCGTTTCTTATCAAAAGTAGCCGACAGGACCCTCCCCTTCATGAAGGTGTTGAAGGACTGCCTCCAAACGAACAAATTCAAATGGACCCCAGAAGCGGAGGCTGCCTTCCAAGAAATGAAAACTTACATCTGCAAGCTCCCAACATTAGCCACCCCAGTGCCCGGGGAACTCTTGCTCCTATACCTGTCCGCATCGAAAACAACCATAAGTGCAGTCATGATGGTAGAACGGGAAGGGAAGCAGATCCCCATATACTTCATCAGCAGAACACTTAAAAGCCCCGAGGAACGCTACATGCCCCTAGAGAAACTGGTGTTAGCCCTTGTTTTCGCTTCCCGGAGACTCAGGAGGTATTTCCAAGGGCACAAGATTACCCTGATGACTGATCAACCCCTCCAAAAGGTACTCAGGAGGCCGGAGCTGTCGGGACGGTTGGCTAAATGGGCTGTGGAGCTGGGGGAACACTCTCTGGAGTTTAAGCCCAGGATGGCCATAAAAGGGCAGATACTGGCCGACTTTTTAGCAGAGGTCCCCGAGGACGAAGAGAAGGAACTTTTAAAATGGGAAGCCTTGGAGAAAGAAGAAAAGGAAAAGGAGGACGAGGCTGTGTGGAAATTACTCCCCGATGGGGCCTCTAGTGAAGAAGGGAGTGGGGCAGGCGTCACACTGATGAGTCCCGAGGGGATTGAGCTTACGTATGCCATAAGACTGGACTTCGAAAACACCAACAACACTGCAGAGTATGAGGCCCTCTTGGCAGGAATGAGGCTGGCACAAAAAATGAAAGCAAGGTACGTGGAAGCTAGCACTGATTCACAGCTGGTAGTAAAACAATACCAAGGAGAGTATGAAGCTAAGGACAACATCATGGCTCAGTACGTGGCAAAGGTGAAGGACACAGCCAAGGCATTCAAAACTTTCAAATTAGAATACATCCCCAGAGGAAGGAACAGAAAGTCTGATGTCACACCCCCAAAATCCGCCATGCGGAGTACCACCGCTTGGAGGCGTGACATGACCAGGATCGAGCCACCAATCATATTGAACAACATAATTAAGTAAAGAAAAACCAAGCACAATACGATTGGTGACCAAAAGGAAGTAAACCGATTTTAGGTTAATAGCGGAAGTATAAAAGTAAATCCAAAAGCATAAGTCCATGGTTTATAAGTTAAAGTTGAATAACAGTCCGTACGCCACAACGACTCCTTCCTCGTGCAAGCTCCATCTAGCGACCTGTAAGGCATGTAACAACTAGTCAACAACAAAGTTGAGTGAGTTCACGTTTGGTTGTTTGGTTTTAAGTTGTTTCTGAAAAACGTGGTTTGACTTTCGTTGGCTTATTTTCCGTGGGGGTTACCCCGAAGTTGAAAGTATGTTTAACCATTTCCTTTTTCTTTACCCAAACCGTATCCATAATTAGTGGGGGCTTTCCCCGTGTGAACTACTAGACGGTATGATATTGACTACTACGAACAATAGTTGTGCCCTACATCAGTGTCTATCATCACTGACAGTTTGCCATAGTCCATTAGTACACGCCCGTCCGAACGGCACGGTGTGAGGTTTGTTAAACCTAATAGCACTATTAACTAATGACCCGCTCGCCATTGGCCTCGGCGATTAAGTCGATATGAAGAGGGACTTTTTGATAGAGTTTTGTCTAGCTAGTTTTAAGGTTGTTGTCCTGCACCAGGAGGACGAACGTATGTATTCTATACCAGGAGAATTCGTAGGTTTAATAATGGCATCCACTCTATGGAGGATGGCCGTACATATCCTACCCAAGGAGGATATGTAGATTTAGTTTTAATTCTTTAATCCATTCCCAAACCACCTGGAATCCCATGCCTTAGAAAGTGTGTGAACTCACCTCGGTTTGCTCGGTTAGATTCTCAATATAGCTAACAGTCAAGGTCAGTCAATCACGTCCTAGTATGATTTACCAGTTAGTCATTTAGTGGCTTTCAAATAGAACACAAAGTTCCTACACGTATCTATCACACAACATGCATCACTTTAACGGTTTATGCCCATCTAAGTTTCCCATCCATTCCCCACTCAAAATCAAACATACGATAATGCACATAACATATATAACATGTTAGATCATTCACAGATAGCATACTCGACATTTAGACACGCGAGTCACAACTTATGTCATTTCAGCATTTATATTCAAAACCGGCTGTTTTCGGACATTTTAATAAAATAGTTAAATTATTCCAAAAATTCCCAAATTTTTACAGGATGTCTTAAACGTTCCATATTTTATTGTGTAAAAATATCGGGGTCCAGTTCATTACCAATGTTTTATAAAAATTCATATTCCGGACTGAACTCAGATTTATGTATTTCTGACCACGGTCCACGGAACAATTTATTAAAAATTCATCGAGTGTCCGATTTACGAAATTCCAGTGGGGTAATTACAAATGCATTGGTTGTCATCTACTGTACAAATTTCATGGTCCGATTCATCACAAAACTCAGGTTATGACTGAAAGTACGACACCCATTTATTGCTGTCAAAATTCAGCTTAAGCTGTTGTTACAAATCGACACATTAAAAATAGTAAACGAAGTCCAAAAATTACGATTCCGGTGCCATTAGAACCGTATTTCATAATAACATATTTTAGATTCAAAATATCGGTTTTTCGTTGAGTTTATGACCTGTTTACAGCCAACTGAAGTTGGCTGTAAAGTATGGACAGATTTCTGTTTTTAGTCTCTAGCTTACTAGTTTGAGTTCGGTTGGTCCCGTTAATCATGTTTAGTGATCGTAACAATATCCAACATCAATATTAACCAGCAAAACATCAGATAATCAACCAATAATCATAATCACACAAGATCTACATGATTTACACTAATATTCATCCATTAACCACCTTGTTCATCAATTTAGTAAACTTTCAGTTGGTGATCTTATATGTTAGTGATTTTCAACCGACGAAACTCTTATTAACCACTTTAGAATAGATCACGAAGATGTTTAGAGTCACTTACTACTAGCTCAAGGCTAGGGAAGAAACTAGTCGAAAAACGAGTGGTTAAAAGCAACGTAGTGAGGTCCTTCGAGTTCCAAGCACACCGGGCTTCCTACTTCACCTCCTAGCACCTTGCTATCACCTTGGATTGGATTGAAGTTGCAAGAAAATGGGTGGTGTGTGGGTGGGGCTCTCGGCCGAACACAAGACAAGGGAGAAATATGAAGTTTGTTGTTTGCAATTGTGAAAGAAATGGGGTGTAACCATTGGTGCCTTATAATCTAAACTTTTACCTTTACCCATTGAATAAGATGTCTCCTTACCCACTAACATCAAATAAAAAAAAGAAAGAATTCGTGGGGGGTGGCTGCCGAATGCTAGTCAAGAGGGAAAGAGAGAGTGCCAACTTGTTAAGTGATGAGAATGAAGGACATGGTGGACTCAAGGTTTTATTTATAATCCATGCAAGATCATTATCCACAAAGTAATATGTAGGCTAGATATATTGCATCAACTAATAAAATAATTAAACTTGGTGTGGTGTGTCCCCATATGGGAAACAAACGGTTAGAGGGGGGTGGGTAAGTAGTTCAATTTCAACTAATTATTTGGTACTAGTTAAGTTTAGTTAGGATATTAGTTAGTGTAATATTAGTGTTGTAATTTACAACGGGTGTTAGGGTATTCGGGGACCCTAACTGGCTCAGAAAAAGAAAAACAATATTAATGACAATATTTTTATGTTCCGGGTAGAGTCCGGTTGTTCGGTTGGATATTAATCCGTTAAAGTGCTAAATTAATTCGTAAGGCGTCCTATTTATATATTTTGTAACGTTTTTACTTTCTAACACTTAGGAAAATATAACGGACTATTTAGTGACCTTTCTGTACACTATTAGTATATTAACAAATACGTGTAAGCATAACACAGATATCAGAGATTAGTTAAGTAATTCCACACAGTCATCAAGCACATTAATTATCATTAATAAATTAATTATCATTAATAAATTAATTATCATTAAGTTCCTCAGGGATGGGACGTTGCCTGAAGGGGATTGGGCGGCTAGGAAGGTAAGGGTCAGGGCCCTGCAGTATGAGCTGATTGATGGGGAGTTGTATCGAAGGTCATATCTGGGCCCATCCCTGAAATGTGTTGATATGGACGAAGCCGAATATGTGATTAGAGAGATGCACGAAGGAATCTGTGGAATGCATTCGGGGCCAAGGACGATAGTAAAGAGGGCAATGAATGCGGGGTTCTATTGGCCACGAATGTATGAAACAGCATCCGAGGAGGTCAAGAGGTGTGATAATTGCCAGGCACACGCACCAATGACCCACCGGCAAAAACACCCCATGATACCAGACTCAACATCCTGGCCTTTCCAAAAGTGGGCTATCGACATAATCGGGCCATTCCCAGAAGGTCCGGGAGGGGTCAAGTATGTGGTAGTGGCCATCGATTATTTCACCAAATGGATCGAGGCGAAGGCCTTGGCAAAAATAACGTGAGAACAGATGAGGCGGTTCGTATTGGACAACATCATCTGCAGGCATGGGGTCCCAAAGGAGCTGGTGAGCGATAATGGCGTCCAATTTACTGGAAAACCTTTTAGGCCATGGTGCGAGCAGATGCACATTCAACAAGTGTTCACCTCTATCACCCACGCCCAAAGTAATGGGTTGGTAGAAAGGGCCAACCAAAGCGTCATCAAGGGAATGAAGGGAAGACTAGGGAGGAAGCAGAAAGGATGGCTGGAAGAACTACCTTTCGTGTTATGGGCATACAGAACAACTCCTAAAGGTTGCAATGGGGAGACTCCTTTCAGCCTAACCTACGGGACGGAAGCTGTCATCCCAGCTGAGATAGGATCCCCAACTGCCCGAATGAGGCTCCGGGAGGAGGAAAATGAACAAGACCTCAGGACGAACTTAAATCTCTTGGAAGAAAGAAGAGAGATAGCAGCAGTCAGGGAGGCTAAATACAAGAGGCAGCTGGAAAGTTATTACAACGCCAGGATGAAAAAGCTCAACCTCGTCCCCGGGGATCTAGTCCTAAGAGCAAATGAAGCCAGCCTGCAGGAAAGTACCGGAAAGCTAGGCCCCAACTGGGAGGGACCCTACCGAGTCATATGGGCAAACGGCAAAGGAACTTGCAAATTGGAAACGCTCGAAGGCAAGGAGGTCCCCAGGACCTGGAATCTCATGCAGCTTAGGAAATATTATGTGTAAGGGGTCTACCCCCAAGGAAAACAGCCAAGAGCCACTTTTGTAGCAGTTAACTAGTAATCTGGGGTTCCCCCAAAGACAGATCTTTTGTAACAATTTATGGCAGGAAGTATAAATCCCCAAGCAGTGAATGAAAAACGGACAGTCAACATGTCCTCTTTTGAAAAAACAATGGGCATTACACCTAGGCAGACGTGCCCGGGAAATCCATTAAACCTAATTAACAGGCAAACACACGTGTATAAGGCATCTCAAACATGCCAAAAGCCCGGCCGTGGGGCAAATAAGGGTCTAGCTAACCCAAAGAAAACGGGCAAAACAAGTCAAAGACATAATGACACTTTATAAACTTGTCCATCGATTGGCCTCGAACAGACAATCATGGTTTAACAAGCAAACAAAAAATACAACATACTTCCGTAAACAAAACCACAAAAGGAAGTTTTCTTTATTCATATAAAGTACATACACAAAGAGTAAACGACACACGAAACAACAAAAATAGCAAAACGAGACAAAGATATAGCTCCTCGCTAAAACAGTCTAAAAGTCTCCAGGGAAGCACCGAACTGACCCTCGGTAAAAGCCCCTACAAAACAAACAGCCACAACAAGAAACCGACAAAAAAAAAGGAAGCAATACACAGTCATAAGCTACATGATTAGAAACTAAGGAGGCCCCCAACACGAAGGACCCCCTCCCAAGCAACAAAAAAAAGTTCAAAAGTGTCCTAGGGCAGGTAAGTTATCCATATTACAACCATATCGAAAGATGTTAAATGTCTGAAATTCACTGGGGATCACCCCCGGATAAAGATGGTGGAGACGAAGGGCCGGCATAGGAGAACAGGGCTTTTAATTCATCAATAGATATCAGGGGATGCTCCAGGATTTTCTCAAGGATGGCCGGGGTTTTACGCCCAAACTCCTCATTCAGCTTGGACAACCTCTTCTTTGCGTTGGAATTGTAAAGAGGAGTCTCCTTTCTTCCCAGGCCCTAAGCGGAATAGGCATAGCCATCCTTCAATCCTGACTGGTAGCCAACATCCCTGTATGCCCTGTACACCTCCTCCAGGCCGCTCTTGAAATCCTCTGACTGAGCAACATCAGCAAGGAAGGCTCCAAAGCCTTCAGTAATTAACCAGTGCTTCTCCCTTGCCAATCGCTGATTATCGTCAGAGGTTATCCCATAGTCCGCATACATGGTGTTAAGTTGCTCCTGTGAAACGGAGCCAACTTCCTTCAAATGCTTCAACTCGGCAGCCAACTCTTCTTTCTCCTCCATCAGCACCGCCATCTCCTGCTCCCAAGCTCGTTCCTTCTTCCCCAGCACAGCTCCAGCCCTCTGAACAAAGGATCAGTTTATAAAAAAAAAAAGAGGGGGGGGGGAAGAAGGGAAGGACTATATACCTTCTCCTCCTGCAGCTTCCTCTCAGCTTCAACTACCTGGCACCTAAGACCAGCAACAACAGATTGGGAAGCCTTAAGCTCAGCTTTGAGCCCTTCATTCGCCCTCCTCAGATCATCAACCCTCTACAGCATACCAGCCCCCCTAAAAAAGCTCTCACAAAGAGACATACTATATTGATCTTCGAAAAGATCATCCCTCAAAGCAGAATTTACGAATTTATGGGAAGGAGGGACGACATGACTCAGGAAGTCCCTGGCAGCCTCGGGAGTCCCTATCACCGAGGACTGCGTTACCTTCCACTTAGGGACGTAGGTAAGGGGGATAGCATCAGCAAACAGAGGAGCCAAGGGAGATCGATGGACAAAACCCTCAGGTTCAGAAGGCTTACTGGTCCCCGTGGCATGAAGAGGAGAAAGCTCAAAGGCTGAGGTAAAGTGGGCCAAACCTAATTTCGGAGTCTTGTCCTCTACGCGGGAAGATGAGGGACTAGTAGTAATCTCTATGGGGTCACCAGAACTCCCCTGCAACAAGAGAAGCATTAGAAATCAAACAGAGATAAGACGGAATAGACAGGAAGAAAGAAAGGGCTCACCAGCAGAGGGGCACTCACAAGGCTTGAAGACCTCAAGTGTTTAGACAAGGAGCCTTTAACCCCAGCAGGAGGAAGATCAGAGGCAGCTTTCGACGAAGGGGGAGGCTTCTGACCACTGGCACTTCGAAGTCTTTGTCGAATGTTACGGGGAGCAGGGGCTGGCTGAGGACTCACAGATTTTCTCTTACGAACTAAACAAATTTCCACATCTTCTTCATCATGTTGACCAGAATGTTGAACAAGGGGAAGGTCAGGGGAACTTTCCTCCTCATCAGAGGGGTTCCCCTCATCGCCACCCACAACAGTGGAACCCCCAGCCTGGGCGGGCACCCCGGTAACCGACACCACCCCACTCCTGCTCAAACCCGGAACAACTTCACCATCAACCACAAACCGCACATCCTTGGAATCTCCCTGGAGTAGTCCCCACAAGGTCAACTCTGCAGAAGAAATGCACTAAAGATGACTACGAAGATGCAAAGAGACAAAGGCAGACAAATACAAACCCTAGACGAAAAAATACCTTTTTTACCGAAGAAAGCCTTGGGACGAACGGGATAGGAGGGGCTCAATCCCCCCATGGCCAAGATCCCTTCGGAGAAAGTAAAAGCCCTGGTAGGATGCTCGTGCATACGTTTCCACTGGACAGTCTCGTTCGCCGACAAGGTAGGAATAACATCTTCGATAGGGGTATTAACATCCCTAGGCAAAGGGGATTCTGGCATCATAGCAGCAGAAACAAAGATGAACCTATTTTTCCAATCCTTCGGGTAAGTGGAGGTCGGCATGAAAGAATAGCAGGGTTTCGACACAGTGTTCTGTCTCTTAGCGAAGGTGTACCAATCCCCGTTGGCGATCAGCTTGTAAAACATACAGAATAAGGGAATGGAGGGCTCACCGGAAATGGCTGCACAAGACAGCTCAAAATGTACCACCCTCATCCACCCCAAGGGGTGCAACTAGGAAGAGTGCACCCCAAAATGACGAAGCAGATCGATTTTAAAAGAAGACAGAGGATATCGAACCCCACAAGAAGAAAAGGCCAGGGTATAAAGAGGGATCACATCCGGCGTGAACACCGCCGGATCACTAGGACCTGGCAAAGACGGAGAAAACTGTTCAGGAATGTTATACGCTTCAACGAAGGATTTCAAATCCTTTGCTGTCAGAACCGACCTTATCATCGAACGGCCAGAGCGGCTCATGATTGAAGAACAATGATTGAAAGAAATCGCTATGGAGAAGAAAAAGAACCGGAGAAGTTGAATAGGAAATGTGAAAAGGGCATAGAGTATTTAAAGGGGGTAACTGACAGGCAGGAAACTGTCACTTCAGCCGGTCTCATCAAAATTCAAAAAAGGGGCACGTGTTATCAAGGGGTTAATTCCCGCTATAGGTATCCAGCGGTATGATGGCTAATAGGGGCGGTTGATTATAACTGACCAGGTGTGGGCCCACGGGAAGGGAAAATTTCTCTTTGGGCGGTTATGATTCAGCCCCGGATCATGAGCCTCGGGTCTCAGAACCAGGGACTAAAGATGACTTGACGACGGGCCAATGGGAAGCCCCATTTACCCGTTTTGGGCCATCGGCATACAGGCCCAACAAGAAAGGCCCAGCAAGGGTTTACCTTGCCCACTAAGGTTACCGTTATGAGCGGGAAAAAGGACCAGCGAAGACAGGCGGCATTTAATGCTTGATTAGCAGAGGATCTCTTGCAGGAACGGTACTTCTTCGCCGGAAACATTAAATGAGACTATGATCTCACCATGGGGGGTCAGACACGTGTCTGAGCCCCCCGAAGACCATCAGAGCCCGTTGGATCATCTCGAAAAAATATCTCACATGAGGGTTGAGATCTGGTGATTATATAAGGGTGCAAAAGGAATGATCAGGGACACAACCCAGGTATCTCATTTACTACCTTCACATTTACTACTCTCACACTAAATTCCGACCATCATTCCCACATATTTACTACAAGTATCACATTTATTAGATTCACACCTTAGAGGAAACATCCCGGTGATCCTATTCATCGGGGTAAAACTCCTCAATCCCTCCGGCAAGTTTACTTACTCTCACGCCGGAGCTTGGTCACGGATCCCCCTACGGGGCCCTCCGTGACGAGGCTAACGGTTTATTATTTTGTAGCTTCAAGGAACGGATCATCTCGACGTCAGCGAAGATCCATTTAACGTCAGCCGGAACTTGGGTATTCGACAGAATTAAATATTCTATTTTGTCATAACTCATCATAACACATTGAGAAAAAAGTTGGTGCATAGCAATAACGTATTAATAAATCATAGAGTGAATAAATTCATAACAAATAAATAAAGTAGTCAAACAAGAAAACAAAAGCCTCACCCTTTGTGGTGTGGTGGTATAGGTATTGAAGTTTCCCGCATAGTCTAGGGTTCGAGCCTTACTAGTGATAAAAAGAGAGGAATTTTAGAAGTAAAATGGGAATAGATTTAACCACTAAAAAAATAAGAAAACAAAAGAAATTATCCTATATATTAATAAACGAACCTTTTGAACAGTAGAAAGGGTTATTTTGGTATTTACACATCGCATCTTCATACACACATTTCATCCTCACTCCTCAGTCACCATCAGTTTCTCACTGACACAGAAGGGGAAAGATGTGGGATGAGGGAGACGGCGATGGTAGCGATTTTGGTTACAAAGCGATGGTGATGACGGAGATGGCTGCAATAAGGCTCAGTGGTTAGCGGCGGCGGCGGTTAGGGTTCCGCCATGAAACATGGTATCGAAGGTGTTTCCTTTATCAGAATCGCTATCGGGTGGGCAAAGTTCCAACACAAGAGACTGAGAAAGCTAGGTCGGTGGCCTCACTGGCGGCGATGCGGGTGTCTCTCCGTCGTCTATCCCCGGTTATTATGCCCCGAGGTTTAACCTAGAGTTCCGCCGGCTATGCTTCTTCTCCGGTAATTATCAGTCGATGGTTGTGGGGTTTTTACGCCGGACTTCAGCGTGATTCTTCTTTGCCTTCAACATGATAGTGATCAGGTAATGTAGTTTTGATTACTTGATTCGGAATTTAAGATGGGTGTATTTTTTTGGCTTTTAATTTTTTCTATGTCTATCATTTAGGTTTTTTCTTATCGATTATGACACGAATGGTAATTGGGGAACTCAACTGTTTTAGGCCGTAATGATTTGTTTACTTGAATCATGGCTGTTTTTCTCTTTTTGTGTTTTTCTTTTCATCATATCTTTACTACGAAACTCATGGATCATCCAATTAGGTCTATAGATTTTAAATTTGAAGCACTAGGCAATTGTATTTTCTAATTATATTTAAACTATCTGGCCCTTTTATCCCCAGTACTAAATAGCTTAAAAGAAAGTTTTGATCAAGCCTTACAAAGGGACGATGTGAAGGCAATAGTTGTTATAGGTAATTTAAATGCTTAAATTACTTTATTATTGTATAATCATTAATCGTTGTAACTCATGTAAAGTTCATACTAAACATGAGTGGAGCATGTGCAACAGGCAAATTTTCTGGTGGTTTTCACCTCTACGTATTAGCTGGACTACAGGAAGGGAAAGGTATGGAATACTATGGATATTACATTGTCTATGTGTCAACTAGAGCCAAAAATATAGGTGGTTTCCTGGGTCAAAAAGGGTAATTTTTGTATGGATTGGTTTTCCCCCGTAAGACCAAAACACCTTTGTTCAATTTTTAAAGTAGTTATCGTGTCAAATATGGCGGCCAAAGTTCTGGTTTGTTGTTGGGTTTTATGGCATCCTCTTTGTTTCTGGTAGCCGATCATATTCGCTATTGTAGACGACTTAGTTTAGTTGTCGATTTGTTCACAACTTTGAGGATGACAGTTTCTTAACTCACTTTACGATTTTCAAATTTCTGGCCGTTTGAGACTTTATGTTTTTTGGGAATTTTTAATCGGTGAAGATGAGAATAGTCTCATCTGAGATGTTCGTTGCTTGGTGTGCGGATGATAAACAGAACAAGCGCAACATGTTCTCTACACCTTCATTTGTACTTTTGTTAGCGCCAGCTCGAAGACTGGGTAATCAACACCTTGACTTATCCAAATTCGATTACCGAACTCGGCCCTAACCCACCCGAAACCTGAGTAAAACGAGAATTAACTTAGATCATAACGTTTTGGTCTCTACTACACTACATCATGTGATGGGTAATAAAATATTTTTGATCTGTCAACAGAGTTACTAATGACTTGAAATGTTGTCTGTGTGTGCTTTTCTTTTAAAAAAAATGAATATAGATGATCCTACATTGCTATAGTGTGCTTAAAAAGGTCCTCCAGTTTGACTTGAATTGGGCATATGCCACTGTGTTCACAAGTTTCTGTAGTGCACTTGAACCAGAGTTATTAGCCATAGTATTTTTTGCTAATGTCTCATACCAAATTTTATCATAAGCGTGTCTTACTATGCCCTATTGTTTTTGTGTATGTGTTTTTGTTTCTTGGTGCACGAAACTTCAACTGTTTGCTCTTGATAACTAAGAATACATGTCTACACAAGTAGTGCCAATTTATAATAAACATTTGAGAAGACTACCTACAGGCTAATTGCATGTGAGGGGACACGAACTGAGCAACTTGTACGTGACCTGGAATCATTTAAGTTGAAGGTATTACCTAATTAACTTGAAATATGTTAGCCTAATTTAACATGCTAATTCTGTTATTTACTACTACAATAAACTAAACAACTAGCATGTGGTCTGAAATTATATGAGTTTGAATGTATTAGCGAGTTAATTTAAAGCACGTCAGGTTAATTTAGTTTTGCTTATAACGTCTCTCATCACTTGATTATGTGATACGCCATACTTGCAGTTTGGTTTACGTGGCCGATGACTTTTGTTTACTAATGTAAAGAAGATTAAAAAAAAGATCGTTTCACAATCTAACTTTGGTTCTTTTGTTAGCAAAAATTCGCTGATCATGGACCTTTTTGTCTAGAATTGTGCAGCAAGTATATTGTATAAAATTGAAAACCAAATATTTGGAAATTTTTGTATACCACCAAACAAACACAAGTCCTGATCAGAATTCATACTATTATAACATACGCTCAAATTGAAACGCAATGCCCATACACAATGATTTTATCTTAGCGTGATACTCACTGGTAATAAATTTCAAATCTGCAACAGGTATTGCATTAATGCAGCCATCACTGAAGGCACCTCAGATGTCAACGTTGTTCTTTTCGATGAAGCGATGAATGGTTTTGCAATCTCTACTATAGATATGAGTCAAATGTACTTTAGGGACTTCCCTATTATTAATATCAATGGGGCCAAATGTTTTTATCTTAACTAGAACCGGGTACGTTTGCTCCTTTTAAAATTGATTTTCTCATGTCCTTGATGGCATAGCAATTAAACGAGTTAAGCTTTTTTCAAAGAGCACAGACCAACATGGTCTTTGTTTGTATTGTGGAAAAGTTCAAATATTCTGATTGCTATTTCCTATAAGAAAAAGTTTAGTATGTATTTGTATTTGACTTCTGTCACCAAAAGTTGGTCTAGATTAAATAAGAGATTTTCACCAAGTACAAATTTACCCACAATCCCCTGAAAAGCTAGCAGTTTCAAAACAAAGTTTTTAGCCTCAGTGTATATATTTAGTTAACGACTTTGATACAACTCAGGGTATAGATTTTGGTTAAGACCAGGCAGTATCCCACCGCAACACGCGGGCAGAAGATTAATCGATTGGTTGTAAAGAGGGACTCAATGAATGGCACTGAAAATGACTCAATTTCGGAAGAAGTGTCAAATATGACAAAGAAAAAGGTTAGTGTTGCTAGGAAGCATATTGAGAACCATTACAAGGAGCAAATAAAGAGTTCGCAAGAGAGGAGAGAAAGGTAGTCTTTACGAAATTATGTAGTTTTATTGTTAAATCATTGACAAAAAACATGAAGCGCGGCGCAACGCGCGCGAGGAAAACCCCTAGTTATAATAAATAAATCAATAAAAGAATAAACATAGACTAAAGCTCCACCCCTTCCCTAATAAATTTCTTTAACCCTAAAACCTCAGCCATCATTCGCCACCATCACCACCCATAACAAACACCGCCAACCACAACCACCACTCGCCACCGCCAACCACGCCACCACCGTTAACCACCCACCACCATCGTCAACCACTAGCAACGGATTCATATGGTACTTAGGGGGTGGCAAGCACCCCCTCAACTTTAACTTACTAGTGTAGAAAAGCCATTGGATTTGATTAAACAAAATAAGAGTAAATTATAAAAATCGTCCTTTATGTTGACAACATACTGCAAACTATGTCCTTTATCTTCAAAAAACGTACTCAATGTTTGCAAACCCTTGCACGTTATGTCCTTTAGCGCTAACTCGGTTAGTTTTCATGGTTAAGTATAACCAAATGGACTCCACATAAGGGTATTTTAGTCCTATTATCCTAAATACTAAAATAAATAAACATAAATAAAACTCACCACATTTCTCTTTCTAAAAATACTCTCTCTCTCTCTCTCTTTCTCCACCACCACCACTACTATACCCACTTCTTCTCCACTCTAAACTACCTACCACCATCTCCACCTTTAAAAATCCCCCATCTCATCGGTCGTTCACAACCGACATCTCTCACCTTTCCTATCTTCACTATATCAAAAACCCCATCTGCCACCGAATCATGTTCTCATCACCGACAACAATGGCAGTAGCTCAATTTTATTCCTCTTTCTATATCTCCACAGTCGGTACTCTTATCTTCGTCTCTTTATTTGTATGATTTCAGCGTTGGAGCATAATTTTTGGCTCTATGCATGTTTCTTCTTTCAAATGTAGTTCGATAATTGACATAATGTTTATTAAAATTTAGAAAACGGAGATTAACTGTGAATGTAGGCGTGTGACAGAGTAAATTCCGTTTGGATTTTGCTAGGTGCGATAAATTTATAAGTTTGAGATGTTTTTGTGTAAATTTCAGGTAGAATCGTCGTATTGTTCCTCAGTTTTCATCCTCATCCTACTTGTTATTAGTTGCTTTCACAAATATGTCTGAATTAGGAATTAGGTTAGTTTGGAGCTTGAAGCTTGAAGCTGATACTGTATCGCTTCGCATTTCTGTACTTTCCTTATTTAGAAAGTTGTATTCACATTTCTATTTTTAGAAACTTGTAATCGTATCGTATTCGTATTTCATTTCCAATCTTGTAATTCGGGACTTTGATCGTAATGGAAATTCACTTTTATACGTATACATGTTACATGCTTGTGTTATACGCAATCAATCATGGAATACGTGTTTATACGCGAAACCGAGACTCGTAATACTCTGAAATATCAATCATACATGCATCACACCCATACCATGCTTAGATACATTTTGAATACTTAAAAACATGCTTAAGTATGAGTTTCAAGCATAAAATAATGGAATTATCAAACTCTAGGGTCAAACAGCAAACTCTAGAAAGTTTGGTAAATTTTGTAGGTAGTGCACGACCATGCAACTGATGCGTACAACCATGCATATTGCGATCCGCATGACACATCACCAATCCAACATATTTTATAAGAGGGTTAGTGTAGTCTTTTTACATACTTTGTCTCTCTCATCCTATCAACTCTCACCCACTTCAAGAAGGCACACACACACCCACTCTATTTCTTATTTGTAATCCTGACAATTACATATTCCCACATCCCCTAACTCTCTATCATAATTTTCAAATCTCCTTCTACCAGAGTCTTCATCTTCCTCATCATCCTCCCTCGATCCCCACAAATCCCACATCAAACCCTAACCAAACCCATCATCTTCCTCATTAAACACAGACCAAACCCATCATCCTTACTCGTTCCCCACAAACTGTAACACCCCAAAAAGATTAAATCATAATTTAACCAAGGTTAATTAACTAGTTAAGATAACTAATATATTATATGATTTATAAAATTATCAATTTGAAAAGAGTGGAGGGGTTAAAAGGGTAAATAAATGAAACTTGATTTCTTTTATAAAAAAAACACAACACACAGAGGTGTGTGTGCGCGTACAGGAGGGTGAACAAGAACACCCAGGCCTAAATTTTACAAATTTATCAATTGAAGATTGATTAGGAGTTTAAACTCGTGCATGAATCGATAATTGTGATCATCCAATCCAAGGGATTAACAGGTATGTCACAATTTGGTATTTGGTGATGATACAAAGATTGGTTGAAACTTGAAATTCTGATTTTTACATGAATTAATGAAATTTATATAAGATCGATGATGTAAACAAACTTAGGAACAAACCCTGAGTGAAAGATTTCGAATCAAATGCCTAATTACTAGTGTTTGAAAGAAACACTTGGTGTGTACATATGGGTTTTGTAATTATGTTGAATACATGAACCAAAATACTGTGAATAATGTATTTGGTGTTTGATTGCTTTGAATTTTGATGCTAGTTGATGAGCTTCAACCAATTTGGTAATAAGATGTGTGTATACTAGGTTAATTAAAAATGTCTAGACTTAAAATGGTTAGTATATAAATCTTGCTCGCAAGATGTTTGATGAAATGCCTAAGAAAAATCATGAATTGATTAAAATGCATGAAAGAATCATGTAAATGAGATTTTGACAAATTACGTGACATATGTCGTATTATGGGTTCTAAACGATAAATCGAATTGAACTCTATACGAAAATTGGGCGAATCATCAAGTGGTCAAGACGGAGCGGACACTTGCTTGAAAGGGAAGATTTGAAGGTACATAGCTTATTCTTCGTAGGAATTCTTGTTTGTTTAATATTAGCGTATGATAGATTATTATAGATTTGTTGTAGAATCCGGTTTGTACATATATGATGTATTTGTATGGATGAACTTGAAGTCTAGATAATGATCCAATGATAAGATTGAATGTTTGAAGGTGATGGATTTCACTAAATAAACCAAACGGGTCAAAATGATAAGAGTATTAAAGGTTTGGTTATATAAAAGCGATTGATTTAGCTAAGTAAACCACACGGGTCAAAATGAGATCTTAATGCATACCGGAATGGTTGCATAAGTAATGACTTCGGTATCATGCCCAGGTAATGAGTAGGATTGCACATAAGCGCGTTAACCGAGAAACGGAGACGCGGGTTAATAGTCAAAAGACTCGGTTTGTTAGTTATGACTAAATGGACAAACAATTTCGCATATAGAAATTGTGCTAACAAAGTTCAATTATGTACAACGGAATGGGTTGAATAATCTTAACGCATGCTAACAAAGTTTAATTTGTCTTCATCAGATGTTTCTCTTTGGCAGACTTTAGCTTTAAGTCTTTAACAGACTTTTGGAGTAGCAGATGTTGATGCCTTTGTCATTGAGGGGATTAGATCTTCTAAGCACTGTTATTGGTGATCAGTTGTTGTCGATTATTTTGGCTTTTCAATCATCTATTCTTTTGGCGAGATCCACCTGATCCAAGATCTTCTCGGCTGTCACACCCCAAAAACGTCGCAGCGGAATATAAAATGTAGTGGTGACGGAAGTTGGTGCCCATTAATATCTTGCTGAAAGATGCATCGAATTGTTGGACATTTTAACTTAATTAAAACATAGATTTTTAAAACATAAGTCTTAAAGTTCATCACAACCACACCATAGTTAAGTTGTCTTGATCCTTATGGATCTTATTACATTTTTCCCAAACAGTTTTAAAAGTTTATCCAACACATTATCAAACCAAACATGCATCAACAACCACAAGATACACCATAATTCCCGAAGCCGAACTCAAGTACATGAAGAACACGTTAAAATCAAGTTTCAACACAAAGGAGGGTGAGTTCACATATTCAAATTTAAAATAATTTGATCCAAGGAAAAACTTTCTAATTATGTGTTTATTATAAAAACATCCATATAATTTGATTTATTTGGTTGTTTAAAGAATGAATCAGTTTGTAAAATGATTGAAAGGTTTGGGCATCTAAAGCTGGAGCTGGCGAGACATGAAATTTTCTATTCTCAAGATGAACTGGTCGACAAATTGTTTGATTCATTGCCAGATGAGATGGATTGGCAATATTATGCCTTGATGCTGAAAAATACAATCAAGCCGCCGGAAGTGTTGACTGTAGATTTGCTGATTGAGAGACTAGAAAGTCACGAGCTGGAGTTAAGGAAAACACACAAAGTCTGTAGGTCCCGTTTTTCCCGGTGAGGATCGATAACGAGAAACCTATTCCCTGTTTATCACGAACACGGTAACGGGTGCGGAATCCCCGAGACGGTGCAAACCAAACACAGTTGATAAATAACACGGATTAATCAATGATACACACTCGATTGATTAACGGGATAAGAACCTTTACAACTGATACAAACACAGTTCAGACTAAATTTTGGCAGAGTTTTGTTACTATGGTCTGTTTCTTATCTCTGAGTTCAAATGAACACAAAGTGTTGCTTATATAGTCCCTGGGCCACAGATGTCGACGAAACACAGAAATGTTTGACGAATCTGAACATGGGCCAGATATTGGGCCTGGAACAGCCCAAAACATGACGAATCAAGGTCTGATTCGTCAGGATATGACGAATCAAGGTCTGATTCGTCATGACCTTCAAACGAAACAGAAACTTGAACACCGGTCTGATTCGCCATGAAGTGTTCCGACGAATCAGGTCTGATTCGTCGAGGACTACAACTGTTGTGTTTGTTCCTGTTATCAGACAGTAACAATCAGCAACATGCAACATAGTAATGACAAAACTACCCTTAAATGCAACATGCATTGTTCATAATACATTACATACCAAAAGAGACAAATAAGTTGTACACAAGTAGATAGGAGGATATCTGACTTGGTCAACATAACATACAGACTCGATAATTAATAAAAGACCATTCAAAATACATCGTTAAACAAGACTAGTTACAGACACTAAAAAATGCATCAACAAACTCCCCCTTGTCTGTTACTCGTCTTTGGTCTTCTACTCTTCCTTCAGTGTTGTTCGGACCACGTACTGCCCGAATGAATACCCCTGTAGTAGCAAAAACATGCTACTCTTTGAAACTTTAACGCTTGGCGTGCATCTTGGTCTTCATAGAAAATATCATGACGATATAATCTTCCAATATCAGCTTCAGACATGTTGACGATCCACATCGGATCCAACATTCTGTAGTTAGCACGACCATCTCTAAACACGATAACAGCCTCATGAGTATCCGAGTCGTAGCACCACAATGCCATGTCTTCCAGAAAATCCTGCTTCATTGGCATCAATGGGATTTTATCTACTACCCTCGGTGGCTGATAAACAAGTTTATATCTGCAAGTGTTGGTGTCCGGATCAAGAGTAAACTTGATCGGTTTATAAACAGGAAACTGTGGCTTATAGGATTCATCCTTCCACCCTGATTTCTTGTTTACTTTCACCAGACGCTCAAATAAAGTAGCACCATCGTATTTTTCACGATTTAGAAGCTGAAGCCTTGTCAACGTAGAGACATCATAAAATGGTAAGGAAAGAATGCTCAGTAATGAATTGAAATACAGAATTCCATATTCACGTTTAATAGCAACGCAGTGAATATCTTGAACATACATCCAGCAAAGAATCCTTCCACTTGGCTTCTTTTCAAATTGCAGATAGTCTACTTGAGCTTTTTCAGGTAACGGCTTGGACACTTTAGATAAAAACTGTTGTCTCCATTCAGCAAAAGCATTTGTGTCTTTTTCAGATGAATTCCGATTCTTCAAGTGCTCGTCTATGTCATCAATGTTTTCTTTCATCCAATTTTCATCAAATGATGCAAATTCAGTACCATCTTCTCTGACATAGGTTGACTTTGGTGCGTCACCTTCAATCACAATTTCATCAATCTCTTCAACATTCGTTGTATCAGTCTCAGTAGACATTTTGTCTATTTCAGCATCATCTACTTCTCTCATAGACTGTAAAATACTTAATTGCTCCGGAGAAAGATCTTCTATCAACTCCCCTTCTTCAAGTAATTCTCCTGTAAATGGATGAACAGCTTGTAGAGCAATATCAGCACTGCTAAATATAGAAGAAGTACCTTCTATCTGTTGTACTTTTCCAGTAGATGTTCCTTGAGATGATTCGACAACGGTAGGTTGAACTTCAACAACTTCAGAAGAAAGTGTGGTTGGCTGTTTCTGTGATGTTCCGGAGGTATCAGGATTTCCTTGATCTTCCGTATCATCATCCTTTTTCTTTAGAACCTCTTGTTGTTTACAGTGATAGTCCCACAGAATAGCAAGCCGTCTCTCTTTCTCTTCATCAATAGCCTTCAAGCGAGCATTTTCAGCTTTAAGCGCATCAATTTCACTTTGTTGTCGCTCTATAACTGTTTGCTGATTACCAACCATTGACTTCAATTTGTTGATTTCCACAGATTGTTTAAGTTGGTCATGCTTCGTGAGATTTCCAAAATGAGATTGCCTTTGAAGACGATCAGCAGCCGCTTCAAGTGTAGAAAACAGATAGTTGATCTTTTCATTTTGAGAAAATCCAGCAAATGTCCTGTGACGTTCAGCACTGATTTCAGAAGTAGTTGCCCTGATTGCTGAAGCCATAGATCTTATAGGAACTTCCTGAGGACCAACAGATGGAGTAGCAGTAGCTGGTGTAACAACTGGAGCAACTGGAGGTTCTGTAGCTGAAGTAACTACAGTAGGAATTTCTTGCACATGCTCCTGAGGAATAGATTGTACAGGTTCCTGAGGAATGGACGAAGACTCCTGAGGCCCAGATTTCCGAGAATAAGTACTCAGATATCTCCTAGACTTCATCTTTTGTACTTCAACAGCTTTCTCTGCTCTTCTTTTTGTTCTCCTTTCACCTTCAGGATCTTCTGGAACATACTCTGGATCATCCTCTGTTCTAATCTTTCTGTACCTTGTTACTCCACGTATATCAATATACTTTTCATAACCAGGTTCAACGATATGATCACTAGAACTCGAATCAGTTCCATCATCACCACTTGCTGATGAACTACTTTCTGATGTACCAGAAACAGCACCCTTGCTTGATGTTCCAACAGCAGCACTAACAGCACCTGCATCACCTGCATCACCTGCATCACTATCTCCACCACTTTCATCATCATCACTACCAGATTCATCTGAATCAACTGGGTCAGGACCAAATTTTTCTATCCTTAACCTTTCCAACTCAGGTTCTTCATTGTCTGATTCGCTGTCTTTATGACGCCATTTGTCATTTGCCGGAGCAACATAATCAGGATTCACTAGAGCTCCAAAAAGTTTCCTTGGAGGAACACTTTCTGTGTATCTTTTGGCAGCCATAGTCTTGATTAGTCGTAAGGAGTTTAAATTCATTGCCTCTATTCTCAACAGATCATTTTCAGCTTTCGGAAGGTCTGGATGCTGAACATTCATTATCATTTGTAGAAACCGTGGATACATCCAAAACTTGTTCCCTGTGGTTCTACTACCAGTCCTTGTCATGTTCTCTTTCATGTTGCTAAAAATGTACTTCGAGATGCTAAACGGTTTGTTTAACACTAAAGCAACCATGAACCCAACAAGATCATCTCCCGCCATATCATATCCAGATCGTCTATTGCTGAGACACTGAATAAGCACATGTAATAAAAACTTGTATCTTAATGGAAGATCACCTTTGTTGATCTGTTTGACGAAAAGATCTCCTTTGCATTTCATCCTTAGTAAACAGCCTCTCGAACACATGATTGGTATTGAATAAGGTGCATTCGTTTGATCTTGTAATTGAAGAACTTCATTCAATATCTCCGGAGTAACAACGACATACTGATCATTAACACGACCTCTGATAATATCCTTTCCATCGATTTGAACAACGTTTGCAGAATCCCAGAACGCTTTAATGAGAGATTTGTAGACGGGTGTCGAATATGTAACAGCATAATTGATACGTGACTCCCTGATCCACTTCGTCATATCTTTAAATTCAACGAGCTTGTCTTCCGGATCCAAAAATGCAACTTGATTATGGCGTTTCTCTGACATAATCTCTTCTTCGGTTTTGTTTTCTTTCTTGATCGCCTTCTTGCGTTTTCCCTTTTCTTGCTGTGCTTTAGGAGCCATCTGTACATGAAAATGTCCAGAATAAGTCACAATTTACATAACATAGCATTTAGACATGTATGAATACACTTTCATGTATTCACATAACAGATAACTGATATAAACATGTCTACTGTGAACCAACAGCAACATCAGAAAACTGCTAAGGCATTGACGACGAAACAGAGGTTCAACGACGAAACAGAACATTGAACGACGAAACAGAGTTTTGACCATTGACTGGTTTGATTCGTCGAATTTTGATTCGTCGAGTCTAATTCGTTCCATTCTGATTCGTCATGTTTGATTCGTCGTCTGATTCGTCGTATGTGTTTTGATTCGCCAAAATTAGGGTTAAATCAGATTCGTCAATTTGGGGGTTTTGTTCAGTTTCGCCGTAATGGGTTTAAACACACATCAGATATGATCATAAACACATTCAATCATCTTTGTTTACCCAACCCATCTATAAACACCCATAAATGTTTTTCCGAACAAAAACCTTTGTAAAAACAGGTAATACCATTTTCAAAAACAAACCCCTGTTTTTATGATAAAAACCCACTAACAAATCCAAAACAAATCAAACAATGATAAACCTAAATCTATCAGATTAGAAGTAAAACACAACAACATGCATCAACAACACATATTTAATCAAAGAAAACAACGGTTTCAAAGGAGTTTCTAAGGGTTTTCGGATGAAAAACCCGACGGTTCAAAATGTTCGGAATGAGAATCAGAACATGTTTCTACCTTTGATGTTTGTAAAATTTTGAGTAAATACTGATGTTTTGAACGATTTGTGAGAGTAACCGTAGGTTTGGTGTTTTTGTTGTGTAAAGAAGAAGATAACTGTTGTTTTGAAAAAGTGAACAAGTGAGATCTATTTATACACCGCCTTGTCTCGACGAATCAGAGGATTCGACGAAACAGAAATGGGCCTGACGAAACAGAACTTGGGCTTGAACTTGGGCCTAAACTTTTAGCCCATGACGAAACAGAATTGGGCTCCTGTGATTCGTCGTCTGTTATGACGAATCAGATTTGATTCGCCGACTGGTCTGATTCGTCGACTATGTTGATTCGTCAACACTTGTGATTCGTTGACAGGTCTGTTTCACCAACAGATTTTTCAAAACAGCAACACCCAGGCTGGAAATATTTTGCAGTTAAAACAGTAACACAGGCTGGAAATATTTTGCAGACACAATTCCATTCAGTTGCAAGAACGTTTTTATGAAGAAGGTTTCAGGCTTCCGGTAGAAAACACCAAGCAACAACTTCGGCTTAATCAAAAACGAACTTTACACAAATATACTAAAAACAAATTTAAAGTACGGTAAACTAAATGAAAATGCGAAAAACTGTTAAAAAACACTAAACAACTGTACAAGTGCAATCTTTTTGCAAATCTCAAGGACAAGGAATCATACCAGCTTACGGTCTTAGTCAACATGATTTTGATTCTGTTTAAAGCTCTGGATAAGTATACTACCTCGATTATCGGTATTGTGGTCCACATAAGCTCAAACTGATCAGACATAATCATAATTTAAGAGATACGATTAACGGTAAGGATTATACTTACAAGTCGATGTAAATCCACTCACGACACATTCCCGTATCAAGGCATGCACGAGAATTCATCTTACCGGTGAGTATACCGTTTATCATCTGTTTGACCGTATAAAAATGTGAGAGACTCACTTATTTTGATTGAAAACAAGCCCTATGTGATAAAATCACTTATTGATGAGGAACTTGATTTTCAGATGCATGAGGGCACAGGAGCAAGTCCGTGAACAGGTCAGTACTTCCGTACAGCAGAGAGACGAACTTGACTCCCGCAAAATAAGTGATATACTTGTAGGTCCCGTTTTTCCCGGTGAGGATCGATAACGAGAAACCTATTCCCTGTTTATCACGAACACGGTAACAGGTGCGGAATCCCCGAGACGGTGCAAACCAAACACAGTTGATAAATAACACGGATTAATCAATGATACACACTCGATTGATTAACGGGATAAGAACCTTTACAACTGATACAAACACAGTTCAGACTAAATTTTGGCAGAGTTTTGTTACTATGGTCTGTTTCTTATCTCTGAGTTCAAATGAACACAAAGTGTTGCTTATATAGTCCCTGGGCCACAGATGTCGACGAAACACAGAAATGTTTGACGAATCTGAACATGGGCCAGATATTGGGCCTGGAACAGCCCAAAACATGACGAATCAAGGTCTGATTCGTCAGGATATGACGAATCAAGGTCTGATTCGTCATGACCTTCAAACGAAACAGAAACTTGAACACCGGTCTGATTCGCCATGAAGTGTTCCGACGAATCAGGTCTGATTCGTCGAGGACTGCAACTGTTGTGTTTGTTCCTGTTATCAGACAGTAACAATCAGCAACATGCAACATAGTAATGACAAAACTACCCTTAAATGCAACATGCATTGTTCATAATACATTACATACCAAAAGAGACAAATAAGTTGTACACAAGTAGATAGGAGGATATCTGACTTGGTCAACATAACATACAGACTCGATAATTAATAAAAGACCATTCAAAATACATCGTTAAACAAGACTAGTTACAGACACTAAAAAATGCATCAACAAAGTCAATCACTCGTCTTATCAACAGAACTTGGATTTGTATTATCCAAAAAGCATGATGCCAAAGAATACATCTCCTAAGACAGCCTTTTCTGCTAAGAATTCCAACATTTCAAACAAAGAAAGTCAAAGCAGTGGATTTCACAGTGGTTCTTCTTCACATTCAAGCCAATCAGATGCAAAGAATCTATTTTAATGCAACATCGCTGTAGACTTAAAGAACGCTCAAAACTTCAGCGAGGAGTCGGCAAAGAAACAGATGGTTTTCTTAGCATCTGTGCTAGAATCGTATGAAAGTCTTGTAGCAGGGAAGATTGGCAACACCAACCTGACTAAAGAAGACTATGATCAGATAGATCCTGAGGAGATGGAACTGATCGACATAAGGTGGTGTATGGCCAATGCAGTTCGTCGGGCGCAGCGTTTCATGGAGATCACAGGAAGAAAGTCTATTGGTGGACCATCTACCAAGTTAGGCTTTGACAAGTCTAAAGTGACATGCTTTAAATGTAAACAGAAAGGTCACTTTAAGCGTGAATGTAGGAATGCTTATGCTGATGAGTCTGAAAATCCTTTTAGAGAAGATTACTACAAGAAAGCGATTTCATCAGAATAAATCGGAGCAGCCGAAAATGAAGCAGCTTGAGGATAACAAAGAGAAATCTAGAGCTCTTGCGGTGATTCATGACGATGAAGGTTTTGACTGGAGCGAGTTGTTACCTGAAGAGGATGTTGTTGGATATGCATTCATGGCAAAATCTGAACCTGTTCCTTGGAAAGACACCAGACCTGAAGAAACGAGGTATGCTTACAGGAAGATGATAGCTCAACAAAAAATGATCAATATCTCTGCCATCTATCTTGAAGCAAAAAGAGCGAGAAGATGGGATCCAGACAGAGAATGTTATCTTGACCCTAATGGAAATATAGCCATTGATCATACCACTCTTGATATGGAAACCATAATCAAAGAAATGAAAGAAGAAGATGATTATTGGCAAAGGAAATGGTGGGGAAGCGGAGAAGAGAAAGAGAAAGAAGAGAAGGAGAAAGAAGAGAAAGAGAAGTCAAAGAAGGTTGATACTGGAATCATTGACACGACTCAAGAGTTAAATGCTGAAAACATGGGAAAGATGGCTGACAAGGTGCTGGCTGCTAAGGCACTTGAGGTAGACTCTAAATCTGTCTCTGAGTCTAAAAGCCAGGTTAGTTCAAACGCGTCAACGACCGAGTCAGGTAAGAAAGTCAATGGTGATGTTGACTGCAAAAATTGCATCAAAGAATGCAAAGTTTGTAGTACAGTCACTTATCTCAACGGTAAGAAGGTTAATGATCTGACTGCAAGAGTCAGAAGTGTTGAGGATCAAATCCTTGATCGTGATAAAATGGTGAAAGCTTCAACTGAACGATTGAAAGAATTAACTAACAAAATTGAGAATGATAAAATTGATCTAGAAAAAGTTAGGAAAGAAAATGAGAGGTTAGTTTTTGAAAATCGTCAGATCACTGAAAAATTTGAGAAGCTTAAAAGCACGGTTAAAGATAATGATGATAGAAACGGTAAAACATACAAAGAAAATTGTCATTTGCAAAGTGTTTTGAGGATCAAAGAAGAATTAATCAACAAACAATTGGTTGAGATTGCTAAATTGAAGCTTCAATTTGAAGAAGCTAAGATTGAGAATGAGCGTATCAATTTGAAATTGAACAGTTACAGCTCTGCAAGCTTTGTTTTGCAACACATTGTTCCCAAACCCATCGGGAAAAACAAAGCAGGCAAAGATGTATACTGTGATGGAACTGGGGTCGGGTTTCATCAAGTTCCACCACCAGTTCTAGACAATTATTCGAAAAAGCAATCTGGGTTGGTTAATCTTGAAGATGAAAATGAAGTGAAACTTCCTGATTCAATTGATGTGACATTTTCTTCATCATCATCTGATGATAATGTTCAAACTGAGATTGTTAAAGGCATGGCTGAAAGTGTTTTGGTAATTGCCTCGATCTTGGTGGGATCTACATGAATTACTTCATGATTGACTAAATGTCAAAGAAATTGTACTTGTTCTAACCAAAACTCACACTTAAAAAATTTAGCATAAAGCTTTTCTTTCTCAATAAACTTAGAAGTGCGTGCAAATGCTTTGCATGTTCCTCTTTGCTCTTAGAATAAATAAGAATATCATCTATAAAGACAATTATGAATTTATCCAAACATGGCTTACATATTCGGTTCATCATGTTCACGAATTCAGCTAGGGCATTGGTTAAACCAAATGGCATGACAATAAATTCATAATGACCATACCTCATTCTGAAGGCGGTTTTAGGAATGTCCTCTTCCTGTACCTTTAATTGATGATATCTTGATCTTAAATCGATTTTTGAGAAAAATCGGGCTCCTTGCAATTGATCAAATAGATCATCGATTCATGGTAATGGATACCGATTCTTAATTGTGACCTTGTTCAATTAAGGGTAGTCAATGCACATACGCATTGATCCGTCTTTCTTTTTAACGAATAAGATTGGCGCTCCCCAGGGTGATGAACTTGGCTGTATGAATCCTTTCTCTAACAATTCGTCTAACTGTTTCTTTAATTCCTGCATTTCTACGGGTGCAAATCGATAAGGTGCTTTAGCAATTGGTGCTGTCCCTGGTATTAAATGGATTCTGAATTCAACTTCTCTATCTGGAGGTTGCCCTGGTAGCTCTTCTGGAAATACATCTGAAAATTGGAATACTACTGGAATATCCTTTAATTCTTTTCCTTTGGTGTTAGTGATTATAGAAATCAAATACACTAATGATCCTTTCCTTATATAACTTGCTGTTTTCATCACAGAGATGAACTTTGTGGATTTAGATGTTTTATTTCCTTTAATTGTGATCTTTTCACCCCTTGGTGAATTTACTTGAATTGACTTTTGATCACATAAAATACTGGCTTTATTGGCTATTAACCAATCCATTCCTAACACAACATCAAATCCTGCCAAATTCATTGGGTAAAGGTTTGCAATAATTTCTGATTTAAAATTTCTATTCTTGCTCCCTGCAAGATTTCAGAAATTTTAATGGTTTCCCTATTTGCTGTCTCTACTAAACATTCTTGTGGGAGTTTAGTTAATGATTGATTTAGAAGTTTGCAAAATGAAGTATTAATAAAACTTTGGTTCGCACTAGAGTCAAATAATACTTTAGCAAAAACATCATTAACTAAAAACGTACCAGTGATCACATCTGGGATCATCTTTGCTTCTTCTGCAGTCAGACCAAATGCTCTAGCATTTTTAGTATTCTTGGTGTTCGTGGCTGGAGCTAGCTTTGGACACTTAGGCTTGATATGACCTTGTTCTCCGCAGTTGTAGCATATCCTGTTGTTAGGCTTTTTCCTGCAGTCTTCCTCCTTGTGTCCAGATATTTTGCAAAAGTTACAGTATATGGAGCATCTTCCGGAATGCTTCCTTTTGCAATACTTACAGTAGGGTGCAGAGGTAGAGCCTATATTCTCCCACGGTTAGAATTTCCAGAACGGAATTCTTGAGTAAGCTTCTGGGTTAGGTTCCTCCTTTGATCCTCTTCTCGTGTATGGACTAATTCATCTGTCAAGGTGTTGGCTAGTTCTACTGCTTCTTCTATGGTTTGAGGTCTAGCTGCCTTGACTACATGTCTAATCTCCCCAATTAATCCCCAGATGTAGCGGGAGATTAAAACTGGTTCAGGCGATGCAAGGGGTTGGTACTATTCTAGCATATTCAAAGAATAATGTAGTATAACCCTTACTATCTACCCCAATCATCCTAAGGTTTAGGAATTTGTTTGCTATCTGTTCCTTTTCATTAGGAGGACATAATTTCCTTTCTATCATGTTTCTAAATTCCTCCCATTCAATTTTATAAGTCCTATCACTTCCTCTAGACTGGATGATAATGTTCCACCATTCTAGTGCTGAATTTTTAAACAGATTGGAAGCAAACATTATCTTATCCTCTTCCGCACATTTACTTGCCTCAGTCTTTTCTATCCAGCGTAGAGATGCAACGGCCCCTTCATTGCCCGAGAATTCCATTGGTTTACAAGACCAGAATTCTTTATAAGAACAACCGTAAGACACGGTTCTTCTTCTTTTGGGAATGGGCACTTGAAGTACGGGTCCATTGTTTATGCTGTTTTCAGGTTCAGAAGGTCGTTTACTATCATGTTTACTTTTATTTTCGGCTTCCCTAACCGTTTTGATAATATATGGCATCGCATATATTATCCCTTGTGCCACTATATGTTGCATGGCACTGTTATCCACTTGGTTTCCGTTATTGTTGTTGTTGTTCGGGTTCTCATTATCCAAGTTATTGTTACTCTGGTTATCGTTATTTTGGTTTTCCTGGTTTACTTTGTTGTCCATATGAATTTTAAACATTTTCCAATTATTAATATCACAAAATAATTAATAATTTAGGTAACCACCACACAACACACATATTGGTCAAAAGAGTCGAGCATTGCGACTTACTCTTTTCTATTATAGTATGCGTCAAATACACACTAAGACTGGAATTAAAATTACAATACTACTATGCATCGCTAACCACAAAGTGGTCTATACTACTGATGTGTTTAAAATGTAACATATAAATTTCATCAAATGAGGCATAAAACTAACCCTTTTTAGTACTAATGTTGGAAAAAGTGTGCTTTTGTCTTCCTTTTGTATTTTCAGGATTAAATGAGCTCAAACTAACAAAAGAAGCAAAAAGACATCAAAATCTAACATAAATACAAGAAAAGGAACAAGACGTGACATGCCCGACCCCATGACAACATCTTCCCAAGCAAAACAAGAAATCAGAAGCCTGAACACGCCCCGTGCTCAGCCAGCACGGGGGCGTGCCCATGTGTCAGCAGAAAAGACAAAGTGGTAGAAGCTTCTATTGCCCACCACGGGGCCGTGCTCAGCGGACACGGGGCCGTGGTCAACTATAAGATTCGCACAATCTAGGCAAATCTTCATAGTACAAAGATTCTTCTGCACACGGGGTCGTGCTCAGCGGACATGGGGGAGTGGTCAACTAATAAGACAAAGCTGCATTAAATGAAGAAAGAGAAGGATGTGGACACGGGGCCGTGCCCACTGGACACGGGGCCGTGCCCGAGCTTCTGTTCAGCCTATAAATAGAAGAGTTTGGCTCAAGCTCAAACCATCCCTTGGCACACCACCTCTCTTACACTTCACCCACCACCCACCACCACCATAACACCATCATCCACCACCACCATAACACCATCATCCACCACCATCATCCATTGTCCATCGTAGAGTGTGTGAGTCGTCTCGGGATCCAAGATTGATCGTAAGAGTTCTTGACAATCAAGGCCATGTTTGCCTAAGTCTCTTACATCACTTGGTGAAGACAAAGTGTCTAGTGTAATACTTTTTATTTCTAATCTTTTCGCACTTTTTATTTGGTTTCTATTAATGACTTCAATAACTAGTTGCTTATGTTGAAGGTGATCTTTCTTTATCGTTTGTCCGTGGTGTCTTGAAATTATTTTACTGTCTATATAAAATAAAAGATTTTCACCATTCATATCTCCACGGTCTATATGGAGGTATGTTGGCTACCTGGTCAGGGGTTAAGGGAACGGTTTGGTAAAGGTCTTGCCATTGTTCAGCGTTTAGAGGTCCTGCAATGGACCTGGGTCAAATTTAGTTAACTACTATTAATACTATAACCCGACTATTTAGGACTGTATCCCTGCTGACTCAGACTACTTAGTCGAGGGTAACGTCACCTCCAAAAGAGGGGCCTACCATAATTTGCATTAATAACTTAATTAATTATCTTCCAATAATCCACCCTTTTAGGATTGTATCCTTGCTGACTCAAACTACTGGGGTGAGGGTAACGTCACCTTCAAAAGAGGGGCCTACTACAATAACTAAGATAATCTCTTAAAATAGTGCAAAAGTGCGGAAATAATCAAAGGTTACACTAGATACGAGTCGGAACCAAGTGATTCATCTTGTCTATCTGTTTTTTTTCTTTTTATTTTTATTTTCAGCATTTTAGTTAGTTTTTATTTTTCTTAGTTTAAAACATTTTTCTAAACTTTTTATTTTGATTAGACGTTGAGGATAAACCGGTACTAAAAGCTCTTGTGTCCTTGGACGACCTCGGTATCTTACCAACACTATACTACGCTCACGATGGGTGCACTTGCCCATATGTGTGTCTAGTGTTAGTAAATATCGTGTTTTATAAATTTAAAACTTGACTAAAAAGTGTTAAAGGGGCTTAAAATATACACCTAATATACATAACACTTCACACGCATCAAGTTTTTGGCGCCGCTGCCGGGGACACAAGGATTTTAAGAAAGCTTAAAATCGACGGCCTAATCAGTTTTTCAAAACCTTTTTAAAAACGCGCGCACATTTTTCTGCATTTTAGTTTAGATTTGCATTTACAGTAACCTGTACTCGGGGCCGTGTTCGCTGAACACGGGGCCGTGCTGCAGATTTTTCATAAACACCCAGTAACAGAAGCTTGAACACGGGCCGTGCTCACTGAACACGCCCCGTGCTCAACGAAATCAGTAAATTTAATTAAAACGCCCAGATACAGATCCTGAACACGGGGCCGTGTCCACTGAACACGGGGCCGTGTCCAACCTCTGTTTCTGTTTCCGTTTTTATTTTTGTTTTCTGATCTCGAGACTTGGTTGTGGTCTGCTGAGTGATTCTTATGGATCAATACTCAGGAGGTTACAACTACACCTATGAGGAGGATGATTATAGGGGTAATTATTGCACTAATTGTCGTAACACACACTCGGTTCAATATAATCACTCATATCAACCATCCAATTCATACACCTACTATGAGGAGCCCAGGTACGAGCCATCAACTTTATACACATCCTATGAAGACCAAAGGTATGAACCTCCTCCCTCATACTCATATTTTGATGAACCAAGGTATGAGCCTTCTTACTCATACTTTGAGGAACCAAGATATGAGCCACCACCTTCATATGCTTATTATGAGGAACCATGGCGTGAACAACCCACCTCATATGAGTATTATGAAGAACAAAATTACGAACCTTATCCATCATATGCTTACAATGAAGAACAATGGTGTGAACCATCTACTTCACATGGGTATTATGAGGAACAAAGGATCGAACAACCGGATCCAAGCTTAGAAAGTACCGATTCTTTTTCTATAACCGAAGTACCCGATAGGATATTAGAACACATAAGAGTTATCGATCGCTGTATAAGAGAATCTCGCGCAAGGGAAGAGGAGTCCCGCGCAAGAGAAGAATTAAAAAAGGAAGAGATAACTGAACTTGTAAAAATGGAAGAACAAATAAGTGAAAAACCAACACATGAGTTAAACAACGAAAAAGGAGAGTCCGACAACGTTAAAATACAAGAAGAGTCTAATTTTGAAGAAATTAACCTCTTGTCACCTTCTTTCGAAAATCATTGTTTAGTACCCACTCATGCTAAGTTTTTAAAAGAGTTAAACACTAACACTAAAATTGACGAAACGGTAAGTGTTAAGTTAACTAATGATCAAACCTCGCTAATAAAAGAAGACCCATTTGAAATTAACATTACACCGGTTCCATGTTTCTTTCAAAATTCGTTTATTAGTAATGTCACAATCGATAAAGATCTTTATGTTAACATAATGCCTAACTACATTTTCGAAAAATTAAGTATTAGTGATTTTTCTCCACTTCAAATACCCATTTTTCTATCCAATCGGAAAGTAATAAAATCAATCGGTATAGTTGAAGATGTATTGGTTCAAACAAATCAAATGGCAATCCCGACCGACTTTGTCATCCTCGATGACGCTCCTCTAATATTGGGACGACCATTTGTAAAAACACACGAAGCTTTGAAAAACCGGAAGTTCAACAATCTACCTCTTCAATTAGGGGCATTTAAAAGAAGTGTCGATCTCGAACGGTCAATGAAATATCCATTCGGCAATAATGACCCCCTAATTGAAGATGAAGATGAACCACCCGATACAAGTGAAGAGATTGACCACTTTGTTGAAGAAGAGGTCGCCATAGAACAAACCTTTAAAGTTCTTGATCGAAATGAGCAACCAAATAAGGAGTCTCCTAAAGACCCACCAATTGAGCTCAAAGAACTTCCAAAAGGTTTGGAATATGCTTTTCCAGACAAAGAGGGTAATTTACCTGTAATTATTTCATCTAAATTAGATAACTTAGAAAAAGAAAAATTAATTAGTCTTTTGAAAAAACATAAAAATGCAATAGCTTGGAAACGTGTAGACATAAAAGGAATTAGTCCTTCTATGTGCACACACAAAATTTTGATGAATGATGACTACAAGTCGGTCATACAACCACAACGTCGAGTGAATCCAAATGTTCAAGAAGTGGTTAAAAACGAGGTCATCAAACTACTTAACGCCGGACTTATCTATCCTATCTCTGATAGTCCTTGGGTGAGTCCCGTCCAAGTAGTTCCAAAGAAAGGAGGTATGACGGTAATAACCACTACAAGAAATTTGGTGCTTTACCAACACAAAGTATGTGTGGGAAAAAGCATATAATGTGTTGGTAGTTGTCTTTACCTACACATAAATTAAGTGTAATCATGTGTAGGCTCGTGACTGTAGATATAGGCCATTACCCACACATAAGTTATGTGTAGGTATATAGCAAGCTATACCTACACATATATGTGTGGCTAAAAGACAAATATATGTGTGGTTAAAAGTACCACAATTTGTTTAAAAGACAGGTGACGTGGCAGGTGATGTGGCATCTGACGTGGCATGTGACATGGCAGATGACGTGGCATGTATATATGTGTAGGTAAAAGTAATCTTATATGTAGGTAAAAGTAATATTATGTGTAGGTAAATATTGAAGATGTGTTGGTATTGATCTTAATATGTATTGAAACAAATGTAAACTAAAAGGCAGTAAAATCATACATAACGTCACAAACGTCACCATTGATTAATACATGAAACAAATTGTCAATTTGATTAATACATGAAACAAATGTAAACTACAAGGCAATAAAATCATAAATAATCAAAAGGCTTGTCAACTTAACAAAAAAAGAATAATCTTGAAACATAAGATGCTCATTTAAACTATCATTAATTAATGTATGATCAACCATTTTGGCCAAGGAGTCGATGTCGTGGAGTTGTTCCAAATAAAACCCATAAATCGTCACACAAGCAGAGTGCTCCCATAAATTCGAGTGCGCCTCATCACGAAAGCCCTCCATGTTTGGCAACCTGCTTCCTCTTCTAATAAGCATACATAATCTCCAACTGGAAAACCATATCCCCATCATTCAACAACCAGTGGATTAAAACCAAACATTTTAACTCAACGATCCAATCACGCATCTTGCTCACACGTGACCCATTTAGAATCTGAATTCCATGCTCCCAAACACAGTTCCAATTTGGGAGCTTTTTCGGATCATCCACCAGAACTACAAGTCTAAAACCCACAAAAAAAAAAAAAAACAAATTAATATTAAATCAATAAAAAACCTTCTTACAAATCTAACTAGGATTTTACCTGCCGGCTTCCAAACATCTTCATATCAGACATTCCAGCTTCCAAACATCTTCATATCAGACATGGGTCGCACCAAACACCTCCTAAGCATCCACCACCACCACTGCTATGGTAGTTCAGGTTGAATCCTGCCAGCCCCCCTGTAAAAAAACATTTCAGATTAAGTAAAAAACAAATTTAAATGTAACTTAAATATGCGGCTGCTATGTTACTATGTAGAAAATAGCAATAGATTCATCCAACTTAATAGCTCCGGTATAATAGGCTACAACTTCATTTCATTGTCTTTGCTTGTATGCAACATTTCTTTGAAACAACATACCAAATTATATATATAAAGAAAACTAAAAACAAAAAGAGATATAAATGACTAAACGGAAAGGTGATTTGGTTGAGTTTGGGGTTTTGCTGACATTGAAGATGCCTTTTTGAAGAAGTAGGTGGAAACCGGCAGATGCCGGTTAAAAGCAACTTGGAAGCGGGGACTGTTCCTAAGAGGCTTCATCAATTGTTATTATACTAGTAAATTCGCCCGCGCTTCGCGGCGGGTTTCATTTTACATTAGCTATTATGCCTATACCGACTCTTTGTTATCATAAGAGACCCTGGAAAATGAAGCAGTCACCTATAAAGGTTGCAAGTTGTATACATACTCAAAATGAACAAAATCCGGATGATACTTGAATTGGAGCTGTGAATTGTTACGCTTGCGGCGAATAGAGCTGTGAAAAGTTGGTCAGAACCTGTTAGTGTATGACTTTTCAACCTGCATCGTTGCATGTCGCAGGTGACATCGTCTCTAAGCCAGATCGGCTATGGTATACGGTAACCGACCGAAACTCTGATTCCAGTTTCCGCAGCCAGTCAACCTCGTACAACACCTGGACCATAGGAATAGAACCATTGTCGCTTGTACCATCGAACGAACCGACATCACTAATGGAACCCTTGTCCTCCGGTCAGCGAGTTGTCATAGTGTACGATCCGGATTGTGATGTCATCGCCAGCGCGCCTCGGCATAAAGATTGGCGGCCGGCCCCTTTTTCTCTTTTACTCGTGTTTCTCTCTTGTCTTTTCCTTATACCTAAGAAATGGCATAGACGTAATTATCATTCTTATTTTGTCCAATAAATGTACTGTCATTACCTAATAATGTATGTTCGTGTAGTCTAGTTTATAATACACACCACGAGGCAAAAATGACTTTTTATGACCTTCCGATAACTGTTTCTTTGACAAGTAACTACGTACTCTAGTCTTTGGGCTTTTCTTGTACAGCTACCCATTTTGTTTCATCTTCATAAACAGTGGACAGATTAACGAAAGATTGTTAATCGAGGTAAACAAACAAATCCTGTTAATAGGAAAAAAAAACAGCAACTGTCAATAAATAAGGTAACACATGAATATTTTGTGGTTTGATATGTGTCTCAAAAGGGGTAAAGCATATAAAACAAATCAACAGAATGATTCCTCCTTCTCTCTACCTTCTCTCTATCTATTATCCCTAAATTTTGATTCTCTCTGTCTACTATCCCTAAATCACCACCAGCCAAAACCAAGTTCAAAATTTCTTTTTCCAGTGAATAGCACCAGCCCCCTAACTCTAGTCCTTCAGTCAAATTGAAATCAGTATATGTATGCTTTGATTTAATGGAAGTAATTTATGATGATTGATAAGTAGTTGAGTACCGATGGTTAGGCGATCCGTAGTTCGTTTTCTCGTCGTACTTCTTCCATGAATAATCGTAGGCCGGAATGCCTGTTTGTAAAATATATTCCAGCTATGGTCAGAACCATAAAATAAAAAAAATCACATAAAACAATCTAGAATCATGATTGGTAAGATACTTACTGAAACTCATACATAGTTATGAACCAAGTTCCATTTTTATCAAAAAACTCAAAAGGTTGCATCTCTCAAACCAAAGTGTATATATAAACTAAAGTAGTTGGCATTAAAACTGCCACTTACTATACCATAAATTACTATAACTAAGCACTTAACATGTTACACCATTGTTCAAAATAATGCATACCCACAGTTGAAAGCAACCATCTTGCCCAGGTGGAACCGTTTTTCATGATATAAGTATTTAAAACCCATTTTAGAGATGATATA
Organism: Helianthus tuberosus; assembly: GCA_030545235.1. Taxonomy (NCBI): domain Eukaryota; kingdom Viridiplantae; phylum Streptophyta; class Magnoliopsida; order Asterales; family Asteraceae; genus Helianthus; species Helianthus tuberosus. The sequence continues at coordinate 143,512,859 of CM060410.1, read as the reverse complement.
TCTAACAAATTTATTGAAAAAAATATACACAATCAAACCATTGGCATATACATTGGCTTTGTTTTTTTTATATTCAATACTACTGCTACTAAGATTTACAGTTGCGAAATACATTTAGCATAAAAAAACATCAAAAGGGATGGAAATTGTAACCATACCTCACCAATAGCACCATTACCTATCATGGTTCTCAAAATCATCAACAGCAACCAATTTGTTCTCTTAAGGAAAATTAGCCTACATAACAAAATTGAAGTTATAGTTGTCTTCTAGGAACATAGCAACAAATGATTTGCTATTCTCTGTTCAGTACCTTATCAGAGGTGTGAGTGTGGAGGAGGATGTTGACGGTGGAGGTGGAAGATGCAGACGGGCGTTCCACAATAACCATCGGAGAGCTAATAGTTTGGAAGATGATCGTCTCCACATGATTATGATTTCAGGTTCTTCTTCACCGAAACGAAACCCTAGGTTTGGGAAGAAAGCTTTTAGATTGCACAATTTAGGATCTGCAATTTAGAAAGTGTTTATGTCGTATCCTTGGGCAAAAGAGAACCTGGAGGCGTTTGATGAAATTGAGGGTCAGGATTGTGTTTCAAAGCGTGGATGGGGATTTGAATACACGGTTTAGATCACGATCCGTGTGATGCATTTCTATTGGGCGTGTTTTTAGAGCTTTATTTTTTTTTGAAAGGTGTAGATCAAAGTTTTAAAACAAGTTTCAAGGAATGACAATTAAGGACTCCAATTGACCGTAAAAACCCTAATTAACGATGTTTGATAATTAATTAACTAATTTGATTAGAAACTAACTTGTTTGTATCTATCCAATATCTACATATAGTGTACATTTTTAATATGTGTAGGTGTTTATTTTCCATGTCATTTTCAAATTATATAATAGAATTTTACTTACATAATATATCTACATATTTATTTACAAATATTATGTGTTGGTAAACATAATCAATTACCAACACATATTTGGTGTTTTTACATATATGTAGATAATATACCTACACATAAGGAAAATTTGTTACATGTGTGGGTAATTACCATCGCCAAGTGTGGCTAAAACATACTACCTACATATATTAAGTGTTAGTTATTGTGAAAAGATATCATTAACCACTACCCACACATATACAAACATGTGTAGGTAGTTACCCACACATTTACATATGTAGGTAAATTATGTGTGGGTAAACACCCATATTTCTTGTAGTGAACTAACGAAAAGAATGAATTAATACCAACAAGAACCGTCACAGGATGGAGAGTATGTATAGATTATAGACGATTAAATGAAGCAACAAGAAAATATCACTTTCCTTTGCCCTTCATTGATCAAATGTTAGAAAGGTTATCCGGTCATAAATTTTATTGTTTCTTGGATGGTTTTTCAGGTTACTTTCAAATCCCGATAGCACCCAAAGACCAAGAAAAGACAACTTTCACATGTCCCTACGGAACTTTTGCTTATCGACAGATGCCGTTTGGTCTATGTAATACCCCCGCAACATTCCAACGTTGCATGGTGGCCATTTTCCATGACATGATAGAAAAGACAATGGAAGTCTTCATGGACGACTTTTCTATCTTTGGGGATTCATACGACCAATGCCTCGATAACCTTGAACGAATGCTATCCCGATGTGAGGAAACTAACCTCGCCCTTAATTGGGAAAAATGCCATTTCATGGTAACAGAGGGAATAGTGCTCGGTCACAAGATCTCGAGCGAAGGAATGGAGGTGGATCGAGCCAAAATAGATACCATTTCTAGATTACCACCTCCATCCTCAGTAAGAGCTATCAGAAGTTTCCTAGGGCATGCTGGATTTTATAGACGGTTTATCAAAGACTTTTCAAAAATCTCAAGGCCTCTAACGAAATTACTTGAAAAAGATGCCCCTTTTATCTTTGACAAGGATTGCAATCAAGCATTTCTAACCTTAAAAGAAATGTTAGTCAATGCACCTATCATGATAGCGCCTGATTGGAAATTTCCCTTTGAAATCATGTGTGATGCCAGTGACTTTGCAGTTGGAGCTGTCTTGGGACAAAGAAAAGAAAAGCATTTCCACCCAATTTACTATGCTAGTAAAACACTTAATGATGCACAAGAAAATTACACAACAACTGAAAAAGAATTACTAGCCGTGGTATTTGCTTTTGATAAATTTCGTTCTTATCTTGTTCTTTCTAAAACTATAGTCTATACAGATCATGCAGCCATTTTTTATATCTCTTCAAGAAGCAGGACGCAAAACCACGTTTGATTCGGTGGATTCTACTCCTCCAAGAATTTAACATTGAAATCAGAGACAAAAGAGGAGCAGAAAATACCGCAGCAGATCATCTTTCGCGCTTAGAAGACCCAACTTTGGAGCCGACCAGGGACAAGCAAATCAACGAAAAATTTCCAACTGAGTCCCTGGAAATGGTGGAGTATAAGGAAGAGCCATGGTACGCCGACTATGCTAACTAACTAGCTAGCGGTATAGTCACAAAAGGATGGTCACATCATCAAAGAAAAAATTTCTTTGCCAATGTGAAACACTATTTTTGGGAGGATCCATATCTTTTCAAAATGTGTGCCGACCAACTCGTCCGACGATGCGTACATGGTAACGAAGCACGAAGAATTCTCCGCCATTGTCATGAAGGTCCATACGGAGGGCATCATGGTGCCGCTAGTACCGCACGAAAGGTATTTGATTCAGGATTTTATTGGCCAACCATTTACAAAGACGACCAAAGTCTTGTCAAGATATGTGATGCTTGCCAAAGAACAAGTAATATTTCTTCCAAAAACGAGATGCCACAAAATGGAATATTTGTTTGTGAAATTTTTGATGTGTGGGGACTCGACTTTATGGGACCTTTCCCACCATCAAAAGGAAACAAATATATACTTGTGGCAGTAGACTACTTGTCTAAATGGGCCGAGGCCGAGGCACTTCCAACAAATGATGGAAGAGTTGTGGTAAGATTTCTGAAAAAATTATTCTCTTGTTTTGGCACGCCTAAAGCATTAATAAGTGATAGAGGTACCCATTTTTGCAACCATCAACTCGAATTTTTTTTAACAAGATATGGGGTCTATCACCGGGTCTCAACAGCATATCACCCTCAAACAAACGGACAAGCCGAAGTGACTAATAGAGGTTTAAAACAAATACTCGAAAAAACCGTAGGGTTAAATAAAAAGGAATGGGCAGATAAATTAGATGATGCTTTATTGGCTTTTCGAACTGCTTATAAAACAACAATAGGTACAACCCCGTATAAGCTAGTCTATGGAAAGAGTTGTCACTTGCCAGTAGAAATTGCACACAAAGCCTATTGGGCAATTAAAAATGTAAACTTAGATTTAGAATTTGCTGGTAAAAATCGATTTTGTCAATTAAATGAATTAGACGAGCTTAGGAATTATGCATACTCAAACTCTGAAATTTATAAGGAAAGAATGAAAAATTTGCATGACAAACACATTAAACCTAATGAATTTCGGGTAGGGGATCTAGTTCTTTTGTTTAATTCACGACTTCGATTATTTCCTGGTAAATTAAAGTCTAGGTGGTCAGGACCTTTTTCCATCACCCATATTTTCCCACACGGTGCAGTAGAAAATAGAGATGGGCAAAATCGGGTATTCTTAAAACCCGGAACCGGTTCCAACCCGTAACCGGGTATGGATACAACTGAGTGGAACCGGGTTCTCGGTGGAACCGGGTCCGGGTACAACCCGGGTACACGTAAATAAATATAGAACCGGCGTAACCGGTTACGGGTACAATGGAACCGGGTACGGGTACTGTTTGGAACCGGGTACGGGTACTGTTCGGAACCGGTTATTATGTGTTTTTCAATAAAAAGCCTGTTCCAACGGTCATCCATTGTCCATCGTAGAGTGTGTGAGTCGTCTCGGGATCCAAGATTAATCGTAAGAGTTCTTGACAATCAAGGCCATGTTTGCCTAAGTCTCTTACATCACTTGGTGAAGACAAAGTGTCTAGTGTAATACTTTTTATTTCTAATCTTTTCGCACTTTTTATTTGGTTTCGTATTAATGACTTTAATAACTAGTTGCTTATGTTGAAGGTGATCTTTCTTTATCGTTTGTCCGTGGTGTCTTGAAATTATTTTACTGTCTATATAAAATAAAAGATTTTCACCATTCATATCTCCACGGTCTATATGGAGGTATGTTGGCTACCTGGTCGGGGGTTAAGGGAACGGTTTGGTAAAGGTCTTGCCATTGTTCAGCGTTTAGAGGTCCTGCAATGGACCTGGGTCAAATTTAGTAGGACCTCCTTCAATACTTAGCGGTATTGGATGGCGGGGGTCCAAACTCTTTGATCCCCTCATAAGTTAACTACTATTAATACTATAACCCGGCTATTTAGGACTGTATCCCTGCTGACTCAGACTACTTAGTCGAGGGTAACGTCACCTCCAAAAGAGGGGCCTACCATAATTTGCATTAATAACTTAATTAATTATCTTCCAATAATCCACCCTTTTAGGATTGTATCCTTGCTGACTCAAACTACTGGGGTGAGGGTAACGTCACCTTCAAAAGAGGGGCCTACTACAATAAATAAGATAATCTCTTAAAATAGTGCAAAAGTGCGGAAATAATCAAAGGTTACACTAGATACGAGTCGGAACCAAGTGATTCATCTTGTCTATCTGTTTTTTTTTCTTTTTATTTTTATTTTCAGCATTTTAGTTAGTTTTTATTTTTCTTAGTTTAAAACATTTTTCTAAACTTTTTATTTTGCTTAGACGTTGAGGATAAACCGGTACTAAAAGCTCTTGTGTCCTTGGACGACCTCGGTATCTTACCAACACTATACTACGCTCACGATGGGTGCACTTGCCCATATGTGTGTCTAGTGTTAGTAAATATCGTGTTTTATAAATTTAAAACTTGACTAAAAAGTGTTAAAGGGGCTTAAAATATACACCTAATATATATAACACTTCACACGCATCAACTACAACATATATTATTATTATACACACACACACACACATATATATATATATATATATATATATATTTTCATACAAACATATTATTATATTATTATTATTATTACCAACTCCACCATCACTTTCACTGATCTGGATTCATCCAGTAATCCATATTGCGCTCGTCGTACTTCTAGACGAGTCGCTCTCCTACCTGCCTCATCCTCTCACTACTCTCTAAAATCTCTTCTCCGAAAGTTCGGAGCTCATACACATTTTCTTCACTCATTGGGGGTGCAGGTGCTGGTACTGGGTCTGGGTACTGGGGCACGGGGTTCTCCTGAGGGTACAGATTCTCTAAGATCTCCCTAATGTATTCATCGTTGTCGTTGTAGGGATCTAGAGGGTCCAGACCTGGATAGGCTGCTAAGTTTGGCATGGGTTCATCGTTTAGGTGGTAGCGTGGCACATAATCCCTATGATCATCGAACCATGGATCATAATCTGGGTCTAAGGGATTAGGGGCTGGTATCCTAGGTATCTCCTCAGGGTTGAAATCATGTATTTGGACTTTGTGTTCGGGGTTGTCTTCTATCTCCATCGGCTGAGTGGGGAACAAAGGTAAGGGTTGTGGGGCTACTAGTTGTTCCAGGTTTGGGTCAGCAGCTGTTGTTGCTAGGATATGAAAATTGGCTAGGCTTCTATTAAGCATATCCTGTGTATGGGCATCTGACTCTCGCTTAGCGGCTGCTAGGACTCTCTGCTGTTGCAACTTTCGCATTCTTTTCCTACGCTCGAATGCTCCCTTACTGAACCATCCTCTCTTTTTCTGAGGGAATGGCTCTTCAGACTGAGCCTTAAAGACAAACATCCCTTCTTCCTGGTCAGCTGAATACCCAGAGAGGGCAGGCTGGGAAGAAGTACCTTCACTCCTAGGTGAATCGGACAACTGACGATACGCGTCTGAGGGTCCTTGATCACTCATACTGTAAACTAACAAATAGTCAAATAACACATAACAATAAAATACAGATATGCACGTATTTCCATAACTAATTTCCTAACAATTTGATTAATATATTGATGTCAGCAGAACACTTCTGTGGCTGAATCAATGGCTTAGCTCTGATACCACCTTCTGTCGCAACCCCCGCCCCCTATCTGTCCCGGGAACGGGCGGCCGCGAGACCATTTTTGGTGGTATCATTTTATTTATCATTTTGGCAGCGGAAATTTCATCAGGACCGTAGTTAGGAAATGTTTATCAGAGTAAAACCACCATATTCATATATATGTATTAAAAGACAACATAACTGAGAAACAGTATTTTAACACTAACGGCGTCATCAAAGTTGTAAACCCTAATACCCAAATCACACTTTCTTCTTCACTTCTTTCTTCACCACATTGACACCTTCCTGTACCAACCTCCGTCTCCATATCCATCTCCATCACCACATCGACCACCACTTTCCCGAACCAACCTCCATCTCCATCTCCATCACCACATCGACCACCGCCCTCCATCATCGTCCTCAACCCCAAACGCCGTCGCACCCCGCCACCCACTCAGTTGCACACATCCGCCTCCAACCAACCTCCATCTCCATAACCACTTCCCCATCGCTGGTTCTCACCACCACGCCCTCAGCCGTCACAACACCGGATCGTTCGCCCTCATCTTCGTCGCCGGTCTCCGACATCAGGTAAGTCAGCGAAGTGTAGTCAGTTGAGCAACTCAAAATTCTTCCATGCTATTTGTATTGGTCGTCATACTAGAGATAATCAAAGTAACTAAAATTTCTTCAGGAGTAATAAGAACAAAGTGACTGAATTTGGTGTGTGCATTTTATTGAATGTACGTTTGAGAATGATGTATGGCGTTTTTTTTGAAGAAAACTAGCAAGCCCTTTGACTATAAGGTACCTTAAACATAGTTGAATAACTTATCTGGTATGATTTGTAAAGAGCAGTTGGTCATACAGGAAATACTCGGGGACTAGGGTTCCGCCATCTTCCAGTTAGCATTCGCAAACATTCTTTTTAACTTACTTAATTAGACTTTTCTAGGCCCATTCAGATCTTTTTGATTTGGTCACATTTGTGTTAGCCTGAACAGGGCCATTAATTGGTCCATTTACAATACATGAACGCCCAATCTGACCTTCAACTACCTTTTCTTTTAATTTTCATGAATAATGAAGGCTTAAATTGTGAACACAAAAACAATATAGTTACATAAACAAGGGTTATGTACTTATGTTAGTGTTAACTAAAATGTAAACATGGTATATGGGAATGAGTCAAAACTCAATTTCCACTTTGGGCAAGATGGATGGGTACCCGGTCAAAATTGGTTTGGGTTACACTGCGTTATCATGAATATGGGTCAAAAAAGACCAGTCTGACCTACAACCACGTTTTTTTTCATTTACATAAGTATTCAAGGCGTAAATTGTGACTAGAAAACAATATACTTATAGAATAAGGGTTTTTTGTGGCTGCAATGTTAGTTTTTTGTCTTGCGACATGATACATCAGTTTGTTTAATACTTATTCGGCGAGTAGAATGTGGGGACTCAGAACAAAAGGAGTGAACAATGAAGATTGGGCTAAAGAGTGTCCTAGCATGAATAATGTTTCTATTGCTTATGGTGGTTAAAGAGTACCAGGAAGATATGGGAGTGCATCTGGTCAGCATGTTGGTGGTTGTTGACTTTTAGAGGCTAAAATTCACAATGACACCTCGCATTACACGCACTAAGGATGTAAATAGTGCTTTATTAGTGAACTTTTTATCTTATAATTGCAGTTTTTTTGTTAAATTTTGATATGTAAGTTTCTTGAGATGAATATTTCAGATTCTTGTAGCAATAGAAGGCCAGATGTCGTTTTACTTTCATGTTTTGATTGGTTTAGTGTAGAATAATACAGTTGGATCCCTAAACATGTTTATTCTCAAGTAATGTTACTGTGCAATTGGTAGGAATTTGAATTTTTATTTCACTTCATAAGCTATAAATTTGTCTACTTACAAGTTCACATAAAGGTTCTGTTTGTTGTCCAGCTTTTCAAGGGAATTGCGTTAGAAGCTGAAAATTGCTTAGTGATCAGGATGCTAACATCATATACACGTTTCAAACTGAGAAAATGTTTTTTTTTTTTTTTGGTGATTTGCAGATGGAAGTGTAGACAGGAGACTGAACATAGGGTTTCTTCCAAAGGTAATGTTATCGTTATTACTATTTATTCCATTCTGTTTTTAATATATAGGTAAAGGTAATTCATGGGTATAAGGTATGTATGATTGTTAATTCCCATTCCTGATCTATCATGGAGTTTGGAATAGAGTCGTCTATTTTTGCTTGATGCCTAATAATACTGAGATTATTCCATTCTCTTTTTTGAAAAAGAAAGTGAGTAACCAAGAATCTACTCGAATTTGTCCAGATTGTTGTTAGGTAACTTTGTCTTGCTTCTAGATTTCTAAGAATTTATTACTTGGAAATTGAAAAGAATTGTTTTATAATTAATCGCAGGTGTGATGGTGATCGGTGGAGACACCAAGAGGGGCCCGAAGCTTCTCAACTAATAATAACATCATGGAGTTTTTTAATTCGCCACAGACCTTAGTTATCACACTGTCTTAGGTTAATTTTCTCTGTTTTTTCCCCTAATTTTGTGCATAATATGATTTGTGTGGTTAATTTTCTCTCTTGATTGTATTTTATGAATATTCGATCTTTCTTCTACATTACAGGTCTTGAGTTGTGGTTAGCTTTTGAAGGCTTACCTGTTAAAAATGTTAATGTTATCGTTTTTGTATTGTTGATTTTATGCATGATCTATCTTTGCTTATCTCAGGTTTTTAAGCTTTATTTATATTTATCTACGTATTTCATCTTTACTAACGTTGTTTAACGTATAAACCAAAATGATTCCAAGAGGAGCCTCTGGTAAGCGTCCAAGAGTGTTTAGTACCTATGAAATTGGTGAATAATCACATAGCAGTCGTTTGTGTAGGGTATCAAGAATGTTAGAGCCAGTGACAGGTGGTCGGTACGCATCATCTCAGGAAGAACGCACCCCGCTTCCTACATATTTCGACTGCGGTGACTGTGTTTGTGTGTGTGAATATTGTAGTGCTATGTTCTGGTTTGCTGAAAGGGTTGTTTACGTTTCACGGTCAAATCATCCAAGGTATAATCAATGTTGCAAATCAGGAACTGTCGCAATGCCTTTTCCTCTTCAGCCACCGCCTGTTATCAAACAATTATTTGACGACTCTGGTTTCTTGGAAAGAATTAGACTTTATAACAGCATGTTCGCTATGACGTCTTTTGGTGCAGATGTTGACGAAAATATAAACGACGGACGTGGCCCCTATGTTTTTAAGGTTTCAGGTCAGATTTCACATTGGATTAGCTCTTTATGTCCTTCGCCAAATGAAAAGCCACGGTTTTTGCAAATGTATGTTTATGATACACAAAATGAGATAGCAAACAGACTTAGATTTTTCGCTGGAACAGATCAAAACGGCCTTTCACCTGCTATTGTATGTAGCCTCGGTGACACTTTGAAGTCAATCAATGAATATGTTCGCGTCTTCAAAAATGCTTTCGAACTATGCGATATAGAAGGTGGACCAGACTTTAGTATCCATCTTTATAACAATGTCCCAGACAGAAGATATGACGCGCCTGATCCTGGTACATTGGGTGCTATTGTACATGGTGATGACTCGAATGCTAGCACGTATGACATTATTCTTTATAAAAAGAATGGTACAGCTCAAAGGGTAAGCAAGCTCCACCCATCTTATATGCCATTGCAGTATCCGCTGCTTTTCCCTTTCGGTGAGCAGGGTTGGTCCCCTAGACTTGGTCGACGCCTTCCAGATGCTTCACGAGATAAAAACCTTATGGTAAACATGTACTATAGCTATCAGATTCATGATCGTGCTGGTGTGTACTCTCTTCTCTTAAAGGGTGGTAGGCTCTTCCAACAGTACTTAGTTGATGCATACACATGTATAGAACAAAGCCGCTTAGATTATATAAATGCAAACCAAAATCTGTTTCGTTCTGAGTATGTTGCTGGCATGTACGATGCTCTTTCAAGAGGAGATACGGATTCTCGGTCAATAGGTAAAAGAATATTTTTGCCTTCATCATTCACTGGTGGACAAAGGTATATGTATAAACATTATCAAGATGCACTTGCAATTTGTAGAGTCCATGGTAATCCGCAGTACTTTATAACATTTACGTGTAATGTTAAGTGGCCGGAGATTGCTAGGCATCTCAATAAGGTTAACTGTTTGCATGCTGAAGATCGGCCAGATATCATATCCCGCGTTTTTCAGATGAAGGTTATTGAATTCGTCAAATTTATGAAAGAAGATAAAACGTTTGGTGATGTAGCAGCATGTTAGTATTCCTCATGTCTTTGTCTTACCTTTGGTTAATCCTTTTAGAATCTGTGATGTAACATTCTTCTTTGTTGTTATTTTAACAGATTTGTATACTATTGAGTTTCAAAAAAGAGGATTACCACATTGTCATACTCTTCTTTGGGTTACAGATCTGTATAAAATACGAGACGCTTCTGACATTGACTCATATGTGACAGCTCAGTTTCCTGATCCTTGTACAGAATTCTCTCTGTATAAAACAATTAAAGAGTGCATGATCCATGGCCCTTGTGGACTATTAAATCTTAATAGTCCTTGTATGCATGAAGGTAAATGTTCAAAGCGGTTTCCAAAGCCTTTTCAGTCCGAAACCCAATTTGATAAGGCTGGGTATGCTCATTATAAGAGGCTTCAAGGCCAACATCACACATTGAGAAATGGCATCCAAATTGATAACGGTTACATTGTTCCTTACAACAAATGATTGTGTAGCCGTTTTAATGCGCATATAAACGTAGAGTACTGTGGCTGGAACATGATGATCAAATACCTTTTTAAGTACATCTCAAAAGGAGCAGACCGTGTTAGATTTGCAATCTACAGAGCTCACCAAAACTCAGCTTCAACATCAACCCATGAGCCTCCTGTAGTCAATGAGGTAATTAATTTTTTGGATGGAAGATTTATTTGCCCGCATGAGGCATCATGGAGAATTTTGAATTTCCCTATTCACGAAAGACATCCTGCTGTTCAAATCCTTGCAGTTCATTTGGAAAACATGCAGAATGTAACATTTAGAGATAATCACAATCTTCAGTCTATTATCAACAATCCATCGTTTGGAAAGACGACTTTAACCGAGTGGTTGTCTAGCAATAATGCGGATTCAAATGGACGGGATCTTACTTATACCAACTATCCTTCTAGATATCGTTGGGATGTTTCCGCAAAATGTTGGTTTTACAGAGCTCAAATGAGAACAGGCGCAATTGGCCGCCTTGTGTATGTTCATCCATGTTCTGGTGAACTCTTTTATTTACGCACGTTGCTTTCTCATCAAAAAGGTTGTAAGTCATTCGATGACATTCGTACGGTCTCAAACATCACCTATACAACCTTTCGTGCGGCATGTGATGCGCTGGGTTTAACGGGTGATGATAGAGAGTGGCAAACAGCCTTTGCCGAAGCTTCTACCTGGGCCACATCTTCCGAATTGCGATCCCTATTCTGCCATATGCTTCTTTTTTGTTAGGTAAGTCAACCTTTAACTTTATGGGAATCTGAAAGGAGAAATATGGCTGACGATATGCTTCTAGCTCTTAATTCTGCTTCGTCGAATCCTGATTTCTATGTAAATGATCATGATTTACAACAACATTTGCTTCTGGAAATAGAAAGACTGTTAAACTCTGCTACTCCATCTAAATCACTAAAAGATTTTGGTCTTCCATTACCTCCTACAACAATTCTCGCAACTTTAAGGAACCGACTTCTAATGGAAGAGACATGCTACAATAGAGCTGCACTAGCCTCACAACATTGTGAAATGCATTCGTTACTCAATGCGGACCAACTTCAAGTCTACGATGTCGTCAAAGATTCAACAACTACTGAATCACAGGTGTTAATATTTGTTTATGGGCATGGTGGAACTGGAAAAACTTTCTTGTGGACTACAATAATATCTTTGTTTAGATCCATTGGAAAAATCGTGTTAGCGGTTGCAGCTTCTGGGATTGCGTCTCTCTTATTACCCTCGGGCAGGACAGCACACTCAAGGTTTCACATACCTACAAATTTAACAGACAAGTCTAACTGCAATATTAAAAAAAATACTCAACTTGCTGACCTCTTGAAACAAACTGCACTTATAATCTGGGATGAGGCTCCAATGAGTGATCGCCGGTGTCTTGAATGTTTGGATAGAACTCTGAAAGATATTCTTGAAGATGAGACACGTCCATTTGGTGGTAAATCTATACTTCTTGGTGGCGACTTTCGTCAGATGTTGCCAGTCAAACCTAGGAGTACACGTTCAGAGATCATTGATTCAACATTACCAAAGTCTTATTTATGGCCATTTTTCACACTTTACACATTGTCTGAAAACATGCGTCTAAAAGATTTAACTGATAACACAGCTTCTGCACAAGCCTCTGGTGAATTTGCTTCATGGTTACTTTCTATTGGTAATGGCTTAACAGGAGAACTTGATACAGAAGATCCATTAAATACAAGAATTATTCACATACCATCACGATTCCTAATTACACCAACCGAAGATGCTCTCCAATCTCTCATCCGCTTTGTGTATAATGATTCAATACTTGCTAATCCATGTGCTGAAAATTTATCGAATAGAGCAATTGTGTGCCCAAAGAATGATACAGCTGATCAGATAAATAATATCATCTTAAATATGATTCCCGGTGAAAGCAGGACATACATCAGTCATGATAGCATGGTACCTCATATGCAAAATGCCGCTGACTGTGAAACTTTATACCCACAAGAATACTTGAACGAGCTAAGTTTTCCTAGCATTCCCCCTCATAAGCTTAATTTAAAAGTTAATACTCCTGTTATGTTACTTCGAAATATAAATCAAACATTAGGTCTATGCAATGCACACGACTATTAGTATCGCAATTATTGCCTAGAATAATTGAAGCATACGTAATAACTGGCACTTCAACTGGCCGCCGTGTATATATACCTAGAATAAAATTTGTTCAAAACGATAAAGATATGCCATTTGTCTTTACCAGGCGCCAATTTCCATTAAAAATTTGTTACGCTATGACAATAAATAAAAGCCAAGGCCAGTCTCTCAAAAAAATTGGTATCTATCTTCCACAACCAGTATTTACTCATGGCCAATTATATGTTGCCCTTTCACGTGCTACATCACCAAATTCACTTAAAATACTAATTACTTCCGATGACTACAATTCTGCTGAGACAACAAAAAATGTTGTCTTCTCTGAATTGATGCATCCGATTAGAAATAATCAGGTTATTTTAACACATCATTTATCGTATACGTGTTGTTTTTGCTGTTTTAATAGGTTTATTATTGTTGCAATTATCTTTTAATAAAATTTACTTTAGTCTGCTCTTTCTACCAATAATTTCAGTGCATGTTCTTTTTTTTTTTACCAATAAAACCACCTTATTCTTTTTGTACAGCTGCAAAACCAGTGAACACATGGAGATTGAAAAGACGTCCACTTTCAGCTGGAGACCTCACAAAGATCCGTAGAAGATGAGAATTGTAAACTTATTGATGAGATCTTTAAAACTATATATTTTGTTAAACGATAAAGAATCTTTTGGTTATATATGTTCAAGATTAGTTTGTGTGGATCATTGTCTTCTATTTTTCGGATTCTTTTTATTGTTTGACTAACTTTTATCTATATAGGTTACGACTACGATTGGTTTTGGATCACCAAACAAAGCTAACTCATATAGTGCTCATGGTGGCGCGTTGGGAGCTAAGGAAGTCGAGGCCACAAGAAAAAATCTTGGATGGGCCCACGAGGCGTTTCATGTGCTGATGATGTTAAAAAGTACGTCATGTTTGTGTTCGTAATTTGAGTCGTCACATTAGAATGTAGAAAATCGGCTAAACGGATTGAGAATTTGTGTGTAGGCATTGGAGTCGTCACATTTCTGAAGGAAAAGTTATTGAAACCGAGTGGAATGAAAAGTTTGCAGCATATGAGAACAAGTACAAGGAAGATGCCACAGAGTTGAAAGCTATTATCAGCGGTGAATTGCCCGTTGGTTGGGAAAAAGCTCTACCGGTTAGTTTCTACTCTAGGTGACAATTTTAACACCTTAATTTATGAAAAGGTTAATTCTGGTTGTAGTCTATTGATTACTTGCCATACCTTTTTCTATAAGGCCACTAGCATTTTAGTTTTATAAAATCTTGAGGTTGAAGTAGATTTTATTTTTATAAAACTGATGTATATAAATAAACTGGAAATTAATTTTTGTTTTACTTTATAAAACTTAAAAGATCCTTCACCTTAATAAAAAAAAATAACTGAGTTACTGTTTCCTAACGTCGAGTCTCCTAAGTCATTATATTTAAAACATTTAAATGAAGCTATCTCAACCCAACCCGAGCAGTTTTACTGGTACTTAATATTGACCATTTTGACCGGTTAATTAGGATATTGTAAAAACATTATTGAGACATGTTTATTTTGTGTTTTATACAGACTTACACTCCAGAAATCCCGGGAGATGCCACACGAAATCTTTCATAATAGTGCTTGAACGCGTTAGCGAAAGTTCTACCCGGCCTTCTCGAAGGCAGTGCAGATCTCGCATCCTCCAACATGACTCTTCTAAAAATGTTTGGAGATCTTCAAAAAGAGACCCCCGAAGAGCGTAACATCCGGTTTGGTGTCCGGGAGCACGGGATGGGAGCGATTTGTAACGGAATCGCTCATCACACAAAAGGACTCATTCCCTACTGTGCAACTTTCTTTGTTTTCACAGATTACATGAGACCCGCCATTAGACTTGCTGCACTATCCGAATCTAGAGTGATTTACGTCATGACCCATGATTCGATCGGTCTAGGGGAGGACGGGCCCACTCATCAGCCCATAGAACATATATCAAGTTTCCGAGCCATGCCCAACATCCTCATGCTCCGACCTGCTGACGGGAACGAAACTGTTGGTGCTTATCGCGTTGCGATTCTCAACACAAAACGCCCTTCGGTTTTGGCACTCTCGAGACAAAAGCTTCCGAATCTGTGAGTCAAATGGGATGATGCGTTAATTTCGTTATTGCTTAATTAACATTATTATGTTTTTATGTTTTTGACACGCCTGATGTGCCTCTTTCCCCCTCACTAGAAATAGAATCACAGAAAACCGTCATGGCTCACACAATCAGACAGGAACACTTATAGCCTGCCCTACAGCACTATAACCTCAGGTAAGAATTATTGGTTTTAAATGCGGTTGTATCGACTTCATTCACAAAGTCAGTTGTTATAATATTTGGCTTTTCATTTTTATAATACTAGAAATATTTAACTTTTGAAATTAAGGTACTCATATTACATTTAAGCATGGAAAAATCAATATCATCATTCTCAATGTCAAGATGCTTGGATGTGTGTTTTAAAAGCATCAGTAGGACTTACAAGCCATGTATGCCGTCACGTTCAACTTCTAATTTATCATGGTATGAAATCCTATAGTTATTTTTACCACATTTCTACATAACTTGCCCGTCTACCTTTACTGAAATTTAAATTCTCAATTTATCATATCCTAATACTTTTTTATACTGGAACATCTATGCACATGTTGCATTAAAATCAAACAACAATACAAATGGAATAGCTGAAGAGCAACTATTTTGGCAACAACATAGGACATCTTAAATGCTTTGCATTTCCTTAATTTAGGCTGATAGAATAGCTAGAGTAATACTGTTTATGTAAATATAATTGTTTCCGACACTTTCGAACATATTAAACATGTCGACTAATAAAGGATTTGCAATCACTTTGGCATCCAGCTAGCGTTTAGTTAAAACAGACTCGCAACGACATCTTTACTTGTGCTTTCTTGCAGTTTTTTGCCCCGCCGCAACGCGTCGTTCTTATACTAGTTTTATATTAATAATCACATGGTTAAAAGCCAAGTTTCTTATTACAACATGTTTATAGGGATAAACCCTATTTTATTGAATTTAAAACATCGTATTTTAGGTAACTTTTATAGCCACATTTTTCCAAGCCGTTAGTACTCTCCAGCTGGCTTTCTTCTAATTTGGCTTTTACATTTTGTTACCTGAAACGCATTTTAAAAATATTTGTCAGTGGGAAATACTGGTGAGTGAAACCCAGTTTAATCAAGAAGAATTTTATCCTTTAACACAGTATTGAGAGCTATCACATTGTTTATTTCTACACAATTACTCATTCAGTATTGTCAATCCTGACTGGTGGGTCATATTACACATTGGCTAACTCTTTGTCCAATGGTAACGTGTTCCACATTTTGTATACACAACCCCAACATACCGACAGTAATTGAAGAACTACAAAAACTCAATCACTGCTTAATCACATTGTAAAATATTTAAGGTTTTGTAAAAACAGTTTACAAAAAGGAGATTACTCACAAAAAGGCTTACACAAAAAGAGGATTACTCACATTGTTGTCTTAGACTTCGTTTAAGGGTTTCCTGATGATTTATCTATAATTTACACAAATGTACATATGTTAGTATGATAACCCTTTATTTATATTAACGATACCCTCCCCGAGACGACATTCCAACGACCATGTCGGGCAGAACCACGACAACCGTTACGGAACCCTGGATCAATCGGGCAGCGTATCTAATATGTAACCGGGGTTATAATACTTACATCGGAGCAGAACTTCGTTATTTAGGGGGGTATTATGCCCGGAAATTGTGTTATCTATTCAGAAATTCGTTGAGAGGGAAAGAGACTTAGCGATTTGGACTGAAGCCCGAACTCCCTATTTATAGGGCCTGAAATCGGGTTTCTCGCGGTCCGCATAGACCTAAGGGTCGTCTTACGCGGGCCGCGTAGTAGGGTGTCTAGGCCGTAGCTGATCCGGGTCACGAGTATAGGTCCAACACGTGCTGCCACGTGTCAACACCGGGTGATGCCTCGTTTTTGATCGCTCGCAGCCCGCGTAAGCAGTAGCCAAAGGCTACGCGCCCCGCGACAGCCTCAATTTTCTTGTTTTTATTTTATTTTTATAATATTAAAGGTATTCGGGCCCTGTTTTCGCGTATGAGGTGTATTTTAAGACATATGGGGATATTTTAATATATTTTAGGGTGTCAGAAAAATTTAGGAGGTTTGTTATAGTTAACCCTCCCGTTTATACATAATATATCTACGATTTGCGCTTCGTAATATATATACATAAACGTACACATAAACTAAATATCGTAACACGCAAAATCTAGTTAACATATTTATTTTATCATTTTTAAAGCATGTATACATGAAATAACTTATATGTATCAATTTTCATGCTCGGCAAACAAGTAACACATTTAACGCGATTTTTACCGTTTCTACCGCTTTAAGCGCACAAGTGTACATACGTAGTCTAAATTCCCCGCTATCATGTCAACCCTTAACATATTATCATATACACATATCTAAATCACATAACACATTTTAACACATAAGGTTCACCCATAAATAACCCATGCTAGTGTACATTGTAAAACACGTATTTTAGTGATTCGGTAATGTTTTCGGGCGTCGGAAGTCACGTATGACTAACCAAACACCAAGTAAACTAATATTAGTTAAAATACTTATATTTAAACTAAAAATATCAGTTTACTTACTGATTTAAAACAGTTTTATAAAAATCCTTCGAAAAGCCGATTTTTAGCCGTTTTACCGCATAGTTTTGTGTTAAACGTTACCATAACCATCCCAACTTGAAATGACTTGATATTTTAATATAGTACATGTTATATACTGATTAACATAATGATTATAATCAGATTAATGCAGTTTTTATGTAAGTCACATAAATCATGCAATTTCACATATTTTACAACACTTAAAGCATCAAGTACAACATGCAAAGCTAGTAAACTTTATGACAAAGTTTTATACCATTTTAACACTTCAAATATTTATATTTTTAGTGTTTAGAATCTGATTAAAATTTATTTTTATCAAATCATATTCTAATCATCATTTCATGATCATATTTCAACATGCATGTTAAAGTAAGTGCATCTAATGCACCCATATCATATCATCATCATCATCCCACATGAACTTAAATGCATCTACATTCATTAAGTTCATGTCATCCATGTATCATCATCAAATTATTATCTAATCATACATATGATCATTAATGTGTAAATGCATGTACCATTTATTTGCTAGTAAACAAAACTTACATATATGCATACACACATACATATACACGACACATGCATATACATATATATGTATACTTCCAAAAATATACTTTTATGTCATCTTTTCAAATCACAAGAACCTTCTTGTATGACACCTTTTTGATTCATAAATGTAACAAACTTTCAAGAATCTCATCAATCAAAAATCAACTAAAATGAAAACAGAACTATATACCCACATACATACAAACTTTCGGCCATACATACATATGTACACACATTCATTTTTATTCTCTTTGAAAACTCATTTGTTATTAGTTTCCAGTTAGTGTTTAAACTCAAGAACAAGAGAAACTTCCATCATCATCATGATCATCAAGAATCAAGAACAAGGTTTTTAAAATAAGTGTTATACCTTCAAGATTTTGAATGATTTTTAATAAAGATTGATGATATGGGGCTTGATTGTTGCTCGAAACACCTTGAAATCACCTCCAAATCTTCAAATGGACTTCTAAACACCTTGAAATGAACTTAGATCTTCAAGAAATAGATTGAAATTTTGAAATGGATGTGTGTAAGAGGGGTGTTCGGCCGAGTTGTACAAGGGAGAGAGAGAGTTGTTTGATTTCAAATGATTTTCTTGGTTAATGAAAGATCTTGGAAGATTTATTGTAAAGTTGTAATCATATGCATACTCTCTAATGCCTACACATGGAGGGGGGGGGGGAGAGAGAGAGAGAGAGAGAGAGAGAAAGAACCCTCCCTAGCCGCCACATGCCCATACACACACATATATATCGTATATGTATGCATATATATATATAAATTGTTGGCCAAAACTGGTATTTTACTGGTTAATCCCGTTTTAGTGCGCTTTAAATTATTTTTATTGTTCTATAAAAATAATCTCACTAAAATATTACTGAAATAATTACCAGTTGCCTCAACTGGCTGCGTTGACAGTATTTTGTCAGATACGCGCTTAAACTCGAAAAATAGAGTTTCTTAGCATTTTAATTTATTTTTCCTTCCGGACATGATTAAAATTACCATTCTAATCATAACAAATTAGTTTTAGGATTTTAACATTGATCGGGCAGTCATCGACGTTCGTTTCGCATTTTGTTCGTTACGCGATAAGCGTTTATCTTATTGTTGCCAACATAATTTTTATCAAAGTTTGGATTTACCAACACATCAAATATCACATATAAACATCAATATCAGTCAAATATAGCCTTTTTATTTATTCATGACACGTGTTACATTTGTACGGTACAGCCTAACTAGCCGGGTGTCACATTGGCTCCTTACTCACCTCCATTTTTCTTCACACATTGAACAATCTTCTCTTTCAATTCTTTAAAATCTTTTACAATCATGAATCCATTAAACAAACTCATTTATGCAATTGTTAAATGAAGACACTCTCAATGAAAACCTAAACAAAATCCCCTATCAAAACTTCAGATATCTAAAATCCTGGATTCTCACAATTCCAAAACCCTGGATTCTCAACACTGTTTATGAATCTTCAATTACCACATCTCTATTGTGGTTCCAACCTATAATTGATTTGCTAAAGAAAATAGAGAGAAAACATGATAGAAATTTAGAGAGAAACATTTAGACTAATTCTTTCTACATAGTGTTCCAGAAACGAGCACAACCTTTATATAGGCTTACAAAATACTAAGTTAATAATAAACATAAGAAAATGCATGAAATAACTAAATTGTAGCCCAAGATGTATAGAATGTATCCAATATGGTGATCATGGAAACGTGGCTTAGGTCATTCATGTGGCACACATCATTCCACCTTGTTCGACACCTTGTGCTCCAGGCAGTGTTGTAAGAATCGCTAGACGTTAGTCGGACTGTGGGTTACCGACTAGTGATTAATCGGGATTAATAGAGATTAATTGGGATTTTATATGTAATTCTCAATTTTATACATAGATACACACATTTTTGTATTTATTTTTTTAAGTAGACATGTTTTAACATCTTTTTTGACCCATATTTTCAAGTAGATAGGATTAATTACTGGAATTTATAGGTTTTGGTCAATAATCTAGCTAGAGTCGCTAGAATGCCACCGATTTTTGGCCAATTAAGACTAGATTTGACCATTGTTGACCGCCTATCGATTAATTGGCCGATTAGCTAAAAATTACTCGGTGAACCTCCGACTAGCGATTAATTGGCGACTAATCAAAGGCAAGTTAAGTTTTTTACAACCATGAATCCCGGTGAACTGGAAAAGACTTGGTGTCACTCCATGATCCCCGAACCACGGTGATGTTTTCGGCAACACGATGCATTTTCATTTGGTGGGTCTGGCAACACAATGATATTCAAAATGACATTTTCATTTACGACGATGACGAAAACTTATCCATCAAGGGTTTATGGTTTTCAATAGTCCCATCTCTTAACTTCTACATGTGTTTCTTGATAAATAAAACAACAAAGTGGCTTTATTCTTGAAGAGCACCATAAGGAACTCATATACAACTTATCACATCATAATGAAGATGAAAACCATGAAGAAGATGATGAAAACTATTTAGTAGTCTTAACTGTCAAAATGAACCATGAACCAAACCGTTTCAATCTCAAAAAGGCCAACTATATTCATTTTAAATCGTGGATCCCATCCTTTTGATCCAATTAATTTAGAAAAGAGACCCTGAAATGACCCGATTGAAATGGACTCTGGTTCCTCAAAAAAAAAAAAAAAAAAAAAAACCGAATAACCGGATCCAAGAACTTGAGTTGAGTCTTTCATATTCATCAATCATCTTTTCAATGTTGTTTCCAGAGTCGTAAAATCCGCCAATAAGACTTTTGTACCCATCATCTAGTGATGAGTAATTGAGGTGGTGATGATGATGGTGGTGGTGGTGGGTGAAGTAAAAAGTAAAGTTAGGGAGGCATAGTATTAGGTGGATAGGTATAGAGAGGTCTTGATGAGTGGTGGAGAAGGTGGGGATGCGGAATTACAACGATAATTCTTAAACAAACGGTCAACTACCGGTCAACTGACGACAGGGAGGCATAGTGTGATGATTTGCAGGTACGAAGAGGCAAAGTGTGAAAATTGAAGATAGGGAGGCAAAGTGCAATCGTCACCAAACCATAGGGAAGCAAATCACACTTTACTTTTTATATATTAAAGTTGAGTATAAGCTAATGTTGAATTATCAATTAAGGTGCTAAACTATTGAATAACATAATAATAAAATAATCATTATTTTGTTTTGCCATGAGATTTCTCACGCGACTAAATCGAGACACTAATTAAACCACCATCTCACGCTTTATAATCTTTTTGGGGCGTGGCGTTCTACGTGTTTGGATAATCTGACCATAACATATGGTCTTATGATTTAAAGACTCTTTTTAAGAACCAGATTGTTATATTTATATTTGTAATCCAACAATGTGAAAAATTCAACATTCAAATTATTGAAGTTACCAATTTATTTCATAATTTTTTTCATGGTAATGGGGTTTAAATCCTCACGGTGCAAGTATAAAGGTTAATAGAAGTAAATTGAGATTATGAGGTTTTTAATCTTCAAAAGAAATGATAATATATAAAACGGAATTAATTAAATATCGCATATTGAGGTGTATATTGGACTTTAAAGTTTTACTTACCTATCCTCAAATTAGGATATTGGTTGTGGGCAGCGAACTCATCTCCTATAAGTATTGAATTTCCTTTTTTTTTTCTTCAAATTCAAATTTGTTTTCTTAATAACTAACTTCTAATATTTATTTTCTTAAAAACAATTAAATAGACAGTTTTTTTTTTCGAAACTCAATTTTGTTAAAAACCCAATTATTCAAATAAAAAGATTTTTAATTTAAAAACAACTCGGTTTAAATAAAAGTTTTATCAGAATATCACAATGAAACAAAAAATGTTTAGATACTTTAGGAATTTAAATATTACACGTTATCGGTAAAATTATATGTTAAATGATGAATCAATTAAAAAGAGATAGGAAACAAAGTTCAATATATTTAGGAGATCAAATATTCTTCCCACTTAAATGAATTCCCTACATTCAGGAAACCAAATCATTTACCAAAAAAAATCGTGATTACTTTCAGGAAGAGCAAAAGCTTGCAATTGTGCAAACTCGCTTTACGTACTTTGAGCATCTGATATAATCATACTCATATAATGGAGGGAGAAGCAAACGAACCGGCCATCGGCATCGACCTCGGTACAACATATTCTTGTGTAGCTGTTTGGAATCAGCGTGGAATCGAAATCATACCCAATGAGCAAGGCTACCGAACCACATCGTCTGCGGTTGCTTTCGTTGATGCAGAACGTCTCATTGGCGATGGTGCAAAGAACCAAGTGGCTATGAACCCTACTAACACCATATTTGGTCAGTCTTGTACATAATAATTTTTTACTACTTTTCATTTAATTTACATTATAGTGTTTAGAATTGTCAATAGTTTATGTTCTAGAAGAAAAAAATAACTAAACAAGTAATTAAAAACGGGAGTGCTGACTAATATTTTTTAATGAACATGTTAGAATACATGAATTAAAAGAAGTGATCTTGTCAATAAGCATATGTTTTAGGTAAAGTTTAACTTTATTTTTTTGGGAACAACCATGGATTTTCAGATGCGAAGAGGCTGATTGGACGGAAATTCAGTGATTCCAAAGTGCAGGAGAATATGAAATTGTGGCCTTTTAGGGTGATAAAAGGGCCTGCTGACACTCCAAAGATTGTTGTTTCTTACAGAGGTGAAGAGAAGGAATTTTTAGCCGAAGAGATTTCGTCAATGATTCTTGGAAAGATGAAAGAGATTGCTGATGCCTACCTTGGAAAGGTTGTGAAAAACGCTGTGATAACTGTCCCGGCTTACTTTAACGATTCACAACGTCAAGCAACCAAGGATGCAGGCACTATTGCTGGTTTAAACGTTCTTCGCATGATCAATGAGCCTACAGCTGCTGCAATTGCTTATGGTTTGGACAATAAGTTAGCATTTGTTGGTAAGATAAATGTGCTAATCTTTGACTTGGGAGGAGGTACTTTTGATGTCTCTCTGTTAACGATTGAGGAAGGGGGTGTTTTTGAGGTGAAGGCTGTTTCTGGCGACACTCATTTGGGAGGTGAGGATTTTGATAACCGCATGGTGGATCATTGTGTTTCGGAATTTAAAAGGAAATGGAAGAAGGACTTGTCAGGGGACCAAAGAGCATTGGGGAGGTTGAGATTTGCTTGTGAGAAAGCAAAAAGGATTCTCTCAAGCACTACTCAAACATCAATCGAATTAGAATACTTGCATGATGGGATTGACTTTTCGATGAAATTCACTAGAGCTAAGTTTGAAGAGCTGAACATGGGTTTGTTTAGTCAGTGCATTGAAACTTTAGACCAATGTTTAAAAGATGCTAAAGTGGACAAATCATGGGTAAACGAGATTATTCTTGTTGGTGGCTCGACTAGGATACCCAAGGTTCAACATATGCTGAAGGAACTCTTTGGGTGGAAGGAGCTATGCAAAAGTGTGAACCCTGATGAGGCTGTTGCATATGGTGCAGCAGTTTTGGCTGCAAAGCTAACTGGTAATGGTGATCAGAGTGTCCGTGATTTGTTGCTATCGGACGTCACTCCTTTGTCTCTTGGTGTAGAAGTAGTTGGAGATTTATTTGATGTGGTGCTACCACGGAACACCGTAGTACCAAACAAAATTTCCAAAACTTATGTGACATGCAAAGATGACCAATCTTCCATGTATTTCAAGGTGTATCAAGGTGAAAGAACCAAATCAACAGACAACCATTTATTAGGGCTGTTAAAAGTTTATGGGATCCCACTTGATCCAAAAGGAGTTCAAAAATGCAAGTTATGCTTTCAAATAGATGCCAACAGTATCCTCACGGTCATAGCTAATATATTATCTACCGGTATGACGAAGGAACTAATGATTACCAATGAAAATGGAAGACTCTCTAAGGTAGAGATTGAGAAGATGATAAAAGATGCCGAGAAGTACAGACATGAGGACCAAGAATTCAAGAAGAAAGTTCGTGCATACAACGCATTAGAGGATTGTTTATACAAAATGAAGAAGAAGATTAAAGAATACAATGTCAACAAGAAGTTGCATCCAGATAGCTTGAAGCAAATGGAGAATGCCATTGTAGACACAACTGTGTGGCTGGAGGACAACCAAGATGCACCTATTGACGTGCTTCAGCGCAAGAAGGTATACCTTGAGTTTGTGTGCGCACCCCTCATGTAGTTCTCAAATTATGTTGGTTAAACTTTGGGATATTTTTTGTTTGTTTTTACATCTTGGTTTGACTAATTCTTATTTATTTAATTAAAAATTGTGTGCAAAATTGCGATGTGCATAATATATATAACTAGTTTTATACCTGTCATAGACGAAATTATACAAAAACATATAAACAGTATAATTGAAACATAATCGAAATAGAGAAACAACACAATATACAAAGAGAAAGTTCCTTTCTAATAGAAGAGTGTGAACTCGATCTTACAGGAGTGATTGAACAACAATTCACCTTTACAGTTACAATATCTAAACGTGCCTTCCATGGCTTTTCCAGCTGGATGTATCTTCTATCTAATTAATAAATAGATTATGAAACTCTGTATAACAATATCTTTTAAAAAAAGTCATGATTCGAGCACAAACCAAGCATAGTAATACGATGGCGGGTTGTGATAGTAGTTGTTATCTGAATCTTTGCAAAATCCCGCTTTTAAATGTCACGACATACTACCTGAACCATTGCTTCACTTTGTTCAATTTTTCTCTGACTTTGTAAATGAGTTCCTGCAGTAGAACAATAGGTGAAGTACTAAAAAGAAAATACAAACGGGTATCTTTAATCAATTTCAGGTATTTTTATTCAATTTCTTTTATGGGGTTCATGAAGAACTTGTTTTCCCAGCAGCTGTTGCATCATTGTCTGCATCATAGACTTCATTTGGCAAGCATAAAAACGGACAATGCTACAAAAGAATAGAAAACAATGAGATAAATTCTGACCCATTTGGATGTTGCATACTGCAAACTATGATCATTTACTTACAATAGGCACGAACCACTTACAAATATGCACAGATGTCTTGTACAGGCGGGAGACGTACCAACTACCAACAAAATCGCCTCTCACTCGGACTGCACAATAGCAGCACATACTCGGGGTGTGGACACGTGGCGATCTTGCTTTCGCTGCTTGAAAGAAAAGATGATCAAGATATACAAGAAAAGAATACAATTTTTTTTGAAAGATTGATGGATCCAGCAAAAGTTTCCACTGGATGATAATCAACCAATAACGGAACTGAAACAAAGGGCCCACTCAACGATCATATAGCAACAGTAAGAGCACATAATCTGAAATTAAAGTAAGACAACAATGATGTAATGCTAGTGATTGCGATAAGATATTCAGCTTAGTCCCAAATTCACCATGGAAGCAGTTACCACTTACCACCTTCCGCAACATCTGATTCTAAAAGAACAGCCATAAAGATTATTTCAATTTTATTCCATTTTATTGAGGTCAGTCAAAAGAGGAACTAATATATGAACACATATTACAAGAAGCAAAATTTGCATCCCCAAAATTTAAAAATCCAAACTATACAATCAAATCATGGAATAAAACACCGATTGTTGATGATCATACATCGTCATTGTTATCAGCAACAATCTCATATGCATTTTTAATCCTATGCGTATATATACAGGTATGGTACATATATTAGTAAGGTGAATAAATGCATAATAAGTTGTGATTTTGATGCACATGCCTCAGATTGCATTTTGTTTATATAAATTCATATTCATGTTATTATAAGTGCAAAATCTGTCTAAACAACACCCTTTCATGATTTCTACTTGGAACTTTTTATAAAATAAGAATTCATACCATAAGAACTACAGTCAAATGTAAGAATAGTGTTTGTGTTAGGGTATCACAATTTAATAGGTTACTTTTGGTTTCAGTTTCAAAAGCACATACGAAGTCCAACTATGAAACGCCCCCTTCATATATCAAATAGAACTAATATTGGTGTATCCCACCTGTCACCAAAATGCTATTTTTTTTTATAACTTGAAAATACATGGTGATGACTCGAATGCTAGCACGTATGACATTATTCTTTATAAAAAGAATGGTACAGCTCAAAGGGTAAGCAAGCTCCACCCATCTTATATGCCATTGCAGTATCCGCTGCTTTTCCCTTTCGGTGAGCAGGGTTGGTCCCCTAGACTTGGTCGACGCCTTCCAGATGCTTCACGAGATAAAAACCTTATGGTAAACATGTACTATAGCTATCAGATTCATGATCGTGCTGGTGTGTACTCTCTTCTCTTAAAGGGTGGTAGGCTCTTCCAACAGTACTTAGTTGATGCATACACATGTATAGAACAAAGCCGCTTAGATTATATAAATGCAAACCAAAATCTGTTTCGTTCTGAGTATGTTGCTGGCATGTACGATGCTCTTTCAAGAGGAGATACGGATTCTCGGTCAATAGGTAAAAGAATATTTTTGCCTTCATCATTCACTGGTGGACAAAGGTATATGTATAAACATTATCAAGATGCACTTGCAATTTGTAGAGTCCATGGTAATCCGCAGTACTTTATAACATTTACGTGTAATGTTAAGTGGCCGGAGATTGCTAGGCATCTCAATAAGGTTAACTGTTTGCATGCTGAAGATCGGCCAGATATCATATCCCGCGTTTTTCAGATGAAGGTTATTGAATTCGTCAAATTTATGAAAGAAGATAAAACGTTTGGTGATGTAGCAGCATGTTAGTATTCCTCATGTCTTTGTCTTACCTTTGGTTAATCCTTTTAGAATCTGTGATGTAACATTCTTCTTTGTTGTTATTTTAACAGATTTGTATACTATTGAGTTTCAAAAAAGAGGATTACCACATTGTCATACTCTTCTTTGGGTTACAGATCTGTATAAAATACGAGACGCTTCTGACATTGACTCATATGTGACAGCTCAGTTTCCTGATCCTTGTACAGAATTCTCTCTGTATAAAACAATTAAAGAGTGCATGATCCATGGCCCTTGTGGACTATTAAATCTTAATAGTCCTTGTATGCATGAAGGTAAATGTTCAAAGCGGTTTCCAAAGCCTTTTCAGTCCGAAACCCAATTTGATAAGGCTGGGTATGCTCATTATAAGAGGCTTCAAGGCCAACATCACACATTGAGAAATGGCATCCAAATTGATAACGGTTACATTGTTCCTTACAACAAATGATTGTGTAGCCGTTTTAATGCGCATATAAACGTAGAGTACTGTGGCTGGAACATGATGATCAAATACCTTTTTAAGTACATCTCAAAAGGAGCAGACCGTGTTAGATTTGCAATCTACAGAGCTCACCAAAACTCAGCTTCAACATCAACCCATGAGCCTCCTGTAGTCAATGAGGTAATTAATTTTTTGGATGGAAGATTTATTTGCCCGCATGAGGCATCATGGAGAATTTTGAATTTCCCTATTCACGAAAGACATCCTGCTGTTCAAATCCTTGCAGTTCATTTGGAAAACATGCAGAATGTAACATTTAGAGATAATCACAATCTTCAGTCTATTATCAACAATCCATCGTTTGGAAAGACGACTTTAACCGAGTGGTTGTCTAGCAATAATGCGGATTCAAATGGACGGGATCTTACTTATACCAACTATCCTTCTAGATATCGTTGGGATGTTTCCGCAAAATGTTGGTTTTACAGAGCTCAAATGAGAACAGGCGCAATTGGCCGCCTTGTGTATGTTCATCCATGTTCTGGTGAACTCTTTTATTTACGCACGTTGCTTTCTCATCAAAAAGGTTGTAAGTCATTCGATGACATTCGTACGGTCTCAAACATCACCTATACAACCTTTCGTGCGGCATGTGATGCGCTGGGTTTAACGGGTGATGATAGAGAGTGGCAAACAGCCTTTGCCGAAGCTTCTACCTGGGCCACATCTTCCGAATTGCGATCCCTATTCTGCCATATGCTTCTTTTTTGTTAGGTAAGTCAACCTTTAACTTTATGGGAATCTGAAAGGAGAAATATGGCTGACGATATGCTTCTAGCTCTTAATTCTGCTTCGTCGAATCCTGATTTCTATGTAAATGATCATGATTTACAACAACATTTGCTTCTGGAAATAGAAAGACTGTTAAACTCTGCTACTCCATCTAAATCACTAAAAGATTTTGGTCTTCCATTACCTCCTACAACAATTCTCGCAACTTTAAGGAACCGACTTCTAATGGAAGAGACATGCTACAATAGAGCTGCACTAGCCTCACAACATTGTGAAATGCATTCGTTACTCAATGCGGACCAACTTCAAGTCTACGATGTCGTCAAAGATTCAACAACTACTGAATCACAGGTGTTAATATTTGTTTATGGGCATGGTGGAACTGGAAAAACTTTCTTGTGGACTACAATAATATCTTTGTTTAGATCCATTGGAAAAATCGTGTTAGCGGTTGCAGCTTCTGGGATTGCGTCTCTCTTATTACCCTCGGGCAGGACAGCACACTCAAGGTTTCACATACCTACAAATTTAACAGACAAGTCTAACTGCAATATTAAAAAAAATACTCAACTTGCTGACCTCTTGAAACAAACTGCACTTATAATCTGGGATGAGGCTCCAATGAGTGATCGCCGGTGTCTTGAATGTTTGGATAGAACTCTGAAAGATATTCTTGAAGATGAGACACGTCCATTTGGTGGTAAATCTATACTTCTTGGTGGCGACTTTCGTCAGATGTTGCCAGTCAAACCTAGGAGTACACGTTCAGAGATCATTGATTCAACATTACCAAAGTCTTATTTATGGCCATTTTTCACACTTTACACATTGTCTGAAAACATGCGTCTAAAAGATTTAACTGATAACACAGCTTCTGCACAAGCCTCTGGTGAATTTGCTTCATGGTTACTTTCTATTGGTAATGGCTTAACAGGAGAACTTGATACAGAAGATCCATTAAATACAAGAATTATTCACATACCATCACGATTCCTAATTACACCAACCGAAGATGCTCTCCAATCTCTCATCCGCTTTGTGTATAATGATTCAATACTTGCTAATCCATGTGCTGAAAATTTATCGAATAGAGCAATTGTGTGCCCAAAGAATGATACAGCTGATCAGATAAATAATATCATCTTAAATATGATTCCCGGTGAAAGCAGGACATACATCAGTCATGATAGCATGGTACCTCATATGCAAAATGCCGCTGACTGTGAAACTTTATACCCACAAGAATACTTGAACGAGCTAAGTTTTCCTAGCATTCCCCCTCATAAGCTTAATTTAAAAGTTAATACTCCTGTTATGTTACTTCGAAATATAAATCAAACATTAGGTCTATGCAATGCACACGACTATTAGTATCGCAATTATTGCCTAGAATAATTGAAGCATACGTAATAACTGGCACTTCAACTGGCCGCCGTGTATATATACCTAGAATAAAATTTGTTCAAAACGATAAAGATATGCCATTTGTCTTTACCAGGCGCCAATTTCCATTAAAAATTTGT
Organism: Helianthus tuberosus; assembly: GCA_030545235.1. NCBI lineage: Eukaryota > Viridiplantae > Streptophyta > Magnoliopsida > Asterales > Asteraceae > Helianthus > Helianthus tuberosus. The sequence goes on along the minus strand of CM060410.1, from coordinate 143,482,916 downwards.
TACGCTATGACAATAAATAAAAGCCAAGGCCAGTCTCTCAAAAAAATTGGTATCTATCTTCCACAACCAGTATTTACTCATGGCCAATTATATGTTGCCCTTTCACGTGCTACATCACCAAATTCACTTAAAATACTAATTACTTCCGATGACTACAATTCTGCTGAGACAACAAAAAATGTTGTCTTCTCTGAATTGATGCATCCGATTAGAAATAATCAGGTTATTTTAACACATCATTTATCGTATACGTGTTGTTTTTGCTGTTTTAATAGGTTTATTATTGTTGCAATTATCTTTTAATAAAATTTACTTTAGTCTGCTCTTTCTACCAATAATTTCAGTGCATGTTCTTTTTTTTTTACCAATAAAACCACCTTATTCTTTTTGTACAGCTGCAAAACCAGTGAACACATGGAGATTGAAAAGACGTCCACTTTCAGCTGGAGACTTCACAAAGATCCGTAGAAGATGAGAATTGTAAACTTATTGATGAGATCTTTAAAACTATATATTTTGTTAAACGATAAAGAATCTTTTGGTTATATATGTTCAAGATTAGTTTGTGTGGATCATTGTCTTCTATTTTTCGGATTCTTTTTATTGTTTGACTAACTTTTATCTATATAGGTTACGACTACGATTGGTTTTGGATCACCAAACAAAGCTAACTCATATAGTGCTCATGGTGGCGCGTTGGGAGCTAAGGAAGTCGAGGCCACAAGAAAAAATCTTGGATGGGCCCACGAGGCGTTTCATGTGCTGATGATGTTAAAAAGTACGTCATGTTTGTGTTCGTAATTTGAGTCGTCACATTAGAATGTAGAAAATCGGCTAAACGGATTGAGAATTTGTGTGTAGGCATTGGAGTCGTCACATTTCTGAAGGAAAAGTTATTGAAACCGAGTGGAATGAAAAGTTTGCAGCATATGAGAACAAGTACAAGGAAGATGCCACAGAGTTGAAAGCTATTATCAGCGGTGAATTGCCCGTTGGTTGGGAAAAAGCTCTACCGGTTAGTTTCTACTCTAGGTGACAATTTTAACACCTTAATTTATGAAAAGGTTAATTCTGGTTGTAGTCTATTGATTACTTGCCATACCTTTTTCTATAAGGCCACTAGCATTTTAGTTTTATAAAATCTTGAGGTTGAAGTAGATTTTATTTTTATAAAACTGATGTATATAAATAAACTGGAAATTAATTTTTGTTTTACTTTATAAAACTTAAAAGATCCTTCACCTTAATAAAAAAAAATAACTGAGTTACTGTTTCCTAACGTCGAGTCTCCTAAGTCATTATATTTAAAACATTTAAATGAAGCTATCTCAACCCAACCCGAGCAGTTTTACTGGTACTTAATATTGACCATTTTGACCGGTTAATTAGGATATTGTAAAAACATTATTGAGACATGTTTATTTTGTGTTTTATACAGACTTACACTCCAGAAATCCCGGGAGATGCCACACGAAATCTTTCATAATAGTGCTTGAACGCGTTAGCGAAAGTTCTACCCGGCCTTCTCGAAGGCAGTGCAGATCTCGCATCCTCCAACATGACTCTTCTAAAAATGTTTGGAGATCTTCAAAAAGAGACCCCCGAAGAGCGTAACATCCGGTTTGGTGTCCGGGAGCACGGGATGGGAGCGATTTGTAACGGAATCGCTCATCACACAAAAGGACTCATTCCCTACTGTGCAACTTTCTTTGTTTTCACAGATTACATGAGACCCGCCATTAGACTTGCTGCACTATCCGAATCTAGAGTGATTTACGTCATGACCCATGATTCGATCGGTCTAGGGGAGGACGGGCCCACTCATCAGCCCATAGAACATATATCAAGTTTCCGAGCCATGCCCAACATCCTCATGCTCCGACCTGCTGACGGGAACGAAACTGTTGGTGCTTATCGCGTTGCGATTCTCAACACAAAACGCCCTTCGGTTTTGGCACTCTCGAGACAAAAGCTTCCGAATCTGTGAGTCAAATGGGATGATGCGTTAATTTCGTTATTGCTTAATTAACATTATTATGTTTTTATGTTTTTGACACGCCTGATGTGCCTCTTTCCCCCTCACTAGAAATAGAATCACAGAAAACCGTCATGGCTCACACAATCAGACAGGAACACTTATAGCCTGCCCTACAGCACTATAACCTCAGGTAAGAATTATTGGTTTTAAATGCGGTTGTATCGACTTCATTCACAAAGTCAGTTGTTATAATATTTGGCTTTTCATTTTTATAATACTAGAAATATTTAACTTTTGAAATTAAGGTACTCATATTACATTTAAGCATGGAAAAATCAATATCATCATTCTCAATGTCAAGATGCTTGGATGTGTGTTTTAAAAGCATCAGTAGGACTTACAAGCCATGTATGCCGTCACGTTCAACTTCTAATTTATCATGGTATGAAATCCTATAGTTATTTTTACCACATTTCTACATAACTTGCCCGTCTACCTTTACTGAAATTTAAATTCTCAATTTATCATATCCTAATACTTTTTTATACTGGAACATCTATGCACATGTTGCATTAAAATCAAACAACAATACAAATGGAATAGCTGAAGAGCAACTATTTTGGCAACAACATAGGACATCTTAAATGCTTTGCATTTCCTTAATTTAGGCTGATAGAATAGCTAGAGTAATACTGTTTATGTAAATATAATTGTTTCCGACACTTTCGAACATATTAAACATGTCGACTAATAAAGGATTTGCAATCACTTTGGCATCCAGCTAGCGTTTAGTTAAAACAGACTCGCAACGACATCTTTACTTGTGCTTTCTTGCAGTTTTTTGCCCCGCCGCAACGCGTCGTTCTTATACTAGTTTTATATTAATAATCACATGGTTAAAAGCCAAGTTTCTTATTACAACATGTTTATAGGGATAAACCCTATTTTATTGAATTTAAAACATCGTATTTTAGGTAACTTTTATAGCCACATTTTTCCAAGCCGTTAGTACTCTCCAGCTGGCTTTCTTCTAATTTGGCTTTTACATTTTGTTACCTGAAACGCATTTTAAAAATATTTGTCAGTGGGAAATACTGGTGAGTGAAACCCAGTTTAATCAAGAAGAATTTTATCCTTTAACACAGTATTGAGAGCTATCACATTGTTTATTTCTACACAATTACTCATTCAGTATTGTCAATCCTGACTGGTGGGTCATATTACACATTGGCTAACTCTTTGTCCAATGGTAACGTGTTCCACATTTTGTATACACAACCCCAACATACCGACAGTAATTGAAGAACTACAAAAACTCAATCACTGCTTAATCACATTGTAAAATATTTAAGGTTTTGTAAAAACAGTTTACAAAAAGGAGATTACTCACAAAAAGGCTTACACAAAAAGAGGATTACTCACATTGTTGTCTTAGACTTCGTTTAAGGGTTTCCTGATGATTTATCTATAATTTACACAAATGTACATATGTTAGTATGATAACCCTTTATTTATATTAACGATACCCTCCCCGAGACGACATTCCAACGACCATGTCGGGCAGAACCACGACAACCGTTACGGAACCCTGGATCAATCGGGCAGCGTATCTAATACGTAACCGGGGTTATAATACTTACATCGGAGCAGAACTTCGTTATTTAGGGGGGTATTATGCCCGGAAATTGTGTTATCTATTCAGAAATTCGTTGAGAGGGAAAGAGACTTAGCGATTTGGACTGAAGCCCGAACTCCCTATTTATAGGGCTTGAAATCGGGTTTCTCGCGGTCCGCATAGACCTAAGGGTCGTCTTACGCGGGCCGCGTAGTAGGGTGTCTAGGCCGTAGCTGATCCGGGTCACGAGTATAGGTCCAACACGTGCTGCCACGTGTCAACACCGGGTGATGCCTCGTTTTTGATCGCTCGCAGCCCGCGTAAGCAGTAGCCAAAGGCTACGCGCCCCGCGACAGCCTCAATTTTCTTGTTTTTATTTTATTTTTATAATATTAAAGGTATTCGGGCCCTGTTTTCGCGTATGAGGTGTATTTTAAGACATATGGGGATATTTTAATATATTTTAGGGTGTCAGAAAAATTTAGGAGGGTTGTTATAGTTAACCCTCCCGTTTATACATAATATATCTACGATTTGCGCTTCGTAATATATATACATAAACGTACACATAAACTAAATATCGTAACACGCAAAATCTAGTTAACATATTTATTTTATCATTTTTAAAGCATGTATACATGAAATAACTTATATGTATCAATTTTCATGCTCGGCAAACAAGTAACACATTTAACGCGATTTTTACCGTTTCTACCGCTTTAAGCGCACAAGTGTACATACGTAGTCTAAATTCCCCGCTATCATGTCAACCCTTAACATATTATCATATACACATATCTAAATCACATAACACATTTTAACACATAAGGTTCACCCATAAATAACCCATGCTAGTGTACATTGTAAAACACGTATTTTAGTGATTCGGTAATGTTTTCGGGCGTCGGAAGTCACGTATGACTAACCAAACACCAAGTAAACTAATATTAGTTAAAATACTTATATTTAAACTAAAAATATCAGTTTACTTACTGATTTAAAACAGTTTTATAAAAATCCTTCGAAAAGCCGATTTTTAGCCGTTTTACCGCATAGTTTTGTGTTAAACGTTACCATAACCATCCCAACTTGAAATGACTTGATATTTTAATATAGTACATGTTATATACTGATTAACATAATGATTATAATCAGATTAATGCAGTTTTTATGTAAGTCACATAAATCATGCAATTTCACATATTTTACAACACTTAAAGCATCAAGTACAACATGCAAAGCTAGTAAACTTTATGACAAAGTTTTATACCATTTTAACACTTCAAATATTCATATTTTTAGTGTTTAGAATCTGATTAAAATTTATTTTTATCAAATCATATTCTAATCATCATTTCATGATCATATTTCAACATGCATGTTAAAGTAAGTGCATCTAATGCACCCATATCATATCATCATCATCATCCCACATGAACTTAAATGCATCTACATTCATTAAGTTCATGTCATCCATGTATCATCATCAAATTATTATCTAATCATACATATGATCATTAATGTGTAAATGCATGTACCATTTATTTGCTAGTAAACAAAACTTACATATATGCATACACACATACATATACACGACACATGCATATACATATATATGTATACTTCCAAAAATATACTTTTATGTCATCTTTTCAAATCACAAGAACCTTCTTGTATGACACCTTTTTGATTCATAAATGTAACAAACTTTCAAGAATCTCATCAATCAAAAATCAACTAAAATGAAAACAGAACTATATACCCACATACATACAAACTTTCGGCCATACATACATATGTACACACATTCATTTTTATTCTCTTTGAAAACTCATTTGTTATTAGTTTCCAGTTAGTGTTTAAACTCAAGAACAAGAGAAACTTCCATCATCATCATGATCATCAAGAATCAAGAACAAGGTTTTTAAAATAAGTGTTATACCTTCAAGATTTTGAATGATTTTTAATAAAGATTGATGATATGGGGCTTGATTGTTGCTCGAAACACCTTGAAATCACCTCCAAATCTTCAAATGGACTTCTAAACACCTTGAAATGAACTTAGATCTTCAAGAAATAGATTGAAATTTTGAAATGGATGTGTGTAAGAGGGGTGTTCGGCCGAGTTGTACAAGGGAGAGAGAGAGTTGTTTGATTTCAAATGATTTTCTTGGTTAATGAAAGATCTTGGAAGATTTATTGTAAAGTTGTAATCATATGCATACTCTCTAATGCCTACACATGGATGGGGGGGGAGAGAGAGAGAGAGAGAGAAAGAACCCTCCCTAGCCGCCACATGCCCATACACACACATATATATCGTATATGTATGCATATATATATATAAATTGTTGGCCAAAACTGGTATTTTACTGGTTAATCCCGTTTTAGTGCGCTTTAAATTATTTTTATTGTTCTATAAAAATAATCTCACTAAAATATTACTGAAATAATTACCAGTTGCCTCAACTGGCTGCGTTGACAGTATTTTGTCAGATACGCGCTTAAACTCGAAAAATAGAGTTTCTTAGCATTTTAATTTATTTTTCCTTCCGGACATGATTAAAATTACCATTCTAATCATAACAAATTAGTTTTAGGATTTTAACATTGATCGGGCAGTCATCGACGTTCGTTTCGCATTTTGTTCGTTACGCGATAAGCGTTTATCTTATTGTTGCCAACATAATTTTTATCAAAGTTTGGATTTACCAACACATCAAATATCACATATAAACATCAATATCAGTCAAATATAGCCTTTTTATTTATTCATGACACGTGTTACATTTGTACGGTACAGCCTAACTAGCCGGGTGTCACATTGGCTCCTTACTCACCTCCTTTTTCTTCACACATTGAACAATCTTCTCTTTCAATTCTTTAAAATCTTTTACAATCATGAATCCATTAAACAAACTCATTTATGCAATTGTTAAATGAAGACACTCTCAATGAAAACCTAAACAAAATCCCCTATCAAAACTTCAGATATCTAAAATCCTGGATTCTCACAATTCCAAAACCCTGGATTCTCAACACTGTTTATGAATCTTCAATTACCACATCTCTATTGTGGTTCCAACCTATAATTGATTTGCTAAAGAAAATAGAGAGAAAACATGATAGAAATTTAGAGAGAAACATTTAGACTAATTCTTTCTACATAGTGTTCCAGAAACGAGCACAACCTTTATATAGGCTTACAAAATACTAAGTTAATAATAAACATAAGAAAATGCATGAAATAACTAAATTGTAGCCCAAGATGTATAGAATGTATCCAATATGGTGATCATGGAAACGTGGCTTAGGTCATTCATGTGGCACACATCATTCCACCTTGTTCGACACCTTGTGCTCCAGGCAGTGTTGTAAGAATCGCTAGACGTTAGTCGGACTGTGGGTTACCGACTAGTGATTAATCGGGATTAATAGAGATTAATTGGGATTTTATATGTAATTCTCAATTTTATACATAGATACACACATTTTTGTATTTATTTTTTTAAGTAGACATGTTTTAACATCTTTTTTGACCCATATTTTCAAGTAGATAGGATTAATTACTGGAATTTATAGGTTTTGGTCAATAATCTAGCTAGAGTCGCTAGAATGCCACCGATTTTTGGCCAATTAAGACTAGATTTGACCATTGTTGACCGCCTATCGATTAATTGGCCGATTAGCTAAAAATTACTCGGTGAACCTCCGACTAGCGATTAATTGGCGACTAATCAAAGGCAAGTTAAGTTTTTTACAACCATGAATCCCGGTGAACTGGAAAAGACTTGGTGTCACTCCATGATCCCCGAACCACGGTGATGTTTTCGGCAACACGATGCATTTTCATTTGGTGGGTCTGGCAACACAATGATATTCAAAATGACATTTTCATTTACGACGATGACGAAAACTTATCCATCAAGGGTTTATGGTTTTCAATAGTCCCATCTCTTAACTTCTACATGTGTTTCTTGATAAATAAAACAACAAAGTGGCTTTATTCTTGAAGAGCACCATAAGGAACTCATATACAACTTATCACATCATAATGAAGATGAAAACCATGAAGAAGATGATGAAAACTATTTAGTAGTCTTAACTGTCAAAATGAACCATGAACCAAACCGTTTCAATCTCAAAAAGGCCAACTATATTCATTTTAAATCGTGGATCCCATCCTTTTGATCCAATTAATTTAGAAAAGAGACCCTGAAATGACCCGATTGAAATGGACTCTGGTTCCTCAAAAAAAAAAAAAAAAAAAAACCGAATAACCGGATCCAAGAACTTGAGTTGAGTCTTTCATATTCATCAATCATCTTTTCAATGTTGTTTCCAGAGTCGTAAAATCCGCCAATAAGACTTTTGTACCCATCATCTAGTGATGAGTAATTGAGGTGGTGATGATGATGGTGGTGGTGGTGGGTGAAGTAAAAAGTAAAGTTAGGGAGGCATAGTATTAGGTGGATAGGTATAGAGAGGTCTTGATGAGTGGTGGAGAAGGTGGGGATGCGGAATTACAACGATAATTCTTAAACAAACGGTCAACTACCGGTCAACTGACAACAGGGAGGCATAGTGTGATGATTTGCAGGTACGAAGAGGCAAAGTGTGAAAATTGAAGATAGGGAGGCAAAGTGCAATCGTCACCAAACCATAGGGAAGCAAATCACACTTTACTTTTTATATATTAAAGTTGAGTATAAGCTAATGTTGAATTATCAATTAAGGTGCTAAACTATTGAATAACATAATAATAAAATAATCATTATTTTGTTTTGCCATGAGATTTCTCACGCGACTAAATCGAGACACTAATTAAACCACCATCTCACGCTTTATAATCTTTTTGGGGCGTGGCGTTCTACGTGTTTGGATAATCTGACCATAACATATGGTCTTATGATTTAAAGACTCTTTTTAAGAACCAGATTGTTATATTTATATTTGTAATCCAACAATGTGAAAAATTCAACATTCAAATTATTGAAGTTACCAATTTATTTCATAATTTTTTTCATGGTAATGGGGTTTAAATCCTCACGGTGCAAGTATAAAGGTTAATAGAAGTAAATTGAGATTATGAGGTTTTTAATCTTCAAAAGAAATGATAATATATAAAACGGAATTAATTAAATATCGCATATTGAGGTGTATATTGGACTTTAAAGTTTTACTTACCTATCCTCAAATTAGGATATTGGTTGTGGGCAGCGAACTCATCTCCTATAAGTATTGAATTTCCTTTTTTTTTTCTTCAAATTCAAATTTGTTTTCTTAATAACTAACTTCTAATATTTATTTTCTTAAAAACAATTAAATAGACAGTTTTTTTTTTCGAAACTCAATTTTGTTAAAAACCCAATTATTCAAATAAAAAGATTTTTAATTTAAAAACAACTCGGTTTAAATAAAAGTTTTATCAGAATATCACAATGAAACAAAAAATGTTTAGATACTTTAGGAATTTAAATATTACACGTTATCGGTAAAATTATATGTTAAATGATGAATCAATTAAAAAGAGATAGGAAACAAAGTTCAATATATTTAGGAGATCAAATATTCTTCCCACTTAAATGAATTCCCTACATTCAGGAAACCAAATCATTTACCAAAAAAAATCGTGATTACTTTCAGGAAGAGCAAAAGCTTGCAATTGTGCAAACTCGCTTTACGTACTTTGAGCATCTGATATAATCATACTCATATAATGGAGGGAGAAGCAAACGAACCGGCCATCGGCATCGACCTCGGTACAACATATTCTTGTGTAGCTGTTTGGAATCAGCGTGGAATCGAAATCATACCCAATGAGCAAGGCTACCGAACCACACCGTCTGCGGTTGCTTTCGTTGATGCAGAACGTCTCATTGGCGATGGTGCAAAGAACCAAGTGGCTATGAACCCTACTAACACCATATTTGGTCAGTCTTGTACATAATAATTTTTTACTACTTTTCATTTAATTTACATTATAGTGTTTAGAATTGTCAATAGTTTATGTTCTAGAAGAAAAAAATAACTAAACAAGTAATTAAAAACGGGAGTGCTGACTAATATTTTTTAATGAACATGTTAGAATACATGAATTAAAAGAAGTGATCTTGTCAATAAGCATATGTTTTAGGTAAAGTTTAACTTTATTTTTTTGGGAACAACCATGGATTTTCAGATGCGAAGAGGCTGATTGGACGGAAATTCAGTGATTCCAAAGTGCAGGAGAATATGAAATTGTGGCCTTTTAGGGTGATAAAAGGGCCTGCTGACACTCCAAAGATTGTTGTTTCTTACAGAGGTGAAGAGAAGGAATTTTTAGCCGAAGAGATTTCGTCAATGATTCTTGGAAAGATGAAAGAGATTGCTGATGCCTACCTTGGAAAGGTTGTGAAAAACGCTGTGATAACTGTCCCGGCTTACTTTAACGATTCACAACGTCAAGCAACCAAGGATGCAGGCACTATTGCTGGTTTAAACGTTCTTCGCATGATCAATGAGCCTACAGCTGCTGCAATTGCTTATGGTTTGGACAATAAGTTAGCATTTGTTGATACATATATGTGGACGCGACGCGACTCGACGCGACTTGGTCCGGTTCGACCCGGTTAGGTTCGGCTCAAGCCCGACGTCACGACATTCCTCCGTCGTGCGCCCCAGAGTTCGACACGCGAAGCACGGAGAGCCGAGGACGTTTCCCGCTTGACACATCATCATGACATCATCATGATGATGTCATGATGATGTCAAGACTTTGACTAAACTTCACAAATATGAAACAAGTTGGATACGTGCATGCTGTTGGTACAATCATCTCGCATGGTCGTTTGGTCCAATCAAAACGGTTGGGCTTCTACAAACTGACTGGCCCAAAGCCCATTATGGACGAATCACAAAGGATCTCGACGAAACAGCCATGTTTCGTCGACATGATCCATTTCCGTCGAGCATTTCTTTGTTTCGCCAAGCTTCTGATTCGCCAAGTCTGATTCGTCGAGTTTAATTCTGTTTCGTCATATGTATGTGTGTCTGTGGGTATAAATAGATGTGTTATGTTTCTGTTTCAAAACAATGAACACAGAGACAAAAGAATACACACACGAGAGTTTAGAGAGAGTTTGCAAAATACATTTGTAAACGTTGGATTGTAACTGAACCCTTTCATTCGTATTAATACAGTGGTGTTAAACGGTGATATTTGCGTGTCGTGATATTACGTGTTCTATCTCGGTTTGCTATTCCGGTTGGATTCCGCACAACCGGAGTGGTTCGTATACAAGGATTAGGCGACTAGATCCTCCCCTAGCCGGACCTACAAGTAGTATCAGAGCCTTGGCTCTTATCCTTGTTAAAACCGAGGAGTTCTTGCTGTTTTTCGGGTTTAAAGTTCATATTTTTTCTGGAAAACTTGGTAAAATCGGCTGAAATCTTGGTGTTTTGCTGGAAGTTCTTATAAAAACCACTATATTTTTCATACTTACATATTAAAAGTTGGTTTTTAGTGAAGTTTTTAGCAAAAATTCGGGTTTCGGAAACTTTTCGGGTGACCGGAAAACTCATAGTTTACCGGAAAATACATTGTGTTCTTAATAACCTTCAAAGTGTTCTTGATAAAACCCACTTTTTGATCCTAGAAATTTCAAATTAAAAGGTGTTTGGTGTATTGAAAATTGAAATTGAAAAGAATAGATTATTATAATACTACACCTTACCGGGTTGATAATCTCACCATACCAGTTGTTTGAAAAAGGTTGTACTGTGTCAGAAACAGATCTCACCAACTCTGTTGACTTCTCGACGAATCAGACCATTGACGGAACGAGTCTGATTCGCCAATTAGCAAACGACGAAACATTTACATCCTGTTTGGTCAATATTACTTGTTGTTGGGCCTCTGTTTCGTGGACTGTGTTGTAGGATTGGGCTAGCAATTTGGGCTTTTGTTTCGTAGTCCATCTTGGGTCTCTGTTTCGTCGAGTGGCAGCCCAAACACAAGTGGGCTTGTTTCTTCGACACATTTAGCCCAATTGACCCATATCAGTTTCGTCGAAACCCTTTGTTTCGTCAAGTTCATCATCACACCTAAACTGTTTCGTAAACAATTGTAAACAAATTTGTTTCGTCAGTCAAGTCAGTTTCGTGGAACGTGTTTCATCGAAACATTTTTTTTAAAAACAGAAAGTATGCAATTGTGTTTTAACTGTTTGATTTAGGTGTGATTTTCAAGTATTCTTTTTCTTGATCAAAAATGAATCCGGCCTGGGGTACTCCGTCAAATACAGAAAACAAGTATAGAAGCCGTGAGGATTTATTTACAGAAATGTATTATGGAACACCCAGCACTTCTACAAAAACCTTCTTCACATGCTCCAATTCAAACAGAGTTTGTGTCTCACACTGACATGTTTGGCAATACTATCCAAGTTCCAGTCCCTCCAAAAACAGATATGTTCGGAAATCCATTACCTGTTCGATCTACAGGACCAACAAGTGTGTCTAGCACTAGCTTGTATGGCATTCCTCCTCCAACAACAGACATATATGGAAATCCGCTTCAACCAGTTCTTCAACCAATGCCTCAACAGCAAACCCAAAGGCCTCCTGTGACAACTGATCTACATGGCAATCCCATTCAAGTTCCTGTTAAGCCAGCTCAGCATGGGAACCAGAACCCTTTCAGAGATCAAGGAGACCAGCAGAATCAGAACAGGAACGATGAGCGTACATTGATACCTGTCAACAACCAAAGCCAAGCAGGACCATCAAATGCTAACCAGGCACTTGTGGTTCAAGTATATGAAAGTGGTGATTGGTCAATCAGGTTGAGTAGTGATGCTCCAGTTGGAACAGCTTGTTTTGCTGAAGTTGTCAAAGATGCCAGCAATGGTGAATCCTCGGGAAATAATGACAGTTCTGAACATGACAGTAGTTCAGATGAAGATGTTTCAACTTCAGTTGAGGATGATACTACTTCAAGTTCAAGCGAGGTTGGATCTGAATATGAATCATCAAGGGAGGTTGTTGATTCTGATGCAGAAAGGTCAACATCTGAGAGTGATCCAAGTCAGGTATGTGTCAATGAACCAACTGCTGTTATTTGTGATAATTGTGATAGATTGCATGTTAAATGTGCTAATTTAGAAGTAAACATGTCTGAGTTGCAAGGCAAACATGATGCTTTACAAGCTAGTTTGTTTGACTTGCAAAACAAACATGTTGATTTAGATGCTAAGTGGTGTGAATTGCAAAGCAAACACGAGGCTTTGCAAGAGAAATATGATGTGACATTCATTCACAACCAAAAGTTGACCGTGGATCTTTCGAAGTGCACTGAAGCCAACATGTTTTATGAAAACCATGAAAAGGAATTTAAATCGATGATTGAAAAATTAAAGAAAGATAAAACCGAGCTGATAAAAATGGTTTCCAGAAAACAAACTGACATAAATTTGTATATCACTCGTCTTGAAATAATGCAAAAAGAGATGGCTTGTGTTAAAACTGAAAGTGAGGCGATCCGACTCAAGTTAGACAGTTATTTGAGCTCTAGCTATGTGTTGGATCACATCATTGATGTTCAGAAAGAGAAACGGGATGTCACATGCATTGGATATAAGCAGTGTCCACCACCTGTTAGACACAATTACGATGCACTGCCTGATGAGGAGTATAGAACTCACTTTGAACCATCTGTTCCTTTGGATGTTAAGGAATTTGCAACAGAATGTGCAACAGGACTCGGATACAAGAAAAAGGAAGTATCATCAGATTCAGATGTGTCAGCAGATACCTTTGTAACTGCCGAACCGAATCAGGATCCTCCAGTTGAGGATACTGATTCTTCTGATGATGAATCCGATGATACTGATTCAGCAAAGTCTGATGCGGTGATCAAAGAAGAGGACATACCTCTTGAGAATCATATTCTATGTGATCCTCCCGCAAAACCCGCTAAGACTGTTCCAACCGAGTCAACATCTGCAAAAGAGTCGGAGAGTGTGGATTTGCTGTACACTCTTGTTGGTGATGATAAGATCTATTCAGACAAAGATTTTCCTATTAAAAATGTTAATCAATCCTTAATTAGTAAAGTCTTTGAAAATTCAACAAGTAAGTTTTTGGGAAAGACAGGATCACACGTTACAGTAACACAGTGTCCTCCGATTCCAAAGGCTGAAGTTCGAAAACAATATGGAAATCAGAAATTACCAACAGTGCAAAAACAGCAAAATCATACCAAACCAAAAGGTAAAACACCGACTCAAGGACAAAGGAAGCCGAATCAAAAGAAGAAGAAGAATGTGAACTTTGTGAAATCTAAGGGAACGGACAAAATTGCAAAATTTGAAAATCAATCTAACTTAGATTTTGTCAAGCAAGCAACTGTGATGAAAAGGAATGAACAAAATAGTTCAAAACCTAGTACCTCGGGCTCACAAAGTTCATCATCATCGGCAAGACAACCACATGATACTTCGAGGTTTGTTGAACGAAGATCATGTTTTGAATGTGGTACAATTGGACACATAATTCGAAACTGTCCGTATCTTCATAAGTTGAAAGCAAAAGTTGATGCCCCCCATGGTAACTATTACCATAAAAGATTTGTTTCACCAAAACAAGACCCTCGTCTTGTTAAACAACAAGAAGTGAAACAGAGAAAGAAACAACGGAAAAATGTTGAAAAGGTTTTAAAACCGGAGGTTGTCCAAACAAAATCTGTTAAATCAAATGTTAAACAAGAAAAACAAAACCAGATTTGGAAACCAAAATTGGAAATTGTTTCAGGGGGAGCTACATCAATTCCGAATCATCGGGAAATGGATGTCACAATCCTCGATGATGACGGACGACCCAAGTCTGTGAAGGCTTGGGTCCCTCTCTCCAACTAATCTCTGAATGAGTGTGCAGGATGTTCCAGGAGGAACTATTGATAGTCTTAGGATTGTTGATAGTGGAGCGTCCATGCACAAGATCGGCGACATAAGGCTCCGAAATATTGTTACATTTAGGAGAATATTGTTGCCATTGATGGAGAGAAAGGAAAAAGATAAGAAGACAAACATTCCGATGAAGGAATGTCTGATGAAAGAACGTTGTTGAAAGAAGTTGAAAAATTCGACATGATGAGATATGTTCCAAAGTTTGGTTGTTATGGTTTTTGATCGGGTCCTCAGGAAATATTCCAATGAAAAGTACGCGCCTGTAGCACGTCTGAAGCTTTTCGAAGATTCATGGATTTTTCTTCCACAAGAAGTTCAAAGTCCACAAGATGAACGTGTAGGGTACTTTTCTCCACGGTGTGATTGAAGAAAATGTGTTTGTTGAACAAACCAACCGGGTGTGCGGATGCCTTGGCGTGGATTGAACAACCGCACACTACTTCTCAAAGAGAAAGACAAAGACCTTTGCTGGTGCAATGTGGAAGACCAGCCGGACCCAAAGGTTTATGGTCTTGTTGCTGTCAAGAGATTTCTCAGTAGCTACAAAGAATCGACTTTGAAGTCCACACCGGGTGGATATCCAGTGTAGAAGAGCGCTCAGATTCCTGGCAATGCACGAAGCAGTTGCAGGATACGGTTTTAAATTTCTAATCTCTCCTATACTTGTCGATATTTAAGCTGCTTTATGAATTATTATCATTTCGTACAGCACTCCTTGTCCTGACACGTTGATCTCGAATATCACCTCACACGTGATTGTTTCACTATGAAACTCATCAATGTTGTCATGGTCCACACCGATGACCAACGTGCCGACCTTTTTACCGAAGCATTTGACAAATCAAGATTTGACTTTTTATTATTGGTAAACGGCATTAAGGTCAAGCAAGAGTAAACCAACATCGGAAAATCATTTTTGTAAATACCTTTGTGTTTTAAATTTGTCTTAGTTTGTTGATTTTAGGGGGAGTAAATCCAAAATTTGAAAAATCCAAAAACATCGAAAAATTTCAAAAGCACAAAAACAATAGAAAATCAAAAATGAGTTTCCTGGCGAGAAAAAGAGAAAATGATAGTACATCAGTGGTCTATCCAAACCTCTTTAAACCTAAACTGAAAAACGATAAGCAGCTCTATATAAGATGTATCGGTAGGCTCACAATCATTTTAAAGTGTGCAGGGTGATATAAACTTAATCGACTGAAGACCAGGTGGGAACCATTCATTGGCATATGGTCTTGGTACCGAAATTTCGTTTGAGAGATTGCCGAGGTTCTGAGATATTCGGTCTTTATGCTGCTTATCATCTGGGTATCATGGTTGTATCTTTTACCGAAAAATTACGGGGACGCAAGTCTAGATCTTCCATGATACTATACATACGTGTACATACTGCATACGACCTCAATAAGTGATAAACAATCACATGTCCCCAAAATAAGTGATAAAATATCACATTCATCCGGGAGTCAAGTTCGTCTCTCTGCTGTACGAAAGTACTGACCTGTTCACGGACTTGCTCCTGTGCCCTCATGCATATGAAAATCAAGTTCCTCATCAATAAGTGATTCTATCACATAGGGCTTGTTTTCAAATCAAAATAAGTGAGAATCTCACATCATATACGGTCAAACAGATGATAATCGGTATACTCACCGGTAAGATGAACCCTCGTGCATACCTTGATACGGGAATGTGTCGTGATGTGGATGAACACCGGTCGGTAAGTATAAATCATACCTTAACGTATCCCCTCGCCATGATTACATCTGATAAGTTGAGCTTATGTGGACAACAATACCGATAATTGTTATAGGATGCTTATCTTATGTTAACTAATTGAACAACAAGAGCGTTTTGGCATGACCGTACACTGATATGATTCTCTTACCCTCGAAACTCGCAAAAAGAATGTCTGTAAATATTTATTTAATGCTTTCATTTTCCGCACCTTTGTATATATTTATTTACTGCTTTCAGTCTTTACATTTGAAATATTCAAAAATACCAAAAAGATTTTAAGTGTGTTTTAATATAAACTTTATAAAAGCCAAAAAGGTTTTATTTCTATCTTATTTTCGATCGTACGATGTTGGATCTCGAGTCTTCGTTACCTGAAACCTGATTGAAAACCGAAACGACTAAATCTTCATAAACGGTCGAAATTTGCAAGTGTTGAAAGTTAAAATTTGAAATTGATAAAATGTGTTAAAACTTTCAATCTGTCGGACGGTGTTTATTTAAACAATGGTCACATGTGTGTCGCTTTCTTATGATATTCCAGGCAGTTGTTCTCATTACGCGTTTAGATTTCTTGCATGTGCAGATTCTAAAGGCAAGGAGAACATGGTCGATGACAAGCTTCAGAATGAAGACACTACGTGAAGGCACTCAAATGATGAAGATGATCGAGTTGCCGCTGACCATCATCAATACCACAAGGATCTCAAGTACTGAAGATCAAGTCATTCACGAGCATAACTCAAGGGGGAGCTTATGTTAAGGGGGAGTTTGTCAACACACTTCCTACATGAAACGGGTAGTTTGTTGATACACTTTCTGCTTTCAAGACGTGAAGACTTTGAAGATCCTCCGACATAGAAGACATGAAAGGCGAATCTCGCGAGTAGCGTCCAAGGGGGAGTTTGTTGATACATATATGTGGACGCGACGCGACTCGACGCGACTTGGTCCGGTTCGACCCGGTTAGGTTCGGCTCAAGCCCGACGTCACGACATTCCTCCGTCGTGCGCCCCAGAGTTCGACACGCGAAGCACGGAGAGCCGAGGACGTTTCCCGCTTGACACATCATCATGACATCATCATGATGATGTCATGATGATGTCAAGACTTTGACTAAACTTCACAAATATGAAACAAGTTGGATACGTGCATGCTGTTGGTACAATCATCTCGCATGGTCGTTTGGTCCAATCAAAACGGTTGGGCTTCTACAAACTGACTGGCCCAAAGCCCATTATGGACGAATCACAAAGGATCTCGACGAAACAGCCATGTTTCGTCGACATGATCCATTTCCGTCGAGCATTTCTTTGTTTCGCCAAGCTTCTGATTCGCCAAGTCTGATTCGTCGAGTTTAATTCTGTTTCGTCATATGTATGTGTGTCTGTGGGTATAAATAGATGTGTTATGTTTCTGTTTCAAAACAATGAACACAGAGACAAAAGAATACACACACGAGAGTTTAGAGAGAGTTTGCAAAATACATTTGTAAACGTTGGATTGTAACTGAACCCTTTCATTCGTATTAATACAGTGGTGTTAAACGGTGATATTTGCGTGTCGTGATATTACGTGTTCTATCTCGGTTTGCTATTCCGGTTGGATTCCGCACAACCGGAGTGGTTCGTATACAAGGATTAGGCGACTAGATCCTCCCCTAGCCGGACCTACAGCATTTGTTGGTAAGATAAATGTGCTAATCTTTGACTTGGGAGGAGGTACTTTTGATGTCTCTCTGTTAACGATTGAGGAAGGGGGTGTTTTTGAGGTGAAGGCTGTTTCTGGCGACACTCATTTGGGAGGTGAGGATTTTGATAACCGCATGGTGGATCATTGTGTTTCGGAATTTAAAAGGAAATGGAAGAAGGACTTGTCAGGGGACCAAAGAGCATTGGGGAGGTTGAGATTTGCTTGTGAGAAAGCAAAAAGGATTCTCTCAAGCACTACTCAAACATCAATCGAATTAGAATACTTGCATGATGGGATTGACTTTTCGATGAAATTCACTAGAGCTAAGTTTGAAGAGCTGAACATGGGTTTGTTTAGTCAGTGCATTGAAACTTTAGACCAATGTTTAAAAGATGCTAAAGTGGACAAATCATGGGTAAACGAGATTATTCTTGTTGGTGGCTCGACTAGGATACCCAAGGTTCAACATATGCTGAAGGAACTCTTTGGGTGGAAGGAGCTATGCAAAAGTGTGAACCCTGATGAGGCTGTTGCATATGGTGCAGCAGTTTTGGCTGCAAAGCTAACTGGTAATGGTGATCAGAGTGTCCGTGATTTGTTGCTATCGGACGTCACTCCTTTGTCTCTTGGTGTAGAAGTAGTTGGAGATTTATTTGATGTGGTGCTACCACGGAACACCGTAGTACCAAACAAAATTTCCAAAACTTATGTGACATGCAAAGATGACCAATCTTCCATGTATTTCAAGGTGTATCAAGGTGAAAGAACCAAATCAACAGACAACCATTTATTAGGGCTGTTAAAAGTTTATGGGATCCCACTTGATCCAAAAGGAGTTCAAAAATGCAAGTTATGCTTTCAAATAGATGCCAACAGTATCCTCACGGTCATAGCTAATATATTATCTACCGGTATGACGAAGGAACTAATGATTACCAATGAAAATGGAAGACTCTCTAAGGTAGAGATTGAGAAGATGATAAAAGATGCCGAGAAGTACAGACATGAGGACCAAGAATTCAAGAAGAAAGTTCGTGCATACAACGCATTAGAGGATTGTTTATACAAAATGAAGAAGAAGATTAAAGAATACAATGTCAACAAGAAGTTGCATCCAGATAGCTTGAAGCAAATGGAGAATGCCATTGTAGACACAACTGTGTGGCTGGAGGACAACCAAGATGCACCTATTGACGTGCTTCAGCGCAAGAAGGTATACCTTGAGTTTGTGTGCGCACCCCTCATGTAGTTCTCAAATTATGTTGGTTAAACTTTGGGATATTTTTTGTTTGTTTTTACATCTTGGTTTGACTAATTCTTATTTATTTAATTAAAAATTGTGTGCAAAATTGCGATGTGCATAATATATATAACTAGTTTTATACCTGTCATAGACGAAATTATACAAAAACATATAAACAGTATAATTGAAACATAATCGAAATAGAGAAACAACACAATATACAAAGAGAAAGTTCCTTTCTAATAGAAGAGTGTGAACTCGATCTTACAGGAGTGATTGAACAACAATTCACCTTTACAGTTACAATATCTAAACGTGCCTTCCATGGCTTTTCCAGCTGGATGTATCTTCTATCTAATTAATAAAAATAGATTATGAAACTCTGTATAACAATATCTTTTAAAAAAAGTCATGATTCGAGCACAAACCAAGCATAGTAATACGATGGCGGGTTGTGATAGTAGTTGTTATCTGAATCTTTGCAAAATCCCGCTTTTAAATGTCACGACATACTACCTGAACCATTGCTTCACTTTGTTCAATTTTTCTCTGACTTTGTAAATGAGTTCCTGCAGTAGAACAATAGGTGAAGTACTAAAAAGAAAATACAAACGGGTATCTTTAATCAATTTCAGGTATTTTTATTCAATTTCTTTTATGGGGTTCATGAAGAACTTGTTTTCCCAGCAGCTGTTGCATCATTGTCTGCATCATAGACTTCATTTGGCAAGCATAAAAACGGACAATGCTACAAAAGAATAGAAAACAATGAGATAAATTCTGACCCATTTGGATGTTGCATACTGCAAACTATGATCATTTACTTACAATAGGCACGAACCACTTACAAATATGCACAGATGTCTTGTACAGGCGGGAGACGTACCAACTACCAACAAAATCGCCTCTCACTCGGACTGCACAATAGCAGCACATACTCGGGGTGTGGACACGTGGCGATCTTGCTTTCGCTGCTTGAAAGAAAAGATGATCAAGATATACAAGAAAAGAATACAATTTTTTTTGAAAGATTGATGGATCCAGCAAAAGTTTCCACTGGATGATAATCAACCAATAACGGAACTGAAACAAAGGGCCCACTCAACGATCATATAGCAACAGTAAGAGCACATAATCTGAAATTAAAGTAAGACAACAATGATGTAATGCTAGTGATTGCGATAAGATATTCAGCTTAGTCCCAAATTCACCATGGAAGCAGTTACCACTTACCACCTTCCGCAACATCTGATTCTAAAAGAACAGCCATAAAGATTATTTCAATTTTATTCCATTTTATTGAGGTCAGTCAAAAGAGGAACTAATATATGAACACATATTACAAGAAGCAAAATTTGCATCCCCAAAATTTAAAAATCCAAACTATACAATCAAATCATGGAATAAAACACCGATTGTTGATGATCATACATCGTCATTGTTATCAGCAACAATCTCATATGCATTTTTAATCCTATGCGTATATATACAGGTATGGTACATATATTAGTAAGGTGAATAAATGCATAATAAGTTGTGATTTTGATGCACATGCCTCAGATTGCATTTTGTTTATATAAATTCATATTCATGTTATTATAAGTGCAAAATCTGTCTAAACAACACCCTTTCATGATTTCTACTTGGAACTTTTTATAAAATAAGAATTCATACCATAAGAACTACAGTCAAATGTAAGAATAGTGTTTGTGTTAGGGTATCACAATTTAATAGGTTACTTTTGGTTTCAGTTTCAAAAGCACATACGAAGTCCAACTATGAAACGCCCCCTTCATATATCAAATAGAACTAATATTGGTGTATCCCACCTGTCACCAAAATGCTATTTTTTTTTATAACTTGAAAATACATTTATGTGACAAAAAATCATAGTAGTTTTATAAAACTAACCCGTTTTGTGGTTACAGATGCAAACTTAGAAGTTATAACCCTCTAAAATTTTGGATTTTCTTGTATCAGATGGCAAGCATGTTTGAAAGACATATGGGAGCCAAGTTACTATGTTTCCAGATAAAATTAATTGTAAATATCAACTCTGCTGAAACTTGAGTCGTTTAGAAATTTGTCTTGATCGACCCTTTAGTGTAACAAAACCATTCGACCCGTTTAAAAATGATCGTTCTACCTATTTAATAAAACTAACCTGCTTCACCCGTTTTATAAAGCTGACCCATTTAGTACTTACCTGACCCGTTTTGCCCCACATATTAAACAATGGATTTTATTTATTCCATGCATACAAAGAAAGCTATCATCCCAATATATAGAGGGAAGCTAGAGGCAATAAATAATACAAGTAAATACATGTAAATAAATGAGAGACTTTTGGTATTATCTAACATCCCCCGCAAGCTGAACGGTGGCGGACCAATGCGAAGCTTTTGACAAAGAGACTGAAATTGAGAACTTGGTAGACTCTTTGTGAAAATATCCGCAACCTGAAGCTTGGTAGGAATAAATTTAGTCACGAGTTTTCCCGCAGTCACTAATTCACGTAAGAAGTGATAATCAAGATCTATATGTTTTGCTCGTTTGTGAGAGACCGGATTCTGAGTGAGAAAAATAGCACTTTGATTGTCACAAAGAATGGTAGGTCGAGTCGATGGTAAGGCATGAAGTTCCTGAAGAAGATGAGTCAACCAGACAATCTCCGCAGCTGTATTTGCCATAGCTCTGTATTCAGATTCACAACTGGAGCGAGCGACAGTGGGTTGCTTCTTTGCACTCCATGAGATGAGGTTTCCTCCCAAAAAGATTGAATACCCATAAGTGGACCGTCGTGTTTCTAAGCAGCGAGCCCAATCAACATCGGAATAGCCAAGCAATGAAGTCTGAACAGGACGACTGTAGTGAAGACCATAAGAGACAGTCCCTTTGAGATAGCGAAGGATCCGTTTTACCTCCTGAAAGTGTGCCGTGGTAGGAGCATGTAAAAACTGGCTGACTTGATTTACAACATACGCAATATCAGGTCGTGTGATCGTGAGATACTGTAGAGCACCAACAATAGAACGTATTACAATGGTAAAACCTTGATGAATTGCATACAACTTTTACAACTATAAATACATGAAGAATTGGTACAACAGTGAAAGAGAGAATATCTCTCATTTATTAAAATATACAAATCACACTTAACGAGGAGAATATGATCCATTGACTAGGAGGAAATCAAGGTAGTGAGATGATTTAAAGGCTTGACTTATGGGATATGTTGACACCCCACGTCGATGCGAGATGGCGGTTGACCGAGTCGAAGCATTGTGAGAAATCGTTCAGATAACGGTCTTGGAAGACTTTTTGTGAAGATATCGGCAACTTGTTTGTCGGTAGAGATAAACTTGGTGTGAAGACGACCGGCGGCAACTAGTTCTCGAACAAAATGGTAGTCTATGTCAATGTGCTTGGCTCTTTTGTGAGAGATAGGATTTTGAGTTAAGAACAAAGCACTCTTGTTGTCACACAATAAGGTTGGACGTCCCGGTGGTAATGCTTTAAGTCCCCGTAGAAGATTTGTGAGCCAAATAATTTTGTTGATGATCATACCTCGTCATTGTTATCAACAACAATCTCATGCATTTTTAATCCTATGCGTATATATACGGGTATGGTACATATATTAGTAAGGTGAATAAATGCATCATAAGTTGTGATTTTGATGCACATGCCTCAGATTGCATTTTGTTTATATAAATTCATGTTCATGTTATTATAAGTGCAAAATCTGTCTAAACAACACCCTTTCATGATTTCTACTTGGAACTTTTGTTATAAAATAAGAATTGATACCATAAGAACTACAGTCAAATGTACTTTTGGTTTCAGTTTCAAAAGCACATACGAAGTCCAACTTCGAAACACCCCCTTCATATATCAAATAGAACTAATATTGGTGTATCCCGCCTGTCACCAAAATGCTATTTTTCATAACTTGAAAGTTTTTTTTTGTGACAAAGAATCATAGTAGTTTTATAAAGGTTGGATCTATCCACAAACCCTCTGACACTATTTGGACACTTTTGGTGCCCTAGACGCCTCGTATAGGGCTATACGAGTCGTCTAGGCACTGAATTCAAGAGGGTCTTCACGGGATGTCATGCACAAAGTTTAAGAAACCCTAGATGTCTCGTATGGGCCTATACGAGGCGTCCAGACATTGGGTGTTTTTTTGGTTGAAAGAAGGGGTGTTTTGGTGGGTTTTGGTTTGGTTATTTTGATAGTTTTTGAAGGTGTTTTTTTAACGAAATTTTTTTTGGTTTTAAAAAAAGTTTTGTTTTTTACACTATAAAAAATTTAACCGTTTTAAAAATCGGCTCTTTAAATAGATTCTATCGATTAAATATTATAATGTTTTTAACATTTTACTTTTTTAAATATTATTTTTCCGATTAAAATTTTATCTCGTTTAAATATTGTTTCCGCATTATATTCAAAACATATATTGTTTCCCTATTATATTTAAAACATATATTGTTTCCCTATTATATCAATTTAAGACAATAATCATTAAGTAACCGAATAACTGAAAACAAACGTAAATATGACATATATAAGATAACTTTTGTACATCCATAAAAAAATATATAAGATAAGTTTGTACATCCATAACAAAAATAAAAACTACAACTGGTCTATGCATCAGGATCCGAATCTGGATCTGGCTGCTGCGGCTGCTGCTGCTGATGTGGTGCTCGAGGTGGTGGGAGCGGTATCGCGGGTAACCCCCCTCTCTCTCGTCTATCCTGCGTCTCCCGAACCAACCAACCTATCAAATCGTTGAGCCTGTCAAGCTCGGCTCGTATCTCTCCGGATGTACTGCAGCTCCTAGGGCATGACCTGGAATAACGTGACGTGGAAACTGAGGCGCCTCGGGAGGTGGTGGTGGCTGTGGCATCGCTGCACCGTCTAAATTCACCGGAGGGTCCGGCAGGAGCACTGAAGCAGGATTTGGCGGAGAATAGACTAACTCGAACTGCTCTGGTAGGGAGACCTCTACCCATATGCCCCCTGCGTGGTTTTTAAACCGCGGGCCAATGGCGAACCTCTTGATCAGTCCCATCCCCCACAGTGACGGAAAACCCATCTGCATCGGCATGATGGGCGGCGTCCGTAAATGTGGGTCCTGTTCCGGTACGAGGCCTAATGAACGGGCAATGACGGTCACGTACGAGCCGCCATACAAAAATCCGGGCTCCTGCCGATGATAGGCGGAGGCGTAGTAGTGGGCTAGACCGTGTGCTAGTGCGCACGGCCTCCTGTACAACAAACAATAAAAGAAAAAAAGATCTGTGGTCGTACACCACTCACGGCTGTAGCCGCGCCCTGTAATAGAAGTAGAGAGCATATAGGGCATATACCTGCAGATAGTGTTAGCGTAATACAGAAACAGAAATTAATAAACAATACACATAATCACAATAATTACTGTAATAAACGTACGTACCTGTACAATGGGTCACGAATAAATGAAACCCTCCCCTTCGACTTGTCGTGCTCCCAAGTATTTTCCCCCGCAACCACCTGCCAAAACCCTAAAAGAGTGGGTCTATCGACCACTACTAGCCCCCTGTGTAAACGTCAGTCTCGATCTCCTCCTGCCTGTATAAACTGCAATGAACCGCAAAATGTGCTAGCGTCACTGAACGCAAAACGCCAGCAAGCCTGAAAGAAACCTCAGGCGGAGGGGGAGGAGCATCTGGCTGCGCAAGCGGCTGTGCGGCCCAGGAGGGTGAAATGTGAATGACGAAAGGAACTCGACCAGTAGCTCACTGTAGCTCGGTGTGTGCGCCAACTCAAAAAGACGATGCCACGGAGAATCGACAGGTATAAACCGACGCACTTGACGGGTGGTCCATAGGACAACCCTTAATGATGTTAAAAGACGAGTTTATCCCTCACTTGATCGCCTAATTATCTTGAATTAGATAACTACAGTTGCTTATGTTTCAAGTACACTTTCGAGCTTAAAATGGAGAAAATGCTGCTTTGAATGGATTGGAGTGGAACGGGTCAAGCATGGAAGGAAAGAAGAAACAAAACACAAGATTCAAGGGTCCACCGTAACTTACGGTGGCTACCGTAAGTTACGGTAGCCCTGAAATCCATATTCTTCCACCGTAACACAGGAGAAGTCCACCGTAGCTTTTTGATGTCTACCGTAACTTACGGTAGCTACCGTAAGTTACAGTAGAGGTGACGGACAAAAGTGTAACTGCCTCATTAAAACCGTTTTCATGTGCCTTTTCACATTATTCATGATTGGAACGTTTTCTCTGCACCTTGGGGGCGAAATTTAGCTTTGGAGATCACTTAGGGACAATTCTAAACATTTGGTTTTGGTTTTTGATTCATATGAACTTGAACTTTGATGTTATGATGATCAACCGAACAATGTCCGGCTAAATTTGTGGTGATCATCTTAGGTGAATGTTTCTTTGCAACTCTTGTGTGATTTTCCTAAATTTATAGAATGATAATTAGTGTGTTTGCTTTGATTATCATAGTGTATGCATAATTGTTTGTAGCTTGTTAATTGGTGTTGAAATTCTAGTCTAAATTGTACGTTCTTGGTGTCGTTGACAATCGAGATATCACGGGAAGGGTTAGGGTTGGATATTGATTGATTGGTCATCGAGAAACGACCTCGCATTGATATAATCCGAGTACTTTGTTCCCTTTTATCACAACAATTATTTATGCACGAGTTATGTCTATGTAACTTTTTCTAGTTGGAATTTTGCACAAGTGTTAAAAGAAACTGAAATCTAGGATGATCATTGTTCTCATAATCTGAATTACAAATCCAATCTTGATTAGCAATTAGTTGATAACTTAGTTTTAAATCAAACAATCCAAACCATTGATTTTTAATTTCTGCATATTAGTTTAATTGTAGTTAAATTACAAGACTATTGAATCAACACATTTTCCACAAACTCCCTGTGTTCGATACCCATTTACTGCTATCTACTAGTTGTAATTTGGATTAAATTTGCGTGAGACCACGACATCCACGTCAAATTTTAGCGTCGTTGCCGGGGAGTAGTGCGCAACGTGTGTCAGTTTGTTAGTTTTGCTTTGTTATTTTCGGGTTTACGCTGGTGTGTTTAGTGTGCAAGTACTACAGGTGCATGCATACTAGAGGCTCTCACAAGTCGTCACCATTATCGTTTGATCCGGAGATCAAAAGAACGTTAAGGCAAAACCGAGTTTAAGTACGAGAAAACAGAATATTTTGTGAGAATTTTGAGGTTTTTTTGAAATTTTTTTTTGAATAAAAAAGACGATGCCTCGGCGAATCGACAGGTATAAACCGACGCACTCTAGGCGTCTCACTAATCTCATCTATCATATCCTAGTCGATCGCTGAATGCGCTCAAATGTGTATCCACCGTATCCACCATATCCAATGTCTCCTCCGTATCCACAGTCTCCTCCGTATCCACCGTCTCCTCGGTATCCACCGTCTCCTCCGTATCCACCGTCTCCTCCATAAGAATATTCACACCCGTATCTATAATCCGGATACCCTTGTTACGTCGGATAACTTGGTTGACCAGCATGGTATGAGTCATCTACAGGGGATGTTTCATCAACAGGGGGATGCGTGTTCAAATCCAGAAACGGTCTGTTTTGTTTTCCTTGTATACTAGACACAACCTCCTCTTGCTCGTTAGAATCGGGAACGCCAGACTCCTCCAAAATAGACGACCCGTATCATCATTAGTAAATAATAAACTAAAACAACAAGTAATTAAAACATTTAAGCTAATAACTGTTACCGGAACGCTTTCGGGCACCCAGTTGTCGCTAGAATACTCCCCTAAGGCATAGTTGCCGTCCCAGTATGATGACATTTCAACACTTCGGGATGATAAGAACACAAATGCAAACAACAAGAGTTTGTTTTGAAGAGATAGTAGAAGAAACATAATGAATGCTGAATGCTCGGGTGAACCAACAATGCACTGTATGTTGCACTTTATATGAAATATAGTCGCCTCGTATAGCCCTAAATGCCCCATATTGCTTTATGTCACATGCCAGACACATACTCACATCAGTCTCTAAGACGCCTCGTATAGGGCTATACGAGGTGTCTTAGTACCCTCGTATTGCTCCCTCGTACCGGCCTAGACGCCTCGTCTGATGTGACTGATGTGACGTTATACGAGGTTCAGTGGTTGGTCGGATAAAGTAACCCTAGACGCCTCGTATAGGCCTATACGAGGCGTCCAGAAGGGTGTGGAAATAGGGAGTTGGGTGTGTGAATATGTAGACCCTTTATAAAACTAACCCGTTTTGTGGTTACAGATGCAAACTTAGAAGTTATAACCCTCTAAAATTTTGGATTTTCTTGTATGAGATGGCAAGCATGTTTGAAAGACATATGGGAGCCAAGTTACTAAGTTTCCAGATAAATTAATTGTAAATATCAACTCTGCTGAAACTTGAGTTGTTTAGAAATTTGTCTTGTTCGACCCTTTAGTTTAATAAAACCATTCGACCCGTTTAAAAATGATCGTTATACCTATTTAAGAAAACTAACCTGCTCCACCCGTTCTATAAAGCTGGCCCATTTAGTACTGACCTGACCCGTTTTGCCCCACACATAAAGATTACCCATTTCAACCCCTCACCTAACCCGTCTAATTTACAACATTTGAAAAGGTGGTTGACCAAGACCATCCTACTTGACCTGCTTTGACCGATACGAGAAAAAAAAACTCATTTTGATCCCTTACCCAACCCGCCCATTTCGCAAGATACACACAAACACTACATCTCATTATTGGTCTCAGTTCGGGTTCCCATCTTTGCCCATCATAATCCATGATCTGCTATATAAAACTTTCATGTTTAATTTTTGAAAATTCATAATAAGGTAAACATATATCATCTTTGAAAACAAACATTAATCTTGGATTGTAACAGAATTATATCTAGAACTTCTAATTAATTGTTTTACCATAATGCTTTCCCAAGCAAACATATCAACATAGATGGTGCATCATGAAAATTTAGATAAATAAACCGACTAAAATTTCTTAAAACATAACTAAATAAAGTAGACACTTGAATAGGTATGGTCCCAAATCAGTGCACACATGTCACGGGGACCACACCACTTTTTCAACATAGCGTCCACATCACACGAGTGCATCCAGAAGGTTTTAGAAGCTTCTGGAAGGAAGCCTGGTGACAAGGAAGATGATCCTGCAGACAAAAAGGACAACAGGTGGCACCAATAGTTGGACGCCAATTGCGATTGCAAGTTCCTTGGAGGACAAGCCGACAGCCAGTATCAGCAGACACCCAGCTGGAACGAATGATTGCGTGCCACGTCACCCACAGGATTGACGACGTCAGATGGGACAGAAAGGATATTCTCCCTGGTAGGACAGCTGGCGAGCACTGTCTAGCTAGCATGCCTCCTCCTCTTCCTCCTTCATTCTCTGGCTATAAATGTAGAACTCCACCTCCAGGTTGAAGGATCCGATCTCTCACTCTTTTACTCTCAACACACACTTTTCCTCAGAACAATACTTATTCTCACGCCGGAGGGTGGTCACAAGGAGAACCCCCCTATTCTCTTCCTTGTGGTGAGTCACCGGTGTTGTTGTTTTGTTAGATATTCAGCTTAACGGCGAGTGGAGAAAGAGATTGAACCACCCTTTACGAGACAACCAGTTGGGATAACCTAGTGTTAACCAGTGTTTCATCATTGGCGCCCACCATGGGTAGCCGGCTAGGGCGGAAACCTCCGTTGAGTAGCCGGCTAGGGCCGCATAACATAAACAATGAATGGGATCACAACATTGATCGATGTCGTAAGGTCGGTCAAAAAATATGATTAAAAGTGTCCTATTCACCTTTTACTAGTAAAGGGCAAGTAGGGTGTCGATCTACTGGGAATCAGTGGAAAGTATGAAAGCTCGTTGTTTGTGATGATTATCTAATTTAAATCTAATTGCTTTTTGCAAATTGTGAGAGTAATTACTGTGACACACGGCAAAATACCGGTAATTCCGTACAACCTAACAACTTTACGTTAATTATTTTCGTGTATTTGACTTAATTTTTATTTGATTAAGTCTTAAAAGTCTAGGAATTATAAAAGTCATAGCTTATTATGATAACAAATCCGTTACGGTTAGAAACTATATTCTAGACTGGCGGCAGAAACGCGAACAAACAATACCTGTCAGTACTAGTCGCGGTATAGTCTGACACGACAAAAACGAGACATAAAGACACGTCTTCATAGATATTCCATAAAAAACTTCATCTAAAAATAACATGTGCCTTATATTATTTAGAAAATTCAGTTAAACACCCAATTGTCCAAGCCCGCAGAAAAATGCAGTAATCCAGCGGAAGTGTACAACATTCCACAGAACGAAACAGCAACTATCTGAGAACCCAAAAGTAAATATTATTTATTATAAATAATATAATGGGTAATAAAAACGACACCAAAACCCTTATATAAAATCTTATTTTGTAAGCTGCACAAGTAGTTCAGTAAACTGCCTGACAACAAAGCCGGTACATGAACTGTGACTGAAATAATAAATTTATTAGTCCGGAGTGTTGGATTAATAAATTGGACAATAAAAATAGTGCAAAGACAATTTTGTAGATGGATTTATATAAGTAACACACAATGTCAGTATTTAACCCGGTACAAGACCTGAACCGAATTTATCAACCGAACAACGAAACAATAATTTTTATTAGTTAGTTTGATATATTATAACATTACTTTAGAATGTTGGATCATCAAACCTTATAAAAATTAATATATAAAATAATCAAGATCTTGAAGTTTATATATTATAACAAGTTTTATAAAAAAAATAAACAAAACACCCCCCCCCCCCTTCCTTGCTCACGGTTTGGGTGGGTCCCCCATGCCCACTCACTTCTAGTTTTTGATGTGTTGGAAGTATAACATGATGATTAGTGTATGAAAGTAGAAGATTATAATCAAAACTAAACATCTAACACTCCACCTCATTTCAAAACAACTCAAAAACATTTTTATCTCCTTCCTTTCTCTCTCTTATAATCGGCCAAGAACACCACCCAACATCTTCATCTTTTTCAAGCTTCAAACATTAGAAGATCATACAAATATAGAGATTAATGGATAATTCAAAGCATTTGCAAGACTTGAAGATACACTTGAAGCACTTTGGTAGCACTTGAAACTCTTGGATCATCACACCTTCTTCATATCTCCATCATATTCATACTTAGCAAACTAGTAAGAACCAAAACTAGCACCTACATTCTTAAATCATACTTTAAAAACCCACTTGAAAAACATTAATAAAACTAAGATCATTACTATTATAATCATGAAATTGCTTGATGATTTTTCATGAACTTGAAGTAGTCATAAGTAGTAGACTTGAATCTAGCATCTTCATGAGTAAAAATGTGATCTAAACACATGCATGTTTAGATCTAGCAAGATTCACCAACAAAATGTTATGAACACGAATTTTTGTACTTAAAATGGTCACATGCATCATACAAAACATGGATTATTATTCAAAACTCATAAACTAGAAATTTTGTTGAAATGTGTAATTAAAGTTTGCATTTTTGGAAAGATCATGAATATGAACTTGTTCTTGGAGGTGTTATGAACACATATTCCTACTTAAAATGATTACATGAGTCACTTAAAGTATGGGTTTTTATATAAAATACTAATCTACAAATTTTTGGTAAAAATCATAAATAAAGTTTCCTTTTTAGGAAAGTTTAAAGCTACAACTAGTTCATGACATTTTGTTGGCAAGTTAGGATGATCTTTGATACTTGATGATGATTTGAGTTGAAAATTAGTTTAAAAACATGTTTGTACAAAAAAAGGGAAAGTCCATAATTTTGGGGAAACTATGACAAAATTTTTATAAAATTTTGTTATGATCAAAGTTTGTTAAACGAAAGATTCGGTGACTAGAAATGACATAAGATTTTAAATATGACTAAACGGATTTTTTGGGTAAGAAAGTGTAAGTTCAAATTTTATAAAGATTTCCTAATTTAATCATGGAAAAGTATATATTTTAGATAAAAATATATACTTTAAAAGTTCATCAAGTGTCATGCTTATATTTTAGGTATATATTATGTATTTAGATCAAGTAGGAACAAATACAAAAATATGTAAACACAGCAAAGTACAAAAATATATGTTACCACTTGAAAAACGAAAACTATAAAAATGGAAGTGTATATCCTTGGACATAAACAAACAAATCGGACAGTTTGGACACTTTGGACAATTCGGACACCTTTGACAAATCAGACAAAATAAAATATATGGCACGGACGAAATAAACAACATAAACGAGACGGACGATACGAATGTATCAGGCGACGCGAATGAACCAAAACGACACCAAGGAAACGATCGAAAACAAACAAACGAATCGACACTCACTTTATT
Source organism: Helianthus tuberosus (assembly GCA_030545235.1). Classification (NCBI taxonomy): domain Eukaryota; kingdom Viridiplantae; phylum Streptophyta; class Magnoliopsida; order Asterales; family Asteraceae; genus Helianthus; species Helianthus tuberosus. The sequence continues at coordinate 143,451,215 of CM060410.1, read as the reverse complement.
TTTACTAGATTTTATAAAAGTAACTTATACAAAATATTTATTAGTTTTATTAAACTAAATTGTTATAACTTATTATTATTTTTACTAGTAAGTAATAAAAATATGGATCAACCCAAATAAAATAACCATATGGCTAACCCATCTTTTAAAACTAAAATTGGGCTAACCTATCTTTTAAGTTAAATTGGACTAAAGCCCACTTTTGTAAACCCATATGGACAAGCCCACATTTTACAAACTATTTTTGGGCTAAGCCCACTTTTATGAGAACACATTGGACTAAGTCCACTTTTGTAAACTATTTTTGGGCTAGGCCCACCCTTACATAATTAAATTTGGCTAGGCCCACTCTTACAAACTAATTGGTTTGATCCACTTTAAACAAACTTAATTGGGGTAGGCCCACACTAATCAAAACAAATTGGGCTAGGCCTACACTAATCAAAACGAATTGGGCTAGGCCCACACTAGTTAAATGAAATGGGCTAGGACCACACATACAAAGTCAATTGGGCTATGCCTATATGTACTAAACATTTGAATTAGACTTTCATATCTAACTCATGGGCTAGGCCCATTCAAACTTAAACGATATAAAAAATATATATATGAAAGATATATATGCATACACAAATAAAGAAAGCAAACGAATACAAGAACCAAAAACAAAATGCAAGATGAGATACTTATACGAAAAACAAACATAAACCTAAGTGTCTAATGAGATTAGAACACTTGTAGGTCCAGAAACAAACGAAGAACCAGGAATCGAATAGAGATTTGCACGGAACGCAAATTTGTGAGTTCATGTTTTCCCCTTTTTATTTAAATGTTTTTATAGTTTTAAACGCTCGGGAATGTATACATGTTATGATTTGTATAGCTGGAAAATGAAATTTTTTAGATCACATGCGAATAGGCGTTTAAAATAAAGGGGCCATTAATGAATGAACAAGTACTGAGGAACAAATTGATAGATCTATTGGGTTTTGATGAGCCCCACTCTGAACAAAACAAGATCGTTATAGAGTGTTTTTGTGTCTAAAACTAGTGTCGCTGACACAAATAAATCGTCAAACTTTGGTTGCCTCCTATTCTAGCATACATATTAGAGTCCTTGAAAAACACTAATGATCGCCCAAGTTTCATTATGCTATACAAAATGAATATATTATTCAAATGTTTTAAAGATTCATGTGATACGAAAACTAATAACATGAACTTACCAACTTTTGTTGACGCTTTCAAAACTAACATGTATTAGAGGAAACTAGTGGACGACCTTTGGGAAAAACGTGTCCGTGGAATTATGAAGTCAAGTGGTTTGATGTCATCTAGTGTTTGGTCTTTATGTTTGTAATTCTGTACTTGAAACTTGTGTTTTGAATAATGTTGCCAAAGTGTAGTACGTTTCGAACAAACTTTTGGTTGTAATGTTCTCTTAAATAAACGTATGGTTATACATTTTGATATGGTATACACGTGTTGTTTACTTGGTTGAATGCAATGATTATCGCTCTAGCCACACCTCGCGACGCTTCCGCTATACCGAAAATCGGGGTGTGACAATAATGAAAACGAATGTAAATTGTAGTTGTAAACAATGATGAGAAAAAGACCAATCTCCGGGTTTTCAGGTTATGCAGAAAATCGGGTTACGTAACTACTACCAGTTGGAAATCACATAGACATGATTTGATAAAACTCGTTTTGACAAATAATTAACGGATAATATATTTGATTGCACTGATCCACGATCGAAACCGAAGGATTGATGCAAATGAATAGTAATCCAGCTAATTACCAATTCTGATTTCATAAACATTAACAGGTTCAATGATTAATGGTTTAAAAACAATGACAACTTAGAATTTAATCCCAATTGTTGATGACAAAACCAAATAATTGATGAACTTAAATGTTTACGATAATCATACAATTGTTTAATCGAAACGAAAACAAAAAGAACAACTAACCGAATGATTAATCAATTCTTAATCCAAAAAGTCGTAACTATATGCAAACCCAATGTTTCAACACAACCCTAGTCCCGGAGATGATCACAGGAAATCTAGCTGCTCATGACGCACGAACAACCTTCAATAGGTTGATAGCGAGTTAAGTTCATGATTGATTCGGTGATTGCGGAAGATTGATGATGTTCTAGTGATGAATCAAGAGCTGAAAATTATGTATTGTTGCTACCAAAATTCGGAATAATGGAAGTGTCCCTCGAATTAGGGTTTAAAACCCTTTAAAACCCCCACCAAAACTCAACAAGTGCGCCCACGTAAAACACGCCGTAAGTCAAGGTTCCAATACCGTAACCTACGACCTTCAGTCTTCAAAACCCTCTTATCTGCCGTAAGTGCAGGTCTAGCACCGTAAGTTGCTGTGCACACTTGCTGTTATTATTTGTTCACCTCCAAAAACCAACCGTAACTTACGGTCACTATACCATAAGCCACGACGAAAACTCCAAACCCAGCTACAACTCAAATTCAACTTCCAGGTAATGACACTTCTGTAACACCACGTGTTTCGAAAGTCAAAGTCAAGATTGAAGTCAAAGGAAGAAAAGATTGCTAATTGCTATCTGTCACTCCTTGCTCAACTCCTATTTTGACTTCTTTGACTCGTAGATAATCTATTTATTTTATCGCATTAGTTGTATTATGTGGAGTACTTGATAAAAATCGAGGTTTAACCGCTATTTATCGCATGTTTTATCTCTTTATCGCTTATCGCATCGCAATCGCAACTCGAATTATGCGTTCTGGATTTTGTTTTACGTGTGTGTGTTACTTATGTGTTACTTGTGCATGTTTATTTATGTTTATGTTGGTGATTAAGCGAAACGCAATCGCAATTCTATCGCAACCGAATCGCAGACGCTAAACGCAAGTTAATTAAAGTGATTGTATGTTAGATATAGTAATTGGGATTAATTGTGTAACTAATGCGTAATTCCATCGCATCGCTCACTCGAAACGCATTGCAAAACTCAACGCACGAATCGAAACGCCGAAACTCAAATCGTCGGAGCCACTCTATCGAGTGACAACTCGATCGGATGGCCATCCGATCGGATTGCCACCCAATTGGACAGTCATCCGATCGGTGACCCACTCGACCCATTGCACTTTCCTTTTTGGGAAACCCTATAAATACCTACATGTCACATCATTTGGGATGTGACAGCTCTCACTCGACCCAGCCGCACTCAATCTCTTCTTTCCCTTGATTTCTCGTGATTCTTGTAAGTTTTCAACCTAAATCTTGTACTTCTATGATCTACACGCACTTCTTCATCATTCTCTCTTTTGAATCTTAACTTTTAACCATGAAATCAGTGGATTTGAGGTGTTCTAGGATGATGTCATCAAGGAGTTCTTATGAACTTCATGTTTTGGCTTCAATCCACCAAGAACAACTTAGATCTGGACGATTTCCACATGAATAAACAAAGATCATGTATAGATCTGAACATATTCATGGTGAAAAGGATTGAAAGATGGTTTCTAACTTTCCTTCAACTCTTTTACACTAAATGCACTCAAAACCGATAGAATCGGAGCTTGTTTTGACCTTCTACTCCTTCTTAGTGATGTGTCGGTCCAAGATCTGAGTTCTATCAACGAGACAACCGATCTCGGGTTAAACACGAATCACCGTCCCGAACAGCTGACCGACCAGACTAGGGTGATTCCTGCCCGATCGGATCACCTGAGTATTGATGGAGTTTCTGTTTTTTGGCACGATGTCATACCGTCTCGAGAAAACCACAAAACTTTCAAAACAATCAAGTGTCAAGACGACTAGGTGGACGGGACGGATTGTCGTCCGATCGGATTGCCATCCGATCGGATTGCCATCCGATCGGACAGCCACCCGATCGGATTGCTGTCTACCTGCCTTAGCAACGATAGTACTATAGTTTGGACTCAGCACCTGTCGTGGACAGGGGTTGTTAAGGATATTACTTCACGTGTTCGCAGTGGTGAATATGTGATGCGCACTCGTTACTCGCAGTCAAATCGCAGTAATTGGTATCGATAGGATCTTTGTCTATAACTTAAATGCTTCACATGATACGTTGTACATGCTGGTTACGCGTAAACTAATTCGAACTCTACTATGCTATATCAAACTTGTATGCTCACCTTTACACTATGTGTATTGACCTTTATTTTAACGTATGTGCCAGTTGTTTAGGATGTTATCTGCTAGGATGCTTGCTATTAGGAATCAAGTTAGGATGAGTCTAGAAACAAACAAACAATTTATTTTTATTTGAATTCTGAGTTGTCGAAACAATTTATTTGTCCGTGAGATACTATGTCTGTATTAACTGATTTGCTAAGTATGTTATGGTATGGGACTTAACTTAAATATTTGGTAAAATTAGTTGTTATGGATTTCTCCTGGACAATCTGTTTCGCTCAGTGCCATGCCCCGAGGTTTCCGCCTTCGGTTGAGGTGTGACGGATTGGTATCAGAGCCATAACTATAGGGAATTAGGCAAGACTCGACCTAGTCCGGGTCGATGTCTTAGAAACGACCTAGTCTATAGTCTAAGTAGCAACAGACCGCCTTATGCGAACCCGTTAGGGGTTCCGTACGAGCTTATTGCTATTTCTCGATCGCCTCGCACTCACGCTATACTATCACAACTGCCTTTCCTAAGGTAGTCGCATTGCATAGTTTTCAAAATGAACGAGTGATTAGGTCGAGATTAGGTGTGAAAACCGCAAACTCTCGACTAAATCGCTTGTTCGGCCCACATTTCATCTATAAACAGGAGAATTTGCATTGAATCAGGAGTGAAATCCGTACTTTAACACATATTTTCTTCGCTATTTTCATCAAAACATGGACGAAGTTGTTAAGTCAGGGGTGAAACCCGTACCTTGACGACTTGTTCCGATCTCTATTTTGGTTTTACAAAACTCTCACCAAAGTATCGACGGACTCTAACGACTTGAAGTCACACTATAACTGGAAGGATGCGTGCCATTCGCCCAAAACGAGGCGAGAGCACAGTCCCGAAAGCCAAAGTGTGTACCAAGAATCCTTGTGAATAGTCGAGTCACTTTGGGTAGTCAATGTCTAACAGCCTGAGACAATCTATTCTCGATTTCAAGCTCGCAATCGCAGATTTTATGTGTTTTCGATTCTGAGCCAGCAATCTGCTGACTCTGATATTTGCCGATTTTTGTGAATTTTATGTGATTTTATGTGATTTAACTTGTTTACGTGTTTCGATTTTTGGTGCTTTATACGCTTTTTGCTGTTCGCTTTGATCGACACACACAAATCGCACTGCACATCTATCTCAATACGCTAACAAATCGTTACTACTTGTGGATGTTCGCATGCTATGTTGCTCGCTTATGCTATACTACTCGCTGTATGCTCGCTAATCGCAATCGCTTTTCTCGAACGCGCGACCTTGAATGATAGGTTTCTGTATTCTGACTGCTTCCTGTGACTATGTGCTTATGTGCCCTATGTGCTTACATGCTCCTACGTGTTTATGTGATTATGTGATTTTTTGATTATGTGCTTGTATGGTAGATGTGTTCCTGTGCTTTATATAAGGTAGCTTTTGGTGTTTCGCTAGACCATGTTAGGCTTAATCGAAATATCATTTTGAATCCATGGCGCTGTCTATTGCAGACAATGTCGTTATTTGGATCATTTCACTCTCGCGCTGCTCACCGCAAGCATGATGACAAACACATCGCCTCACTGGTTGCTAACCAGATAGTGAAAGTCATCCCCCAGATCGTCAGTGAATTGAACGAAAACGCTAGCAAGTCGTCAGAAGAGTCTCGAATAGATTCGCCAAAGTCTGCTTTTAGCTTCAAGCAGTTCAAGGCTTGCGGACCAAAAGAATTTACTGGCGAGGATGGTCCTACGGCCATGTTTCAATGGTTCGATTCGATTGAAGTCACCCTGCGTCAGAGCAACTGTCCTGACAACCTCCGAACTGTTAACGCCACCGGCGTCTTCCAGTCTCGTGCTTTAGACTGGTGGACGGCCGAGAGAAACAAGAGGGGTAACGACGCAACTTATTGTTTGACATGGGATGAGTTGAAGGGCCTGATGATGAAAGAGTTCTGCCCTCCCCATGAACTCCAAAAGCTTGAGGACGAGTTCTGGCATCTGAAGCAGAAGGATGGTGAAAACGCAGCTCTGACTGCTCACTTCAAGCAGCTCAGGATAATCTGTCCTGACCAAGTGAAGACGCCCGAAATCACCATCAAGAAATACATCCGTGCTCTGCCGGATTGTGTGCCTGATTTCGTCCAAGCTGCCAAGACAAACGACCATCGAGGAAACGTTTCTACTCGCTGCTGAGATCAATGATAAGCGAGTCAAAGCTGGGTTTTGGGATAAAACTTCGAAGAACATGCATCAAGCAACAACCGCTGCCATCGCTGAACCCGCCGCTGCTCCGCAATCATCAAAGTCCTCTCGTCGCAAAAGGAAGAACAACAACAACAACTCCAACAACAAGAACTGTGCTGTTACCACCGCTGCCCCACTCCAAGCTGTACCAGCTCATCAGCAGCCGCAACACCGACAAGCTGCAGCACCAGTTACCTATGCACCGCCGGCCAAGCGGGCTTATACTGGTCCTCACCCTGCCTACCTAATATGTACTTATCATCATCCGATGGGTATAGCCTGCAGATACTGCGTGCATTGCAACATGTACGACCACTTCACCGCCAATTGCCGTACTGGGCCTCGTCATGCCGCAGCTCCACCTCAAGTTCCAGCTCCTGGTCATCATGCTCTGCTTCCCGCTCCTCAAGGCCAATAAGCGGCTCCTGCACCCGCGGTCCATGCTAGAGCTTGCTTCGCATGTGGTGATCCCAACCACTTTGCGAATATGTGCCCAAACCGAGTGGTTAAGCAAGAGCCTCAGCAGCAGCAGCCCCAGCAACAGCAACAACAGCAGCAACAGCAGCAAGCAGCACGCGGACGAAATTTCAACATCAATGTCCGCCAAGCTCAAGCCGACAACAATGTGGTTAATCGTACGTTCCTTGTGAATGGTATATATGCTTCGTGTTTATTTGATACTGGAGCCTATAACTGTTTTGTGTCGTTGGAGTTCGAAAAGCTCCTTAATCGTAAGCGCGCCCACCTCCCTTCGTCATTCGATGTTGAAGTTGCCACCGGAAGAACCGTCGCTGTCAATTCTGTTCTTTGTGATTGTACTCTCGAACTCAACAATTACATCTTTCCTATCGACCTTATTCCGATGCAGCTCGGTAGTTTTGATGTCATAGTAGGCATGGATTTTCTTCGTGAGAATCGTGCTGAAGTTATTTTTTTCGATAAGATGATTCGCTTCTCGCTTGCTAATGGTGATTTATTGTGTGTTTATGGTGAAACCGCTTCGAAAGGTCTCAAGCTCATGTCATGTATCCAAACTAGCAAGTATCTCCGCAAGGAATACAGAGCTTTCTTGGCTAACAATGTAGTAGCGGAGAAGGAAAAGAAAGGTAATCCTGGAGTGAAAGATGTCCCCGTCGTTTGTGAATTCCCCAACGTCTTTCCCGATGAGTGTCACACCCCGACCGTGTTAAAACAACGAAACCGCGGCGAAAACGTCAGGGAGTTGAGCAACAGAATTATTGTTTCATCACTGTGGATTCAAAAGTTTTGTTTTATTTATAGATTAATCATTTACATTGTCTTGAAATTTAAACAAACAAGTTAAACATAGTCTATCATCGTTATTAAGTCATTAAGGCCTCGTCTAGTCCTAAGTGAGCATGCATCCTAGCAATCAACATCATTCAACAACACCTGAAACATATGTAAAAACAAAGTCAGCAAAGAAATGCTGGCAAGCACATAGGTTTTATGAGAGTGTCGGATTCATGGCTCGTTTACATGTTGCAATGCCTCATTAGACTACAAGAGTCAAAAGTTGAAAACCTTGTTTTGAAAAGCGTATAGTATTGCAACATAATTAACCAACTCAAATCAAGTTGGTTATAGTTTTTAAAATCTCGTAGCCATGATTCTTAACCCAAAACATTTGTTTAAATAAACCAAATTTTAAATCATCTCGTTAGTAAAACTCGTATGGTTTATATCATTTAGAAAACATCGTTATGTGAAATCGTTTTAACCTCGTTTACCCAAGTGAACTAAATAATGCCACGGAATGTAATATGATAGAAACACTTATATATAAGAAGTCCCAGCGGCGTATCTACCATGTTTTTATCATGTTACAACCGTCCCATTATCTAATCACAACCCAAAACCAATCGTTTGTTCAATTCGTTTAACTCGTTTAAATCGTTTCAATCGTTAAAATCATTCTCGTTTTAATTGTGAAAACTATTTTTGGTCGTCTCGCTGATAACATCCAAACCTTCGTAACTCTTCTATCGCTAATCTCGCATTAACAAACCACCAACGGGTAAGTTATCAATCACAGATTCAGTCGTTACCCACATAACCCCCACACATAACCATGGGTGCAGTCTGATAACGGGATTTGTCAGATCCTATGGAACCATAACCTAATACTGGTCGGTTCGGCCAAAACTAATGAATGTTATTCGTTATGTAACTACATCCAACGAGTTTATTCACATTATCGAAATCGTTATTAATTTTATATAAACCATATTGATCATTTTTGAAACCATCGTTAAAAATATTGAAAACATTTAACACATATGAATCACCCCAAAACAATCGAAAACAGTAAAAAGAGGGGATCTATGTACTCATTTGAAGTGCAAAGATATCCTTGACTAATGAACTAGCAAAGCTCGAGTAAACCAAGGAATTCAAGTAGTACCTAGTAATCGGATCACTAAGTTAATAAATCGACACCTAAAATGGAAGATCGGGTAGAATGAGGTCTCGTAAACCAAATGAGTATTGGAACTCATGTGATATGGTTTAACAGAGCCTACATTCTAAATCGGAACCTATCCTAAGTGCTTTCGACCCGTTACGACCCATTAAGGTAGCTTACGCTACTTTAACGCGTCGTTCCCGCAAACGTGATTTCGAGACGCCTAACTAGTCCTATGACAAGTATTATATGCCCTAACATGATTAAATATGTTGCATAATCAGTTTAAGTGACAAAAGTTAAGTTACATATGCTTAAAATCCAATTATGCATAAAAGGGCATTTTGGTCATTTTCCTAAGGCATATAAACTACCTATCATACAACTAATTAAACTAGGTGACCATAAGGTATAACCTCGGAAGGTTATTCCCTATACAACTATGGTCACTAAACATGCTTGGTCGGATCCTAATGATCGACCAAACGGGTTGAGTTCGAAAGTCTAAGCGGTTGTTAAGACCACTTATCTTACGACTCTATACAAGCACTAGACTAAAAGTGACGAGTTAAACATGGTAAAACATGTTTAACTAAGTTAGAAAACAGGTTTTTATATCAAAACAAAGTGTTTTGATACCCAAGGATAGTTTCGTTGCAAAATACACATAAACGCGTATTTTGACCGAAACTATGACTCGTCACTTCTACTAAACGATGTGGTAATCAATAGGTATAGTCACTTAGGATTATAACCATCGTGATTACGCTCACGTTACAAAGTTAGAACGAACTTTATGTTGACCAAATCGTGGTCAAAGCAGAGAATCAAACACGATTTGACTTTCATGCTTGAAAAGCATAAACGAGCATGAAAGAAACTTACAAAGGGTCCAAGCAATGAATATTTTGATCCAAAATAGTCAGGTATGAAGTTTTGAAGTTCAACTTAGAGCAATTCAGACCAAAAGTGTGAGAATGGAAGGAAAATCAAGTGGGTTTATATAGATTTCGAAGAACCGTTAGGATCGTTTCTTGGAATTCGAGCCTCAATCTAGGCCTTACACTTGGGGACATGGTTTTACAATACAAGGGGTACTCAAATACCAGTCAATAGAGTGCAAAACCAAGGATTAAAACCATTAGAATAGGTGGTATAGGCCAGGTTCAATGTTTCTGGAAAACTGATGTCTCTAATAAAGCTTACAGACCATAAGCAATACCCCATACGGTCCGTATGGGACCTGCAGACCAGGCACTTTCACATTTTGGCAGTTTTAGTCCCTGAGCTTGATTCGTCGCGTTTTGGCACTTTTAACACCCGTCAAGCCCATTTTCAAGCTCCACAAGGATGCTAAAGCATAGGGAACATGAAATATGCTTGAAAATATCTCGGATGTCGAATCGTTTGGCTGTACGGTCGCGTTGTTCGGTTAATTATGACGAAAATTGTAACGAACGTGTGTACGCCCCAAATTGCGAAACGAATGAAGTTTTTGCATTCCAATCACTAAAATAAGATATTTTAATGGTTAAAATTTTTTTGGATGTCTGGATATATTCAGAACGTAAGATATGCACGAAAATGCAAACTTATGCACTCTTTGACGCTCTTAGTCCCTGTTTGATCAAAAAGTTTATTTTCACATACCAAACCCCTCAAAGCCTATTTCTAAGCTATGTAAAGGATATTTAGGGTATGTTTAAGTTATAATCAAGTTCCAGAATGTTCGTTATCATACGAATCGGCATACTTTCACAGTTTGACACAAATAGTCCCTGCGATCGAATAGACTTGTTTTCAACACACCAAACCATCCAAAACTTATTTCTAATTTATGTAGAGGTTATTTAAGGTATGTTAAGCCTATGTCACTATTCCGGAGTGTTTTTCGCATTAAACTGATTACGTTTACGCACCAGTTTGCGTATAACCTTCCAGAAAGCGATTTAAAGCTTGAAACCGAACTCGATTCAAATCGTAAAATCATCAAACACATATACACACATAATAACACCAAAACACATTATTTTATTGATAATTGATATTTTTTTACATATTACATTGATTACAGAGCACAGTTGTCACAATGAGCTACCCGGTTTGCCTCCAAGTCGTGATATCGACTTTCGTATCGACCTCATTCCGGGAGCCAATCCTGTTGCTAAAGCGCCTTATCGCCTCGTTCCTTCCAAAATGCGTGAACTCTCGAGTCAGCTCCAGGAACTGCTTGATAAAGGCTTCATTCACCCTAGTACCTCTCCTTGGGGCGTGCGAGTCCTTTTCGTCAAAAAGAAGGATGGGTAGTTCCGGATGTGCATCGAGTACAGGGAATTGAATAAGCTGACCATCAAGAATCTCTATCCCCTGCCTCGAATCGATGATTTATTTGATCAATTGCAAGGTGCTTCATGTTTTTCGAAGATCGATCTACGCTCAGGCTATCACCAGTTACGTATTCAAGAGGAGGATATACCCAAACCGCTTTTCGTACTCAATACGGCCACTATGAGTTCGTTGTTATGCCGTTTGGTTTAACCAACGCACCCGCGGTTTTCATGGATCCGATGAATCGCGTGTGTAAACCATTTCTCGACCGCTTCGTCATCGTGTTCATCGATGATATCCTGATCTATTCCAAGTCGAAAGCCGAACACGCACAGCATCTTCGTTTGGTTCTCGAGCTACTCCAAGGAAATCAACTCTATGCCAAGTTCTCCAAGTGTGAATTCTGGCTGGAGGAGGTTCAATTCCTCGGTCATATTGTCAATAGTCAAGGTATTTATGTCGACCCCACGAAGATCGAAGCTGTTAAGAGTTGGGTTACACCTAAGAACCCGTCTGAAGTCCGCTCTTTTCTCGGACTAGCGGGCTATTATCGCCGATTTATCGAAGGATTCTCTAAAATTGTTGTGCCGCTTACTTCTCTCACGCACAAAGACAGGCCTTTTTGTTTGGGGGACTGGACAAGAGACTGCCTTTCAAACCCTCAAACATATACTCTGCAATGCTCCCGTCCTTGCTTTACCCGACGGAAATGATGACTTCGTTGTCTATTGTGATGCCTCGAACCTTGGTCTTGGTTGCGTTCTCATGCAACGAGACAAGGTTATCGCCTACGCGTCTCGTCAGCTCAAGATCCACGAGAAGAACTATACAACCCATGACCTCGAGCTAGGCGCAATTGTTTTTGCGTTGAATATTTGGCGACACTACCTGTATGGTACTAAGTGTATGGTCTTCACCAACCATAGGAGCGTACAACACATCTTCAGCCAGAAAGAACTGAATATGTGTCAACGCCGATGGGTAGAACTTCTCGACAATTACCACTGTGAGATTTGTTATCATCCTGGCAAAGCAATTGTCGTTGCCGACGCCCTCAGCAGACGAAGCTATTTGCATAGCGTTCGTAATATTCAAGCCCAGCATCATCTCGAAACTCTCATCCGCGACATGCTTGCTTTACCGAGCGTACTTTGAAGAAGGAAAGGATTCTCAACGATGGAGCCCAGTTAGTGAATAAGTCGAATGGGATATTCCATTATCTGGACCGAATTCGGATCCCTAAGCGGACCGATTTACGACAGATCCTGATGGACGAAGCATATAAGTCCTTATATTCTATTCATCCCGGTGCCGATAAAATGTACCAGGACCTTCGCTACAAGTACTGGTGGCCAGGCATGAAGAAAGATATCGCTCTCTACGTTTCGAAGTGCCTGACTTGCTCGAAACTCAAGGCCGGGCATTAAAGACCCTCTGGCTTACTCGCCCAACCCGAGATCCCCATGTGGAAGTGGGAGAGTATAGCTATGGACTTTATAACGAAACTTCCGCACATGCCATCAGGTCACGACAGCATCTGGGTTGTCGTTGACCACTTGACTAAATCTACTCACTTTCTGCCAATTTGAGAAGACTACAAGGTAGAAAAATTAGCCTGAATCTACACCAGTGAGATCATTAGTCGACATGGGACGCCTCGCGACATCATCTCTGACCGCGATGGTCGGTTTACCTCGCGTCTTTGGGAAACGTTTCAATCTGCTCTCGGTACTACGCTTAATCCAAGTACCGCTTTCCATCCCCAAACCGATGATCAGACTGAAAGAACGATTCGTACCCTTGAAGACATGCTCCGTTCGTGTGTCATAGATTTCGGTGGTAATTGGGACGCATACTTGCCTTTAGTCGAATTCTCTTACAATAACAGTTATCATTCTAGTATACAAATGGCACCATTTGAGGCGTTGTACGGAAGAAAATGTCGATCGCCAATTGTGTGGCATGAAATCGGAGATTCGCAAATAACCGGTCCTGAGCTACTACAAGAAACGACTGACAAAATCCTCCAAATTCGAGACAACCTGCTGAAAGCTCGGAGTCGTCAGAAAAGTTACGCCGATAAACGACGCAAGCCCCTTGATTTTTGACGTTGGCGACCATGTACTCCTAAAGGTATCACCTTGGAAGGGTGTGGTCAGATTCGGCAAGAAAGGAAAGCTCGCGCCTCGATATGTTGGACCCTTTAAGATTCTGGAAAGGATCAGAAAAGTGGCCTACAGACTCGAACTACCAGAGAAACTTAGCAACGTCCACCTGACTTTCCATGTGTCGAACCTCAGAAAGTGCCTGGCTGAGCATGATTTATACGTACCGCTAGAAGACCTCCAAGTAAACGAAACACTACACTTCGTGGAGAAGACTGTCGAGATCATGGACTGAAAAACCAAGCAGCTTAGGCGCTCACACATTCCCATTGTGAAGGTTCGCTGGGAAGGCAAACGAGGTGCAGAGTTCACTTAGGAACTCGAAAGTGACATGAAGGAGAAGTACTCGCAGTTGTTTGTTACGACTGAAGCCTAATTTCGGGACGAAATTCCCTGAACTAGGGGAGGCTGTAACACCCCGTGTTTCGAAAGTCAAAGTCAAGATTGAAGTCAAAGGAAGAAAAGATTGCTAATTGCGATCTGTCACTCCTTGCTTAACTCCTGTTTTGACTTCTTTGACTTTTAGATAATCTAGTTATTTTATCGTATTAGTTGTATTATGTGGAGTACTTGATAAAAATCAAGGTTTAACCGCTATTTATCGCATGTTTTATCTCTTTATCACTTATCGCATCGCAATCGCATTCGCAACTCGAATTATGCATTCTGGATATTGTTTTACGTGTGTGTGTTACTTATGTGTTACTTGTGCATGTTTATTTATGTTTATGTTGGTGATTAATCGAAACGCAAACGCAATTCTATCGCAATGGAATCGAAGAAGCTAAACGCAAGTTAATTATAGTGATTGTATGTTAGATAGAGTAGTTGGGATTAATTGTGTAACTAATGGGTAATTCCATCGCATCGCTCACTCAAAACGCATCGCAAAACTCAACGCACGAAACGAAACGCCAAAACTCAAATTGTTGGAGCCACTCGATAGAGTGACAACTCGATCGGATGGCCATCCGATCGGATTGCCATCCGATCGGATTGCCACCCAATCGGACAGTCATCCGATCAGTGACCCACTCGACCCATTGCACTTTCCTTTTTGGGAAACCCAATAAATATCTACCTGTCACATCATTTGGGATGTGACAGCTCTCACTCGACCTAGCCACACTCAAGCTCTTCTTTCTCTTGATTTCTCGCGATTCTTGTAAGTTTTCAACCTAAATCTTGTACTTCTATGATCTACACACACTTCTTCATCATTCTCTCTTTTGAATCTTAACTTTTAACCGTGAAATCAGTGGATTTGAGGTGTTCTAGGATGATGTCATCAAGGAGTTCTTATGAACTTCATGTTTTGGCTTCAATCCTCTAAGAACAACTTGGATCTGGATGATTTCCACATGAATAAACAAAGATCTTGTATAGATCTGAACATATTCATGGTGAAAAGGATTGAAAGATGGTTTCTAACTTTCGTTCAACTCTTTTACACTCAATGCACTCAAAACCGATAGAATCGGAGCTTGTTCTGTCCTTCTACTCCTTTTTAGTGATGTGTCGGTCCAAGATCTGAGTTCTATCAACGAGACAACCGATCTCGGGTTAAACACGAATCACCGTCCCGAATAGCTGACCGACCGGACTAGGGTGATTCCTGCCGGATCGGATCACCTGAGTATTGATGGAGTTTCTGTTGTTTGGCACGATATCATACCGTCTCGAGAAAACCGTAAAACTTTCAAAACACTCAAGTGTCAAGACGACTAGGTGGATGGGACGGATTGCCGTCCGATCGGATTGCCATCCGATCGGACAGCCACCCGATCGGCTTACACTTGATTCCACACTTAAACTTTATTTCAACTTTTCAAGAGGTTTGATGTCGAACGGATTGCCATCCGATCGGATTGCCATCTGATCGAACGACCATCCGACCATGTGATGTTTTGAACTTCAATATTTAAACAATTTTCAACATGTTCCATAATCAACGGATTGCCACCCGATTGGATTGCTATCCGATCGAGTGACAACCCTGCTGTGAACTTGTTCTCACTAAGTGTCCAACCAATCAGCTCGTTATCCGATCGAACGACCGTTCGATCGATCGACCTGAAGGGTAGAGATACTTCTCTATTCTCAAAATGCTACAACAAAAACTTCAAAAGGCAAACCATCATACGCAAACACTTCCTCACCAAACGGGGTATCAATCTAATCGAATGGCCATCCAATCGGATTACCATCCGAACGGATTGACATCCGATCGACTGGCCATCCGATCGGATTACCATCCGATCGGATTACCATCTGATACTTGGTACTTTACTTCGTTTTACGCGCCGCTTATCGTTTATGCTATCGTTAACTTTTCAGGCTAATCTCTCTCAGCGCTCCCTTCAATCCAAGGCAGTGTTTACTTGTTAAAAGCTATCTGTGAGTATACTCGACCCCTTTTTGCTTTACGCACTTTTGGGTGTTACATACGTTATCTATATTCAAATCACATCTATCACACAACGCAAACACTACTTATACGCTAACCGCTTTTGCATGTTATACGTGACTCGATGAATGCCTGTTTGTTATGTTTACACATTGATTGTTGTCTACCTGCCTTAGCAACGATAGTACTATAGTTTGGACTCAGCACCTGTCGTGGACAGGGGTTGTTAAGGATATTACTTCAAGTGTTCGCAGTGGTGAACATGTGATGCGCACTCGTTACTCGCAGTCAAATCGCAGTCATTGGTATTGATAGGATCTTTGTCGATAACTTACATGCTTCACATGATAAGTTGTACATGCTGGTTACGCGTAAACTAATTCGAACTCTACTATGCTATATCAAACTTGTATGCTCACATTTACACTATGTGTATTGACCTTTATTTTAACGTATGTGACATGTGTTTAGGATGCTATCTGCTAGGATGCTTGCTATGAGGAATCAAGTTAGGATGAGTCTAGAAACAAACAAACAATTTATTTTTATTTGAAATCTGAGTTGTCGAAACAATTTATTTGTCCGTGAGATACTATGTCTGTATTAAATGATTTGCTAAGTATGTTATGGTATGGGACTTAACTTAAATATTTGGTAAAATTAGTTGTTATGGATTTCTCCTGGACAATCTGTTTAGCTCAATGCCATGCCCCGAGGTTTCCGCCTTCGGTTGGGGTGTGACAACTTCAGCCCCTCGACTTTACTATTCTTAGTTTCTTTTGTATTTTCACTACGTTCATCTTCAAATTAATGACCAAATAACCCCGAACTTCAATATTCTTCGTTTCTTGACTTTCACACCTATATTTTGGCCCGAAACACATCCAAATCCTCCCGTTGGCTGCATTTATCAATCTCACATGTTCTGCTTTATCTTTAAACACCTTAACTTCACCGAATTGCGCGTTTTACCTGCATAAACACAAACACTAGCAATAAACGTATTCCAAGCATATAATCACGTAAAACAAACTAAATCACGTAAGATAAGCACTTTAGCACCCGTGTTTCACACTCTCCATCAAACACCGAGGACGAGGACACAACATACCGGCAAGAAGAGTCCTCAGTTTTTAGTAGACTCCCACCAAATCACGAATCATACAGGCCCCTGAGCGCATGGTACAATCCAGCAGCAGAGCACGATTTCACCCTAAGTTACCGCCCAGAGGGCGTAGCTGAGAAATCCAAGTTTATCAAGAAAATCGCCATGGCTCCATTAGAAAAAACGAAACGGCCACATAATGTAGGGAAATACAACGGTCTCACAGACCCAGACGACCATCTCCAAGTATTCACAAGCGCAGGGGTCGTAGGAGGTCGGTCACTACCAGTGTGGTATCATCTATTTGTTCAAACCTTCGTGGGTGCATCATACGCATGGTTTGATTGTATACCGTCTGGAAAGATCAAGTCTTGGATGGATTTCCAAGAGAAATTCTTACCACATTTCAGCCAACAACGAAGGTATACCAGAGACCCGGCAGATGTCTTGAACATTCTGGCGCAAGGAAAACGAAGGCATTGACGACTTCATCACAAGGTATAACAAAGGATGCTTGGAAATTGGAAATGTTGGAGACGAAATCATGATCGCGCATGTTATACGCGTCGTCAGAAGCGACGACTTGATACGGAGGGTGAAGGGAAGAGATGGGGGCCCAAAAGATTGGGAAACTTTCATCGAGGCAACAAATATCATTGTGCAAACAGAAAGCAACTGACTGGTGACGAAGGCCGTCAGCATAACTATAGCCAGCACGCCAACGAAAGGCATAACAAAAAGGGAGAGTCCCACCATGGAAAGTGTCTGGTTATAGCGAGAAAAGTCAACCCTCAGAAGATGTGCGCGCGACCATCAATGAGACCGGATACCGAATGGAAGTCAAACGAGAAAACAGAGAGAAACAGTGGACACCACTTACCAAGACTCCTTCCGAGGTGCTAACCACCGATAACCACCAGTTCAAAGCTGTCCTACAAATGCGCAACAAAAGGGGGCAAGACCCAAACTTTTTTTGCGAATATCACAAAGACACATGGCATTTGACAGATGATTGCATCAGCTTGAGGCAAGAGAAAGAGAGAGCCCTGAAAAATGCATGGTCGGTTCAGTATATTCCAAACGAGGGTGAAGAAGAAGAGGAAGATGAAGCGGAAGGCGAAGATGACGACGAAGGCTAGATGAAAACGAGTATGGCGAAAACGAAGATGAAAATTAAGACCAATAGTATTGTTTGTGTGTTTTTTAATAATAATGTATTTTTTATTTAATGTAATATTATTTGATTTTTTTTCCTAAAAAAGAAAAGAAATTAAAAACAAATAACTAGGTAATCATTGCAAGGGAAATTATACCACTACATCACTTTTGAACTTCATCTCCAATAATGCCCCCATGCCTAGGATGCTACATGTCGCTTCATGCCCAAGAGAAGCGCATTATCGTAATGCCCCACTACACATGGTTTTATATCATTTTTGTTCATACAACTTATTTATAAATTTGTTTTGCATCATTATTAAGGTTAGAGTTAACTACCATTTTCGTACCTTTAATTTGTTCCCTTTTGTTATTTCAGACCAATTTTAAAAAATACACCAGTTTCCTCCCTGACATACTGGAAACGTACCACTTCAATCCAAAAATTAAAACTTAGTTAAGTTAGACATGTTAAATGAAGGGTATTATTGTCAATTCATAAAATAAGGTGAAAATAAAAGATATATGAATTGACAATAATACCCTTCATTTAACATATCTGACTTAACTTAGTTTTAAATTTTAGACTAAGGTGACACGTTTCCAGTATGTCAGGGAGGAAACTGGTGCATTTTTAAAAATTGGTCTGGAATGACAAAAATGAACAAACCATATGAACAAAAATGACAGTTAACTCTTAAGGTTATTATAAAGCCATTAAATTGTGCGCATATCCGAAATGTGTAAAAAAGTCAAATCTTGATCACAAACTACATGATCATTGCTCATATATGATAATTTTAAGAGTGGCAATCGTGTCAGGTTATTTACCATTTCAAAGCCATCAACCATATCCAGACACACTTAATATGGGTTAGATGGGCTATAACCGAATTCAGTTTCTTGCAAACAAATTCGAACCCTTGACATCAAAGGGAGCAACACCTTAACTTCAATGGCTTTTTCAATTGGACCCAATCTGATCATTATCACTATGTTCCCGAGTCATTTAACAGGGGAGGTGAGGGGAGGGGAGGGGAAGGAAAATTTTCTCTCCTAATCTCTCCAATTTGGGAGGATGAGTATATGGTCATATTTTCTTCCCTTTTCCCTCCCCTCCCCCTGTTAAATGAAACTCGAGAACATGGTTTTTTATATTTTCATATCTTTTCCCTCCCCTCCCCCTGTTAAATGAGTCTCGGGAACAGAGTGTATATCTCATAATATTAAAGGTGATGAATATTCTGACTTATTCAAATTATCAACCAACCTATGGAAGTTGTGAATTCATTTCGTAGGAGTTTCAATGGAAACAACCAAAACTCCCTTAATAAAAAAAAATAGAGATAATATATAAAACCCAATAAATAAATATCCCATCTAAATAAGAGACGACTTTTGTAATTTACCTTTTCTTTTCTTGATAGAATTTTATATTCATGTTTAAATACATTAACTTATCATCGAATGAACGAGCACTCCATTTCAATAAAAGGAAGAGCAAAAGGCTTAGATACATCAATGGAGGGAAAAGTAAACGAAGTGCCGGCCATCGGCATCGACCTCGGAACAACCTACTCTTGTGTTGCCGTCTCGATCCATGATCGAATCGAAATCATACCCAATGAACAAGGCTACCGAACCACACCGTCTACTGTTGCTTTTCTTGATACAGAACGTCTCATTGGCGATGGTGCCAAGAACCAAGTGGCCATGAACCCTGCTAACACCATATTTGGTTAGTCTAATAATATTTTCTATTATTCATTTAGTTTTGATCAAATCATTATAAAAGTCAACTATCACTGGATTTTTGAATCCTAATGAAAATACTTGTTTTGGATTGCTTACAGTTTATGTTTATGAATCTGGAAAAAAAAACTAATCTTGAAACAAGTAGTTAAATACGGGAGTTGTGAGTATTTTTTTATAAACAAGTTAGTGATCTTGTCAACAAGCTTCTGTTTAATTAATAACATATACACGCTGATTACCATGAATACACTTGAGTAAAATTTACTTTGATTTTGTTGGGAACTTTGAATACCAACTTTTGTTATTGTTTGAATAATCAACCATGGTTTTTCAGATGCTAAGAGGTTGATTGGACGGAAGTTCAGTGATCCGAAAGTGCAGGAAAATATGAAATTGTGGCCTTTTAGGGTCATAGAAGGGCCTGCCGACGCTCCAAAGATTGTTGTCTCCTATAGAGGTGAAAAGAAGGAATTTTTAGCCGAAGAAATTTCGTCAATGATTCTTGGAAAGATGAAAGAAATTGCTGAGGCATACCTTGGAAAGGTTGTGAAAAACGCTGTGATAACCGTTCCGGCTTATTTTAACGATTCACAACGTCAAGCAACCAAGGATGCAGGTACTATTGCTGGTTTAAATGTTCTTCGCATGATTAATGAGCCTACGGCAGCTGCAATTGCTTATGGTCTGGACAATAAGTCTGAGTTTATTGGTAAGATAAATGTGCTCATCTTTGATTTGGGAGGGGGTACTTTTGATGTCTCTCTATCCACAATTGAGGAAGGGGGCATTTTTGAGGTGAAAGCTGTTTCTGGCGATACTCACTTGGGAGGTGAGGATTTTGACAACCGCATGGTGGATCACTGTGTTGCTGAATTTAAAAGGAAATGGAATAAGGACTTAACAGGGAACCAAAGAGCATTGGGGAGGTTGAGATTTGCTTGTGAGAAAGCAAAAAGGATTCTCTCAAGCACTACTCAAACTTCAATAGAATTGGATTGCTTGCATGATGGGATTGACTTTTCGTTGAAGTTCACTCGAGCTAAGTTTGAAGAGCTGAACATGAGCTTGTTTAGTCAGTGCATTGAAACTTTAGACCAATGTTTAAAAGATGCTAAGGTGGACAAATCATGGGTAGACGAGATTATTCTTGTTGGCGGCTCGACTAGGATACCAAAGGTCCAACATATGTTGCGGGAACTCTTTGGGTGGAAGGAGCTGTGCAAGAGCTTGAACCCTGATGAGGCTGTAGCATTCGGTGCAGCCGTTATGGCTGCAAAGTTAAGTGGTAGCAATGATAAGAGTGTTCAAGATTTGTTGCTACGTGATGTCACTCCTTTGTCACTTGGTGTAGAGCTAAAAGGAGAAGTATTTGACGTTGTGATCCCGCGAAACACTCAAATACCCACGAAGAAATTCAAAACATATATTACAACAGAAGATAACCAATATTCGACAGTAGTCAAGGTGTATCAAGGTGAAAGGACCAAATCTACAAATAACCATTTGTTGGGGAAGTTCACAGTTTCTGGAATACCACCTGCTCCTAAAGGAGAAATAAAGTTTGAGGACTGCTTTGAGATAGATCCTGATGGTATCCTCACAGTGACATCAAAGATAATTTCAACTGGTATGTCAAACAAACTCACAATTGCTAACGATAAGGGAAGGCTGTCCAAGGACGAGATAGAAAGGATGGTAAAAGAAGCTGAAAGGTACAAACTTGAGGACCAAGAATACAAGAGGAGAGTGAATGCACACAATGATTTAGAGGATTGCTTATATAACATGAAAAAAAAGGTCAGGGAATACAAAGTCAGCAAGAGGGTGCACCCTGAGAGCTTGAAGAAAATTGAGAAAGCCATTGATGAAACGAACGAGTGGCTCGAGGACAATCAAGCTGCATCTACTAGCGAGCTTCAGCGCAAAAAGGTATCTCTTGAGTTTGCTTGCACGCCACTGGTTTAGTTCTGGAACGTTGGTGATATGATTATGGGATCTCTAAGCTTGTGATAAGTTCTTGGCGTGAATTGTTTTGGTTATAAATGTGAAAAATATATTCTATGTGTGATGTATTAAGGATGTTATTTAAGTTATTATAAGGCTGAATAAAGTTCCAAGCTTTACTTATTATTACTTTCTGTCCGATTATATTATGAATCAATGAATCATCATTCCAAATAACCTACAGGTTATTTTCTAATGAAATATGTTCCACCTTCCTTTTAGATAAAATCTTGTCAAAATGTTGTGAAACAAAATTTGAAAAATCCTTGTTTCCGACATGTTGCAACTTAGCGCTGGATCACTCTTCATTTTCACACAACTTCGACTTATCATTAAAGTTTATTCCCTAGGAGATGTTGCATACGTAGAAGAAAGAGAACGGGTGTTTGTCCTTCTTTTGAAGGTTTTTGGAAGAAATTTAAGAGAGGAGAGGTTTTTGGAGTGGACATTGACTTCCATATATAGGAGAAAGTGATGGTTTTTAGAAGGGTAACTTAAGTGGGATGATGTATCAGTTTTTGATGCTCTTAGGCATGAGCACAATTATAAAACAATTTAGTTGAAGCATATAATAACCGGTTAAACTAAAGGTTAATTAGTTAAGCTCAATTTCTCTTAAAATATGGAGAGCCAAAAACCTTAAAGGGTCTATTTATTATGGTGTAATGGAATAGATGAGGGAATAGAATGGACGAGTTAATGGAATGGACAAAGGAATGAAATGAATTATTACATTCCATAGTCTTGTTTGGTTACCATACAGGAAAGTAATAAATCATTATCTTGTGTTGTTTGGTAGGTAAGAACAGAGAATGAATTAAATCGGCGATGGGTGGTGGTGGTGATCGATGGCGGTGGCAGCGATGGGTGGCGGTGGTAGCGGTGGTGGGTGGCGGTGGTCGGTGGGTGACGGTTGTTAGCGATGGTGGCGGCGATGGTTGGAGTTGGCGGTGTTATGCGGTGGCAGTGATGGAGGTGGCGACGACGGTGGGTGGTGGTGGTCGACGGTAGCGGGTGGTGGCAGTGAAGGATGGTGGTGGTGGTCGGCGGAGGGTGGCGGTAGTGGTCGGGGTGGCGGTGGTTTGCGATGGCGGATGGCAGCGATGGTAGTCGATGGCGGTGGCGGCGGGCGGCGGTGGCGGTGGTCGGCGAAGGTTGGTGGTGGGTGGTGACGATGCGAGGTGGTGGTGGTGGCAGATGGTGGAGGTGATGAGCGGTGTTTGTGACGTAGGCTAAGAGAGGGAATGGAATGAAAAAAAAACAAGGGGAGTGGATGAAATGAATTTAAGGGAATGGAATGACTTATGTAATGGGTGATCCCATTACGTTGACCAACCAAATACACTTTTTTCCATTCCCCCGCAATAGTTTATTCCATTCCACCTCACATTCTTGCATACCAAACACTACCTTATATCTATATTTTAAAGTACTCATTTCCACTTTATATGGAGAGCCAAAAACCGTTTTATATCTCTATTTTAAAGTACTCATTTCCACTTTGTTCGTCCATCCTTGCATTTTCATATTTTCACTTTTTATTTTTACTTTTCATAGCCGAATTATTTTTTGTAATATACTAATTATTTTTAAATTTTTATTTATTGTAATATACTAATTATTTTTAAATTTCATATCATTATTGGGTTTATAAACTTTTAGAAAGTAATATTGAATTTTAATAATCTCAACTATTCGTCATTGTCCGCTAACAGTGTCACACCCTCAATTTCCACTAGACGGAGTAGTACCGCGAGGCGTGCGACTGACCGAATCGTGCCACCAATCATATTGAACATTTAAGATAAATAAAGTAAAACTAACAATACGAATACGATTAGTGACATCTTATTTAGACCTTGTGAAATGGGGCCTTATATGGCGCCCAATTCAAAGATAGCGCCCCCATAGAGCCCCGCACACCGCGACGGGGGGCGTTATGGGGTAAAAATTTTCTCCTCCCGTTATATATTTCGCGGCGCCATGCTTGTTGTTTGTTTTCCCTCCACTCACACAGACATATATATATATACATATATATCTATAATTTAAGGGTTTATTAATTAATTGGGTAATGATGAGGTAGGGGCGTTATGACCACGGGCTTAAATGCTTAAGGCCCCATAACGCCCACACGCTGACGTGGCGCGCCACGTGTCGCATAACGCCCACAAAGGGGCGTTATGACTACGGATGGCCTTAGGTCTAAAACATAGTTTAAGTATTTAGCGGAAGCATTAAGAACAAAATCCCATTAATAGATTAAAACATAAGTTTCAAAATAAGAATCCAACAACGGATTCTTGATAACCACTACACTCCTTCTAGCAGACTCAAGCGCAGCATCAAAGGACCTGCAAGCATGCAGTAGTACAAAAAAGAGCAAATAAGACGGTTTAGAAAAGGCTTTTAAGACGATTTTATGGAAAGCGACATATTTGAGATTTGGAATTAAACCTATTTTGTTGGACCGTCTTATTTTGATAAATGAAACCGCCATATTTGAGATTTGGATTTATGAAATCTCCATTAAACAGTCATATTAGACCTAATATATTAAACCGTCATATTAGGCCTATTTTATTATATGGAACCGTCATATATTTCGCATTTTATTATTAAAATTTTATATATTATTATGTAAACCGTCATATTAGGCCTAACATATATTAACGGTTTTTTTTATATAATAAAAATGTCACTATTTTTATATTTTCATTTTTCACTATGTTATCAAATTGTGAAACCATTTCTCATTAAAGCTTATCATTCAGAAGCATAGTTAGCTAAATAAAGTACCAATTTTAATTATTTTTATATAATAAACAAATAACGGTTTCTTTAACAACAATTATACAAAATTAAAGTCAAACTTATAATGCCCTTCGTAACTTAAAATAGTAAGTAAATTATTAAAAGTTTCTTACCTAGCCACTAAAACCAAAACTTTCCAAGCTATTGCAAACGGGTTTTCAACGATTTAATATATGAAAATTATTTTGAAATATTATAATCACTAGTCTAAGTTCCCGTGTGTTACACGGGTGGTCTTACAATAAATTATACTACTTATAAATGTTAACCAAACTCTAAAATGAAAAAAAAAAAAAAAACGTTTATTAGAAGTTGACACGTGACATCGAATATTAGAAGGGTCTCAAAGTACAGCAGTAATGGCGGTGTTTGTCCAACTTGCACAGGTACACTCTGCAATGAAGGTTAAACAAATGAAAATGGTTCTAATACAATAACAAATTATATCATAATTTGGAAGTATATATATACCTGAAACTTTGCTACTTTGTCTGGTGTACGGAGAATGCCTTGAGGAGATTCTGCACCTAGCTCAGCAGCTTCTTTGTATTTTGTTTGAGCAAACAATTCTTGGAAACGTTGAACAACCTGATATACACATATATAAATTAGTCAATAACTATCCTCAGATACCAGTCTCATTACCGAAACTATGAGAACTAAAACTTCTACTTCTATGACGAATCACTGAAACTAAATGTGAACTTCTACGCTCACTTATGCAGCTGCTAGTACTATATAAGATCAAAGCAAGTTCATGCCAACATCCAAACAATTAACAACTCAACATAACATAAGGATTAATTTCATATATACCCTACAAATTTTAAAAATTTCATATATACCCAACCAAAACTAAATATATCATATATGCCCTTACAAAGTAGTTAAAATATCAAAAATACCCAATTTATTAAAAACAATTTAATAAATGATCATTTTACCCTTATTTTTTTAACTTCAAGTTTTCAGATATGCTCATCTTTTAACTTCATATTTTTATATAACACATTTGTAGCTTAAATTTATTTTTACCCATTTTTATTTTTATTTTTTCCCATAAACAACAGTATACTCCATATATAACATCTAAGCTAAAAAAATTATGCTAGAAATGAGTAAATATAACGTTTGAAGTTAAAGGTCATAAATGAGATTTCAAAGTCCTAAAAAATAAGGGTAAAAATGTAATTTATTATATTATTGGGTATATATGATATTTCAACTACTTTGTAAGGGTATATATACTATATTTATAATTGTTCATGTGTATATATATATGATATTTCATAAGTAAACGGGCCATAACCTGCAGAACTGCGTTGTCATGCTGTTGCTGTTTTCGCCGAAACGAAACAAAAAACCTGCAGATCGCTGAAAAAAACCCTGTACACTGCATCTTCCGTTGAAAACGTTCGTCGAAAAAACCTGCAGCGACGCTGCTGCTGGTTGTGTTTTTCACTAAAAAACCAGCGTTCTTTTGTATTTTTTTCGCAGAAAAAAAGCTACAGGTTGCGTGGTTCGTCAGAAATACCTGCACGCTGCATCCTTCGTCGAAAAAATCTGAGACTGCAAGTTTGCTGAAAAAACAACATTTCGTCAGTCCAAAAAATCTGCAGCGACGCGTTTTCGTCCGTCGAAAACGTTCGTAAAAAAACGGCAGCGACGATGCTGCTGGTTGCCTTTTTCGCTGAAACAAACTGCGTTTTTTGTGGTTTTTCACAGAAAAAATCTGCGTTGTGTGAGGTTTTTTGCTGGTAAAACTGTGCTTTTTTTGGCCGAACCGAGTGCTGAAAAAACCTGCACTTGTTTAACGTTTTTTTGCTGAAAAAGTATGCTGTTTTTTGGGGATTTTTCTGAATTTTTTTTTAAGTTTTTGGCTTTAATTTGCAGAAAATTTTGTACCGATACCGGCATCGAAGTACGATATTCAAAGGTAAAAAAATTGGGTAAAATACCGTTTCTTGTTGAATCGAAGGTACCGATCCCGAAAAATACAAAAAATAGGATCAGCAAGCATCTTAATACCAAGCACACCTCGCGATCCACTCAGCAACAGTTTTTCTAGCTCCACAAAATTCTGCAAGTTTATCAATACCTTCATCCTTTTCCCATAAATCAAGAACCACTGAATGTTTGACACAACTCTGTTAGAATATACTTTATACAGTAAAGATCGACAAAAAGTTACCTAGTTTGTAGTAAAATGGTTAGAATATCCTTTTGCCATAAACAATTATAATTACTTACATTTTGTAAGTAAAAGATATTTAATCAATTCATATACCGGATCAGCAAGCGTCGTCAACAGCGTTGCAGTGCTTATACTATGGCGAACAACTAATACTAGTCTGAATATTGTGACTTCTCTTTAATCCCAGAAGAAATGGTTGAGTGGATAATCAAATCTAGTGCTTGGAAATGACACAAATCTGTAAATAAAGTAAGAAACAGTCCCTCGCCTCATAAAGAGCATGGAGAATAACTAAAATCTCTTTTTAAATATAAAAACCATGAAAAGAAATTACAATAAAATGGATGTAACTGGTGGTAAATGAAAGGCGAAGTACGAACCAAAAACAATTAAAACAAAGAAAAACCTAATTCCGCGTACTTACTCTTTGCCTCTTGTTGACAGTTTCTGCTACACGATCATGATGAAACAATTTATGCTATAATAAATCTGCATCAAAATAAAAATAAAAAAACATTACTTCAATTTTAGCAAATATCATAACCTCATCCTTAAGCGAAAAAGCAAATCGGATTTAGAAACATGTAAACGCACATCTGGTTCGCATAAAATCCTAAATTTTTAACATATTTGACGGTTGCCTACACCAAGTGATTTGTTGATTTGTTCCAATTGCCTACAATAGTTAAGGTTTTAAATAATCAGAATAAAGTTGTAGGGAAAGATTGAGAGGAAGATTCAAGTACCAGTTAACATCCCCTGAATCCAAAATGTCAGGAATTCCATTAACGCCCTGAGAGACAAAAACATATAAAACCTTTAAGTAAAAATAAAAGTATTAATTTATTTTATACTTTTAGCTTTGGGTAACCACAAGCCCACAGCCATATTATAAATAAATAAATACAATATTTATAAGTCGGAAGACCTCAAGTGCGATCATTCCTCCATATGACAGAGAACCACCAACGGACTTGCCAGCAAGCTTAAATTGAACCTATGTCCAATCATAAGTTCAGGTGTAATTACGATGACTTGATTCAACATAAGATACATAAATCAAACTACAACTGTGGTGAAGCTAAAAAGAACTAAGAGTACAACCTGTGTGTTGCCAGAGATCATATTTCCCTCAAATTTGTTGCATAGATACTGCACTCCACGCCTAGCAAATTCATGTTTAAAGAACGCCCATCCTCAAAGTAAATAAATAAAATAAATGAAGATAGTGATGAATGATATTTCTTTCTAGATCATGTAATGGATCATATAGGGTAGTTGACGAACCTGCTTTTCTTCTAAATTCATTATCTTTCCATCCTGCAGTCCAATGAAACTAATAAATTACATGACGTAAAATTTCAAAAACATGTGTTGAGAACCAAGAAAACTCACAATGCCAGAAACCATCTCTCTCAATGAATCTAAGTTATAGTCAAGTTGGTTAAGATCATCACAAACATCAGTCACCGGTTTTAGATTTTCATCAAATTTGCATTTTTTTTTCAAATAACAGTTGCAATATTTTTTTCGTAACATATTTACCTCGCTTTGAATTGATTTTGATATCTCCACTTGTTTATCCAGTTTCCCATCCAAGTTCTCTACCTTCTGAGTTAAATGCTTCTTTGCTGCCTAATTAATGGTAACAACAAAAAGAACAATAAGAAACTTAAAAAAATTAAAATTGATGATAAAAAGAGTAATCAAAATTGAGTACAAACTATAAACTTATAGCGATATCATCTGAAACTTGTTCTAAATTATTTTTCAAGCTTGAAACCTCATTTGTGATGTTACTCTTGGTCACAAACATGAGGTCTGGAAATAAAAGACCCTACAAAAACCTAATTAAGATCGACAGAAACATTAAGCGATAGAAATTATACCTGAATAATTAGATAAACTTCTCCACCATTTGCATATCAATAACCCAAAAATAAATCAAAAAACAAATATCGATAAACATCAACAATTTTTTAGAAAAAAATCGTCAATTCAACACGAAATCAAACCTGGATGATCATTCAAACATGAATTGAAGATTCATTCGCCTTGTGAGAAGAAACATGTCTCCTGACACGATTAAAATCGTTGAATGCCTACACTCACAATTAATTTCACAACTCCCATAAATCTATATGCATATCAATGATTAGTTCCACATATCTATACATACATACATACATACATACATGGACAAAATGAAAAAACGAACAGAAAAATATTGTAGAATCAAAGAATTTTAAGAGTAAACATACATAGAGCAGATTCGACTGGTTTTGAATTAGTGATCGGAGTGTCGCGCTCCGGTCAAAGATAATATTTATAAGCCCAAATACCCTTAACAAGTGGTTAGTGGTAGCAAGGGGTTGAACCACGAAGAGTATGTGGTTTGTGTATGGATTCGATTGAATTAAAACAAATTTCACAATTTATGAAGCTTACTAGATTATCTTTATGTTTTTGTTTAATTAAGAGATGTGAGTTTAGACTAAGTGAATTGATTAAATTAATTAACAACTAATGATTAACGATTACGAGAAAATTGGTTACTAGAACAATAATAAGAAAAAGGAATCACACCCGGTTTCGGTAACTACTAACCTAGGATTTCTACAAGTTTTATATTCAACTCAAATGCATATGATTAGCGGATTTAGTGTACCGTGACTTAGGTGCTAATAACTATCAACGTCCCGAAGAACGGACAAGAATACACTTTGTAATCAACACAAGTAAATCCTAACCACGACAATGCACAATTACATATCACCATTTCGCAAAGTCATAACTTTTAACATCGTTCGACAATTTATGAATTCGCAACAAATGTAACACTATTATCAAAGGTTTCAAAAATCAAACACAAATTGTCACTAAGTTGAAATAAGAACAATTCGAAACCCTAAAATTAACAACTACCTACGCCGGGGTGAAACCGAGATGCTTAGCCGCTCATGGTTGAAGAAGCTTGATCACCGGATGATTGGAACTTGATGGAGATCATCTTGAAGCTTGAAGGATGGAGGAATGGTGGATGATAAGGGTTTTGGTGAATGATGATGATGGTGGAAGGATTAGGGTTTGTGGATGATGGATTGGTGAGATGGTGATGGTTGATGATGATGATCTTGATTCGGGTGATGTGTTGTGGATGGTAGATGGAATGGATGATTGGGGATGAATGGTAGATGATATGAGGCACTCCTCTGAATATTCAAACTTCAAAACTCATGTAACCCCCGAATTGAATGCCAAAAAAACCAATTAGAATCGTTCCCATCACCCAAATGAATGAAATTCGCGTTTCAGAGATCCGTTGCCCGTCGCCGACGGCTTGGGGCCCGTCGGCGACGGCCTCCCCATGTGCTGAAACCATCCGACGGCTTGTTTGTCTGTATACGGGGTTTTTTGGCCGACGGGTGTTTCTAGAGCTCGTCGGCGACGGCCTAGAGCCCGTCCCCGACGACCTTTAGTTTTTCCTGTTTCGTCCGAAACTGTTTTCTTCATAACTTCTTCGTTATAGCTCCGTTTTACTCACAGTTTTCGCCCACGTACTCGTAATTCAGCCCTCTATCATGCCATCTTCCAATATATTCATTTTAAATCCATTAACATTCCCAAAACACATCCAATCTTCGTGATTAACCCAGTTTTGTTCATTTCACATCCCCAATTGATCCGATTCACGTCCCGGTGCTCCGTTTAGCTCCCGATTAGCTACTTAAACTCTTTTAGACCTGTAAAACACGAATCCCATTAAAAGTAGGCTATTCAAATTAAAAGCTATGTAAAAACATCAACTTAAGCACAAACGATAACCAGTTTTCGACCACGTATCACATCCCCACACTTGTCGTTTGCTTGCCCTCAAGCAAATCTGTTTCTCACTTTCACGTGGGTCGAACAAGAAATACACTTCCCATCCCCGAGACTAAGGTTAAGGTCTAATGTCATGCCCGGTTCAAACTTCTTACAATTTTCAACATATTTAGCAATAAATGATTAATCGTATAAAAGTGGTTATCCGAGATTAACCCGCCCGTAAAACTAACAAGCCATGCATATCCCTCACAATGTTCTCTCCACTCGGCTTAAAAATTGGCTAATGTGTATAATGTATTAGCACTTTTGAAATAATCACTCAAACCGATTAGAACACGTACCCGCATAGGCTTGCAACTCAATCGTTCTCCACCACCGAACACGAATACTAAGAACAAGTCATAAGGTCTTTGGAGGGTTGTAACGGGGCTAGGTTAAGGGTATGGAATAGGATTATTATTATTATTTTTTTATGTGGCTACGGTGATGAAAAATTCGATTTTTATTACAAACGACTACTCTAAACAAAATTAAACTATAAACATCAACTACAAGGTAACAACTTTAGCCTTTTATTCAACAACTACTAACTTCATATTTTTGTGCTTTTCTTAACAATTTTTTTCTTATTTTTCACAAATTTTCTGCATTTTTTTTTTTTTTTTGCAAATATAAACCACAACTATACAAACAAATAATCCTAAAATCGAATTTCCATCACACGGGTTTAAAAGAAAAGGTTTAACGGTTATGGGCTAAACGGGTTGTCAAACGAAAGGTTTAGGCTCAAAGTGGGCGACTAGGGGATTTGTTTGGGTAAGGATAAATAATTGGTTTTAAAGGAAAACGTTCACCTAATGCCTTAATCATTCTCGTGCTTGTATTCGGTCTATGGTCTCAAACGTATCAAAAGATGCAAGTTCTACAATACATGACTAATGGTCCACTCAAACAAAGAAACATAAATATGTAATTCTATGATATAAAAGTGGCTCAAAACCTCACATATATAAAGGGTATGGTATGTGACATGCATGATGTGCTAGTTTCTTAGGCGAATTACTCCAAAATAACCACCCGCTAAATACCCGTCATGTTATTAATTTGAACTTGACCATGACAAAAGACCAAATGGGTTGTGCCATCCCTCGTTGACTTAGTTACTTGTGCTTTTAAGATCGCTTTTGAAACAAGAATTTTTTTTTTTTTGAAAAATTTTTGAAATTTTCCCCCATCCCCACACTTGAGGTAAACATTGTCCCCAATGTGTAGTATTTAAATGAACGGGTCAAAATCGAAAACTTTTACTACTCCCCCATCCCCACACTTAAGGTAAACATTGTCCTCAATGTGTAAGAACTAGAGTTTTTAAAACGCACAAGGGATGTGACACGACTACCCTTCCCAAAATTTCACCCCGGAAAAAAAAAATACAAAATACAATCCACTTATTACTAAACTAAGAATCAAGGTAGAAAGGAAACGCATGCACCTGATTTTTGTCGCTTGATGCCCATATCTTCTTCTTCTCTTCATAAAAACGGTTGTCTCTCTAACATCATGTACCTACAAATTCTAACCCTTGTGTAGAAGCATGCTTCTCACAACCACTGAAATTTGTTAGGTAATTAGTTCTACCATTTTTATGAAATTGTTACCAAATCATGCGTTAAATTACCTTGATTTTTGTGGAAAAATAATTTACAACAATAACAATCCTAACTCACTTTCGTAGGAATCATGGTTGCATTTAGCTTATGCAACAAGCCCTTTTAAACCCCCGATAGCTCGGGAGGACGAGTAGGTCTCGTGAGGGTTATATAGGGAACACACCCACAACGTTCATTTAAATACTAAAACGAAATAACAAAATTATACAACAACAACAATACTAACTAAACTACGAAAAACAACTAAAACGAAATGCGAAAGAAAATATACAACAACAATTGACTTACCACCTCATGGTGGTCGAATGGCATGCTTGCCATCCACGAGCTCCTCAAAATCACCCGCCGGTGATTCATACCATTTGTTGGCAAACGGTCCAAACTTCCTCACCTCCTCTTCCTTTTTCTTTTCTAGGGGTGACTTCTTTGCTTTCTTCTTCTTGACTGTCTTCTTCTTTGTTTCTCCAAACCTACCAACCATAGCACAAACCTTTTTGTTTGGATTCATGTCCTTTTTAGGACACTTATCCTCACCGAGTGGGTTAGTAAATTTTGGAAAAACATTTAATTTTAATTCCCGGTCCCCAAACTTCATGCTTACCGTTCCCGTTGCACAATTTATTATGGCATTAGCAGTTGCCAGGAACGGTCTACCCAGTATGACTATCGGTTGGGTGTTCTCAACACACCCAACATAGTCTACTACCAAAAAGTCAACTGGGTAGTAGCAATCATCCACCTTAACAATCACATCCTCCACCATCCCCCTTGGATGCGTGGGAGTCTGATCGGCCAATACCACGGGAGTATCAAATTTTTTTAATGGACCAAAATCGTATTGGTCATACAAACTCCCGGGTAAAATGCTCACACAAGCTCCAAGATCAAGGAGCGCCCTCTCGATTTTAAATGTTCCAATTTGAATCGGAATAAGAGGATCTCCTGGATCTTGAGCTTTTTGAGGAAGGGCACTCGATAAAACGGCACTAACATGAGATATCAAATCAACCGGTTTGGGTAATTTGTTGTGCCGTTTTCAATGCTCAACTCCTTTAAGCATTCCACATGAGCCGGAACCTTTTTAATGTCATCAAGTAATGGTAAATTAATTTTTGCTTCTTTAAAATTTTCCCACCTCTCGTCCTTCGGTGGGTACCGTTCTTCAACTTTTGATGCATTAATCAGGTTAAGTTGATTTAAACAATTTTCACAAAAAGAATTTTTAGTTATATTTTCAATTTTACTTTGTGAAATCGTTTCTTGTTCATTTCCACTTTCCGGCTCATCACTTATATCTACTACTACACCATCAACAAATTGTGGTGGTGGAATGCTTTGAATACTACAAATTTCATCATTCGGAAGAAGACTTACCGCGCTAATGTGTACATTCTTCACATTTCCCGTGCTTGAGCTTTGATGCTTCGGGTTCATTGTGGTGTCACTTGGGAGCTTTCCTACATTTCCCCGAATTTGAGCCATCTCTTGTGCAAGTTGCCCAACTTGCTTCTCCAACGCCTTATGGGATTTATCTCGTACCTCAAACTCTTTCTTCATCTCTTGATTTGAATAGTTGATAGCATTCATAATAGCATCAAATTTTGAATTTATCGAGTCATCACCTTGAGAGTTTGAAACATCACCCCCATTTCCACTTTGGTTGTAACCACGTTGATAATTACCTTCACGGTTTTGATACCCTTGGTTACCCCCTTGATTGTAATTCCTTTGGTAACCCCCTTGGTTACCACCTTGACCACCTTGATTACCCGACTGAAAATCCGGGTTCATTTGATTCGAGGCGTTGCCATACCGGAAGTTAGGGTGATTTCTCAAACCCGGATGGTAAGTGTTGGAATTCATGTCGTGTTGCTTTCGATCCCCATACACTTGGTTTACCTCCTTGATGTAATCACCCGGTCCCGTTGGACATTGATCGGTTTTATGCCCAATATCTCCACACTCTTCACATACCGCGAATTGTACCGCGTTCACCTCCTTCTTCTTCATACGAGCCATTTCCCGTTCTAAGGTGGAGATTCGATCCTTAGAATCAAGATCGGGAAGTGACCGGGAAACTGGATGTTTCTTAGCTCTATCGGCCGATTCCTTCTCTTTTGACCGTTTGCTCATCCTCTCCAAAAACTCCCAATCATCATCTTCATGATTGCTCAAAAGAGTCCCGTTGCTCGTCGACTCGAGGCGATTCCATGTCACGTCATCCAACCCACGTACAAAGCACTTCACCAATTCCCACTTTTCTATTTGGTGGTGTGGGCATCTCCGCATCAATTCTTTGAATCGAGTGAATGCTTCATGTAACGGTTCACTCGATAATTGCCGAAATGACCTTATTTCATCCCTAGCGTCGTCGGTCTTCGCCATCGAATAGTATTCGTCTAAAAAGACTTGTTGCATCCCTCCCCATGTCCGGATGCTATTCACCGGAAGTGTGAGAAACCATTGTTTTGCCTTGTCTTTCAACGAAAATTGGAACAAGCGAAGTTTGACCTCCTCTAGTGCAAAATTGTGCCCCCCGATGGTGTTGCAAATGGAAGAAAACTCCGCCAAGTGCGTATACGGCTCATCATTAGACCTCCTATTGAAGTGGGGAAGTATATTGATGTAATGGGGTTTGCAATCGAACATTCTCCTTTCGCACACTATAGGAGAATCATTATCGGTAACTACCAGTTGAAAACGGCCGTTCACTCCCCGTGGAGGTTGTTGACGACGTTGTGGACCATTAACCTCTTGATCGACCGGTGTAACACCACGGAAAAACATGTCCAATTATATATAGACACGTGTCATAAACTCCAAAGGTGCGAAAGATTTCGTTTGAGAGGCCGAAGTTGTCGAATAACGAAACTATGAAACCACATGGACTAAAAGTGTCAACATGCCAAACTTGTGCCTCTGAATGACCTTACAAGATGAATATATTCTTAAATGAGTGATTGATTGGATATGAGAAGCCGTATACGAAAATAATCGGAAGATTATTATATTACAAGGGTTAAATGTGTCAACATGTCAATCCTGACCTCTGAGTGACCTTTTAACGAAACCGAGGCTTCGAAATATTCAAATATACTCTTGAGAATAAGTGGTATAAATTTCATGTGGTTTCGATATCGTTAATCATGATTTCAAGACTTTGGGCCAAAAGTGTAAACTTGACGAAACTTGCTTCCATAGTGATATTTAACGAACCCGAGCCTAACGGAGTTTGTTTATTTATCCTTGGGCTCCAAGAAAATAATTACAAGGGTCTCTATGGCCAAAAACCATGTTAAAAAGGGTTAAAAACGCCAAGGGACTGATTCTGCCAGCTTTGAAACTTGTTTTGCCAGTAAACCAGTCCCAGGCGGCCCGCATGAAGACAAGCAAAACCTGAAGGGGGCCGCATCAGGTCCCCAGTGTCAGAAAATGACCTGCAGCTACGGGTTGGCCTGTTCCACCGCCTTAACCTCAAAAATATCGACCTAGGGAGCTGTAAGTCGGTTTAAATGAGTAGCTAGGACACTTGGGTCGATCTTGGAGCATTGTATTACACCTGGAAGTGATCTAGCTTCATGAATTTGACTATATAAAGGAGCTAGTTCATGTGTTCATAACACACATTTGCAACATTTCATTTTGGGACTTGCTCTGGAGCTTCCAGCAGATTGAAGAGGATAATCAAGTGTAGAAAAGTTTGCTAGGACCTTAAGTAAGCTTCTAATTACTTATTTGGTTGTCTAATGTAGATTAATTACTCTTAAGTCAAACTTAGCGTAAAATTAGTTTGACTTCCGTTTTAATTACATGTGGCTTAACCACTGATCAAATTGAAAGTGGTTTTAAGACCACATTAGTGTAGGTGATTAACCCTTAAAAGGGCACCTCCTAATTATCTCGTTTGACTGGTCAATTGTCGGGTCAAAGTAGTTTGACAAAAAGTCAAACTGGGCAGAATGTTTAAATATGATTAAAATTAATAAACCAAAGGTTCTAAATTATATTTTAACATTCTAATGACTTGGTAATTAATATTAAAGCGTGTTTTATCAGTCCTAACCCGACAATTAATAGTCAAAGGTCAATTATTAACCGAAAGTCACAAAAGCTTGACTTTGCTTTGACTTTCAGTTCTGACACGTTTAAGCTTAATGCACCCATGTTTTAAGCTTCCATTAGGACCACATTACTTAGTAGTATAATCCCCTGGAGTTATATTACATAGTACCTAATGGTTGGAATTATATGCACTTGATCGTAATTATGCTTAATAATGCCATAAACGCCCTTTTTACTTACAACTGAGATTTTTAACAATGTGATTGGATTAAAACCTTTGCTATTGATATTTAGACATGTCCTAAAGATTTGATACCAATTGGAGGTCTAAAATGGGAGTTATGCTCAATAACGTAATTAAGGGACTTTTTAGTAATTAAATGGCGTAATTAGTATGAAGCCTACCTAAACCCGAGTTTTGACACCAAACTTCATACCTACTGATGTAAAATAATATTTTGGGAATTTTAAAGATTTTTAATTATTTTTAGACTGAGCATAACATAGGATTATAGCTTAATTTCGGTAAATGCCGGTTTTACCCTTTTCATGCATAAAATGAGTTTTACATAACTTTTTAGTGCCAAACCTTTTGCTACTGATTTTGTATAATAAATAAAGTATTTTGAACTTTATAAACTGATCAAAAACTCAGATTTACTATTTTAACCCGAATAACCCTTTAAACCGCCTTTTAAGCGTTTTTAGTACATAGTATGGGTCCAAACTATATTGGACATATAAAACTCATTACCCACTGATGTTTTAAGTTAATTTATATAATTATACAGTAAGTTAAAGTTTCTAAACTCAGAAGTCTATTTTTGACCTTTAAAGCATATGTAAAATTTCCAAAAATGCCCCTACGGGACATAGTTTGGATATATAAGATAATTTTCACATATATAAACTATCTTACTGTTATAACATATAAAAATACATATTTTTACTGATGTAACCAGGTCTGAAACTCAGTTGCATAATTAAACTCTTTTATGGACATTAAAATTACCAAAATGCCCTTATGGGACTTGTTTTGGTTTAAATAAAATTTTGGGCATATATGTTAATATCTTACTGATGTATTAACATATTTTAAGCATAATAATGATTAAGACCTGTATATAATTTATTTGGTTACCCGTTACGCATTTACGCGTTCGGATCGACTCATGTGACTAGTTTACATAAAATAGTCGAAACGGGTCAAACCTTTTCATTAAATTCTCAATTTCCAGAATGTATTTAGTTTACCCATATTATACAAGTATCCAAGCTTGTCGGGTCTAAATCTCATTCTATTCCGGTCACCGCTTAATCTAGCGTTTAGAACCTTAAGGTTTCTTTCTAGCTAGCCGGTCTAAGTCCTTGACTAAAGTAAAGACCCGTTAGCATCCTAATAGGTTAATAAACCTTCTATACAGATTAAATAGCTTCCGGTAGAAGGTGCCTTCGAAAAGCTTTAAGATTTTTACTGCTAGCATCAGGTAAATACTTTTAACTTATTTTCTCTATACGGGCTTGGGATATGGTATTATAATAATACCACTTGGTCGGGTATGAAATCATTTAATCGGATTGTGATTAATAAATTACATAACCCGTTTTAATCTGTCTTGTTTGATAACATAAGCATTGGGGGTTAACGACCGTGTCCTGGATATCCTCGGCTCATTTATTTAAAAATGGCCACGACCTATGCACGGGGTGTAGGCATACACCTGACAGATGCAAATGCTAAATATAAACCCACATGTTGGGGATAACTCCTTTGTGGGTTCTACAAGTGGTGAGTCGGTTAATCACGACCGGCTTCCAACCGGCCCCAATTGTATGACAAACATATAAATCTGTATACAAGATTATATTTAAATAATTGTCCCAAGTTATAAAAGATTTTGTGCCACGTGCATTCAACCCAATTTTCAAACCTTTTCAAAAGAGTCAGTTAACTGTATTTACCAGTGTAAACTGACGTATTTTCTTAAAGACTGATTTGACAGGTACCTCTCGAAATAGGCTGGAGCTATAGGGTGTCTTTAGAGGATCTTGCAAGTCCATAAGATGCTTGCAGTCTGTCTTTTGTTTTCTTTTGTATTTGTTTATGATCCGCCTGTGGATCTTATTACATTCCAGTCTGTACTTTCATATACTCGAACACTCAGACAGTATGGTTTGTAATAGTTTATTCACCCAGACTTCCACTGTGCTATTATATTGTGTGTATTGACTATGATGATATCAACTACGTCACAATACTCCCCACCGGGCCCACCGGACATATGTGGAAATATCGGGGTGTGACAGGTTGGTATCAGAGCCAACATTGAGTGAATTAAACACTAGCCTTTTGTGTTTAATCTCAATGACACAATAAGCACATTCCTTAGACTCTCGAGACTAGGCAAATGACCTAGGATTTTACTCTTAACCTTCCTTTTATTGCTTTATTATATTTACTTGTTTTGACAGGAAAAATGCCTCCAAGACTAAGGGGACGAGGCAAGGGACCTCTGCGTGGAGGACCCTCTAGTAGCTCCGGACCTTCTCACAGGTGCACTCCGTCCGATTCACTTACCGGTTCCAACTCCAAGGATAATTGGAGCCATAACCCTGAACCAGCGAGACATTCTGTCTCGTTGGGATCCTCACCGGCAGACCCTCCTTATTTTGGGATGCCCAATCTGAACGAACCTCATCATTCTCCCCTTTCGTTAGGAACCCATCAATCCAACCAATCATACCACTCTTACCAATCTCAACCTTTTCACCAATCAGATTCCACTTACTCACCTTCACAATTCAATCCTAACGCTTACATTAATGACTTTTTGGGCTATAACCCTTTAGGACCTGAGGATCATTTTTCACAAGAGATGGAGATGGATGACGACCCAGACCCGGATTTGCAAACTGGTACACCAGGGCACTCGATTAGTATCTCTAGCGGATCTCCATTTGTGGGATCACCATACAATGGGCCTGACTCGTTCCAGGAGAAGATGGGCCAGTACGACTGGTATTTCACGCCTTCATACCATAGCTCACCGAGCCAGCCACCCTTGGATGAACCACAGCTTAGGGTTGTTACCCCACCACCCTTGCCAGTTGAGGATCCACCTCAACAACCTCCCGCGCCGCCTAGACGAGGGAGAAATGCTAGGATGTCGGTTCGTGGGGGACCAAGGTTTTCATCTCCACGTGGCTCAAGCTCGTATCCTGCTATCCCAGAAAACCCTCAGTTGGGTGAGTCGTCACGCACGGTGACGGAAGATAACCTTCCGCCAGTTTCACACGCACCATTTCAACCACCGTCGGGTTTCGACAACCCTATCCCGACCTACCCAGGATCATCTGGGTATAACCCGTCTGGATACCCATCCGACTATGGGACTCAGGATCCGTATCTTTCAGCTACCCAATACCATCATCATTACCCTTCTTCATACCCACCACACTATCCTACTGGATACCCACCGCAGGATTCTCAATACCCGCCATACTATCAACCTCCTCCGTATCAGCAGCAGCAAACTCAGGAGATTTTAGAGAGGTTGGAGAGGGTTGAACACAAGGCTCATGAAAATAAGAAAAAACACAATGGTTTTGTTAAGGGCCTTATGAACCTTCTCAAGGGTAAGAAGAAATAGGGTGATGTTGGGTTGTGTTGTTTTGTTTGTTATGTAATAAAGTCCCTGCGTGGACGTTTATTTCGTTTTCATGTATCAAGTCCCTGCGCGGACTTATTTCCGTTTCAGTATGCCCCTGCGTGGGCAGTGTTTTTCAGTATGCCCCTGCGTGGGCAATGTTTTTTCAATAAACCCCTGTGAGGGTAATTTGTGTTGTTTTCACAAAGTCCCTTTTCGGGCAACATTGTAACCGTACCATGGTTTTAATGCAGTTATTTTGGTTTTATTATATTATGCCATACTACTTTATTTAAAATTTTATTTAATCCGTCTAAGAAACTCTTAGAGGTATAACCTAGCCAAGATAGTAAATGGCTATGATGGTATAACCTTTTTAAGATAATGACTCCCTGTTAACATCTGAAAACATGTTAACAATCCTGCATTGTGCGGTACGAGAAATCACACAATATTCCTAAAAAAATTGGATTTTTCCAAATCACTATTTTTAGCCTATATGATCATCATGAATCATGGCTAAAAAACATCAATATGATGTATACACCACACATCCATTAGAGATGTATGCATATAAGCAAAGGTGTAATAAAGACAATGAAAGTTTTAATTATAAACTTCTTGTCAAAAAGGCGATGAACTTTGTTCGACCCTTAAATAATCACTGATCCAGAGGATCGTTGGTTATATTTAATCGTCCATGTGACAAGCTTTTCTAAGCTATTTAAATGTCCCTTAAGACAAACTTTGTATAAATTGAATATCTCTGTGATTATTATTTAATGGCTTATATGGTTTAATAATACCATGACCATCTACTCATCAATATGATGATCTAATATGTAAATTAAATATATCATCTATGTTTGATATAGTATTCAGAAATGGCTGGTTCGGACGAAGCAAGCAGTCATCCTTCAGAAGGCAACAAAACCAGAATTAATATCACTGGTGCCGATCTGCAGGCCATGTTCACCGCAGCAGTTTCTCACGCGGTAGATGCCAAGTTTAAAGAGCCTAGTATCGTTAGGTCTCAAACTCATTCGAAATCCCATTCTCAACCCCACTCTAATAAGAAAAGTGAGTCTCATCACTCAACTAACCAGGGTGATAAACCCAAGAAGCAATTAATCCTCAAGCCAACTTCTAGGTACGCCAAAGGTTGTACCTACAAGTATTTTGTCTCTTGTAAACCCCGGGATTTCACCGGAGAAAAAGGAGCGATTGATTGTATGAAATGGTTAGATGAGATGGAAACCGTAATAGACATTAGCGGGTGTGCTAAGGAGGATGTGGTGATGTTTGTATCGCAATCTTTCAAAGGTGATGCCCTTACGTGGTGGAAAGCCCTAGTACAGTCTACTGGGAAGGTTCACTTGTATAATCTTTCATGGGAGAAGTTTGTAGATCTTGTAAAGGACACTTACTGCCCTCAACACGAAGTTGAGAGGATAGAATCAGATTTCCTCACCTTAGTAATGAAGGATCTAGATTGTAGGTCCTATGTGACTAGTTTCAACTCTATATCAAGGTTGGTACCATACTTAGTCACTCCAGAACCCAAACGCATCGCGCGTTTTATTGGTGGCTTGGCCCCTGAAGTGAAGGGAAATGTTAGGGCCTCAAAGCCAGCCACCTATAGATCCGCTGTGGATCTATCCCTATCCCTCACTTTGGATATTGTGAGGAGTAGGGTGAAAAAGGCGAATGATGAAGGAAAGAGAAAACGAGAGGAAGACAAGTCTCCTCAGTCGAACAAAAAGGGCAAAGGGAACTCTAGTTCCAAAAAGGGGCAGTCGAGTGACAAGCCTAGATGTAAGACTTGTAACAAAAGGCATTTCGGGAAATGCAATCAAGATCCACAAGCTAAACCTTGTGGTATCTGCAAAAAGAAAGGGCACAAGTCTGTTGAGTGCCGAAATATAAAGGACGCAACCTGTTACGGTTGCAATGAAAAGGGACACATCAAAACAAATTGCCCCAAGAATGCAAAGAAGTCCGAGGAAGAAAAGAAAAACAATGCAAGAGTTTTTCAGTTGCAAGCAATGGAAGCAGTGAATGACGAGAATGTCATAACAGGTACCTTCCTCGTAAATAATAATTATGCTAGAGTCTTATTTGATTCTGGTGCTGATAAGTCTTTTGTAGACCATAAATTCTGTAAGTCATTGAATCTGCCTATTAAGACTCTAGACATAAAATACGAGGTAGAACTTGCTGATGGTACCTTAGAAATAGTTTCCACTCTTCTTAATGGATGTTCCATATCCATTAAGAATCACTCTATCCCGCTATCTCTCTTGCGAATGAAATTGGCTGGGTTTGATATAGTTTTAGGAATGGATTGGTTGTCGCATAACCAAGCCCAGATTGCCTGTGATAAAAAGCTAGTCATTATCAAAACCCCTTCTGGTGAATCGGTCGCCATTCGGGGAGATACGCAATATGGATTGCCTAGCAATATGTCTATTCTCAAGTTAGCGCAGTGTATGAAAAGTGGACGTGTCATTTACATGGCGCAAGTGACTGTGAATGAACCTAAGCCTAAAATTGAGGACATTCCGATTATCTCTGAATATCCTGATGTCTTTCCTGACGAATTACCTGGATTACCTCCTGAGAGGCAAGTAGAGTTCAGGATAGACATTATACCAGGATCAGCACCTATAGCACGAGCTCCTTATCGCCTAGCGCCTACGGAAATGAAAGAGCTCAGAACTCAATTGGATGAATTATTGGAGAAAGGTTTCATACAACCTAGTTCTTCCCCTTGGGGAGCTCCAATATTATTTGTGAAAAAGAAGGACGGATCAATGCGTTTATGCATTGATTACCGTGAGCTAAACAAGGTAACAATTAAGAATCGTTATCCTTTACCCAGGATCGATGATTTATTTGATCAGCTCCAAGGAGCGAGCTTCTTTTCAAAAATTGATTTGAGATCCGGGTATCATCAACTTAAGGTTAGAACTGAAGATGTATCTAAGACGGCATTCAGGACGAGGTATGGACACTTCGAATTTTTAGTGATGCCATTTGGGCTCACTAACGCTCCAGCAGCATTCATGGACCTCATGAATAGAGTCTGCAAACCATACTTAGACAAGTTTGTCATCGTCTTCATAGATGATATACTTATCTATTCTCGTAATAAGGATGATCACGAGAAGCATCTTCGGTGCATTTTAGGGTTACTGCGACATGAGAAGTTGTATGCTAAATTCTCCAAGTGCGAGTTTTGGCTTCGCCAAGTCCAATTTCTTGGACATGTCGTTAGTGAGAAAGGCATCCAGGTAGATCCTGCCAAAGTAGAAGCTGTTATGAATTGGGATACGCCCAAGACTCCAACCGAAATCCGTAGCTTTCTAGGGTTAGCATGTTATTATAGGAGATTCATTGAAAACTTCTCAAGGATAGCCTCACCATTGACTTCCTTGACCCGTAAGAAAGTTAAGTTTGATTGGGGTCCAAAACAACAAGAATCCTTCGAGATTCTTAAGCAAAGGTTGAGCAATGCTCCAGTATTAACCTTACCTGATGGAATTGAAGAGTTTGTTGTTTACTGTGATGCTTCACACACCGGTATGGGTTGTGTGCTTATGCAAAGAGGCAAGGTAATCGCCTATGCATCACGGCAATTAAAAGTGCACGAGAAAAATTACACCACCCACGATTTGGAGTTGGGTGCGGTGGTATTCGCACTAAAGTTATGGAGACATTACTTATATGGAACAAAATGTGTGATATTTTCTGATCACAAAAGTCTCCAACATTTATTCAATCAGAAAGAACTCAATATGAGACAACGTCGTTGGATGGAAACCTTAAACGACTATGATTGCGAGATTCGCTACCATCCTGGTAAAGCGAATGTGGTCGCAGATGCTCTAAGCCGAAAGGAAAGAGTTAAGCCAATTAGAATCAATGCCAAGAGCATTGAGTTGAAGAATAGCCTGAATGAAAGAATATTAGCTGCACAGAAGGATGCTGCATTGGAAGACAAC
The DNA here is from genome assembly GCA_030545235.1 of Helianthus tuberosus. NCBI lineage: Eukaryota > Viridiplantae > Streptophyta > Magnoliopsida > Asterales > Asteraceae > Helianthus > Helianthus tuberosus. The sequence goes on along the minus strand of CM060410.1, from coordinate 143,407,235 downwards.
CTTCCAAATGAGAATTTAGGTATAATTTTCAACCAGTTAACACCTGGGAAGGATGGAATCCTTAGGATGAATGAAAGAATTTGGGTTCCTATTCATGGAGGACTTCGAGAGGTAATCCTCCAGGAAGACCACAATTCCAAATACTCAGTTCACCCGGGTGGTGACAAGATGTATCATGATTTAAAGGCTAATTATTGGTGGATAGGTTTAAAGAAATCTATTGCTACCTATGTAGCTAAGTGCTTGACTTGTGCTCAGATTAAAGCTGAACATCAAAAGCCATCTGGTCTGCTTCAACAACCAGAACTTCCCACATGGAAATGGGAAATGGTGACTATGGACTTTATAACCAAGTTACCTAAGACGAAGCACGGAAATGATACAATATGGGTTATTGTTGATAGACTGACTAAGTCAGCACACTTCCTACCCATTAAAGAGACTCATAGCTCTGATAAATTAGCCCAGTTATATGTAGACAAGATTGTGGCTCTACATGGAGTACCGGTGGCTATTATCTCGGATAGAGATACTAGATACACTTCTCATTTTTGGAAAAGTTTCCAACAATCCTTGGGCACACGTTTGAACTTTAGTACCGCCTACCATCCTCAGACGGATGGACAAAGTGAGCGTACAATTCAAACATTGGAAGACATGCTGCGAGCATGCGTTATTGATTTAGGAGGTAGTTGGGATGATCATCTACCCTTAATCGAGTTCTCCTATAATAATAGCTACCATACCAGCATTCAGGCTGCACCTTTTGAGGCATTGTATGGTAGGAGATGCAGAACGCCTGTCTGTTGGGCAGAAGTAGAAGAAACTCAGTTCTCAGGACCTGAAATAGTCCTTGAAACAACGGACAAGATTGTCCAGATTCGAGACCGTTTAAAAGCTGCCAGAGATAGGCAGAAAAGCTATGCTAATGGGAAACGAAGGTCTCTAAAATTTGAAATAGGCGATAAAGTTCTGCTGAAAGTATCACCTTGGAAAGGTGTGATGCGTTTTGGTAAAAAGGGTAAGTTAAGCCCTAGGTATATTGGACCATTCGAGATTATCGAATGTGTCGGTAGTGTAGCTTATAAGCTGAACTTGCCGGAGGAGCTAAGTGGGATTCATAATGTGTTTCACATTTGTAATCTCAAGAAATGCCTAGCCGATGAATCTCTAACAATGTCTCATAAGGACGTGCAAATTGATGAAAGTTTGAGATTTGTTGAAAAACCTATATCGATCGAGGATTGACAGGTTAAAAGGCTCCGAAGAAAACAAGTACCTATAGTAAAGGTCAAATGGGAAGCCCGTAGAGGTCCCGAGTATACATGGGAAGTCGAGTCCACTATGAAGCAGAAATACCCTTACTTATTTCAGTAAATCTCGGGGTCGAGATTTCTTTTAAGGGGGTGAGGATGTAACACCATGGAAAAACGTGTCCAATTATATATAGACACGTGTCAGAAACTCCAAAGGTGCGAAAGATTTCGTTTGAGAGGCCGAAGTTGTCGAATAACGAAACTATGAAACCACAGGGACTAAAAGTGTCAACATGCCAAACTTGTGCCTCTGAATGACCTTACACGATGAATATATTCTTGAATGAGTGATTGATTGGATATGAGAAGCCGTATACGAAAATAATCGGAAGATTATTATATTACAAGGGTTAAACGTGTCAACATGTCAATCCTGACCTCTGAGTGACCTTTTAACGAAACCGAGGCTTCGAAATATTCAAATATACTCTTGAGAATAAGTGGTATAAATTTCATGTGGTTTCGATATCGTTAAGCATGATTTCAAGACTTTGGGCCAAAAGTGTAAACTTGACGAAACTTGCTTCCATAGTGATATTTAACGAACCCGAGCCTAACGGAGTTTGTTTATTTATCCTTGGGCTCCAAGAAAATAATTACAAGGGTCTCTATGGCCAAAAACCATGTTAAAAAGGGTTAAAAACGCCAAGGGACTGATTCTGCCAGCTTTGAAACTTGTTTTGCCAGTAAACCAGTCCCAGGCGGCCCGCATGAAGACAAGAAAACCTGAAGCGGGCCGCATCAGGTCCCCAGTGTCAGAAAATGACCTGCAGCTACGGGTTGGCCTGTTCCACCGCCTTAACCTCAAGAATATCGACCTAGGGAGCTGTAAGTCGCTTTAAATGAGTAGCTAGGACACTTGGGTAGATCTTGGAGCATTGTATTACACCTGGAAGTGATCTAGCTTCATGAATTTGACTATATAAAGGAGCTAGTTCATGTGTTCATAACACACATTTGCAACATTTCATTTTGGGACTTGCTCTGGAGCTTCCAGCAAATTGAAGAGGATAATCAAGTGTAGAAAAGTTTGCTAGGACCTTAAGTAAGCTTCTAATTACTTATTTGGTTGTCTAATGTAGCTTAATTACTCTTAAGTCAAACTTAGCGTAAAATTAGTTTGACTTTCGTTTTAATTACATGTGGCTTAACCACTGATCAAATTGAAAGTGGTTTTAAGACCACATTAGTGTATGTGATTAACCCTTAAAATGGCACCTCCTAATTATCTCGTTTGACTGGTCAATTGTCGGGTCAAAGTAGCTTGACAAAAAGTCAAACTGGGCAGAATGTTTAAATATGATTAAAATTAATAAACCAAAGGTTCTAAATTATATTTTAACATTCTAATGACTTGGTAATTAATATTAAAGCATGTTTTATCAGTCCTAACCCGACAATTAATAGTCAAAGGTCAATTATTAACCGAAAGTCACAAAAGCTTGACTTTGCTTTGACTTTCAGTTCTGACACGTTTAAGCTTAATGCACCCATGTTTTAAGCTTCCATTAGGACCACATTACTTAGTAGTATAATCCCCTGGAGTTATATTACATAGTACCTAATGGTTGGAATTATATGCACTTGATTGTAATTATGCTTAATAATGCCATAAACGCCCTTTTTACTTACAACTGAGATTTTTAACAATGTGATTGGATTAAAACCTTTGCTATTGATATTTAGACATGTCCTAAAGATTTGATACCAATTGGAGGTCTAAAATGGGAGTTATGCTCAATAACGTAATTAAGGGACTTTTTAGTAATTAAATGGCGTAATTAGTATGAAGCCTACCTAAACCCGATTTTTGACACCAAACTTCATACCTACTGATGTAAAATAATATTTTGGGAATTTTAAAGATTTTTAATTATTTTTAGACTGAGCATAACATAGGATTATAGCTTAATTTCGGTAAATGCCGGTTTTACCCTTTTCATGCATAAAATGAGTTTTACATAACTTTTTAGTGCCAAACCTTTTGCTACTGATTTTGTATAATAAATAAAGTATTTTGAACTTTATAAACTGATCAAAAACTCAGATTTACTATTTTAACCCGAATAACCCTTTAAACCGCCTTTTAAGCGTTTTTAGTACATAGTATGGGTCCAAACTATATTGGACATATAAAACTCATTACCCACTGATGTTTTAAGTTAATTTATATAATTATACAGTAAGTTAAAGTTTCTAAACTCAGAAGTCTATTTTTGACCTTTAAAGCATATGTAAAATTTCCAAAAATGCCCATACGGGACATAGTTTGGATATATAAGATAATTTTCACATATATAAACTATCTTACTGTTATAACATATAAAAATACATATTTTTACTGATGTAACCAGGTCTGAAACTCAATTGCATAATTAAACTCTTTTATGGACATTAAAATTACCAAAATGCCCTTATGGGACTTGTTTTGGTTTAAATAAAATTTTGGGCATATATGTTAATATCTTACTGATGTATTAACATATTTTAAGCATAATAATGATTAAGACCTGTATATAATTTATTTGGTTACCCGTTACGCATTTACGCGTTCGGATCGACTCATGTGACTAGTTTACATAAAATAGTCGAAACGGGTCAAACCTTTTCATTAAATTCTCAATTTCCAGAATGTATTTAGTTTACCCATATTATACAAGTATCCAAGCTTGTCGGGTCTAAATCTCATTCTATTCCGGTCACCGCTTAATCTAGCGTTTAGAACCTTAAGGTTTCTTTCTAGCTAGCCGGTCTAAGTCCTTGACTAAAGTAAAGACCCGTTAGCATCCTAATAGGTTAATAAACCTTCTATACAGATTAAACAGCTTCCGGTAGAAGGTACCTTCGAAAAGCTTTAAGATTTTTACTGCTAGCATCAGGTAAATACTTTTAACTTATTTTCCCTATACGGGCTTGGGATATGGTATTATAATAATACCACTTGGTCGGGTATGAAATCATTTAATCGGATTGTGATTAATAAATTACATAACCCATTTTAATCTGTCTTGTTTGATAACATAAGCATTGGGGGTTAACGACCGTGTCCTGGATATCCTCGGCTCATTTATTTAAAAATGGCCACGACCTATGCACGGGGTGTAGGCATACACCTGACAGATGCAAATGCTAAATATAAACCCACATGTTGGGGATAACTCCTTTGTGGGTTCTACAAGTGGTGAGTCGGTTAATCACGACCGGCTTCCAACCGGCCCCAATTGTATGACAAACATATAAATCTGTATACAAGATTATATTTAAATAATTGTCCCAAGTTATAAAAGATTTTGTGCCACGTGCATTCAACCCAATTTTCAAACCTTTTCAAAAGAGTCAGTTAATTGTATTTACCAGTGTAAACTGACGTATTTTCTTAAAGACTGATTTGACAGGTACCTCTCGAAATAGGCTGGAGCTATAGGGTGTCTTTAGAGGATCTTGCAAGTCCATAAGATGCCTGCAGTCTGTCTTTTGTTTTCTTTTGTATTTGTTTATGATCCGCCTGTGGATCTTATTACATTCCAGTCTGTACTTTCATATACTCGAACACTCAGACAGTATGGTTTGTAATATTTTATTCACCCAGACTTCCGCTGTACTATTATATTGTGTGTATTGACTATGATGATATCAACTACGTCACAATACTCCCCACCGGGCCCACCGGACATATGTGGAAATATTTGGGTGTGACAACCGGCCTTCGGTTGTCTCTTCTATCACCTCTTCGATCACCACATTGATTTCGACCTTGGTTACCCCTTTGATTACCTCCTCCCACGAAACGAGGAATCCGATTAGGGTTACCATTGTTGTTGTTGTAAAACCCATCATTTCGGTTCCGTTGATTGTTATTTCGTGGTTGGCGGTTATTTCCGTAACCATCATTCCTCCTATCCCCATACCCGTAATCATCATCCCCTACATAGTTGGCGTCTTGATAGCCAAACTCCTCATCTTCAAATCTTCGTGCATTGTAAATATTACCCCGATTCACATATCCCCAATCTTCGTCATCGTTAGCCCGATCATCATAATGTTCTCCATCATCCGAATTTTCCGTATGCACACTCACATGTTCCGGCGATTGATAACCGGGAACACTATATGGTTCGTCATCGGGGATGGCGTTCCTCAAATCGTCTATGTTGAATAATGTGTCTTCGTTCGCGGGATTGCCACGATCTCGATTACCTCGACGGTCGGAATTGACATTCCGGTCATCAAGGTTGTTGGGTAAAGAATTGTGTCGATGAAGGTTTTGTTGTTGGGGTGTTCGTTGGGTGTTATTGGGATTTTGGTTTTGGAAAGGTGGTGTGGGTGGTCCGTTATTGTTGTTACCACCCGGTCGCTCTTGAGGCATAGGTTGAACATTTGAAGTGGGATTGAAGTTGCTTCGGTATTGAAATTGGTTCGGGTTTTGATTTTGGTTGGAATTTTGGTTCGCCATTGAATCGGTTTCAATGGTCGGTGTGAGTTGTGGTGTTTGGTTGGTTTGATTAGAAGCAAGTGTTGCCTCAAACCGGCTTGCTAGATTTCTTCTTGCTACTCTTTCGATTTCCGGTTCGTAGACTAACGGTGAAGTCCTCCCGGAGTTTCGCGTATGCATGCACTACCTGTAACCTGCACAAGTAACACACCCGCGTAACAAGGAAAAAGACAAAGTGCAAAAAGAAACTAAACAACTTAAACAGATAATCACGCAAATTCAAACAATAATCCAAACACAAAGCGCACGCACTCCCCGGCAACGGCGCCAAAATTTGATCGGAGTGTCGCGCTCCGGTCAAAGATAATATTTATAAGCCCAAATTACCCTTAACAAGTGGTTAGTGGTAGCAAGGGGTCGAACCACGAAGAGTATGTGGTTTGTGTATGGATTCGATTGAATTAAAACAAATGTCACAATTTATGAAGCTTACTAGATTATCTTTATGTTTTTGTTTAATTAAGAGATGTGAGTTTAGACTAAGTGAATTGATTAAATTAATTAACAACTAATGATTAACGATTACGAGAAAATTGGTTACTAGAACAATAATAAGAAAAAGGAATCACACCCGGTTTCGGTAACTGCTAACCTAGGATTTCTACAAGTTTTATATTCAACTCAAATGCATATGATTAGCGGATTTAGTGTACCGTGACTTAGGTGCTAATAACTATCAACGTCCCGAATAACGGACAAGAATACACTTTGTAATCAACACAAGTAAATCCTAACCACGACAATGCACAATTACATATCACCGTTTCGCAAAGTCATAACTTTTAACATCGTTCGACAATTTACGAATTCTCAACAAATGTAACACTATTATCAAAGGTTTCAAAAATCAAACACAAATTGTCACTAAGTTGAAATAAGAACAATTCGAAACCCTAAAATTAACAACTACCTACGCCGGGGTGAAACCGAGATGCTTAGCCGCTCATGGTTGAAGAAGCTTGATCACTGGATGATTGGAACTTGATGGAGATCATCTTGAAGCTTGAAGGATGGAGGAATGGTGGATGATTAGGGTTTTGGTGAATGATGATGGCGGTGGAAGGATTAGGGTTTGTGGATGATGGATTGGTGAGATGCTGATGGTTGATGATGATCTTGATTCGGGTGATGTGTTGTGGATGGTAGATGGAATGGATGATTGGGGATGAATGGTAGATGATATCAGGAACTCCTCTGAAGATTCAAACTTCAAAACTCATGTAACCCCCGAATTGAATGCCAAAAAAACCAATTAGAATCGTTCCCATCACCCAAATGAATGAAATTCGCGTTTCAGAGATCCGCTGCCCGTTGCCGACGGCTTGGGGCCCGTCGGCGACGGCCTCCGCATGTGCTGAACCCATCCGACGGCTTGTTTGTCTGTATACGGGGTTTATTGGCCGACGGGTGTTTCTAGAGCCCGTCGGCGACGGCCTAGAGCCCGTCCCCGACGACCTTTAGTTTTTCCTGTTTCGTCCGAAACTGTTTTCTTCATAACTTCTTCGTCATAGCTCCGTTTTTGTCACACCCCGAATTCCACGAGTCACTGGTGGGCCCGGTGGGGAGTATCGTGACTTAGTTGGTAACGTCATAGTCAAACAACACAATATATAAATGCACAGCGGTAGCAAAAGATAAATATATTACAATCCGATTCAAAGTAATATCAAATATTACAACGGAATGTAAGATGGATCCACAGGCGGATCTTAAACAGAAAGATAATATCGTTCAACAGACTTTAACATCTAAAGCTTGCGAGACTTGATTATTGATGCCTGGAGTAGCCAGCCTATTACGTATAGTACCTGCATTTAGCCTTTTGGAAAATACGTCAGTTTACACTGGTAAATACAATTAACTGACTCATTTGAAAAGGTTTTAATAAAATTGATTTGAATGCACGTGGCACAAACTCTTTATAACTTGGGATAATTATTTAAATATATATAACCTTGTAAGAGAATTACATGTTCCTTATGCGTTCAGTAGCCCGGATCGTGCCGGGTTAAAGATCAATAGACACACCACATTATTTATTTATGCACTAACGGGTGTACGCCTACACCCCGCGCTTAGGTCGTGGCCATTTCGTAAAATGATGCCAAGGATATCCGGGACATGGTCATTAACCCCCCAAAGGCTTTAAGTAAACAAAACAATTCAAACGGGCCGATCAAATATCAATTAACCAGCATACGATGGAAGATTTAATGCCCGACCAAGCGGTATTTTATATACCGTACCCCAAGCCAGTATAGGGAAAATAAGTTAAAAGTATTTACCTGAGCTAAATATAAATTCAATCCCAGCCGTATATCAAATCAGCAAGTACAGATAGCTTTTACTGGGCTCCTAATCTGGAACGAAGGTTTTTAATAACCTATTAGAATCCTAACGGGTCTTTAATTAAGTCTTGACTTAGACCGGTTACTTTCCAAAAGGAAGATACGGTTCAAACGCATGATAAGGCGAAGACCGGAATAGAATGTGATTTAGACCCGACAAGATTGAAGACTTCCCTTATATGGGTAATCTAGGCACATTCTAAATTTTGGGGTAAAACCGATAAGGTTTGACCCGTTTCGGCTAATTTATGTAAACTAGTTACATAAGCCGAACCGAACGCGCAAGAGGTGTAACGGGTAATTATAAGGGTCCTAACCAGGTTTCCTAAGTTAATATGCCTCAAATATGTTGTGATATCAGTAGGATACCTTCCATTATGCCCAAAACGAATTTAAACACAAACTATGCCCCGTAGGGGTAATTTGGTCATTTATAAGGTTATAAAAGAGTTTAAGTATTAACATGAGTTACAGGTCTGATATAATCAGCAAAGATACTTAATTTAATTAGTTATAACAGTAGGGTATGGTATAGATGTGAAATTTATCAATTATAACCAAACTATGCACCGTAGGGGCATTTTGGTAATTTCACATAAGCCGAAAAGCTCAAAACTGAAGTCTGAGTTAAAAAACTTTTGCTTACTGTTAAAATATTATAATTTACCTAAAATATCAGTAGGTATCAACCCTTGTATGTTAAAAATAGTTTTAGTACATACTATGCGTTAGAAACGCTTAAAAAGGCGATTAGGTGCAGTTTCCGGGTTCTGCATACAAAGCTGATATTTTTATTATTCCAGAAGGTTTAAAATAATTTATTTATCATATGAGATCAAAAGCAAAAAGGTTTGGGGTCAAAAAGATATGTGAAACTCATTTTATAGCCCAAAAAGGCAAACCGACAATTACCGATTCAAGCTTATAACTCTAAGTTATGCTCAGCCTAAAATTAATTAAAAATCTTCAAAAATCTCAAAATAATATATTACATCAGTGGGTAAGAAGTTTGATATCAAAAGGTAGGTTTAAATAGGCTAAATGCTAATTATGTCGTTTAATCGCTAAAAAGCTTTCTAATTACGCTAATGAGCATAACTCTCAATCTATACCTCAAACTGATGTCAAATTTTAGGTGCAAGTTTATAAATCATTAACTAAGGGTTCTACTCTTTTACATTTTTAAAAATCACGTTTTATGGTGAAAAGGGCATAATGGTCAACATATAGGCAATTAACGGAATCATGCATATTAATTGGTTAACTAATGAACCAAGGTGTATAATCACAGAGGGTTATATTAGCGTGTAACCTGGTCCCAAGGAAGCTCTAAGGAATTTCTAAAACATGCCTAAACGGGTCAGAACTGAAAGTCAAAGAAAAAGTCAAATTATGCGACTTTCGGTTCCGAACCGGGTCTCTACTGAAGATTGTCGGGTTGCACATGTTTAGACATGTTCTTACAGTAATTACCAAGTTATATTAATGATCAAACAGGTTGTATGGGTTCTACATTGCTAATTATGCATAAATTGGAAAATAAGCATTCTGTTGACTTTTTAATAACAAGTTTGACCCGACATTTGACCTAGTTAGAGTGGGAATTAGAGGGTGCCCTTTTAAGGGTTTATTGCCCACATAATTACCAACTTATAACTATTTTCAATTCGACTAATCACTGGACCATTAGTGATTAATCGTGAAGTCAACCGTTAATTACGACGGTTTGACTTTTAAGCTAAAACTAAGCAAAAACTCAACTAAGAAAGGTTAAGCATACTTACTAAAGTCCTATGCACGATTAGGAAGGACTTGGGTCTGCTCTTAAGCTCCAATAAGCTCCAGAAATGCAGAAGAGAGGTGTGAACAAATGGTTGCAACTTAGTGGCTTTATATAGTGATCAAAACTCAATGGATTGTTGACAAATAAGTCTATCCATGTTTCCTGATTATTAACACATGTCCCTAGTGTCTAGGAGTCATTTAGGGGTCGTCCAACTATGAGGAAAATCGATTGTAGGTCGGTTACAAGCTTAAAATAGGCTGCTGCCCGTTTTCCTGTCGCTGGGGCACCCTTACGGACCGTAAGGGTAAGGCTTACGGTCCGTAAGCCTTCTGCAGAAACAAAAAGTTGTTGTTCTTTCGGGGTTTGAAGGGGCAACTCGTGGGTTTCGAACTTGGGACATGTTTTAACAGTATGGGGACTTATATTATGGGTCTTGAACAGTTATATACCCTACCATTTGGCCATGTTTCTTGAATCCTTTTGAAAGTGCCGAAAATGAAGGTTTACCGTAGAAATTCCATAGGATCCTATCTTGCACTTCGAATTCAATTATTGTCAACCATTCACTGGATTGAAGGTATATTAGATGTGTGTAATATATGTTAGGGTCTTGGGATTCATAACGAGGTCGTTCAGAGGTGTAATTTAACATGACGACACTTTTAAATCCTGTCATATATCTTTAATTTGATCTGAGTTTAATAATATTTTTGTCTTACATGACACGTGTCGTTATTCTATTGAACACGAATTTTTGAGGTGTTACATCCTCACCCCCTTAAAAGAAATCTCAACCTCGAGATTTACTGAAATAAATGAGGGTACTTTTCTTTCATTGTGGACTTAACCTCCCACGTGTACTCGGGACCTCTACGGGCATCCCATTTTACCTTTACAATATGCACATGCTTCCTTCGAAGCTTCTTAACCTGTCGATCCTCGATCGATACAGGTTTTTCAACAAACTTCAAGCCCTCTTCTATGTGCACATCTGTGTGTGGTATAACTAGTGATTCATCAGCGAAACACTTCTTCAGATTGCAGATGTGGAATACATTGTGAATACCACTGAGTTCCTTATATAGGTCTTAGCTCATAAGTTATTTGATCTTGATACATTCGATTTCCTTCGAATGATTCTATATATTCAGAGCTTAACTAGCATGATTATTTAACAAATTGGCACACCCTTCCTGGGTGGTATCTTTTGTTGAGCCTTATTCTTTAACAAGATCTTAGGAGGTTTGCTACTTTCATTAATTCTTGATTTTCTGCCTAATACTGGCAACTTACAGATGATGAGGGATTTGTATGAATCTTATTCGTTGTTTCCAATGCAACCTTCAGATCCTTATAAGGGGACTTCCCAAAGTCTCGTCCATCCAACGGATGTTTTGATATTTCATTTATACAAGGTCTCCAAAGGAGCCACCTTGATACTTATATAGCAACTATTATGGAAAAGCTTATCTTAAGGTGAGATGGTTATTCCAACCATTGCTCAAAACTAATCTTAAGGAGTAGCTAATCCTTACAGTTGGTCGAACAATTCGATGATCCTGGGCAGCTGATGGCGATTCTCAATCATTGCCTAATTAGGGTTGCGGTAATTAATATATAAGCAATATGAACCGTCTTTCTTATTCAATAACATAAAACCCTCAGAATATTGAGTCAGGCTATATGAGCCTATGTCTTAAAACTTACTTAATCAGGGTTTCGATTATTCAATAATCAACATGGAGTTTTGACAATACTCCAGCCCACAGCGGGATGCTAATCTTAACTCTACCTGCCTCTCAAGAGGTAAGCAGGGCAAACTTATGAGAAGATACTTAGGTATAAGGATATTACAGAGATTTTCCAAATCTTAGGCTCCAATTCATCCATCAATGCTTGTGTCAAATAAGTGACACCTGTATGTTACAATTCCATGAATTTCCTTAACCGGAAACATTTACTTGGACAATTCCATCCTGGATATCTTCTTTGAATACCATTAGTTGACTTTAGTACCATATGACCATCGGGGTATCTTTGTGGTTCCATGCATTAAACCTCCATACTGATCAGGCATGGAAGCAATCTATGGGACATATTAAGATACACAAATCCTCACACGGTGCTTTTATCATACCATCTGGTATTCACAATCGATAGAGTCTAAAGACATATCTACTATGTACACTGTCGTACTTCCTTTTAGAGAAAGGATACTTCTAAAATTCTACGACTAAAGGTTTCTGATAAGAACAAGAGAAATGGTTCTTATGATAAGGTTCTACCTTACACTTAACATCTGGGGTTCTTACAGGGAAAATTTCTAAAAGTTTGCTAAGTTTATGGTCTTATGAGAGACTTAACAGTACCAGAAACCACATGTAAATTCTAGCAATAAAATCACAAATAAGGATTTATCTGGTGACATTCCTAATGTGAGCTGCCTCTAATCATTCAACAGGAGGGTTAAACGCCTCCATTCTTAATCCTTCTAAACTTAGCTGTAAAATCTTAGATAACTTTAGGGCAGTCTCAGCTTTGACTGATTATTTCTTAATCTATAGAACGTGAGTAGCTGAGATTGATCTGTAATGGATTTATAATAAGCAGGCCTTGAAACCTTAATGTGCCCTCTTATTTCCGATGCTAACCCCCCAACAATTATTGCATTAAGCTTAGGTCTTGGGTAAATGGAATAGAGCGCTGTCTCAGCCAAAAATTTGCGTTATACTGTCAAAAGTCTAGAACTTTTTTGGTGAGAGTCAGAAAATTCTTATTCCGTCTTTTCCCCTTTCGCGAAACGGATACTAGGTTTTTCTAATAAGGTCCTTAAAACTTGGACCATCCCATTCCTATCACGATATCGAGTCCCTTATTATATAAATGGAAACAAGGACAGCAGAAAAGAATGATTCCTAATGGATATAAAACATCCATTTAATATTGTTGAACAGTCTCTGAGGTACTCGGTCAATTTTTACTTTATACTTAACGCTTAGAGTTTTTAACAGGCAGATTTAATGATTTACAAAATCTATTGTCTACGGAAGACTTATCTGAACCTGAATCCAATAATACTCTAACATGAGCGTTATTGATATAGAAAGTACTTGTTGTGACCTTGTCATCCTGAATAGCCTCTTGAGTATCCATTTGGGAGTTTCCGGTTTTGGTCTTCTTAGCCTCGCCAGACTTCTTGGTTTTATTAGGGCAATTAGTTTTGATGTGCCCTATTTCATTGCAACCATAGCAGGTTGCGTCTCCCAATCTCTTGCAATCCAAGGTCTTATGTTCCTTGGCCTTGCAGATTCCACAGGGTAGAGGCTGAGATTCCAATCTGCATTTCCCGAGGTGGTATTTCCTACAGGTTTTGCATTTGGTCTTTTCACCTGACCGCTGGTTGTTCTTCAGGTCCTTGCATTCATGGGTCTTGTGATCCATCTCCTTACAGATGACACATCCCCTGGTCTGATCATAGAAACATTTTCCAAAGTGCTTCTTCCCGCAGGTTCCACATTCGGGTTTTGCCTTCTTTGGCTTGGACTGGTTATAGCTCGAACTGGTCCTACCCTTTTTGTAACCTTTATTCGGGGTATAATCGTACTTTCGCTTATGATCCCTTAACGCTCGGTTCACGACCTTGTTTACAGCTGTATCTAACATAGCCTGTAACTCGGTGCCCGATAAATTCAGTCTTGTATCATCATTCTGATTAACTGGATGTTTGTGAGCTTCAGAGGAGTCAACCATGGTGAAGCTTTGAAGGCTACAAACCAATTAGTAATAATTGATTTAATTATATGGTGAATTGTCGAATTTGTTGATTAAATAGCTAGGGTGTAAATAAACCATATAGGCCAAAAGATAGTATTTGAGTTATTTTGATCATGTTCTGCCTAGGTTTTTAAATAAACCATCCTTGGCGTGTAAACAGAATATAATCCTTCATATTTATTAGACAGGGGACATAAATCACGACTGTCAATGTCGCACTGACATTTTATATAGCACAAGAGCTTGTTCCCAAGGACTCTTGATGGCACAGGGCCTTGTCACTAGGGAAAAATCTAAAACATAATCGATGATTCCTTTGGATCGGAAAATTTCATAGTTCATTGTCTTGACAAGAATTTATGAAATAAAAACTATCTTTTCATTTATACACCTTTGCCCGTAGGTATACATCCCAAATGGATGTTTTGATGCATACATCATGTTCGACATTTACTAGCCGTGATTCCTATTGATCATTTACGCTAATTAAGGGATTTGGAAAACTCCTAATATAAGGATGACAAGTGTGATTTTATCGCATCACTGTTGTCGGGAGTGTTAACACATTTTCAGATGTTAACGAGAATCTGAATCTCTTTTTAAACAGGTTTTACCATCTTAGCTAGGTCTTCAATGACATTCAAGCTAGGTCAAACCTTTTAAGATTCTCTTTTAATATTTATATTGGCAGGAAAGGAATGATATTTATTATTATTCAGGATTTTTATTAATATTATCCTGGATTTAATTAAAATATAACTATAGCACAAAAAGTCAAGTCACAAAGGCAACTTTAAATTATAAACCATGATTTTGTAGAATCAAGGTATTTAGGCTTGAACGTGTTCACGCCTTTTCTTGACAGGGAGTTGTAGGCTACGACTGTCTTTAGTCTCAGAGGACGTTAATTATAGCCCGTAGGCATTATATCCCTAATGGATGTTTAAATCACAAAATAAGAAAGGATTTCGGGAGAATCCAGCATAAGGATGATTTATGTGACTTTATCGAACCACGTCTGCCAGAAAAGTTAATATGTTACAGATGTTAACAAGGATGTGAATCTCTTGAATAGGTCCTACCATCTTGGCCTCGTCATATAGGATAGGTTTACCTTTAAGATTCCTTTTTAATAATTAACGCAAAACAATCCTAACTCGGGATGTTAATAAGGATCTGAACCTAAATTGAGGAACTGCCATCTTGGCCGGGTCTTAATAATGACACGAGGCTAGGTCTTGTCCTTTTTAGATTTTGCCATTTTATTATAATGGTAGATCTTATAATATAGGAATGATATTTTAAATATAATCGTTCCATTAAAATTTAAACAAGTATATGGTTGCCCTAAACGGGACCTCTAACAGAAAATGACTTGCCCATGCATTGGCTAATCAGAAAAATAACAAAAGAAACAAATAAGGACAAAATAAAACGAATTAGAATTTGTCATATGTTCTCGTCTAGACTTAAGAATGTGCAACTGTGTAACTGAGATTAAACACAAAAGGGCTAGTGTTTAATTCACTCAGTGTTGGCTCTGATACCAACCTGTCACACCCCGAATTCCACGAGTCACCGGTGGGCCCGGTGGGAGTATCGTGACGTAGTTGGTAACATCATAGTCAAACAACACAATATATAAATGCACAGCGGAAGCAAAAGATAAATATATTACAATCCGATTCAAAGTAATATCAAATATTACAACGGAATGTAAGATGGATCCACAGGCGGATCTTAAACAGAAAGATAATATCGTTCAACAGACTTTAACATCTAAAGCTTGCGAGACTTGATTATTGATGCCTGGAGTAGCCAGCTTATTACGTATAGTACCTGCATATAGTCTTTTGGAAAATACGTCAGTTTACACTGGTAAATACAATTAACTGACTCATTTGAAAAGGTTTTAATAAAATTGATTTGAATGCGTGGCACAAACTCTTTATAACTTGGGATAATTATTTAAATATATATAACCTTGTAAGAGAATTACATGTTCCTTATGCGTTCAGTAGCCCAGATCGTGCCGGGTTAAAGATCAATAGACACACCACATTATTTATTTATGCACTGATGGGTGTACGCCTACACCCCGCGCTTAGGTCGTGGCCATTTCGTAAAATGATGCCAAGGATATCCGGGACATGGTCATTAACCCCCCAAAGGCTTTAAGTAAACAAAACAATTCAAACGGGCCGATCAAATATCAATTAACCACCATACGATGGAAGATTTAATGCCCGACCAAGCGGTATTTTATATACCGTACCCCAAGCCCGTATAGGGAAAATAGGTTAAAAGTATTTACCTGAGCTAAATATAAATTCAATCCCAGCCGTATATCAAATCAGCAAGTACAGATAGCTTTTACTGGGCTCCTAATCTGGAACGAAGGTTTTTAATAACCTATTAGAATCCTAACGGGTCTTTAATTAAGTCTTGACTTAGACTGGTTACTTTCCAAAAGGAAGATACGGTTCAAACGCATGATAAGGCGAAGACCGGAATAGAATGTGATTTAGACCCGACAAGATTGAAGACTTCCCTTATTTGGGTAATCTAGGCACATTCTAAATTTTGGGGTAAAACCGATAAGGTTTGACCCGTTTCGGCTAATTTATGTAAACTAGTTACATAAGCCGAACCGAACGCGCAAGAGGCGTAACGGGTAATTATAAGGGTCCTAACCAGGATTCCTAAGTTAATATGCCTCAAATATGTTGTGATATCAGTAGGATACCTTCCATTATGCCCAAAACGAATTTAAACACAAACTATGCCCCGTAGGGGTAATTTGGTCATTTATAAGGTTATAAAAGAGTTTAATTATTAACCTGAGTTACAGGTCTGATATAATCAGCAAAGATACTTAATTTAATAAGTTATAACAGTAGGGTATGGTATAGATGTGAAATTTATCAATTATAACCAAACTATGCACCGTAGGGGCATTTTGGTAATTTCACATAAGCCGAAAAGCTCAAAACTGAAGTCTGAGTTAAAAAACTTTTGCTTACTATTAAAATATTATAATTTACCTAAAATATCAGTAGGTATCAACCCTTGTATGTTAAAAATAGTTTTAGTACATACTATGCGTTAGAAACGCTTAAAAAGGCGATTAGGTGCAGTTTCCGGGTTCTACATACAAAGCTGATATTTTTATTATTCCAGAAGGTTTAAAATAATTTATTTATCATATGAGATCAAAAGCAAAAAGGTTTGGGGTCAAAAAGATATGTGAAACTCATTTTATAGCCCAAAAGGGCAAAACCGACAATTACCGATTCAAGCTTCTAACTCTAAGTTATGCTCAGCCTAAAATTAATTAAAAATCTTCAAAAATCCCAAAATAATATATTACATCAGTGGGTAAGAACTTTGATATCAAAAAGTAGGTTTAAATAGGCTATATGCTAATTATGTCGTTTAATCGCTAAAAAGCTTTCTAATTACGCTAATGAGCATAACTCTCAATCTATACCTCAAACTAATGTCAAATTTTGGGTGCAAGTTTATAAATCAGTAACTAAGGGTTCTACTCTTTTACATTTTTAAAAATCACGTTTTATGGTGAAAAGGGCATAATGGTCAACATATAGGCAATTAACGGAATCATGCATATTAATTGGTTAACTAATGAACCAAGGTGTATAATCACAGAGGGTTATACTAGCATGTAACCTGGTCCTAAGGAAGCTCTAAGGCATTTCTAAAACATGCCTAAACGGGTCAGAACTGAAAGTCAAAGCAAAAGTCAAATTATGCGACTTTCGGTTTCGAACCGGGTCTCTACTGAAGATTGTCGGGTTAACATGTTTAGACATGTTCTTACACTAATTACCAAGTTATATTAATAATCAAACAGGTTGTATGGGTTCTACATTGCTAATTATGCATAAATTGGAAAATAAGCATTATGTTGACCTTTTAATAACAAGTTTGACCCGACATTTGACCTAGTTAGAGTGGGAATCAGAGGGTGCCCTTTTAAGGGTTTATTGCCACATAATTACCAACTTATAACTATTTTCAATTCGACTAATCACTGGACCATTAGTGATTAATCGTGAAGTCAACCGTTAATTACGACGGTTTGACTTTTAAGCTAAAACTAAGCAAAAACTCAACTAAGAAAGGTTAAGCATACTTACTAAAGTCCTATGCACGATTAGGAAGGACTTGGGTCTGCTCTTAAGCTCCAATAAGCTCCAGAAATGCAGAAGAGAGGTGTGAACAAATGGTTGCAACTTAGTGGCTTTATATAGTGATCAAAACTCAATGGATTGTTGATAAATAAGTCTATCCATGTTCCCTGATTATTAACACATGTCCCTAGTGTCTAGGAGTCATTTAGGGGTCGTCCAACTATGAGGAAAATCGATTGTAGGTCGGTTACAAGCTTAAAACAGGCTGCTGCCCGTTTTCCTGTCGCTGGGGCACCCTTACGGACCGTAAGGGTAAGGCTTACGGTCCGTAAGCCTTCTGCAGAAACAAAAAGTTGTTGTTCTTTCGGGGTTTGAAGGGGAAACTCGTGGGTTTCGAATTTGGGACATGTTTTAACAGTATGGGGACTTATATTATGGGTCTTGAACAGTTATATACCCTACCATTTGGCCATGTTTCTTGAATCCTTTTGAAAGTGCCGAAAATGAAGGTTTACCGTAGAAATTCCATAGGATCCTATCTTGCACTCCGAATTCAATTATTGTCAACCATTCACTGGATTGAAGGTATATTAGATGTGTGTAATATATGTTAGGGTCTTGGGATTCATAACGAGGTCGTTCAGAGGTGTAATTTAACATGACGACACTTTTAAATCCTGTCATATATCTTTAATTTGATCTGAGTTTAATAATATTTTTGTCTTACATGACACGTGTCGTTATTCTATTGAACACGAATTTTCGAGGTGTTACAGTTTTACTCACCGTTTTCGCCCACGTACTCGTAATTCAACCCTCTATCATGCCATCTTCCAATATATTCATTTTAAATTCATTAACATTCCCAAAACACATCCAATCTTCGTGATTAACCCAGTTTTGTTCATTTCACATCCCCGATTGATCCGATTCACGTCCCGGTGCTCCGTTTAGCTCCCGATTAGCTACTTAAACTCTTTTAGACCTGTAAAACATGAATCCCATTAAAAGTAGGCTATTCAAATTAAAAGCTACGTAAAAACATCAACTTAAGCATAAACGATAACCAGTTTTCGACCACGTATCAATTAGGGTTTCTGAGAATTGCCTGGATGAGAATCGGACAAAGACGCCATCTGAACTGAAGTAATCAGAAAATATGCAATTGAAGATTTCGAATGAAAATGAGAATCGGCCGATGCTCTAATCGGATTACATCATAAAAATCAAAGAAAACAAACCTAGATGGGAGTTCGAATGATTGAGTTTTAGGGATTTCTGAAGTGGGTATGGCCAGGTACAATCGCTACAGATGAAGCCGTAGATGAGATTTAGGGTTTGTAAAATTGAATGTGGGTGAAAGATGATAGCCTGCAGAAATCAATTTGATTAGGTTTTGAGATTTAAAGAGAAATCAATTTGCCTTCAACTGATTGAGAGAATTGATTAGGTTACCAAATTTAAGAAGAGCATGGATAGGAAGAAGGAAATTGGCGCTCATATATCAATTCTCTGGCCAAAGAGAATAGCCACATCAAAGTCAAATAGTCAACACTATTTTGCTTTAGTAAAAGAGAGAGATACTAATCCTTTTAACTTTAAACAAAAAATCATACTAATCCTTTTATCTTTAAACAAAAACAAAGATAATATTTTTAAAATTTAAACAAAAAAATTCTATCATTATTTATTCTATAAGATTGTATTGCAAATTCTAAAGTTCATATTCTCGGCAAGTTCAAGCCAAATTAATTCAAGTTAAAGTTCATTCTTCATTAAAACCACACCTATTCAAGTTGTTCAATCATAGTTTCCTTCATTGTGGATCTTCACACTTCAAGGTAACACTTATGATAATACTTTTTTTTAATTTATTATTTAATGAAATCACAAGTTTAAGTGGTTTTGTACATGTATTCTATTATTGTTACACATATATAGTTTTTTTTCTTGTTTCGCCTAAAATTGTGTTTCGTAAAAGCTTCACTGCAGTTGGAGTTAAAAGGAAAATGTTGTTGGTATTTTTAAAACAATCCACTATTAGAAAACTTGTTTAATTGGGCGGTGGAAATAGATGTTTAGGGAGGTTTTTTGATCACCCATACAAATGTCCTGAAAAAATTAGTCTTGTTTATTTGGGCTGTTTTGGAACTGCCCAGAAATACATATGGAATGCCCAAAATAATAAATATAGCATCATGGATCAGAAGACATGGAACGTCCAAAATAAGAATAATCACAAAGTTGAACTCCAGTGGATTTTTTTTAAACTGCAGCATTTATTAAACCAAGCTAGCAAGCAACTAGCTGGTAGCAACCACAAACACAATACAAAGCCAAGGAAACCAAAATACAATTACAAACAAAAAGTTCTCCACTTATCTATACTATATTATAATGCATGAGGGAGGGGTATTTTAAGATACCGAAAAAATAAGAAATTCTTCCCTCTTTATTTATAAAAACACCCCTAAAATGAGGGTAACCTGGTCTTTTAAACACTAATTATATTTTAGTCCCTCATATTATTACACTTAACTCCCTTTATTTTAACAAAATTATGGCTAATTAGTTACACTTATCCCCTTCCACAACAAACTTATAATTATTTTAGGTATTCTTGTCATATCTTATAAACTATAATGTTTTAAAAAAATCCAAAGGTATCGTGATGACCTACTCATTTTTGTCGACATTTCGATAGTTGTCTTGGTCAATGTTGTTGTGTGGATTAAAATGTACAAGTAGATGATGCATTAGTGTACAAGTGATTAAAGCAATGCGTTCTATTTCAAATGCTCAAGACTCTCTACGTTGTTGTCATTAGTATTAGATTAATAATATTCTAACCTTTTTCACTCCGATTTTCGTTTGATTAAGATTGTTCACCAATTTGTTCCGGCGACTAGATTAAATTTCGAAACCTTGCACATATGGGTTTGATATGAGCTTTGTTCGCATTCTGTATGTTTGTGTATTTACTTGGTTAGGTGCACACAAAATGGAATTTTAATTTTCATAAAAAATTATAAAAACGTTTTTAGAAGCATTTTCATTTTCATAAAACTTTTTTTTATAAAAGCGTTTTTTAAAAGTTTGGTAAATAAGTTTTCCACCAACAAACTTTTAGGAAAAAACTCCATAATCTAAACATAATGCATTTTCAAAAACTGAATACCAGATTTTGTTGCATTTTTTTAGGGATTATAAGTACAAAAATACTCTTATAGATAATATTAGTTAGTTGAAAAACGCTACAGATTATTCAATTCGTTAGTTTATAGGTTCTATATATAGTATAATTTATTAGTTTTTTTCACTTCAAGAAATTTCTTGTTCTTTATAAATTTTGGTTTACAGGTATTTCAATTTTCAGTTGTGTATAACTTTGATTTATTCTTCTATGCTCACATTTAACATTCATCTTATTTATTATTCAGTGGTTTTGGAGCTTCAATATTCATCATTTCAAATCTTTACATAGGTATGTATGTTTCTAAAACATGATATATTGTTTGTTTGTTCTTTTTGTATTTATATTATGTCTAACTGTGAACGTTGTTTTTTAGCCTATATTATTTATAACGATAACATGATAAAATCCGTAACTAAAATACTTAACATTTTTTTCCAGTTCCCCAAACTACTTCAGCTACTACTGATGTATCAGTTAAAGAGGAGAACATAAAAGAAACTCATCATCCAAAGGATGTAATAATCAAACAGGAAGAGATACAAGAAATTCCGAAGGATGTTGATCTCGATGATGACAAATGGTGGTGTTACAATACAGATGACATCCTTGAGATGTTTAAGCCATATGAGTACTAAATTGATCTCATCATAATGCAAAGTACTTGACAATTGAGCTTTTTTGCGTCAATAGTTTCTTGAAATAGTTAATAAATTAAATTCTAAATTTAATAATTATTAGATACGTGTAATACTTATGACATATATCCACCACAATAATGTTACCATAAATATTATACGAATAAGAAAACTACCAGAAACGAGTACCGCAATGCAAAGTGTCACCCTCGCCGCATCGCGCGGGTACCCTACTAGTTCCAATCAATAGCTAAGCCCTTACACCTATTTTTTTTTATCTAAATAAAACTAAGAGTCATGATCTCCCCTGAGATCTTCTCAATTCTAACAGGCTCGTTCAAGAAAACCAAATTGTTTCTCGCATGCCAAATGCTGCAAATGGCTACCGATAAGATGGATTGAATAAGCCTCCTTTTATGAAACAGCTCCGGAAATAGTTTGTGAATCAAAATCAAACAATGCTGCAAGTGGCTACCGATAAGATGGATTGAATAGGCAAACGTATAAAACTTACATTACTCCACACGTGAATCAAAATCAAACAATGCAGAGGTTTGCCAATTTCAGACTTACAATAACAGCGATTAATTTAGTATCAGGGCTCCAGATAGCCTGCAAGTTCTTTCCCTCTCTTGCTATTGAATCCGGATCTCTCTTGAACTTCCCTAATCTTACCCTATGCAAATCATTATACCGAAAAAAGTCAGCATTGATAATACAAATCTCAATTTAACCCTACAGCCTACACAATCATATAATGCACTTGACTAGCCTCAACTATTATAAACAGTAAATGCACTTGTATTTATCTTGAACCAACTCAAACACAGGCATGAACTAAAAATTCATCTAGTAACACTTATTAACAAATAACAGCTTCAGTCTAAGAATATGAATTGATAATTCATATGCACACATGATTATACATATATGTGAATACTGCAATTAACATTGAAGTACAAAATAAATGCCTTCAGCTATACACTCCTTCCATTAACAATCTATCAAATAACAAGCACAAATTTTTTATCTGTGAATACATTATTCAATTGTTTGTAGTACATCATTCCTAATGCTTCTAAAAGAATATCAACTACAGTTATGAATAAATATTTTTCTAACGCTACACTGTAGAAGAACATTTAAACATGAGACAAATTCTTGCCAAATTTAGCTTTGTAGTGAGATGCCTTAAAGACATTCTTTAATGTTCCCATATCTCCGAGGGCTGAGATCTGGTGTCCGCCCGCCCCATTGTATCAGTAGCTTGACAAATGACAACAGCAACAACTCTTTTTCTAACGATACACATATCCTACATGGCTATAGGTTCAATTAAAATTGTTCCACCAGAGACTGTAAGGAGAATGTTTAAATAATAGATTGATTCTTTCCAAATATAGCTTTATTGTGAGATGCCTTAAAGACGTTGTGAATCTTAGCACCAGGGCAGTTTACAATTATAGGTTACAGTTTTCTATCTCGATCATTACTGGGTTAGCCGATGAAAATAACGGCCCAAAACACAACTCATTCCTGCCATCTCTAGCAACAGTGCACCTATGTTAATCCAGCACCAGAGCATCTAATCATTCGTACAACATCAATCAAGAGAAACGACAATCCATTCATCTCCAATCAAGAGTTTTGTCGTAATGATCATGCCAATAACAACACAATCAATGGATGGGAAAATGATGAACAAATCGAAGGCAAAACCCTAGTATTACCTTCGTATTCAAACCTGCAACAAAATCCAGATTCTAACATCTTCACGTTCACTTTCCTACATCTCACCTAAACAACCCTAAAACACAACCGTTCAACAAAATCACTTTCAGGATCTCTAAAGTCTAAGCTAATCCACTGTACCCGCCATTGAAAATCTCTAAATTCTGACCTAATCTGCAGATATAGAAGAAACCCTAACAAAAAAACAAAATCTCTTACCTAATCACCACCCATGACTGTTATTCTTCTTCACAACATCATCTCCGTCACCGCGTCGGAAGACATCAACACCCATCTACGCTGCTGAAACGCTATCTCCATAGCCGATAGGCATCAACTTAGTGAAGCAATAGATTTATACAATCATGATAAGAACTATAAGAACCGTGATATCTCATATCTGACCATCCTTCCCGTTTCAAAGCCTACAAATGGCATGAAATCCGATCAAATCTAACCATATGCGGCGGAAAGTTGAAGATGTGGTTAGGGTTTTGGTGGGGTTTCATTGGCGGTGGATGGTGATAGTTTGGTTGTTACAGGTTGTTGCAATAGTGGGTGGTGTTGGGTTGGTGGTTTGATCGGTGCATTTAGGTACGCTTTATTGATATTATTTAGAATAAAAGTGCACCAGTATAAGAATAAAACATAGTATTTTGATAGGTTGTTATATTTTGATGGGGTATGAAAGCAAACGTGCTTAAACGACATAATTATAGGAAATATGAGATACAAAATTATTCTATGATTGAAAAGAGCTTAAACGTAGACATGTTTGATGTAAATATGCAAAATGTAACTATGAGCATTTATGTATATTAAAAGGTAATGAATGAGTTACTATGCATGAATTATTATTAATATCATATTCTTGTATATGTAGGCAATTTGTACATGGACCACATTTTTGGATATCACGTGAATTAAAAGAAAATGGTGGCTGCAAGTTAGCTTATTGGACTTCACATGCGCTGAGATAAATCAATAAATGGGCTTTAACTAATGAATTGGGCCGTATGGAAAAAGGAATGGATGTCGGTGATTTGTGGGGTAGCGCAAGACATGAGAGGGGAGAATTATCATTTAAATGGCTGAAACATGTAATTAGGGGAATTACTTTCATATTTTATCATCCACAGCCGTCAACAAGGGACGAATTGTATTTTTCTTATTCCAACTTTCAAGCTACTCTTAGAGGTCTAACCAATTCAAGATGACAATTGATGCGGTGACGACAAGCATGAGCGGCTAAATCTTTCAGTGACTTCCGCCCGGATGAATGTTTACGCGGTTTGACATAACTATTTGTTTTTCTGAATCTTGTAAACTGGTACAGCTTGACCACTTGTGTTGGATTATTGGTAAACGTTTCTTGTGTTTGAATTACTTGTCGTTTATTAAGCGTATTGGAAACTTCCTTGCGTTGTTAGCGGGTTAGTAAATTGGTGGGTAGTTGATACAAACAAACGGGTTATTAGGTTGCATAGTGAATCTTAAAAACTATCCCTATTAACTAATCAAATTCATTAATTCCGAGGCCATGTTTATGTGGTGTTTTGAATCAGAAAACGGATTTTTATATTAAAACGGGTATTTGGGATTCCGGGGGGAGGTTACTTCTTCTCATCTTGATAACACTTTTCGTGATAAATCGTGTTTTCTTTGCAATTAAACAAACAAACCCCTAAATTAGATAGTTAGTTTTGAGTTAATTTCTTTAACACTGACCACAAATTCCCCGTGGATACGATACCCTACTTACGCTATCTACGTAGCTTATTTAGGTTTTTGATTGACCCTTACGACAGTCATCAAAATGGCGCCGTTGCCGGGGAATTAGTGCGCTTAGTGTTAGTTAGTCAGTTAGTTAGTTGTTCTTGCTTTCTAAAAAAAATCTAAAAAAAAACCCAAAAATATTTTTTTTTGTTTTATCTGTTTGTTCGTGATTTACGTGGGTAGTTGAGTTGTGTTTGTGCAGGATGACAGATCTTACAAAATTTTGTGGCTCTTCTACATGCAAGTTGTGCGGGGAACCACTTCACCCGTGTATCGGTTGCAACGAGGCCCGATTTAGACGGGAAAAAGCGAAATTGGAAGAACCACTGATGCCTTGCTATGAGAATCCTTCCCCTCCGCCATATTTCTGTGATTCTGATACAACGGTGGAGGATGGTTATTACTCTGATGGATGGGATCGGGACGAGGATGCTTATTATGAGCCAAGGACGGATGGACAATGTTTCTGTTGCGGTCGTAATCATACTTATGATTATGATGATGTGTGCGCGGTGTATTTGGAAAATCCAGAGTATTTGAAAGAAAAAAAATGATGGATGCGTACATCTTAAGACCATATCAGGGATACCGACAGTATCATCCCGAGGAATATTCTAAGCCCAAGGGTGTCTATGCTTATCAGACCGAGGAGGAGAAAAAGCTTGCTACGTTGGAAGTGACTTTGTCCAAACTCGAGCAGTATTTATCAGCACCCAACCTTTCCGATGAAGATCGAATCAGCTGTCTAGCTTCCAAGTGTCAAAAGCTAAAAATGAAGATAGAAATAGAAGAGCGTCTTTCACCATTACCTGATGATATTAGAGATTATTCTCACCTGGAGGTGGAGGTTGTGGAGGATAATACCACACCAATGAATCCTTTATCTGATGAAGAGTCACTGGTGGATCAGATGGTGTGTGAGGATGATGAGGCAGAGCAGTATGATGAGATGAATGTGTGTACCGAACCTCTTCCCATATCAATCATTCCAATTAACAAGTGTGGGAAGAGGGTTCGAGGAAGAAGATGAAAAGGGCGAAGCTACAAGACATTGGTGTATATCTCGTGAAGTGGATCAGCCAAACCCGCAGGTGCTTTCTAAACATGCCAATTATACTGACGAGCTTATGGAGATGGCATGTAAAATCCCAGGCATTCATTGGAAATACAAGGGGTAAATGTGCATTGAAACCACCGTAGCGCATATCAGGTACGATCTGGCTGAAGATCTAAAACTTAGCGCTCTCGGGAGGCAGCCCGAGGATGTAAAGTATTGTATTTTTGTTTTGTTTTGTTTTGCGTGTGTGTTCTTGCAGGTTTTAATTATCTTCGATACTTGGGGCTTATTGTCGGTTTTAGAATACCACTAGGACACCTGGGGTGATCCTAAACACTCCCATTACACCTGGTGTGATCTTGAATCAAGGATTTCAAGTATAAATAGGTCTTCATGTTGAACATTTTATTTGTTCATTCACTTGAAATCAATCCTACACTCTCATCTGGAGTTTCCTGGCCAAGAAGGGAGTTTGTTCTTGTAGAAAAGATAGCTAGGACCCTTTGTAAGTGTCTTAGCCCTTTCTTTAGTTCAGTTTTATAGTTTAAAAACCGAAAAGTCAAAGTTATCGTAAATTAGCTTTGACCTTCGGTTTAAACTCAAATGGTCCAGCCACTATCCGAATTGAATGTGGTTATGTGACCATAATTAGGTAGGTGATTAACCCTTAAAAGGGCACCTCCTAATTATTTCGTTTGCTTAGTTAATTGTCGGGTCAAACTATTTATTTAAAAAGTCAAACTGGACAGAATCATGATATATAATTAAAATTTATAATTCAGAGGTTATAAATTATTGAGTAAATTGCCATTTTAGTCCCTGAGTTTTGTCCAAATTTGCCATTTTGATTCAAATAGTTTTATTTTCCCCCTTGGGTCCCTGACTTTTACATTTTGTTGCCATTTTGATCACTTTGCCTAACTACATCCAAAAACCCAGTTTGTAACAGGGGTATTTTGGGGATTTCCTTAAAAAATGTTTTCAGTTGCCATTTTGATCCAATTCCAAAAAATCAAAAAAATAAAAAAAAAATAAAAAAAATTCCAAAAAATAAACAAAAATTCTAAAAAATTCAAAAAAATCTAAAAAATTCAAAAAAATCTAAAAAATTCTAAAAAATCATAAATATTCTAAAAAATTCTAAAAAATATAAAAAAATTCTAAAAATCATAAAAATTCTAAAAAATCAAAAAAATTCTAAAAAATCCAAAAATCATTAAATGTTTCGGCACGAACCGTTTCGACCCGTACCGTTTCGAACCGAACCGTTTCGACCCGTACTGTATCGAACCGAACCGTTTCGACGCGAACCGTTTCGAACCCGTACCGTATCGAACCGTACCGTTTCGACGCGAACCGTTTCGAACCGTACCGTTTCGACCCGTACCGTATCGAACCGAACCGTTTCGACGCGAACCGTTTCGAGCCGAACCGTTTCGACACGAACCGTTTCGACCCGTACCGTTTCGAACCCGAACCGTTTCGAGCCGAACCGTTTCGACGCGAAGCGTTTCGACCCGTACCGTTTCGACCCGTACCGTTTCGACGCGAACCGTTTCGAACCGAACCGTATCGAACCGAACCGTTTCGACGCGAACCGTTTCGAACCGTACCGTTTCGACCCGTACCGTATCGAACCGAACCGTTTCGACGCGAACCGTTTCGAACCCGAACCGTTTCGACCCGAACCGTTTCGACCCGTACCGTTTCGAACCCGAACCGTTTCGAGCCGAACCGTTTCGACGCGAAGCGTTTCGACCCGTACCGTTTCGAACCGTACCGTTTCGACGCGAACCGTTTCGAACCGAACCGTTTCGACGCGAACCGTTTCGAACCCGAACCGTTTCGAACCGTACCGTTTCGAACCGTACCGTTTCGAACCCGAACCGTTTCGAGCCGAACCGTTTCGAACCGTACCGTTTCGACGCGAACCGTTTCGAACCGAACCGTTTCGACCCGTACCGTATCGAACCGAACCGTTTCGACGCAAACCGTTTCGAACCCGAACCGTTTCGAACCGTACCGTTTCGAGCCGAACCGTTTCGAGCCGTACCGTTTCGACGCGAACCCTTTCGAACCGAACCGTTTCGACGCGAACCGTTTCGAACCGAACCGTATCGAACCGAACCGTTTCGACCCGTACCGTATCGAACCGTACCGTTTCGACCCGTACCGTATCGAACCGAACCGTTTCGACGCGAACCGTTTAGAATTATTTGGATTTTTTAGAATTTTTATGCTTTTTTATGCTTTTTTTGATTTTTATATTTTTTTGAATTTTTTAGATTTTTTATGATTTTTTAGAATTTTTATGATTTTTTAGAATTTTTTAGATTTTTTTGAATTTTTTAGATTTTTTAGAATTTTTTAGATTTTTTAGAATTTTTTAGAATTTTTTGAATTTTTTGGAATTTTTTTGATTTTTTGAAATTTTTTTGATTTTTTGGAATTGGATCAAAATGGCAACTGAAAAGGTTTAAATTGAAAAGAGTAACTGGGTTTTTGGATGGAGTTAGACAAAGTGATCAAAATGGCAACAAATGTAAAAGTCAGGGACCCAGGGGGGAAAATAAAACTATTTGGATCAAAATGGCAAATTTGGACAAAACTCAGGGACTAAAATGGCAATTTACTCTAAATTATTTTTTAACACTCTAATGACTTAGTAATCATTATTAGAACATGTCCAAACAGGTCTACCCCGACAATTCTAAGTCTAAGGTCAGTTCGCAACCGAAAGTCGCAAAAGCTTGACTTTGGCTTTAACTTTCAGTTCTGACCCAAATGAGCTTAATTCTCCCATGTTTTAAGCTTCTATTAGGACCACCTTATGTTGTAGTATAACCCTCTGGAGTTATATTATTTGGTCCTTAATAGTTTGAATTATATGCTCAAGTCCGTTATTATGCTTATAAATGCAATTTTTGCCCTTTCGACATATAAACGAGATTTTTAGAAATTTGAGTGGACAAAAACCTTTGTTACTAATATATAAGTATGTCCCAAAAATTTGACATCAGTTCTTGCTCTCAAACAGAAGTTATGCTTGATATCGTAAATTGAAGCCTTTTATTAATTAAAATGCGATATCTTGCATAAGTCATGTTTAAGCATAGGTTTTGACCCAAAACTCATTACCTACTGTTAAGATATTATTTTTAGGGATTTTTGGAATTTTTTTATCAGATTATAATCTAATCATATCATGGAGTTCTTGTAAAATTCTGTAAATGACGATAATACCCTTTTCATGCATAAAATGAGATTAACAAATGATTTGGATGCCAAACTTTTTCCTACTGATTTTATATATTAAATAAATTATTTTGAGCATTTAAAACTGATCAAATCTCAGATTCCTATAAACATCTTGATTATTGTCCATTAGCGATTTTTACGCTAATTAGGTGCATAGTATGGTTTAAAACCATACTTAACACCCAAGACTTGTTACCTACTGAATTTTTAAATAAATTTTAATGTTATTACAGTAGGTATAAGTCATGAACTCAGACTTCCAAAAATGTCATTAAAAGCATATGTGAAACGACCAAAATACCCTTTCGGGGCATAGTTTAGCGATAAATGGTAAACCTCACATATATATAATATCTTACTGATGTAATGTGATAAAATAAATATGTTTACTGATTACCTAAGACCAGAACCTCAGTTTATTATAAAATCTCTTTTATAATCATTTAAAATGACCAAAATGCCCCTACGGGACTTAAATTGGTTTTAAATACTTTTTTGGCATATATGTTAACATCTTACTGATGTATTAACATATTCTAAGCATAATAACATTTGAGACCTGTATATAATTCATTTGGCTACCCGTTATACATTTACGCGTTCAGATCAGCTTATGTGACTAGTATACATAAAATAGCCGAAACGGGTTTAACCCTATCATTTAATCTTCAAAATCCAGAATGTGATTAGTTTACCCATATTATACAAGTATCCAAACTTGTTGGGTCTAAACCACATTCCATTCCGGTCTCCGCTTAATCTAGCGCTTAGAACCGTAAAGTATCATTCCAACTAACCGGTCTAAGTCTTTGACTTAAATAAAGACTCGTTAGTATCCTAATAGGTTATTAAACCTTCCTTACAGATTGAGTAGCTTCAGTAGAAGGTATTTCCATAAGGCTTTAGGAATATACAGCTGAGTTACTTCTTCACATCTAGCTCAGGTAAATACTTTTAACTTATTTTCTCTTATACAGGCTTGGGATACGGTATTATAATAATACCGCTTGGCCGGGTATGAAATCATTTAATCGGATTGTGATTAATAAATTGCATAACCCGTTTTAATCTGTTTTGTTTGATAACATAAACATTGGGGGTTAATACGACCATGTCCTGGATATCCTTGGCTCATTTCATTTGTAAATGACCACGACCTATGCGCGGGGTATAGGCATACACCTGAAAGATGCAAATGCTAAATAACCCACATGATGGGTATAACTCCTTTGTGGGTTCTATAGTGGTGAGTCGGTTAATCATGACCGGCTTCTAAACCGGCCCCATATGTATGACAAACATGTAAAACGGCATACAAGATTATCTTAAATAATTGTCCCAAGTATAAATGGCTTGTGCTTTGTGCACTTAAATCAATTTTCTTAAACTCTTTTCAAATGAGTCAGTTAATTGTATTTACCAGTGAAAACTGACGTATTTTCCAAAGACTAAATGACAGGTACCTCACGTAACTAGGCTGGAGCTACTCGGTGTCAAATAAGAGGATCTTGCAAATCCTTAGATTCCTGAAGTCTGTTATTTTAGTTTTCTTGTATTTTATTTTATGATCCGCCTGTGAATCTCTATTACAACCAAGTCTGTATATTCTTTTATTCCCCCCCGAGAGTTGTAAAACTGAAAACGTTAAAAGAAAATGGGGACATGAACTCACTGTATTGCGTCCGGCAATAAGTTCTAGCAACCGTGTTCCGTAAGCGTGAGTCAACCTACAAGGGTTTTAACTCATTAGACACGTCGGTCTTTCCCAGACCTTGTACTCGTTGTTCATCTTGAACGTTTATTATCTATGTTTTGTTTTCTTGGAACACTTGTGTATTTTAAGTAATATGTTGGCATTTGTTTTATGTGTATGCTTTGATTCGAGGCTTTAAACTTGTTCCTCAATTATATTTCTATATCTTTTATAGATATAAGTGTTAAAAATATTTATTTTTAACGTCATGAATAAGTCGCCGTACGTGTACGACATCCTTGTGAGAGTACATTTCAACAAGTGTATGAGAGTACATCATCATGTACTTGAGCCTTTTATTCGTATACGTATACCGTATTTATACGTGTGGTATAACATATTTATACGTGTAGGTATACCGTATTTATACGTGCGGTATACCGTATTTATACGTGTGATATACCATATTTATACGTGTGGTATACCGTATTTATGTATTATTACAATATATATTTATAAAAATATACATGTATTTTACATTGGGCCTAGCCCACCTTTTTTGTTATTGGGCTTAGTTCACACATTTTTTCATTAGGCCCATATCCTTAAGTTATTAGGCCTAACCCATGTTATTATTGTATTTGGGCCTAGCCCATTTTTAGTTATTATATGTGGGCTTATTTAGTGTTTATGGAATGGGCCTTTGCCCATGTGCTCAAGGTATTGGGCCTAGCCCAATATTATATAAGTTGGTCCAATTTTTATGTTCATGCAGTTTTGGTAAACTTTCACTAATTATGCTGGTAACTTTTATAACCATACCTTGTGTTATTTTTGCATTAACTTTTCGGTTTTTCGTTGACGGTAATACATATGTTAGGTGTCTAAAATATTTCATTTTTAGACTTGTCATAATGTTCGGTTTATATAACTTTTGTTATCGAAATTGTTCGTTTCGCCGACGTGGCATTAAGTGTCGTCCGATATCCGTCATTCGAGATTCGTCGTCCGATGTTCGCGTCTTAAGTTATGACATTGCACAAGAGTGTTCCAAGTGTTCGCGAGGTTCACGACTATCGTCATGCTTGTGAATGTATGGGAAGTTTCGGTTATTTGGAGGTGTATATTCGTTGTAAAAATTGTACGCATTATTGTAGTACATTTTCCTAGTACTAATACATACACATACTTATACAAGTAATATACACTAATAGAGTATTTAACATATGTATATATAATTTTCTCAAAAATTATATTTATTGTTATACATTTAACTTTTCACACTCTTACTTATTAAAAATACTTTCAAGTATTTAAGTAAACTCTTGTATGGTTAATGCTTAACCATTGTGATTAGGGTTTGCATAATCATGATTAGGGTCGCTAATCACAACGAAGTTTACTAATCACGATTAACCATGTTAATCACCCAGTTAATCTCATTTTAATCGCGATTAATATTTTAAAAAATTTCGCCATAGTTTTCCCTAAACTCTGGCGTTTTCCCGCGTTTTTAAAACGCGTTTTCAAGCATGTTTAACACCCTTAATCATGATCAATCCAAGCCTAGTTTCATTCCATCACTTAGCATGAATAATCCTACTTTTAACATCCTCATTTCCATGAACCTTTTTGTATATTTTTATACACACATTTAAAATATATGGTGACATTTTTAGACTAGATCAACAAGATTATTAAAATCATATTATTTCCTAAATATTTTCCATGTTGTTCTTTCTTTTAAACAACTTGTTAAGACCACCTTTCTAACATATTCTTTAGTAAAAATCGTGGTCTTTAATTTCTACAAAAATCACATACATGTTGTAACGTGTTTTTAGATTGTAGTAAAGTTCATGGATCATAAGTTTGATGATCTTGGTTAGATTTAAACATCAAAATGTTTAAATCATCACTTTTGTTCTTAATCATGCAAGATTATCCTTGTAAATAATCTAGTTTAACAAGATCAACACATTTAAAAGCATCATCTAGCAAATAATAGTATAATCCACATAATATACATCACATTTAGTCTGCTTTTATGGTGTGTTTAGAGTTTTAAAGCTTTGATTATTGTTTTGTTCAAGATGATCAACATACTTTATACTAAACTACATAGTATAAAAAAAACTTAAAAATATATGGTAAGAAGCCTTACAACTTTGCAAGATTATAGTGAGGATAAAGGAAAAATTTAAGCTCCAAATGAAGTCCTAAGGATCCCCCATGCTTGCACCTTTCTTAAATGATCTTGGAATGGGGTTATTATGCTTAAAATGGTGTGTTTAGTGTATGAAAAAGATGAGATTTGAGGGTGTTGGGGCTGCCGAAAGTAGAAGGGAAAAATAAAGGGTTTTGGTGTGTGATATTTGTGTAGTGGAAATGAAAGAATGATGGTAATGTTTGTTTAAAAATGTTGGAACAATCTAAATTAGTCAACATACAATCTTACAACCTTACCAAGCATAATCATATCATCTTTTAATTAAGAGTATGGCCGAGACATATGGGGGGAAGTATGATGGTTGTTTTTTTTTTTCATATTAACCATGTGATATAAATGGTAAAATGTAAGATATTTTGGTCATTAATTTAGTTAGGGTAATTAGGGTGTTAATGATAGTTTTGGGTTTTAATAAAGTCTAATTAGTTTACTAGTTTAGTGGGTATAGGTTTTGGATGGTAAAAATACCACTAGTTCGTTCGTCGGTTCAATATAGGGTGTTATATAAAAGATATTATATAATACCGGGAGCAATAGTTTTATTTTACCATCAATTTTACGGCGTTTATTTAAGGCGTTTACGACGCCAAAGTATCGCTAACTAGTTCGCTAGCCTTTTAGTTTAGGAGATTGGATGGTAGGAATATAATTTATTCGCCTAACGGCTCGAACTTGGACAATGTGTGACCGTCGTGGTGTAACACTAGGAGTTTATGTTTCGGGTATTCCATTGATATCCCTAAGCTTATTTAGGATGTAAATATTATTTACAAGTCCTACGGATATTAAAAATGCCGTTTTTTTTAGCTTCGCGGACAATTTTTTTTTTTTTTTGTTACAGTTTGGCGCACAACGAACAACTTAAAAATATACATTTTTTTAAGTTTATATGTTTTATCAATTGGTGCCTCTAGTTAGGAGTTTTTATTTATATTCCAACTATAATATTCTTTCATGCCATCCGTTGCTCGTTTGGACAGTTTTCAGAACTAGCTGGCACAAATAGTGTGTTCCGGTGAATAGTGTTTTCAGCATTTCGCCAACATATTAGGATACAGTTTGTAGTTTTCTCGCAACGTGGCGATTGTATTAGTATTGTTTGACATATATAACCATGTCCTATGATTGCTAGACTTTGTACGACCTAATCATGCAATAATTAAATCGTAATGAACGTAATTAAACGTTAATTCAAGTGTCTAAGTTGTACGGAATTATCATTATTTTTGCCAGTTGTCACATTCTCCCCCCTTTAGAAGAATTTCGTCCCGAAATTCAAGTCGTGTTACCGGTTGCAGGGGAGTCTTGAAACAGGTGAGGGTACTTGGATTTCATTTGGTCCTCACGTTCCCACGTATACTCGGGACCGTGACGCGAGTTCCAACGAACTTTCACTAGTTTTCTACGACTTTTCCGTGTCTTGTGGACTTTCCAGTCCGTAACCTCAACAGGTTCTTCGGTAAATTGGAGTTTGTCGTTGACATATATCTCGTTCGCTGAGATGACGACCGTTTCTTGAGTAAGGCTTTTCTTGAGATTAGACATGTGAAATGTGTCGTGTACACTGCTGAGCTCCTCAGGTAGTTTTAACTTGTACGCAACAGTTCCGATCTTTTCCAGGATTTCGAAAGGCCCAATGTAACATGGGTTCAACTTTCCGCGTTTACCAAATCTTACTACGCCCTTCCAAGGCGAGACTTTCAACAATACCATGTCTCCGACCTCGAAAGCTAATGGTTTGCATCGCCTGTCAGCGTAGCTCTTTTGTCTATCGCGAGCCACCTTGATGCGGTCTCGTATTTGAATGATCTTATCTGTAGTCTCCTGAACTAATTCCGGACCGATGAGTTGTTTATCCCCGGTCTCCGCCCAACACAGCGGGGATCGACACTTTCGTCCATACAAAGCTTCAAACGGGGCGGCCTGAATGCTAGTGTGATAGTTATTATTGTATGAGAACTCCACTAAGGGTAATTGAGTATCCCGACTTCCACCCAGATCCATCACACAAACGCGTAGCATGTCCTCCAAGGTCTGTATTGTTCGTTCACTTTGGCCGTCCGTTTGAGGGTGAAAGGTCGTACTAAGATTTAGCTGTGATCCAAAGGTCTTTTCAAATGATTGCCATATCCTTGACACGAATCGACCATCTCGGTCCGATATAATAGAAACAGGCACTCTGTGTCGTGCCACAACCTCCTTGAGATAAATTTCGGCCAGTTTCTTAGTGCTATCTTTTTCACTGATTGGTAGGAAATGCGCGGACTTTGTAAGTCGATCAATAATTACCCAAATCATATCATGGCCTCCCGAGGTTCGGGGTAACTTAGCAATGAAGTCCATCGAGATTTGTTCCCATTTCCATACGGGAATTTTAGGCTATTGTAGTAAACCTGATGGCTTTTGATATTCCGCCTTAACCTTGGCGCATGTAAGGCATTTTCCCACATAAGTAGCAATATCGGCTTTAAGCTTAGGCCACTAATAAAATTCTTTTAAGTCTTGGTACATCTTATCCGATCCTGGGTGTATAGAGTACCTTGACTTATGAGCTTCGTCCAAGATAATTGCTCGTAGGTCGCCAAAGAATGGTACCCAAATTTGTCCCATAAAATACACTGTTCCATCCTCCTTTGGCACCAATTGTGCCTCCATTCCCCGTAAGGATTCGGCTCGTATATTTTCTGGTTTAAGCGCTTCTTGTTGAGCATCGTAAATCCGAGAGGTGAGATCAGTTTGTACGGTCATCTCTAAGGCTCGCCCCCTTAGAGGTTTTGCACGTTCCTTGCGACTCAAGGCGTCCGCTTCGACGTGCGCCTTGCGTGGATGGTCCTTGATCTAACAGTTATAATCGTTCAATAATTAGATCCATCGTCGTTGGCACATATTCAAGTCCTTCTGATCAAATATGTGTTGTAAGCCCTTGTGGTCTGTAAAGATTGTACAACGAGTACCATATAAGTAGTGATGCCAGATCTTCAATGCAAATACCACTGCACCTAACTCGAGATCGTGCATGGTATAATTTTTCTCATGTACCTTCAACTGACGAGACGCGTACGCGATGACCTTGTCTCGTTGCATCGACACACAACCAAGACCTTGATGTGATGCATCACAATAGACCCTGAAGTCATCGGTACTATTGGTAAGGATAAAATTGGCGCGTCACAAAGTTTATCTTTCAGTAGCTGAAAAGCCGCCTCTTTTTTCTCGCCCCAATCAAATTTCTTGTCCTTTTGCGTTAGGGATGTTAGCGGTTGAGCAATTTTTGAAAAGTTCTCTATGAATCGTCTATAATAGCCCGCCAATCCCAAAAATTGTCGTACCTCAGTGGGGGTCTTAGGCGCTTCCCAGTTCTTTATCGCTTCAATCTTAGCCGGGTCGACATGAATTCTCTTCCCATTTACCACATGATTTAGGAACTGTACCTTGCGAATCCAAAATTCGCACTTCGAAAACTTTGCATACAGTTGTTCGTTTTTCAAGAGTTCCAAAATAGCTCGTAGATGTTGCTCGTGTTCCTCCTTGGTCCGCGAATAAATTTGAATATCATCAATAAACACGATTATAAACTTGTCCAAATACGGCTTGCACACGTGGTTCATGTGGTCCATGAATACCGCCGGTGCATTTGTCAAGCCGAACGGCATAACAAGAAACTCGTAATGTCCATAACGAGTTCTAAAGGCCGTCTTGGGAATACTTTCCTCATGTATCCTTAACTGATGGTATCCCGATCTCAGATCGAACTTAGAGTAGTAGCTGGAACCTTGTAGTTGATCGAACAAGTCGTTGATTCTCGGCAAGGGATATCGGTTTATGATGGTCAGCTTGTTTAACTTCCTATAGTCAATGCACATGAGAAAGTTGCCGTCTTTCTTTTTAACAAATAATACCGGAGCTCCCCAAGGTGAGAAACTCGGTCTAATAAATCCTTTATCTAGTAGCTCATGCAGCTGAGTAGCTAACTCCTGCATTTCTGATGGAGCTAACCGATATGGTGATTTCACCACTGGTGCCGCTCCTGGCACCAAATCAATCCGAAACTCTACTTGTCGATGTGGAGGCAGTCCAGGTAAGTCTTCTGGAAAGACTTCTGGAAACTCTCTCATGACAGGATGTCTTCTAACTTTGGCTCCTTGGTTTCCTTGTCAACTACGTGGGCGAGGAAGGCTATACAGCCTTTTCGGAGACACTTTTGCGCCTTCATGTAATTAATGATTCATAGGGGTGTCTCGCGCTTCTCCCCATGAGTTACAAGCATTTCTTCATTTGGCAGTGGGATGCGGATGGTTTTCTTGTGACAAACCACTTCCGCCCGGTTGTCGGACAACCAGTCCACTCCGACAACTACATCAAAACTACCCAAACCAACATGTAGAAGGTCGATAGAAAATTTTTGCACCCCGAGCTCGAGTGTACAACCATTAATAACTTCATTCGCCTCGATAAATTTTCCGTTTGTCAATTCTATAGAATATGGGACGTCTAATTTGCTCGAATTTAAGCCAAGTATATTCTTAAATTTTATAGATATAAAACTAAATTCGGCGCCAGTATCAAATAGAACGGATGCAAAGTGTTGGTTTATAGGGAATGTACGCGTAACTACATTCAGATCCTGGCGTGCCTCGCGTGCTCCTATCGTAAAAACTCTCCCACGGGCTTAATTTTCCTTCAGGCAATCCTTCATAAAATGCCCCATGTCTCCACTGTTGTAACATCCTTGCCCATTTCCAGCTCCATTTCCGTTGCCATTGCCATTCCTATTTCCACTCTGATTGTTGTTGTCACTTCCTCCACGGTTTGCGTTTCTCCTTCCCGTTCCTTCCCAGCATGTTTCTTTGTTGTGCCCATCCTTTCCACATTTTTCACACCTAAGGTTCGTGCAACGGCCTACATGATGAAGCTTGCACCTATCACATTTGGGCTTGGACCCCAAATAACCTTTACCCCTGGTTTCGTTAGTTGCCACATAAGCTTTACTACCACGGGGTGAGTTCACTTCCCTTCGTTTTCTAGCATTCGAGTTATCGTTGTTTGCTAGGGTACCTTTCTTAAAGTTCGAAAACTTTCGTTTGTTATCACTTGCAGACTCCACACGAGTCTCCTTTTTGTTAGCACCAGACTTTGAAAATTTCCCCAAATAAAGAGCCTCCTCGGTGAGGGCAACAGCCAACTCAATAGCCTCACTGATAGAAGGGAGCTTAGAAGAAGTAATCATGCTCAGAATATTTGGAGCAAGTCCCCATATATATCTCTCAATCCTCTTAAACTCCAGTTCCACCAGATAGGGAACAACCCTTGACAAATCATGGAAACGTTGTGTGTACCCAATGATATCAGATCCGATCATCTTTAAATTCCAAAACTCAGTCTCAAGTTTTTGAATCTCAACCCTCGAACAATACTTCTTTCTCATCAGCTCCTTGAGCTCTTCCCAACTCATAGCATATGCAGTAGTTTCCCCTTTAGTCTGAAACTGTAGGTTCCACCATGACAAGGCTCCATCCAAGAACAACCCAGAAATGTTGGTGACCCTTTGTTCAGGAAGACATTTGCTCATTCTCAGGAATGAGTCTGTCTTCTCGGTCCAACATACAAACGCTACGGCACCTCCTGTGCCATCGAAGTTCAGAGGTTTGTAGTCTAGGAACTGCTTGTACTTGCAACCTGAAACATTTGCAATACCAAACCATGAATGAGCATTGTCAAAGGACGAATAGAACGTAAGGGGGTATTGTAATGTGTCATAGACGACATAACATTACCAGTAGGGGGATTGTTTCCTGATGTACCACTGCTTTGCTCGGAGCGGTTGGCTTCGTACTGCGCGATTACCTGTGAGATGCGCTCATTCAGTTTAGCTTCCGTCCTCGGCATAGGGTTTGTGTTGGTGTTTCGTATCAGTGGCATTATCCCCTAATAAGAAGTATCGAGTAGATTAGGCAAATATTTGTCAAATATGTGTCTACTAAGGTGCATATATATAATATAAATGATCATCACATCATCCAAACATGCAATCACATAAGCAACACATGCGCACGTATGAGCAACAATGTATAATAAAGAAAACAAACTACTGAGCTTTTATATATTAGACAACTTGATACATTGTTTTGTAGAAGAAAACAAAAGGACTCGAGGTCACATCACCTCGGTCGTACAAGTTCATAATACACAAAAGTAGTAAGTCTTTTTCTTCTACATTGGTCTTCCAAGGTCTTCAAGTGTTTTCAACTCAAACTAGGTCTTCATATGTACATGAAAGTGGGACTGCAACTCCCACACAAAAGTACCTGTAATAATCACCTAAGGAGTAGGAGAGGTGGGGTGTGGTGAAGGATAGATCAAGTTGCGAAGATGGGCACACTCATCCTCCAGCTCGTAGACACTGCGAGAGAGGGCACTGATTTACTGTTGGAGCACTTAGACGAGTGCTCGAACAGAAATGTCAGGGTCGACAGGTGCGGGTGTGGTGGTGATGATGGTGGTGGAGGGTAGGCTGGTGGCGGTGGTGGCTAACAAATTTTGTTCGTTTAGTTGACTAGTCTCAACCGACTCGTGATATAGATCGAATGCTAGGTGTGAACAAATACGTGTGATCTTCCGGTGTCATAGGGTGTTACAGTACCACATCGGTTAGTGTTCTACCAGATAGAAACTTGAGCAACTTAAGAATTTCGAATAATTAGTGATCATTAGCTTGACCTGCAGAGCCCATCAGGATTTCCATGCACTGCAAGCTGTTATTACGTGGGCCCCCGTAATAATAAATTGCCTTGCATGGTCACCCTAATGTTCTATCATTCAGAGCAGACGATCAGTTTGAGAGGGGACACTACTATCTTCATACCTTCAACATAGAAGGGACCTTCATGATGGTCGACGTGCTAACATCCGTTGTCATTACTCGCGAAGTGGCACAACGTTAGGCGAAGTAGAAATAAAGGGAATTTGTAGCAATAGTAGCTGGAGGGGCACCTTCAAGATGAGTACTTCATCTTCCTGGTCTGGACAAGAGTGTCGTCAATCATGATTCGTAAAAGCCACAGGGACCTCGCCCCACAAATAGAGTTGTTGTCCAGGGTTGCCTCCTCCGCCTCGTCGTCGTCACTACCGAAGTCAGGCATCTTCCACATTCAAGGGAAGAACAACCATCTTCTACGACATCAAGCTTAAGGTTTCACTTAGTAACTACATCTGCCATAAGCTCCGCAATAGATTCGAGGTCGATATTCTCACCGCGCGAGTCAAGAACAACAATAGAATTTGAAGTCGAAGGTATTTCATTTTCGACAAAATATTTCGTACAACTTGCATATATATATATATAATTAAACATAGCATTTCAAATATAATCACATTGGTCTGCGCGAATCAATCTAGTTCGGCAAGTCTATCCCATATAGACTAAGCCCCAAATAATGTCCTCGCATTATTTTCTTGAAAAGAGTTTTGTTAGTGGATCTTGGTGTCTTTGTTTCTGCAATGAAAAACATTTTTATTGTTGCAAAAATGTTTTCGTGAGAGGATCCTAGTGATTGTAGACAAGACTCGAGAAGGAATCCTAGTTCACTACAATCGAAGCTCCGATACCAATCTTTCACACCCGTTCATTAGCGGAAGCGCGCGGTGTGAACTTGATTAGTTTTTCATTGCATACGATAATAGTAAACAACTACATGATTAAAAACCTACGATGTTCATCCATTGTCATAAGTTAAGTATTACACCCCATAAGTTGGTTAAGATACACGACAACATAAGTTTTAAGTGTTACAAAAGACTAGTTCAACATAAGTTTTAAATACAAGGCTTTGCATCCTATATCTCATTGAAGATGAGATATATGGACCAACCCTCCAAAAGGATGACATTGAATACTTGTTATTCCAAAAGCTTCAAAAGAACCACCAGCACCAAGATCCCATTAGTTTCCTGAAATACATGTAAGTTTGAAAACATCAACAAAAGTTGAGCGAGTTCATGTGTTTTAAGTTCGTAAGTATCAAATGAATCTCAAAAACATTTGAAATTTCGAGTGTTGTAAGTTGGTATGTAAAGAGTCTATGAATTTAATGATCATTAATGTTTTGCAAAGACATTAATATGTGTGCCGACATAGGAAGCACTCAACCCGGTAGACGATTTAAGTGTCGATTCACTTCGAAAGTGACACAAAAGCACTCTAAGTGGCCGCACAAGGACCGTGAGTGGGGCTCGCCCATACCCGATAGATCTACCCCCTGTTCCGTGGTCCTTAAAAGGATTAATAGTGCCTAAGTTAGCGCCTATTCGCACGTGATCCAATAATTCATTCCATAGCTTAATCATAGCCTTGTTACATGTATTTCCCCCGAGAGTTGTAAAAATGAAAACGTTAAAAGAAAAGGGGGACATGAACTCTCTGTATTGCCTCCAGCAATAAGTTCTAGCAACCGTGTTCCTTAAGCGTGAGTCAACCTACAAGGGTTTTAAAACATTAGACACGTCGGTCTTTCCCAGACCTTGTACTCGTTGTTCATCTTGAACGTTTATTATATGTGTTTTGTTTTCTTGGAACACTTGTGTATTTTTAGTAATATATTGGCATTTTTTTATGTGTATGCTTTGATTCGACGCTTTATACTTGTTCCTCAATTATATTTCTATATCTTTTATAGATATAAGTGTTAAAAATATTTATT
The DNA here is from genome assembly GCA_030545235.1 of Helianthus tuberosus. Taxonomy (NCBI): domain Eukaryota; kingdom Viridiplantae; phylum Streptophyta; class Magnoliopsida; order Asterales; family Asteraceae; genus Helianthus; species Helianthus tuberosus. The sequence continues at coordinate 143,365,093 of CM060410.1, read as the reverse complement.
TTTAACGTCATAAATACGCCGCCATACGTGTACGGCATCCTTGTGAAAGTACATTTCAACAAGTGTATGAGAGTACATCAACATGTACTTGAGCCTTTTATTCGTATACGTATACCGTATTTATACGTGTGGTATAACGTATTTATACGTGTAGGTATACCGTACTTTTACGTGCGGTATACCGTATTTATACGTGTGATATACCGTATTTATACGTGTGGTATACCGTATTTATGTATTATTACAATATATATTTATAAAAATATACATGTATTTTACATTGGGCCTAGCCCATCTTTTGTGTTATTGGGCTTAGTTTACACATTTTGTCATTGGGCCAAGCCCATATCCTTAAGTTACTAGGCCTAACCCATATTATTATTATTGTATTTGGGCCTAGCCCATTTTTAGTTATTATAAGTGGACTTATTTAGTGTATATGGAATGTGCATTTGCCCATGTGTTCAAGGTATTGGGTCTAGCCCAATATTATATAAGTTGGTCCAATTTTTGTGTTCATGCATTTTTGGTAAACTTTCACTAATTATGCTAGTAACTTTTATAACCATACCTTGTGTTATTTTCGCATTAACTTTTCGGTTTTTCGTTAACGGTAATACATACGTTAGATGTCTAAAATATTTCATTTTTAGACTTGTCATAATGTTCGGTTTATATAACTTTTGTTATCGAAATTGTTCGTTTCGCCGACGTGGCATAAAGTGTCGTCCGATGTCCGTCATTCGAGATTCGTCGTCCGATGTTCGCGTCTTAAGTTATAACATTGCACAAGAGTGTTCAAAGTGTTCGCGAGGTTCGCGACTATCGTCATGCTTGTGAATGTTTGGGAAGTTTCGGTTATTTGGAGGTGTATATTCGTTGTAAAAATTGTACGCATTATTGTAGTACATTTTTCTAGTACTAATACATACACATACTTATACAAGTAATATACACTAATAGAGTATTTAACATATGTATATATAATTTTCTCAAAAATTATATTTATTGTTATACATTTAACTTTTCACACTTTTACTTATTAAAAATACTTTCAAGTATTTAAGTAAACTCTTGTATGGTTAATGCTTAACCATTGTGATTAGGGTTTGCATAATCATGATTAGGGTCGCTAATCACAACGAAGTTTACTAATCACGATTAACCATGTTAATCACCCAGTTAATCTCATTTTAATCGCGATTAATATTTTAAAAAATTTCGCCATAGTTTTCCCTAAACTCTGGCGTTTTCCCGCGTTTTTAAAACGCGTTTTCAAGCATGTTTAACACCCTTAATCATGATCAATCCAAGCCTAGTTTCATTCCATCACTTAGCATGAATAATCCTACTTTTAACATCCTCATTTCCATGAACCTTTTTGTATATTTTTATACACACATTTAAAATATATGGTGACATTTTTAGACTAGATCAACAAGATTATTAAAATCATATTATTTCCTAAATATTTTCCATGTTGTTCTTTCTTTTAAACAACTTGTTAAGACCACCTTTCTAACATATTCTTTAGTAAAAATCGTGGTCTTTAATTTCTACAAAAATCACATACATGTTGTAACGTGTTTTTAGATTGTAGTAAAGTTCATGGATCATAAGTTTGATGATCTTGGTTAGATTTAAACATCAAAATGTTTAAATCATCACTTTTGTTCTTAATCATGCAAGATTATCCTTGTAAATAATCTAGTTTAACAAGATCAACACATTTAAAAGCATCATCTAGCAAATAATAGTATAATCCACATAATATACATCACATTTAGTGTGCTTTTATGGTGTGTTTAGAGTTTTAAAGCTTTGATTATTGTTTTGTTCAAGATGATCAACATACTTTATACTAAACTACATAGTATAAAAAAAACTTAAAAATATATGGTAAGAAGCCTTACAACTTTGCAAGATTATAGTGAGGATTAAGGAAAAATTTAAACTCCAAATGAAGTCCTAAGGATCCCCCATGCTTGCACCTTTCTTAAATGATCTTGGAATGGGGTTATTATGCTTAAAATGGTGTGTTTAGTGTATGAAAAAGATGAGATTTGAGGGTGTTGGGGCTGCGGAAAGTAGAAGGGAAAAAGAAAGGGTTTTGGTGTGTGATATTTGTGTAGTGGAAATGAAAGAATGATGGTAATGTTTGTTTAAAAATGTTGCAACAATCTAAATTAGTCAACATACAATCTTACAACCTTTCCAAGCATAATCATATCATCTTTTAATTAAGAGTATGGCCGAGACATATGGGGGAAGTATGATGGTTGTTTTTTTTTCATATTAACCATGTGATATAAATGGTAAAATGTAAGATATTTTGGTCATTAATTTAGTTAGGGTAATTAGGGTGTTAATTAGGGGTGCAAACGAGCCGAGCCGAGCCCGAGCTCGGCCAGGCTCGAGCTCGAGCTCGGCCAGGCTCGAGCTCGAGCTCGATTAACCTATGAGAGCTCGGGCTCGAGCTCGGCTCGTTTGTATTTTATCAAGCTCGAGCTCGGCTCGTTTATTATCTATTAATTAGTATATTAAATAAAAATAATATAAATAATAGACTTTTTAGGCTTGCGAGCTCGATAAGTAAAGCTCAGGCTCGGGCTCGTTTACTAAATAAGCTTATTTTTAGGTTCGAGGTCGGCTTGTAAACAAATTTAAATAAGCTCGGCTCGACTCGGCTCGTTTACACTAAGGCTCGATAAGGCTCGACGAGCCTAACGAGCTTCACATGTGAGGCTCGAGCTCGGGCTCGATAAACAAACGAGCTTTGTTTTGAGGCTCAAGCTCGGCTCGGGCTCGATAAGGCTCGGCTCGTTTCGAGCTTTTTCTCGAGCCGATCTCGAGTGCTCGCGAGCCGCTCGGCTTGTTTGCACCCCTAGTGTTAATGATAGTTTAGGGTTTTAATAAAGTCTAATTAGTTTACTAGTTTAGTGGGTATAGGTTTTGGATGGTAAAAATACAACTAGTTCGTTCGTCGGTTCAATATAGGGTGTTATATAAAAGATATTATATAATACCAAGAGCAATAGTTTTATTTTACCATCAATTTTATGGCGTTTACGACGCCAAAGTATCGCTAACTAGTTCGCTGGCCTTTTAGTTTAGGAGATTGGATGGTAGGAATATAATTTATTCGCCTAACGGCTCGAACTTGGACAATGTGTGACAGTCGCGGTGTAACACCAGGAGTTTATGTTTCGGGTATCCCATTGATATCCCTAAGCTTATTTAGGATGTAAATATTATTTACTAGTCCTACGGATATTAAAAATGCCGATTTTTTTTAGCTTCGTGAACATTTTTTTTTTGTGTTACAGTTTGGCACAGAACGAACACCTTAAAAATATACATTTTTTTTAAGTTTATATGTTTTATCAATTGGTGCCCCTAGTTAGGGGTTTTTATTTATATTCCAACTATAATATTCTTTCATGCCATTCGTTACTCGTTTGGACAATTTTCAGAACTAGCTGGCACGAATAGTGTGTTCTGGTGAATAGTGTTTTTAGCATTTTGCTAACATATTAGGACATAGTTTGTAGTTTTCTCGCGACGTGGCGATTGTATTAGTATTGTTTGACATATATAACCATGTCCTATGATTGCTAGACTTTGTACGACCTAATCATGCAATAATTAAATCGTAATGAAAGTAATTAAACGTTAATTCAAGTGTTTAAGTTGTACGGAATTAGCATTATTTTTGCCAGTTGTCACATATTGGATGTATGAAATTAGACGTACTGACCCAAGATTTGTGACCAACATGAAACTTTTTCTTAAGATTGCTCAAGAGGATCGTGTGAAAAAAGGAAACGAACTTGTTCAGTGTCCTTGCATGGAATGTAAAATTTTACCGACTTCAAGGATATACGAGACATCGAGTATCATTTGTTGAGAAATGGATTTATGTTTAATTATACTTGTTGGTCAAAACACGGGGAGTCACTTGCTAATCGTAGCACAACCTCAATAAATTTAGGCTCTAATTATAATGATGAGAACAACGCTTCGCATATTAGAGATGACAATGATAATTTAAACGAGGGCTATGATAATATAAACGAGGTCAATGGTAATTTAAATGACATGCGCAATGATTTGGAAGCTAATGCCGATGACAGTGATCTAGAAAAACTACAACAATTATTTGCCGACGAAGAAAAACCGTTATATGATGGTTGTACAAAATTTTCTAAGCTTAGCGCTGTGTTAAAACTCTTTAACTTAAAGACAAACTACAGTTGGAGCGATAAGAGTTTTACATGTCTATTGGAGTTATTGCACGATATGCTACCCCACAGACAACGAGCTACCCATATCTGTGTACCAAGCTAAGAAATTGATGTGTCCAATGGAATTAGAGGTAGAAAGAATACATGCATGTCCCAATGATTGTATGTTGTATAGAAATCAATACGAGAAAGCTCATACGTGTGTTACATGCGGTGAATTGAGGTACAAACATAAAAATGAAACTAATGATTATGACGATGATGTGACGAAAAACGAGCCTCCAGCTAAATTATTATGGTATTTCCCTATTATACCGAGATTAAAGCATTTATTTGCTAATCCTATAGAGTCAAAGTTGTTGCGTTGGCATTCCGAAGAGCGTAAGGATGATGGAAAGTTAAGACATGTGGCGGATTAACCTTAGTGGAGAAACTTTGATTATGATTATCCCGATTTTGGAAACGAGGTTAGAAATATACGATTTGGTCTTAGTTCAGACGGTATCAATCATTTAGGAAACATGAGTAGTCGTCATAGTACTTGGCCGGTTCTTTTATGCATCTACAACCTTCCTCCATGGCTATGCATGAAAAGAAAATACATAATGATGTCATTGTTAATTCAGGGTCCAAAACAACCTGGTAATGACATTGATGTTTATTTGTCTCCTTTGATTGATGACCTTAAAACCTTATGGAGTTCAGGTGTAGACATGTACAATGCTTATGAAAAGACGAACTTTAAGTTACGCGCCATGATTTTTTGCACTATAAGTGATTTCCTAGCATACGCCAATTTGTCAGGATATAGCACAAAAGGTAAACTAGCTTGTCTTGTCTGTGAAAATGAAACAAGCTCTATAAGATTAAAACTTTGCAAAAAAAGCTGTGTATATGGGACAACGACGATTTCTTCCATGAGATCACTATTATCGAAGACTCACAGAAGAGTTTGACGGAAATGAGGAGCTCGGAAGGGCTAGGAAAGGTTTTGATGCATTTTCACGAGTAGAAAATATGAATACTGTTCTAGGAAAAAAATCTTGTACCGAGACCAGAGACAATAGGAAAAAGAGGTCAATTTTTGGGATTTGCCTTACTGGAAAAGTTTGGAAGTTCGACATTGCCTAGATGTTATGCATATTGAGAAAAATGTGTGCGATAGTTTGTTGGACCTATTATTAAACATTCCTGGAAAAACTAAATATGGGATTAATGTTCGTAAAGACATGGAAGAAACGGGAATACGTAAAGACCTTGCCCCTGTTGAGAGAGCTAAAAGTATTTATCTCCCACCGGCATGTCATACCATGTTAACTGAAGAAAAAAGGAAGTTTTGTCAATGTTTACACGACATTAAAGTTCCATCTAGTTATTCAGCAAATATTAAAAGGCTGGTGTCGATGAAAGAATGTAAATTGCTCGGTATGAAGTCTCATGATTGCCATGTTTTGATGACACATATGATTCCTATTGCAATTCGCGGGTTGCTACCTAAGGAAGTCCAACAAACAATCACAAAACTTTGTTTGTTTTTTAACATGATCCATTCAAAGGTTATTGATCCCGAAGTATTGGATAGTTGGGAGAAGGATATTTATATTACCCTTTGTGAATTAGAGATGTATTTTCCACCGTCCCATTTTGATATAATGGTTCATCTAGTATCTCATATCGTAAAAGAGATAAAGTCTTGTGGTCATGTATTCATACGATACATGTATCCCTTTGAAAGATATATGGGTGTGTCAAAAGGTTATGTGAGAAACAATAATCGACCAGAAGGTAGCATTGTTCAAGGGTATACATCTGAAGAGGCAACTGAGTTTTGCACATGTATTGATATCACAACATTTATAAAATAATTGAGTTTTGCTAATCATAAATGACATTGTAATACTTGATTTATTTACAGGGTATTTGGAAGGCGTTAAAAGTATTGGTATTCCTAAATCACGTCATTCAGGTCGACTTGCAGGCATTGGAGGAGTTGGTAAGAGATTAATCACCCCACCATCTGATGAGATTCAAATTGCTCATTTTACAGTTTTACAACACATGACATGTATTGCTCCGTATGTCAATGAACATAAGAATATACTACGGTCGACACATTTGCGCAAGTCAGATAATTGGTATACCAAACAACATAATGAAGGGTTTTGTGATTGGTAGAAGAAAAAGGTGGAGGAAACTTATGGTGAACCAAATGTTGATAAAACTGTGGAGAAATTGGGGATGTGGCCAGATTTTAGAGTAATATCTTACCAAGGGTACGATATTAACGGTTATACATTTTACACTAAAAAACAAGATGATAAAATGATAATCACCAGAGAATCATATTACGGTGTCATACAAGAAATTTGGGAGTTATCGTATTCTTCGTTCACAATACCTTTGTTTAGATGTAAGTGGGTCAATAATCCCACAGGTGTTAAAGTTGACAAACATGGTTTTACACTTGTCGACCTTACAACGGATGGGTATAAATCAGAACCATTCATACTCGCAACTCAAGCCACATAAGTATTTTTTGTCAAAGACCCGTGCAATCCAAGATACCATATAGTATTGCAAGGCAAGTGACGTATTCTTGGTGTTGATGATGTTGACGACGAGAAAGAATACAACCAGTTTGACGAATTACCACCATTTTCTGTCAGTATTCAACAGGGTAACAACTATATCACCGTTGGCACCTCATACTTACGACGATCTGACCATGACGACGGGATATCTATAGAAAAACCAACCCAAACCAAGAAGTCAAAGTTTGATATATATATATACACACATATTCTATCTATATAAATAAATAAACTAAACTAAAGTAATAATAAAAGTTTTTTTTTGCAGGACAAACAATGATGAATACTTACGATCTGAGAACAAAGAAGAGATGTTTGTAGATAAACTAGTTATATTCCATTTTTTTAGTCTACAACTCTGTTTTTCTTATAAAGTATTTCCTTCATATCTGGTGTATACCTATGAGAATACAGGTCAAAAAATGACTATTCACTTAAAAAAGAAAGGGCCAAACTATCTGCACACCTTGGTTGGCTATCTGCACACTTAGGGTTTACCTACGCTGCGTACAGGGTTAACCCTATACGCTGCGTATTGAGCTATACTCAACGTATATAAACCATGGATTTTAGAGCCTTATCAGCAATCATTTCACAGAAAACAAGGGTTTATATACGCAGCGTATATAACCCATCAGATTTTTTTTTTGCTATTTTGATGTATTTGTGGTATAAATTCTCACCCGGTTCCAACGTTACGATACGAATAATACAAATATAAATTATAAATATTAAAAATAATACAAATATTATGAATTATAAAAATTAAAAATAATACAAATATTATGAATTACAAGACCAACAGGGAACCTATACGAGACTTATCCTATACACTATACGATACGATACGATATGATATAACACCCGTATAGGCCTATAGGTGTGGTTTAGGTCCCGTATTGACCTCGTATAAGCCTATAAGTGTGATATCGTATCGTATGGGTGTGGTATAGGTTCCGTATTGACTTCGTATAAGCCTATAAGTGTGATATCGTATCGTATAGCGTAGTATAGGTCCCGTATTGACCTCGTATAAGCCTATAAGTGTGATATCATATCGTATAAGTGTAGTATAGGTCCCGTATAGGCCTATAGGTGTGGTTTAGGTCCCGTATAGGCCTATATGCATATACAAGACCTATAGGAAACATATACGAGACTTATACGATACACTATATGATAAGATACGATACGATACGATACTATACTATACAATAACACCCGTATAGGCCTATAGGTGTGGTTTAGGTCCCGTATAGGTCCCACATAGGCCTATAGGTGTGGTTTAGGTCCCGTATAGGCCTATACGGGACCTATAGGGGACCTAAACCACACCTATAGGCCTATACGGGGCTTAGACCACACCTATAGGCCTATACGGGATCTAAACCACACCTATAGGCCTATACGGGACATATACTACGCTATACGATACGATATCACACTTATAGGCTTATATGCGGTCAATACGTGACCTATACTACACCTATACGATACGATATCACACTTATAGGCTTATACGAGGTCAATACGTGACCTATACTACGCTATATGATACGATTTCATAGTTATATGCTTATACGAGGTCAATACGGGACATATACTACGCTATACGATACGGTATCACACTTATAGGCTTATACGAGGTCAATACGTGACCTATACTACACCTATACGATACAATATCACACTTATAGGCTTATACGAGGTCAATACGAGACCTAATCCACACCTATACGATACGATATCACACTTATAGGCTTATATGAGGTCAATACGGGACCTAAACCACGCCTATAGGCCTATACGGGTGTTATATCTTATCGTATCGTATAGTGTATAGTGTAAGTCTCGTATAGGTTCTCTGTAGGTCTTGTAATTCATAATATTTGTATTATTTTTAATTTTTATAACTCATAATATTTGTATTATTTTTAATATTTATAATTTATATTTGTATTACCAATAATATTGGTTTTTTATAAATAATTTTTTTATATATAAACAAAGGAATACAAAAATAATACAAAAATGGAGCTTTATATACACTGTGTATAGATCCCTACGCATCGTATGAGACAAAAATGACACAACTACCCTTTTATTTGGCTTCGTATAGCCTCAACACAAGGGTATAAAAGACATTTTCAGACCTTTATATACGCTGCGTATAGGTCTATACGCAGGGTATATACACTATAAGGGTTAAAAAGATAATTTTACCACAGGTTTGGGGTTAAAAATAAAAAAACTACCCTTTATATACGCTGAGTATAGACCTATACGCAGCGTATATATAGGCCAGAAAATGTCCTTTATACCCTTGTGTTGAGACTATACGAAGCCAAATACAAGGGTAGTTGTGTCATTTTTGTCTCATACGCTGCGTAGTGATCTATACGCAGGGTATATAAAGCTCCATATTGTATTTTTTTTGTGTATTCCTTTGTTTATTTATAAAACAAAGAAAATTATTTATAAAAAACAATATTATTGGTAAATAATACAAATATAAATTATAAATTAAAAATATTAAAAATAATACAAATATTATGAATTATAAAAATTAAAAATAATACAAATATTATGAATTACAAGACCTACAGGGAACCTATACGAGACTTATACTATACACTATACGATACCATATAACACCCGTATAGGCCTATAGGTGTGGTATAGGTCCCGTATTGACCTCGTATAAGCCTATAAGTGTGATATTGTATCGTATATCGTAGTATAGGTCCTGTATTGACCTCGTATAAGCCTATAAGTGTGATATCGTATCGTATAAGTGTAGTATAGGTCACGTATAGGCCTATAGGTGTGGTTTAGGTCCCGTATCGGCCTATAGGTGTTGTTTAGGTCCCGTATAGGCCTATATGCATATACAAGACCTATAGGAAACCTATACGAGACTTATACTATACACTATATGATATGATACGATACTATACTATACAATAACACCCGTATAGGCCTATAGGTGTGGTTTAGGTCCCGTATAGGCCTATAGGTGTGGTTTAGGTCCCGTATAGGCCTATACGGGACCTAAACCACACCTATAGGCCTATACGGGGCCTAAACCACACCTATAGGTCTATACGGGATCTAAACCACCTATAGGCCTATACGAGATATATACTACGCTATACAATACGATATCACACTTATAGGCTTATACGAGGTCAATACGTGACCTATACTACACCTATACGATACAATATCACACTTATAGGCTTATACGAGGTCAATACGTGACCTATACTACACTATACGATACGATATCACAGTTATAGGCTTATACGAAGTTAATACGGGACATATACTACGCTATACGATACTATCACACTTATAGGCTTATACGAGGTCAATACGTGACCTATACTACACCTATACGATATGATATCACATTTATAGGCTTATACGAGGTCAATACAAAACCTAAACCACACCTATACGATACGATATCACACTTCTAGGCTTATACGAGGTCAATACGGGCCTAAACCACACCTATTGGCCTATACGGGTGTTATATCGTATCGTATAGTGTATAGTGTAAGTCTCGTATAGGTTCTCTATAGGTCTTGTAATTCATAATATTTGTATTATTTTTTATTTTTATAATTCCTAATATTTGTATTATTTTTAATTTTTATAATTCATAATATTTGTATTTTTTAATATTTATAATTTATATTTGTATTACCAATAATATTGTTTTTTTATAAATAATTTTCTTTTTTTATTAATAAACAAAGGAATACACAAAAAAAAATACAACAAAAATGTAGCTTTATATACGCTGCGTATAGATCCCTACGCAGCGTATGAGACAAAAATGACACAACTACCCTTGTATTTGGCTTCGTATAGCCTCAACACAAGGGTATAAAGGACATTTTCAGACCTTTATATACGCTGTGTATAGGTCTCTACGCAGCGTATATAAACCTTGTGAAAAAAGTGATGCTTTAAACCTACCAAAATGGCCCCAAATTTTCAGATGGTTTATATACGCTGCGTAGAGACCTATACGCAGCGTATATAAACATTGTTTTCTGTGCAATGATTGGTTATTAGGCACTGAGATCCATGGTTTATATACGCAGCGTATAGGTCAATATGCAGTGTAGAGGGTTAACCCTATACGCTGCGTATTGACCTATACGCTGCGTATATAAACCCTAGTTTTGCTAGGGTTTGGTCCAATAGGTAAATTAGTGTGCCAATAGGCACACCCAAAAGAAAATGGGTCTTAACCAATTACGAAAAGTCGAAAACTGTGTTCCATACCTAATGTTCATCATTTTATTCCAAATTTAATAATCATATTCCATACCTAGGGAAAAGATCAAATATGAAGTTTATTTTGGCTAGGAAGTGTAGGAAACAATAGAATTATGACATGTGGCAACATTTAAAATAAAGAAAAAGGGTATTTTAGTCAATCCAGCCCTTTTTTCTTCCTTTTCAAAACCCAGAAACTTCAAAACCCACCATTTTCAAAACCCACCATCTTCAACCATTTCTTCACTTTCTATCTAAATAATCACTACATTATAGTGCGATTTTCGTCACCAATCAATGATTCAAACACATGATCAACGTGTTCTTCAGCTTTTTTGAAGAAAACCCACTTTAATTTCATACAAAATCTCGTTTTTTCGGGTGATTTTGAAGATAATCACTCAACCCGTTCAATTCGAGCGCTGATAAGTGTTTCAATCATTCAAAATTCGTCAATTGTTGAAGAAATCACTTTGATCCATGTAAGAAATTCTTCAATTTCATTTTTACGATCTGGGTTTTTGATTTAGTTATTGAGTTTTACGAACTTGGCAGGGGTCCGGGGGCAGCGCCCCTGGTAGCGGGGTCCCAAGGGCGGCAGCCCCTGGCGGGGTCTAAGGGGCGGCAACCCCTGGCTGGGGTTGAGCTGTGTCCATTGCGTTTTAGAAATAAGAGAGTTTTAATAAAAATGCATCAGAAAGTTTAATTTTCCAGAAATTGCCTCATTTCGAAGACAGTAATTCGTAGACAGTTTAATACTCTCTGGTTCAGACAAATTCACAGACAGGTCAGCTTGTGTCCATTGCGTTTTAGAAATAAGAGAGTTTTATGTGTTTTCTGGCCATTGCGTTTTAGAAAAAACACATTTTTGAAGTGTTTTTAGTTCATTGCATTTTAGGTAAACACATTTTTATTTTTTTTCAGTCCATTGCGTTTTAGAAAATACACTTTCTTTTGTGTTTTTAGGCCATTGCGTTTTATAAATAAGACATTTTTATGTGTTTTTTGGCTATTGCGTTTTAGAGTTTTAGATAAACACATTTTTGAAGTGTTTTTAGTAATTGCGTTTTAGGTAAAACACATTTTTATGCTTTTTCAGTCCATTGCGTTTTAGAAAACAGACATTTTAAGTGTTTTCTGGCCATTGCGTTTTATAAGTAAGACATTTGTTTGTGTTTTTGGGGTTAAAAATAAAAAAACTACCCTTTATATACGCTGAGTATAGACCTATACGCAGCGTATATATAGGCCAGAAAATGTCCTTTATACCCTTGTGTTGAGACTATACGAAGCCAAATACAAGGGTAGTTGTGTCATTTTTGTCTCATACGCTGCGTAGTGATCTATACGCAGGGTATATAAAGCTCCATATTGTATTTTTTTGTGTATTACTTTGTTTATTTATAAAAAAAAGAAAATTATTTATAAAAAAACAATATTATTGGTAAATAATACAAATATAAATTATAAATTATAAATTATAAATATTAAAAATAATACAAATATTATGAATTATAAAAATTAAAAATAATACAAATATTATGAATTACAAGACCTACAGGGAACCTATACGAGACTTATACTATACACTATACAATACCATACGATACGATATAACACCTTATAAGTAAGACATTTGTTTGTGTTTTTGGTGCATTGTGTTTTAGGTAAAACACATTTTTATGTGTTTTCAGTGCATTGCGTTTTAGAAACTACACTTTCTTTTGAGTTTTTAGGCTATTGCGTTTTAGAAATAACACATTTCTTTGTGTTTTCTGGCCATTGCGTTTTACAAATAAGACATTTCTTTGTGTTTTTGGTGCATTACGTTTTAGAAAAATGTCATTTTTAGGGTTTTTTTTCCATTGCGTTTTACGCAACTGGGTTTTTTCCATTGCGTTTTACGCAACTGGGTTTTCAAATTTTTTTTTCGAAAATATAGCAATAGTATACTCGTTTTAAAGATAAAAAAACGCTCGTTTTTTTGGTGCAATTTTTATAAAAAAATAATGTTGTATGAAAGAGTTATTAACGTTTAAAAAATGGGGGGGGGGGATTGGAGGAGAGAGAAACTATTGCCTTGGATTGAGTAGAATGCCCCTAAACAAACTCACGCGCCTCTTTTATTCCTTTCAATTTCCATCATTTAATCTTAGCCCTTGATTAACTAAATGGATGGTCAAGATCACTTCCTAGCCTTCCTAGCCAAATAAACTTCCTATTGTATCTCCACCCTCCATACCTAATGTTCATCATTTTTTTCCAAAACTAGATGTAAGACCCCGCCGCGTTGCGGCCGGGGCTTACAAATTCAGCCGGCATGGGCTAGTTAATAATTAAGGGGTTGTTTGTTTACCTCTTAATGAGGGTCTGAATGGTTCAGACCTCTTACTAGTTCAACACTTAATGATTCATACTGTTTGTTTCGTGAGTAAATGTCTGAATGTTTCAGACATTTGCATCTGAATGGTTCCGACATTTGCATCTGAATGATTAATTATTATACCGAGTCTCAATGGTTATGACCTCTAATCTGAATTGTTCAGACATTTGTCACTGAACGGTTAATCATTATACTGTCTCTTAATAATTCAGACCTCATATGGCTTAATTGTTGCCATAAAAAGTTTACGTCGAAACGTTGGGCAAATCGAATTTATATCGACACGCACATAAAAATATGCACATAAAAATTAGTTTTTCTTAAGTAAAAGAGATATAGTTGTAAACTCAAAACAAATTATTAGTAAAAAACTTCATAGGTTAAATATGTTCGTAAAATCGTGCCAAGTAGCACTAATGCCACATCACTGCCAACAACCACCAACATCAGAGGAGCTTGTAAAAATAAAATAAATAAAAAAGTAAAAAATAACACCGAACGAAAAACAGCCGTAAACGTACGCCCGTTGCAGCGTGTTAATTCAAAAAAATTAGACATAAATGTAAAACGTAGAAAAAATAACTAAGTCGATCCAGGATATGCGTGTTGCGACGAAATTATCAAATGAAGAAAAATAGACGTGTTGCGACTACCTGTCAAATGGTAAAAGACAAACAAAAAAATGTTGAATCCTAGTCACATGTGGCGTGTTGACTGATGTGTGTAAAATGCAACATATAAATTACATCAAATGAGGCATAAAACTAACCCTTTTTAAGTACTAATATTGGAAAAAGAGTGTTTTTGTCTTCCTTTTGTATTTTCAGGATTAAATGAGCTCAAAAACACAAAAGAAGCAAAAAGACAGCTAAATCCAACATAAATACAAGAAAAGGAACATAAGCGGACTGCCCGACCCCTCAACGGCATCCTCCCAAGCAAAATAGAGAAGGCAGAAGACTGAACACGCCCCGTGCTCAGCCAGCACGGGGCCGTGCCCAAGAAGCAGCAGAAAAGACAACCCTATAGAAGCTTCTATTGCCCACCACGGGGCCGTGTCCAGCGGACACGGGGCCGTGCCCAGCCTTCTGTTCAGCCTATAAATAGGAGTGCTTGGTTTCATTTCAACTCATCCCTTGGCACACCACCTCTCTCACACTTCATCCACCACCCACCACCATCACAACACCATCATCCACCACCATCATCCATTGTCCATCATAGAGTGTGTGAGTCGTCTCGGGATCCAAGATTGATCGTAAGAGTTCTTGACAATCAAGGCCATGTTTGCCTAAGTCTCTTACATCACTTGGTGAAGACAAAGTGTCTAGTATAATACTTTTTATTTCTAATCTTTTGCACTTTTTATTTGGTTTTGTATTAATGACTTTAATAACTAGTTACTTATGTTGAAGGTGATCTTTCCTTATCGTTTGTCCGTGGTGTCTTGGCATTATTTTACTGTCTATATAAAATAAAGGATTTTCACCATTCATATCTCCACGGTCTATATGGAGGTATGTTGGCTACCTGGTCGGGGGTTAAGGGAACGGTTTGGTAAAGGTCTTGCCATTGTTCAGCGTTTAGAGGTCCTGCAATGGACCTGGGTCAAATTTAGTAGGACCTCCTTCAATGCTTCACGGTATTGGATGGCGGGGGTCCAAACTCTTTGATCCCCTCATAAGTTAACTACTATTAATACTATAACCCGGCTATTTAGGACTGTATCCCTGCTGACTCAGACTACTTAGTCGAGGGTAACGTCACCTCCAAAAGAGGGGCCTACCATAATATTGCATTAATAACTTAATTCATTATCTTCCAATAATCCACCCTTTTAGGATCGTATCCTTGCTGACTCAAACTACTGGGGTGAGGGTAACGTCACCTTCAAAAGAGGGGCCTACTACAATAACTAAGATAATCTCTTAATTATGTGAAAAAGTGCGGAAATAATCAAAGGTTATACTAGATACAAGTCGGAACCAACTGATTCATCTTGTCTATCTGTTTTTCTTTTTATTTTTATTTTCAGCATTTTAGTTAGTTTTTATTTTTCTTAGTTTAAAACATTTTTCTAAACTTTTTATTTTGATTAGACGTTGAGGATAAACCGGTACTAAAAGCTCTTGTGTCCTTGGACGACCTCGGTATCTTACCAACGCTATACTACGCTCACGATGGGTGCACTTGCCCATATGTGTGTTTAGTGTTAGTAAAATATCGTGTTTTATAAATTTAAAACTTGGCTAAAAATAAGTGTTAAAAGGGCTTAAAATATACACCTAAAATATATAACACTTCACACGCATCAAGTTTTTGGCGCCGTTGCCGGGGACACAAGGATTTTAAGAAAGTTAGGAATCAACGGCCTAATCATTTTTATTTTTCTTTTTTTTTAATTTTTAGGATTTTCTTAGTTTTTCAGCTTCTGCAGAGCTCAGCACGGGCCGTGCCCGCTGAACACGCCCCCGTGCTAAATCATTGGAACTGGCAATCCTGTTTTACGTCAGACAGTAAGCTGAACACGGGGCCGTGCTCACCCAACACGCCCCCGTGCCCAAGATTCACTTACTGAAAATAGAACCGTTAGATCCCGGCGGTTGGTAATTTCTGACATAAACATGAGTGATAGTAATTGTTTTTACTTTCGGCACTCTTATGGTACGTGGTGTCAATTATGTGGTGGCAAACATAAAGAAGTAGAATGCTACTTTCTAAATTATAGGCCCCACTACATGGACCCAACGACTTCTTATAACCTTAAGAGGGGCGAAAGTAAAAATAAGCCCTATCTCTCCCTTGAATGCGCTCAGCCAGATATTCTAGGGGAAATGATCCTTGACGAGTTATTTCAACTAAAAAAGCTAATTCTAAATTGGTCAAGAGAGCTTAGGAAGGACTTTATTGATCCACCCCAAGACGATGACCATAACGAAATGCTGGAACCGCATTCCGAAAACATCGTTGCTCCCAAAAATACCTTCGTACCTAGCAAAGACTTGGACGATAGTCGTCCCTGTGCCGATTGTGCCGTGAAGGACTCTCCATCGACTTCGTTCGGTGCATACATAGACCTGAGCGATTCCACATACACCTTCTTTAACGAGAGCCCGGAAAAGGGTTGGACTTGTCCACCTAGAATGAAAATAGGAATTACCCTCACCGACAACCTCTTGCGTTCTCGCCTTAGTCTAGGACAATTAAGGTACCTTAGGCATTTTGGGGTTGTCCCAACCAGTAAGGAACCACCCGATATCGATGAAATCCTTAGAAGTAACAAAACTCCATAAGACAGCCTCCAGACACGGGGCCGTGTCCAGATCAACACGCCCCCGTGTTCACCTAAAAGATTCTCTGCTGATTTTGTCAGAATACGGACAAAATGTGTCAGGATTTCCTCTGCACACAGGGCCGTGTCCAGCCAACACGGGGCCGTGTCCAATGCGCTGTCGTTTTCTTTAAATGCAGCCTGATTCCTGCTCATTTTTTACCACTTCAATAGACAGAGATTCCTGGGATCTTCACTCATACCATCCTAGGTAAGTGCTAAAAGAAGGTTCCCAAGGACCATCTTGTCCCTTCCACTTTTATTCATTTCCTCTTCTTTCAAAATTTTTTCAACATTTCCTCCATGGAAGCTTGGAAATCCCATGATTCCAACCATCTATGTGAAGTTTGTAAGATTGTTTGCTAAGGATTCTTGTTTAAAGTTAGTTGTATAACTTTATTTTAAATTATCTAAGCTTAAAACCCAGCTAAAAATCATGAAAATAATTTAAAACTCCAAGACTCCTTAGCCAAAAATCCTGCAGACAAATGGACAAGGGGCCGTGCTTAGCGAGCACGGGGCCGTGTCCAAGGCACTGTTTTGTAAAAATTTAGCCTTCTTCGGTTTCTTTCACAGAAAATGGCAAGCAGAACAAGCGGATCATCTTCAAGAGGTAACCGACAAGGGAGGAGATCATCGACAGCAGAAGACTCTCTTGTAAACTATGTTTACGCCCTAAGGGAGGCTATTGACGAAATGACGGGAGTGGTGGAAGCATTGGTCCACCGTATCAACCATCTAACAGTAGGGCTGGAGGGCTATCTCCGAGAGGTAAACCTCTTGCACCAGAGGTTAAACCTTCTCGCCTCCCCGCCTTTGGTACCTGTAATAACCCAGAGGGTGTGGAACGTGGTGCCCGAAGTCATCATTACGGGCGATTGGTACGCCATGCACCAAGAGCCTCCGCATAGAGTGGTGCAAGGAGTCCCGGTGAATGTTCCCCCTCAGCCACCAGTTGCTGAGGAAAATGAAGCCGCATTCTTCCTTCCTAGGGAGATCGAAGAATGGCTTTAAACAACATTTAGGGAAGGAATCTTTCGGCTAAAAGTCCTACTATATCGGGAAACTATTCTCGAAATTTTCTTAAAATAGTAGAACTATTTATGATAACCTCGTGTACCTCCTGACCTATTTAGTTAAGTTTTTGTTTTATCTAAATTTAGGATTATGTAAGGTCTCTCTATGAGTATAATGAAATGATGGTTTTTAAAGTTTGGATGGTTCATAATAAATAAAACACACTCATGGTGGTAACGGATGAAAAGGGGAACGAGAAAAATGACCTCATGCACAAGAACAAGGCAACCCGACAATTCTCTCCATTACAGAAGGTTCAACACGGGCCGTGCCCAACAAACAGGCCCCGTGCTGAACCCCCTGCAGAAAAATGCCCAGTTCAGGTAACTGGACACGGGCCGTGTTCACCAGACACGCCCCCGTGTCCAGGCTTCTGTTTCTTTTCTTTAATTTCTGTTACTGGCACCTGAACACGGGGCCGTGTCCGGTCCCCACGGGGCCGTGTCCAGCCTACCAGTAACATAAATCTTTGCTTTTAACACCATTTTACACATCTAATCAACCTAAAAATTTATTTTTGGGACACATTGAGGACAATGTGTAATTTAAGTGTGGGGGGGGGATGCTAAAACCTTGAAATTTTGCAAGTCCTAAATACAAGCCTTACACAAAACTCTATTGGAATCGCTAAACACCCCAAATTTTTTTCAAAAATTTTCATTTTTTTACTTGTCTAAAGTTTAAGTTTGGAATCATAAGATTAATAAGGTTATATTTTTACAAATTTACAACCGAGAGCGTTGTGATAACAAGAACCAACATAAGAAAATTATGAAACGGCATGACAAGCTTAGTTAAAATTTGATTATATATACTTGATCACATAAAAACCCATTCCCACAAAAGTGAGTTTTGAGCCTTTATTGAGCATACAAATTTACATCTTTAGACTAAATGCTCATTTTTCGTTTCTTGTGTGAATAGCCGCTTGGTTCTTACGACTCTAGAACTTGCCACGACGATTCATTCCCGGTCCTTACCAACTTAAACCCGAGTAAGTAAATGATGGAGGCATTAGGACTAACCCCTTTTTATTTCTACACCATTATTTTTCTTTTTCTTTTACCACCTACCCAAAAATCCCCCTAGTTAGCCCCTTTGAGCCTAAACCTTTTCATTTCATCACCCAAACCAAAAACCCTTTTACCCACCAAAACCTTTTTTATTTTTAACCCTTTGTTTTAGTAACAAGTTCGGTTTTTCCGTATGATCGTTCAAAAAAAAAATGTGTTGATGATGAAGCAAAAGATAAACAATCAATCAAAAAAAAAAAAAAAACTTTGTTTGAATAATAGCTTCATCAAAACAAAAGTTACAAAAATAGAAAGTCCTACGAAAACCGACACTTGTTACGCTTTTTACCCTTTTTCTACTAACCACTATCCCAACCACCTACCTTTAACCCAAGCCTAACCCTTAACCCACAAAGTCCTCTTGATATTTACAAAGGTATAAAAGTTAAAAAGGAGGAGGATTGATTGCTTGGCAAGCTTATGGTAGGAATAAGTTTCATGCCGCTCTCGAGTGATTCACTAAAAATACACCTTCGGCCGAGTGTGAGTGATTTCTCCCGTGAGGTATGTGAACTTGTATATAAATGGAATTTTAAGAAGGCATGTTATGCCCAAATAAGTAATTTCTCCTATGAAACGATCTAAACAAATCATAACGAATAGGATTGTAAATAGATAAAAATAAAACCCAAAAAGATCTTGGATTCCCAACACTCTATGACAAGCCCTAAACTTTCTCTTCTACCCATTCCATTTGGGAGTGTAAGCCACATATTAAAGAGTTTTGCTTGAGGACAAGCAAAAGTTCAAGTGTGGGGGTATTTGATGTGTGTAAAATGCAACATATAAATTACATCAAATGAGGCATAAAACTAACCCTTTTTAAGTACTAATATTGGAAAAAGAGTGTTTTTGTCTTCCTTTTGTATTTTCAGGATTAAATGAGCTCAAAAACACAAAAGAAGCAAAAAGACAGCTAAATCCAACATAAATACAAGAAAAGGAACATAAGCGGACTGCCCGACCCCTCAACGGCATCCTCCCAAGCAAAATAGAGAAGGCAGAAGACTGAACACGCCCCGTGCTCAGCCAGCACGTGGCCGTGCCCAAGAAGCAGCAGAAAAGACAAACCTATAGAAGCTTCTATTGCCCACCACGGGGCCGTGTCCAGCGGACATGGGGCCGTGCCCAGCCTTCTGTTCAGCCTATAAATAGGAGTGCTTGGTTTCATTTCAACTCATCTCTTGGCACACCACCTCTCTCACACTTCATCCACCACCCACCACCATCACAACACCATCATCCACCACCATCATCCATTGTCCATCATAGAGTGTGTGAGTCGTCTCGGGATCCAAGATTGATCGTAAGAGTTCTTGACAATCAAGGCCATGTTTGCCTAAGTCTCTTACATCACTTGGTGAAGACAAAGTGTCTAGTATAATACTTTTTATTTCTAATCTTTTGCACTTTTTATTTGGTTTTGTATTAATGACTTTAATAACTAGTTACTTATGTTGAAGGTGATCTTTCCTTATCGTTTGTCCGTGGTGTCTTGGCATTATTTTACTGTCTATATAAAATAAAGGATTTTCACCATTCATATCTCCACGGTCTATATGGAGGTATGTTGGCTACCTGGTCGGGGGTTAAGGGAATGGTTTGGTAAAGGTCTTGCCATTGTTCAGCGTTTAGAGGTCCTGCAATGGACCTGGGTCAAATTTAGTAGGACCTCCTTCAATGCTTCACGGTATTGGATGGCGGGGGTCCAAACTCTTTGATCCCCTCATAAGTTAACTACTATTAATACTATAACCCGGCTATTTAGGACTGTATCCCTGCTGACTCAGACTACTTAGTCGAGGGTAACGTCACCTCCAAAAGAGGGGCCTACCATAATATTGCATTAATAACTTAATTCATTATCTTCCAATAATCCACCCTTTTAGGATTGTATCCTTGCTGACTCAAACTACTGGGGTGAGGGTAACGTCACCTTCAAAAGAGGGGCCTACTACAATAACTAAGATAATCTCTTAATTATGTGCAAAAGTGCGGAAATAATCAAAGGTTATACTAGATACAAGTCGGAACCAAGTGATTCATCTTGTCTATCTGTTTTTCTTTTTATTTTTATTTTCAGCATTTTAGTTAGTTTTTATTTTTCTTAGTTTAAAACATTTTTCTAAACTTTTTATTTTGATTTGACGTTGAGGATAAACCGGTACTAAAAGCTCTTGTGTCCTTGGACGACCTCGGTATCTTACCAACGCTATACTACGCTCACGATGGGTGCACTTGCCCATATGTGTGTTTAGTGTTAGTAAAATATCGTGTTTTATAAATTTAAAACTTGGCTAAAAATAAGTGTTAAAAGGGCTTAAAATATACACCTAAAATATATAACACTTCACACGCATCAAGTTTTTGGCGCCGTTGCCGGGGACACAAGGATTTTAAGAAAGTTAGGAATCAACGGCCTAATCATTTTTATTTTTCTTTTTTTTTAATTTTTAGGATTTTCTTAGTTTTTCAGCTTCTGCAGAGCTCAGCACGGGCCGTGCCCGCTGAACACGCCCCCGTGCTAAATCATTGGAACTGGCAATCCTGTTTTACGTCAGACAGTAAGCTGAACACGGGGCCGTGCTCACCCAACACGCCCCCGTGCCCAAGATTCATTTACTGAAAACAGAACCGTTAGATCCCGGCGGTTGGTAATTTCTGACATAAACATGAGTGATAGTAATTGTTTTTACTTTCGGCACTCTTATGGTACGTGGTGTCAATTATGTGGTGGCAAACATAAAGAAGTAGAATGCTACTTTCTAAATTATAGGCCCCACTACATGGACCCAACGACTTCTTATAACCTTAAGAGGGGCGAAAGTAAAAATAAGCCCTATCTCTCCCTTGAATGCGCTCAGCCAGATATTCTAGGGGAAATGCTCCTTGACGAGTTATTTCAACTAGAAAAGCTAATTCTAAATTGGTCAAGAGAGCTTAGGAAGGACTTTATTGATCCACCCCAAGACGATGACCATAACGAAATGCTGGAACCGCATTCCGAAAACCTCGTTGCTCCCAAAAATACCTTCGTACCTAGCAAAGACTTGGACGATAGTCGTCCCTGTGCCGATTGTGCCGTGAAGGACTCTCCATCGACTTCGTTCGGTGCATACATAGACCTGAGCGATTCCACATACACCTTCTTTAACGAGAGCCCGGAAAACCTAGAATGAAAATAGGAATTACCCTCACCGACAACCTCTTGCGTTCTCGCCTTAGGCTAGGACAATTAAGGTACCTTAGGCATTTTGGGGTTGTCCCAACCAGTAAGGAACCACCCGATATCGATGAAATCCTTAGAAGTAACAAAACTCCATAAGACAGCCTCCAGACATGGGGCCGTGTCCAGATCAACACGCCCCCGTGTTCACCTAAAAGATTCTCTGCTGATTTTGTCAGAATACGGACAAAATGTGTCAGGATTTCCTCTGCACACGGGGCCGTGTCCAGCCAACACGGGGCCGTGTCCAATGCGCTGTCGTTTTCTTTAAATGCAGCCTGATTCCTGCTCATTTTTTACCACTTCAATAGACAGAGATTCCTGGGATCTTCACTCATACCATCCTAGGTAAGTGCTAAAAGAAGGTTCCCAAGGACCATCTTGTCCCTTCCACTTTTATTCATTTCCTCTTCTTTCAAAATTTTTTCAACATTTCCTCCATGGAAGCTTGGAAATCCCATGATTCCAACCATCTATGTGAAGTTTGTAAGATTGTTTGCTAAGGATTCTTGTTTAAAGTTAGTTGTATAACTTTATTTTAAATTATCTAAGCTTAAAACCCAGCTAAAAATCATGAAAATAATTTAAAACTCCAAGACTCCTTAGCCGAAAATCCTGCAGACAAATGGACACGGGGCCGTGCTTAGCGCACGGGGCCGTGTCCAAGGGACTGTTTTGTAAAAATTTAGCCTTCTTCGGTTTCTTTCACAGAAAATGGCAAGCAGAACAAGCGGATCATCTTCAAGAGGTAACCGACAAGGGAGGAGATCATCGACAGCAGAAGACTCTCTTGTAAACTATGTTTACACCCTAAGGGAGGCTATTGACGAAATGACGGGAGTGGAGGAAGCAATTGTTTGATGTGATCAATTTTTTATTGGTTAAAACAAGAAGATTACAATAAAGATTGTAACTTTATTACAATTCAAGAAAACCCCACAAACAGAAACTGATTTTCAAGAAACCCAAATGAGGATTTGGGATTTTGTTGAGAATTAAAGTGAAATTTTGAGTCTTTATACTTCAAGAACCAAAAACAAAATTTTATAGAACCAAAGGATTATAAGCTAATTTTATTAGAAAATAATATAACCCAATAGGATTGATGTTCCATACCTAATGATCAGAATCACATAAATGGAGGGAAAAGGGACAAAAGTAGACATATGAGGTTGGAGATGGGGTGACGATGATTTTACAAATGGAAACAAAACGAGTGAAACCACATAATTTTCTTGTTATGGTTTAATGTTTACCTTTTGATTTACTTTTAACCAAAAAGTATATTAGTGGGTTTGTATATGTGCATTAACTTGTAACCAATAAAAAGAGACAAAATTGAACAGTAATGATGAAACTAGACCATATATGGAAAATAAACCCATTTAGAAAATAATTATATGTCAAAACTAGTGTTGGATAGATTTATATTTAAAGATGGTTAAAGTGTCATAATCTATTTGACCTCTACTTGTCTCTTTGTTACACGCAACACTTCACTTTCCATATTATGTTTTTTTTAGAAACCAAGTTTAAAAATGTCGGAGAAGAAAAAGAGGGGAGTTTCTAAATGCAAAAAGAAGCTTTCAAATCTGGATCAATCTAAAGTTGATTTTAATGAGGAGTGCGATCGGTAAGAATGCAGGGAGCTTTATGTCTTGGATTGGTGTCGAATGTAAAAGAAAGATCCCGTACGATAAACGTGCCAGAAAAGTAAACCCTAAAATATACGAAGATATTTGGGAATACGCTAAGGTATTGTTTCTTCTTTTTTCTTTTAGCTAGTGGGATTCCCCGCGCTATGCAGCGAAACTCGGTCGGTATCGATTAGGTTCGTTACGATACCGACACTTGCTATAGTTTACGATAATAAAAAATACTATATTTTTAATTGATCATAAAGAAAATATAGAGGTGTTTTGTGGATGCCACTCAACACTTATTGGTGTTGGACTACTCTCTCAAAATGGGTATACTAAATTACTAATTGCCCCCAAGTTGAAATTAAAGCTACAACATGGAATTGTAGAAGTCAAACTTGATGATGATGGTTCTGATTGCAAAATCGGATTGGAAATAATACAGGCTAAACATCCGATGGATTTTTCATAATATCATAGGCTAAACTATTTTTAATGGATTTATTATTAACACTACTGGGCTTGTAGCGATTAATTACTTGCTGGACTCACCATCTCTAATACCTTTGGGCCGCTTCTCTGTTTGCGTGGGTACTTCCAGCCCTTAGGTGCTTTTCCCCCGCCTGAGCCCATATCATCTGATGTTGGAGGCACATTGATTCTTAATCCATTTGTGATGTTTTGAACCTGCTGCCTATGCAGCTCTGCCCAACCCTATTACCAATCTGGAAAGGATCCAATGGTGTATTCATCATTTCTTTATTGTCATGTTTAATTAATTGATTGTTCTTGCTAATGTTTGATTTTTAATTTTAATATGTAGCAAATTTGGGATATTCCTAACGACCTCGGGAAAAAAACTTTAGAAAAGCGGAAGAAGATAATGAGGCAATTTCGTTACGAACTTAGAAAAAATATATTTATAAAGAAGGATCTTCCAATAAAGATAAAAATAAACACCCCGTTAAAGAGAAAGGCGAAACTCCCTTTGAAGATTACGATTATCTAGACGGGGAACCATGGAAGTCTTTCATTGCAAGTGTTGGTACCGAAGAGTGGAAGGTAATTTGTGATTTATTTATTTATTTGTTATTATTATTATTATTATTAACACTTATTATAATATTTTTTGAAGAAAATAAGTGAAAAAGCAAAGAAGAGCGCAAAAGAAAACATTAACCCCACGTGTGTAGGGAGATGTGGTTTTGTTGGACTGGAGCCCTACATTGAAAGTATATAGAATCAACTTGTTTCAAGCTATCCACATTTAGATGCTATTGAACATCCTAGCTCTATAAGGAATACAGTAAGTAAAGCACGTCTTAATCCGGTCACAAAGTTATATGAACTTAGAGAAAACCTTATATCAAATGGTGATTTGACAGGATTACTTGAATTATTGGTAAGTATTTATATAATTATTGTATAAATTTATAGCGATCAAAATTTTAACCGTCACATTTTTTGAACAGGATAAAAAAGAAAAGCAAAAACAACTGATGGATGTTGGCTCTTATTCCACAAAGAAAAACAAGAGCGAGGCTGTGGAGACAACGCCTGGGGAGATCCTTGGTAGTCCTGGCATGGGCATTGCGGCCGGTAGTTCGTCGGAAATCTTGGTAATATAATATCAAAGTTTGTTTATTTATTTATTTTAGATATATATACTAAAAGATACCTTTTACAGTCTATTAAAAAATGTGAACTTCTGCATCTTGACGACCAAGGTGCTTTTAAGGTTGTAGCAATTGGTCGTGTTCATCCTACTGATGATAGGGTTGTACATGGATGCCCAATAATAGATGGTTTCGTCAAAGTTCAAATAGATAGAGTTGTAGAAGATTGCGGATCGACTCGTCTTTTGACAGAGTCATGTATTTATGGTGAAATAGAACTTTTAAAAGATGCAAAAGGAAGTTTTATTCAATGGCCCGTTAAATTAATAAAGGTATATCTTATATGAATAATATGTGTATATTGATTTCATTATCGATATACTAATATTTTTTACAACGTACATATTTTGAACAAAGACTCTCCTCAAACTGTAGAACCATGTCACCATTTTATAAGTACACCTTATAGGCCACAGGTTGTGTTTAATATATATTATTATTTTTTAATTACTTGATATTAAAAAACAATTTGCTTTACCATTGTAGTTTGAGGCAACGCCTGCTGACCAACAACAAGCGATTCCAAATGAAAGAAACGAGTATCAAATACTCGTATGCACTACAAGATGATCAGACTTTTAATTAATTGGTAATCACATTATTTATATATATACATATGTGTGTTTGTGTTTCTATTTATATTTGTTTACTAATAACATTGTTATTGATTGATGTATTTCATTGATAAATAGTTTTCTGAGAATACAACGGCCGAGCATGTTTTTTTTTCGTAAACCTACTAAGCTTGTTCATGTTTATCAACATACCAAGCCTGTTTCTGCTAATCAACCTACGAAGACCGTTCATGCTAATCAATCTACTGAGCCCATTCGTGATTGTCAGCATACTAAACATGTTGCTTCTAAACCTTCAACAGAAAAAACAAAAGTATCGAAAGAAAAAAACAAAAGTATTAGAACTTTTAGAAATGGCGAGATCCAGGCCTCAAAACATATATAGATTAGTACAAAAAGTGGCATTTCATTCTGAAAAAGCCTTGTTTACGGTTTTTACTTCGCCAACTAGGATGTATGAGGAACGTGTTCAAGAGACGGTTGAATTTGAGGCGGTTATACAGTTATGTGTCAACGGTTGGGCGGATGTTTGCTTTGTGCATTGGTTCGCAATGTATGTTCCGCTAATTTTTATTTAAATATTTATGGTAGTATTTTTTACAATATAATAAGGGTTACTAATCTAATCACATTTCTTTCTACTTTTATGTCAGGCATTTATATGCAGCTGGGGAACGGGAGGATTTAAATAATACTGCATATTTTCATCCCCGTTATATTGAAGGTGAACTTGTCTCAGATGATGGTGACTTTGTGATTGACCACATCAAAAAGGTCATCTCTTTTCATAAGGACAAACAATGGTTTATTGCACCATACATAGCCTAGTATTCAATTTGTTTCATATCAAGATCATTTATATTAGTGCTTCAACCTTCTTTTAGTTATGTTGGAATATTGTTTTTGTTTTTATTTATTAAGTGTTTCTTAAATCAGACCATTTTACGCAGGAAACACTGGGTATTAATTATACTTCAACATCATTCGGTATATAAAACTTGGAAGGGTTACATATTTGATTCACGTAAAGGTAAAGATGATGTGATTATTTATTTTACGAGATTACAATATTATTTGAACAGGCCATAGAAGAAAATATGACGTGGGCTAAGGTTAAAGTAAGTTCTGATTCATTTTCTATAGCTTGTTTATT
The DNA here is from genome assembly GCA_030545235.1 of Helianthus tuberosus. Lineage (NCBI taxonomy): Eukaryota > Viridiplantae > Streptophyta > Magnoliopsida > Asterales > Asteraceae > Helianthus > Helianthus tuberosus. Next base: position 143,337,831 of record CM060410.1, on the reverse strand, counting down.
TTTAGATTTTAGTTAACTAATTGTAAGTTCAATTAACTATTTAGTGTCGTCTACAACCTAATGGATAGGAGTGCGGTTATTGTGTTATGTTGGCTATGTATAATTTTGTGATTTGTAACAGAGAACATATGGTAAGTATATTTTGTACATTCCTATTTATATACGTTTAACAACAATGTGTATTAAACTATAACCTAACTTTTATCTATCTTTATGTTTTAGTTGGCAAATAAAACTAAAATGGTTCGTCAAGGTGAAATTGATGAATTTGTAGAGTGTACTTTAAAGGTGTTTATATCATCTTTTGGTGACGTTGAGGATGAGAAGGATCAATGAAGGTAAGTGTATTAGTATGCGAATCTATTCATAGTATTTTTTTTTTCAGCTTTTCTACATTTTTATAAATATTTGTTTAGGACATTTGAGTGAGCCTCCGAACATAGTCTTTTGATTCATTATATTGAGAATTAATTGCAAAGATGGTTAAGTCACTTTGACTCGTTCGTCTATTTGACCCCAAGGGCCTAGGCACACATATATTATTAGGGTTTCTTAGGAGCAACACATGGCTTTGTATTAATGTTGACTGTAGTTGGCATGACTTATGCATTAAATTTTTCTAGATTTTGGGATCGTGCTTTATTTTAATCCTAAATGTTAGCTGATAGACATTTTATTTGTTTTGATCAGTGGCAAAGGAATTCTGGTTAGCTGGTGTTACTTAGAGCTTGTGGTGGATGAAGGAAGTTGCACAGAGTCAAATGTTTTTGGAGTGTTTTTTGCATGGGTGTAAAACTGAATAATTCGATGTTTTCTTTATGTTTTTTTCTTTGTTAAATTGAATGCTTTAGACTAATGGGTCAAGATGGATTCTTTAGCTATTTATAAAACGGTTCATTGTTTGGTATATCCTTTTCATATATGTGTTTGTAAATCTCATGAATCAACATGAATTATATATGGGCCTGTGTGAAATATATGGATGCACCACCTAACCAACCGGCTATTAGCCCCACTACAAACCGTCTTATTAGGATTTAATATAATGCTTTATAAATATGAAGGTCAATACACTAGAAACCGTCTTATTAACACACCACAAACCGTCTTATTAGGCATTAATATGACGCTTTATATATATTAAATATGACGGTTAACAAACACAAACGTCATATTAGGCTTTAATATGGAACCTTAAAATATATCAAATATGATGGTCTATTGAAACGTCTTAAAAAGGTTTTAATACCAAATATGACGGTAATGATAAAAAATGATGGTGTCTTTTAAGACGATTAATATACCGTCATATTTGATTGAAAAAATCGTCATATTAGATGTGTCTTTTTGTAGTGTCAACATAAAGTTGGCGAGTTCACGGTTTTTAAAACGTTTTAGTTGTCTTATCCAAAACGTAAGTTGTTAAGTTACCAAGTTATAAAACATGTCATGGGGAGCTACCTTATCGTTAAGCTACTAAACTGTGAAGTAGTACCGAAACTTTCGCACTTATGGTTTTGTTTTTGCCTCGTTTTGTCAATGTCTATCATCATTGACGGGTGACGAGCCCTATTAGTTCACGTACGATCCTATCCAGGCACGGGGTGAGGTTAGTGTGTAACACCTCGCAAAATCATGTCTAATACAATGACGACACGTGTCATAAACCCTGATCATGTTAAAAGATAACTTCGAGGGACTAAAGTTGTCAAATAGTGTATAGATGTATGTGGAAGGACCAAAAGTGTCAACATGCCAAACTTGTGCCTCTGATTGACCTCACACGATGATCATAATCTTTAATGAATAGATTGTTGGACGCAAGAAGCCGTTTGTGCTTAAAGATCAAAAGTTTACAAAGCACAGGGGTTAAACGTGTCAACATGTTAATTCTTACCTCTGAGTGACCTTTTAACGAACCCGAGATTTTGTAATACTTCATTATACTCTCATGTATATCAGATAATATTTTCGTGGAGTTTCGATGCAAATAAATACGTTTCGGGTGGTCTTATAACTAACCGGGAGCCTAACGATGTTAAATTATAACTCAAGACACTTAAAAGTTAACTATGGGGGTCTAAAGTGCAATAAACAATAGTTATTTAAACTTAATATGGACCAGGGACTGAAAATGCAAAGTTTACAAACTTTTTACCGGAATCAAGGATCATCGCGGGCCGCGTAAGTTTCCTTTGATGTCTACGCGGGCCGCAACAGAGTCACCAGCGACCAAAAAACTGGCAGATGCATGTTGCAGGATGTCCACCGCCATTGCATGGCCTCTAAGCGATACCAGGGGCATGTAAACGGTTTTTACTGCCATGGGGACACCTGTGATCATCTGGTAACTCCCATTTACAGCTGGAATGATCATAGAACTCCCCAATTTCCTATAAATAGCTCCATATATTGAACACTTGAACTTGCACACTTCAAATTTCACTCTCAACTCTTCTCTGGAGCATCCTGATCATTTAGGAAGCTTTCTCAAGTTTAATTTCCGTGCTAATGACCTTTGTAAGTGTTCTTGGCTACTATAGTTAAGTTTTTATTAGTGTAATGACCGAAAGTCAAAGATATCTTAATTATACTTTGACTTTGTGATTAATCACAAACGGTCTAGCCATTATTCATTTGAAAATGGCTATGCGTTGGCAATTAAGTAGGTGATTAACCCTCAAAAGGGCACCTTCTAATTATCAAGATATCTCAGTCAATTGTCGGGTCAATGCAACTAGTCAAAAAGTCAAAATAAGTCAATTTTTCAATATATAATTAAAACTGATAATGTAGAAGTTATGAAACATGTTTTGACACTTAAATAACTTGGTAAACATTATAAGAACATGTTTAGACATGTTTAGCCTGACATTCTGAGTTTAGGCTCGGTTCGCAACCGAAAGTCGCAAAAGTTGACTTTTGCTTTGACTTTTAGTTCTGACCCGATTTAGCTTAGTTTCTTCATGTCTTAGGGTTCCCTTGTGACCATATTGTATGTTAGTATAACCCTCTGAGGTTATACTTCAGGGTCCCTTAGAAATCATAGTCCATTTGCATGTTTCCGTTACATGCTTAAAATTGACTATTATGCCTTATGTTATAAAAACGAGATTTTTTAAAATGTGAGAGGACAAAAAGTTTTATTACTGATATATAAGTATGTCAAATAAATTTGACATTAGTTTCTGGTCTCAAACTAAAGTTATGCAAGATATCGTAAAATGAAACTTTTTGTTACTTAATTACATTTTTAGCATAAATCATGTTTAAACCCAAATTTTGGCACCAAACCTATTACCTGCTGTTTTAATATCATTTTTAGGGGTTTTTGGAATTTTTGGTCAGATTATAAACTGACCATATCATTGAGTTCTCGTATGATGCGGTAAATGACGATAATACCCTTTTTATTCATAAAATGAGATTAGCATATGAATTGCATGCCAAACCTTTTTGTACTGATATTATATATTAAATAAAGTATTTTAAATGTTTAGGGCTGATCAAAATCTTAGATTTTCATAAACATCTCAATTATCGTCAATTATCGACTTTTACGCAAATTAGGCGCATAGTATGGTTTAAAACCAAATTTAGCACCTAAGACAAGATACCTACTGATTTTATAAATGAATTTTAATATTTTAACAGTAAGTATAAGTCTTGAACTCCGACTTCCAAATTGGTCCTTAAAACATATGTGAAATGACCAAAATGCCCCAACGGTGCATAGTTTGGCCAGAAATGATAAACCTCAGATATGTATGATATCTTACTGATGTAACATGATAAAATAAATATTTTTACTGAATGTTTTAGACCAGAACCTCAGTTTATGTTTAAACCACTTTTATAAACTTTAAAATGACCAAAATACCCTTACGGGACTTAAATTGGTTTTAAATTCAATTGGGGCATAATTGTTGATATCCTACTGATATCACAACATATTTTAAGCATAATAACTTATGGAACATGTACTTGACTCATCCGGTTACCCGTTATGCTTATATGCGTTCGGTACGGTTTATGTAACTAGTTTGCATAAATTAACCGAAACGGGTCAAACCTTATCATTTTTACTTCAAAATCCAGAATGTATTTAGTTTACCCATTTTAAACAAATCTTCATACTTGTTGGGTCTAAATCACATTCCAATTTGGTCATCGCTTAATCTAGCGTTTCGTGCCGTAAACTTTTCTTTAAAACTAACCGGTCTAAGTTACAACTTAAATAAGACACGTTAGGAATCTAATAGGTTAATATAACCTTCGTTCCAGATTAGGAGCCCAGTAAAAGCTACCTACACTTGTCGAGTAGGATATAAGGCTGAGAATACAAATTTTATATTTTAAGCTCTGGTAAATACTTTTAACTTATTTTCCCTTTTACGGGCTTGGGATACGGTAAATTATTACCGCTTGGTCGGGTATTGAATATTTAATCGATTAGTGGTTAAATCATTGAGATAACCCGTTTTAATTTGTTTTGTTTGATTTAAGCATTTCGGGGTTAATGACCGTGTCCTGGATATCCTCGGCTCATTCATTTGAAATGGCCACGACTTAAGCACGGGGTGTAGGCATACACCTGACAGTTGCGATGTAAAATGGTATACCCACTCGTGAGGATAACTTCTTATGGGTTTATACTAGTGGTGTGTTTATTAATCTTGTCTCGGCTTCTATCCCGGGCCCTGAACGTACGACAAACAATATAAATCTGTATACAAGATTATTTTATAAAATTGTCCCAAGTTATAAAAGAACATTTGTGCCTTGTGCATTTAAATCAATTTTTCATAAATGTTTTCAAAATAGTCAGTTAATTGTATTTACCAGTGTAAACTGACGTATTTTTCAAAAAGACTAAGTGGCAGGTACTAAACGAAATTGGCTGGAAGCTCCTGGGCGTTAGATAAAGAATCTTGAAAGTTCTTGATGCTTAAAGTTTGTCGAACAATAATTTGTTTACTGTTTTAGATCCGCCTGTGGATCCACTTACAACCGTTTGTATAATATTTATTTTACTTTGAATTTCGGTTTGTAATATTATTTTCTACCAAGACTTCCGCTGTGCATTAAACTGTGATTATTTGACTATGATGATATCAACTACGTCACGATACTCCCCACCGGGCCCACCGGTAATACGTGGAAATATCAGGGTGTGACATAGTGAAACCTAAATAGCGCTATCAACTAATATCTCGTTTGCCAGGCTCGGTTACTAATCAGTATAAAAAGTGGAGACTTCGTGATAGAGTTTTGCTTAGTACGCTAGAGAGATGACTTATGAGTATCGTTTAATCACTATTCCGTTTCCCCGGAATATTAGGTTACCAAATCCACCAGAAATAGATGCTTTTAGTGTTAGTGTGAACTCACCTTTGCTTTGCTCGGTAGATAGAGTATTTGTCCTAAGTTGGTCAACCACGTCCTATTATGGTTACCAATAATAGGACCATATACAAGTAATCACGCATTTTATACACATATTCATCAAGTAATATGCATATAACACATTCGTTATGTCATACATATATCATATCGGTCAACTGTTGAAACACAGATATACGAACAAGACTTCAAAGATCGAATAGTGTAGTATGCGGCCAAACTAATGCTAAGGTGAGGCCCAATGTAATAATCGGCCCAAATGAGTGTGCGGCCCACTTGTCAAGTGTGCAGCCCAGATGGGAATGTGCGGCCCCTTGACAAGTGTGCGGTCATGCATAAGTGGTGCTGTACATTGTGCATCAAGATTTGTACGAAGAGAATGTGCGGCCAGGGATGTGCGACTTGCATAATCTGTTTGTACCCTGTGCATCAATGATCGTACAAGGATAATGTGCGGCTTCAAGTGTGCGGCCTTGCACATCCCACTTGTACCTTATGCATCAGGGGTTGCACATTCTAAAGTTGTGCGAGCCATAATGTGCGACCCGGCATAGTCTTCTTGTACGTTGTGCTTTAGTGGTTGTACACACAGGAGTGTGCGACCACTGATTGTGTACGGTGAGTTGTGTGCGCTTGCACATTAAGCTTTTTAAGGTGTTCTGAAGTGTGCGACAGGAAAAATTCAAACAATAATTCATTCAAGTTCATCACATTCAGATTGTATATCCACTCATAACCACAACCCACGAATTTCATGTTTACAAGTAATCATTGAGCATTCAAACCCAAACATATATCAATATAGATCATAAAAATCCTTTTTACAAAAAATCTATTATCAACATTCATATTATTTCATACGATATCATTGACACTTAGTAAGCATACCCAAATCTTAACATCATCTATGAACTAACTAGAAATCATAGTATCACTCATCAATTAAACAATGATTCATATTAAATCATTCCTAAACATTTCTTTAAACAATATCATTTAAACATTTTGTGAATCATCATACATACGAGATCTTAACACCCAAAAATCATTCTCTTTGCAACACACATAAACCCTAGTTCGTTCATATTATGAAGGTTTTCAAGTCATATTAATACCATAGATCACCAAATAGACAAGGAGAGACAATTTACAAACGGGTTATTGGATTTAATAATCTTAAGTTTCACCAGTTGGCCGTTAATAATCCCAACTTTAAAAATTCCCTCCAATAATCCCAACTTATAAAAGTTTGGCCGCCATTGATCCTTTTCTAACATAGGTGCACTTAAATCAATTAAGGAGTCTCTAGGTGTAATTGAATCTATTGAGGAGACCAAATTCTTATATGTTTGAAAAGGATCAATGGCGGCCAAACTTTTACAAGTTGGGATTATTGGAGCGAATTTTTAAAGTTGGGATTATTATCGGCCAACTGGTGAAACTTAGGATTATTAAAATCGAATAACCCTTTACAAACAATATAATCATCAAACAGTGTGAATACTAACCTGGAACAAGAATAGAAAATGAGAGTGTGCGAGAAGATAAGACGATCTTTAAGAATGGGAAGAAGCTTTGATGATGAATAGTTGTTAATAATGCCTTGAATCTTCAAAGGATGAGAGAGAGAGAGGAGAATGTTTCTTGGAGAAGGGGAAAAGGAATGTTGATGAAAGAGAGAGAGAATGTTTAAGGAAAGGTTGTCGTAAAAAATGAATGGGAAATCATCTAGGGTTTGGCAACATATAATATATATACAGGCTGATGAGGGGCCGCATTAGGGATGGCAATGGGCCAGTTTTGGGACGGGTTTAGGTAATCCCAAACCCAAACCCGATTAGATAAGCTTGTCCCAAACCCGTCGGGTTTCTAGCGGGTAAATACCCATCGGGTATCGAGTAAACCCGTTAATTTAAAAAGATTACTCATTAGGTATACTCATCTCAAAACCCATTGGGTATTTATCTGGTAACTACTAACGGGTTACATTTTGTATTGTCATTATAAAAATATAGGGTTATTGGATTTTAATAATCTTAAGTTTCACCAGTTGGCCAATAATAATCCCAACTTTAAAATTTCCCTCCAATAAGCCCAACTTGTAAAAGTTTGGCCGCCATTGATCATTTTCTAATATAGGTGCACTTAAATCAATTAAGGAGTCTCTAGGTGTAATTGAATCTATTGAGGAGACCAAATTCTTATATGTTTGAAAAGGATCAATGGCGGCCAAACTTTTACAAGTTGGGATTATTGGAACGAATTTTTAAAGTTGGGATTATTATCGGCCAACTGGTGAAACTTAGGATTATTAAAATCCAATAACCCAAAAATATATATCAAATAATTACAATGTATACGGAATAGAATACCTATATGTGTAAAAAATGGATGTATCATATATATACATATTTAATAATATAAAAGAAATTATATTGGGTATACAATCGGGTAAACGGGTACACTTTTTCGGGTAATTGGGTCGGGTAAACGGGTATATCACTAAATCCCAAACCCGTCCCAAACCCGCGAAAAAAATAAAAACTATTCTCAAACCCGTCCCAAACCTGATTAACCGACCCCTAACTCGTCCCAAATGTGTCGGGTTTCGGGTTTACCCAGCAGGTTCGGGTTTGATTGCCTCCCTAGGCCGCATACACTAAGTGTGTGGTCCAATCTTTCCTTTTTGGGCCTTGGCTGGCCTGGCCCAATTAAAGAAAAAGAAGTGGTGGGCGGTCATGGTTTAGTCAGTGTGTGTGCGGCTGGGATGTTGACCGCGTAGTGGAGGATGTGTGAGGGAACTCGAAGTGTACGGCTGCATAGGATAATCCCCATGTGCGGCTGGGTTTGGTTCTTGTTAGGGCTGTAAACGAACCAAACGAACACGAACAAGGCCATGTTCGTGTTAGTTCGTTAAGGAAATTAACATGTTCGCGAACTGTTCACGAACGCATACCGAACATAAGTCTATGTTCGTGTTCGTTCGTTAAGGAAATTCAATTGTTCACGAACAGTTCGTGAACACTGGTCTCGAACACAAACGAACGCAAGCAAATAAAAATGAACGCAAACGGATATTTAACTTGAAAATAAAAAATGAAAACATTGTTATCGTTAGACATTGGATATAGGTAGTTAAATACAACCATTAAATGATAAATCAAAACACAAGAAGTCTACCACACCACCAAACAATAAATAAAGTTTAACTAACTTAGACATAATTATCCCAAAAAATGTCTTAGAATATCCAAATTTTAGCTAATTTAGAAAAAAATAGGGTTTCAAGTTTTCAATATTTTTAGATAAAAGTTTTATTATTTATTATTTTTTAATATAATTAAACGAACATATTACCGAACGTTCACGAACGCAATCGAACGAACGAGACCTGTGTTCGTGTTCGTTCGCTAAGCTAATCGAACGAACTTTTTTATTCGTGTTCGTTCGTTAAGCTAATCGAACGAACATAAACGAACTTCCCGCCGAAAGGTTCACGAACTGTTCGCTGAACGTTTGTTTCGTTTACAGCCCTAGTTCTTGTAATATTTAATGTACATATGTTGAGGTGTGCGACTGGATTTAAACATATGATATTAGTCTAACACATAATATAAATTCTTATATCCAACCAAATATTCAAACACTTTATTAAATACTCATAATTACAACGTATAGTAAACGTCAAGGAAATGAAACGAGGTTATAAGTGCGAGTTGTCACAAACAGTCCCAACTTAAAAAATAACCACTAGCAGTTCCAACTATTGACATATTGGCCACCAATGAACCCTGACTAACAGAATTTTAACGGTGTTAGTCTTCGGTACCCGGAAACCGTTTTTGGCCAGAAAAAAGGTTTCTAAAGGTCCGATCTAAGGTTACAAAGAGGTTTGGAACGAAAATGTTGAGTATTCCGGCCAAAAAGAAGTTTTCCGGTGAAATTTTTTTTTCCGTCGACTTCAATAATTGGGGCTTTTATTAGAAAAGGTTACAAAGGTCCGTAATAAAGTTAGAAAGAGGTTTGTGACAAAAATGTTGAGTTTTGCGGCCAAAAATTAGTTTTCTGACGAAAAACGTTTTTCGGCGACCAGAGACTAACGGTGTTAGGGTTCTGTTAATCACGGTCCATTGGAGGCCAATATGTTAATAGTTAGGATTGCCAGTGGTTATTTTTAAAGTTGGGACTGTTAACAACCAACAACAAATAATTGGGATTATTAAAATCCTTTTAGAAAAGTCTAATCAACTAAATTTTTCTAAAGACGAAATACACCCCTAAAAAATCATCAGTTCACTTTAAAATTTTAAAATCTAAGTTAACAACAAATAAAATTATATACTATATATTATATATCTAACTTATAATAAAAGACTCTAAATAATGCCACATAACATTCTCTCCTTCAACCTCATAAATTTTATTTATATTTGTTTAATAAATTTCTTTTAATATTAATATTAATTAATAACTAATATATAAATATCACTTATTTTTATCCTTATCTTTATCTAAATATAATAAATTACTTCAATTTTGCAATTTAAACCCTTTGTTTTTTACTTTTAACCTAAAGTTTTTTCATCTTTTGCAATTTAATCCCAACTCTTTTTTATTTTCAATTTTGGTCCACCATACTTTTCATATTTCCCAAATTTTTCGTTTCGTTCTAAATTTTGTGAGTTAACGCATCGCAACGCAATGTATGTTTGGGGTTCAACATTTTTTCGTATATTTTTTCCTGTTTGACTGACCCGTCGCGATGTCACACCCTGGCTTTGCGGAAGCGTGGGTTTATTTTGGTGTCAGTTCTTAATACCATAGCACATATCATAACCATGCTATATGAAAATAAAACCATGATGTTCATCCATTAAGTAAGTTTTAAAAGTAAACACGACAACATTGTTTAAAAGTCGATACGTGAAACAAAATACAACCACAACATACTTAGAACTTGTTCACAAGACACAACTAAAAGACATGAATAAAAAACACAGTTTAAGACTTGTGACCCGTCTAGGCAAAGATCACATTTCCTAAACTCGGATGACATCATTACTCCTACGCAGCTTAATACCCTTGCATACTTGGCCAGATCCATTAATTTCCTGAAATACATGTAAGTTGAAAAATCAACATAAAGTTGAGCGAGTTCATGTAAAAGTGAGTATGTAAAACCTTTGTAATATGTCAGTATGTATGAAAATCCCTGGTATGTAGCAATTAAGGAAAAAGAGATCACCATTGGGTTGCAAAGCCAATGATATGTGTGAAGTGCTGTAGGAAGACTCAAACCTAGCAGATTTTTGCGTCGGGCTCAAAGTCACCCCGAGGTCCGTACAGTGGGCCTGGAGTTGAGCTCGCTACACCCAGATAGATCTACCGCTAATGACCCTCGGTCCTAGAATGAGGATTAATGGCCTCTAGTTCCAGCCTACCCACTCACATGATCTATGTAGTAAACCCTCCTTAAGCTAACCATACCATGTATAAAAGTATCCATAATTTCTGTAACATGTATTCCACCCCCGAAGTATAAAAACTGAAAACAGTTAAGAGAAAAGGGGGTACATGAACTCACTGAAGTGCGTATCCAGAAACGTCAATCTCCAAATCAATCTGCTGCGTGACGACCTACACGTACTAATTCCTATTAGACGGATGGGCCGTGCCTTGGCTTAAGGTTTAACGTTTGATTGGAGAAATAGTTAGGTAATTATTCCGTATTCACACTTCTTATTTATTTTATAAGTGTATTCATTCCCAAGGATGGGGGTTTTAATACATGTTTGCTTTATAAAACTGAAAATATATTTTTAACTCCCAAAATATACATATTTTTCCCAAAACTATTATATTTTACTTCATACCATTTCCAAAATAATACTTTATCAAAATACACATTTAAGAGTATTTTCCGAAAATACATAAGTTACATTTTAAAGTTCATGTTGTAATAACAATACCGGTGTAACTTAAATATTTATTTGTGATAACGTTGGTATTATTTTGGAGTCGAAACTTTATAATATTTTCAAGTTATATTATTTTTATCCTAAAAATAATATATCTAGTTCACAAAATAATCATAATATCACACAAGCGTTTTATTATGAAATATATATTCTAAATATATATTTAACAAGTTTTATTTATGAAACTCCACCTCCGATACTTTGTAATTTTTGAAATAAAAATCATGGCGAAGTTTATTTTGAAAACAAAGTTAAAAATATATTTTGTATACGTTTGTTTAGAAAAATATTTCTAAGTGTTATATTTCTGGAAAAATTTTGCCAGAGGAAACTCTGTAACTGGAGGTGTCCACGCTTACAAGCGTATCATTTTCTTTTCAAAATTTCAATCAACGATCATCAATCAACAATATAAAATCTTAATCACTATCTTGACAAAAACAACCCTAAATCATAAACTCATGAACTTGAATGTTTTGTAAAAATATGTAGTAACTTTCTAACATATTTAATAGATCTTGTTATCTTTAAAAATAAAATTAGTTTCTTAAAAACTTTATTTTTAAAGATCTTCAAGTTTCACAACTTCTAGTCATGATTTACCAAAAATATTTCTTGTTAAATTTTTCTTGTGACACAAGTGTTTACACACTTGTTTATTCACTAAAATGCTTTTAGTTTATGTAAAGTCCGGGTTTTAACAAATCTTGCATCTTTCAGTTGATTCTTCCGAAAAACCACTCGTAGATCTTTAGATCTACATGTTTAGAGTCTTATTTTACAAGAAAAATTTTATTTACTCAAGTTCATGTCTCATGGATGGAAAGTTTCATCATCTTTCATAACTAACACTAACATACTACTAGTTCATATTCTTGAACATGATTTAGTAGGGTTAGATGATGATCCATCCTACTTCTAGTAACAAACAACATCAAATAATCACAACTAGACAAGTTTCACAAGATTTACACAACTAGTTTCTCTTTATCCACCATTAATCACTTATGTTCAAGACTTTATGTTATGATATTTAGTGTTCTTAACTTTCAACCATTAAATCACTTATTAACCACCATAAACAAGATCAAGATGATGTTTAGAAGCACTTACTACTAGCTCAAGACTAGAGAAGAAACAAGATGTAAATGAGGTGGATAAAAGAAATCTAGAGAGGTCCTTGCACTTCCGAAAGCACCGAGCTTGTTTATTGGACTCCTTGCACCCTTGTATGTATATGAAATGGTTGAACAAGACTTGAAGGTAGTGATGGTGATGATGGTTGTGTTCGGCCGAAGGTAAGCAAGAGAGGAGAAGAGAGAGCAAGTTTGCTAAGTGTGTTTGTGATAAGAGATGATGTTTAACTCTTAAACATACTTATAAACCATCAACCTTATTATCCATCATGTAATGTGTCTACTAGATATCAAACAATTAGGATTTAAATAATCAAGGTAGGACAAGGAGTGGGTCACCCCTTGTGACCGTCATTTTGAGGGGGGGGGGGGGTATGGTTGGGTTTTGATGATATAGTTAAGATCTAGTTAGGTTCTAAATGATATTAGTTAGTGTATTAAGTGTGTAGTATAATATAAAGGGTGTTAGGGTGTTCGGGGACCCTAACTAGCTCAGAAAAGTATAAACAATGTTTTTGGCAATATTTTTATGTTTCGGGTAAAGTCCGGTTGTTCGGTTTGATATTGATCCGTTAAAGTGTCAAATAAGCTTTAAAGTGTCTTTATTAGTGTTTTTAGTGACACATTAATTTACCAACACTTTGGAAAGTGTCTAGAATTATTTTACCAAGTTTTTGCACTTTACTAGCTTTGTTAAAAGCTGAATTTTTGTATATAGTGCAGAATTTTTGTAATTTATGTATATTTTAGGCACTTCCGGTCACTATAACTATCACCTAGTGACGCAGTTTAATGATTCTCACCTCCCTACACTCCCTACTAGTGTAGTACTTTATTCCCGGCTCATACTGGCCTCAATAACAATGTCTGTCTAGTGCTGGCAATGTCATCATGTTTACTAGGTTATCCGTATAGTGTGCTCACTGTGCTTTTGTGCATCAAGGTTGTCACTAATGTTTGTGTGTAAATATTAGAGTGACAGTATAAAATGTGATGCATGAGTATGTATGTATCAGAAATCAAGAAGCAGTTTAACCACAATTGTAAGCAAGCACGGTAATTAAGCATTAATTAAATTTTAATTAATTGTACGGATACCTGGTTTTGTGAGGGTTGTCACGCGCGACACATCTATTTTTCTGCATTTGACAAGTTCGTCCATTACGCGGGTCCTGGATGGACTTAGTTATTTTTTTCTATGTTTTACGTTTCGGTTTAATTTCTCAGCAACGAGCGTGTGTGATTCAAAGATTTTACGTCTGCTTTTCGCTCAGCGTTATTTTTTCCCGTTTTTATTTATTTTGCTTTTATGAGCTTTTCCGGTGTTGGTGGTCGCTGACAATGATATAGTTTTATGACAACCGCTGCAACGAAGGGGCTTAATGTTTGTGTGTAAATAATAGAGTGACAGTAATGTTTGTGTGTAAATAATAGAGTGACAGTATAAAATGTGATGCATGAGTATGTATGTATCAGAAATCAAGAAGCAGTTTAACCACAATTGTAAGCAAGCACAGTAATTAAGCATTAATTAAATTTTAATTAATTGTACGGATACCTGGTTTTGTGAGGGTTGTCACATTCTCCCCCCGTTAAATAATTTTTGTCCCGAAATTTTAGGCTCTGCTTCTAGTTGCAGGGGTCTTAGGAAATAAATGGGGGTATTTCTCTTTCATACGATCCTCACGTTCCCACGTGAATTCAGGCCCATGTCTTGCATTCCATCGAACTTTGACGAGTTTGACACTGCTCCTGCGCGTTTTGTTAACTTTCCAATCCGTATCGTCAACGGGTTCTTCGGTGAAGTTGAGTGTGTCGTCGATATGAACTTCGTCAGCAGGAATGATCACTGTCTCTTGTGTTGGACTCTTTTTCAAATTCGATACATGGAATGTATCGTGAACACCATTAAGTTCGGTAGGTAGGTCCAACTTGTAGGCTACAAGCCCAATCCTTTGCAGGATTCTGAACGGGCCAATGTAACCTGGATTCAGCTTCCCACGCTTTCCAAAGTGTGCCACACCCTTCCAGGGTGAAACTTTCAACAAAACCATATCCCCAACTTGAAACTCTAAAGGTTTCTTTCTTCGGTTTGCATAAGCTTTCTGTCTGTCGCGAGCCGCCTCGATGCGCTTTCGAATTTGTGCAATCTTTTCGGTCGTCTCTTGGACTATTTCGGGACCAACAAGCTGTCTATCACCCGCATCAGCCTAGCATAAGGGTGATCGACATTTGCGTCCGTAAAGAGCTTCAAATGGCGCGGCTCCAATGCTTGTGTGGTAGCTGTTGTTGTATGAAAACTCGACCAATGGTAAATGATTATCCCAGCTACCACCTAGATCCATTACACATGCTCTCAGCATATCTTCCAATGTCTGAATAGTTCGTTCGCTTTAGCCATCAGTTTACGGATGAAACGCAGTGCTCAGATTTAACTGTGAGCCAAAAGCTTCTTGGAAGGATTGCCAAATCCTTGATACAAATCTCCCATCTCTATCAGAGATGATCGAGAGAGGCCTCCATGACGTGCGACAATCTCTCTCCTCTATATTTCTGCAAGTTTACTCATGTTGTCTTTCTCTTTGATTGGCAAGAAGTGTGCGGATTTTGTTAGACGATCTACTATCACCTAAATTGTGTCATGGCCTCTAGGCGTCTTTGGCAATTTTGTTATGAAATCCATTGAGATCTGTTCCCATTTCCATTTGGGAATTTCAGGTTACTGCAGAAGTCCTGAAGGCTTTTGGTACTCGGCCTTAACCTTGGCGCACGTTAAACACTTACTAACATATACTGCAACATCGCCCTTCATCCTAGGCCAACAATAGAAATCCTTGAGATCTTGGTACATCTTATCTGCTCCTGGGTGGATAGAGTACCGTGATTTATGGGCTTCATCAAAAATAACTTTCCTCAAACCACCAAACAGAGGAACCCAAATCCGTTTCATGAAACATAACGTTCCTTCCCCGTTTGGCACTAACTGCTTCTCCATTCCACGGAGATACTCGTCCTCAATATTCCTTTCTTTCAAGGCTTCTCTCTGCGCGGCACGAATGCGTAAAGAGAGGTCTGTCTGAACAATCATCTCCAAAGCCCTAACCCTTATGGGCTTGATCCTTTCTTTTCGACTCAAGGCATCAGGGACCACATTTGCTTTCCCTGGGTGATATTTGATCTCGCAATCATAATCATTCAACAGCTCTACCCAGCGTCTTTGCCTCATGTTAAGCACTTTTTGGTTGAATATGTGCTGTAAGCTCTTGTGATCAGTGTAGATTGTACATTTCGTACCATACAAATAATGTCGCCAGATTTTTAATGCAAATACCACTGCTCCTAACTCCAAGTCATACGTGGTATAGTTTCTATCGTGAATCTTCAACTGGCGTGACGCATATGTTATAACCTTCTGGCGCTGCATCAGCACGCAACCCAAACCTTGACGCGAAGCGTCACAATATACCACGAAGTCATTCGTTCCTTCGGGTAGCGATAAGATCGGTGCATCACAAAGTTTGTTCTTCAACAACTGGAACGCTTCTTCTTGCTTGTTACCCCAATCAAACTTTTTGTCTTTCTGTGTGAGTGCGGTTAGAGGTTGAGCGATTTTAGAGAAATCCTCAATGAATCTTCGATAATAACCAGCCAAACCTAAGAACTGTCGAATCTCGGTTGGCGTCTTTGGAGTCTCCCAATCCTTGATCGCCTCGATCTTTGTTGGATCCACATGGATTCCATTTCCGTTAACCACATGTCGAAGGAATTGGACTTCGCGTAGCCAAAGCTCACACTTTGAGAACTTAGCGTATAATTTTTCCTTCTTGAGTAGCTCTAGAATAGATCTTAAGTGTTGTTTATGCTCGTCCTTCGTCTTTGAATAGATTAAAATATCATCGATGAACACAATTACGAACTTGTCCAAGTACGGCTTGCAGAATCGGTTCATTAGGTCCATGAAAACTGCAGGTGCGTTTGTCAGCCCAAACGGCATAACTAGGAACTCGTAGTGTCCATAACGAGTCCTAAAGGCCGTCTTCGGGATACTTTCCTCCGGTATCCTTAGTTGATGATATCCTGATCGAAGGTCGATTTTTGAATAAAAGCTCGAACCTTGCAGCTGATCAAATAGGTCATCGATTCTCGATAGAGGATATCTGTTCTTGATAGTCAACTTATTAAGCTCGCGGTAGTCTATGCACATACGGAAACTACCGTCCTTCTTTTTGACGAACAGTACTGGAGCTCCCCAGGGTGAGAAGCTTGGTCTGATGAATCCTTTGTCCAATAGCTCCTGGAGTTTTGTCGACAACTCCTGCATTTCCGAGGGCGCAAGTCTATAGGGTGCCTTGGCTACAGGCGCGGCGCCTAGAACCAAGTCAATGTGGAACTCGACTTGTCGCTGTGGCGGTAACCCCGGCAAGTCTTCTGGAAAGACTTCAGGGTATTCTTTCACAACTGGAATGTCTTCGATCTTTGGTTCAGCAGCTTCTGTATCCACGATGTGTGCCAAGAATGCAACACATCCCTTTTGTAAACACCTTCTAGCTTTCAGACAGCTAATAATCCTCAGCGGCGTATCACGCTTCTCTCCGTGCACTACGATTGTTTCTTCATCCGTCATAGGGATGCAGATGGTCTTCTCGTGGCAAACAATCTCGGCCTTGTTGCTGGACAACCAATCCATTCCCACTACCACATCAAAGCTTCCCAACTCGACAAGTAGCAGATCTAGCGTAAATTCGTGTCCTTCCAATTCTATCGCGCATCCTCTTATAACTTCACCCGTTTCAACCAGTTTCCCATTCGCCAATTCAATCGAGTATGGAATGTCTAACTTACTAGGTGTCAACCCAAGTATATTCTTAAATTCTAATGACACGAAACTATAATCGGCACCAGTATCGAAAAGAACAGATGCAAAATGTTGGTTTACAGGGAACGTACCAGTGACAACGTTTGGATCTTGGCGCGCTTCCCTTGCGCCGATGTTAAATACTCTTCCACGGGCTTGATTCAGCTTCGGGCATTCCCTCTTAAAGTGCCCAACATCTCCACAATTAAAGCATCCTGGCCCTTGGCCATTTCCATTCCCAGCTTGTGTGTTGTTTTGGTTGCGATTTGCATTACCAGCTTGATTCGCAACGTTTCCACAGTTTCCAATTCCTCTATTGTTTCCTTGCGGGCGGTTCCCATTACCACCCCGGTTGTTGTTTCTATTACCAAAACCTCCTTGGCCACCCCGGCCAGCACTAACCCAGCAAGTATCCTTCAAGTGGCCAATTTTCCCACAAGCTTCACATGTTTTTGGTCCGCACCGGCCAGAATGATGGCGCTGGCATGTGTTACACTTGGGCAGAGTGCCCATATAACCTTTTCCTTTGTTCTCAACACCGGTTGCAGCTCTAGCCGGTGTGCTTGATTCACCCTTCTTGCTCACACTTGAGGTACCTTGCTTGAAATTGGAAAACTTTCGCTTGTTTTCCCTAGACGGTTCAACATGGGTTTCCTTTTTCTTTGGTCCAGAGATGGAGAATTTGTTCAACCTAATGGCCTCTTCAGTGAGCGCCACACTTAGGTCGATGGCTTCTGTGATCGTCGTGGGCTTGGATGTGGTAACCATACTCATTATCTGGGGTGCCAATCCCCAGATAAATCTCTCGATACGTTTAAACTCTGGTGTGACCATGTACGGTACTACGTGAGATAAGTCATGAAATCTTTGAACGTATTCTGCGATCTTGGGACCATCCATCCTTAAATGCCAGAATTCAGTCTCTAACCTTTGTATCTCAGCACGCGAGCAATACTTTCTTCGCATTAACTCTTTTAACTCAGCCCATGTTAACGCGTAAGCAGCAGCTTCTCCTAAAGTCTGCACTTGTAAGTTCCACCACGATAGGGCTCCATCCAGAAATAGCCCCGAGATGTAGGTCACTTGTTGCTCTAGAGCACATTTGCTCATTCTTAAGACAGAGTCTGTCTTTTCAGCCCACCTAACAAACGCAACAGCACCTCCGGTGCCGTCGAAGTTAACGAGCTTGCAATCGAGGAACTGCTTGTAAGTGCACCCTGCACATACGTTAGAATTTACAAATGGTATTAGCGGACGTGCTATAAACATCCAAATGCATGGTAACATGTCTCAAGCCACTTGACATTACCATGAGGTGGATTGTTGTTGCCGTTGTTGCTTGAATGGCTCCCGCTCGTTCCTCCTTGTGAGGCTGCATACTGCGCTATGGCGGCAGCAATGATTCCTTGGAGTTCTACCTCCGAAGTGGGCATGCGCATCTCGCGTCTTGGTGGCATCTTCTAAAAGATGATCGTGTTGGTCAGGTCATAGTAAGTAAACAACATACGTACGTAATAACATTCATTCATCACATGTTATAAATTAATCAAGCACATAACATCTCATGTTATAAAATTGTATACAATCAATCCAACATCACATATAATGAGAATACTGCAATTGCGCTATCATAAATTGAGACCACAATAATGTTTACAAGTTTTGTATCTGTATCGTACATCACAAATGACTAAGGGTCACATCGCCCTTGCCCAATCTGGCTAATCAACTACAACAAGCAAAAGCTAAACATCAAAAGTCATGTCATCAAAATACGGTCTTCCAAAAAGCTGTATAATCTGCACAATCGCGGTCCTCTCACCAAAAGTCTACCTGCGTAAGACCAAAAATATGCCTATACTGATGGCGGCGGAGGAGGAGGAAAATAAGAATAGATTAAGCGACGCATATGTAACCAGTTCTCCTCCATAGTGCGATAGGCGCGCAACAAGTATGCTATCTGCTGCTCAGGACTCCAAAAGCGAGCGGCAGAATCGGGGGATAGTGGGCATGGAGGGTGCGGTGCTGCAAATGGTGCCTGACAATGGCAAGACGGACGTGGAGCACTCTCCAAATCCTGAATACGACGTGTCAATGCCTCCTGCTGTATCATCAAAGAAGTGAGGATGGCCTCCGTGGAGTACCCAACATGGCACGGGTGGTAAGGATCAGACAGTGGCATAATAGGGGGCGTAGTCCATAAAAATGGCTCGCTAGACGGCATGGAAGATGGTGCAGTATGTGGTGCCATAGAAGGAAACTGAGATGTGAACGGATCAGACATCGATATAGGTGGGACAAAAGTAGGACGAGAAATCTGGGGTATGAACTGGCTGCCTCCTGCCATGAAAGATGTATGACCAAACGGCTGTCGTGATGAACCCTCCCCAGGACGTGGTGGAGGGATGTCCTGGAGATAGGTGATCGGGAGATCTGTGCGGTGTGCATCTGTGGTGTGTGGGGGAATCAAGGGAATATCAGTGTGTGCCGAAACAGGTGTGACGGGTACCACATGTGGTGGGTAATCTTCATCGTCATCAATCCACCCATTGTGGGTGTCGGCATAACGTGGATCCACATAAGCAGCAAAAGGTGCACGGTCAAGCAGTACCGGCATAGGATCAGGAAAGGGTGCAACAACAGGATCCTCTATCAAGAGTGGAGCGTCAACAACAGCGTCAGCAACATGATTGTCACACCCCAACCAATGGCGGAAACATCGGGATGAGACGAAGTGTGAAGATTGCTCGAGACATCATAACGCTAATTGTGACAATAGAATTAAAGATAAATTGACTTCTTTCATAAATAAATGTTACAATACATGAAATTTGAAATACAACATGTCAAGTACAAGAAAAACAATATGACATTTATATAATGTATTTGACCTAAACGTCTATATGGGTATCTAGGTATCAACGCTACTTCATTTCATGGCATCATCATCCTCAACCTGTAACATGTTTAAAATAAAGTTCAATGCAAAGGCAAAGGCGAGTATACAAGTTTGGTACGTACATAACAAATGATAAGTTTTGAACAATTCCTCATAGCAAGCATGTGATTCAAGATAAACGTAAAAACATGGCATGTGTCTAACATATCAAACCAAGGAAACGCAACAGGCTCATGACATTACCACAAGTTACGGGTGGCGGGTCGTTAATCCTATAGCGCTACATATGTCACGGTTTGGCTCGTACGAAGTTAATGATAAGTTCAACACATAAGATTCACCCAAGTTTAAATATCAAGCCATCACGTATACAAGCATGTTAATAGGAATGTTCATGTGTTTAAGCAAAATGTTCATGTGTAAGTTGTTGATAAATAAACATGTTACACCCCAAAAGTGGTAAAAGTAAAAGGGGGAAATACGAGTATACTCACAAAGTTGGCATATGCTTTCCAATTATCCAATTATTGACGAGTTGATGAGGTTAAAAGATTTGACGTGTAAGGGTTAAAGTTCAAGTATTCTTAGGGTCGAGATTCGGTATTTAAAACAACATAAAAATAAGGTATGAGAATAACATGTGAAAATAATCATTTTCAACACTTAACACTTGTATGACACTTGGTAACCACAAGGGTTATGATAATGTTTTCATGAGTTGAACACCCATAAGAATCACAACAAGGTTTAGGTCTTATATGATGTTCTACTACTTTAACATGTAAACACAAATTCAACATCAAAGGTTCGAATTAGTGTATATATATATCTAGGTTAAGTATTACATATTATTTAGTCCAATAATTCAAGTAGGAGGTAGAAGATTAGGATCTTCATTTAGGCACCTCGAGATATCATAGATGTCATGTATGGGGTAGGAAGAACATGCTTCCATTTAGGAACCCCTTGAATGTTCACCACTTCACTTTGATGTAAAAACAACCAAGGAGGGTCACGAACTAGGATTAGCACAATAACATAAACAACCTAACTATAGTGAAATCATCAAACCATGTGAGGATTGTATGTAGGACAACCCAAGTTGTTCCATAATCACTCATTCATCAAGATCTAAGCTTGGCATGATTTGTGGGTCAAATACCCTAACAAAACAGAAAGTATTTGAGGTTTTAACCTCTGATTTATAGTGTCTCAACCTTGTTTTTAAGCTTAACCAACCATAAGAGAGGTTGTAAGCATTGGGACATAGGTATGAGATGTGTTAGACACAAGTTGGATGAGTTTAAACAAGCTTTTGAAGAACATGTAACAAAACAGAAAGTTTATGGACAATTTCGGAGCAATTCCAAGTCTGATTTCTCCAAGGAGAAGTCAAGGAATCGAACCCCATGATTATCCAAGCAAGTAGGAAGAAGAATCAAGTGATTTCGTTGAGAAATGAGCAAGTTATGCTCATTTTTGTAAAGGTGTATGAATCTGTCCGAATCTCTAAAATTTGCAAGAACTTGAGGGTGTTTGAGAGAGATTTGAGGGTTGTGAAAGTGTAGAAATGCTTGGAGAAGAGTTGTATTTATAGTGGAAGGGTTTGGAGGTGATCGGAGGTGTTTAGAAGTGGATTAAAGGTGATTGGGGAGGTTTAAATCTTGGGATTTCGTGCATTTTCGCGAAGAAACACAATCTGTCCCGCCCAGATACCCCTTGCGCACCGTAAGGCTTATTTGCTTGCGGTGCGCAAGCCATGGTCAGAAGCAAAATATTTTTTTTTTGTTTAATTGTCTCGCAACTTGTTCCAATGTTATCTAGGACGGGTTTTATGATTAAATTAGGGTTTTTAAGTATATAAAACATGCTCTAAAGGGTACGTAAACGTAGAACTGAATAAGATTGAACATAGATTTCGTATGTAAGTATCGAAAGAAGCATGTATGTTACGTATTAGTATGTTTATTACACGTTTGCAAGTGTTGCGGATACGTAACCAATTGTTTCACAATTAAACGTATGATTATGTATAAAGTATATACAGCAAGAATTTTAACCAAAAATACGAGTTTTATCTATAATCCTAGTCTCGGATTTTGCATCGCTTTTAATGAAGCACTATCACAAGACTACGAAGTTTCCAAAAATAGTTTTAGAAACGATGGTTTATAATATAGAAAGTATGAAAACGCGGGGCATTACAGTCTCCCCTCCTTTAGGAAATTTCGTCCCGAAATTTATCCAAGAGGTAGACTTGAAGATTTTTAGTGAAAATTTGAGACTTGAAATTTTGAAACATTTTGAAAGGCACAAAACTTTGGAGAACGACAAGGTAAATTTGTGAGTGAGTTCATTGTCTAAAACAATTTGAGGTATCTGACATGGTGGAAAACAGGTAAGTGCGTATACAGGTGAAGTGAGTCTAAACAACTTTGAGTAATTAAATTGGCGACGTATTCAAAAGGTGACGTGTTAAGAAAGAAGGTGTTAACAAACGGTTTGTATTTTGATGGAACGTGGTAGCGAAATCACATTTGTAGAAGGTTGTTTATTGAGTGAAACGAGAAGGTTTGGTTCTTTAAATAAAGTGTAAAGGTATACTAAGTATAGTTACACAAGAATCCAGAATAGGAAGACTATTTTGTAGGTAACGTGGTACGTTAGGACTCGAATGGTTAAACAAGCTTGATTGAGAACGAGGTTTGTATGAACTAAAAGGATAAGGAGAGTAATACGAGTATGGAATGAGCGAATGACTCAAAAAAATGCAAGTATAAGAATAGCATAAGTATTGGATAGATGAATGTAGTGTGTTAAGGATGAAGTCTCGTCATTGGATAATCGGATATAACGCGTTTGAGAGTTGTATAAAGTTGTATTAGGTCCAAATGGTCTGCAAGGCACCGAATTTCTCATGGCACGTTTTACGAAATTTGGTAATATGGTGAAAACACTTATATATAGGAAGTGCCAGCGGCGTATCCACCATGTTTTAACCACATTACGTCCGTTCCGTATTCGGTGCCATGTTACGTTCCGTGTCTTACCATACACAGTAGTACACTCTATGGTTCTCATACGCCTATCACTATAATCCCGTGTGCACCCGTGATTATATTGATCGTCGCCTGATCCGCATAGCTTGTACTAGTTGTGTATGAATTAGGGTATCCATAATTTGAAAATTAAGAATGTGCACGTGTAAGAACGTAGTATGTAAGCAAGTCCATGCTTAAGTATGTATGGGACCCACGCAAGCGAATCACTCGGATTACGCTCGCGTGTAGGTACGAATTTATGAGTATGAAATGAAAGTATGAGCAATAGTATAAGTTTAAGTATGAATAAGCACGCAAGTATGTGTATCAACATAACACGTACGAGTAGTATGTGTATATGTATAAGCACGCAACGTATGAGTATAAGTGAAAACATGAAACGTGTGAGTATAAGTATGAATACGATTATAAGTATAGGCATAAAACGTATGAATGTAAGTGTAGGTATGAATATTTAAATTTACGTATATAGTGTACGTTGGAACATCACGGATTTAGGTGTATAAAATCGTCCAAAAGGTTAAGTAGGTAAATACGAATGATTATAAGTGAATTGTCGCGTTAAAACGACTAAAACGTGTAGGACGATACGTGGGTATAGTTGTTTAAATGAAACGTTGAGTTTATCGTATCAAAATTAGATTGAGCTTGGTTTGAAAGGTAGAATGTAGTTGCATATGAAAAAGGACATAAGGTACTCATTGGTTAAGCCCAATGCATTTTGTAATAAATGGAAATGCTACTTTTGTTTTAAAAAGGTTTACGAAATCCAAGGGTGGTCGGTCTCCAAGAAGTCTTCTTGCCCACGTGTTTTCTAAATTGGTGTAAAAAGGTTTTCAATCAAAAGTAATTTCATTTCATCAAACAAGAAGTTATGAATTTAGGAGGTTCTTATGAAAACGAGGATTCTTAGAAAAGAATTTTAGCAAAAGGACTTTGAGATTGTTAAAAGTTCTAACAAATGATTTGTGGATGTGAAAAGAATCTTTGGTAAAACGATCATATAACATCCATAAGATCTTATAGGTGTAAAAGAAAGGTTGGTTTGATCCTCCGATTGAGAATGAAAGTCTTTAGTCTGGTGATATATATCATGAGTGCGTTTTAGTGATTAAGTCGAATATGAAGTTCATGGGCAAGAGATTTGTTTGACCGATTAAAGTGATAGGTAGCATTTCGTAAGGTTTGGAAATTTGTGTAGTAAAACGTTTAAGTTAAGTTAAGAATCCGTGTATGTGAGTTAGGTAAAAATAGGTTGTAGGATAGAAAGTATGCTTGACAAAACAATGTATTTTGAAATCGTATACGTATGTATTTTGAATAATGATAAATAATTTAGGTATAAAACATGGTCGAGTTTGCATAATAAGATATTTTGAAGAGACGTTTTGGTAACGATCACCTAGGTAAGGGAATCACCCCTAACTCACTGGTGAGGTCGTTTTAAGAAAAGGGGAGTGGAGTTAATCATCAAGGTAAGGAAATCACTCCTATCTCGAGGATATGTCTCCACTTGTCGTTACAAGGAATATGAATTTAAATTACATGAAATCTTGCATATGTATAAATGTATGGAAAAGATTCAATATGTTGTGTGTGTGAGAAGAAAATATCGAAAGTAAATTCGAATTTGAAAGATTGCATCGCGTAAAATAAATAGTAAAACACGTTTGATTAAAATTCGGATGGTTCCAAAACGGAACCTTTGACTAACCAAAGTAGTCGAAAAGTCTTTCGAACTTGAGGAGCATGCTTTGGCCTAATAGGTGAAATACTCTCGCCGACAAGTCGGTTGACGGTATTTACCCTTCCAGTTACTACACATCCCCAATTCAATTGAAATTTCGAGACTTGGCGGGATTAATGAAAATCAAGGAGTGGAACTAGTCGACAAGGTGCGGGTTTCACCCCTAACTTGGCGATTTAGTATCCTAAGTGTGGTTGGTACTCGCCGGGTCAAAAGTTAATTTCGACACTTTGGCGAGGGTCCACTAGAATTTGAAATTTGAATTTCCCCATCAAGGTAAGGATCTCACTCCTAACTTGGTGGTGAATTTCGTGTAAGAAAAGAAAAGTAGAAGGATCGAGAGTCATTCATCAAATTGTGGGTTTCACGCCTATTTTGGTGAGGTCGTCTCATTTTTGTAATATGAGTGTTGCCGGATTTAGAATGATCGAGTAAAATGCATGAG
Source organism: Helianthus tuberosus (assembly GCA_030545235.1). NCBI lineage: Eukaryota > Viridiplantae > Streptophyta > Magnoliopsida > Asterales > Asteraceae > Helianthus > Helianthus tuberosus. The sequence goes on along the minus strand of CM060410.1, from coordinate 143,312,306 downwards.
GGAAGTGTATGTCAAAGGAAATACATAAACAAGTATAAACACATAAGAAAGCATATCAAGAATGGTGCTTGGATAACGAAATGGTAAAACATGTATTAACACATATAGAAATATGTTTAGAGTAACACATAAAGAATCGAGCAATGGAACAAGTATTAACACATAATAAGACAAGCATTATTGCATAAGAATATCATGTCGAATATTACTCACGAGTCATGTACATGTTTAAAATAGCATGACTAAGAAACAAATAAGGTATCATGTAGTAGTTCGAGCAAAATATACGAATAAGACTCTAAAACTATAGACTAGGCAAAAGCATTCCTACTTTTCCTAATTCCCTATAGTTATGGCTCTGATACCAATCTGTCACACCCCAACCAATGGCAGAAACATCGGGATGAGACGAAGTGTGAAGATTGCTCGAGACATCATAACGCTAATTGTGACAATAGAATTAAAGATAAATTGACTTCTTTCATAAATAAATGTTACAATACATGAAATTTGAAATACAACATGTCAAGTACAAGAAAAACAATATGACATTTATACAATGTATTTGACCTAAACGTCTATATGTGTATCTAGGTATCAACGCTACTTCATTTCATGGCATCATCATCCTCAACCTGTAACATGTTTAAAATAAAGTTCAATGCAAAGGCAAAGGCGAGTATACAAGTTTGGTACGTACATAACAAATGATAAGTTTTGAACAATTCCTCATAGCAAGCATGTGATTCAAGATAAACGTAAAAACATGGCATGTGTCTAACATATCAAACCAAGGAAACGCAACAGGCTCATGACATTACCACAAGTTACGGGTGGCGGGTCGTTAATCCTATAGCGCTACATATGTCACGGTTTGGCTCGTACGAAGTTAATGATAAGTTCAACACATAAGATTCACCCAAGTTTAAATATCAAGCCATCACGTATACAAGCATGTTAATAGGAATGTTCATGTGTTTAAGCAAAATGTTCATGTGTAAGTTGTTGATAAGTAAACATGTTACACCCCAAAAGTGGTAAAAGTAAAAGGGGGAAATACGAGTATACTCACAAAGTTGGCATATGCTTTCCAATTATCCAATTATTGACGAGTTGATGAGGTTAAAAGATTTGACGTGTAAGGGTTAAAGTTCAAGTATTCTTAGGGTCGAGATTCGGCATTTAAAACAACATAAAAATAAGGTATGAGAATAACATGTGAAAATAATCATTTTCAACACTTAACACTTGTATGACACTTGGTAACCACAAGGGTTATGATAATGTTTTCATGAGTTGAACACCCATAAGAATCACAACAAGGTTTAGGTCTTATATGATGTTCTACTACTTTAACATGTAAACACAAATTCAACATCAAAGGTTCGAATTAGTGTATATATATATCTAGGTTATGTATTACATATTATTTAGTCCAATAATTCAAGTAGGAGGTAGAAGATTAGGATCTTCATTTAGGCACCTCGAGATATCATAGATGTCATGTATGGGGTAGGAAGAACATGCTTCCATTTAGGAACCCCTTGAATGTTCACCACTTCACTTTGATGTAAAAACAACCAAGGAGGGTCACGAACTAGGATTAGCACAATAACATAAACAACCTAACTATAGTGAAATCATCAAACCATGTGAGGATTGTATGTAGGACAACCCAAGTTGTTCCATAATCACTCATTCATCAAGATCTAAGCTTGGCATGATTTGTGGGTCAAATACCCTAACAAAACAGAAAGTATTTGAGGTTTTAACCTCTGATTTATAGTGTCTCAACCTTGTTTTTAAGCTTAACCAACCATAAGAGAGGTTGTAAGCATTGGGACATAGGTATGAGATGTGTTAGACACAAGTTGGATGAGTTTAAACAAGCTTTTGAAGAACATGTAACAAAACAGAAAGTTTATGGACAATTTCGGAGCAATTCCAAGTCTGATTTCTCCAAGGAGAAGTCAAGGAATCGAACCCCATGATTATCCAAGCAAGTAGGAAGAAGAATCAAGTGATTTCGTTGAGAAATGAGCAAGTTATGCTCATTTTTGTAAAGGTGTATGAATCTGTCCGAATCTCTAAAATTTGCAAGAACTTGAGGGTGTTTGAGAGAGATTTGAGGGTTGTGAAAGTGTAGAAATGCTTGGAGAAGAGTTGTATTTATAGTGGAAGGGTTTGGAGGTGATTGGAGGTGTTTAGAGGTGGATTAAAGGTGATTGGGGAGGTTTAAATCTTGGGATTTCGTGCATTTTCGCGAAGAAACCCAATCTGTCCCGCCCAGATACCCCTTGCGTACCGTAAGGCTTATTTGCTTGCGGTGCGCAAGCCATGGTCAGAAGCAAAATATATATTTTTTTTGTTTAATTATCTCGCAACTTGTTCCAATGTTATCTAGGACGAGTTTTATGATTAAATTAGGGTTTTTAAGTATATAAAACATGCTCTAAAGGGTACGTAAACGTAGAACTGAATAAGATTGAACATAGATTTCGTATGTAAGTATCGAAAGAAGCATCTATGTTACGTATTAGTATGTTTACTACACGTTTGCAAGTGTTGCGGATACGTAACCAATTGTTTCACAATTAAATGTATGATTATGTATAAAGTATATACAGCAAGAATTTTAACCAAAAATACGAGTTTTATCTATAATCCTAGTCTCGGATTTTGCATCGCTTTTAATGAAGCACGATCACAAGACTACGAAGTTTCCAAAAATAGTTTTACAAACGATGGTTTATAATATAGAAAGTATGAAAACGCGGGGCGTTACAATGATCATCCACCAACGGTGGAGCAACAACAGGATGATCGGCAATAGGTATATCATCAAGAAAAGGGGCAACCGCGGGTGCATCGTCATGAACAGGGTCATGCTCTAATGCAGGATCAGGAGCGATGGCTGGCTCAGGGGCCATGACAGGCTCCGGGTCAACCAAATCCATATCAAAGTCAGCGGGATCATCAAACAAAGGATCGATAGGGGATACAGGCTCCTCTAGGGGCTGGTCTAAGTGAATGAACTCAATATCCTGGTCAGGATCAAAACCAGGGGGAAAGATGGGGTCTAAATCATCGTCAATATCGTGATCAAACTCGAAGTCGTGTGTGGGAGCAGGTGCAACTGATAACGCCAAGTCTGGGTTGGCGTCATGAGGGTGATGCTGCACTCCCTGAGTGTGCAAAGATGCGGACGCCACAGACTCAAGGGAATCTGGGACAGGTGAATCAGCAGGTGCCTCCTCTGTAGGGGCATCGGCAATGGGAAGAATATCATCAGCAGCAATAGGGGCCCCGCCCTCATGGTCAGCCTCAGGTGGAACCTCCTCAAACAGATCGATGTCGTCGTCAGAAACGACATCGAGGGGCATATCAACGACTGGATAAACAGCAAGTGGTATAGGAGCAGGGATCACTGCAAGTGGTAAGTCCCCGTCAGGAAGGCCATCAGCAGGCTCTACTCCAACGTCCGGCAGCGCGAAGGGCTGGAAATCGTCGTCATCGGTGCTGGTGGTATCTGAGGTATACACTTCTCGCTCAGATGGAACCTCGTCATCTGAAACAACTGCCATAGGATCTAAGGTATCTGAAACTCCCGTGTCTGATGAGGATGGCATGATATCTGTAACATAATCACACGTATGCACAAATAATCAACATCTAATCAAATAAACATGTTAGTCACCAATAAGCAAACAAGTAATCATCCTAGTCTTACTTGACTACCCTCCCAGTCTCTTAGACTGACTCCCTAGTCTCTCAGACTAACTCCCTGGTCTCTAAGACCAACTAAGTCCCTGGTCTCTAAGACCAATCCTCCCAGTCTCTAAGACTAAATATCCCCAGCCTTTAAGGCTGATCCCCCCTCAGTCTCCAAGACTGATCCTCCCTCAGTCTCTAAGACTGATCCTTCCTCAGTCTCTAAGACTGATCCTCCCTCAGTCTCTAAGACTGAAATATAAACATAAAAGTGTATTTGTGCCCCTTTTTTTGTAAAAAAAATGTTTTGTACCCTGGATCTGGACGTTTTAGTGTATGCAATGTAAAAACGTTTTCGTGAGAGCCCTAGTGATCATAGTCTAGACTCGAGAAGGAATCCTAGTTCGCTATGATCGATGCTCTGATACCAAGCTGTCACACCCTGGCTTTGCGGAAGCGTGGGTTTATTTTGGTGTGACTTCTTAATACCATAGCACATATCATAACCATGCTATATGAAAATAAAACCATGATGTTCATCCATTAAGTAAGTTTTAAAAGTAAACACGACAACATTGTTTAAAAGTCGATACGTGAAACAAAATACAACCACAACATACTTAGAACTTGTTCACAAGACACAACTAAAAGACATGAATAGAAACACAGTTTAAGACTTGTGACCCGTCCAGGCAAAGATCACATTTCCTAAACTCGGATGACATCATTACTCCTACGCAGCTTAATACCCTTGCATACTTGGCTAGATCCATTAATTTCCTGAAATACATGTAAGTTGAAAAATCAACATAAAGTTGAGCGAGTTCATGTAAAAGTGAGTATGTAAAACCTTTGTAATATGTCAGTATGTATGAAAATCCCTGGTATGTAGCAATTAAGGAAAAAGAGATCACCATTGGGTTGCAAAGCCAATGATATGTGTGAAGTGCTGTAGGAAGACTCAAACCTAGCAGATTTTTGCGTCGGGCTCAAAGTCACCCCGAGGTCCGTACAGTGGGCCTGGAGTTGGGCTCGCTACACCCAGATAGATCTACCGCTAATGACCCTCGGTCCTACAATGAAGATTAATGGCCTCTAGTTCCATCCTACCTGTCACACCCCGACTTTCCACGTGTCACCGGTGGGCCCGGTAGGGGATATCGTGACGTAGTTGATATCATCATAGTCAAACAACACAATATATAAATGCACAGCGGAAGCAAAAGATAAATATATTACAATCCGAATATAAAGTAATATCCAGTATTACAACGGAAAGTAAAGGATCCACAGGCGGATCTTAAAAACATAAATTCTATTCAACAGACTTTAGACGCCTAGAACTTGCAAGATTCCTTATTAACGTCCTGAGCAGCTTCCAGCCTATTACGTACTTGTACCTGTCACTTAGACTTTTGAAAATACGTCAGTTTTCACTGGTAAATACACTCAACTGACTCATTTGAAAAGAGTTTAAGAAAATTTATTTAGATGCACCAGGCACAACACATTTTGACACTTTGATTAAAATGCACAGAGGCAAAATTAATCTTTTATGCTTTGGGACAAACTATATCTCATGTTATCAGTTTTACAAAACTTGCTCTACATACGGGGCCCGAATCTTTGCCGGTTCATGATTAACCGACACACCACTATTCCCTTATTGGGAATCCCTTATTGGGTATAATTAATAAATAAGCATATAGCATCTGTCAGGTGTATGCCTACACCCCGTGCTTAGGTCGTGGCCATTGCATTTAATGAGTCAAGGATATCCAGGACACGGTCGCATTAACCCCCAATGTTTCAGTCAAGCAATACGAATTAAAAACAGGTTATTTGGATTTCCCGACTTATTGTCTTTGAATCCCATACCTGACCATGCGGTATTTATATTACCGTATCCCAAGCCCGTAATAGGGAAAATAAGTTAAGAGTATTTACCTGAGCTAGCTCCTGTCTTAATTAGCAAGAATTTATAACTCAGCCGTATTCACTTAAGTAAGCGTAGGTACAATTTACCGGAAGGCTCTAGTCTGGAATGATGGTATAAATAACCAATTAGAATGCTAACGGGTCTTTAATTAAGCCTAAGCTTAGACCGGTTAGTCTTAGAGAAATATACGGTTCAAACGCATGATTAGGCGAAGACCGGAAAGAATGTGATTTAAACCCGACAAGTTCAGGGACTTGTTTAATATGGGTATTTCATACACATTCTGGATTTTGAGATAAAACCGACAAGGTTTGACCCGTTTCGGCTAATTTATGTAAACTAGTTACATAAACCGAACCGAACGCGCATGAAGCGTAACGGATAACCATAAGAGTCCTAAACAGGTTTCCTAAGTTAATATGCCTCAAATATGTTGTGACATCAGTAAGATATCTTTTATTATGCCCGAAACGAATTTAAACACAAACTATGCCCCGTAGGGGTAGTTTGGTCATTAAAAAGGTTATAAAAGAGTCTAAATATTAACCTGAGTTACAGGTCTGATATAATCAGCAAAAATACTTAGTTTACTGATTTATAACAGTAGGGTAAAGTATATATGTGAAATTTATCAATTTTAACCAAACTATGCCCCGTAGGGGTATTTTGGTAATTTCACATAAGCCGAAAAGCTCAAAACTGACGTCTGAGTTTATCAACCTTTGCTTACTGTTAAAATATTATAATTTGCCTCCAATATCAGTAGGTATCACCCTTGGTATGTTTAAAATAATCTTAGTACATATTATGCGTTAGAAACGCTTAATTTGGCGATTAAAAGCCGTTTATGGGTTCGATACATAAAGCTGATATTTTTACTATTCCAGAAGGCTTAAAATTATTTATTTATCATTTAAGATCAGTAGCAACAGGTTTGGAGTCGTTTGGATATGTAAAACTCATTTTATGGCCCGTAAGGGCAAAACCGACAATTACCGGATTAAGCCTACGACTACAAGTTATGCTCAGCCTAAAATTTATTAAAAATCTTTAAAAAACCCAAAATAATATATTACATCAGTGGGTAAAAGATTTGGTATCAAAAAGTAGGCTTAACTAGGCTATACGCTAATTACGCCGTTTTATTAACATAAAGCTTTAATTTTACGCTAACGAGCATAACTCTTATTCTACACCTCAAACTGATGTCAAACTTTGCATACAAGTCTATATATCAGTAATTAAGGTTTCTACTCTTTTACATTTTCAAAAATCATGTTTTAAGGTGAAAAGGGCATAATGGTCAACATATGAGCAATTAACGGAATCATGCGTATTAATCGGTTAACTAATGAACCATAGTGTATAATCACAGAGGGTTATACTAGCATGTAACCTGGTCCAAATGAAGCTCTTAGGGATTTCTAAATCATCCCAAAACGGGTCAGAACTGAAAGTCAAAGTAAAAGTCAAACTATGCGACTTTCGGTTCCGAACCGGGTCTAAATAGGAAATTGTCGGGTTGAACATGTTTAGACATGTTCTTACACTAATTATTAAGTTATAACAATGATCCAACAGGTTGTATATGTTCTACATTGCTAATTATGCATAATTTAGAATTTAAGTATCCTGTTGACTTTTTAATCGCAAGTTTGACCCGATATTTGACCTAGTTAGGGGGGGGGGGGGGATTCAGGGGGAACTCTTTTGAGGGTTTATTACCCACATAATTAACAACTCATAACTATCTTTACATTGACCAATCGCTGGATCGTTAGCGATTGATCGCTAAGTCAAACCGTAATTACGACGGTTTGACTTTCAAGCTATAAACTAAACAAAATGCGATTAAGGAAGGTTTAGCAAGCTTACCAAGGTCCTATGCACGGAATGTGAAGACTTGAGCCTGCTTGGGAGCTCCAAAAATGATCAGAGGTTTAAATGAAGGTGTGAGGAGCAATGGTTGCAACTAAGGTCCTTTTATAGTGTTTTAGACACCACAAATCCTTGACATCTAAGTCTATAAGTGACCACAACATTCTAACAAGTGTCCCTAGTGCATAGGGGGTGTTTAGGGGTCAAGAAATATGAGGAAAAACGTTTAAAGTCGGTTTAGACGCGAATGCAGGCTGCTGCCAAATTTTTCTGTACCTAACGTCCTGACGCGGCCCGCGTAAGGGTGTTGATGGACCTTACGCGGCCCGCCTTAGCCCTCCTGATCTGTTTTTCATTTTTTCCATTTTCCGCATTTTGTCCCTTGGCCTTTCGAAAGGTCAACTAAGCTTCTATTTGCACTTTGAACCCTCTAAATTGACACTTAAGGGTCTCAAGACTTATACCCCTCTTGTTAAGTCCTTGGCCACTCGGTTATTACCCGAAAAGTCCTAACTTTCAATGTTAACTCTTTTAACCCCTTGTAAACGAATTTGATCACAACTTGCTCATACGATAACGAAACTTTATGAAATTTATATCGTGCATTCTAGTGAGCATAATTAACCGTTACAAAGCTTCGGGTTTGCTAAAAGGTCTCTCAGAGGTATAACTTAAACATGTTACCACATTTAACCCCTGTGATTTGTAATCTCTCACTTTCTTTCACAATTAGCTCTGTATGATCCATGATTTATTCGTCTAGGGGTATAAACCTCATGTAGGGTTATTGTAAAGTATTTTTATTCACTGTTGACATTTAGAACTCGTATATTCACATATTTTTCATGTTTGTCAACTTTAGTCCCTCTAGAGTATTCTTTCACACGTTCAAGCTTATGACACGTGTCAATACATTATAGGACGTGAATTTTCGAGGTGTTACATCCTCACCCCCTTAAAAGAAATCTCGACCTCGAGATTTGTTAAAGTAAAGGAAGTATTTTCTGCCTCATATTGGGCTTAATCTTCCCTAGTACCTTTGAGCCTCTAAGGCACTCCAATTGACCTTTATAATAGGTACATGTATCTTTTTGGGGCTTCTAATCCTGTCGATCCTTAATCGAAACATGTTGCTCATCATATTATAAATCTGCATATCATATTGTGATAATGTTTCTTGACTTATTGGCGAAACACATCCTTCAATCACTGATGTGCAATGTATTGCGAGCTCCGCCAAGCTCTTTAAATAGGTTTTAGCTCGTAAGCTATTTAATCTTGATACATTCGATTTCCTTCGAATGGTTCTATATATTCAGAGCTTAACTAGCCTGAAGATTTAACAATTTGGCACACCCTCCCTGGGTGATATCCCTTGTTGAACCCTATTCCTTAACAAGAATTTAGGAAGGTTACTACTTTCCATTAATCCTTGATTTTCTGCCGAATAATGACAAACTATGGATAATTAGGGGTTTGTATGATCTTATTCGTTGTTTCTAATGCAACTTTCAGATCCTGATGAGTGGACTTACCAATCTGTTGTCCTAGCAATAGATGTTTAACATTCCACCTTTACAAGGTCTCCAAGGTAGCAACCTTGATGCTTACATATCAACTATTATAGAAAAGCTTATCTTAAGGTGAGATGGTTATTCCAACCACTGCTTAACTAACCTCAAAGAATAGCTAAACCTTACCGCTAGGCGAACCAATCAACGGTCCTGGGCAGGTAATAGGGATTCTTAATTGTTGTCTATATAGGGTTATGGTAATCAATGCATAAGCAAGATGACCCGTCTTTTATATAAATCGGAGTTCTTAGGACTTCGAATTTTGGCTTTATGAAATCTTCTCTAAAAGCTTATCGATTTGGCTCTTAGTTCTTCCTATTTCGTTGATACTAACAGATATAAGGATTTTACAATAATTGTAGCCCTAAGCGGGATGTTCGCCCTAACATCCACTTGCCTCTCAGAAGGTAGACATGGTAATTCTTATAAAGAAGATAATCATGACACTCACAGAGATGTTAGAGATGTCTGTATACTCAGGCTTTGGTTCATCTATCGATGTCGGTGTCAGATAATGACACATTCTCTTTACAAATGTAAGGATGTCCTAAGTAGAGATACTTATAAGGACATTTTTATATTGGATATCTTCTATGAATGCTACTAGTCGACTTTAGTACAATATGACTATTGGGATATCTCAGGAGTTCCATGCATTAAACCTCCATACTGATCAGGCTTGGAAGCAATCTATGGGCCACACTAGGATACGCCAATCCTCATATGGCACTCTTATCAAACATAATTTGGCATTCGCAGGCGATATAAAATAATGCGGAAATAATAGAATAAAATAATATATATTGTCGTACTCTTTCTGGGGAAGAGTACTCCAGATTCTTACGAAAGGATTTATCTCCGAGGATGGGAGAGAGGGTCATTATTGGTAAATTATACCTTATTTTTAATATCTGAATTCTTATGAATGTAATCAAGAGTTTACTAGGCTTATGGTTTATTTAAAGGTTTATTATCCCTTGCATTAACGTAAGATACTTAGCAGAAACTATCAATGCTAAATGGTACGGGACGTACCTGATGCTATTATTGAGATGCACTGTCTCTGGCATTCAATTGGTAATTCAGGCGTTCCCTTCCTTATCCTTCCCAGACTTAGTTGTTCCTTCCTTGGCAGCCTCAGGGCAATTAGTACTGATGTGCCCATTTTCGCCACAGCTGAAACAGTTTGCATTCTTTATGTCCCTACATTCGTGGGACTGGTGACCAGTTCTTTTGCAGATGCCACATTGCTTTATCTTTTGGTTTGATCGACACTGTCCCCAGTGTCTTCTGTTGCAGGTTTTGCATGTAGGCTTCTTGTTGGAATCCTGTTGGTTATTGTTGAGCTCGGATTTGCTCTTCTTAGGATTCTGGGAGTTATCCTCCTCCCTTTTTCGCTTCCCATCTTCAGAGGCTTTGGCAGCCTTGTTTCTAACCACATCGAGTGTGAGAGATAGCGACAGACCTACCGCTGACTTGAATGTAGTAGGTCTTGAAGCCTTAACACTGGCTTTGATTTCTGGGGCTAAACCCCCAATGAAGCGAGCAATTCTCTTGGGTTCTGGTGTTACTAGGTAAGGAACCAGTCTGGACAGGGTATTGAAACTGGTGAGGTAAACTTGACAATCTAAGTTTGTCATAACCAATGATAAGAATTCTGACTCAATACTCTCAACCTCGTGTTGAGGGCAGTAGTTCTCCATAATGAGAGCAACAAACTGTTCCCATGACATGTTGTAAAGTGGGATCTTCCCAGCAGCCTGAATGAGAGCCTTCCACCATGCTAGTGCCTCTCCCTTGAACGATTGGGATACATACTTTACTACATCCCTTTCAGCACAACCGCTGATGTCCACCACCGTGTCCATTTCATCCAACCAGGTCATACAATCTACTGCTCCTTTCTCCCCAGTGAAATCTCGGGGTTTACAGGAAACAAAGTACTTATAGGTACAAGACTTGGTATGTGGTTCTTTATCGAACGCTATCTTCTTGGATGGAACACTGTGTTCATTTGATGAATGACGATCGTCATCCTTCTTTGGCTCCTCTTTCTTAGAGGGCGGCTTGTTATGAGGCTCTGAATGAGTTTTAGGGACAGATTTAGAATGGGGTATAGATGAGGCTCGACTATGCATCCCACTATACTCCTTAAATTGTTCTTCTACAGCTTTAGATACAGCTGTGTCAATCAGTGAACGAAGCTCTCCTTTGGTTATATTAATCCGATCATTATCATCGCGGTTTTCCAAAGGATGAATGTTTATCTCGTCAGAGTCAGCCATGTAGTCTTAGTTTCTACAAAAATAAGATAAGGGCAAGGTTTATTTAGAAGCCCTTACAGTACTATCGTTCTTAAACGATTTATTAACCATGCTTTTAATACACATTTTAGTTAATAAAAATTGTTCAGGATCTTTATCATAATCCTAACTTATAAGTTAATAGTAGCACAAAAGGCCTAGTCACGTAGACAAGTTTAATTTATAAGCCATGATTTCGGAGAATCGAGGCATTAAGGTTTGAATCAAGGTTCAATACATTTTCTTGACAGGGAGTCGTAAGCTACCACTGTCTTTAGTCTCGGAGGACGTTAATTATAGCCCGTGGGCACTTCATCCATAAGGGATGATTATATAAATAAGGGGATTTAGAATAACCCAATAAAAAAATGACTTATGTGATTTTTATCGTATCACACTTTATCAAGCATGTTAATATGCTTTCATATGTTTAACAAAAAAATTCGAATCTCTTAAATAAGTTTTACCATCTTGGCCATGTCCATAATGACATTTAGGCTAGGTTTTACTCTTTAGATTCTTTTAATAATTAACGCAGAACAATTTCTAAATTGAAACGTTAATAAGGATCTGAATCTAATTGTGGAACTACCATCTTGGCCCTGCCTTAAAATGACACATGAGCTAGGTCTTGTCCTTTTTAGATTTTGCTATTTTATTATAATGGTAGATCTTATAATATAGGAATGATATTTTAAACATAATCGTTCCTTTAAAATTTAAACAAATATATGTTTGCCCTAAACGGGACCTCTTTAAGAAAATGACTTGCCCATGCAAGGGCTAATCAGAAAAATAACAAAGGAACCAAATAAAACGAATTGGAATTTTTTTTCCTATGTTTTTGTCTAGACTCAAGAATGTGCAATTGTGTAACTGAGATTAAACACAAAAGGTTAGTGTTTAATTCACTTAGTGTTGGCTCTGATACCAACCTGTCACACCCCGACTTTCCACGTGTCACCGGTGGGCCCGGTGGGGGATATTGTGACGTAATTGATATCATCATAGTCAAACAACACAATATATAAATGCACAGCGGAAGCAAAAGATAAATATATTACAATCCGAATATAAAGTAATATCCAGTATTACAACGGAAAGTAAAGGATCCACAGGCGGATCTTAAAAACATAAATTCTATTCAACAGACTTTAGACGCCTAGAACTTGCAAGATTCCTTATTAACGTCCTGAGCAGCTTCCAGCCTATTACGTACTTGTACCTGTCACTTAGACTTTTGAAAATACGTCAGTTTTCACAGGTAAATACACTCAACTGACTCATTTGAAAAGAGTTTAAGAAAATTTATTTAGATGCACCAGGCACAACACATTTTGACACTTTGATTAAAATGCACAGAGGCAAAATTAATCTTTTATGCTTTGGGACAAACTATATCTCATGTTATCAGTTTTACATAACTTGCTCTACATACGGGGCCCGAATCTATGCCGGTTCATGATTAACCGACACACCACTATTCCCTTATTGGGAATCCCTTATTGGGTATAATTAATAAATAAGCATATAGCATCTGTCAGGTGTATGCCTACACCCCGTGCTTAGGTCGTGGCCATTGCATTTAATGAGTCAAGGATATCCAGGACACGGTCGCATTAACCCCCAATGTTTCAGTCAAGCAATACGAATTAAAAACAGGTTATTTGGATTTCCCGACTTATTGTCTTTGAATCCCATACCTGACCATGCGGTATTTATATTACCGTATCCCAAGCCCGTAATAGGGAAAATAAGTTAAGAGTATTTACCTGAGCTAGCTCCTGTCTTAATTAGCAAGAATTTATAACTCAGCCGTATTCACTTAAGTAAGCGTAGGTACAATTTACCGGAAGGCTCTAGTCTGGAATGATGATATAAATAACCAATTAGAATGCTAACGGGTCTTTAATTAAGCCTAAGCTTAGACCGGTTAGTCTTAGAGAAATATACGGTTCAAACGCACGATTAGGCGAAGACCGGATAGAATGTGATTTAAACCCGACAAGTTCAGGGACTTGTTTAATATGGGTATTTCATACACATTCTGGATTTTGAGATAAAACCGATAAGGTTTGACCCGTTTCGGCTAATTTATGTAAACTAGTTACATAAACCGAACCGAACGCGCATGAAGCGTAACGGATAACCATAAGAGTCCTAAACAGGTTTCCTAAGTTAATATGCCTCAAATATGTTGTGACATCAGTAAGATGTCTTTTATTATGCCCGAAACGAATTTAAACACAAACTATGCCCCGTAGGGGTAGTTTGGTCATTAAAAAGGTTATAAAAGAGTCTAAATATTAACCTGAGTTACAGGTCTGATATAATCAGCAAAAATACTTAGTTTACTGATTTATAACAGTAGGGTAAAGTATATATGTGAAATTTATCAATTTTAACCAAACTATGCCCCGTAGGGGTATTTTGGTAATTTCACATAAGCCGAAAAGCTCAAAACTGACGTCTGAGTTTATCAACCTTTGCTTACTGTTAAAATATTATAATTTGCCTTCAATATCAGTAGGTATCACCCTTGGTATGTTTAAAATAATCTTAGTAAATATTATGCGTTAGAAACGCTTAATTTGGCGATTAAAAGCCGTTTATGGGTTCGATACATAAAGCTGATATTTTTACTATTCCAAAAGGCTTAAAATAATTTATTTAGAATTTACGATTAGTAGCAAAATGTTTGGAGTCGTTTGGATATGTAAAACTCATTTTATGGCCCGTAAGGGCAAAACCGACAATTACCGGATTAAGCCTACGACTACAAGTTATGCTCAGCCTAAAATTTATTAAAAATCTTTAAAAATCCCAAAATAATATATTACATCAGTGGGTAAAAGATTTGGTATCAAAAAGTAGGCTTAACTAGGCTATACGCTAATTACGCCGTTTTATTAACATAAAGCTTTAATTTTACGCTAACGAGCATAACTCTTATTCTACACCTCAAACTGATGTCAAACTTTGCATACAAGTCTATATATCAGTAATTAAGGTTTCTACTCTTTTACATTTTCAAAAATCACGTTTTAAGGTGAAAAGGGCATAATGGTCAACATATGAGCAATTAACGGAATCATGCGTATTAATCGGTTAACTAATGAACCATAGTGTATAATCACAGAGGGTTATACTAGCATGTAACCTAGTCCAAATGAAGCTCTTAGGGATTTCTAAATCATCCCAAAACGGGTCAGAACTGAAAGTCAAAGTAAAAGTCAAACTATGCGACTTTCGGTTCCGAACCGGGTCTAAATAGGAAATTGTCGGGTTGAACATGTTTAGACATGTTCTTACACTAATTATTAAGTTATAACAATGATCCAACAGGTTGTATATGTTCTACATTGCTAATTATGCATAATTTAGAATTTAAGTATCCTGTTGACTTTTTAATCGCAAGTTTGACCCGACATTTGACCTAGTTAGGGGGGGATTCAGGGGGAACCCTTTTGAGGGTTTATTACCCACATAATTACCAACTCATAACTATCTTTACATTGACCAATCGCTGGATCGTTAGCGATTGATCGCTAAGTCAAACCGTAATTACGACGGTTTGACTTTCAAGCTATAAACTAAACAAAATGCGATTAAGGAAGGTTTAGCAAGCTTACCATGGTCCTATGCACGAAATGTGAAGACTTGAGCCTTCTTGGGAGCTCCAAAAATGATCAGAGGTGCAAATGAAGGTGTGAGGAGCAATGGTTGCAACTAAGGTCCTTTTATAGTGTTTTAGTCACCACAAATCCTTGACATCTAAGTCTATAAGTGACCACAACATTCTAACAAGTGTCCCTAGTGCATAGGGTGTGTTTAGGGGTCAAGAAATATGAGAAAAAACGTTTAAAGTCGGTTTAGACGCGAATGCAGGCTGCTGCCAAATTTTTCCGTACCTGACGTCCTGACGCGGCCCGCGTAAGGGTGTTGATGGACCTTACGCGGCCTGCCTTAGCCCTCCTGATCAGTTTTTCATTTTTTCCATTTTCCGCATTTTGTCCCTTGGCCTTTCGAAAGGTCAACTAAGCTTCTATTTGCACTTTGAACCCTCTAAATTGACACTTAAGGGTCTCAAGACTTATACCCCTCTTGTTAAGTCCTTGGCCACTCGGTTATTACCCGAAAAGTCCTAACTTTCAATGTTAACGCTTTTAACCCCTTGTAAACGAATTTGATCACAACTTGCTCATACGATAACGAAACTTTATAAAATTTATATCGTGCATTCTAGTGAGCATAATTAACCGTTACAAAGCTTCGGGTTTGCTAAAAGGTCTCTCAGAGGTATAACTTAAACATGTTGACACATTTAACCCCTGTGATTTGTAATCTCTCACTTTCTTTCACAATTAGCTCCGTATGATCCATGATTTATTTGTCTAAGGGTATAAACCTCATGTAGGGTTATTGTAAAGTATATTTATTCACTGTTGACATTTAGAACTCGTATATTCACATATTTTTCATTTTGTCAACTTTAGTCCCTCTAGAGTATTCTTTCACACGTTCAAGCTTATGACACGTGTCAATACATTATAGGACGTGAATTTTCGAGGTGTTACACTACCCACTCACATGATCTAAGTAGTAAACCCTCCTTAAGCTAACCATACCATGTATAAAAAGTATCCATAATTTCTGTAACATGTATTCCACCCCCGAAGTATAAAAACTGAAAACAGTTAAGAGAAAAGGGGGACATGAACTCACTGAAGTGCGTATCCAGAAACGTCAATCTCCAAATCAATTTGCTGCGTGACGACCTACACGTACTAATTCCTATTAGACGGATGGGTCGTGCCTTGGCTTAAGGTTTAACGTTTGATTGGAGAAATAGTTAGGTAACTATTCCGTATTCACACTTCTTATTTATTTTATAAGTGTATTCCTTCCCAAGGATGGGGGTTTTAATACAAGTTTGCTTTATAAAACCGAAAATATATTTTTAACTCCCAAAATATACATATTTTTCCCAAAAATATTATATTTTACTTCATACCATTTCCAAAATAATACTTTATCAAAATACACATTTAAGAGTATTTTCCGAAAATACATAAGTTACATTTTAAAGTTCACGTTGTAATAACAATACCGGTGTAACTTAAATATTTATTTGTGATAGCGTTGGTATTATTTTGGATTCGAAACTTTGTAATATTTTCAAGTTATATTATTTTTATCCTAAAAATAATATATCTAGTTCACAAAATAATCATATAATCACACAAGAGTTTTATCATGAAATATATATTCTAAATATATATTTAACAAGTTTTATTTACGAAAATCCACCTCCGATACTTTGTTATTTTTGAAATAAAAATCATGGCGAAGTTTATTTTGAAAACAAAGTTAAAAATATATTTTGTAAACGTTTGTTTAGAAAAATATTTCTAAGTGTTATATTTCTAGAAAAATTTTGCCAGAGTTTCCTCTGTAACTGGAGGTGTCCACGCTTACAAGCGTATCATTTTCTTTTCAAAATTTCAATCAACGATCATCAATCAACAATATAAAATCTTTAATCACTATCTTGACAAAAACAACCCTAAATCATAAACTCATGAACTTTAATATTTTGTAAAAATATGTAGTAACTTTCTAACATATTTAATAGATCTTGTTATCTTTAAAAATAAAATTAGTTTCTTAAAAACTTTATTTTTAAAGATCTTGAAGTTTCACAACTTCTAGTCATGATTTACCAAAAATATTTCTTGTTAAATTTTTCTTGTGACACAAGTGTTTACACACTTGTTTATTCACTAAAATGCTTTTAGTTTATGTAAAGTCCGGGTTTTAACAAATCTTGCATCTTTCACTTGATTCTTCCGAAAAACCACTCGTAGATCTTTAGATCTACATGTTTAGAGTCTTATTTTACAAGAAAATTTTTATTTACTCAAGTTCATGTCTCATGGATGGAAAGTTTCATCATCTTTCATAACTAACACTAACATACTACTAGTTCATGTTCTTGAACATGATCTAGTATGGTTAGATGATGATCCATCCCACTTCTAGTAACAAACAACATCAAATAATCACAACTAGACAAGTTTCACAAGATTTACACAACTAGTTTCTCTTTATCCACCATTAATCACTTATGTTCAAGACTTTATGTTATGTTCTTTAGTGTTCTTAACTTTCAACCATTAAATCACTTATTAACCACCATAAACAAGATCAAGATGATGTTTAGAGGCACTTACTACTAGCTCAAGGCTAGGGAAGAAACAAGATGTAAATGAGGTGGATAAAAGAAATCTAGATAGGTCCTTGCACTTCCGAAAGCACCGAGCTTGTTTATTGGACTCCTTGCACCCTTGTATGTATATGAAATGGTTGAACAAGACTTGAAGGTAGTGACGGTGATGATGGTTGTGTTCGGCCGAAGGTAAGCAAGAGAGGAGAAGAGAGAGCAAGTTTGCTAAGTGTGTTTGTGATGAGAGATGATGTTTAACTCTTAAACATACTTATAAACCATCAACCTTATTATCCATCATGTAATGTGTCTACTAGATATCAAACAATTAGGATTTAAATAATCAAGGTAGGACAAGGGGTGGGTCACCCCTTGTGACCGTCATTTTGGGGGGGGGGGTATGGTTGGGTTTTGATGATATAGTTAAGATCTAGTTAGGTTCTAAATGATATTAGTTAGTGTATTAAGTGTGTAGTATAATATAAAGGGTGTTCGGGGACCCTAACTAGCTCAGAAAAGTATAAACAATGTTTTTGACAATATTTTTATGTTTCGGGTAAATTCCGGTTGTTCGGTTGGATATTGATCCGTTAAAGTGTCAAATAAGCTTTAAAGTGTCTTTAATAGTGTTTTTAGTGACACATTAATTTACCAACACTTTGGAAAGTGTCTAGAATTATTTTACCAAGTTTTTGCACTTTACTAGCTTTGTTAAAAGCTGAATTTTTGTATATAGTGCAGAATTTTTGTAATTTAAGTATGTTTTAGGCACTTCCGGTCACTATAACTATCACCTAGTGACGCAGTTTAATGATTCTCACCTCCCTACACTCCCTACTAGTGTAGTACTTTATTCCCGGCTCATACTGGCCTCAATAACAATGTCTGTCTAGTGCTGGCAATGTCAGCATGTTTACTAGGTTATCCGTATAGTGTGCTCACTGTGTGCTTTTGTGCATCAAGGTTGTCACTAATGTTTGTGTGTAAATATTAGAGTGACAGTATAAAATGTGATGCATGAGTATGTATGTATCAGAAATCAAGAAGCAGTTTAACCACAATTGTAAGCAAGCACAGTAATTAAGCATTAATTAAATTTTAATTAATTGTACGGATACCTGGTTTTGTGAGGGTTGTCACGCGCGACACATCTATTTTTCTGCATTTGACAAGTTCGTCCAATACGCGGGTCCTGGATGGACTTAGTTATTTTTTTCTATGTTTTACGTTTCGGTTTAGTTTCTCAGCAACGAGCGTGCGTGATTCAAAGATTTTACGTCTGCTTTTCGCTCAGCGTTATTTTTTCCCGTTTTTATTTATTTTGCTTTTATGAGCTTTTCCGGTGTTGGTGGTCGCTGACAATGATATAGTTTTATGACAACCGCTGCAACGAAGGGGCTCAATACTAGTTATATAATATAACAATTAAGAAACATTTAATGCGAGTGAATTATTGTGCTAATGAATAGTAATGTCTTTTTTTTAATTTAATTATTTTATCATCATTATTAATTATAATTAGATTAATGATATGTTGTTTTTCACTTATAATTTTTAAGATACGATGTTTTATAAAAATTTAAAATTTGTGAGTATGTTCATGCGACATGCTTAGTATCTATTTTAGATACAAATTTTACTCAAAATCGAGTTGTGAATGAGAATGTACAAGTGATCAAACACAAACATACATGTCATTAAAGTTGTCTCGTGGTTTTCTTTATGATGCCGTTTACCCTATTCATTATTTTAGTAATATAATATAACTTTTATAAATTTTGAATATATTATTCCAACATGCTTTTATATAATTTTAACTTGAGCCAGTCAAGTATAATTGATTTTTTGTTGTTTACAGTGCCGAACCGATAGTGTCAAAACAACATTGGTACCACTACCATATACGTTTTTTTATGGATTTCAAGACGTAACTCTATAAAATTCATTGGAAATAGTGTTATAATTGCAATGAAGTATTTTTTTAGTATTGTAAGTTATAGCTAGTGCCGGTAATCGAACCGTTACCGGGCATCATACATCTTATACCAAAGCAAAAGAGTAAATAAAGCAAGTTATGGTTTTTTGTACGTAGTGCTATAAAATTAATTGAAAACAGAGTTGTATTCGGAATAAAGTATTTTTGTAGTATTGTAAGCTATAGCCGATGCCGGTGATTGAGCCAATACCAGGCATCATACATCATAAACCATATCAAAAGAGTAAACAAAGCAAACAATTTCACTAGAAAAATTAAATGTCGAAAAACAACGCTGATTATATTGTACAGTTGGTTGAACCTGTATCTACAAGTATACGAAGACAACGTGGGTGATTAATTCTAGGGCAACTTGGGTGTCGAATGTTGAAGATTTGAAGAACATCAATTGAGTACCTATGATGCCAGAGAAGACATTACATTGGAGTTCGGGGAAAAAACTACGTAGAAATACAATTTAGACCATGTGTAGTGTAAGACACAAATAATGCCCCCACCCTTGGGTCTTTTGCGTCATGTGGCAGTACAGTCAGCAATGAGGCATTATGGGGCGTTTTTCTAAAATATGTGTAGTGAGGATGTGGGCATTGCGGGACATTATGTTAAAAGAGGTGTAATAGAATTAAAAAACATCAAAAAATGATATTGGACAAACAAAAAGAAGAATACCAGTGATTGGTCAAGAAAATTGAAGCAAGGCGTGGAAAAAAGAACGCTCGAGGCAAAAAAAGTTTAAAAAGGCCAGGGGACAGTTAGGGGGCGTGGAGGGCGTTTTTTTGGGGGAAAACGCTAAAAAAAAGCCCCACTATGGATGGTCTTAGTAGAGTATAAGTCTCTTACTTATAATAGGCTAGGCTGAACTTGAGTTCTAAGTGTAAATGAGGGGTAAATATTATTCGATATTAATACAACCAGCATTATACTAAGGCTCAACAAGCCTAAACTTTAGCTTCACATGTAACGTTCGGCCTGAATAAATAAATAAATGAGATTTTTTAGGCTATCTGCTTGGTCAAGGCTCGTATGCTAGCTTTTTATTGATTCGATCTCGAGTAGCTTGTTAGTGGCAAATTATGAGAACTAGTCCGGACATGTTTTAATTTTTGTAATTTTCTAATTATTTTAATTAAATGTGTAAATTTCAAGTTTTAAGACTTTCCCTCAATTTTATGATGCTTAAATATACTCTTATATTAAATAACATGAAATTTAAAATAATTAGTTTATTATAAAAAAAATATTTTTGTTGTAAAAAAATAAAGTAAAAAAAATGTCACAATTTCGAATGTAAGGATGCATATTTGTATAGGATGGGCCATTGGACAAGAATTCTGTGATTTTGAAATATCTCTAAATTTTGAATAGAGGAGGAGATGGAAATAATATGGGACGATAAAAGATATACGATGTGGGTCACTGAGGAGGATAACAATAGGGGAAAACCGATTTTGGATGACTTACCCTCCTAAAATGACCAGACTCAGACCATGTGTAGTGGTAAATCAAAATAATGCTCCCACCATGGGGCATTATTCGACACGTATCATCCTAGTCAGCATGGGGCATTATAGCATAAAGTGGTGTAGTGGGGCATTATTCCAATAACCCCCATGCAATCATTTGCCAAGTATTTTTTTTAATTTAAAACATAAAAAACTTCATTAATTTAAAATAAAAATTACACTACTTGAAATAAAAAAAAATACAGAAAATAAAAAAACAGAAAATAAAAAAACCGAAAAAAAATAAAGTTAAAAAAATAGAAGATGATCTAGAGTCCATATTTTTCTCGAATTTTTTGGCGACGCATTTGCGCAAGGATTAACGCATCGCCTTGGAGGTGGTCGATAGGTTTGGACAAAAACTCAATGTCCTTTTCCATTTGCCTCGCCTCTTGCATCTCGTTAAATTTTTTGGTTTCGGCCACTCGTTCTTTCATAATCTCATAACGTTTGTGCACGAACCATATCCCAAAAAACGGGGCCCGTTTGAAAGTTTGCTACAAATTAAAAAAAATAAAAATATAAGTTGTATGTTAAAAATAAAAGTAAAAAACAAGTAAAAAAAATATAAGAGTTACCGGTTTCTTCGTCCTCAGAAATGTCGAGCCACGCCCGAGTCAACGTGAATTCCTCGTCCTTCGTCCATTTAATGGTAGTTTTTGTACGTCGAGGTTCGTCCTTTTCCTTCTTATATTGCGACCTTCTGCCGCGTTTCGATTTCTCTTGCACCGGGTCGGGTTGCGTCTCCGGCACGACATCGACCTCGGGTTCGGATTCGGCTTGTTGTTGTGACGGTTGCGACCCGCCGGCTTGACCATAGCCGAAGGTGGGAGCCACGAACGGAGTGGCGCCACTCAAGTAAGCCGCGTACGAATAAAAGTTCGGGTCCATGTCTTGAAGGTTATACGGGTGTTGCGGTTGGGTTGTGTTCGGATTCGTGGGTCTTGCGGGGACACCAAAAGGGGGTCGGAATGGATGCATGATTGTATAAAAAATAGGAGAAAGTGGGTTTTTTTATAAAAAAGAGGAGAAAGTAGGAGAGAAAGTAAGAGGTTTTTTTATAAAAAAGTAGGAGAAAGTGGGTTGATATATATATATAGTGGGTAAATTTTTGAATTAAAAAAAAAACACATTTGACCGTTTGCAACGGTCCATTCTCGCACCCCAAGACAATTTCAGCGTTTTAAATAAAACGCCAAACTCAAATTTTTTTAAAAATTTTTAAAAACCACGCCCCACTACGGGTGGTCTCAGAAGGATTTGATTGTAGCAGGGATGGTGACGAAGTTGAAGATGGTGAAGTAGTTAGTAAGTTCAAGGGCAGATACATTTAATAACTCTATTATTAATGCCGATTTACATGAGTATAATATGGGTGGATCCAGGTATACTTATATGTTCGGCAAGGGAGACAAATTGAGCAAATTACACTGCGTTTTGATGTGTAGCGGTTCTCTTAATCTGTGGTCGTCGGTATCACTCCTAGCTCTTGCTAGAGATTGTTCAGATCACCTTCCTCTCTTGTTTTCCACCGTCTTCTCGTACAAATGACCACCGCACAATGTACCACCTTATTTTTGCATGACCGCACACTTGCCAGGAAGGCCGCACACTGGCAAGTGGGCCTCACAATCTTAGGTATTGGGCTCGACTCAGTAGGCCGCACACTGAAGTGAGCCCAAATCCTTGTATGTCGCACACTAAGTCGCACACATATGACTGACCGTGCACACTCTTGAGTCGCACAAATGTATGACCGCACACTTGTCAAGGTGGTCGCACACTCTCGTGTGGACCGCACACTAACAAGTGGGCCACACAGTTATTATGATTGGGCTTAATTAGCAGCCTACTTAATGAATACGTGTTAGATAAGTGTAGCTTAACGTGATTACTTGTTTAGCGTCCTAACAAGTGGTAAATATAATAGTATGTGGTTGACCAACTTAGAACAAATGCTTTATCTAACGAGCAAAGCAAAGGCGAGTTCACAACTTTTTTACTTAAAGCATGTGTTCCCGGCGTTTGGGAAACGGAACGAAAAACGCTATCTCCTTGTGTGGGATACAAACTACGCTATCTCCTTGTGTGGGATACGAACTACAATATCTTCTTGCGTGGGATATAGGTAACACTTTTCCCTTGTGCAGGACATTTTATTAATTACTATTTATATTAGATGCAACAAGTGTACTAAACGAAACTCTATCACGGAAAGTCCCCACTTACTATACCGATTAGTCGTCGGGGCCTAGCGAACGGGTTATTAGTTGATAGTGCTATTAGGACTCACCAACCTCACACCGTGCCTTTTGAGGACGGCCGTGAACTAATAGACTCTGGCAAACCATCAATGATGATAGACTTTGACAAACGGGGCAACCTACGGAAACGTACGGTCGCTAAGTATTCGGTATTACGCAGTTTAGTAGCTTACATATGGGGTAGCTCCCCATGGCATGGTATAAATGAGTAATTAAACGACAAAGATTTTGGAAATAAAACTGTGAACACGTGAACTCGCCAACTTTATGTTGACACCCTACTACATGCTTTGCAGGTTGCTCGTTATAGCTTTGGACGGACATTGCAATCGGCTGGAGCGCGTTGTTTGTAAGCATCATATTAATATACAATTAAAACTTGTGGTTTTAAATAAATGCGGGCTTTAAATAAACTTCCGCTGCTAAATTAAACTGTGTTTTCGGAACTTTAAGTATATAGACTAACGTTTATTTGAAAATTTTATAACGTAAGTAATCGGTTTAACATGATTAATGGTTAAGATCGTGGTCAGTCACACGCCTCGCGGTAGTACTCTGTGTGTGCATTTGAGGGTGTGACAACTATTAGCATAATATATTTCATGTATATCTTGTAATTATGTAGAGATATTTAGGGGTAATTGATTGACTGTGATTGGCTGTAACTTGGGCAATTGGTCAGCTGTGATTGGCTGTAACTTAGGCAATTGGTTAGGACTTCTCTGTATTTACACCTCACCTTTGTACAGTGTAACATCATCGAAATACATTGACTTTAATGGTATCAGAGCCATAAAGTCTTAACCCTAAAGAAATTATGTAGCTCCTTTGCCTCTTTGCTTTGTCGCCCCTGTTCTGGTTTCACCAGAATAGTTGTTTTTTTTACTCCTTTCCTTCCCCTTGTTTCACTCATGGGCGACAACAACCGCACCCCAGCCACGACTGAACCAAAACAACTTCACCCGGTGTACTCCGTTGCTTATATCCAGAACAAAATTCGGGTGCTTAATGGGGTGGAAGTCACCTACTCTGCTTAGGTTAAGCTCTTTAAGCTCCACGCCAAGGGATACCGTGTTCTGAATCACATCGACGGCACCGCCGGACCCGCAAAAGATGACCCGACTTACGAGTCTTGAGTAGAGATCGATGCCATCGTCCTACAATGGATCTATGGCACTCTTTCTGATGACCTCTTGGTTTGAATTTTGGATGCTGATTCCACCGCTAGATCTGCTTGGGAGAAGATTCAAGCCACCTTCATCAGTAACAAAAGTTCTCGTGCGGCAACTCTTGAACACGAGTTCACCAATCTTACTTTGGCATCATGTGCTTCGATGGATGAATACTGCCAGCGTCTCAAAGATCTGACAAAACAGTTAGGCGACGTTGATCACCCGGTTAACGAGTCATGACTCGTGTTGTAATTGGTTCGTGGTTTGCCGCCGGAATTTGACACGGTTGCATCCCTCATCAACCAATCTGTGACTACATGATACAACGCTTGAAACATGATTCAGTTGGAACAACAGCGTCAAAATGCTCATCAACACACTGCTCAATCGGTTCTGGTTGCATCCCGCAACGGACCTTCGGATCCGAACTCAGGTAATATTCCTATTGAACAAGTAGGAAATCGGGATGTGTATGGGAGACAACAGACTCGAGGACGTGGCAGGGGACACCATCGAGGTGGTCGTAATAACCGGGGAGGCAGAACTGCATACGCCTCATCGTCTGCTACTCAGCAAACTCAATTGGGTTATGGTACTGGCTATTCTGCACATCAAAACTGGGTCGGCCCATAATACTAATAGTGGGCTCCACCACCTTGTCCACACCCTACCCAGCCCACATCATGTGCCACTCCTTGGAATAACAAATCGGCCCAACTCCTGCTACTTATACCCAGCCGACGGTAAACATGGCTGGGCCACCGGGTTTCCCGCCCTCTCCTCCAGGATCTGTTCCGGGCCATGTTGATGCGTTGAACCCTACTGAACTCGGGGCTGCACTGAACACTATGCACCTCCAACCTCTAGACCAGGCATGGAATATGGATACTGGCGCCTCCGTTCATCTCACTAATGACCCAGGTAAGATCTCTTCTCACTTATCCTTGTCTAATAAAAGTAATATTATAGTCGGTAATGGCCAAAAATTGCTTATTAAAGGGTCGGGATATGGCTTTCACAAAACTGGAAACCACACTTATCATCTTCCAAACATCATGCTCGCACCCAATGTTGTCAAAAAATCTATTGTCTGTGCATCAATTTACACGTGATAATCTTGCTTCCATAGAGTTTGACCCTTTTGGTTTTACCTTGAAGGATCTCAAGACTGGCAGGGTTCTTTCCCGGCACAATAGTTCGGGGGACTTGTATCCATTCACGTCTCCTAATCAAGCTACATCATCATGTCTTCTCGCTTCATCCACAAATTGGCACAATAGACTTGGACATCCAGGCGTGCAAGTTTTAGATTTATTGTCAAGTCATTCCTTTATTTCGTGTAATAAAGACAAAACTAATGGTCTTTGTCATTCATGCCAAATTTCCAATAGTAAACGTCTACCTTTTTTGATTCGAACTCTATGATATTAGCACCATTTGATATCATTCACTGCGACTTGTGGACGTCGCCAATTTTAAGTAAATCAGGTTATAAATATTACATGGTTTTAATTGACAATTACACTCAATACGTGTGGGTGTACCAGCTAAAGTTTAAATTGGAAGCGTTTACAAACTTTGTCAAATTTCACAAACTAATGTTCACTCAATTCCATCGAAACATTAAGTCATTCCAATGTGATTTAGGGGGCGAATTCGATAATAATGAATTCAAAAAATTTGCCGATAATCATGGACTTATCTTCCGTTTTGCTTATCCTCAAACTTCTTCCCAAAATGGTAAAGCCGAAAGAATGATACGTCGGATAAATGATATTATCCGTGCTTTACTTCTTCATGCTCACTTACCACCACAATTTTGGGTCGAAGAACTTCACAAGGAAACGTATCTTCACAACATCCTCCCTACTAAACGTTTAAATTTTTTCACTCCCACATTCGCTCTTTATCACCGGCACCTGTCATATGATCACTTATGGGTTTTTGGGTGTGCTTGCTACCCGAACTTGTCAGCTACACAACCTCATAAACTACACTTCCGCACCATTCGTTGCATCTTTCTAGGGTACCCATCCAACTTCCGTGGTTATAGGTGTTTTGATCCTCAAACTGGTAAAGTCCATCTCTCAAGACACGTCTTGTTTAATGAGGGATCCTTTCCATACACTTCCACTCCTACTACTGATGCATACAATTTCCTTGACGAGTCCCCCTTTTCCACCACATCTTATCAATTTACCCCAACCACACAACCTCCTGTTCACATTAGCCCAAACTCACCCACTTCTGGTCCATCCACTTCAGCCCGCTATGCACCTACAAGTCCACCAACCATCCCAATTCCTATTGCTGCTGTACCCGAAGCCCAAATCAAAACAACCCAAACCCATGAGGCCTGGCACGATACCACTCATGCATGCCCAACTGATAATGGTGCAGACCCAAATAGTAGCATCACGGCCCAACCCGCACCAACTAACCCACGCCATAATATTGTTTTAAACAACTCCCACTCCATGACTACTCGTGCTAAGGCAGGGATTACAAAACCAAATCCCAAATTCAGCCTTCATGTTGACAGTGATTCTATTTCCCCTTTACCTAAAAATTTTCACAAAGCTATATGTGACCCAAATTGGCAAAAGGCCATGCTTGACGAATATAATGCTTTATTAGCCAATGGTACTTAGGAATTGGTCCCCCGCCCTTCGGATCATCCGGTTATTCGGTGTATATGGCTATTTCGACACAAATTTCATTCTAATGGTTCTCTTGACAGGTATAAGGCTCGATTGGTGGTTAATGGGAAGTCACAAACAGTAGGGGTTGATTGCATGGATACGTTTAGCCCGGTAGTTAAACCTACTACAATACGTATGGTACTCTCATTAGGATTGTCAAAGGGCTGGCCAATACACCAACTAGACGTAAAAAATGCTTTTTTACATGGCAATTTGGATGAAACGGTATATAAGCATCAGCCACCAGGGTTTGTTGATCGCTCGGCTCCTTCACATGTGTGTCGCCTACGCAAGTCATTATATGGTCTCAAACAAGCACCAGGTGCGTGGTTTACTCGTTTTGCCACCTTCATTGCATCTCATGGTTTTTGTGGCAGTATTTGTGATAACTTATTATTCGTATATCGAAAAGGGACCGACATGGCATATCTACTTCTATACGTGGATGATATCATCATCACGGCTTCGTCCACAAACTTACTTAATTGTATAATCAGTTGCCTGTCATCTGAATTCGACATGACAGACTCACAAGGTCTTTTTCTCTCGCACCATTTCTTGGGGATAGCCTTGACTAGAGACTCACAAGGTCTTTTTCTCTCGCAATCTCAATACGCCAAGGATATTCTTCAACGTGCTAACATGAGCTTGTGCAAACCGTGTAACACACCGGTTGACACATCCTCTAAGCTAAGCTCTAAGGATGGTCCTTTACTTGTGGATGGCACCGAATATCGAAGTTTGGCAGGGGCGTTACAATACTTGACTTTTACGCGCCCTGACATAACTTACGCGGTTCAACAAGTGTGCTTGTTTATGCATGCGCCTCGGGAACCCCACTTTGCGTTTATGAAACGCATACTTGTACATCCGTGGAACCTTGGACTATGGCATTCGCCTTACTCCGTCCACCCGAAACTCCTTGACAGCATATTCCGATGCCGATTGGGGGGGATGTCCCAACACCCGACGATCAACTTCGGGTTATTATGTTTATTTGGGTGATAATTTGATCTCATGGTCGTCTAACGACAACCAACCATTTCTCGATCTAGTGCGGAAGCCGAATATCGCGGGGTTGTGAATGCCGTTGCGGAAACTGCTTGGTTGCGTAACTTACTTCTTGACCTACATGTCCCTCTTCGCCAAGCTACGATTTCATACTGCTACAATGTTTCAGCTGTATACCTTTCAAAACATCATGTGCAACACCAACGCACAAAGCATATCGAGATTGACATCCACTTTGTTCGCGAGAAAGTTCGGCTTGGTCATCTTCGAGTTCTGCATGTACCTTCTGCGTTTCAGTATGCTGATATCTTCACTAAAGGGCTTTCACATCAACTTTTCGAGACATTTCGCTCCAGTCTTAATGTTGGTTCCCAGACCGTTCATACTGTGGGGGAGTATTAGCATAATATATTCCATGTATATCTTGTAATTATGTAGAGATATTTAGGAATAATTGATTGACTGTGATTGGCTATAACTTAGGCAATTGGTCAGTTGTGATTGGCTGTAACTTAGGCAATTGGTTAGGAATTCTCTGTATTTATACCTCACCTTTGTACAGTGTAACATCATCGAAATACATTGACTTTAAACAACATCACATGAACATCTCAATTCATTTGAATTTAAGTTCCTCCACATGAAGTAGGGACTTTAAAGTCCTCCACCCTTAGTAGCCGACTTCATTAATCCTTCACATGAACTAGCTAGAGGACTTAAGTTTTTCCACCACCTGAGAGGACTTCTGTTTTTCCTTCACCTGAACTAACGAACTTGGGTTTATTCCTGAAACATTTCAGGGATTAAGGACTTACAGTTTTGCAGTTAATATCAATTGAAGTTCTCTAGATGAAGTAACAGCCTACCTATTCATTCACATTCTCTCAAATCAGCTAGTTTCACTCTTTCTTCTTCTGCCAAACCACCTAAAAATTTCCCAAGTTAAAGCATAGGACTTTAATTAGTTGGTATACCAACTAAATATTTAAATATATTATCATTGGAATGAAAAAAAAAATTGATGTTTTTAAAAAAAAAAAAATTATCATTGTACCTATCATGTTAAAGTAAACTTATTTATTATTAAATTTGTAAAAATATAACTATAGAATACCTGTCATATTAAACACGGTCTATTTGGCAAAGACAAAAACTTTAGGAACACATAGATTTAGATGTATTGTATTCAAGTTCTATAAACGCGACAGGATTAAAAATTTTGCCTTTTATAAAAGATTTTAAATCCGGTCGAAAATGAAGGCTATGTGTGAAAACTGATTTACGAGTCGGCAAACATTTGTTCTATTTTTGTATTATCGATAAGCATAAAACTTAAATCGACAACATATGAAGTTTCTTAATATTTTCCCAAAAAGAAAACATCAATTGTAAATGGTATAGGAAATACCCCAAGAATTGATACAATATATTATATTGCATTTATTTGTAGTTGGTCATCACACGTCCCATTGCAACAACATATCCATGAAGTTTCATCGTAAGTACAACATATATAATCCTCAATTTTCCATCAAGGAATCAGTTGACTTTCTGTCTGATTTGAAATTTTCATTCTTATATACAATAAAACATTATTTTTAATTTATCAAATCGAAAGTGACAACTCAATTTAAATCATAAAACTATGCAAAACGCTCAATGGATTAAGTTGACAATTGAATGTAATGGAGTCAAGAAGAACAGAAGCACCTGCGATTGGCATCGACCTCGGAACAACGTACTCATGTGTAGCTGTCTGGAAGCATGGTCGAGTTGAAATCATACCCAACGAACAAGGCAACAGAACTACACCTTCTACTGTTGCTTTTACTGATGCAGAACGGCTCATCGGTGAGGGCGCCAAGAACCAAGTGGCTATGAACCCTGCCAACACCATATTTGGTCAGCCTGTTCATTTTTTCTAGTTTATATCGCATACTTTTTGTTTTATTTCTATGAATCGGAAATAGAAACAAGTACTAAATCCATAAGTACTAGTTTAAAAATCAGTTGAGCTAGATGTTTATTTGCATATTATTTGGCCTTTTAACAGATTTTGAAGGTGTGTAGTTTCTTATACAAAAACTATTTGTTGATATACTTTTGTTTTTGACTTGACTCATTAGATGCTAAGAGGTTGATTGGAAGAAGATTCAGTGACCCAAAAGTTCAAGATGACATGAAGTTATGGCCTTTTAAGGTCAAAAACGGGTCTGGCGACAAACCAAAGATTGTTGTATCCTACAAAGGTCAAAAGAAGAAATTTTTAGCCGAAGAAGTCTCATCAATGATTCTTGGAAAGATGAAAGAGACAGCTGAGGCGTACCTTGGAAAAGTAGTGAAAGATGCAGTGATAACCGTCCCAGCTTATTTTGACGATTCACAACGTCAAGCAACAAAGGATGCTGGAACCATCGCAGGATTAAACGTCTTACATATTATCAACGAGCCTACAGCAGCTGCAATTGCTTATGGTCTAGCCAATAAGCCTCATATTTCTCAGAAGATGAATGTGCTCGTCTTTGATTTGGGGGGTGGCACTTTAGATGTTTCTATCTTGGCCATTACAAAAGAGGGCACCTTTGATGTGAAAGTTGTTGGCGGTGACACTCATTTGGGAGGTGAGGATTTTGATAACTGTATGGTGGATTACTGTGTTCGGGAATTTAAGAGAAAATGGAAAAAGGACTTGACAAAGAACCCAAAAGCATTGGGGAGGTTGAGAGTTGCTTGTGAGAATGCAAAAAGAATTCTCTCAAGCACTACTCAAACATCAATTGATTTGGATTACTTGCATGAAGGGACTGATTTTTCTATGAAATTCACTCGAGCTAAATTTGAAGAACTGAACATGGATTCATTTGATAAATGCATTAAGATTGTGGAGAATTGTCTAAACGATGCAAAGATTGAGAAATCAAGTCTAGCTGAAATTGTTCTAGTCGGTGGCTCCACTAGGATACCTAAGGTCCAACAAATGTTGCGGGAACTTTTCGACGGGAAGGAGTTATGCAAGAGCGTGAATCCTGATGAGGCTGTGGCATATGGTGCAGCTGTTTTGGCTGCAAAGCTAAGTGGCATCAAAGATAATAACCTTCAAAGTTTGTTGTTGTTGGATGTCACTCCTTTGTCACTTGGTGTGGAGACAACAGGAAACGAAATGAATGTTCTCATCCCACGGAACACTACAATACCTACAAAAGCAGAAAAGATATTTTATACAAACGAAGACAACCAATATTGCATAAAGATCAAGGTGTATCAAGGAGAAAGAGCCAGATCTACAGATAACCATTTGTTAGGGGAATTCAAAATATCTGGAATACCAGCTGCGCCCAAAGGAGTTGCACAAATTAAAGAATCTTTAGAAATAGATGCCAACGGTATACTTACTGTCACCGCTGAGATATTGTCCACCGGTAAGAAGGATAAACTTGTAATTAGCAACAAAAATGGGAGACTCTCCAAGGAAGAGATTGACAAGATGGTAAAAGACGGAGAAAAGTATAGACTTCAGGATCAAGAATACAAGAAAAGAATGGATGCATACAATGCATTCGAGGTTTTCTTATATCACATGAAGAATAGGATCAAAGAGTACACTATCAAGAAATCTGTGCAACCTAAGAGGTTGAAGAAAATGGAGAATGCCATTGCTGACACAACCAAATGGCTGGAGAAAAACCAAGTTGCACCTGTTGAAGAGTTTCGGAGAAGAAAGGTATTCCTTGAGTCTGTTTTTGCAAGCCCCTAATCTAGTTCTTAAATTATGGTGGTTAAACATTGAGATTTCTAACGTGTTTCTTACTCACTACATTGATGGCAATGTAGTTTGTATTCGATATGCTCCTTTCTAAGATATGTTATCCAGCAGAATCGTTTAAATGTTGTAAATCAATAAATTGTGTAACAGTGTATAAAAGTGAATAGAAGTAATTTCTTTATCCATTTCTCAAACGTTTTGTTCATTCTCTTGAAGTGTGTTTACTCTTGTAAGTAGAAGTGCTGAAGAAATCAAGTTATATGAAAGTTTGATATCATTATCGAGATTAATGGTACTGTCCAACTCCTATGCATTTGTTTTGTACATAACACATCAGCAATATTCATCAGTTTTATAATGTATGCATCAATCAGTTTTATACGTTATGCATGAATACCAAAATTTCAAAGGCAGTCATTTATAGTTAAGTCTTAAGTGCTTTTAAATAAGGGGCAACTTCACACAATAGTACTAATCAAATTTTCTATTAAAGTCACTCAAGTTTTTCTTTAAGTCACTCAACTTTCATTAGATGTTTTGTTTTAATGTTGTGAATTTTGTTAATACAAATTTTAAATTAAGTGACCTAAATTGTACATATATGAATCCTAGATTTTTTTATGAATATTTTTATTAAATTAGCTTGAAGTTAGAGGTAATAGTGAAGAAAAAAATTCACTAAATAATAAACAATTGAGTAAATTACAAAACTTGTCATTTATGTTAACACCAAATCGCAAACTATATCCTTTGTCTTTAAAATTGACGAGATTCGTATTTAATGTTTGCAAACCTTACACGCCATGTCCTTTAACCTTAACTTAGTTAAATTTTAATGTTAAATCAGAGTAAATTGGTAATTTTACTCATTGATTAAAATATATTAAATAAATAAAACACAAAAGAATTTTTAAAAATTTAAAACATATATATAGGGCTGTCCAAACTGCTAGACGATCGCTCGAAAAATGCTCAAAAAATGCTCGTTCGATTCCCGCTCAGTTTATAAATGAGCCGCTCGGATCGGTTCGATTCAAATTCAATCCAAGCATGAGCAAAGGTCCGCTCGCTTGTCGATCGCTCGGTTTCGCTAGAATTATTTTTATTAATAATTTATATATATATATATATATATATATATATATATATATTATAGATTTTAAAGATTAAAAGCCCAAAATATATACTAGCCCAACTTATAGGTTATATGTTGATTTGAAGTTTAATTTTGTAGATGGAAATGATCAAGCTTAAAGAAGAAGTTTATGGCTTTTGAACTAAATGACAATTTGTATTTCATACTTTATTTTGTGCTTCTTGATATTGTTAAGAACATTTTAAGAATCATGATTTTAGTTATGTGTTGTTTTTTGTTAGTAAAGTGTTGGACATGTTTTAATTAAGTTAGGATTTGTTTTTTTTTAACGCAACCTTATAATTCAATCGAGCGAAAACGATCTGCTCGATTTTAGTTAGGATTTAATAAAAACCAAGCGAAAACGATCCGATCGATTCAAATTCAATCCGAGCATGAGCATCACTTTTGTGCTCGGTTCTGCAAATTCGATCCGATCGGATCTGATCGGTTGTAATTCAATCCGAGCATGAGCATACCCTCGATCGGATCGAATCGGCTCATGAACACCCCTACATATATAAAAAAATAATCAACCCCCCTCTCTCTCTCTTAACTTTCTCTAGCTCCATGTTCCCACCACCATAGCACCACTACCACCACCATAAATCAACCCTCTCTCCACAACCACCACTCGGCTACCGCCACCCAACCACCACCATCTCTGTTAGATTTAGATCTCAAAATTCTATAATATAAATCCCACTTATCCTTCTAATCTTTCGCAACCATTTCAAATTCAGTTAATAATCTCATTTCAAACTCAATCAATAATCTAAAAAAACCTAGAAAAACTCCACCGTCATTTCTCCCTTGACCCGACCCCAGATAAAAATCAAAAAATTGCCGTCGTTAACCACCACCAAGAGTTGCACCTACTCCAACAACCTCACCGTTACAATCCCCATCCTACTCTGTTGTTGTCACCATTGCATTCCCAACACACTTTTCTTCTTCTCGAATCTCAGATCTGTAAGATCTTGGAGACCTGCAAGAAACGAAAATCCTATTCCTCTCATTCATCATCTTCATATTGATGTTGGATGTCGAGATGTTAATGGTTGGGGATTTAAGGCAGCGGTGGTGTGGGTTTAAAGGCATCAAAGGTGTTGATGAATAGGTTAGGTGATGATGGTTGAGGGTGGGGTGGGGTGGGGTGGGTGGTGGTGGTGATGGCAGATTGTGTGGAATGGGTGGTGGTGGGTGGAAGGCGGTGGGTGGTGGCGTGTGTTAGGAAGAGATGTTAGGAAGTGGGATGGAAATGTGTGAGAAAAGAGAGAGATTGATGATGTCTTTGTTTATTTCTCTCTCCCTCCCTCTCTCTCTCTCTCTCTATATATATATATATATATATAGTAAATTTTCAAATTTATTTTTTCTTATTTAGTAAAATCTAACTACTATAATAAAATAAACCAATTTTTGTACACGTGTCATTCATTGAAGGTATCCTCAAATTTATATTTATCTAAATAAATAAATAAATAATAAATTAATATTAAATCTTATCATACTTTAATAAAATATTATCCTCAAATCTAAATTGTTAATTTAATATATTTTTAAAACAAATACCTCTCTTATCTACTTATCTTATATTAAATATATAAATAATAAATTAATATTAAATGTTATCCTAATTTATTAAAAACATAACTTTTTTTTATTATTTGGTATACAAAATTATGTTTATTCAACTCGAGTAAAACGCGAGGTTTTTAAAGATATAATTTTTTTATTATTTGGTAGATTTTTTAACCCGACTATACACGGGTTTTTTTTTAAAGATACGACGTTTTTAGTATTTAATATACAAAATTACATTTATTTAGGGTATAATTCTTTTTATTATTTGATAGATTTTTCAACCTGACTATATGTAGGATCGTTGTCGGACCCGAAATGAGTCGATCAGAGGCGTTCTACTCAAAATGAAAGGCGGAAACAGACATGATGAGTTGAATTCAGCAAGATATTCACTAAAACTGTCTTGTATATTGATTCTGATACGATTACAGTTCTGAAGACACTTCGACAGAGCTTCGCCGTCGGAAACAATCAACCTAATTCCGCTTTAAATGACACTGACCTAGCCTCTATTTATAGACTGATAATTCCGCTCCAAACATACTCACACGGAATTACAAACAAGCGAAATTACAATACAAACGGAATTACATTCTAATTCCGTGTGGAATTACATGATATCCTCTTCAAGCGGAATTAGCTAGTTCAAGCGGAATTAACTTTCTGACAGATTTCTTGATCTTCGTGCCCTGAACAATGCAAGACTCGATACAAGACGAAGTCGACAGACGTATGCACCAACAGACTCCCCCTCGGATGTTGACGAGTCTTAAGTGTCGAGTCTTCAACGTCTTCAGTCTTTATCAGTCTGACCGCTCTCTGAAGTATCTTGACAGTGTAAGTATCCTCAAAACTTTATCTCTTTCTCCTCTTCAGCATCAACAGACTCCCCTCGAACAATCTTTCCTCGGATGTTGATTGCAATTTGGCTTTCACAGGATCAGGATCATGATCTGGCTCTATTCTCAGGCCTTAGAATCCATGCTATCCTGCACATCCTCTACCCAAAAGTAAATTTTCACAAATTTAACATTTTACAAAATTTATATATCCAGACTCTCCCTCAAATTTAACCATAATGATTTAACAATGTTAATAACTGATGAACCACATGCAGACAAATATACAAAATCTTTTCTCATTTATACACACACTCCCCCTCACCACATGCTCATCATGTTTAGCACTTGTAATTTTGAAAATCAGTTCTCCAACATCAGTTGTCGAAAATCTTTTTGGATTTTTCAAAAATTTATGCTAAAACACACTGAAAATCTTTTTGGATTTTTGAATGAAATGAAATGCAGTAAAGAAATATTTACAGACAATATTTTTGTGAGTTTGTGTAAGAGGATCATGTCAGTTTTTGACAAGTCACAAGTACCGTTGAGCTTAGTTACACATTAAGAATTAAACAATTCACTTAGATTGCCGATATACTGATCCACTTAAATTCTCACACAAATTTCAACTGATTCAGGATATGAGTTAGGTGAATTAAGGACTTAAACTCATTCATATGTCCCACCTCTTAAATATACTCCCGTATCCAGATCCCAATATTCAGTCTTACAGGTGAGTATACCACAGATGATATCTGTAAGGGGTTAAATGCGAAACCGTGAGAGCTCAGGTCAGAACTTCCGTTCAGCAGAGAGATGACGGCTCGAATTTTGGTGGGTCCCCTTTAGAGGATCTTTTTTACAACAGCAATGATTATCAATTTTATTGTTTCATCATTTTTGCTGAGGGCGGCGCTATATTTCAAGCAAGCAGTAAAGTATTCTCCGAGGACTAGGCCATTGCTTCCGCAAAATCAGAAGTCCCGGGATAATACCCCATATATCACTGAGCATAAAGACCTAGTATCTCAGAAAGAGGGACCTTTCAAACGAGATTTCAGGGGTTACCTATATATCCAAGTAGTGTTCCCCACGAAATAAGCAAGTTTGAATTTAAGTTTATATCCCGAAAAAGCTTACTAAATGTGTAAAAACATATCGGCATATCATCAGTGAGACCGTTTAACGCTATTTAATCATTACATTTCTTTAGCATACTGTAACTGTCCACTGATGTACTATCATTTCCTCTTTTCTGACAACAAAACTCATTTTGAATTTTATCATGTTTTTTCCTTTTTCAAATTTTCTAATGTTTTTGGATTTTCTGAAAATTACTCCCCCTAAAATTCAAACACATTTAAAGAACTTTGAAAACAAACTATACAAGTAAATTGACAACTGATATCGAATCACTTCACTTCGCCATCCACTTGGCATAAACAATCAGAACTCCCCCTTACAACAAACTATTTTCTCATAAAGATTTCAAAACACTTAAGTTTTCTTAATCAAAATGATTTTTCCGGAAAATAAGTTTCGTTGATTTTACCACTTGTAAAATTAGGGGTTCATCACATCGTTTCTCAATCAATTTGTAGAAAACCAAGTACAACTTAATGTCCTTGTTTTACCACTTGTAAGTGAAAACCTTCTTCAACCACTTGTAGGTTCACTCACCAACCATAACCTCATTAAAATCAAAGTATAACAATATAAAGATTTCACCTGTATATTTACCAACCAAATATATCAAGAATGATGCCGATTCCTACTCCACTCTTACCAACCTGGGAGCTCCGGCAAGTCGGGTTTTTCAAACAAACAATATGGACACCCAAGCCTGACCTTCCTTGGGTGTAACTTTCTCAACTTCACTAGGGGTTGGACTGTAAGTTGCCTTCTTTGTTTCATAAAAATCTTTTACCCCTTTCACTTTTCCCTCAACCATTTTTTCAAAAATCTTTTCAACATTCTCATTAAAAGCTTTCTCAACATCAAATTCATTCTAATCAGAATAGAATTGATTTGAGATCTCAACCTTTCCAATTTTTGACTTAAAATTCTCAGTCCGCAATGGTGGAAAATGAACATCATTCAAAGGCGGTACTGAGTTTTCAGCATTTTTAACACCATGTGGCTCCTCTGATTTTGTGGAATCAGATTCATCGCCAGATTTTGCATCTGATTTCTTAACAATCCAAGCTTGGTTGTCAAGATTTCCCCTTCGTTTGTAAAACCTTTTCGAACACTCACCAACTTCATATTTTGAATTTTTAAACACTTTAAACCTTTCAGTTGGTGGTTCGGTTTTATCAACAATAATGTCTTTGAGTTTTTCTGAGACTCCCTGTTTTGTGTTGGATGCTATATGACCAATTTCTTGACACCTGTAACAGGTTCTAGTCTCTTTTCTCTGATGAGCTTCAGTTTTCTTCTTTTCAGGAAGAAATTCCTGATTTGACTGTCTCCAGAATGAGCTCTTCTTTTCATTCTCAGCAGAAGTTCCTGACACAAATTTTGTATTTTTAGAAATTTTCTCATTTTTATAATTTTCTGGTGGAATAAAACCCAATCCTTTCTTTTTGAAATTACTGTTATGGTTTGGTTTCTTTCGATAACCTGAACCAGAACTGTAACCCATTTTCTTATTTAATTTTTGTTTGATTCTTGAGGTGTAAGGCTTAGATTTTCCAGAAAGATTTACATCTTTTATTTCAGAAATATTAATTTCTGTCAATTTGAAAACCTTGTTTATCATTTCAGTTTTCACCCCTCTTATTGGAAATTCTTTATCAAAATATAATTTGTCAGAACCATTCAAAGTATATGCAACTTCAAATGTTTCGTCATTCAAATTAGATTTTGACAACAAAAATTCTTTACTATACACCCGTTTTCCCGACGACTTTGAACTCTTGACAGACGAACTCGAAATCCCAGACTCGGACATTGACTTGGACTCCTCATCCTTATCCAACACTTGATCGACCATCCTTTTTATTAACTCAGACTCATGATCTATGTCGGACGTTGTGAATGTGATGTCAATATTGTCTGGTAATACATCGGTTATCTCGGACTCCAACTTTATATTGACTGCCTTTTTTACTTGTTCCTCATTCGGTTTTCTAGACGAATACCCTTCCCAAATTGGAGGCGGACAATTGTTATAACAGACACTCTGTTTCTTACCAATATCCTTTTTCTTCGGCTTCTTGTCTTCAAACACTTCAAAACCTGCAACAGTTGGATAAATTCTGTCAATTAAGTAAACAGAACTAGAATAACTTCTTAGTAATCGTCTGATTCTTTCATTTTCAGCTTTCTCAGTTTCCAACTCTTGCTTCCATTTCGCACATTCTTCAATGTAAAAATTTATCTCTTTTTGCTTTTCGACATCATTGTTGCATTCATCATTGTCAAAGCATTTTCTCTTTCGGAGTTAGTTTTCTGCAAACTATTCACCGTTCTGTTTAATACATCGTATGACTCTTTCACATTCTTAACATCAAACAACAACTTCTCTTTCAACTTTTCAAGCTCACTAAACCTTTCTTCTTTCTCTTCACATTGTTTGCAAGGTTCCAAACATGTAAGACAAGGTTTTGTGACTTCCAAAATCTTTTCAATCTCCACAATCTTCTCGACTTCAACTACCTTTTCTACTTCAACAATCTTCTCGACTTCAACTACCTTTTCTACTTCAACAATCTTCTCAACAGCCTTAACTTCTTTCATTTCTTTTGCAGCTTTTCTCTCTTTAAGTTTCTTCAATTTATCTGCAAAATAAAATTCAAAACTGTCAGAAGATAAATGAGTTTTTCCAATGAAACAGATTCTTCATCTTGACTTTCTTCTTCATCAGACAACACTGCTATCCATTCTTTCATCAATTCTGGCTTTTGAACAATTTGAGCAATGAAAGCTTTAAACTCCCCATTCTCATCCACAAACTTATCCCAGCTGAATCCTGGAGCCATTTTCTCATCATCTTGATCAATGATTCCATAATAAGCTTTCTTATTTGCATCTTCGATCATTTTCCCATGTGCAGTTTGTGAATCTTTTTGTTGATGCGGTTGATGAGCAACTTGTTGATATATGGCTTTTCGATAGTAATCATGACCACCAAACGGATTCTTTGCTCCATTTGCTTCTTGATTTTTGCATTCTCTTTTGAAATGACCTTTCTCCCTGCATCGAAAACAAGTAACTTTAGATTTATCAAAACCCAAAGCTGAAACATGAGCATCCAAAAAGTCATTTCTTCCTGTAATCATTTTCAACTTTTCAGCTCTTCTCAAGACACTAGCAAGACACCATTTGATGTCCATGAGCTCCAATTCTTCTGCATCGATCTGATCGTAGTCTTCTTTTGTTAGCATAGGATTACCAATTCTTCCAGCAATCAATCCTTCATAAGATTCCAAAGCAGTAACCAGTAATGCCATATGATTTTTAACAACTTCTTCAGAAAAATTCTGACCATTTTGAAGATGCAAAGCAACATTGCACTGAATCATATGTTCATTACCAACATTTGAACTTTGAACACTTGGAGGATTAACATTTGAAAATCCACTAGTGTTGATTGAACTTTGACTAACTGATCCGGATGAATTTCCTACACTAAAAGCTGTTTGGATCTTAGGACTTGCTTCAACAGTTTGAATATTTCCTTTATAGTACAATTTGATGTCTTGTTGATTGCTTGAGCTGTTCATTCTGGCAATCTTTTGTTGTTCAAGATCCTGTGCCTCAAGCTTTTCAATAAACTGTCCAATTGAAAATCTGCTAAATTCTCCAGAATTCTTTAAGATCATGAGATAAGTACCCCATTCTTTCTGCGGTAATGCGTCAGCTAAATTTTCAACCCATTCTGCTGGAGTTTTAGTAATTTACAACTGAGACATGGTACGCACAAGATGACAATATCTCTCAATAAGAGTCTTTGTAGTCTACCCTGGCATACTTGTAAACAACTCAAACTCCTTTTTCATCAGAGATGCTTTACTCGTGAGCATCTCTGTACTTCCTTCAAACCTTCTTCTCAAGTGCCTCCCAAATCGAAAATGCACTACCATCATGCTGAAGCAAAATAAAGATATATTCTTTGACAGCTTGTTGTAGAAGACTAATCATCATTTTCTCTCCTTTATAACTGTCTCTCTCATTGTCAGCGAATTCTGAAATGATTT
The DNA here is from genome assembly GCA_030545235.1 of Helianthus tuberosus. Lineage (NCBI taxonomy): Eukaryota > Viridiplantae > Streptophyta > Magnoliopsida > Asterales > Asteraceae > Helianthus > Helianthus tuberosus. The sequence continues at coordinate 143,271,500 of CM060410.1, read as the reverse complement.
TATCAACTTTCAAAGCAGTCTGTGGTCTAACATATTTTGTTTCAATGCTTTCCCAGGCTCTTAGATGGTTTGCCTGAACCCAATTCTCAAAACGATTTTTCCAACCATGGTATTCTTCAATTCCCATAAGTTTCGGGGGTTTTTGCAACGTTCCAGTTTCGTTTTCAACATTCATGTTTTGAGTAATGGAAGCTGGACTAGTCGGGGATGTAGCAAACGCGTTGTAGAACTCTTCTGCCATGATTCGGTAACAATTTTTCACAACAGTCACTTTCAAACGGAATAAGGTCTTTCAAACGGGATACCTTCAAACGAAATTAACACTTAAATGGAATTCCTCCAAGCGAAATTACCTGCACACCAAACTTTCAAACGAGATTAGAACTTTTTCAAACGGAATCAGGTAATTCCGTGCGGAATTACCCAGTTTTGAAACGGAATTAAGAACTTGAAACGAAATTATAATTTCGTTTGAATGACTTCAAGCGGAAATACTAATTCCGTGTAGAATTAGCTGGTCTTTCAAACGAGATTAGCCTGACAGTATAATTCCATGCGAAATTAAAGAACTCTTTCAAACGGAATTATGCTGAAGTCATCAAATTCGAACAGATTTTCAAACGAAATTACAATTTTTGTCAGTTTTAGATTGAATTATGGTCCAATTCTCTCAAGGTTTTGTTAAAACACTATTTCACTTATGATGTGTGAAAATCAGGCCATTTTATCCGTTAAATCTTGTTCAAATGATAAAAGAAGGTGTAGAAGAAAGAAAACAAGATGAAATCAGGCTGAAATCTGCAGAACTCCTCCTCCTGAGCTCTGATACCACATGTAGGATCGTTTTCGGACCCGAAATGAGTCGATCAGAGGCGTTCTACTCAAAATGAAAGGCGGAAACAGACATGATGAGTTGAATTCAGCAAGATATTCACTAAAACTGTCTTGTATATTGATTCTGATACGATTACAGTTCTGAAGACACTTCGACAGAGCTTCGCCGTCGGAAACAATCAACCTAATTCCGCTTTAAATGACACGGACCTAGCCTCTATTTATACACTGATAATTCCGCTCCAAACATACTCACACGGAATTACAAACAAGCGAAATTACAATACAAACGGAATTACATTCTAATTCCGTGCGGAATTACATGATATCCTCTTCAAGCGGAATTAGCTAGTTCAAGCGGAATTAACTTTTTGACAGATTTCTCGATCTTCGTGCCCTGAACAATGCAAGACTCGATACAAGACGAAGTCGACAGACGTATGCACCAACACTATACACGAGTTTTTTAAAGATACGACGTTTTTAGTATTTAATATACAAAAATACATTTATTTAATCTGTGTAATACACATGATTTTTAAAGTTATAACTCTTTTTTATATCTATTCAACACGTGTAATATACAGGGTTTTTAAGGATGCACTACTAGAGAATTAGGTATTTGCTACCACATTTTCGGTCGCAAAACGGTAGCAATTGCTCTTTTCCCACCGTTTTGCCACCAAAAACTCGGTGGCAAAAGCACACGTAGCAAATGCCCTATTGCCACCTATTTGCTACCGTTTTATTTTTTGCTACCGATTTTGCTACCGTTGATTCGCCACCGTTTTGCTACCGCTTTTTGTGACCCTTTTGCTACCGCTATTTTGCCACCTTTTTGTTACCGCTTTTTGTCACCATTTTGCTACCACATTTTGTTTTCCACCGTTTTGCTGCCGCTATTTTGTCACCTTTTTGCTACCGCTTTGTCACATTTTACCACCGTTTTGCTACAAATTATGGTATTCCATTACCCTACGTATACAAAAACAACTTGGGGGAATAGTGCCACACAGCTGTGTGGCACTCCCCCATTGGACCAACAATATTTTTGTTTTATATTTATTTTAAAATTATGTTTTTACCCCTAGCTCAAAATAAAATTACGTTTTTACCCCTAGCTCAAAATAAAATTACGCTTTTTGTCCCCATCTCAAAAATACGATATTGCCCTCAATTCAAAATTACGACTTTGCCTGACACTCTCCCATTGGACCAACCAGTTTATTATTTTATACCCATTCTAAAATCAGGTTTTTATCCCTCTCTAAAATTACGGTTTTGCACCCAGCTCAAAATAAAATAACGCTTTTGTCCCCAGCTCAAAATTACAATTTTTCCCTCCATTCAAAATAAAATTGTGGTTTTGCCCTCAGCTCAGATTTACCTTTTCGACCCCAGTTCAAAATAAAATTTTGTTTGTGCCCCCACTTAAAAATTACGATTTTGCCCTCTGGTAAAAAATGTGATTTTTCCCCGTTTAAAAATTGTGATTTCGCGCTTAATTCAAAATTACTTTTTTCCCCAGTTCAAAATAAAATTATGTTTTTGCCCCAGCTCAACATTACGATTTTTCCCTCGATTCAAAAAAAAAATTGTGCTTTTGCCTCAAGCTTAAAATTATGATTGTGCCCTTAGTTCAAATTTATATTACGTTGTTACCCCAAGTTAAAAATTACAAATTTGCTCCTATGAAAATTTACAATTTTGCCCCAGGTTCAAATTTACAGTACTGACATTACTTTAGCTTTTGTCAAATTACGATTTTACCCCAGTCAAAAAATACAACTTTCCCTCAGTTAAAAATTACAATACTGCCATTGTTTTAGTTTTTTTTTTATCAAAACTATAAAAATGTTTTTTTTAATTGGTTTACTCGATTTAATTGTCTTTCGTGTCAATGAGCTGACTAACACTCGCTCATTATTCGGTCATCGCCCCGCAACGCGGGCGGGGCACCAACTAGTTATATAAATTGGCTATTCCATTTCATAAAAACATAACAATTTATAACTTATTTCCATTCCATTAAAATGTAAAAAATTATACATCCAATGTTCCACATAATAAACATCCAAATCAAAACATCCAAACCAATGTTGATAGGAGTAAAAAAATATATCTACCTATTCAGCCTCAGTTGCCTCTGTATCTCACTTCCCTATCATACTGCACAAAACAAATAGATAATTACAATTACATCTCATAACAAATTAATATAAAAGCACGAAAGTGGGGAAGGAGGGATGCATACACCATGTATAATTTCTTGAAACGCATCTGGTTCGTGTTCCTGAATGTATTCTCAGCAGCAAATAATAAACGTATGCAGCACCACTGAAGTGTGGTATCACCAACCAGCAGTTTACAATCAGCTTTGCATATGACGAGAATGGTATCCTGACAAGTGTTACAAGCATATTTAAGAACATACTTTCTACTCATTAACTGCAACCATTCTAAATAACATCTAAATAAAAACAGACCATACTAACTATACAGATAACCATCACATAACTTTACCATTCGATAAGCATAGCAAACATTATTTCGAATAGAGTAATCATAGAATACAGAATCCAATACGTAAGCCATTGCTGATCATCCACCAGTGATTTTGTCTCTATCGCCCTGATTGAAGCATATACGTTGCGCACAAAAAGAAGTTCATCATTCACTGATTAAAGCATACATACGCAAACACACATCAACAGAGACAGAGAGATGAGAGGACGCTCCGTCGGTCATGCGGCGGCACCACGTCAGTTTCCGGCGCGTGCTCCACTTCTACTTACAGAACGGAGGACAGTAATCCAGCGATGGTGTTGGCGTAACTACGGTTCCACCGCTAGACGATGGTGACACCTATTCAAAGGCCTTTTCTCTCATGTCTTCAGATGTTTTGGAGAAATCGGAGGTAATGGGGGCATATTCAAATGCGATAGGTCTAATCCGCCAACGACCGATGGCTTTCTTGCCTCTGACACTACATGATCGATCGATCGGAGACTACATGAGGTGCGAAATTAGGGTTTCAGTGGGAGCCTATTGCGACGACGGTGCGGGGGTAAGGACGGATGGTCTGTTTGCGATGGGGTTTCTTGGTGGTGAGGAGCAGAAATGTTGGTGATGGTGGCCGTAATTATTAACGTTGGTGGTGCTATTGTGTGTGGGAGAATACTGTAGGGGCGGTGGAGTTGTTTTGGTGGATGTAATTTACATCTGCAAGCTTTTGTTTGAAAGGCAATTTACATCTTGGAATGTAAAAAGTAAGTGGCAGATAAATCGAGTAAAGAGTTTTACATAAAATAATAAATTATTTAAGCATCTCTTTATTTTTTTTTTAAATGACATGAAAATGACACTAATAATTTTTGTATTGCAAAGAAGATTTAGTTACCGAATGTATCAGATAGACGCAGGAACCTTCTTTTCCCCTTCTTCAGAAGCTATAAGCCACAACTGCAAAATTCCAGTTCAATCAGCCAAAATTGAGTTAACAAATTCATATAAGTAACTTCAAAATCATCATACCAACAGAACTGACCGAATCCATACATCTCCAAAATTATCAATCGAAGTGAACCTAACCTTCGAGTGAATATTGAATACTAGTACTTAAACACGTGGTGACTACTACAACTACAAGCATATACATACATAGATGCAGAGTACTTAAACACGTGGTATCAGTAACAGTCAGATCACAATTCACAACAGATTCAAACAATATCCCTCTCTAACAACTATAGCATGTTAGCATAGCATTTAACAATCAATTGATGAACATGATGATGTTATCCATTAACATGCATTTTAGTAAGTTAAGTAGTTAACCCACAGTTACTTTCAGGCATACTTTATTACCCTGTCAAGAAGGTGAATTGCCATCATCTGAAGCAACGATGAGATGAGTTGCAAAATCATGTTTCCATTCCAAAACCGACCATCTTCTTCTTACCGAAGCTGGGAAACTGTACATTGAAAATAATGTACCAAATCCGAGAATCTGATAGACGGTAAAAACTTATCTTATTATGTAGGTTTTACTTCCTAAGGTCCCAAACCATTGCAATATAGAAAGAAAAAAATATATGACATGAATGTATATATAAATCAGAAAAAAAAAAGAAAAAAGAAAAATGCAACATGTAAGTAGATGGCAAACCATAACGGGACAAGTGGGCTGCAAGACCACATGCAAGCATTTCAGCACCATCCAACAACCTAGCACCCACAGAGCCAACATATTCTCCTGTCAGAGAATGAACGTAACAATTTGAAGCAGGACATGACATTAAAACTAATTGCCTAATAATATCTTTCATGGACCTAAAAAGAGTTCCTTCACAATGATCATATTTTATTATATCAAACAGGAATTAATTACCAAAGAATCCAGAGTCTTGATCAGTATTAAGAGGCACCTGCATCTCGGAATAACCCTAATGCATCCTGAATGGATGGGTTGTACATGCAGCCTGCAAACTATAAGATTTAACGCATTTATCATAAACTATAAGATTTAACACATTTATCATTACTTGAAGAGGCTGTTGTTGTCTAAATTTCGCATACAAACAAACTTAATTGGTGTGATCACAGATTTGTTTATAGGTGTCAAACAAGTTCCTTGATTCAGATTTTCACTCACAATATCAAAACTCAAACAGAGGTTCAATATATTTTAAACCAAACAGTACATCTATGATGAATAACAAAACCTAACAAAGTTAATCAACCAAAACACAATCAAATTGTATAATATCATCACATAAATTTAACACCAACCACCTGCATTTTCTCGATCAGTTAACACACAGTGAATTAACAGTCAGATCCACTTACATAAAGAAAGATGCGGTGATAACAAGGCAGACGGCAAGCATGAGCACCGCTAACGATGGGTACCAAGCGTCTGGAACGGGGCTGGTTATCGGTTTTACTGATTGAGCCTTCAAATTCAAACTGAAAAGTTAGATTGACTACAGATCAGAAAATGTTAGCATGCATTGAAAGTTTGATTGCAAAATCTAAAACCCTAAAATTGCGTACCATATGAGGAACGCTCCTTGGCAGCAAAAGCTAGTTTTGACTAGACGCTAGACTTCAAACCTGGAAGCATTTTGAAGATGTATTGTACAAAAAACTGACAAGAAGAACCATTGCACTCAAGAAACAAAAAAAACTTATGCTGAAGCGTTGTTTTTTGCACCTGATTGGGCTGAAGCGTCGCCTCAAACCAAGGTCGCTTCGCGCTTAAAGCTTGCCTCAAAGCGCTTCACGTGTTATGACGCTTCAGACCAAAAAAAGCGCTATTCCAAAACGCTTCATCGCTTCACGCTTTAAGCTCGCTTTTTTAAACCAAGTTATGAAACATGATATAAATAAGAAAAAATAGCTCTGATAATCTTAAAAAGATTTTATCAAACCACTGGACTCTTATTCGACGCGCCCTAACTAGTTATCTCTACTGGATCAATGACAAACTTGGCACAAAACCTATGTGACATTGTGAATCAACACATGGCTCTAACAAACAATTTCGAAATTCTTGTCTTCCAATGTTAGTGATGGCTGTAAATTGTAGAACTATCAACATCCCTAACAAACAGTTCAGATGATCGGATTCAACAAATATCCCTAACAAACAGTTCTATTTCTTCCAATATTGTAGTACGATCAACATTATTAGGTTTCACAATAGCTAAACATCTGATTCAACAACTTAACAAGTAACAGCACATACTTCTGCAATCAAACCGCCAAAAGAATCTCAAACTGTTATCAATATACATATCAATAATCGGATTCAAACAATTTCATACGAAGCGTTATATGCAAGACACAATCGAACAAATTTAACAGTCGAGATTATTAACCAGGCTTACATAATCGTACAGGAACTCCGATGGATAGGTTCTGGCTGAAGTCGCAATCTCTGAAACGGAAAAATGTTACGTAATTAGGGCAAAAACATTGAAATTAGGGCCAAAACATTGAGAGATGACGATACAGTAACGATTGACCATACTGAAATTAGGGCAAAAATAGTGTGAATCGGTTGAATCATACCTTTAGCGATTGATCTGTATCGATTGAGTTCTTCGATTGAGTTTACTTCTAACGATTAATTTATTCGATTGTTGAATGACACACACAAAACCCTGATAAACTTTTTATTTAGAGGCCGTACGGGCGAAGGGGAGGTTTAGCGCGACCTGATTAAAATTTCATGTTGCTAGTTTGCTAGCACGCTAAAAGCTTATTTGTATTTAGCTTAGATAAATTTGCTACTGCTCTTTTTGGCAGCAAGTTTTGGTGGCTATTGCCCATTATTGTAGTAGTGATGTAATTTTTTATTATTTGGTAGATTTATTCAACCCGATTATACACGGGTTTTTTTAAAGATACGACGCTTTTAGTATTTAGTATACAAAATTACATTTATTTAATCTGTGTAATACACATGGTTTTTAAAGATATAACATTTTTATTATTTGATATATAAAATTACATTTATTTAACCTGTACAATATACAAGGTTCATAAAGATATAAGTTTTTATTATTTAATATATAAAATTACATTTATTCAATTCGTGTAACACACGGGGTTCTAACCTAGTTAATATATATAAGTAAGATAATGAGGCAAAAAGACTAATTTGCCTTCATAGGGGTCTATTTGGTTAAATTTAACCATGAAAATTAACTTAAAAGGACAGAGTTTGCAATCTGGTTTTAACATCAAGGACGATTTTTGTAATTTACTCTAAACAATTTTGTAATCATTTAGTTAAAATCAAACTTAAAGAAACAATCACCAAAGATTAAGCAAGGTTATGTATATGTTCCATTGTTTAAAAATTGTAACATTTAAAAATATTCACAAGACTGGGACACCTAAAGTTAAGTTATTTTAGATGATCACAACAAACTTTGAGTGTCTTTAGCGGTACATTTGAAAAACCTGGTTACTATTGGATAAAATTTTCAATTCTACAGAGTCAATGATTCAATTGAGAAAAGCTAGTTGGTCCGGATGGTTATCAAAAAACAAGAACTAATTTTTTTTTTTTTTTTTTTTTTTCTAAATCACTAAGAATGAAAGAATCATACTTAGTGACTTGAACAATTTCTAAGAATAATATAAACAAAAAAAAAAATTTACTTTAAGCTCCAAAATACATTACTCTCAAACTGCAAAATGTTTACAAGTGAAACAAGCACACACACATTACAAATGAGAATTAAGTTATACTTCTAGAATTCACCAGCTAATAATGTTGGTAGTGCACTAGCTAGAACTAATCTACATGATTCATTCTAGTAAGATCAATACAAACCATTGATCATAAGGCTGCTGGGTATGGTGACGGGATGAAGACGGGGGGGGGGGGGGGGGGGGGATGGGGTGACGGAGCCGTCGCCGAGAAGAAAGAAGGGGGCCCACATGTTTTGGTCCGTCCTGGACGTCGAGAAACAGACGGAGAGGACGGTGACGGGATGAAGACCGGGGGGGGATGGGGTGACGCCGGCGCCGGGGCTGAGGACGGGCCATACCGTCCAGCCTAACAAAATAAACAACTAACACAATCCTATTACATGACTAGCTAGCACAAATAAGACAAAAAGACTTTCTACACTGTAATAGTGGCAGTACTACAGACTCTTGTCAGTTGTGGAGCATGGTCGGAGCACTAACAACACTTTCAACAGGACTCACAGAGCTTGAGCATTATGGTCTAAGGGGCGCACCGCTAGGGGGAGTAGTCCCCTCTCCATCCCGGCCAATCCTACTCTGACATGTCAACTCTCCTCTCCACTCCTCATGTTGCACTCAAACGTAAGGGGTGCTCCACTCGTTGGAGTAGTCCATTTCATTTTTTTTATTTTTTTATTTCTATTTATGCATAATAATTATATATTACATTTATTTACGTTAAAAAATGGCATTACTTTAAACCAACAAAAAATACGTTTATTTAATCTTGAAATTAAAAATTACATAATTAAGATTAAAAAAAAACTATAACTGGATCTACAAGTCATCGTTGGTCGCCTCAAGGTGAGGTAAATCTAGTCGTCCAAAATGCTCTATGAGATCATGTTTTAGTCTCCAATCCATCTAACACGTTAAAAGCAGTGGTATCATAAACGACCTCAACTGGAGGATTCCGAATGTGTACCAGTGCTATCTTATTTCCGTCTTCTTTTAAAATCATGTTATGTAAAATGATGCACGTATAGACAACAGACCTATTTTTTTCACAGTTTTAGCATGCATTGGTCGACTAAGTATACCCCATTTTGACTTTAAAACGCCAAAAACCTGTTCCACGTCTTTTCTTGTCGTCTCGTGTTACCTCTTGAACTTCTCTCCGTTCCGAATGTGTGGATATGGAATTTTTTCACAAACACGGACTAAATAGGGTGGATTCCATTAGTAAGATAATATCCATGTTTGTATAAGTGGTCGTTCATGTAAAATAGACATTTTGGCGCAGTTCCTTTTCGTTGAGTATGACATAATGGATATTGTTGGAGTATATTGATGTCATTTTGTGGACCACAAAAAACATGCCAAATCCACAAACCTTGAGATGCCACCACATCGAGCATAAATGTCAGGTATTGGTGATTCGCCTCTCATATATTGGTCGCGCAACTCTGTGGGACACCTTCTCCAAATGAAATGCGTACAATCAAGGCAACCCAACATCCCAGGAATGTTATGTTTCTCCTCATGAGCTTGGTACAAAAGCACAACGTCGTGGCTTGTTGGTCTGCGTAAGAACTCGAGAGCATATATATGACATACTGTTTCGCAGAAAAATTGAAGACATTCACGGGTTGTCCTTTCGGACATATTTAAATACTCCTCATTCTCATCTGGAATGTTATCGGTCGCAAGTTTTTTTAATCGGCAATGTAACTTTTTCCAACGATGTAAAACTCGTCTTCATTCTCCCGTCCATGCCCTCTTCAAACAACAGATTATTTGCTTCCACGTCACTCACAATTGTATCATCATTGTATTTTGGCTTCTTGACAAAATAATCTGCGACAAGTATTTCGTGGCCTTTCTCCTAATCACGATGGACATATCTTTTTCTACTAGATGTGCCTGTGTCTTCTAGTTCGGCTTGTTAGATGAGAATTTTGAAAAAAATTAAACTACTATTGCTTGAGAAGATATCTTCGTCGCTATTGTCGGGTGGAATAAACAACGGTATTCGATCCGCCATTTTGAAAAATTGTGGTATAAAATTTAAAATTTATGAAGAAATGAGAAGAGAAATATAGAGAGTGGTTGTGAAAAATATGAAATAGAGTGAACTAGGGTGCATTGATTATGTATAAATAGGTATTTATTTAAAAAATAATAAGTTGAACGGTAATATTGTTGTTTTTGGGCCCACCCCAACGGTCAAAAAAGAGAACAATGCATGCAGTGACTCCTCCCGGGGATTTTGTGTTTACCGCATGAAATGTGGAATTGGCGACGATGTTACCGCGTTATGAACTGTCACCGCCCCCGCCTTCCCCGCACTCAACCCCGTACACCCTTAGACATCTTGCATACCTGTAAGCTTTTAGCAACATTAGGGAACTTTAGCAGTAACACAGTTTTGCACTTTGGTGAGCATTAGCCTTAATAATTTCCAATAGTTAGGTCCCATTACTATACAATAGTAATGAGTATTTCCAAAGACAATGAATAAGGGTATACAAAGATATAAATTAAACCATAATTAGCTAACAGTGTTACACAAATAGATAATGTGTTGTAACTTGTAAGGCACTCATCTAAAATATGTAAACCTTAATCTACTTGACCAGGACTGTAAGGTCATAAAATTGAGTAGGTTTATGCTTGTCTTTATCAAACACACTTATAGGTTTTGGGCTTGTCTAAATACTAGAGAATAGTGTGCGATTTGGGCTTGGGTTAGGCCATGTGGGCCGAGTTATTTATGGACCCTATATAATGTTTTGTTTAGTTCATTATTAGAGTTTGACATTAGTTGAAGCATTGTGAGACATTAGAGAGAGAGCTACGAAGGCGAATTAGGGTTGTTGATTGTTAGTGCTTTGATCGAAAACATTGTACCAGACAAGTCTTTGAACTTGTGTGCAGTCTTCATAATAACAATCGATTACTTGTTCTTGTTCTACACTTTCTTTAGTTTTCCGCACTTTTTATTGTTGTTGTGATATCCGATTGAAGATCTTTGGACTTACAATTGGTATCATAGCCTAAGAAGTCTTTCGAAGGCTGGATTTTCTGGATATTGCACGAAGAACAAGAAGAAAGAATAGGCAAATTCAAAGAACATCAAGAACAATTTAACTTTTCACGTTTTGATCTGTTTTGGAAGTTTACAGTCGGTGTTTACTGTTTTTTTTTTTAATTATTAGTGGAAAAGATCTTGGAGAATTAAATTTCGAATCAATTCCTTAGTTTTCGGGATTTAGTTATTTGATTTCTCTACAAAAATATCAGTGTATGGATCAAAAAGGGTGCAATCAACTGTGTACGGGTTTAAAAGCTGGAGTGTGCAGCCTCTGTACAACATCTTGAGTGTGCGGCCTGTGTACAACATCTTGAGTGTGCGGCCTAGTGTGCAAACCAACTTGTGTGCGGCCCAGATTGTTAGTGTGCAACAAGGCCCAATTAAATGTGTGTGACCTAATTACCAGGTGTGCGGTGCAATTTGTCTAGTGTGCGACCCACCAAGTAGTGTGCAGTCAAACATTCCGTGTGCGGTCCAAACATCAAGTGTGCGGGTCAATATATATGTGTTCGCCCCAAAACAATCTAGCGTGCGGCCCAAATTGAAGTGTACGCTTCAGTGTGTGTGGCCCAGATAGAGTCCCGAAAAAGGTTTTGGACATTATATATCATTGGACTCGAAATTTTGAGACGAGTCTAAAGGTATAATTTGGTAAAAACAGTTTTTGGTCAGTTTTTGAACGTTTTTAACGGTCCTGTTCGGTAAGACAGACATTTTCGGGGGATCACAGTTTAGCAACTTAGAAATGTCTTCTCAAAGTGATGTGCTTCAGCAGAAACTTGAAGGTTTCAGTTATATTCCTATTGAATCTGTAGAAGCACTAATTGGTCGGTTTGCTGAACTGCTCTCTGAAATGAGGAATGCATAGATTATGGTGTCTACTTATATGAGCAATAAGAAGCTTCTGGATACTCTGAAAAGTATTCTAGATCAGCCAAAGAGTAGCTGGTTTAGGAATATTAATCAGATCGTGTTGACAACCAAATGTTACAAAATGAAGCCGGATGAGCTGATCGCACTCATCAAATCATATGATAAGGCTGACAAGAAGAAGGCTTAAGGCAACACATCTGCTGCAGTTTGCTCATCCACTCCTGCTGCTCCATTGCCTAGTGTAGTGAGCTCAGTCATCAAATCTACTAATTCATCACCGAATTCAGAATCAGGTTGCTATGCAGGCACTCAGATCCATGACTTCACTCCTACTCCTACTAATGTGTGTATTGATGATATTTGTTGTACTGATGCCTGTAGAGAAAAGGTAAGTTGTTACAAAGTACAGGCCAATTCTTTAATTATGCAACTGCAGTTATCCAAATCTGATTTATATCAGATCAAAAAAGAAAATTAATGGATACAAGGATATGGTGGAGGCACAAAAACATGATATCCGACAGTTGCATAAAGATTTAAATCAAGAGAAGTGTAGGAATATCCATTTTAAAGAACTTTTTGAAAAATTAACTGTTGAACTTGATTCTCTCAAATCAACTTTTGAAAATACAAAGTTTAATTTTAAAAAAATTGATGTTTCTAGTGAAAAAGTTAAAAACATGATAAATAAGCAGTTACAGTTCAGTAAGAAAGAAACTAAGGGTCTGTTTGGTATGGCGTAATGGAATAGACGGGTGAATGTGTAACACCTCGTAAAATCACGACCAATGTAATAAAGACACGTGTCATAGACTTTAAACATATACTGGAATAATCTGGAGGGACTGAATTGGTCAAACAATGTAAATATGTGAAAAAAGGGATCCAAGGTGTCAACATGCCATTCTTGTGCCTCTTATTGACCTCACACGACGTTCGTATTCTTTAATGAATAATTTATCAAACACTGGAAGTCGTTTGTGCTTAAAATAAGGATCTTACAAAGCATAAGGGTTAAAAGCGTCAACATGTTGAAAGTAACCTCTGAGTGACCTTTTAACGATCCCAAGAACATTGTAATAATTGTATATTTTGATCTCAAGAATGTTGGACATTAAGTTTGTGGAGTTTCGAAGAAAACAAGACTTTTCGGGAGATCGTACAACTAACCGGTCTAAGTTTTAACTTAAGTAAGACCCGTTAGGAATCTAATAGGTTATTAAAACCTTCGTTCCAGATTTAGGAGCCCAGTAAAAGATATTTGCACTTGCTGATTGTATACGGCTGAGATAAATTTGTGTATTTTGCTCAGGTAAATACTTTTAACTTATTTTCCGTTCTACGGGCTTGGGATACGGTATTATAATAATACCGCTTGGTCGGGTGTGTAGTTATTTAAATCGGATTGTGATTAATTTATTTACATAACCCGTTTTAATCTGTTTTATTTGGTGCAATGCCTTTAGGGGGTTAATGACCATGTCCTGGATATCCTCGACTCATTCATTGAAATGGCCATGACTTAAGCACGGGGTGTAGGCATACACCTGACAGTTGCGTATGTATAAAAGGTATCCCACAATAAGGAGCTTTCCTTATTGGCTTTATACTTGTGGTGTGTCAGTTAATCTTGTCCGGCTCTTTTAACCGGCCCTGACGGACGACAAACATATAAAACTGTATACAAGATTATTTTTATAATAATTGTCCCAAGTATAAAAGATTGTTTGTGCCTTGTGCATTTAAATCAATTTTCTTAAATATTTTCAAAAGAGTCGGTTAATTGTATTTACCAGTGTAAACTGACGTATTTTCCAAAAGGTTAAGTGCAGGTACTATGCGAAATAGGCTGACTACTCCTGAGTGAATAAATAAAGAGTCTTGCAAGCTTTGTCACTTAAAAATCTGTTGAACAATATTTCCTTTGTTTTGATCCGCATGTGGATCCTTTTACATTCCGTTTGTAATAATTATGTTACTTTCATTCGGTTTGTAATATTATTACTTTTAGTCTTCCACTGTGCATTGAACTTTGATAAAATTGACTATGATGATATCAACTACGTCACGATACTCCCCACCGGCAATATTTGGAAATATCGGGGTGTGACAGGTTGGTATCAGAGCCAACATTGAGTGAATTAAACACTAGCCTTTTGTGTTTAATCTCAATGACACAGTTGCACATTCCTTGACTTCCGAGTCTAGGCAAAGGACTTAGGACTAATCCTAATCTTTTATTTCGTCCTTTATTGTTTTTCTTTGTTGTTTCCTTCGTTTGTTTTGACAAGAACAAGAAAATGCCGCCGCGTATCCGAGGACAAGGTAGAGGCGGAAAAGCCCCAATCTTCGCAAGTCATGATCATGAGGCCGGGCCATTACACCGGCGAACTCCATCAGCAACCATGAGCACTAGTCCTCAAGAAGACTGGAGGACCTACTTAGAGCCTGTGAGGCATTCTGTCTCGCTTAGCTCCTCACCTTCGTACCATGATTCCTTCGGGCTCCATCAAGGCAACGAGTCCAGTCATTCACACCATTCCTACTTACCACTGCAGCGGTCGGGGTCGCACCGCGCATTTCAAGACCCAACCCCGTATTTTCAGAGCCAGTTCAATCCAGTGAATCAGGTGCAAGAACCAGTGGGTTTTAACCCATTGGGACCAGAAGATCATTTATCCGGTGATCAAAACATGGATATGGACGAAGATCCGGATCCTGCCGAGCCACCATCTGGGACACCCACGCATCCCATAGAGATTTCTGATGCATCGTCTTTTCACGGGTTCGCCGTACCGAGGCCCAGACAGCTATGAAGCAAGGTTTGCCTCATACCCTTGGGAGTTCACTCCCCCTTTCAACCCTCAGCAGCAGGATCCTTCTGAGGATTCACGTTTCCAGGCGGGTACGCCACCGCCACCACCGTCGCCAGAGCAGCAACCGTCTCCGGAGCCACCAAGGCGAAGAAGATCAGGAGCACAGATGTCCGTGCAGGGGGGATTCCACTTCAGCACCCCCCAACACTCCAGTGGCAGTCACTACCCACCACTGTATGAAGACCCGCAGATGGATGGACCTTCAAACCCAGTTTCAGAGGTGGACTCTGCGCCAGTCGCACCACCACCATTACACATGGGTTATGATAACCCGATTCCTTCATACGCCGGTGCAGCGGCGTATAACCCGTTTGAGCAGCCAGCCCATACTGGCTACAACTACTACAACGCCCCTGATGTTGACCCATATCTCGTAGTGGCGAACTACAATGCTCTTCATCCTGAAGGGCCCTACGAAGCTTCCTACCAGACTGGATACCCAGCTTATGGGTATCAATACCCACCACCTCTTCAGCCTTAGCCGCAGCAGCAGCCGCAACCGCCACTTGTCCAACCACCGCAGCAGCAGGAGATCATTCAAAGGCTGAACCAGGTGGAGCGGGATGTTCAAAGGGAGCGTAGAAGTCGTCGAGGTCTACTTAAGGGATTGGCTGATTTAATCAAGGGAAAAAGAAGAAGGGATTATTAAAATTCCTTATTTTATTTGTTTTGTAATTTTCAGTTTCAGTTAAGTCCCTGTGTGGACATCTATTTATGTAACTAGTCCCTGCGAGGACTTGTATTTTCAGTTTAGCCCCTGCGTGGGCAAGTTATTTCTATTAAGGTCCAGTTTAGGGCACCTATGTACTCCTTTTTAAATTTAGTGGAATGTTTTAAATTTTAAAAATTTTATTTTATCATTATATGCATAAGCATAATATATGAAATAAATAAAAACATCATTCCTTCTTGTAATAAATCTGCCATTATATATTAAACAAAATCTTAAAGGCAAAACCTAGCCCATGTGTCATTTTAAGACAGTGCCATGATGGTAGATCCTTATTAAGATTCAAATCCTTGTTAACATCTGAAAACATGTTAACACTCCTGGCAAATGTGATTCGATAAAATCACATAAGTCATCCTTATATTGGATTCTTCTAATTTCCTTCAGAATCTTCTTAAACATCCATTTGTGATGTAGGGCCTACGGGTTATATTCATTGTCATATAAGACAAAAGACAGATGTAGTCTACGACTCCCTGTCAAGAAAAGGTAATGAACTATGTTCAAACCTAAATGCCTTGATTCTATAAGATCATGGCTTAAGAATGAAAAAAAAAAATTGTCCTTGTGACTTGGCCTTCTATATGCCACCCTATTATCCTTAATAGTTTATAACTGGGATAAAATATAATAAAAATTTAAATAAATTAAATTAACCAATATGGTCTATGGTTACCATGGTTAATGAATTGCCATAAAAGACAATTCCATAATAGACCCCTAAATAAAACTTTGTCAATATTTTATGTAGCAATCAAGCTACATGGCTGGGTCAGATGAAGTCAACAGTCACCCGAGGGGGAATCATGATACTACCAGAGTTAATGTAGCAGGCGCGAAATTGCAGGCATTAATAGATAATGTCGTTACTCGAGCTCTTGACAGATAATTTAATGAATCGAGTGGAACTCGCGTTAGAACTCAGTCTGTACAACATTCGAAACCACCCTCCAAGACTCATACAGCTCGCAAGAGTGAATCTCATCATTCATCAAACCAGAGGAGTGTCCCGTCTAAGAAAGTTGTGCTCAATCAAGAGCCCCGTGTTAAGGCTTGTTCTTATAAGTATTTCGTCTCATGCAAGCCCAGGGATTTCACTGGGGAAAAAGGAGCCATTGATTGCATGACGTGGCTAGATGAGATGGATACAGTGGTTGATATTAGTGGTTGTGCAGAGCAAGATATTGTGAAGTTTGTGTCACAATCATTTAAAGAAGAAGCTCTAGCTTGGTGGAGGTCATTGATCCAAGCTACTGGGAAGATCCCGTTGTATAATCTGACCTGGGAGCAGTTTATTGCTCTTATCAAAGAAAATTTATGTCCTCAACATGAAATTGAGAAGATTGAGACTGACTTCCTGACATTGGTTATGAAGAACTTGGACTGTCAGGCGTATCTCACGAGCTTCAACACTATGTCATGATTTGTTCCATACTTGGTCATGCCGGAACCAAAACGTATAGCTCGTTTTATTGGGGGACTAGCCCCAGAAATCAAGGCAAGTGTGAAAGCGTCTAGACCCACCACTTTTAGGTCAGTGGCTGATTTGTCATTATCCCTTACTCTCGATGCGGTTAGGCAGAGATCGCTTAAGAGTTCTGAAGAAGGAAAAAGGAAACGTGAGGATGAGTACTCACGTCGTTCTGATAAGACAAATAGGGGGAATTCAGACCACAAGAAGAATTATAGGTCTAACAAGAGTAACCAGCAAACAGATGAGAAGCCTAAATGCAAAACCTGCCAGAAGCGTCATTTTGGAAAATGCAGGTTTGAATCAAAGTCGCAGTCGCAATCAAAGCCGATTGGATGTGGGATTTGCAAGTCCAAAGAACATAAGACTTTGGATTGCAAGAAGTTGAAGGACGCGACCTGTTATGGTTGCAACGAGAAGGGGCATATTAAGACTAACTGCCCAAAATATGCAAAGAAACCTGAAGAAGGTAAAAAGACCAATGCTCGGGTCTTTCAAATGAATGCACAAGAAGCGATTCAGAATGACAACATGATAACAGGTACCTTTCTTATCAATGATGTTTATGCAAGGGTATTGTTTGATTCGGGTGCATATAAGTCGTTTGTGGACAATAAATTTTGTAAGTTATTAAATCTGCCTGTTAAAACCCTAAGTATAAAGTACGAAGTAGAATTGGCCGATGGCACCGTAGAAACTGCTTTAACCGTGTTAGATGGATGTTTTATATCCATTAGGAACCACTATTTTCCGTTATCGTTGTTTCCTTTGAAATTAGCTGGTTTCGACATAGTAATAGGCATGGATTGGTTATCTCATAACCAAGCCCAGATTGTTTGTGACAAGAAACAAGTGGTTATCAAGACTCCGTATGGTGAGCCACTCACAATACAAGGAGATACTCAGTATGCGTTGCCTAAGCAAGTGTCTATGCTTAAGACGTCAAGGTGTTTGAAGAAGGGTTGTGTCATTTACATGGCACAAGTAACTATTGATGAACCAAAGCCCAAGGTTGAAGACATCCCTGTTATTTCCGAATATCCAGAAGTATTCCCTGAAGAATTACCTGGTCTACCTCCAGATAGGTAAGTGGAGTTTAGAAATGACATTATCCCTAGGGCAGCACCTGTTGCAAGAGCACCTTACAGTTTAGCACCGACTGAGATGAAGGAGTTAAGGACTCAGTTAGATGATTTGTTGGCAAAAGGTTTTATTTGGCCTAGCTCATATCCTTGGGGAGTACCGATACTGTTTATGAAGAAAAAGGATAGATCAATAAGTTTATGCATTGATTATCGAGAGCTGAACAAGGTTACAATCAAGAACAGATATCCATTGCCTAGGATCAATGATCTGTTCGATCAATTGCAAGGGGCAAGTTACTTCTCCAAGATTGATTTGAGGTCAGGTTACCATCAGATGAAGGTCAGAGATGAAGATGTGCATAAGACTGCATTCAGAACTCGTTATGGTCATTACGAGTTCTTGGTGATGCCTTTCGGACTCACAAATGCACCAGCAGCGTTCATGGATCTCATGAATCGCGTTTGCAAACCCTACTTGGACAAGTTTGTCATTGTCTTTATTGATGACATCCTTATCTACTCGAAGAGTCAAGCTGATCATGAGAAGCACCTTCGATGTATTCTTAAACTTCTTCAGCAAGAGAAGCTCTATGCCAAGTTTTCAAAATGTGAGTTTTGGCTTCGTGAAGTCCAATTTCTTGGACATGTGGTTAGCGAGCGTGGTATCCAGGTGGATCCCACAAAGATTGAAGCTATCATGAATTGGCAAGAGCCAAAGACGCCTACAGAGATTCGTAGCTTCTTGGGTCTGGCAGGATATTACAGGCGTTTTATTGAAAAAATTTCAAGGATTACTGCACCCCTAACTTCATTAACTCGCAAGAATATCAAGTTTGATTGGGGTCCTAAACAACAAGAATCCTTTGATATTCTTAAACAGAAGTTAAGAAATGCACCTGTGTTGACATTGCCAGAAGGAATTGAAGAATTTGTGGTTTATTGTGACGCATCGCACACAGGTATGGGATGTGTGCTTATGCAGAAAGGCAAAGTTATTGCCTATGCTTCCCGCCAATTAAAGGTGCACGAAAAGAATTACACCACCCACGACTTGGAATTAGGTGCCGTGGTATTTACACTAAAACTTTGGAGGCATTATTTATATGGTACCAAGTGTGTGATCTATTCTGATCACAAGAGCCTTCAACATCTATTTAACCAGGAGGATCTGAACATGAGACAACATCGATGGATGGAGATGCTGAATGATTATGATTGTGAAATCCAATATCATCCAGGAAAAGCAAATGTAGTCGCTGATGCGTTGAGCAGGAAGGAACGAGTTAAGCCCAATAGAATCAATGCCAAGAGCATTGAATTGAAGAACAACTTGAATGAAAGGTTGTTAGCCGCTCAAAAGGAAGCTGTATTAGAAGCTAACTATCCGAATGAAAAGTTGGGAGTAACTGCTGAACAGTTATCATATGGCAAGGATGGAATTCTAAGATTGAATGGACGAATATGGGTTCCAATTTATGGAAGACTCAGGGATATTATCCTCCAAAAAGCCCATAGTTCCAAGTATTATGTTCATCCTAGAAGTGATAAGATGTACCAGGATTTAAAGGCAAGTTACTGGTGGATAGGTTTGAAGAAATCTATAGCCACTTATGTGGCCAAATGTCTGACGTGTGCTCAAGTTAAAGCAGAACATCAGAAGCCGTCAGGTTTGCTGCAACAGCCTGAACTTCCCACCTGGAAGTGGGAAATGGTAACTATGGATTTTATCACTAACTTACCGAAAACAAAGCGAGGAAATGATACTATTTGGGTTATAGTAGATAGACTGACCAAGTCAGCCCACTTCTTACCTATTAAGGAAACACACAGCTCAGATAAGTTAGCTTAGCTTTACGTGGATGAGATTGTATCTCTTCATGGAGTGCCAGTGTCTATCATCTCTGATAGGGATACGAGATATACATCGCATTTTTGGAAAAGCTTTCGGCAATCCCTAGGCACTCGATTAAACTTCAACACTGCATATCATCCTCAGACGGATGGTCAAAGCGAGCGTACGATTCAAACGCTGGAGGATATGTTAAGGGATTGTGCTATTGATTTAGGTGGAAGTTGGGATGATCATCTTCCGCTGATCGAATTTTCGTACAATAACAGCTATCATTCGAGTATTCAAGCTGCACCTTTTGAAGCTTTGTATGGAAGAAAGTGTATGACGCCAGTTTGTTGGGCGGAAGTTGGAGATGTCCAACTAACAGGACCTGATATAGTCCTGGAGACGACAGATAAGATTGTGCAAATACGAGATCGTCTCAAACCTGCCAGAGATAGGCAGAAAAGCTACGCAGATAAAAGGAGTAAACCTCTAAAATTCGAGGTAGGTGACAAAGTTTTACTTAAGGTATCACCCTGGAAAGGGGTGATGCGATTTGGCAAGAAGGGCAAGTTGAGCCCCAGATACATAGGACCATTCGAGATTGTCGAATGTGTCAGAACTGTAGCTTACAAGCTAAACCTGCCTGAAGAGCTCAGTGGAATCCACAATGTGTTCCACATCTGCAATCTGAAGAAGTGTCTAGCCAATGAATCGCTAGCCATGTCACATAAGGATGTGTATATAGATGAGAGCTTAAAATTTGTTGAAAAATCTTTGTCGATTGAGGATCGACAGGTTAAGTGTGACACCCCGTCGAAACGTTCCCACTTATACTAGCTTGACAGTGACTGCCTTAACTTTCGGGACGAAAGTTCTTAAAACTTGGGGATAATGTGACACTCTGGGTTTTCCTGAGCAACCATTTTGTATTAAAATTGCATGTACATAATATTAAATGAAAGTTGTGATTTATCTTGATGTGCTATGTGTCGATAATGTGTACGTATAATGTATAAGTTATGTATATATATATGAATAAGAGTATTGGTGAGCCGAGACCACCAAGACCCGACCCGAGACCACCCGGCCTTGAGTAACCCACATCGGTTGGGCCGCCATCCTTGAGCCCACTCGGAAACCCATTAGGGTGCACTGACTTGGGCTTGTATATAACCGATGTTGGTGGCCAACCTTGCCACTTTTCAATCATCATTCACTCCCACACTCCCCTACACACACTCTCCTACTCTCCCCCTCACTAAGACCCTAACAACACAACCTCCTCTCCTCCTCTCGGATCAAACCGGCAACCAAAGGATTCTCGGATTTGTTTGAGACCAACACTCGGAAGCTCTTTCATCAATCCTTCACATCTTCTACACTCAAAATCCCTAGCCGGTTAGTGCTTCTTTGCAAATGCATGACAAAAGTGTTGATTTGGTGATAATGTGCATTGTTGCTATTATTTATTATGACGAAAGTGCTTGTTCAATTTAATGGGTTCTTGTTTGTTAATGATACATGCTTGGTTCCAAATGCCTAAGATGAACAATACCCTCTTTTGTGAAAAGTATGAATGTTGTAGGATAATGTCTTGCTAAGATAAGCTTCAATGATAAAAGAATGATAGTTAGGATTGTTTATGATCATCTGATTTATGTTAGAGTTTATAGAACAAATGTTTTGCTTGATGATGGTTTACAAGATGATCTTAATATCTAGTTTATGTGTTATGATTCTTGTCCATAGAATGCATGATTATGTAGGATGAACATGATGGTGAAGGATGAAAACCCTAAAATGATGAACAAGTTTGAATGTTAATATGTGTAGGATCGAATTCCGACCTGAACGAGTCGTGTAGAAGAGTTTTTCACCAAAACAAGAGGCGAAAACAAGTGTTTCGATGTAATTCAGCACGTATACACTTTTAACTGTCGATATTATTGATATAGAAGACGTTTACAACCTGTCGACACTTCGGCAGCACTTCGTGGCTCACCGGAAGACAATCACCTAGAACTATGTATGTGGTTCGCTCATAAGACCTATATATAGAAGATCTGGTCCGCTCTTACGTACATGTTCACATAAGCGGACCTCACACTTACATATAAGCGAACCAGACATAATGTCATAAAAGCGAACCAGACAAGTTGACTCATAAGCGAACCAGACATGAACAAAATCAGAATCATACATTATGACTAAAATCATTATCTAACTATCATAAATGCTTTTGTCTTCATGTGATGATGTCATGGATGATGTCACTTTGATGATGTCATCATGACATCATGCTTGAACAACTTCGCAACGAACTGAGACACGACCGAAGACGTAGACGACAGACGGATGCACCAACAAACTCCCCCTCGAATGTTGACGGAGTCTTCAGTGTCGAGTCTTTGCATCTTTACTCTTTATCAGTCCTCTCTAACTCTTTGAAGTGTCTGACATTGTAAGTATCCTCAATCTCTATCTTCTCTTCTCTTTTCATCACCAACATACTCCTTCCTTAAAGAATCTTCAGACTCCCCCTTTCGATATGCTGGGATCGCAGTCTGGCTTGATGAAAACACAAAGTCATCAGGTATCGGAACCTGACACTCTATCTTCAGGTTTAAGATCGAAACCTGGCTATACCTGCACATGCTCTACCCAAAAATAAATTTTCTAATGATAACTTGAACACAATCAGACATCACTCTAAAATATCACAAAAATGATCTAACATTTATAGACTCTGATGAACCATTTGAAGAAATATCATTCTTTATGTTCAAAAACAAAACACTCTCCCAAACCATTTGTTCATCATGTTTAGCACTTGAAATTTTGAAAATCAGCTTTTCAATTTCAGTCGTCGAAAATCTTTTTGATTTTTTCAAAATTTATGCTAAAACACACTAAAATCTTTTTGGATTTTTGAATAGAATGAAATGCAGTAAAGAAATATTTACAGACAATATTTTTGAGAGTTTGTGTAAGAGGATCATATCAGTTTTTGAGACAAATCACCAACACCGTTAAGCTTCATACATTTTAAGCTCTAAACGATTCACTTAGATTGTCAGTATACTTGTCCACTTAAATTTTCACACAAAGTTCAATTGATCCGAGATACGATATTAATGTTTTAAGCACTTGAACTTATCCGTGTGTCCCACTACTTGAATATACTCCCGTATCCAGATCCCAATATTCAGTCTTACAGGTGAGTATACCACAGATGATATCTGTCAGGGGTATAAATTATAGTACGAGGGCCGTGAGAGCTCAGGTCGATCTTTCGATACGCAGAGAGATGACGGCTTCGACTTTTGGTGTGTCCCCTTTAGAGGATCTTTTGCATTACAACAGCAGCGACTATCAATTTTATTGTTTCATCAGCTTGCTGAGGGCGATGCTACGTTTCAAGCATTTGCAGAAAGCATTATCCGGGGACTAGGTCAGAAATTTCTTTCAGCAGAAGTCCCGGGATAATACCCCAGATATCACTGAGCATAAAGACCTAGTATCTCAGAATAAGGGACATTTCAAACAAGATTTCAGGGGTTACCTATATATCCAAGTTTGTGTTAACCCACAGAATAAGCAAGTTTGAAATATAGGTTTATATCTCGTCACAATCTACTAAATGTGCAAAAACCTACTGGCACATCATCAGTGATACCGTTTATCACATTTTTACTTTCCAATTCTTTAGCATGCTGTGATCGTCCACTGATGTACTATCATTTCCTCTTTTATGCAACAAAAACTCATTTTTGATTTTATCATGTTTTTGAATTTTTCAAATTTTCAAATGTTTTTGGATTTTCTAAAAATTTCTTACTCCCCCTAAAATGCAAACTATACAATAAAATTGACAACCGATATCGAATTGCTTCAATTCGCCATTCACTTGGCATAAACAATCAGAACTCCCCCTCAAACTATTTTCCCATTTAGATTTCAAAACACTTAAGTTTGTTTTAATCAAATGGTTTTTCCGGAAAATAAGTTTGAATTTACCACTTGTAAAGTTAGGGATGTGGTTCATCATTTTGTCTTCAACCACTTGTAGAAAATCAGATACAACTTAATGTCCCTGATTTACCACTTGTATTAAAACACAATCAAATACACAGAATGGTGCCGATTCCTGATCCACGATTACCAACTTGGGATCTCCGGCAAGTCCACAGACTTACTGTTCATAGTATGTACCATCCCAGTCACAAACCAGGGATGGTTCAACTTTATCTTTCTGCATCTTCTTCTCATAGAACTCTTTAACCCCTTTGACTTTTCGATCAATCATTTTACCAAAAATGTGTTTCACAGTGGGGTTAAAAGCCTTTTCGACATCAAATTCCTTCTTGTCATCATAAAATTGGTTTGAAATTTCAACCTTACCAATTTTCTTTTTAAAATTTTCAGCCTTCAATGGTGGAAAATGAACATCATCCATTGGAGGAACTGAAGTTTTCAATTTTAACTCAACCTGTGGCTCATCTAATTTTGTGAAATCAGATTCATCGCCAGAAGATAGCTCCTCTGATTTTGACCTATCAGAATCATCGCTAGAACTATCAACAGATTTTTTAACAACCCATTTCTGATTGTCAGATTTAGCTCTTTTGTTGTAAAACTTGTTTGAACATTCACCAAATTCAAATTTTGAGTTTTTGAATAATTTGGTTCTGTCAATTGGTGGTTCAAACTCAATCACTTTCTCTTTAAGTTTACGAGAAACTCCCTGTTTTGATGGTATTGCCTTAGAACAATCTCTGGCAATATGTCCAACAGTGTTGCATTTGAAACAGGTTCTCGTATCTTTCATCTCTTCTTGCTTCTTTGCAAGGAATTCTTTGTTTGATTGTCTCCAAAATTCTTTCTTTTCTTCTTCTTCTTCTGCTGATGTACCTGAAACAAATGTCATCTTTGATTTAAAATCACGAACATATTTTTCATTTTTCTGTTTTTCTGTTGGAATAAATCCAAGACCTTTCTTTTTGAAATTACGGTTTTGGTTTGATTTCTTTTGAAAACCAGATCCAGAACTGTAACCTTTTTTCTTGTTTAATCTTTGTTGTACTCTTGAGGTGTAAGATTTAGGTTTACCATTAAGATTTAAATCTTTTATTTCAGAAATATTAATTTCTGTAAGTTTGAAAACCTTTTTGATCAATTCAGTTTTGACACCTCTTATTGGAAATTCCTCATCAGAATATAATTTGTCGGAATCATTCAAAGTATATGCAACTTTAAACGTTTCGTCATTCAAATTGGATTTTGATAACAGGAATTCTTTATTGTAAATTCTTTTAACCGAAGAATTTTGACTGTTGACTGTCGAACTCGAACTTTCAGAGCCAGACTTTGACTCCGACTCTGACTTTGACTCTGAGTTTGACTCCAACTTTGACTCCTCATTTTCATCTTTATCCAACACCTGATCGACGACTTTCTTTATTAACTCGGACTCATGATCAGTGTCAGATGATGTAAACACAACATCAATATTTTCTGGCAAATTGACCGAGGACTCCGACTCCCATTGTAAATTTGTTGCTTTTTCGACTCTTTCCTGATTTGGATTTCTGGGCAAATATCCATTTTCTAACGGAGGTGGACACTTGTTGTAACTGACATCTTGTTTCTTACCAGAATCCTTCTTGTCAGTCTTTTTCTTTGAGTCATTCTTCTTCTTGTTTTTCTTTTCTGGAGTCTTTTCTTCAGCCACTTTTTCAGCATTCTTTTCTTCAGTTACTTCATCCTCTTCAAATGCCTTCATGCCTTCAACAGTTGGATAAATCCTGTCAATGACATAAGAAGTACATGAGTAACTTTTCAACAAACGATTAACTCTTTCAGTCTCAATTCTTTGCAATTCCAACTTTTGTTCTAGCACAGCACACTTCTCAATGTAGTTGTTCACCACTTTTTGCTTCGTCATAAAAGCACCCTGAAGTGTTTTCATCGCTGTTGCTTGTTCTTCACTAGTTAGATTGTATTGGTCCATTGCTTTGTTCAGTACATCATAAGATTCCTTCAAACTATTCAAGTTATAGATCAGTGTACTGTTCTGCTTCTTCACAGCTTCACAGTTTTCACACTTCACTGGAATCTTCTTTGCATCAACTTCTTCATCAACTTTGAACTTTGCAACTTCAACCTTTACTTTCCTTTTGATCACTGGAATTTCTTCGTCATCACTGCTCACTGGAGTCTTGACCTTTTTCTTCTTCTTTTTAACCTTTTCATCTTCACTGTCACTTTCAGCAATCAGTTTCATATCAGCTTCGAATTTTCTCTTCCAATACTCAGTATCATCATCACTATCATCTTGTTTTGTAACCTTCTTCTTTTTCGCAGCTTGTTTTTCTTTGATTCTCTCTGTTTTACCTGCAAAACATGAATCATCATTATCACTATCAGTTGAAAATTTTCTTTCATAATTTTCAAGTTTTCGAATTTCTTCACTATCATTATCACACGTTTCATCTGATGAGTGATCAAAGATTGGAGCTTTTTCTGAACCCTTTTCTTTTGAAACTGATTCTTCTTCGTTCTTTTTCGGAATGAATTGCTGAGATTCGTAATAATAATATGCTATTTCCTCTTCAAAATCCATGTTTCGATTTTTAAAAAAAATTCACCAAATCAGAATTCCAAACGAGCTGAGGTTTTGAAACAAGTTGGAAATCTCAAACACCTGGGCTTTCAACAATCCATAATCAGCTTATATTGAACCTTCACGATATAACATGGGCTGCTCTTTAATCAAACTATAATTGGGCCGTAACTGTTAATAGTGGGTCGGTGAAATATTATCTCATTGGACCTCACTTTATCACATAAGCCAATGAATGATCTGATACATGTAAACTTCGATACTACCAAATGAAATAAGTGGCCGACAACTATTTCAAAATCTACTAATTTTAATTGGACCTCTAATATATGTCTGATCACATGCACATTTGAATGTTACTGATTTGGCCAATAATTCCACTAAACCACCAAACTTTATCTTTTAGTGTGTTGACACCTTTTAATTCAGATCACATGGACACCTACACAAATCACATGATCTTTTATCCCAACCATCCGACAACTTTGAATTCAATGTTGCACAATTTTCAATGAACAATCACGTGAAATACTAACACTTCTTAAACTGTTATACACAATTCGATTCACTTTTCAAACGGTTCACGCAACTTGATGTACACTCACGTGAAGACTAACGTCATTAAAGCGGAACCTTTAACTGTCACTAAGAGCGGATCTCAAATGTTACTAAAAGCGGACCACAACTGTTCAAATGAGCGGACCAGAAGTTGTTCAAATGAGCGGACCAGAAGTTGTTCAAATGAGCGGACCAGAAGTTGTTCAAATGAGCGGACCAGATGATGATGTCACTTTTTGTACGAAACCGTAAAAGCGAACCCTCAAAAATTCGATGTTTTAGGTCGATTCAAGCTTTGAAACTTTCCAGGATTTACTTGTATATGATTACGAACATACTGTGTGAATTTAAAGCGATTTCGACCGTAAAAATTTTTGATTTTCGAAAAAGAAAGGTGTAGAAACAGAAATATCCGCTGAATTAACAAGAACTCTTCTTCACTGGCTCTGATACCAATTGTAGGATCGAATTCCGACCTAAACGAGTCGTGTAGAAGAGTTTTTCACCAAAACAAGAGGCGAAAACAAGTGTTTCGATGTAATTCAGCACGTATACACTTTTAACTGTCGATATTATTGATATAGAAGACGTTTACAACCTGTCGACACTTCGGCAGCACTTCGTGGCTCACTGGAAGACAATCACCTAGAACTATGTATGTGGTTCGCTCATAAGACCTATATATAGAAGATCTGGTCCGCTCTTACGTACATGTTCACATAAGCGGACCTCACACTTACATATAAGCGAACCAGACATAATGTCATAAAAGCGAACCAGACAAGTTGACTCATAAGCGAACCAGACATGAACGAAATCAGAATCATACATTATGACTAAAATCATTATCTAACTATCATAAATGCTTT
Source organism: Helianthus tuberosus (assembly GCA_030545235.1). Lineage (NCBI taxonomy): Eukaryota > Viridiplantae > Streptophyta > Magnoliopsida > Asterales > Asteraceae > Helianthus > Helianthus tuberosus. The sequence continues at coordinate 143,243,445 of CM060410.1, read as the reverse complement.
TGTCTTCATGTGATGATGTCATGGATGATGTCACTTTGATGATGTCATCATGACATCATGCTTGAACAACTTCGCAACGAACTGAGACACGACCGAAGACGTAGACGACAGACGGATGCACCAACAAACTCCCCCTCGAATGTTGACGGAGTCTTCAGTGTCGAGTCTTTGCATCTTTACTCTTTATCAGTCCTCTCTAACTCTTTGAAGTGTCTGACATTGTAAGTATCCTCAATCTCTATCTTCTCTTCTCTTTTCATCACCAACATACTCCTTCCTTAAAGAATCTTCAGACTCCCCCTTTCGATATGCTGGGATCGCAGTCTGGCTTGATGAAAACACAAAGTCATCAGGTATCGGAACCTGACACTCTATCTTCAGGTTTAAGATCGAAACCTGGCTATACCTGCACATGCTCTACCCAAAAATAAATTTTCTAATGATAACTTGAACACAATCAGACATCACTCTAAAATATCACAAAAATGATCTAACATTTATAGACTCTGATGAACCATTTGAAGAAATATCATTCTTTATGTTCAAAAACAAAACACTCTCCCAAACCATTTGTTCATCATGTTTAGCACTTGAAATTTTGAAAATCAGCTTTTCAATTTCAGTCGTCGAAAATCTTTTTGATTTTTTCAAAATTTATGCTAAAACACACTAAAATCTTTTTGGATTTTTGAATAGAATGAAATGCAGTAAAGAAATATTTACAGACAATATTTTTGAGAGTTTGTGTAAGAGGATCATATCAGTTTTTGAGACAAATCACCAACACTGTTAAGCTTCATACATTTTAAGCTCTAAACGATTCACTTAGATTGTCAGTATACTTGTCCACTTAAATTTTCACACAAAGTTCAATTGATCCGAGATACGATATTAATGTTTTAAGCACTTGAACTTATCCGTGTGTCCCACTACTTGAATATACTCCCGTATCCAGATCCCAATATTCAGTCTTACAGGTGAGTATACCACAGATGATATCTGTCAGGGGTATAAATTATAGTACGAGGGCCGTGAGAGCTCAGGTCGATCTTTCGATACGCAGAGAGATGACGGCTTCGACTTTTGGTGTGTCCCCTTTAGAGGATCTTTTGCATTACAACAGCAGCGACTATCAATTTTATTGTTTCATCAGCTTGCTGAGGGCGATGCTACGTTTCAAGCATTTGCAGAAAGCATTATCCGGGGACTAGGTCAGAAATTTCTTTCAGCAGAAGTCCCGGGATAATACCCCAGATATCACTGAGCATAAAGACCTAGTATCTCAGAATAAGGGACCTTTCAAACAAGATTTCAGGGGTTACCTATATATCCAAGTTTGTGTTAACCCACAGAATAAGCAAGTTTGAAATATAGGTTTATATCTCGTCACAATCTACTAAATGTGCAAAAACCTACTGCACATCATCAGTGATACCGTTTATCACATTTTTACTTTCCAATTCTTTAGCATACTGTGATCGTCCACTGATGTACTATCATTTCCTCTTTTATGCAACAAAAACTCATTTTTGATTTTATCATGTTTTTGAATTTTTCAAATTTTCAAATGTTTTTGGATTTTCTAAAAATTTCTTACTCCCCCTAAAATGCAAACACATTTTAGGAAATTTGAAAACAAACTATACAATAAAATTGACAACCGATATCGAATTGCTTCAATTCGCCATTCACTTGGCATAAACAATCAGAACTCCCCCTCAAACTATTTTCCCATTTAGATTTCAAAACACTTAAGTTTGTTTTAATCAAATGGTTTTTCCGGAAAATAAGTTTGAATTTACCACTTGTAAAGTTAGGGATGTGGTTCATCATTTTGTCTTCAACCACTTGTAGAAAATCAGATACAACTTAATGTCCCTGATTTACCACTTGTATTAAAACACAATCAAATACACAGAATGGTGCCGATTCCTGATCCACGATTACCAACTTGGGATCTCCGGCAAGTCCACAGACTTACTGTTCATAGTATGTACCATCCCAGTCACAAACCAGGGATGGTTCAACTTTATCTTTCTGCATCTTCTTCTCATAGAACTCTTTAACCCCTTTGACTTTTCGATCAATCATTTTACCAAAAATGTGTTTCACAGTGGGGTTAAAAGCCTTTTCGACATCAAATTCCTTCTTGTCATCATAAAATTGGTTTGAAATTTCAACCTTACCAATTTTCTTTTTAAAATTTTCAGCCTTCAATGGTGGAAAATGAACATCATCCATTGGAGGAACTGAAGTTTTCAATTTTAACTCAACCTGTGGCTCATCTAATTTTGTGAAATCAGATTCATCGCCAGAAGATAGCTCCTCTGATTTTGACCTATCAGAATCATCGCTAGAACTATCAACAGATTTTTTAACAACCCATTTCTGATTGTCAGATTTAGCTCTTTTGTTGTAAAACTTGTTTGAACATTCACCAAATTCAAATTTTGAGTTTTTGAATAATTTGGTTCTGTCAATTGGTGGTTCAAACTCAATCACTTTCTCTTTAAGTTTACGAGAAACTCCCTGTTTTGATGGTATTGCCTTAGAACAATCTCTGGCAATATGTCCAACAGTGTTGCATTTGAAACAGGTTCTCGTATCTTTCATCTCTTCTTGCTTCTTTGCAAGGAATTCTTTGTTTGATTGTCTCCAAAATTCTTTCTTTTCTTCTTCTTCTGCTGATGTACCTGAAACAAATGTCATCTTTGATTTAAAATCACGAACATATTTTTCATTTTTCTGTTTTTCTGTTGGAATAAATCCAAGACCTTTCTTTTTGAAATTACGGTTTTGGTTTGATTTCTTTTGAAAACCAGATCCAGAACTGTAACCTTTTTTCTTGTTTAATCTTTGTTGTACTCTTGAGGTGTAAGATTTAGGTTTACCATTAAGATTTAAATCTTTTATTTCAGAAATATTAATTTCTGTAAGTTTGAAAACCTTTTTGATCAATTCAGTTTTGACACCTCTTATTGGAAATTCCTCATCAGAATATAATTTGTCGGAATCATTCAAAGTATATGCAACTTTAAACGTTTCGTCATTCAAATTGGATTTTGATAACAGGAATTCTTTATTGTAAATTCTTTTAACCGAAGAATTTTGACTGTTGACTGTCGAACTCGAACTTTCAGAGCTAGACTTTGACTCCGACTCTGACTTTGACTTTGAGTTTGACTCCAACTTTGACTCCTCATTTTCATCTTTATCCAACACCTGATCGACGACTTTCTTTATTAACTCGGACTCATGATCAGTGTCAGATGATGTAAACACAACATCAATATTTTCTGGCAAATTGACCGAGGACTCCGACTCCCATTGTAAATTTGTTGCTTTTTCGACTCTTTCCTGATTTGGATTTCTGGGCAAATATCCATTTTCTAACGGAGGTGGACACTTGTTGTAACTGACATCTTGTTTCTTACCAGAATCCTTCTTGTCAGTCTTTTTCTTTGAGTCATTCTTCTTCTTGTTTTTCTTTTCTGGAGTCTTTTCTTCAGCCACTTTTTCAGCATTCTTTTCTTCAGTTACTTCATCCTCTTCAAATGCCTTCATGCCTTCAACAGTTGGATAAATCCTGTCAATGACATAAGAAGTACATGAGTAACTTTTCAACAAACGATTAACTCTTTCAGTCTCAATTCTTTGCAATTCCAACTTTTGTTCTAGCACAGCACACTTCTCAATGTAGTTGTTCACCACTTTTTGCTTCGTCATAAAAGCACCCTGAAGTGTTTTCATCGCTGTTGCTTGTTCTTCACTAGTTAGATTGTATTGGTCCATTGCTTTGTTCAGTACATCATAAGATTCCTTCAAACTATTCAAGTTATAGATCAGTGTACTGTTCTGCTTCTTCACAGCTTCACAGTTTTCACACTTCACTGGAATCTTCTTTGCATCAACTTCTTCATCAACTTTGAACTTTGCAACTTCAACCTTTACTTTCCTTTTGATCACTGGAATTTCTTCGTCATCACTGCTCACTGGAGTCTTGACCTTTTTCTTCTTCTTTTTAACCTTTTCATCTTCACTGTCACTTTCAGCAATCAGTTTCATATCAGCTTCGAATTTTCTCTTCCAATACTCAGTATCATCATCACTATCATCTTGTTTTGTAACCTTCTTCTTTTTCGCAGCTTGTTTTTCTTTGATTCTCTCTGTTTTACCTGCAAAACATGAATCATCATTATCACTATCAGTTGAAAATTTTCTTTCATAATTTTCAAGTTTTCGAATTTCTTCACTATCATTATCACACGTTTCATCTGATGAGTGATCAAAGATTGGAGCTTTTTCTGAACCCTTTTCTTTTGAAACTGATTCTTCTTCGTTCTTTTTCGGAATGAATTGCTGAGATTCGTAATAATAATATGCTATTTCCTCTTCAAAATCCATGTTTCGATTTTTAAAAAAAATTCACCAAATCAGAATTCCAAACGAGCTGAGGTTTTGAAACAAGTTGGAAATCTCAAACACCTGGGCTTTCAACAATCCATAATCAGCTTATATTGAACCTTCACGATATAACATGGGCTGCTCTTTAATCAAACTATAATTGGGCCGTAACTGTTAATAGTGGGTCGGTGAAATATTATCTCATTGGACCTCACTTTATCACATAAGCCAATGAATGATCTGATACATGTAAACTTCGATACTACCAAATGAAATAAGTGGCCGACAACTATTTCAAAATCTACTAATTTTAATTGGACCTCTAATATATGTCTGATCACATGCACATTTGAATGTTACTGATTTGGCCAATAATTCCACTAAACCACCAAACTTTATCTTTTAGTGTGTTGACACCTTTTAATTCAGATCACATGGACACCTACACAAATCACATGATCTCTTATCCCAACCATCCGACAACTTTGAATTCAATGTTGCACAATTTTCAATGAACAATCACGTGAAATACTAACACTTCTTAAACTGTTATACACAATTCGATTCACTTTTCAAACGGTTCACGCAACTTGATGTACACTCACGTGAAGACTAACGCCATTAAAGCGGAACCTTTAACTGTCACTAAGAGCGGATCTCAAATGTTACTAAAAGCGGACCACAACTGTTCAAATGAGCGGACCAGAAGTTGTTCAAATGAGCGGACCAGAAGTTGTTCAAATGAGCGGACCAGAAGTTGTTCAAATGAGCGGACCAGATGATGATGTCACTTTTTGTACGAAACCGTAAAAGCGAACCCTCAAAAATTCGATGTTTTAGGTCGATTCAAGCTTTGAAACTTTCCAGGATTTACTTGTATATGATTACGAACATACTGTGTGAATTTAAAGCGATTTCGACCGTAAAAATTTTTGATTTTCGAAAAAGAAAGGTGTAGAAACAGAAATATCCGCTGAATTAACAAGAACTCTTCTTCACTGGCTCTGATACCAATTGTAGGATCGAATTCCGACCTAAACGAGTCGTGTAGAAGAGTTTTTCACCAAAACAAGAGGCGAAAACAAGTGTTTCGATGTAATTCAGCACGTATACACTTTTAACTGTCGATATTATTGATATAGAAGACGTTTACAACCTGTCGACACTTCGGCAGCACTTCGTGGCTCACCGGAAGACAATCACCTAGAACTATGTATGTGGTTCGCTCATAAGACCTATATATAGAAGATCTGGTCCGCTCTTACGTACATGTTCACATAAGCGGACCTCACACTTACATATAAGCGAACCAGACATAATGTCATAAAAGCGAACCAGACAAGTTGACTCATAAGCGAACCAGACATGAACGAAATCAGAATCATACATTATGACTAAAATCATTATCTAACTATCATAAATGCTTTTGTCTTCATGTGATGATGTCATGGATGATGTCACTTTGATGATGTCATCATGACATCATGCTTGAACAACTTCGCAATGAACTGAGACACGACCGAAGACGTAGACGACAGACGGATGCACCAACAATATGAATATTTGAATATGCTATGAACATTTGAAAGATGCTTTGTTTGATCCATTTGATTAAGGTTTTAGACAAGAAAACATGTTGGTGCATTTCGGTTGGATAGTACACAGTTACATGAAATCGGAATTCTATTGGATAGTACAAACCTTGACAGAGGTTCTAGAATCACCAGACAAACGAGTCGAGACCCTCGGTTACGACTCGAGACCACGAATCAACAACTCGAGATCAAGACAGCAGACATCAAGGACTCGAGACCAGCGAAGTCTCGACTCGAGATCTCACAATCTCGACTCGAGATTGGACTCGAGACCTCTGAGGTTGCAACACATGCCAGCACCACTCGAGACCAGACATTCATGACTCGAGATCTCCTGGTTGCGACTCGAGACCGAGTGTTCTCGAGTCGAGACCCCCTGGTCTCGACTGGGCTGGTTATCTCCGTATTGGGCCAAAGTGTGTGGACTGATCATGCCTGTTACTGTTTAATCTGTGTTACTGTTGCTTTGTGCTACTATGGATAACTGTTAGAACAGGCCCATTAACTTAGTGTATAAATTATCGATGTGTATGCTGCGTGATAAGCATGTTATGTGTTAGATACGTGTAAGATATACGTGATTACTTGTATCCGAGCCTGACCTATACTGGTAACCATATTAGGACGTGGTGACCAGCATACATAACCAAGTAAACTAAACTACCGACCAACCCAAGGTGAGTTCACAACTATTAAAGCATGCGTTCCCGGTGGTTTTGGGAAACGGAAACTTAAACAACGCTATCCCCACGTAAGGGATACAAACCTACTTTCTTCCCCTTAAATGGGACTCTTAGTTAATTATTGTTTATACAGAAATGCAACAAGCAACACTAAACGAAACTCTATCACTTAAGTCCCTACCATTTAATACCGATTAGTCACCGGGGCCTGGCGAACGGGTTATTAGTTAATAGCGCTATTTAGGTGTAACCAGCCTCACACCGACCCTTGTTACTGGGAACGGGAGTGAACTAATGTACTCTGGCAAACCGTCAATGATGATAGAACATTGACAAACGGGGCACTGCGGAAACGTACGGTTAAGTAAGTATTCGGTATTGAAAAACAGTTTAGTCGCTTACTTATGGGGTAGCTCTCCATGGCATGTATAAACGGATAAATTAACTGGTAAAACAAGTTTTTGGTAATTAAAAACTGGACAACTCGTGGAATCGCCAACATTTTTGTTGATACCCTACTGCATGCTTTGCAGGTACCCAGTGATTCAGGAGCTTGCAGCTTGGGAATGTGTAGTGGCCGTCTAACCCAGGTGTTGGGTTTTAAATAATCTTGAACTATGAACTTTGTTTTAAAACTGCTTGGTTTATGCTTCCGCTGTTTACTTAAACTGTTATTTGAACTTAAAATTTTCAAGCTTCAAACTATGATGTTTACTAACGATTGTGGTTGGTGAACATTCTTACTATTAACCAACGCTCAGTATAATTGGTGGCTGGATCCTGGTCAGTCACGCCCCCAAGCGGTGGTACTCCGCGCGTGGATTTTGGGGGTGTGACATTAAGAAGCTTCGAAAGAAGGCGTACCGACTGTGAAGGTTAAATGGGATGCCCGTAGAGGTCCCGAGTACACGTAGGAGGTTGAATCCATAATGAAATAGAAGTACCCTTATTTATTTCAGTAAATCTCAAGGTCAAGATTTCTTTTAAGGGGGTGAGAATGTAACACCTCGTAAAATCACGACCAATGTAATAAAGACACGTGTCATGGACTTTAAACATATACTGGAATAATCTGGAGAGGCTGAATTGGTCAAACAATGTAAATATGTAAATAAAGGGATCCAAGGTGTCAACATGCCATTCTTGTGCCTCTGATTGACCTCACACGACGTTCGTATTCTTTAACGAATAATTTATCGAACACTGGAAGTCGTTTGTGCTTAAAATAAGGATCTTATAAAGCATAAGGGTTAAAAGCGTCAACATGTTGAAAGTAACCTCTAAGTAACCTTTTAACGATCCCAAGAACATTGTAAAAATTGTATATTTTGATCTCAAGAATGTTGGACATTAAGTTTGTGGGGTTTCGAAGAAAACAAGACTTTTCGGGAGATCGTACAACTAACCGGTCTAAGTTTTAACTTAAGTAAGACCCGTTAGGAATCTAATAGGTTATTAAAACCTTCATTCCAGATTTAGGAGCCCAGTAAAAGATATTTGCACTTGCTGATTGTATACGGCTGAGATAAATTTGTGTATTTTGCTCAAATAAATACTTTTAACTTATTTTCCATTATACGGGCTTGGGATACGGTATTATAATAATATCGCTTGGTCGGGTGTGTGGTTATTTAAATCGGATTTTGATTAAGTTATTTACATAACCCGTTTTAATCTGTTTTGTTTGGTGCAATACCTTTGGGGGGTTAATGACCATGTCCTGGATATCCTCGGCTCATTCATTGAAATGGCCACGACTTAAGCACGGGGTGTAGGCATACACCTGACAGTTGCGTATGTATAAAAGGTATCCCACAATAAGGAGCTTTCCTTGTGGGCTTTATACTTGTGGTGTGTAAGTTAATCTGGTCCGGCTCTTCTAACCGGCCCTGACGAACGACAAACATATAAAATTGTATACAAGATTATTTTTATAATAATTGTTCCAAGTTATAAAAGATTATTTGTGCCTTGTGCATTTAAATCAATTTTCTTAAATATTTTCAAAAGAGTCGGTTAATTGTATTTACCAGTGTAAACTGACGTATTTTCCAAAAAGTTAAGTGCAGGTACTATGCGAAATAGGCTGGCTACTCCTGAGTGAATAAATAAAGAGTCTTGCAAGCTTTGTCACTTAAAAATCTGTTGAACAATATTTCCTTTGTTTTGATCCGCCTGTGGATCCTTTTACATTATGTTTGTAATAATTATGTTACTTTCATTCGGTTTGTAATATTATTACTTTTAGTCTTCCGATGTGCATTGAACTGTGATAAAATTGACTATTATGATATCAACTACGTCACGATACTCCCCACCGGTCCCACCGGCAATACGTGAAAATATCGGGGTGTGACAGAATGGAATGTACGAGGTAATGGAATGGACGATGTAATGGAATGGATCATTACTATTCAATGTCTTGTTTGGTTACCATGTGAGAATGAAATGAATCATTACTTTGTGTTGTTTGATAGGGAAGAATAGACGAAGTAATAAAATCGGTGATGGGTGACGGTAGTCGGTGGTGATGGGTGGTGATAGGTGGTAATGGTAGTGATGGTCGGAGTTGGTGGCAATAGGTGGTGGCGGTGGGTGGTGGCGAGTGACGGCGGGGGCGGAGGTGTGGATGGTGGGTGACGGTTGGTAGCGGCGGAGGTGGGTGACGACTGGGGTTGAGGTGGGTGGTGGTGGTAAATAGCTGGGGTGGAGGTGGGTGGTCGTGGTGGCGGCGGCGGAAGTGGGTGACGGCGGCGACGGTAGTCACGGCGGCAGCTATGACAGTAGTGGTGTCGCCTGTGAGTGAGTTATTTAAACCAATAAGAATAAGAATAAGAATAATAATAATAATAATAATAATAATAATAATAATAATAATAATAATATATCTTTCCATTCCTTGAAGGAATGAAAAAAACACTACTTTACCAAGGAATGAAAATTATTATATTTGGAAAGTTTACATTCCTTGTGGAATGCTCAATTCCATTACTACTTGACAACCAAACATGTTTCTTTTCATTCTAATAGAATGATCCATTCCATTCCGCCTTCTATTCCTTCGTACCAAACGCTACCTAAGAATAAGGGTTTGGGATTTGTGTGTATTCCTCCCCCATACAATCACTCATATACCTCTATTCCTATGACTGAAGAGGAGATTGCTAACATTCCTAACATGGTTTATGGTGGGGTTAAGGGTCTGAAAGTTGAGCCGGTCAAGACCACATAAATTAAAATCTCAAAGCCTAAAAAGATTGAAACAAAAACAATGGAACCAGCATCTGCACCTGTTTTGTTAAATCAGAAAATGTATTTAAGCAAACAGAGACATTGAGTTTTGAGAAAAAAATGCTGAATCGGAAAATGAACCAACTGAGCCAGCTGCACAATTTAACTCCAAATGTGAATCACCTAAAGCAACTTTGAATCTAGTGAATCCAACTGTGAGTCTTCTAGAGCAGCTAAATCAATAGCAGAGGATTCAGCCGAGCTACTGCAAAAGGAATGTAACTCAAGCTCTAAGTTTAAATGTGTGAACGATACTGATGTTTCTACTTCGTGTGCAGATGAGGTAAAGGTAGAGGATTGGGTTGAGAAGGATGATATTTTTTGCCAAGAAACTGCCAATGTTTGTTTGAAAACATCCAGTTTGTTTGTTCATGCTCATCCATATGTGAAAAAAGGTTGTTTCTGAGCCAACTTTGAGAGGCCCACTAAATAAATATGTGTCTCCAAAGCCAATTGTTTTAAATGAAATTGCAAAATCTAACAATGTTGTTAAAGATAAAAACAGTGATTGTACTAACTGTTGTAGACAGGGACATATGAAGCAAGGCAGAAAGTTTGAAAAGTCTACAAACAAATCATCCAACATATCCTATAACTCCAATTCATCATCGGTTGGATTGAATGGATCGGAATATGCTCCTTATGTAAAGAAGCAAACATGCTACAACTGTGGCATACCCGATCACATTGCATAGAATTGAACACATCGTCCTTATGTGCCATATTATACACAGAATCAGAGGGTTACATCAAGGGATAGATCTTATTTTAAGCCAATGAATGTTGAAAAGCCTAAGGCAATGATAAATAAGCATCCCAAGGTTAAACCATCTGATGTGGATTGGAATGCTGCGAAAGCTAAAAGAAAACAAGCTTTGAAACCTAAACAAGTGTTAAAAAGAGTAAATTGCCAAAATCGTCCCTGGGGTTTGGGCATGTTTGTCATTTTCTTCCAAAACAACTTTTTTGTACCATATAGTCCTTCATTTTTTGGATTTTTTGCCATTTTCATCCAAACGTCTGACTTATTTGCCAAAATCGTCCCTGAGATTTGGGATTTTTTTCCATTTTCATCCAAATGTTTGATAGAAAAAATATAGCAAATTAGATGTTTGGATGAAAATGGCAAAAAAATCCCAAAAGTGAAGGATTATATTGTACAAAAGAGTTGTTTGGATGAAAATGGCAAACTTGCCCAAACCTCAGGGATGATTTTAACAATTTACTCGTTAAAAATAACAAGATTGAAAAGCAAACTGTTTTGCCAAAAGGCACCTAAGAAATTAGAAAAGCCTACACAAATTTGGAAAGCAAAACATAAAGCAGCGACATCACCAATCCCTGAGATAAAAGGGGACATGTGCTTACGGGAAGTATCTTATTTTGATGCTTCAGGAAATCCCAGGACCATGATGGCCTGGGTACCAGTGTCTTACTGATCTCCTTATTTTTCAGGGACAACGAAGGAGGAGCTGTTGACAATCCTTGGAATGTTGATAGTGGTTGTTCCAGAGATATAAAGGGTAACATCTCACTATTGCAAAAAGTTCTATCTACTTACCGTTGATGTGTTTCCTTTGGAGGAGATAAGGGAAGTAAGATAAGATCAGCGAAAAAGTACAATTTAAATTTCGCATTCTATTTTTATATTGATTAGTCTTAAATATGATGAAGGATTGGTTAAGTAAAAACAACAAAAATATTTTCTTTTTCTTTCGTTTTTCTTTTTATACATACATTTTCTTTATAAGGTAAATTTGCGCATAAATTTATCCACAAATTTAGGGGGATAGAGAGAGAAAAACATTTGAAAAGAGACAAAAAAAAGTTTGTGCATATATGGGAAATGAAATAAATGTTCGTGCTAAAGGGCTTGACCAACACATGTAAGGTGCTATAGCTGAAAAGACTAGGATCTACTATGATATGTCGGTAGGATTAACGCTCTAAAGATAAAAGATACTAAGTGATATACACAGCGAACTATGTACCATGTGGGTAACATACCATCGGTGTATGATTTCATGGTCTTAAATCTTTCGTTGATAGATAGCCAACGTCTGAGGTTTTGGATCTTTATGTTGTTTAGTCATCCAGGGATATCATGGTTGTCCTTCGATTGCATCCAGACTATATGCAGACCTAGGCACATTCAGGATGTCTTAAAAGAGCCAAAAAGAGGCCAAAAACCTTAAAGGAAGATAAACTCAAATTTGAGGGAATTCCATTGAGCTAAATTCGTACCAAAAAGTTATTTTCCTAACCCTTGTCGGACACAAACATTGGTCACTCTGTTGTACGAAAGTAGTGACCTGTCACCAATAGTCTGATGTAAAAATGAAAGGATGATCTAAGTATACTCACCCGCTACGATGAATCATTGTTCTTACCTTGATCGCGGGGGTATGGCAGGGTATGGGACACACGGGTACTATAGTATAATATTACCTTAATCGTATCACAAGGTTGAAAATTGAAAGTTGAACGTTAGGTTTAAGAGGACAAACATATTGGCAATCACTTAGACTAGTTTGAATAATCCCGCACCGAAAAATGTTCCTTGGTCTGCCTGAAAACGATTTTGAGCCCATTGCAATTGTAATTGTATATTTATTTCTTTGTTTATTTATGTTTCTGCCTATATTCTCATATTTAAAAATTAAAAAAAAATAGGAAATCCAAAAATCCAAAAACAGAGTGTTTATTTGTTTATTAAAAAAATTAACCGTTCTTGAAGATATTGATCATTAAAATTGAGAGAAGTTTGAATTATGAAATCCGAATACAAATGCTTGGATGTACCAAGTGTTCATGTGGTACTTTCCTCTGTTGCATAGAAATGTTTGCTTATGAATTTTTGAGCATGTGCAGACATTGATTTCAATCAAGAAACAGGGGTTGATGAAGAATGAGATGTTGTTAGCAGCTAACAAAGCATGAAGCATCACAACAACTAGATGTACCTGAGTCAAAAGAACCAGATACGAATCATCGTCTAACAATGATAGTTCCTTTGAAGAAGTACCTATGAACCTGCTTGAAAGATAAAGGTTGTAAAAGGAAAGAGCTGACGAGAATCCTCCTCTCGTTTTCTTTTTAATCAAGATGTTCAAGCAAAAGCTGATGATGTTCAAGAAGAACAAAAGACCCAAGTTTGAATACGAAGAGATGAAGTATCTTTCCACAGAGATATGATAAAGACAGCATAAACCTAGTGGGATATTGTAAGGCCATAAAATTGAGTAGGTTTACGCTTGTCTTTATCAAACACACTTATAGGTTTTGGGCTTGTCTAAATACTAGAGAATAGTGTGCGATTTAGGCGGACCATGTGGGCCGAGTTATTTATTGACCCTATATAATGTTTTGTTTAGTTCATTATTAGGGTTAGACATTAGTTGAAGCATTGTGAGATAATAGAGAGAGAGCTAGGAAGGCGAATTAGGGTTGTTGATTGTTAGTGCTTTGTTCGAAAACATTGTACCAGACAAGTCTTTGAACTTGTGTGCAATCTTCATAATAACAATCGATTACATGTTCTTGTTCTAAACTTTCTTTAGTTTTCCGCACTTTTGATTGTGGTTGTGATATCCGATTGAAGATCTCTGGACTTACAAGGACGATCGTTCACCTAAACATGTACACCAAAAACATGTACACCAAAAACAATTCAGTAAGAAAAAAGGTACAAATGAAACTTAATGTATGCATATAGTACAAATGAAATTAAATGGATGCCTATATTGATTGTAAATGATCATTTTTAGTTGCTTAAAGATGTCAAAAGTTATATACAAATGATTGTGATTAAACTGGAATTTTTAAGTTGGTTTGGGCATTAACAATGGGTTAAAAGGTCCAAATTCATCTATGGGTGTTTTAATGGAATCAAATGGATAAAGTATGGTTAGTGAAGAAATCGGTTGAATCGACCAACAAGTTGACTGGTTAAGCATTGTGCTCAAAACAAGAACAAATGTGAGTATATACTAGTCTTGAACTAAAAGTTTACCTAACGGAAATAAGAACTTTCAATTAGAAGGCTTAAAAACAAAGGTGAGTAGGGTTTGAAGGTTAACTCCCGAATTTATTGAGTTACGATTGAGTTGGAACGATAATAATCCTCACAAGTCTGTGAGATTAAGAGATAATAAAAAACAAGTTAGGTATGGGAAATTATGTAATCTAATTATAAGGAATTATAGTCATAGTTTAACGAGTCTATGTCACACCCCCAAAATACCACATGCGGGGACACCGCAGGACGTGTGACGTATCAGGATCTAGCCACCAATCACATTGAACTCATACAACATTTTTAAATAAACTTTCATTCATTCATATATAAAGTGTTACAAAACAGTAATTACAAATCATCGTATTCAACGGAAGCATAAATCGTAAGTTAAGTGTTTCTTAATCCATATGTGTGATAACCATTAACCTTGTCTCGCGATTCCATGTATCTCGACCCATGACCACTCCAGCATCCCAGACAGCAAGTTCCACATCCACACATACCTATAACCTGCGAGCATGCACACACGTGTATCAGACAACGCTGGTGAGTTCATAGTTTTACGAAAACGTTAGTTACCAAGTGTTTAATTCCGTTCATTGATTACAATGTTGATAATACCTCGGATACAAGACGGCTCCTGATTTATTTTGCCCTTTCCCCAATGCTCCTATCAAAGCATTGGTCATGACTAGGTCATTAGTTCACACCCGTCCTCTCCGATACGGGGTGAGGGTGCCAAACCTAAGTAGCGCTACCAACTAATACCTTGTTACCTCTCAGGTAACCAAACAACACGGAGGGACTTTAATGGTGATAGGACGAGTATATTATCCAACATTCCAGATTTACTACAAGACGTATTCCTCTAAGGAATACCCAATTGATTTACCCAAACACATCCCTCTCAGGGATGCCCAATGACTGTCCCAACCACCGGGACGCATGCTCAAGAGAAATGAACTCACCTTAGATTGCTCGGTAAGATTAGTTACTTGTTTACATTTACAGTTGGTCAACCAAATCCTAACATAGTTACCAATGATAATCAGATTATATGCAAATAATTCATGTATTCCACATTCACATTACACAAACAGCGGACACATAACCACACATCCTTATACAAGTTGCACTCATGAATTATGCACATAATTATACGCGTTATAACCGTTAGCTATGTCATACATTGTCCAAGTTAACACCGTTTATCAACATAACAGATTTTTGTACCACATACAAGTTTACTTCACATATCCAAGTTCCAATTACACTTAACAGGTTATAGTATGCATCGTGGAGGTGTGGGGCCCAACATAATTAATCTGATATAGGTGTGTGTGGCCCAAGCGTAAATGTGTATTCATTTAAAACATTGTGCGGCCCAGTTGATTCCGGCCCAGACAACTAACCGTGCGGCCCACTTACATTACTATGTACATCTAATTAAATCATGCAGTCCGGTTTATGTGTAAGGCCCAATTAAGTGTGTAACTGATCCACTTATGCGACCGGACCTTTTGTGCGACTGGACCTCTTGTGCAATCCAGCCCAGTACCCGACATAACCCAACTTTTATACCCGCTAACTACATATTATATCAATCCTATTTGTTCCTTAATAAGCATCATGTAGCATTTATTAAGATGTGAATATGCATACTCAAAGGTTCCATTTATTCAGACTACTACATATCATGATCATTACAGTGACATGCGGACGAAACAACCCTCACAACTATATGTGACGAAACATAAGTTTCGTCGTGAACAACATTGACGAAACATAAGTGTTTCGTCGTGAACGATATTGACGAAACATAAGTGTTTCGTCGTGAACAATATTGATGGCCATGGTGCACTTGCAACCCTAATCGTCCTAACTGTTTCATCGCATCAACCAAAAACATCATCATTTACATCGACTTAAACATGTATGCATCTAATCATTTAATCAATTATTAATAACACTCATGGGCATCAAACTAAGTCCACTGTTACATCGATTACGAACATCAATTCGTGTATTACCAGACCCACATGTGTTCACATACCACCATTGCTTGATCGAACCCATTACATGATTCCTATACATATCAGTCAAGATATCCACAACATATGCTTCTTATCATAATCCAAAGCCATACAAGATTTCACATCAAGTTGCACATAATTTGCACGTAGATAAACATAATAAATCGAAACTAACAAACATGATTGTACTAACCAGAAGATATAAGAGGGTGAGGGCTTCGGCCAAGGGGCTGCCGACGAGTCCAAGGGAGGAGGAAAAGAGGTAGTTAGGGTTTGCTAGAACTTTCTGAATGCTTAATAATGAAAACCACCTAATCTTTGTGTGTACGTGCGTATATAGGTTAATAACATGGCTGGCCCAACTTCTTTGGGCTTTACATGAACATGCCGCCCACTTGTGGTGTTAGTAAATGTAGGTGGGCTCGAGTTGGACTTTAAGTGTAATGAGCCGAGAGAACAATTTGTGTGCTCGGGTTGGGCTCAAGTAAACTCGCGGCCCACAAGTGTCAAGTAGTTCTGCTACCCAAATAAGTTAGTTTCCTAAATTTACTAAACTACACAATTAGTCGTAACACGATTTCTTGTAACATACACACATAACATTTAATCATAACAATCAAACATCACACATAACATTAATCATTCAGGTAATTGCACACGACACCACGCAGATCAAATTGTAAAACAGGATTTGCAAAACAAATGATGTGCATAGGAAGGACCTTGAAACTTCGGATTGTCACATCATCCCCAACTTGAAGGAAATTTCGTCCCGAAATTTGATAAGTAATCCCAAACAGCAAGGTGTTGGATCAGGATGACTGTGGATTCTCCTCGGGTACCACATCATCCCCATCTTGAAAGAGAATTTCGTCCCAGAATTTTCCAATGACATCGGAAGTTGCTACAACCGTTTAAACAACTGAGGATACTAGAGTTTACTCCGATCATCGCGTTCCCACGTGAACACCGATCCACGTCTTGAGTTCCAATGAACTCTCACGATTGAAATTCGACTGTGTTAACAGTGGGTTCCTCAACAAGGGTATCACAAGCGTTGCGTCGAACAGACGCTCCTTTAGGTTCGAGACATAAATGACGTCGTGTACGTTACCTAATTCGTCAGGTAACTCGAGTTTGTGAGTCATATCACCGATCCATTCCAGAAATCCGAATGTCCCAGCGTACCGCAAACTAAGCTTGCCACGTTTCCCATAGCGTACCGCATCCTCCCAGGGTGAGGCTTTCGATTACGATACGCTCGCCCACATCGAACTCCCAGTGTTTCCTAAGCTTATCAGCTTCCCTGACGGTCAAGCGTTGCCGCCAAACGATTTTCCGATCTAAACAATCCTCCCAAGAGTTTCGAGTACGAGTCCTAGACCCATGATTAGGTTGTCATCCACCCTAATCCAACAAAGAGATTAACGTCACTGCCCATGCAATGCCTCAAACAGAGCTGCCTGAATACTAGAATGGTAACTGCTGCAGTAGAACTCAACCAAGGATAAATGTCCTTCTAATTCTTACTAAAGTCAATCACACACATGCTCGTAGTATGTCTTCGAGTGTCAAGACGTGAGCCGAGGGTGTTGTGTTTTGTCTGCCATAAATCAGGTATAGATCAAAATCAGAGATAACAGAAGTTGGCACCTCGTGCCTAAAAAGCCGCCTCTCTCAGAGGGATATTCACAACTTGTGAAGGCTCGAAAGTTTCCTTGATTGCAAGGGGGTCTGCTGGTTGCGTGATCCGATCAACGATCACCCAGGTGATATTGTTTCCGTTTCGAGTTCTAGGTAGCCCAGTGACAAAGTCCATGGTAGTCTGTTCTCATTTCCATATGAATGTTTCTGGTTGCTGATACTTCACCTTGACTTCCCCACGAGTCAAACATCATTCACATACCTAGCTAGGTGGGCCTTCATGCCCGATCACCAGAACAAGGTTCATTAATCCTAATGTCTCTCATCAAAACCCAGATGACTAAAATATCGAGGCCGATGTGCTTTGCTCAACACGAATTCCCTATAGTTATTGTGTAATGAGATCCACATTCGTTCCATGAGGTAGCGAATATCGTCCGACTTGCCAGAAGTTGCTCTTCCATGCCCCGCATGGACCTAACGTGAAATTTCCTCTTCCTTTAGTGCTTCGGTTAGAACAAGGCGAATCTGATCGGGTAGGCTAGAGTCGATAGTGAGCTGCATGCTCATACGTGTTTTAGGTTCCATAGTCATAACCGCTCGAGAGTTCCATCCAGTGATGTCATCATATGTTTAGCTTTTTCGAAACAAGGTTACACGGGAGGCCCTTGTGATCGGTCTAAGTAGTGCGTTTGGCACCATCCAAGTAATGCCTCCAACTTAAATCCAAGGACCATGGTTTCCACCGCAAGTTGTGACTCATGCAATTCTCCTTCGTAAATCCACTATGTGCGTCATTGTCTCCTCGTGTTGCATCGGCGTGTAACTGGGTCTCTAATTCGAACCATCATGATATACCACTAGATCACCCGCATCCTCAGGTAAAGACGATGCTCAGTGCATTGTAGAGTTGGGATTCGAAAGCTGATTAGTCGTCTTCCTGTTTTGTCTTCCACGAACACAGCACCCTGCTGTGCTAAAAAGATTGAAGCTACGCGATCTTCGAAAATCCTGTGATGAATCTGCGATAGTATCTAGTGAGGCCAGGGAATTGCTGTATCCCTTTAACAAGACCTTACCCAGAGTGGCTCCTCCCTCAGGAGCTCTAAGATAGGATACACATGTCGCCCCTGTTGTTCCTTCATCCTGGTAATGATACAAAACGTCATAAACAAACACGGTTGATTCTTGTAGTCCAAAGGCTGCTGGTGTGCTGATTAACTCAATGATCATGGTATTCAAAGTCGCAATGGCCGTATTGCGTTTGATATGCCGTTCTAAGAGCATTCTCCCCTTGGACTTCCATCTGATGATAGTTCGTTCGTTAGTCAATCCTCGAATGGAAGCTTGTCCCTCGCAACTGATTGACAGGTTGTCAATACATGGTCGAGGCAAGCGGTTCTTAACTGCTACCTTGCTGAGTTCTCGGTAATCAGTACACATGTCCAACGATAAGGTTTATCTCCACTGATATAGCTAGGGCTCCCTAACGCGAAAAGAGCCATGTCCGAAAAAACTTCCGTCTAACAATTTCCGTGGTAGATTAGACAGTTCCGGCAACTTGTAGGATCGTTTGCACGACCAAAATGAGTCGTTCAGAAGAGTTTTTATCAATACGAGAGGCGGAAACTAACGTATCGACTTCAAAACAGCTTGATATTCACTCTAATTGTCTTTTTTATTGATATAACAACGTTTTACAGCGAGTAGACACTTCAGCAGCACTTCGGCTCTGGAATCGGAAGTTACAAACGAAATAAACAGGACATGTATATATAGGATGAGCATTTTGTACGAGATGGGCAAGTCCCATTTCGTGCAAAATGGACAATGTCCATTTCGTGCGAAATGGTCTTGTTCCATTTCGTGCGAAATGGTCATAAACACACTTTTCTCGAATATCGTGCCCTGATATTTCTAATCTAATACAAAACTCAATACAAGACGAAGTTGACAGACATATGCACCAACAGACTCCCCCTTGGATGTCGACGAGTCTTCAGTGTGACAAAACTTCGGTATGTCAACTCTTCAGTCTTGATCAGTCTTCGTGCTCTTTCCAAAGTATCTGACAGTGTAAAGCATCCTTCAATCTTTTCTCTTCTCCAGGATCTCAATCTGTCTCTATCTTCTTTTGATCAGATCTCTTGATTCCTTAAGTTCTCTTAATGTCTTCAGACTCCCCCTTTCGATAAGCTGGGATCGTAGTCTGAAATAGCTCTTGTTCCAAGATCGTGACCTGGTTCTCATTCAGCTCAGGTTTAAACACGAGAACCTGCACAAATCTCTACCTAACAATAAGATTTTCAATAAACAAGTTTTAACAAATTTAGAATTCCTGATTAACCACATGTAAAAAAATAATCTCAAAATGATATAACATTTATAATCTCTGATGACTACTTGTAGGAAAAACATTCAGATTTGACATTTTTTTATTTCGAAATCTTTTCTCATTTTAAACAAACTCCCAAACCATTTGTTCATCATGTTTAGCACTTGGAATTTTGAAAATTAGCTCTCCAACATCAGTTGTCGAAAATCTTTTTGAATTTTTCAAAAATTTATGCTAAAACACACTGAAAATCTTTTTGGATTTTGATATTAATGAAATGCAGTAAAGAAATATTTACAATCAATATTTTATGAGCTTGTGTAAGAGGATCATATCAGTTTTTGAGACAAATCACTAACACCGTTAATCTTTAAACATTTTAAGTTCTAAACGATTCACGTAGATTGTCAGTATACTGATCCACTTAAATTTTCACACAAAGTTCAACTGTTTCGAGATACGAGATTAATGTTTTAAGCACTTAAACTTATCTGCCTGTCCCACCTCAGAATATACTCCTGTATCCAGACTCCTATATTCAGTCTTACAGGTGAATATACACTAGTGATATATGTAAAGGGTTAAATGCGAAACCATGAGAGCTCAGGCTATTGCTTCCGCAAAATCAGAGAGATGATGGTTCGACTTTCGGTGTATTCCCTTTAGAGAATATTTTCTACAACAGCACATGATTAGCATTTTTCAATGTTTCATCATTTTTTTATGCTGAGGGTGGGCTTTAAAACTAAAGCAATGCAAAGTATTATACGAGGACTAGGCTATTGCTCCCGCAAAATCAGAATTCCAGGCATAATACCCCAGATATCACCACGCACAAAGACCTAGTATGTCAGAAATAGAAAGCCCTTCAAACAAGATTTCAGGGGTTACATATATATCCGAGAGATGTTCCCCACGAAATAAGCAAGTTTGATATTTAGGTTTATATCTCGAACCCAATCTACTAAGCGTGTAAAAACCTACTGGCATATCATCAGTGAGACCATTTATCACATTTGGCTTTCCAATTCTTTAGCGTGTTGTGATAGTCCACTGATATACTATCATTTACTCTTTTTCACAACAAAACTCATTTTGAATTTTTCAAGTTTTTGGCCATTTAAATTTTATCATGTTTTTGGTTTTTTCAAATTTTTGAAATTTCTAAAAATTTTTACTCCCCTTAAAATCAAAAATATGTTTCAATTTTGGATTTTCAGGGAAAATTTGAAAACAAACAATACAAGTAAAGTGACAACTGTTGTGAATTGCTTCAATTCTCCATCCACTTGGCATAAACAATCAGAACTCCCCCTGACAACAAACTATTTTCCCATTATGATTTCAAAACCCTTAAGTTTGTTTTAATCAAAATGGTTTTTCCGGAAAATAAGTTTTGTTGAAATTTTCAAACCACTAGTAGGTGAGGGGTTTCATCACATTGTTTTTCAACCTCTTGAATCAAAGTTAAATCAAGTTCAACTTAATGACCTTGATTAACCACTTGTAGGTGAAAACCTCTTTTTCCACCACTTGTAGGTACATACACTAGTATGTTCTCATCAATCAATTCAACTTGTAAAATGAAATATGACAATTTTAAGAATACTACCACTTGTAAGTCGAAATATCACAGTTGTGAATTTCTCAAGAAAGATGCCGATTCCTACTCCCCAATTACCAACCTGGGAGTTCCGGCAAGTCAGAATTTTTACATATGAAACACAGACATCCAAGCCTGACCAACCTTGGATGTGACCTTTTCAGTTTCACTAGGGGTTTGAACATTTCTTTTTTCTTCATAAAAATCTTTCACCCCTTTGGCCTTACCCTCGACCATTTTTCCAAAAATATGTTTCACTTTTCCATTAAAAGCTTTTTCTACATCAAATTCTTTCTTTTCAGAATAGAATTGATTCGAGATTTCCACTTTACCAACTTTTGATTTTAAGTTTTCAGCCCGCAATGGTGGAAAGTTGACATCATCCATTGGCGGCACTGAATTTTCACTTTTTACCTCAACTTGTGGCTCCTCTGATTTTGACGAGTCAGATTCATCGCCAGATTTCACATCTGATTTCTTAAAAACCCATGTTTGGTTGTTAAGATTTACTCTTCTTTTGTAAAATCTTTTTGAACATTCACCAACTTCATATGTTGAGTTTTTAAACACTTTGAATTTTTCAGTTGGTGGTTCAGTTTTATCAACAACTTTTTCTTTCAATTTAGAAGAGACACCCTGCTTTGTGTTGGTTGCCTTTGGACAATTCCATGCAATGTGACCAACTTCTTGACATCTGTCACAGGTTCTTGTCTCCCTTTTCCGATTAGCTCCATTCTTCATTCCCTCTTGCTTCTTAGCAAGGAATTCTTTGTTCGATTGCTTCCAGAATGAGCTATTTTCTTCTTCCTCCGAACTTGCTCCTGAAACAAATACGGTTTTTGGTTTATAAGTTTTCTCATTTTTATGATTTTTCGGTGGAATAAAACCCAATCCCTTCTTTTTTAAATTAACGTTATGGTTTGATTTCTTTCGATAACCTGAACCAAAACTATAACTCTTTTTCTTGTTTAACCTTTGTTGAATTCTTGAGGTGTATTGTTTAGGTTTTTCAGTAAGATTTACATCTTTTATTTCAGAAATATTAATTTATGTTAGTTTGAAAACCTTTTTGATCATATCAGTTTTCACACCTCTTTTTGGAAATTCCTCATCAGAATATAATTTGTCTGAATCATTCAAAGTATATGCCACTTTGATTGGTTCGTCATTCAAATTAGATTTTGATAACAGGAATTCTTTATTGTAAACCCTTTTGACCGACGACTTTGGACTGTCAACTGATGAACTTGAACTCTCAGATTCGGACTTTGACTCTGACTCCTCATATTTATCCAACACCTAATCGACCACTTTCTTTATTAACTCAGACTCATGATCAATGTCAGACGATGTGAACGTGACGTCAATGTTTTCTGGTAACTCATCAGTTGTTTCAGATTTCAATTTTATATTGACTGCCTTTTTTACTTGCTCCTCATTTGGTTTTCTGGGAGAATAACCTTCCCAGATCGGAGGCGGACACTTGTTATAATTTGCACTTTGTTTCTTATCAGTATCCTTCTCTTCAGATTTCTTGTCTTGAAAGGCTTCAAAACCTGCAACAGTTGGGTAAATTCTATCAATCAAATAATCAGAACTTGAATAACTCTGTAATAATCGTCTGATTCTTTCATTCTCTATTTTTTCAGTCTCCAACTCTTGCTTCAACTTTGCACATTCTTAAATATAGTGATTGATAGCCTTCTGCTTTGACATCATCACTGCATTCATCATGGTTAAAGCATCTTCTCTTTCAGAATTTGTCTTTTGCAGACTATTCACCATTCTATTCAACACATCGTACGACTCTTTTACATAATTGACATCGAACAATAATTTTTCCTTCAACTTGTCAAGCTCACTAAACTTCTCATTTTTCTTCACAATGTTTGCAAGGTTCCAAACATTTTAGACAAGGTTTTGTGACTTCAACAATCTTTTCAATTTCGACTATCTTTTCAACTTCGACTATTTTTTCAACTTCAACTATCTTCTCAGAAACTTTAATTTCTTCACTTTGTTCGGAATTCTTTTCCTGAGCAACATTCTCACACTTTTTCTTTTTCTGTTCTTTTGCTGCTCTCTTCTCCTTTAGTTTCTCCACTCTATCTACAAAATAAAATTTAAAAATTTCAGGAGATAATTGAGATTTTCCAATGTTTATTTGTATTTCTTCTTCATCATCACTGCTATCAGTTGATGATTGATCAAAGACTATTGTCTTTTCTGAGCTTTCTTCTGAAGAAACAAACTCTTCATCTTGACTTTTCTCATCATTGACAAACACACTCATCCATTCTTTCATCAAATCTGGTTCTTGAACTATTTGTGCAATGAATGCTCTAAGCCCTGAATCAGGGGGAATGTATTTATCCCAGCTAAAACCTTCTGCCATTTTTTCATCATCTTGATTAACCACATAAGCTTTCTTCTTTCCATCTTCAATAGCTTTGGATGATGAAGGTTGTTGAGCAACTTGTTGATATATAGCTTTCCGGTAGTAATCATTAGTCCCGAACGGATTCTGAGCTCCTCCTGCTTCTCGATTGGTACACTCCTTCTTGAAATGTCCTTTTTCCCTGCATCGAAAACAAGTAACTTTAGATTTATCAAAACCCAAAGTAGAAACATTTGCATCACGGAAGTCATCTCTTCCTGTAATCATCTTAAATTTTTCAGCTCTTCTCAATACACTCGCCAAACACCACTTAATATCCATAAGCTCCATTTCCTCAGCATCGATCTAATCGTAATCCTCTTTTATTAGCATAGGATTTCCGATTCTTCCTGCAACCAGACCCTCATATGGTTCTAACACTGTAGCTAGTAATGCCATATGACCTTTAGCAACTTCTTCAGAGAAATTTTGACCGTTCTGAAGATGCAACGCGATGTTGCAGTGTAATACATGACCATTACTGCTGTTTGAGCTTTGGAACTGATGACTTGAGGTTGAAACCTTCGGATTAACACTCGAGTATGAAGAAAATCCACTGCTCCTGTTTGGACTTTGATTGACTGATCCAGATGAGTTTTCTGCACTGAAAGCGGTTTGGACCTTTGGACTTGCTTCAACATCCTGAACACTTCCTTTGTAATACATCTTGATGTCTTGTTGACCACTTGGATTGTTCATTCTAGCAATTTTTTTTTGTTCAAGATCTTGACCTTCAAGCTTTTCATTGAACTGAGAAATTGTCAATTTATCATATTCTCCAGTGTTTTTCAAGATCATCCGATATGTACCCCATTCTCTCTGAGGTAAAGCATCAGCTAATTTGTCAACCCATTCTTCTCGATCTTTGTTTATATCTAACAATGACATTGAACGCACTAAATGGCAATATCTCTCAATCAGCTTCTTTGTAGTTTCACCCGGCAAGCTAGTAAACAGATCAAATTCCTTTTTTAACAATGATTTCTTACTTCTGATCATCTCTGTACTTCTTTCAAACTTAATTCGAAGTGCTTCCCAAATCGAACGTGAAGTATTATCGTGTTAAAGTAATATGAAGATGTCTTCTTTCACAGCTTGCTGAAGTAGACTAATCATCATTTTTTCTGCTTTGTACATATTTCTCTCTTTATCTGACAATTCAGAAATAGTTTTGATAACTCCCACATCTGTACGAGGTTTAACATACTTCTTCTCAATACATTCCCAAGACATTAAATGATTAGCTTGAACCCAATTTTCGAACCGGTCTTTCCAACCAAAGTATTCTTCAATGCCCATTAGCTTTGGGGGTTTTTGCAAAGTTCCTGTTTCATTTTCCATGTTCATGCTTTGAGAAATGGTAACCGGAGTACTCGGGGCAATAGCAAACGCGTTATAAAATTCCTCTTCCATGTTTAGGTAACCTGTTACACAAATTCACAAAAAGTTCAAGCAAAATGTAAGTTCACACAAAATGAGATTTCCAACGAAATGGACCCCTTTGATGCGAAATGGAACTTTGGTGCGAAATGGCCTCTTCAAGCGGAATGGAATTTCACTCGAAATGAAAGTAGCTTTCACACGAAATGCAGATTTCAAGCGAAAAGGTCCTCTGGTACGAAATGAAAGTCTATTTCGTACGAAATGAAATACTCAGTGTCTATTCCGTGCGAAATGAATTCCAAACAGTCAATTTCGTGCGAAATGAAGTCCAAGATGTTGATTTCGTGCGAAATGGATTCCACAAAGATGATTCCATGCGAAATGGACTATATCAATCCGTACGAAATTATTATGACATCATCCTATCGGCCATAATTTTGTCAAATTGATCAAGTTCTAGGTTGATTTTAGGTCTGATTCTTTCAAGGATTTGTTAAAACAGTGTTACGCGTGTTATGTGAGAAATTCAATCCATTTTAACCATAAAATCTTGTTAATTTTGAAAAAGAAGGTGTAGAAGTCAGAAATTTGATAAAATCAAGCTGAATTCGGTAAGAACTCCTCCTCCTGAGCTCTGATACCACTTGTAGGATCGTTTGCACGACCAAAATGAGTCGTTCAGAAGAGTTCTTATCAATACGAGAGGCGGAAACTAACGTATCGACTTCGAAACAACTTGATATTCACTCTAATTGTCTTTTTTATTGATATAACAACGTTTTACAGCGAGTAGACACTTCAGGAGCACTTCGGCTCTGGAATCGGAAGTTACAAACGAAATGAACAGGACAGGTATATATAGGCTGAGCATTTCGTACGAGATGGGCAAGTCCCATTTCATGCGAAATGGTCACAAATACACTTTTCTCGAATATCGTGCCCTGATCTTTCTAATCTAATACAAAACTCAATACAAGACGAAGTCGACAGACATATGCACCAACACAACTCTCCTGGTGTAAGACGGTAAGGCATTCAAGTAACCCGGGTTGCCTCTGGATCGAGGCCAAACTGGGATTCTGTCTAAAAGTTGTGGAAGTAATCTTGAAAGTTCTTCGAGTAGCTCATCGGAAGAAGTCATAAACAATTGATGAATTCTCGATCCTCTTTTCCCTGACCTTAACATCATCAACAGTTGCTAACATAGCGGGGTAGTCCTTCCGTAGGCACTTCTGGGCCTTTGTTGCTGCAATGGCGCTAACCCTTGCACCACCCTGACGTTTTAGAACAACTAACGATTCTCCACTAGGGAGAAAAATACGTAAAATTTTCTTCTCACAGGGTATATCTATGTGATATCTGGACAACCAATCCATATTGACTACTGTATCAAAACCATCAAGGGTAGTAGAAAGAAGGTCGATGTCGAACACTTGTCCCACAAGGTCAAGTTTGCATCCCAACGAACATATGAAGTCTCAATTGACTTGCCATCAGCCGATTCCACAACAGGTTCGGTTCTAAGAAGCATTAGGGTCACACAGAACGGTGACGAAGCGATTAGCTACCCATACAAGCTACCATGGTGCAAATTTTGCCTGGCGTCGCTTACCCCAATCCTAAATGCTCTTCCTTGAGTATCATTTCCAGTGTTGTTGCTGTCGTTACGAGAATTTCCAGTACTACCGTCGTTCCCTCGGTTGTTGTCATCTTGATTCTAACAATGGCCAATCCATGTCGTGGGCACCTTCATTTCCATACTGTAGGCCATAGTTACAAATACCTTGATGTCGCCGTGACTGTTACCTCTAATGTCATTGCCTAAAACGGGATCCTACGATCTTACACCGACAAGGTCCATCTTGTCACATTTCCGTGCCTCGTCCTAGTCGTTACTCATTGTGCTGGCAGTTTCACATCTCATACCATAGCCATGGTCATCATTTATGTCCCGATTAACTCGTAAGAGTTGACTCCCATAAATCGCTGACTAGGGTTAAAGATTTGATTGGCGTCAAATTGCTGTTGTTCGTTATTGGTAATCAGGGTCGTCCAAATACTGAAGTCGGTAAAGTACTACATTCACTCTCTTGGTCATCGTTCTTGCAAGTTGACTGAGTAATACACGGTGTGTTTCCAGGGTGTTGCAGAAGTGATCGCACCTTGAGAGCTACGACGTCAACACATTGAGTTTCAGCCAATGAAGTGGAGTGAGAAAGGTATAAACCAATCATTCGACGCCGTGACATCCAACTCGGGGACGTTCGTACAAGCACCTAACATTCTACCCAGTTCGCTAGGCGTTCAGATGGGTGTTCGGGTAATACTCGATAGCATCGAGATTCGAAAGGATTTAGAGAGGAGTGAAAAGATCACGTTCGAGTAGGAGACAATCACTGCTATGACTCCTATAGACTTGTTACGTTTCACATTGATCAAATAACAGAGCAGAACCCCTTTTTCACTTGTTAAGCCTCACTGGGACTCGCATGCACCCCACATTATTATTATGTGTGCACCCACAATAATATTGCGATTTGCATGCTCATATCAGTTCTTCCTAACTCATGTCAAATGGTTCCTCAAACTCGAATGCCAAACAGAGGTTATCAAACGATAAGATCACAAGAATCTAAGGACTATGACTTGCTATCAACGCATCATAATGTAAGCAAGCAATTTATGTAATCATGTTATAGTGACGAGTGTGTGTCTGTACGCTACATCATAAACAAATGTACACTACTCATGTAATATATACCACAAATGAAAATACTAACCTTGCAATCTGGAGCTGAGTGTCATGGTCGCATTCTCGTTTTCAGAACTGTTCAGTTATAGTCTGGTTTTATAAAAACGTTTTAAAACCAAGTTCACTATAACCAGTGGCTCTGATACCAAACTGTCACACCCCCAAAATACCACATACGGGGACACCGCGGGACGTGTGACGTACCAGGATCTAGCCACCAATAACATTGAACTCATACAAGATTTTTAAATAAACTTTCATTCATTAATATAAAGTGTTACAAAACAGTAATTACAAATCATCGTATTCAGCAGAAGCATAAATCGTAAGTTAAGTGTTTCTTAATCCATATGTGTGATAACCATTAAACTCGTCTCGCGATTCCATGTATCTCGACCCATGACCACTCCAGCGTCCCAGACAGCAAGTTCCACATCCACACATACCTATAACCTGCGAGCATGCACACACGTGTATCAGACAACGCTAGTGAGTTCATAGTTTTACGAAAACGTTAGTTACCAAGTGTTTAATTCCGTTCATTGATTACAATGTTGATAATACCTCGGATACAAGACGGCTCCTGATTTATTTTGCCCTTTCCCCAATGCTCCTATCAAAGCATTGGTCATAACTAGGTCATTAGTTCACACCCGTCCTCTCCGGTACAGGGTGAGGGTGCCAAACCTAAGTAGCGCTACCAACTAATACCTTGTTACCTCTCAGGTAACCAAACAACACGGAGGGACTTTAATGGTGATAGGACAAGTATATTATCCAACATTCCAGATTTACCACAAGACGTATTCCTCTCAGGAATACCCAATTGATTTACCCAAACCCATCCCTCTCAGGGATGCCCAATGACTGTCCCAACCACCAGGATACATGCTCAAGAGAAATGAACTCACCTTAGATTGCTCGGTAAGATTAGTTACTTGTTTACAGTTGGTCAACCAAATCCTAACATAGTTACCAATGATAATCAGATTATATGCAAATAATTCATGTATTCCACATTCACATTACACAAACAGCGGACACATAACCACACATCCTTATACAAGTTGCACTCATGAATTATGCACATAATTATACGCGTTATAACCGTTAGCTATATCATACATTGTCCAAGTTAACACAGTTTATCCACATAACAGATTTTTGTATCACATACAAGTTTACTTCACATATCCAAGTTCCAATTACACTTAACAGGTTATAGTATGCATCGTGGAGGTGTGCGGCCTAACATAATTAATCTGATATAGGTGTGTGTGGCCCAAGCTTAAATGTGTATTCATTTAAAACATTGTGCGGCCCACTTGATTCCGGCCCAGACAACTAACCGTGCGGCCCACTTACATTACTATGTACATCTAATTAAATCATCCAGTCTGGTTTATGTGTAAGGCCCAATTAAGTGTGTAACTGATCAACTTATGCGACCGGACCTTTTGTGCGACTGGACCTCTTGTGCAATCCAGCCCAGTACCCGGCATAACCCAACTTTTATACCCGCTAACTACATATTATATCAATCCTATTTGTTCCTTAACAAGCATCATGTAGCATTTATTGAGATGTGAATATGCATACTCAAAGGTTCCATTTATTCAGACTACTACATATCATGATCATTAAAGTGACATGCCGACGAAACAACCCTCACAACTATATGTGACGAAACATAAGTTTCGTCGTGAAAAAAATTGACGAAACATAAGTGTTTCGTCGTGAACGATATTGACGAAACATAAGTGTTTCGTCGTGAACAATATTGATGGCCATGGTGCACCTGCAACCCTAATCGACCTAACTGTTTCATCGCATCAACCAAAAACATCATCATTTACATCGACTTAAAAATGTACGCATCCAATCATTTAATCAATTATTAATAACACTCATGGGCATCAAACTAAGTCCACTGTTACATCGATTAACAACATCAATTCATGTATTACCAGACCCACATGTGTTCACATACCACCATTGCTTGATCCAACCCATTACATGATTCCTATACATATCAGTCAAGATATCCACAACATATGCTTCTTATCATAATCCAAAGCCATACAAGATTTCACATCAAGTTGCACATAATTTTCACATAGATAAACATAATAAATCGAAACTAACAAACATGATTGTACTAACCAGAAGATATAAGAGGGTGAGGGCTTTGGCCAAGGGGCTGCCGACAAGTCCAAGGGAGGAGTAAAAGCGGTAGTTAGGGTTTACTAGAACTTTCTGAATGCTTAATAATGAAAACCACCTAATCTTTGTTTGTACGTGCATATATACGTTAATAACATGGCCGGCCCAACTTCTTTGGGCTTTACATGAACATGCCGCCCACTTGTGGTGTTAGTAAATGTTGGTGGGCTCGAGTTGGACTTTAAGTGTAATGAGCCGAGAGAACAATGTGTGTGCTCGGGTTGGGCTCAAGTAAACTCGCGGCCCACAAGTGTCGAGTAGTTCCGCGGCCCAAATAAGTTAGTTTCCTAAATTTACTAAACTACACAATTAGTCGTAACACGGTTTCTTGTAACATACACACATAACATTTAATCATAACAATCAAACATCACACATAACATTAATCATTCAGGTAATTGCACACGACACCACGTAGATCAAATTGTAAAACAGGATTTGCAAAACAAATGATATGCATAGGAAGGACCTTGAAATTTCGGGTTGTCACAGTCTAGGTAAGCTATAAATATAAATCGTGCCAAGGTTTGTCATCGTAATTCAAGTTTTTGAGCAAGTTTTCTTGAATAAATGAAGTTGGGTGTTATCCAATAGTTATATTATCGTTTTATCTCTATATCGATTAATCTTTTAATTGGTATTAGAGCCTGATCAATACATGTGAGCTCTTATAATCAGACGAGAATCGCGATAAGGGAATAAGCAGCGATGGAACAAATAAGGGATGTTCGTTGTTTTGTGCTTTCAAGTCAAAAACCTCAAAACCAAGGAGATCTGAAGGAATGGATCCCAATTCTTCTCCATTGTTGACTTATAGCAGGGTAGAAAGGCCCAAAGCCGATGATAGAAACTTCAGAAACTCGACATGTAGTAACGATTAAGAAGAAAAATACGACATCATTACAATGGTCATTGTTGAGCACACAAAGTCTCAATCTTACTAATCAGAAAAATGTTGGGGAATTTTCAGAAAACCGGACGATCAGAGAGGTGTGTAATCACTCTCAAATCAAATTATTTCGGTGGTTCTACTAAATAATTCAATCGGATAAAACTCTGATTTCGAGAATTAGAACAAAAGTATGGTTTTTTGTGAATTCGTATGAAGTCAGAGAGAATGATCAAAAACTTATTTCGAATTTTAGGGATTTTCTGCAGATAACTGCCATTGGGTAGTTATTATTAATTTTAAATTTTGAATTAAATTTCCGTAAAACTGATTGTATTTTTTATCCAAAAAATATGACGAATTTCAGCTCGACCCCAGCCAGGGGCTCTGCCCCTTGGACCCTGCTCCCAGGGGCGCTGCCCCGGGAACCCTGCCAAGGGGGTGTTGCCCCCTTGGAACCCCCTTAGAATACGGGTTCCGCCCGTACACTTTGAATTATAATAACTCAAACAAGTGTGCACTCCCGCACCTTCTAACTTGCTTGATATGCATTATAATTTGCTTAGATCACCAAGTCAATCCCGATTACACTAAAATATCTAACAAAAAAATATAACTCTAAAATCGGTTACAAACTGGTGTGTGTCTGATTTGAATGTTGATTGAGACTTGATTTGGTATCAGAGCATTAAAGAATTGATAAACCAAAATCAATCAAAAAACGCAGGCTTTTAAGATCATAACTCAATCTTGGAAACTTGCATTAGCTTGAAAGAAAACCACTTACAATGATCGACTCATAACTTGGGTATTTATAAGACTAAGGTGGTGTTTGTTTTTTGGCCAAAAGCTCTTCTGAGCACTTATGTCTGCGTTGTGCAGACGCGCGCAGACATAAGGGTCCTGCAGCTTGTTTGTTTTCTTGAAGATCTGCAGAGCTTTTACCTCTGCCTCACCTCTTCCCCAAACAGATCCTTCCCCATGTCATCAAACCTCTGCCAACCTCTTCTCCCTCTCTCCTTCTTCAAAACATCCATCTGCTCCAAAACCCTAGCTCCACCTTCACCTCCGACACCACCTCCACCTCCGCCACCACCTCCACCTCCCGACACCACCTCCACCTCCGACACCACCTCCACCTCCACCTTCCGACACCACCTCCACCTCCAACACCACCTCCACCTCCGCCACCTGCCACCACATCTCCGCCACCACCTCCACCACCACATCTCAGCCACCACCTCCACCACCACCATCGTCAAAACCCACCACCACCAAACCCATCAATTAAAACAAAACCCAGATCGGTGAGAGAGAGACCGTAGAGAGAGAGAGAGACCGTACAGAGAGAGATCGACGAGAGAGAGAGAGATAGGTGAGAGAGAGATCGGTGAGAGAGAGAGACCGTAG
The DNA here is from genome assembly GCA_030545235.1 of Helianthus tuberosus. Taxonomy (NCBI): domain Eukaryota; kingdom Viridiplantae; phylum Streptophyta; class Magnoliopsida; order Asterales; family Asteraceae; genus Helianthus; species Helianthus tuberosus. Next base: position 143,210,745 of record CM060410.1, on the reverse strand, counting down.
AGAGAGAGAGAGAGAGAGGCGGTGGTGTGATGGCGGAGGTGGTGCGGTGGTGGTGGTGCTATGGGCGGTGGTGGTGACAGATTGTAGAGAGAGAGAGTTCAAGGCAGAGAGAGAGAGTTCAAGGCAGAGAGAGAGAGAGAGTTCAAGGCAGAGAGAGAGAACTGTTGTGTGTGTTGTGTGTGTGTGAAGTGGTTTTTGTAGAAAAAAAAACCCTCTTCTCCTTGCAGACTGCAGACATTTGGTCCACCTCTTCTCCTGCAGATGTGGTCCGCAGACTGCAGACCTTTTATCTCTGAAAAAACAAACAGCACCTAAAAACTTATGACTCAAGCATCCTAATCTTACTCTAACTATTACCCCTACAACTATCGGATAATAGCAATTCGAATTATAGATAATTAAAGTAGCTTGAATGGTCGATGATTATACCAAACCAACTTATTTGATTAAAACTCAACACTCCACCGACTTGTGGATATGTTAATCAACCCACCCCTAAACCAACTTGTTTAGAGGTAAAATTTAAGCCCAACATGATGAACGGGTAAGGGAAGCAAGGGTTGAACTAGAAGCGGAATTTGCATTTCTTATGATAAAGGAATTTGCTCTATCAAAGCTTGTTATTAAAGCCGCCAGTCTCGAGATGATGTTTGAAGATAAGAAGTTAATAAAAAATTTGCTAGGATGTATACTACTAAGATGCATACCCATTGTAATTTCGATAGAGCAGCTTGCTTGCTGACTTGAAATCGATGACTCTACAAGAAGCAATTGATAGGCTAAAGACTTTTCATGATAGAATAAAAGGAGTGGTTAGGTGTCTAGAAAGTCAAAGTAACTTGTTGTTTCATCAATTTGAATCATACTCACAGTTCTAAAACTTCATTGAAAGTTGTGATCGGGGATGTGGGTTTACATCTAAGTGTGACCATGCAAAAGGTCGTGGTAGGGGTCGGAATTCGAGACAAGGCGGTGGAACAAGTGGTGGAGGAAGACTGAGGAACATAAAAAATGTAAAGCGAAAGATTGGTCCCAACTCCAATGTATCCGATGTGATCAACTTGGGCGCTTTGCTTCCCATCCAAAAGGCTTTCAAAAGCAACCACAACAAGCCATCTTTGCATAAGTTCACAAACCAAATCTAGCTTTGTTTATGGCAAGTTGCAACTTCTAAAAGAAGAAAAGGACATACTGGAACGATTCGAGAAAAAGCCTGATGAAAGGGGCTTTTGGTACTTAGAGGTAGTGGCGGATCCATAATTTTTTTCAATGATGTCACCACCGAGGGCGGATTCAGGAACTTATTTTAATGGACCGAAAAAGTTATTAAAATAAATTAAATATAAGGGAGATAATTAATTTGATAAAATTAATATAAAACGAAATATTATTCCATCAAGTTACACAAACTAATAAATAAATGACAAAATTACTTTTGGAAATAATATTATTGTTTTTCAGTTACTTGGCAGTTGGCTACTTGGCCATCGACCATTTCTTTCAGATAATCAGATGAATGGTAAACTTATAAAAAAAATCTAGTTGGTTACTGATATATATATATATATATATATATATATATATAAGATATCGGGCTCAAACCACAGGGCTCAGGGTTTTTTTTTTAACAGGCCCAATACCATTAAAATTAGGTTACCTTCTCTTTTCTTCTTCTTCTGTTTCTTTTCCTCTTCTTCTTCTGTTTACCATTCACGAGCAGAGCCACTTCAGCCACCTTTACAGCCTCTGGTTCCGCCGATGTTAGATCTAGTTCGCTTTTGTCTCCTTCCCAGCTTCGTCTGTGCCATCAAGATCAAGGTTTGGAGTCACCGTTCAAGAAAACATTGTTGTCACTCGAAAAACCCGTTCATACATCTCTAAATACGCCCGAAAATTAATTGTAGTCCAGTGACTACGTAGTCGCCTTAGTAGGTCCGCCCCTGTTAGAGGATTTATAACCATCGTTCAAGTCATGCAAAAACCTAACTAGCCTAGATAGCTATGCAGGGGCGGAACTACAATATAAGGAGCCGTAGCACGGGCTACGGCTCAACCCCGTATTCGCAGTGTTATTTTTTCGTTTTTATACAAAGAATACCCCTAAAAAATACGAGGATACCCCTAACCATAAAAATATGATAGTATAACACTTTAAATCTAATTCTTTTTACAAGCCCAAACATAATTGTTAATAACCTATTAAGCTAGCCCATTAGCCCAAGACCCAAAATATTAATAAAACATGCCCATTTATATGTTGATTATGGGGGCGGCAATGGGCCTGTTTTATACGCAATCGAATGGGCCCGGAATTTTTGAACAATGTCATAGTTTGTGCAGTCGAAAATGATTTTTTCATAAAGTAAAAGTGGATGACGTGATAGAACGATTTCAAGCTATGAAAAAAGAAGATGACAAATCTATTAGTTATTTGTTTTAGTTTATTTATTTATTGTCGTTTTTTTAATATTGTATGGTTGCACGATAAAAAATTTTTGGGATTCCCCTGATTTAATAGGCTGGTTCTGCCACTGTAGCTATGGTAAGTTGGGTGTCATATCCACCATGCAGTCAGTATTACACGAGTTGTTTAATTGATTGTTCTAGAATTTCATATAAAACTAATTTGTGAATTTGTTTTAGAAAACTAAATTGATGAATTTATTAAAAAGTTGTGAATGATTATGAGGAGAAGTATTCCTCCAGGTTTTGGATTCAAAGTGGATTCAATAAATTAATTAGTTTTAGCTGAATAAATCACACTGACATGATTACATAGATTAGTTAGTTGATTGTGATAAAACAAAAACAGTGTACTTTGATTGCAAAACAACGAAAAGTTATCACACGATTATCAATTGAAGATTACCAAACCAATCCCTTATCTACTATATCCCAATTACTACAACTCTTGGGAATTGAAAGAATCAAAACTAGGTTTCAAGTAAAAAATCAGTCGTTTACAATCAAACAAACACACCAAAAAGCAAAAGGCATTGAATGCTTAGATTGCCAAATACAAATAAAACCTAACAAATATCATCCACTTACAAGAATCCTCCACCTGAGGAAACCACAAAGCGATTAGTCGCTCATGTTCTTAATTTGCTCTCCAGATTGTATCTAGGGTTGCTTGATGGATGATGGTAAAATGACTAGAACAAGTGGAATCGTCAAAAACCTTGAACCAAATCACTCGAGGTCGCCTCCCACCTTGTCTCCACAAAAAAAGAATGAAAAGAATCCAAAGAACCCAAAATTTTGCGAATTTTAATGAGATTTACACCGGGCAAGTCGTAGCCTACGCCTAATGCGCACTGATCTAATTGTGTCTTGGTAACCGTAGGCTACGCCAAGCTGGCTGTGCAATTTACTTCTTACGCCTGTAAGCTAGCTTACAGCCCGGATGCTTCCAAAACTCCCTTTTTTCTCTCTTTTTATTTCATTGCTTCATTTCTCCACTCCGTCTTTTCTTCTTAACACTCCCGAATAGTCTTTTAAACCTATAAAGACACTCACAACTCGTAGTCACATAATTCCACACGAATAAACACATGACAAACATAATAATCAACATTTCACCCTATTAAATAACATTCCAACACCCGTTCATCAACGATGGTGCAAGTATTCACATTACAAGTAACCATGATTATTTTTCTGACCTAAATTTGACAAGGAAAGTAAGATTTGGAGACAGTTCCTGGGTCGAGATGAGATTCTGGGAAAGGGTTCTGTCATTCCGGAGGTAAAGGGGGCGAGCAATGTATACTTCCAAAAGTATACTTTATACCGAACCTGAAGAGTAATATTATCAGTCTAGGTTAAGCAACGAAGACGGGTTGCAAGGTATTAATTGAAGACAACTTACTCGGAACCATATGATTGCTGAAACTTAATTGATACAATCAAATAACATTGGAAGTGAAAACATATATCAAATCTCTAGCTTCTAAGCTGAAATACTTCTTATAAGGTACGAACAAACTATAACAATGATGACTTATACATAATGATTAAAGAACATGATCAACTTTTTAAAGTGAAAAAGGTGTTTCCGAACTCGATATACATGTACACTATAGATTATCGCCGCTATTGTCGCCAACCCGAACGATATCAAGATTAACTTCCAAAAATCCTAAGAACAAAAAAAAATGTATGTATATGAAATCCAAAAAAAAAACCTAGAAAGAGAAATCTCACTGTATTTCAATTATAAAACCTAACAATTAAACAAATTTCGGCCATACATGGTGCAAGCGACAATAAAGACATGATAACAAGGCTAGGATATTTTACACATTTAAAAAAAAAGTCCTGGGTTGACAATGATAAATTTGATTAATGAGGCTATCGGGTTGATTGAGGAAAAATCCCTGAAATTATTTTCTAATGTTTATAACATGACTTAGACGGTGTTTGGGATTCTTATTAGCTTTTTCAAAAAGCCAATAAGTTGAAAAAGTGTTCACCATTGATAAAAGTCATTTATTTTGATTTTTTGAGAACGATTAAAAAGTTGTTTTTTAACTTGTCATGTTTCAACCAGCTCCATAAAATGACTGTTTCGACCCAAATACGTTATGACTTGTAACCCACTATAAACAAAGATCACCTGAGGGTTGGAGATAATCAGCCCCATGATATATGTCATCAAGTCCCAGAAAGACTGAATCGAGTTTTGAACTCCTCCAACAACAGCTCTATCACATTCAGAAACTTGATCCTATTTCATAACTAAATCAGACATTAGAAAACAAGAATCTAGAGTCATTTCTACATATTGTGGGCTTTCTTATGACCTGCATTTGTTGAATGACTGATAGATCAAACATCCATAGGCCCAAACGTGACGCTACTACTCCAGCCATCAACAAGTAAGCCGATGTTGTGCTATTTTGCACCCATATTGAGCCAACACAGACCAAGAGGCAGATCCACTGCATATGAACAACATAAATCTTCAATAAACCAGACTACATGCACAAACTGTTTCGGGTCAAAATAGCTGGGTCAGGTTGACCATACAACAATTTGTCTCATTTTTTTATAAACAATCAATATATTGATCATATAACTGTTGGTTCAGGCCCCAATAAACACACTCAACACAAACTCACAATTGTGTAAACTTGAATGTGAATATACATAAGAAAAGAATGAAAAGCTTCTCTTACTATATTATCGAACAAAGGAGGGGTGTACATTTAATAAACTACTAAACTCCCTATTTATAATAAACAAACAAATAATTAACACATGCTAAGTAAAGCCTCTATCCACTAGCTGCTAAATTTTAGAACTACTTCAAGCTCACACGATCACATGCGACAAACCCGGTCAACCTTCACTACTAGAAAAGTTGTATTTTGTTACGGAAATTTCCAACGCAAAAAAATGCGTTGCAAATTCCAACACATTTGCAACCCATTTTTAATGGAAAAAAACACCTAATTATTGAAACAAATTTGTAACACAATAACTACACAAACAAAAGAAAATGCATTTTTCGTTGAAAATGCGTAACAAAATTTGCAACCCATTTGTAACAAAATTTTATATTTACAAATAAAAAAACACGTCTACATTAGACTTCATAAATAAATCACCACTTTCAACCTATTATACATATACTCCTGATAGTCCAACTATTTACAATTCTGCCATCACCTATTATACATATACTCCTGATAGACATCTAAACCACCAGATTGAAATTCAAAACCCTAAATCTTCAAATTTTCACCACTTCTGTTCTAAATCACCAAATTCCCCAAATTCATCCATCAATTCAACAAAATTCGGATCCTGTCGCTGGAAAGACACAAATCTGGTCGATCGTCACTCATCTCCGACGCGAATCACCGGCGAGATCCACATCTTCGTCGAGAATCACCGTCACACACAGCTCTAACGACGACACAGGCGGACTATCATTTCCTGATCCAACTGGATTCGGATCCACAATCAAACCGCCTGATTCTACTCGGACACTTATCTCTCCGTTGGATCTGATCTCCGTCTACAGGATAATGCGTTGTCCGGCATGAGAGGTCTCTCGGTCTTCATCTCCGAAATCCGTAACTGCCAGAACAAAGAACAAGAGTGTCTTCGTGTTTATAAAGAGCTCGTCAATATCCGCACTCGTTTCAAAAACGAAAAGGTTACTTTCCTCTTTTATATATATGCTTTTATTTTGGATATATGCATTATGCACAGTGGCTAGTGTGTAACTGAAATTGTGAATTAGTTTAGGTTAAATGTTAAGCTAAGTGAATTTTGCAAGTTAGGTTAGGTTTAGGTTGATTGAGGGAAATTTTGCAAGGGGAACGTTGTAATTGAACTCAATTGACCTAAAACGGTTGAGTCAACGTAGCTGAGAGATTCAGAATGCTTAATTGTGAATAGAAATAGTGTGTATGTGAGATGAGGATATTTGAAATAAGATTGTTGATCAGTGTGAATAGAAATAGTGTGTATGTGAGATGAGGATATTTGAAATAAGATTGTTGATCAGTGTGAATAGAAATAGTGTGTATGTGAGATGAGGATATTTGAAATAAGATAGTTGATTAGTGCGACATGAATTGAAATTTGAAAATCAGTTGTGTTTACGTAGCTGAGATGATTTAGTCATGTTTACGGCACTCATTTTGGATGCATTAAGATATGGGAGGTGTAGAACCACTCTTTACATCTCTCACGGGATCTATGCAGTTAATATCGCTATAGCGCACAGAGTATAGAACTGTCTCTGGAGTTGCTGGACCACTAGTCATCCTTAATAAAGTGAAGGTTAGTTCCTGTTTTTTCTTCAGTGTTATTACTATTGTTATCTGTATCATTATTACTATTATTATTTACGGTTATGGTTATTAAACGTGTGTGCCTTTGAACTTTCCAATTTATAAGCATGCTTACGTAGATGACACACAACATCAAGTAACCGGTTCATCCCTCTTTCTATCATGATAGGGACCAAAGTATCAAGAAATTGTGAACATCCTTTTAGGTGATGGAACAACTAGACGTGGTCAAGTTCTGGAGGTTGATGGAGAGAAAGCTGTTGTTCAGGTAATCGCCGCTTGGCATTTCATGCATACATTTTGTCTGTGCATTTGTGATTTTGAAAAGATGATCTATATTCTATTTATGTTTCTCAGTCATTAATTTAACGGGAGAAATATGTGACCAGTTGATTCACTTGTATCAGATGCAGTCTGTCTTGTAAATTTTGTAAGTGGGCATGACAAATGAAATTTATGATGGTATATACACCTTGCAGCATGATAACAATGATATAACTACCTCTTGGGAAAAAGCTTATACTAAATACACAGTTGCATAGCTAGTTAGCCATAAGCCAAAGTGCCTAATAATGTTGTTTACATAAATATAAACACGTGGGTAGATAATGCTAGAGGCTGCACCTTAGCTCTATCATTTCAACCATCTATTACTGTACCAACGTCAAGCTTTTTCTGTAGTGCACATAGTTATTCAAAGTTTTTTCTTGAGTAAAATGTGTAAATGAAGTCTACATGAAAGTAGTAAGTAAGTTAGTTACTCATTATTTTGCAGACTGCTGCACATAATTATATAAGTAAGGGACATACGTAATATTTTTGCACTATTTTGACCTAACGTAAACGTCATTGTTCTCTTGGACCAGGTTTTCGAAGGAACATCGGGAATTGACAATAAGTTCACCACTATTCAGTTCACAGGGGAGGTGCATAATTTTCCATCTATCCCATAATTTATCTGGATGCTAATTATGTTTTTTATCTGGATGCTAATTATGTTTTTTAAAAATGTCTTTGTTACATTTTTAGGTTCTAAAAACTCCTGTTTCTATGGATAAGCTTGGACGCATATTTAACGGCTCCTGGAAGCCAATTGATAACGGTCCTCCTATTATGCCAGAGGCTTACTTGGATATTTCTGGTAGCTTTTTATAACAGTGAAAAATGTGAACTATAATTATTTGTTCCCATTTCATCAAAAAAATATGCCTACACATGGTATACTCTATATATGTATGTATATTCACTAGTCTATTATTGTTTCAGGAAGTTCTATTAACCCTAGTGAAAGAACATATCCTGAAGAAATGATACAGACCGGTATCTCAACAATTGATGTCATGAATTCAATTGCTAGAGGACAAAAGGTTCCTCTGTTTTCTGCTGCTGGTCTTCCCCACAATGAAATTGCTGCACAGATCTGTCGCCAAGCTGGTTTATAAAACGACTGGAGAAAACCGAAAGCTTACTTGAGGTAGTTGTTGGACAATATTATACGCGATTTAAACATTCTTTATATTTGATGATTTAAACATTCTTGATTACTTATTTTTCCAGGGTGGCGGTGAAGAGGACAATTTTGCCATTGTCTTTGCAGCTATGGGGGTGAATATGGAGACAGCTCAATTTTTCAAACGCGCTTTTGAGGAAAATGGATCAATGGAGAGGGTTACTCTATTTCTGAACCTTGTAAGTCCTCCGTGTTTGTTTTTATTTGTTATTGTTTTAAACTTGGCTGGAGCTCGATAAGGCTCGAGGCTCGTTTCGAGCTTTTTCTCGAGCTGATCTCAAGTAGCTCGCGAGCCGCTCGGCTCATCTACACCTCTAGGTGGGACCAGTGTTCGTGAGGACCAGCATATTCTCTCAGCCGGGGTCCACGTTGTTGTTGGCACACCCGGACGTGTTTTTGACATGTTACGCAGACAGTCCCTTTGTTCTGATTACATCAAGATGTCTGTACTTGATGAGGCTGATAAAATGCTTTCAATGGGGTTCAAGGATCAGGTATATATGGTCAAACTAAATTCTACTAGGAGTAAGCAGTGTCTAACAAGTGGTTTTTCTTGTTCCAGATCTATGAAATCTTCCGGTTGTTGCCATCGATGGTTCATGTTGGCGTGTTCTCCGCAACTAACCGGTTAGGATTCTTGTGAAGCGTGATGAACTCACGTTGGAAGGTATCAAGTAGTTCTATTTGAATGTGGAGAAAGAAGACTAGAAGCTTGAAACACTCTGTAACCTTTACGAGACGTTGACTATCACAAGTTTCAGTTATTTATCATTTGTTTTTTTAGACATACGCATGTTAGTTTTGTTGTTTAAAAACACTAGAACTTGCGTTATGTATTATTTCGGTGAATTTAAGCAGGTTTTTTAATCTTTTCTATATATTTTTTGGTGATTTTTCATGCAATTTTCAGCATAAAAAACAATTTTATACAGAAAATTAAATAATATTCCAGTTTTTTTCTTTTTTTTTTTTATATTTTGTTACAAATGCGTTGCAAATTCTTTAAGAAATGGCGTAGGAAATGCGTTGCAAATTTTTAAGAAATGGCGTAGGAAATGCGTTGCAAATAAATTTCCAACACTATATTTCCGTTGCAAATACGTCACAAATCTTATACAAGAGTAATTAAAGAATCGTAGGAAATGCGTTACAAATTTCCAACACAATATTTCCGTTGCAAATGAGTTGAACTTTGTGTAGTAAATGTGTTGCAAAAAGTTTTCCACGAGGCTTTTTCCAACATTAGGTTTTTGTGACAAATGCGTTGCAAATTCAGATTTTCGACGCATTTGTAACGAAAAAACACGTTGAAAAGTTTCATTTTTCTAGTAGTGCTTGACCAGTTTCCTTATTCGAAAATGCCCCCATAATATTAATATTTTCTTCCATGCAAACTTTAATTCTCCAAGAATTCAACGTACAGATGGTTCATCCATATACCCATTATCTTTTTACTTGGTCTTCTCAACGTCTATTTTACCGTGACCGATAACGTGTCGACCCATGACCCGTAAACAAACCCGATTAACCCAACAATAACTTCTAATAACTTAATTTAGATGGTTATGAACGCTTGATAATATCTTGGGTAACTGTTCATCTACTGTAATTGTCATACCTGTGACCAGATTGACCAAAGTCCAGTTCGAAGGGTTGAGATTCGAGTCTCCATTAAAGGGTACAAAAATGTGGCGGAAATACCAATTATCGCGCTTATTCCTCTGCCTGTTCCAATTATGTATGCTAGTATTCCGTCCCACTCCAATGTGGCAGTCATCAAAGTCCCAAAACTGTCAATAAAGTTATCAAACTGATTTTCTTTTTAACAGTAAATTTTATACACCTATCAACCTGCACACGTATGGATTTGAACCCACACCACCACTAAGTAGAACCGGAGAAATAAATGTGACTAGTTCTTCAAAATGCAATCTAACAATTATTTTTGAAAATTTATAATGATGATATAGTGCGTTAAAAACTGGTGCAAATTTGACCATTTACTAAAGTATATATGAATGGGTAAATTTAGTGTAAGCTTATCCCTAAAGAGTGAATTAATTGGTAAAGAGGTTATAAAGTCATCAAATTGTTTTATTTAAAGGGAAATTGGATTTTAATAATCCAAATTATGACTCATTGGTCGATAATAATGCATACAACCAATGTGATCAATGGCAACATAACTTTTACTTTTGTTGCCAAAGACAATCTCACTCTAACGAAAAAGTAACTATGTATGACTCTAATGAACAATTGACTAATTTTTATCTCAATCAGAATGTTGTACATTGTTTTGAAACGATGTTAATGGAAGTTTAGGGTAAATAAAGTTACTAGTCCGTTAGAGTGAGATTGTCCCTAACAATGAGCGTGCAGATATGAATGGGTCATAATTTGTATTATTAATATCCAATTTACCAATGCCCGACCCATTGCCATCTCTACAGCCCTCCACTTGTTTATTTAGTTGTTAATTAATTAACCAACATGCCTTTTTTAGTTAGTGAATATTAATAAATTAAAACACATACAAAGGCAAATTTGTCACCAACTTCTTATAAAACACTTATTTATACCTATCCCCTTGTAGTCTAGTGGTATTGATGATTGTCCCTCATAGATGTGGTATGGGTTCAAATCCTTATAATTGCAAAATAACTTAGGAGTAAAAAGTTGTTTAAAAAAATACTTATAAATATACAGGAGAAATAAATATTGTATCACTTTTTTAACTTATCAAATTGCATAAAATAATTAAAATATAAGACATGTGATAGCTTTCTAGAAGAATTGATGACTATTTTACCATATAGTATAGTTTTAGTCTCTTCATGTCTCTAACAGCATTTACAACGTTGGTCAAAGTTCAAAATCCAAACCCATCACATCACCCGCCACATCATTCAAAACATCAACCATTCCAGACCTACTTTTTCCTCTAACAAATAGAAAAAAAGGCATGTGTGTATGTGGTGTGGTCCCCACTAAACCAAACCGGACCAGTCCGCTACACCAAACTGTACCACCAAAGTCAATCTCCTACAACGTGGGTGGTCTGGAATTGGTGGTTTGGTTTTGGACGTGGTATTTGGACTCCACATTGTGGATGCTCTAAAACTGTGTCTAACTAAAAGAAAAATCATATATTCAATTAGATTTAATCTCTCATTGTAACAAACATAGAAAACCTGAAAAAGATCAAGAACCACACCTACCTGAGGACTGTAAAATAGAGTAAAGCAAGGGATAGTCCTGGTAGAACCACGTCTTGTTGAAGGTACACTCGCCAAGCACGAATAAACGGACTGTCATATACCCCTTTAAAAGTACCCGAAGAAACGTCTTCAGAAGTGTCGTGATGGCGGCTAGTTTGTTCCAGACAAGTAGAAGGGGCTTGTTTTGGATGATTTGGCATGGTTAGTTTTAGTCCACGTTTTCGGTTGCTCTCTGATAGAGCTGGAATACCTTTATATACAGAGTTTAGGAGCCAGTACTGCAAGAAAGCTGAGAGTATGTTCCAGATTGCTAAACTGGCAGCCGATGCAACCATCGACACGAAACTGATGATGAATCCTGTGACAACAGGTGCGAATAAGTTGCTTATTAGATCGATTCTCCGGATTGTGGAATTCAACTTTGTTAGTAAGTTTGAAGAACTCCCTTCTGATATCACCACCACCCTGTCAAGATTTAAAATATGTCAATCTAGTTTTTTTAATCATACTTTAGGCAAAAAAACACTACTGTGGTTTTGAGATCATAAACAAAATCTAACAAGCTGACTTATATCACTATTTCGCTAGTTGTCGTCTAAACTATTAGATTTTTCTAGGACGGTTTGCAACGGACGTTTTGACCTCAAAAGTCAAATAAAAAACATAGCTGTTGTATAATTCTAGATAAGGGTAGTGATCAAAACTTTGTCTAAAAGTTTAACAAATAATTATGCTAATCCAAGATATTCAAATGACACAGATTGACCTCAAAAGTCAAACTAGCTTTCATGAATTATGCTCTAGAGGTAAAACAAGAAATGTGATCAGAGTAGAGTACTGACATATTGATTATTTAATCATCAAACTTATTAGATCTTCACAGAACTTAATCTGTTAGTGTTTCAACATGCGGTTTTGACCTCAAAAGTCAAACTAAATATGTAGAATCTTGCTCTAGAGCTATTAATAATAAACAGTTACTTTAACTACTTTTAGAGTAGTGGTGATTGAACTTATCTAGATGTTTGAACATGTATAACATTCATTGAAGGTCACAAGGAGTAAAATTTACCACTCTCTTTCAATTAGGATGGTTCCTGCAAGAGTAGAAAGAACCGCAACAGCTCCGGAGAGATTGGTTAGCACAACAAGCACAGAAAATGTAGGGACGTTGGTGACACGCAAATCTGGAGAGATTAGAAGTCCAACCACCGTGACTCCCGCAATGATAAATGAGAGATTTTGTGTTAAGAGCCAAAAACGTAAAACCTGTCAAGTTATAAAAAAATGAAGAACATGTATAGTTGCGGATTCAGAAGTTCTATAACAATTTATTGGAAGTTTTTAAAGGGTTAGAACAAAGGTCGGCCCAACCGGAGTGAATGCAAGGGGCTTTGGTCATCCACTTCCCTAAGGACCCTAAATTCGGAAAAGAAAATTATATGTATACACACAAATGATACATGAATCATAGGATCAAAAGCGAAGAACATCTTCTCTTTATCAAGAAGGGCTCCAATTTTAATATCTGCTTTGGTCCCCAAAAAAGCTTAAGCCAGCCCTGGTTAAAACGAAACTCAACCGCGTGATGGGAACCATTCAAGATTAGCTATTACAACTTTGACTTGACAAGGAGAGATAAAAAGGTTAATGAATAATAATTGAACTTTTTTTAACGGCGAACACACACACCCCTAAAATCTACTATTAAATTCACCTATTGCCCCACTTTGTGGAACGCGAACCCGCATCACTTTAGTAGGGATAATCACCTGGTGCCACTAGACCAAGAGGCCATCAGCAGGAATAATTTAGCCACCAAGCATTGTAAAATTAACTAAACTGCATTGTGGTATAAGTTCTTCTTAATCTTTGTTTTAGTTGTAAAAACATTACATTATTTGGTTTTAGAATTCTTATATATATTCAACATATTCTGCAGAACAAATTATGCAATTTGGATAAGATCTATCACAATGAAAAAATATGAAAAAAAAAACGTGTTACTTGGAAAAATTGCAAGCTTTTTTAATATGTTTAAGAAACATAATAGAGATAGATGATACACATACGAACGAAAATCCAGCACGCAAACAACTAATATTGTACCTTCGGATATGTGGAGTTATCGATCCATTGGCCTACAAGGGGACCAAATAATGTGGTTGATGCCGACTCGACCACCCCATAGGCTGCAGCCATAAGCAAAGAATCCGGCCAAATGTTTATCATATACAACCCAACTGAAAACTCCCATGTCCTATTTTAATAATTAAAAGTAAAGTATGTTATACAATCAATCAACATAACAAGACATTTGTATGTTACAGTTGTATATGAACTTAAATTGAAGAAGTATTATTTAAATCAAGTATTTGAAATTAAAATATTATAGTTTTCTAAACCATAGATAATGGATGCATGCATAAATATCCTATTTTGTCACATATGAGCCATTGCTTTTTATTGGTTACTCAATCGCGAATATCAAATCGCAAATATCAAATCGCAACATTGCTTTTTATTGGTTACTCAATCGCAAATCGCACGATCGGCGGCAATCAATTACCCATAATTTCTCCCCCAATTGTCATTCGAGTCGGTTGCAATTAGCAATATCGCCATTTACTTGTTTGGGTCATTATCTCTTTACCTGTGTATTTGTTCATTTAGGCTAAATACATTTGTAATATATGAAAAAAGTCTTGGAGGCCACTTTTTGGAGGCCCTATGCCTTTGCCTAAAATGCTAAGCCTATCGGTGTGGCCCTGATTTAATGCATTAATTTGTATACTTGTACTTAAAAGGAAACTCCACCTACAACGGGTTTGGGCCACTTGGTCTAGAACAAGTTTAATGATTCTTGTTTTCTAAAAATAAACATATTTAATGCATTAATTTGTATACTTACTTAAAAGGGAACTCCCAAGCAGTAGAGATACTTATATAAAGCTTCAGTTAAGATAAGTCCTAAAAAGATGTATTATGAGAGAGAGAGGGAGAGAGACTGCACCTGGCACCCCATCTGGCTAAGAAGTGGCCCAAATACAGATTAATGAGAACAGATGTAGGGATATCATCTTGATGATGAGGAAGGAGGTGCTCATCCTCCATTTTCACAGAGTACACCTCCTCCATTTCTCTCTCATTATGCATGCCTCTCTATTTAATCTATCTATCTCTTTTCACATACACATCCATCCACAGGTTTGCATTGATATTTATTTGTAGATGGAGAGGATGTAAATTACTTTTATACCCCTCCAGATATAGCCATCATAAAACGTGACAATATTAACAACTTGTGATCATGTAACGTCACTAAGTATTATTTTTTTAAGTTGATTCATGTATTAAAATTATGTATCATATTGTGATATTAATACCAGTTTCATCCAGTAACATCTAAACGATGAAAATGTTATGTATGATGTTTTTTTAAGCAAACAATATTTTCAATGTATAATACAATAGTTTTGATATAATGAAAATTTTATAGTTTTACGTTTCTTTTTAAATTTGATACAGTTTTCAATTTTTATGCGTATATTGACTATCAAATTGACCAACTCTTTCTTTTCGTATGAGGTAAGTGTTGAAAATATTATAACTTTTCATATCAATGAATTATGGCATGGTTGTAAAAGTCCCTAGGCGATTTTAAATTGGTCAATTGGGGAGTTGCGAGTACTCGGCCTAGACGAAGAGTATTCAGGGACATGTTAAATTATAAAAAAATTCCTTTTCAGAAAATTATATATTTGTCAAATATCATAAGTTTATTAATTATATATAACAAAATATGTGAATATTAATATATATAAAAAAATACATGTTAATATTTCATAAATTGATCATAACTCATTCCTTGAAAATGATACTTATTCTTTAATATGATATAGATAAGAATTATGTTTTTATTTTTTAAATGATGTTTTTTAAAATCAAATAACCCCCGCTTGCGGTATGTGCATATAATGTATATATGTGTGGGCGCTCGGGGACAAAAATGAAAGTGCACTAATTTTAACGTTATTTTACTAATTTCGTGAAAATAACGTTAAAATATGGAGGTGGTTAATCATGCATCATGTGGTGGCGTTGATAGTCGAAAGACAAGGGGGTATATATACTAATCGACCTTTGTCTCGCTAAGTGTTATCTGTCTTATGTCCAAGGTTTGATGCAAAACTACTATCGAGTTGGGGGTCTCACTGGAAGCGGTCTCTCTATTCTTATGGAGTAGATGTAATGTTGTCTACATCTTACTCTCCTCAGAACCTACCTTAGCTTTGTTATTGGTGGAATTTACTTAGCATGATAATGATGATGATGATTTTTAAGTCAAACTCAGCCCAAGTTGACCAACTAGATCCTATTATGGTCGAGGTTGCCCGCATTTGATCAATTCTGAATAATTATGCGGAGTCGAAGAAAATTGCCTCGAAAACATACCTTGTTACGATTATTGTTATTTGTGATGTTTGTTTTTGCTTTTATGAGCTCTGAATTAAATGAAATGGGCTATTCATTTGGGCTTCAATGATTGATTCGGTGTTGGGCTAAGAAGCTGGGCTGGTTTTTAGGCTTGGAGCTGAGGTCGTGGGTTTGGAGTTGTTATAAAAATACTTTTCACATCGCTCCTTTCTCTCTCACGTGTAGGCAATTAGGGTTTTCTCTTTCGGTTCAACAGATTCATCTGCTTGTTTTGTGTGAGTAAATTAGTGTTCGTCTTTGGATTGGTGGTTGTAGTGTAAAACTCATATATTTTAGTGTTTGATGATAATCGGTTTGCATATCTTGTTGAGTTTGAGTTGGTTGATCTCAGTTGAAATCCATGTTTTGGGACAGTAAGAATAGATTTTTTTTTTGAACGGCGAAAATTCTATGATTATAGAACGAGGGCCAGCAAGTTGTAAAACCCGAAAGTACAAGAACAAACGAAACAAAAGAAAAGCAAGAAACAAAAACAACTTACAACATTACTTAAGTATATCTCTTATATTAAAATCCTTCCATCTCTCCCTATTCATATTCTTTAACTTCGACCTTTCTTTGATCCACATAAACGATAATTCCTTTATATCATCAACCGTCTTCGTTATCGACCCATTTCTTCCATTGAAAATTAAATCATTTCCGGACTTCCATATTTGCCATATTGTTATCATAGCAATCGCCGTAATTAATTTTTTCCATTCATTCAACCCGTTGTAATCCTGTACTTGCTGGAGCACTTCGTCACATGAGTCACATTCCTCGCATGAAGGTAGCTTTAGCCATACCACCATGACGTTCCACCAAATAGCCCGGGCCAACACACACTTCGTCAAGAGATGCTCTACCGTTTCTTCATCATTTCCACATCTTGAACATAGCTGATCTCCTATATTGATACCTCTTCGTATTAACTCCATTTTTACCGGGACTCGGTTCTTTGTAGCTCTCCATACATATAAATTCACTTTCATTGGTACCCATTTGTTCCAATACTTCCAGCCCGTATCATTTTCTGTTATGCCAGCCTTCGTAATTCCGTTTCTAATTAACGCCACTGATAGTTTTTCCGGTTTCGTTCTCCATCTCCATGTATCTTCACAGTTTCTTATCTTGCACACTTGTAATGTTTCTAATAATTCCGCATGTTGTTGACACTCATGAGCCTCCCTTTTGCTCCTCGTTTCCATGCCCATTCCCATGTAGTTGTTTTCTCTCCTATGTTCACGTACTCACTGACCTTAGCATTTTTGTTCTCCGCCAAAGAATATACTGCAGGAAATCGATCTTTTAGTGTTACTTCCCCAACCCATAAGTCTGTCCAGAACTTCGTTTTGCAACCATTTCCTATTATTGATATTAAGTTTTTCTTTAATGACAAATTTATCTCCCCAAAAGCCTTCTCAATACCGCTAACATCTTTCCATGTTCCACTAAATTTATTTTTCATGGGTATTAAAGATGTCGAGTTACGTTTAGCATGAATACTGTCTATAACTCTTACCCATAAAGCGTTTGGATTTTCCTTGTATTTCCACCACCATTTCGCTAAGAAAGCTAGGTTTGCACTACGAATATCTCCGATCCCTAATCCACCATACCCTTTTGCTTTTACCATTTTGCCCCACGCTACCCATCTCATTTTACACTTACCATTCTTTTTTCCCCATACAAAATCTCTTCTTGTAGCCTCCAAATCTGCTATCACTTTTTTTGGTGCTGAAAATATTGAGAGAAAATAATTCGGAAGTGCACCTAATGCTGCTTTTGCTAAAACAATCCTCCCCGCCATCGATAGACTCCTTGCCTTACATGATGAAAGCTTAGAGCTAAATTTATCAACTATTGGCTTCCAGTTTTTTACCCTCTTCATATTTGCTCCAATTGGTATCCCCAAAAAGTTAAAAAGGTGTTTTCCCAGATTTACAATTCAGACACTTTGCCATACTTTCAATTTCTGTTTCTTGTACCCCTACCCCAAACAATCTAGATTTTCCCAAATTTACTTTCAAGCCTGAGCAAAGATAAATGCATCTAAGAATTCTATTCAAATTCTTAATATTATCTTTTGACCATTCCCCTAGAAACATTGCATTATCCGCATAACACAAATGTGAAACCATCGGCCCATCCCTTGGTAAGACAACCCCTTTAAATAACCCCGCCTTTACCGCCTTTTTCATTATAACATCTAGAGCCTCAAGTGCTAGGATAAATAAGAATGGTGATAATGGGTCCCCCTGACGTAGTCCATGGGACATAGTAAATTCCTTCGTTGGCGACCCATTTACCAATACCGACGCCCTGCTTGACTTTAAGCTTGCTCCAACCCATTTTCTCCAGAGAATAGGGAAATTCATTGCTTTTAAATTGGATAGCAAGAACTTCCAATTTACGGAATCATATGCCTTTTCAAAATCTACTTTCAATATGAAAATCTGTTTTTTACTTCCTTTAGCCCAAGAAATTATTTCATTTACTATTAGCGGCCCCTCTAATATATATATGTTCCTTCTATAAACCCGGTTTGAGTATTACTCGCCAAGCCGGGTATTACCGGTTTTATTCTTTGTGCCAATATTTTTGCAATAACTTTGTATATTGAACCAATCAATGAAATGGGTCTAAAATGTTTAACTAAAGACGGATCACGTACCTTAGGAATCAAGGCAATAAAAGATGCATTACATCCCACTGGAATACTTGGTTGTTTATGGAATTGTTTCAGCACATTCATTATATATGGTTCCAAATGCGTCCAATATTTCTTCATGAATTTGAAAGTCATCCCATCCGGACCTGGAGCTTTATCCTCACCACATGCCCAAATTGTCTTCTTTACTTCTTGACTTGTAAAGTCTTCCACCATTGTTTTTGCCTGTGCCTCTGTTAGTTTATTAAAACCTCTCTTATCCATTGTTGGTCTCTTCTTCATAGGTTATTCAAACATATTCATGAATACCTTCATAATTCCCATCTTTACCTCTTTTGGTTCACTAACCATCTTTCCATCTATGCATATTTGTAATGTTTCTTCATTGTGATTTAAACAACGTTAGTTATATGTTTGATAAATTTCTTCATTGTGATTTAAGATTTTCTTTAAAAATTGAAATTAACTTGGTACTCATAAGTTAGTGATATGTTTGATAAAAATAAACAGAGTTAAATGTCATTTTAGTCCCTGTGGTTTGGGTCATTTTGCCAGTTTAGTCCAAAGGTTTCATTTTTAACATGTGGGTCCAAAAAGGTTTCACTGTTGCCATTTTAGTCCACTGTGTTAACTTCATCAATTATTTCTGTTAACGAGAAGGGCGGTTTGGTCATTTTGTATGGCTGAATTGTCTTTCTAGTTAACAGAATTACATATAAAACGACCGAATTGCCCTTCTGGTTAACAGAAAAAATGAATGAAGTTAACCCAGTGGACTAAAATGGCAACGGTGAAACCTTTTTAGACCCACAGGTAAATGAAACATTTGGACTAAACTGGCAAAATGACCCAAATCATAGGGTCTAAAATGACATTTAACTCAAATAAACAAATACAAAATCTTTTGATTTTCGGTAAATGAAAAACATATTGATATCGTAACCACCGAATAATTAAATAGAAATCAAAATTGCAAATGGTCGTCCATAACCACCGAATAATTACTTAATTACTAACGAGGCCTTTCTCTTTTAACTTGATATAGTAAACTCTAGGTAGAAATCAAAACGGGGTAAGATCAAATAAAAAGTTTATTTTGCCTAAGTAGGATGAGAAGGAATCTTAACCATTCATTTTTTAAATCAATGGTTAAAATGAAAGTGTAGGAGAAAGGAGGAGTGCAAGGGTATCTTGGGAAAATCCTATTTATGGACTTTCTCTCTCCACATGCAAGGCACATGCATATTTCACCCCCGTTTTTTAAACGTTCATAACTTTTTTATACAACATTATTTTTTCATAAAAATTTCACCGTAAAATCGAGCGTCTTTTTATCTTTAATTTGAGTACCATATTGCTATATAAAATATGAAAACTAAAAAAAACTCACTAAAATGTGTTGTATTTCTATGTTGTATAACATTTTTTTGTGCTGTATTTTTGTACTATATTTTTTTGCTAAATTTTTTGTGCTGAATTTTTTTGTCTTAATTTTTTTTTTCTCAATTTTTTGTGCTGGATTTTTTTGTACTACATTTTTTGCTGAATTTTTTTGTGCTATATTTTGTTGTACTATATTTTTTTGAGCTATATTTTTTGTACTAGATTTTTTTGTGCTATATTTTTTTTACTAGATTTTTTGTGCTAAATTTTTTTGTACTAGATTTTTTTGTTGTATTTTTAAAAAACAAAATGGGTGCCACATGTCATTTTTACTCATATTTATAAGGACCAAAATGCTCTTCATTCCTACTTATTAGGAGTGCCACATGTCATCATCACAATCCTTCTTAGGCTACTTAGGCAAAATCCACTTTTTAGTGGATCCTTCCCCTCCATTTCTCTTTTATTTGTAACTAGGTTGATACCTGCGGCCGCGTTGCGGCGCGCTAAAGTGAATTGTTTTCGGTTTAAACATTTCAGTTGTAGTAATGAAGTTGATACAAAAAGTTGATGTGTCTGAACATGACATATTAAGAGAATTATAGAGGTACGAACATACCCGTCGGTCCTGTGTCGAACCTCGACCCGGCCCGTCAATCCTGTCTCGATCGGATCCACTTCCTTGGGCTTGAATGCCCCATCATCAGTTTGCTTCCAATGTAAGGGAAAACAATAATAATCAGCAGTTATTTAAACATTTGGGCAATTCTTCTTATTAAAAATTTAAAAGAATGAAATGCAAGGTAAACTTCTAAAACAAACAATTGATTACCAGTTCCAATATCATATCCATTTTTCAGAAATTACTTAAAAATGTATGGTATGTAAAAAAACTTAATTAATGGAAGAAATAAATATCACAATGCCATCGTCGCCGTTAACGCCACCATCATCGGACACTGCTAATTTACACAAATTTACCAATCGATTAAGACCAAATTTCTCAACAAAGGATTAACACCAAATTTACCAATCGATTAACACCTAATATATTTTCCGTATCACAAATCAACCAACTCAGCGAGAAGCATACCGCAAGCACATGGCTCAATGAAAACATAACATAGGTTAAATTAAATTTTAAATAACTAACATACAACTTCCTAACGCCGGAATCACAAATGTCAAACAAATCTTACTTCGATTAGCCGCTAACGTTCGCAAAGCTAAACCAAATCGATTACTGATAATGTAAACTGAAATAGAGAATGTAATTAGTGAAACTTTACCGGGTCGTAGTTGATGGCCAAGTTTGCCGCTGGAAATTGAGGAATAATCGTATCTGTATTCTCTTTCTTGTTGCTGGAGATCGGCAAGAAAAAAAAGTTTATAACAGTTGGTAGTTATGGATTGTAACGAATGATGAGTTGATATTGTAAAATAAATAAAGATGACATAATAATTTACTCTTGTATCACTTGCAAGTTGTAACTTCCAAGTGCAGGTTTTGCTCAAAATATAACCATACCGTAGGTGTGTAATATACAATACATTTTAAAAATGGAGCAAACATGAACACATGACCCGATCCCAACTCGAACAATAACTCGAACATGACCCTATTTTTTTATCAGTTTCTCTCAGATGAGCATGATTCATCATCATTGAGCCAAGCAACAACCCTATCTCGTCACGATCATTATTCAGTAATATTCATTATCACTGAGCTAAGCAACAGCCCAGAAATGCAATGGTATATTTATGGATTTCCATTGGAATATACAACGAAAAGTGTGTTTTTAGGTCACACACACACACGAAGCATGTATAAGGAGGCAAATGAGGCCACAACTGTCTACGTAAGCCCGTCAAAGGCAACGACCACCAAAAAAAATTGATCAAACAAAGCATCACCATATAAACAAAGAACCGCTACCTTATTTTGTTTATCACAGGCATAAACATTAGGGTTCATGTGAGGGGTTCCCCGATCATCATCACCACCCTATCCATTCATCATTTTGTTTATCTTAGATGAATCTTGCATCATCATCATCGATTTCATCTCAGATTCTGTTCAAGTCATCATGATGGACTGGAAAAGCCCTAATTCATCGTCATCATCATCAACGTCACCCCTCAGTTGAAAAACCACATCATGGCTACAGAAAACTCATAACTGAAGACACTAAAAAAAACAATAGACAAACTCATCGAATGGGTTCCAATTACAGGTAAAGACCAAAACAACAGAGAAATAAACTTACCTTTAAAAGGCAAAGTGAGGCGAAATTAGAAGGTAAACAACAACTTATTTCCTTGTAGAGATTATCCATGATTCATAACCTACGGAATTTGCATGTAATTTAGAGAAAATAATATGGAATTGGGGAAACAATAAAAGTAAAAGTAAAGAACAAAGGATGCATCTTACACTTGCGGCTAAGCTACAAAGTATCTGATAATAAGCATAAACACAAAGATTTCCAAATCTAAAAATCGGAGAGAGACACAGATAGAAAAAACGCCGCAACACACACGCCACCTAAGGCGGCCAGCCAGATCGAGCACCGGCGATGTCCGGGTGTTTTGCGTCCATCGGGAACAACATAGGTTAGATTACAGGGCACTGTCTTCACCGGAGACGGGAGGCGAAGCGGCCACCGTCTCCACCTTTTTTTCCGGTAACAACAGAGAGAAGAGGGTGAAGTCTTTTTCTCTATCTCTCTTTGTCTGAATTCAGAGGCTGGGAAGCACATAAAAGGCAACACCGTCCATAAAGAGACAAACGAATGGCTGGAAGTCATCACTGAGACACTGACGTGGTCTGTAGCTTTTCCTTGCCTCTCCCTCTGTTCATCAGATGTAGTTGTAGTCTCTGTTTTATTTCTTTATTTGTTCAATCGATTACAGAAGCTTACCGGCGGTGAAAGGTCTGCGATGACAATGGTGATGACGCTTTCCTGCTTCTCGTTCTGTCTTTCTTTCCCTCTCGATGGCGTATGGTGTATGGCTTCCTGAGAAACCCTAATGTGTGTAGACGAAGAAAGAATAAGCGTTGAAATAATTATGTGCTAAGGGGGAAATGAAAGAATGAAAACTGTAGTGGGGAAAAGCCAAAAGTCAAGAAGTTGCCTGGCGCAAACATACGATGGAAATTGATATATATAATAATGTTATGCAGGCGTTTGTCGGAGATATCCGACAAATCACCACTAGACTTCAAAATCCAAGTTTTTTTTTTCTTTTTATGGTTTTGTTTTATTTGTCAATGATCAATCAGCGATCACTAATGAATACTGTCATCAGTGGTCTTTCATCGATGCAACTCTTTTTTATCGACCCTTAAGAAACTTGCTATAGCTATTTTCTCTTATATCTTACCCTTAAACTTTTAACTTGCTATAGTAAACTCTAGGTAGTTAAAAGAACTATTTTATGAAACTATTTATTTGGTTACTAGTTGTGAATTGTGATGGCGTAGGTTGGAATTGGCTTAAAAGGAAAAACCTTGGTGAAAAGGGTATTGATTGTATCTTTTTTAGAGATGCAAGCCATTCTAAAGCTTAGAGCATTCACATCCTGGGAATCAAAATCTGTGTGTGAGGTTTTTAAAATATAAAGAGTATAAAAAGTGGTTGTGAGTAGAGGAGAGAGAAAATGTTACTGTTCATCTGTATATTTGGGGGACACTGTTCACCCACTATAATTTTTTAATATATACTGAAAGTGGTTGTGAGTGTAGGAGATAGAAAAATGTAATGATAAAGGTATTAAAATATTATGTAATTGAAAAAGAGAGAGAAAAGGTATTTTTTTTAGTGAAAATATATTGATATAGAAGTTGTTTTTAGTGGAATGTATATATATTTTTAGGGAGCTGGATGTGAATGCTCTTATAGGTTCTCATTTATAGCTAACCAAGTGTGTTATGCAGTTCTAGCCCTAGCCCCTTTACTGTACGTATCTATAAGACTGTCTCCAATGCTTCAAGTGAAGGGGATGCATTTACTGATGTGGAGGCAGCATGTGTGAAGGATGCAATGGAGTGGGTGATGAAGGAGAAGGCTTGTAGGTGGGGAAGTGCAACCAAATGCAAGAGAATGGTGGGCCCATGTGAGAGAGGTGATGTGGAAGAGAGAGGATGCATGTGAGAAGGATGTGTTTGAGTTAAAAAGAGGAGAGAAAGTGCATATAAGAAGAATGGGTAAAAAGCTGATATGGCAGTAATGAGTAGGATGCATATAGTAAATGCAGGCCATTGCATTGGAGACAGTCTAATATTATTGTTTATATACAAGCATAAAACTATTTATCATTTATTCATCAACTGTTAGTATGTTATTAATAAAACAAACAAAAATACACATTTAAAACAAACATCAAATTTAATTAGATTTTAACAATCTTAACTTTGACCAATTGGCCGGTATTAATCTCAACTTAAGAAATTCCTTAAGACAGTCCCAACTTCATATTATTTTCCTCCACCTAGCCTTTTCTAACTCGATTAGTTTTTTGCTAATGCAGCAGCTTATGGGACATAAAAACTTGGTTATTTGATGACATAGCTGTTATGTGGCACCATCACCACCGCCACCTAACTCAGACTACCACCACCAAATGGTGGTGGTGGAAGAGGTGGAGGTGGTAGCCGAAGTTAGGCGGTGGGGTTACCGAAGTCTGAATGGGTAAGTGTCGAACCAGTAATATGTCTAAACCATTAAGTGTTGAACCAGTAAAAAAGCTGAACCATTATGTGCTGGTATAATGCTTAACCGTTCAAAAGCAAATGTCTAACCAATTCAGATAAGAGGTCTTAACCATTCGGACTCGGTATAATGCTTAACCATTCAGACGCAAATGTCTAAATCATTCAGACATATGCTCACGAAACAAACAGTCTAAACCATTAAATGTTGAACCAGTAAGAGGTCTAAACCATTAAGAGCTAAACAAACGGCCACTTAGGTGGTGGTGGTGGTGCCTGATGGTGGTGGGTAGGGATGCAAACGAGCCGAGCCGTGCCCAAGCTCTACCAGGCTCGAGCTCGATTAACTTATGAGAGCTCGAGCTCGATTAACTTATGAGAGCTCGAGCTCGGCTCGTTGATATTTTCTCAAGCTCGAGTTCGGCTCGTTTATTATCTGTTAATTAATATATTAAATGAAAAAATATAAATAATATATTTTTCAGGCTCGTGAGCTCGATAAGTGAATCTCGTTCTCGAGCTCGTTTACAAAATAAGCTTATTTTTAGGTTCGGGTGTGCTAGTAAACAAGATTAAATAAGATAGGCTCGGTTACACTAAAGCTCGATAAGGCTCGACGAGCCTGACGAGCTTCACATGCCAGGCTCGAGCTCGGGTTCGATAAACAAACGAGCTTTTAGTTTAGGCTCAAGCTCGGCTCGGGCTCGATAAGGCTCGGCTTGTTTCGAGCTTTTTCTTGAGCCGATCTCGAGTAGCTCGCGAGCCGCTCGCCTCGTTTGCACCCCTAGTGGTGGGGCTACATAACAGTCACATCAACAAATACGCAGGTTTCTTTGGTACATTAACAAAAAAAAAAACTAATTGAGTTGACCCCCAACTGGAAAAGGCACGGTGGAGAAAAATAATGTGAAAATTGAGACTATCCTAAGGAATTTCTTAAGGTGGAATTAATGTCGGCCAATAGTCAAAATTAGGATTATTAAAATCCAATTCCGAGATACTAGTGTTGTTTGAGACCGAGTCTATTTATAAAACCAACCTGAGAGCATGCCATGTATATAATAGCATAATACTACTTGAAACCTAACCAAGTTTTATACACAAGTGTAGTTCAATTTACAACTTAAATATTACAATTTGAACATTTGGGAAGGAAAAAAAAACACATCCTTCACCCTTTCATTGCAGGTTATAAAAATGGGAGATTCTAAAGGCAGAAACCCTCTAACAGATAATATAAAAGAAAACAAAATGATAAACCGGACTTCGATCAGTTCATCAAAATTCACAAAACCTAGAAAATCACACTGTTCATCGTCGTAAACCAAAACCAGAAAACCTGTCGATTGTACAGAAAGATTTAAAAAGAACACAGCTTTGAGAACACGAAAAATGCATCAAAAAACCCCGCCCAATTTCGTACAAATGATTTATACGATGAACAAATCCAAGATCCCTGCAAAAGAAACTGAAGCAACATGAGTAGAGTATACCATCATGAATAAATCTGCATATATTTTCATATCATGTCTCAGATTCTTAGTTTTTTTTTTTCATTTTGTGGGTCCTGTTTTCCGTTCTTTTTTTTTTGAACTTACAGTAACATAATCTCTTTTCTTATCATATAAATAACACCCATAAAACCAAATTTTTAAAAGGCAAAATGAAACAACTTCAAACAGACACAAAGGAAATGAAACAATTACCACCACAGAGATCCAACTTTGACTTTGAAATGGTAAGAACATAATAATACATAATACTATCAAGGTTTTTTACACCTAAAAGATTCTTATTCTCAACAATACATTCATATACAAGATTTCAAATATGTTTTTATCTTCTGGAATTTAAAACAGTCACGTATGAAGCAAAACGTCATCAATTTTCCACTCGGAAGTCAAACATTGACTTTTATTCGACATCATACCTTCATTAGGATATCTTTCCACGTCTTGTTCATAATCAGTTATTACATATACCATATTAAAGATTTAGGGGTAAACCGATTTAGTTGCATCTCTTTGTTAGTCATTTAAAGGCACCAAGTGATCATATTGCCAGCTAAATTAAGATGGATACGAACAGAAAGAGACATGTATAAATTATAACCATAAAGCAGCTTCATGTTACTTGCTAATGATACAACTTCGTTTACTATATGATCATGCTAAAGGTCACAATAGTCATTTATAGGGGAAAGTTACTGTACAAATAAAGTTAACGTACTAAACGTACAAATAGCATGAAAAAGCAAAAAGCAAAAAGCACACGGTGGCATTTTTGTAATTATCTGCTTGTAGGGTAATTATCAAAATTACTATACAAATGATACTGTAGAGTAATTTTGATCTTGTAGGGTAATTTTGTAAAATGTTCTTGTAGAGTAATTTTGATCTTGTAGGGCAATTATCAAAATTACACTACCCCCCCCCCCCCCCCTCCCCCAAGCCCAAACTAAAAGCTAAAAACTAAACCATAAAGCTAAACCCCATAACTAAATGCTAACAAAATTACTCTAAAGGATCATTTTACAAAATTACTCTACAAGATCAAAATTACTCTACAGGATCATTTGTAGAGTAATTTTGAATTGTATATTGTTTGATAAACTTACAGGGTAATTTTGATTCACTTGTAAAGTAATTTTGATGCAAAATAATTTTGATAAAACTGTAGAGTAATTATTATATATATCAATTCCTATCGATACTTTGCGCCAGGTCTCTTTTTGACCTTTGCCTTTCTGCCACTTAAGTTTCATTTCTTTGATTTTTCATTTAACTTAAAAGACATATATTTAAATAATAATTTCTATGTCATATTTCGTTAATTTGAAAGAACGTGAGGAACCGACTTAGTGCCATCCAAATAATTAGTATCATGGTATTGCTAATTTATTTTTTATGGTTTTCGATATAGCAACTTTATTTTTGAGAGTTTTTCTTTCAGCAGTGTATTAATACCATAAAGTCATTTAAATTCATTAAGTTATTTTTTTCATCTATTAGATCATACGTAATGAGGCTTTATAGGGGCGTGCAAGGTTTTGATAATGCCCTTACACCATTCCCTATGGGCATTATAGGGGCATGAAGAGGGGGAGACATTTCTTGAATAATGCCCGATAAGGAGGTAAAACAAGGAAACTAATAAATGAAAGGGCATTAAGAAGCTTTAACCATTACATGAAGCATTATGATGGTGATGTGGAAAAAAATGCCTCTTTAGGGGCATTAACCATTACCCATGGTCTTAGTGAAAGAGTTTCTTGCTTCCCCTCAACTTTCAATCATTTTCACCCTCCGCTTTCTAAAATTTTTATATATTATATCTTTGATCCTCTTGACTTTTTAATATGTGTCGGTATAAGTTCGAGTGCCATCATCTATGCTTTACGTCATATGAATCAGTTGGTGTTATAAATTTGTGTTCGTCAAGCCGCTGCAACGCAGCGGAATCAATTCTAGTTTTGATAATTACCCTACAAGAACAATTACTCTACAAGAACATTTTACAAAATTACTCTACAAAAGATCAAAATTACTCTACAGGATCGTTTGTAGAGTAATTTTGATAGTTACTGATAATTATAAAAATGCCACCGTGTCTTTTTGTCTTTTCCTTCAGTTCGTACGTTTTGTACGTTAACTTTATTTGTATTTGATCTTTTACCATCATTTATAAAGATGCATCCAAACACGCCTAAATGTATCTTATTTTTTGATAGACAATAATAGGTATATGTTCTGCTATTTCTTTTATCCATATTTTATAAGATTACATAACTTGCATCATTGAGACAACAGGTAATCAAGGGACAAAAAAATGTGTTACAACATTATATTGTTATATTCCAATGCATCTCTTAAAAAGTTAAAATATAAATTTGTTATGAAAGTGTAGTCTTTTCTGCCATGCGTCTTCAAGAGTGTATAGTGTACTTGACTACTTGTTACAATCTTGTTTACGCCTTAACAAACAAAAGTTTATTAATTCGACATGAGAAGTTGTCCTCAACTTGTCATATAATCATTTGTGGTAACCTTGGTTTAAAAAGTGTGTAACGGTCGAGGCGTATTGCATCCATCTCGTCTGTTTTACATATCAACCTTTGGTTGTTTTTACATATAAGCCTCCTATAAACCCTAAATTTGACCATATTTGACCCAAAACTACATGAGGCGCCACCTCATGCCATTTCCTCGTGCGCCTTTGAAAACCAAGGTGTCAACTATAAAGGTCCTAAAGAACAATTCTAATAAACAAATAGGAAAGAAGTGATGGTATGCAAATAGCAAAGCTAATTACAAAGCAAATTTGCGTAAAAGAACCCACAAAATATATATAACGAAGAACCTAATTAACTAAAGTGGGATGTGTTACCTTTTCATCCTATCAAGAGTCATCCAACAACTCTTCGGAATCAGAATCACTTGCGTTATAACCTGGTTAATGAGTTAGAGATTAATTAGTGACAAGAACAATACCAGGCAGATAGAAACCGGATGTGTATTTTGAAACAGATTACCTGATTATTGCTATGTGATAACCAATTTCTAATGTTTGAATAAACAGATTCTTTTCACCTAAATTTACCTATACACCTATTCTTTTAACCTAAGGTAGTGTTTGGTATGTAGGAATGGGAGTTGGAATGGAATGAACTATTGCGAGGGAATGAAAAAAAGTGTGTTTGGTTGGTCAACGAAATGGAATCACCCATTACATAAGTCACTCCATTCCCTCAAATTCATTTCATCCACTCCCCATGTTCTGTTTCCATTCCACTCCCTCTCTCAGCCTACGTCACAAACACCGCCCATCACCTCCACCATTTGCCACCACCACAACCTGCCGTCGTCACCACCCGCCACCAACCTCCGCCGACCACCACCACCACCGTCCTCCGCCGCCCGCCGCCGCCCGCCGCCATCGACTACCATCGCTGCCACCCGCCATCGTAAACCACCGCCACCCTCCACCGACCACCACCACCATCCTCCGCTGCCACCTCCTGCTACCGTCAACCACCACCACCCACTGTCGTCGCCACCACCTGCCACCACAGACCACCGCCAACCCCAACCATCGCCGCCACCACCGCTAACAACCGTCACCCACCGACCACCGCCACCCACCACTAGGGGTGCAAACAAGCCGAGCGGCTCGCGAGCTACTCGAGATCGGCTAGAGAAAAAGCTCGAAACGAGCCGAGCCTTATCGAGCTCGAGCCGAGCTTGAGCTTAAAATAAAACTCGTTTGTTTATCGAGCCCGAGCTCGAGCCTTGCATGTGAGGCTCGTTAGGCTCGTCGAGCCTTATCGAGCCTTAGTGTAAACGAGCCGAGTCGAGCCGAGCTTATTCAAACTTGTTTACAAGCCGACCTCGAACCTAAAAATAAGCTTATTTAGTAAACGAGCCCGAGCTTCACTTATTGAGCTCACGAGCCTAAAAAGTCTATTATTTATATTATTTTTATTTAATATTTTAATTAATAGATAATAAACGAGCCGAGCTCGAGCTTGAGAAAATACAAACGAGCCGAGCTCGAGCCTTGAAAACAAAGCTCGAATCGAGCCGAGCTCGAGCCCGAACTCTCATAAGTTAATCGAGCTCGAGCCTGGTCAAGCTCGGGCTAGGCTCGGCTCGTTTGCAGCCCTACCCACCACTGCTACCACCGACCACCGCCACCCATCGCTGCCACCGCCACTAGCCGCCACCTATCACCGCCACCACCCATCGCCGATTTAATTCATTCCTCTTTTCTTACCTACCAAACAACACAAGGTAATGATTTTTTCCTTTCCTGCATGGTAACCAAACAAGACTATGGAATGTAATGATCCATTTCATTCCTTTGTCCATTCCATTACCTCGTCCATTCCATTACCTCGTCCATTCCATTCCCTCATTTATTCCATTACGCCATACCAAACAGACCCTCGTAAATTCACCAAAATGTAATTTTTAGTCATTTTATCTAATATCTCGTAATTTCTTAAATAAGCAGAATCTGTCAAACATTCAAACATCTGATCATTACAACTTCAAACAACAAGCGCACATATAAACACTATCTTCTACAGCTCGCTTTACCATAGCTAATTATCTGATGCTGGTTATTCAATATCACATAATCATTTTCACATCCGAACATACACAAAAAAATTGTATATATACAGAGAAAGAGAGAGAGAGAGAGATGACCTGGACGTTTATTGCTAACTTTCCAAACTGAAGATCGGACTCTTGCAGCTCTTGTCATCCAAATTTTTGCCTGCCACACAAAGTTATAAATTAACACAAGACAAAGTGGTGACAAGACACTGCAAATAGTGTTTGAATACGAAGTTGTGATAATCAGTCGCAAAACGCATATCCAAACGCCGCCAATGATCCAATATTATTCTGTTCCCTGAATCTTCAGTTACTCAACAGATTTCTTAACTAACAATTATCCCTCAAAGAATGGTATCACTCAAGAAAACATCAACAGTCTCACCAAGAAAGCATACCATGTTACCAACATAATAACATCATACAAACAAGGGGTAAATAGGTAAATTAACCAAAAGAAAAGATCCAAAAAATCACTTCTACAGTTTCATCTTTAAAATCTTTAATCATCCCAAAAGGTCAAAGTACCAAAATAAATTTAAAAAATTACAGATAACCCCCAAAATCCCAAACAATGAACATTCAAATTGAAATCAAAGTCAAAACCAATATTTAAAAGTAAAAAAAAATCAAACCTTTTGATGATCTTTTGGAATCCCATAACCATTAAAGTACATCTGAGCAACCAAAACCTGCATAGACAGATCCCCTGCTTTGGCCTCTTTAAGGGTATCTTGAAACCATCTTCTTGAACAATCAGAGACCACATCAGACAGCCTCAGACTATGGGTATGCTTCTCACCACTACTACTACTACCGCAACCGCTGTTATTGCCGTTTTCCATCTGTTTTTACAACTTTGACCCACAAAGTTAACAGATTTTTTTCAAGATTTGATGTGGGTATTGCAAAAGATCACAGATTTTTTTCAAGATTTGATGTGGGTGTTTCAAAAGATTACAGATTTCTCAAGATTTGATGTGGGTTTGTTCAAAGATGGAATTTTTGTTTCAACAATTGGGGGAAATAGTTGAGTTGGGGGGTTGTGGCTTGTGGCGGACGTTGAGAAGTTGGCACTCGTAGAATGCAGCAACACACACAAATTAATTATTGAAAATAATTTTTATTTTTGTTTTAATGTGAATAAATATAATGGGGAATTACATGGAATTTGTTGAAGGGTTTGAAAGGAGAAAGTCATTTGTGGAGAACTAGAGGCCAATGGGCGGCTGTCAACATTAAAGAATTCAAAGCCGAAACCACCCCACTTAGAACAACCGGCAGAATGGGCTTTCTCCACTACTCTCAGGGCCGGTCTAACTATTTTAGAGGTCCAAAACGAAGAAAAAAATTGGGGCCCTAGAGAGAAATGGTCCAATATGTCAGAAGTAAGCCGATCAAAACCTATCAAATATTCAAATATGTTACAAATAAATGGATGGTTCAAGCAATGATAATTCCAAAATATAAAAGGAATGTTTTAGTGACAACTTTTTTTTTTTTGAACGGCAAATTCGGATCACTGACGGACCACTGGAGTATCATCGTGCCACCAGAGGAACCACCCGATCATATCCATCTCCACTAGGCATAATGCCACACCAATTCAGGAGGAAACCCAATAAACATGGGAAAACCCCCTTGTGGGAATCGAACCCAGGACCTATTGGTCCCAAAACTTTATCCCACCACCAAGATGCCACTAGGCTATAAAGTCATGGGCTATTGGTCCCAAAGTTTTAGTGACAACTTAATTTAAACAAATGATACATTAAGACATAATGTTCTAATCTTACCATTATCAAAAATTGAAGTGGTAACAAGAGACCTAGCTCAACGGCAAAGAGCTAAAACTAAATAAAGAATATTACATCATGCTTCTTGCGGTTGTTGAATAAACAAACATAGGATTGCAATTTTGATTTTGAATGGGTTTTGTAATCTTCAAAAAAAAACACTAAAGGGCGGGGATGTTAAAGAACTATGGAGGGGTTCCCAAGGCCCAATGTCTGAAATTCGGAAACCCAAAAAAAAACACTAGCAGTGGAATTCGAAACCACGTTGAAAACAGACAACAAAATCTTGACCGGTGTACCATGAACATAAGGTTTTGATTTAATGATGAAAGTTCATTTAATATATAATATGTAAAACATTTAAAAATTTGGAGGCCCGATTTTTTGGGTGGCCTTAGGCCTAAGCCTTACCTGGTTCTTCTATTGGGCCGGCCCTGACTACTCTCCTTTACACTATCTCGCTTGGGCCAGGCCCGGATCTATGGATGTGGAAAACAGGTTCTTCACGGGAGATATTCACTGTACGACTTTTACGGGTAGAATTGGATCATATAAACAGGCTACACTGGATTCCAAAAAAGTGAACTGTTTCCTATGGTGCGTCCTACTGGACCGAATTCCGACTAAAGAAGCATTGCTGGTTAGAAGAATTTCCCTCCCCTCAGCCGCTTGTATCTTCTACAACGATGCTTTAGAAACCGTAGACCACCTCTGATAGAACCGAGTTCGAGATCGGTGGTCTCCAAATTACGAACGAAAAACAATTGTAAAACTAAAATTGCAAGTAAATATAAGAGAACATTTTTTGCAACTTTTTCTTCCCCTCATTCAATAAACTAACTGGCCTTATATAGGCAGGCTTACAAACATAAAAGGGAAACGTGCACATGCATACGAGATTTTAACTGAAATAGAGATAAATGGAAATCATGGGATAATAACATGCATACTACGTGGGTAAATGGAAACGTGCAGACTAGGAACATGGGTACTGGGTTGGTTAGTCTGTATCAATACCCGCCCCTTTAAAACGGGTCGTGTCCTCACGACCCACAGCGGTCCATGGCGGTTCTGTTGGCGGTTCAAACAGCAAGAATTGGGGTGTTTTGCAATGGTGGCTCGGCTGAAATTTTTTGTCACAATGGAAACATATACCAGCGGCTTTCTTGGCTTGCATTTCTGCTTGAGTGAGGCGCTTGATTGGAAGAGATTATGCGGATTGTGGGGACGAAACAGATCCAACAGTGGAATCAATTACCCCGTCAGTGAACTTGTCTTCAATTAAACGAGCTAATCCGTAAGTTTGATGCAACGTGTGAGGATGATGGATTGCTAGTTCGTTTTGAATGTCTGGTTTAAGTCCGGAGATGAAACAATTCTTTAGTGTCTCGGGAGATAAACCGACGACCCGGTTAGTGAGTCGTTCAAACGCAGTTTGATACATGGCAAAAGTGGTTGTTTGCTGGAGTTTGAAAAGAGTCGCCTGGTGATTCTCGTAGGAAGAAGGACCATATCGGAGCTCCAAAGCACTTGAAAATTCCGGCCAAGTTCCGAGTAACCCGTTGTTCGAGAGATACTTGTACCAACTTAGTGCGTCACCTGTGAAATAGAACACAGCTAAGTAAAGTCGTTGAACATCCGGAACCGAGTAGTAGGTAAAGTAGTTATTCGCTTGGAAGAGCCAATCCAATGGGTTCGAACCATCAAACATGGGAAGGGTAATCTTCGGTGGTTTGGGGGTGTAGTTGGCAGGAGGTGGTGGTGGCGGTGGTGGCGGAGGTGGCAGAGTGTTCGACCCGGAAGAACTAGGTCTGTTCGGATCGGGGCGAAGAAGGGTAGCAATGAGGTTGTTTGTTTGCTCATACTGGGCCGCCAATTGTTTGATTATGATATCCAGATGAGCCTTGTGTTGCTCTTGACCGGAAACCATCTGGTTGGTGGCGGCAGTGTTGGAGGTGATCAACTTGTTGAAGGATTCGGCGAGGGAGGCAAGCAAATGATCTGTGGAAGGGTTATCGGATGGTGGTTCACGGCGGGGCGGTATGTCGGGAGGTGAAGAAGAAGAATGAAAGCACCAATTGATAAAACCGAGTTCGAGATCGGTGGTCTCCAAATTACGAACGAAGAACAATTGTAAAACTAAAATTGAAAGTAAATATAAGAGAACAATTTTTGCAACTTTTCCTTCCCCTCATTCAATAAACTAACTGGCCTTATATAGGCTATGCATACGAGATTTTAACTAAAATAGAGATAAATGGAAATCATGGAGTAAATAACATGCATACTACGTGGGTAAATGGAAACGTGCAGACTAGGAAAATGGGTACTAGGTTGGTTAGTCCGTATCAACCTCCTAGTCACTTGTGACTTTGCTTAGCAGGTTTGGACTCTGATTCTCCAGTGGATAAACATCCATCTGCCTTGCTTCACCTTGAGTGTCATACAACTCTTCGAGCAAATCTCATCCCACAAGACTCACAAGGCCTTGAAAAGAACAATATGGGCGGTTGTGGCTGCAACATGCTGGAATATATGGTGCACGAGAAACGACTTTATCTTCAAGCACAAATCTCCTCAAATTACTAAATTGATCGGCGACATCAAAGCACACTCATTTCTGTGGGTGAAATCTTGGGCTGGACTTTCTGATATAACTTGGGAGAAGTGAAGAGGTTTCAAGTTCTTGGATTTCCCCTTGTAGCTTGAACTTCTTATTTAGTTTCTTACAATTCTGTTTTAATTCTTGTAATGTACTTCTAAAGCTCCTTGCTTAATATTTATAAAATTCTGCCTTTTTCAAAAAAAAAAAAAACTTTGAGCTATTTTTATTAATTAATTAATATAATCTAAATTATAATAAAAGACTCCACTAAATGTCACATGGCAATTTTTTATACTTCCTTAACTATAATAAATTAATATAAAAATGGTTTGAAAATGTATTTTAGAATAATATTTAGTAATACATTTTATCTATTTAATAACAATAAAATAAGTCGAATCCTAATCTGTACCAATTTTAGATTTATTGCGTTTCATGTAAATTTGACTTCTTATTTTATCTGCCATTTACAATTATCATACCTTAGTAAACAAAATATAAAAGGCAAATTGGAAAATAATAATCCCATCTTTCTGAAATTGGCCGATAATAATTCCAAGTCAGTTATTAGCCAATAATAATCCGACCTCGTCCAATTTTTTTGTAAAATAGCGCGCCGTTAAAATAACTTAACGGAGTTAAGTGTTTTCCGAATTACAAACCGATGTTTTAGGATTTTTGACCAGAACGAAGATACGAGTCGATTGATGTAGACTCGTATCCTCGTTCTGATAAAAAACACTAAAACATCGGTTTGTAATTCGGAAAAAACACTTAACTCCGTTAAGTTATTTTAACGGCGTACTATTTTACAAAAAAAAAATTGGACCAGGTCGGATTATTATTGGGTAATAATTGACTTGAGATTATTATCGGCCAATTTCAGAAAGATGGGATTATTATTTTCCAATTTGCCAATATAAAAAAGATGAAGAAGAAAGAAAATATTTGTTATTACTTTATCCAGTAAAACATTTTAATATTTATAAACAAAGTTCATGATTTGTTTATATTATTTACTAGGTTATAATTGTGTGTATTACACAGTCTAAGTGAACACTATCAAAACCTTGTGTTTAGCCCGGTTTGAATAAACGTGTGTATTACACCAACATGGCTATCAAAATCTATATCTATTTGTATTATTATTAATTAATATAACAAAAGAGGGTGTCTTAGGAATAGTACCTAAGACACAACCTCTATTTTTTTTTATTTTTACTTTTTTTCAAATTTACAACAATGTCATCTAACCCATGGTTTTTTTGTGTGTATTTAACCCTTCAATTTTTAGCATTGACACTTAGACTCCCTCAGCTTTATAAAAACTTTGTAAAATGTCATTTTAACTCCCTTGACTTTTATATGCGTGGGTCAAATATAACATGTTTTCATGCTTACTTTTTCGTATGTTCTTGGTTGGTCTACGTTTTGTTCGTAAAACGAGTCGGGTCAAATATAATACGTTTTCACGAGGCGGTATAAATTAGAGTTCTTTTACGTTTCGACTATGCCGCAATGCGTGGTACCATTCTTTAACGTAAAAGAAACCATATTACATGCTTATTTTTAGTATGTTTCGTTATAAATCCTAGTTGGTTTATGTTTTGAGGTAAATTTTCGGTAATGAGTCATATCAAATATAATAAGTTTTCTTGTTTATTTTCATATGCGTTTCCAGCTACTCTACATTTTGACGTAAATTTTGTTCGAAAACAGGCCGAGTCAAATATTTGACGGTATAATTTCGAGTTACTTTAAGTTTTGATGTCGCCGCAACCACGGCAGGTTAAAATACTAGTAAAAGGATAAAAATTTAGATGAAAAATTAAAATGTTTTTAATATTATACATTTATTGGAGTTAAAATTTGAAAGTTTAAAATTTAAACATTAAACCGTTAAATAAAGGCTCAAACTATCCACACACCCCATCTGCCTATTTGCACACCATCTGCCTTGTATATGCCTTGTATAGGCCTATACGGGGCGTATAGTGTGTCACACCCCAACCGATGGCGGAAACATCGGGGCGCGGAGCTGAGCGAAATAGATTGTCCAGAAGTTTCCATAAGAACTACGATTACCAATTATTTAAAGCATCACGTCCCATACCATGACATAATAAGTAGCATAGTTATTACAGACAAAATCAAGACAAGTAGTTCTGTTCTGACAACTCAGATTTCAAATAAAAATAAATTGTTTGTTTGTTTCTAGACTTTTTCCTAGCCTCGATTTCATCACACAGCAAACAAGGCGTCCTAGCATCTTAAGCACCTGCCACATACGTTAAAGTAAAAGTCAATACACATAGTGTAAAGGTGGGCATACAAGTTTGATAATAGCATATTAGAGTTCGAAATCGTTTACGCATAACCAGCATGTATAACGCATAATGTGAAGCATGCAAGTTATCGACATGATCCTATCAATACCAATGACTGCGGGTTGACTGCCCAAGGCAGTTCGTAACACATATTCACCACTGTGAACCATGCGATTTGTTGTCCTTAACAACCCCTGAGTGAACAGGTGCTGAGTCCAAACTATAGTACTATCGTTGCTAAGGCAGGTAGACAGCAATCTATGTGTAAACATAACAAACAAGCATTCATCGAGTCACGTATAACATGCGGTAGCGGTTAGCGTTAAAGCATTGCGTAGTGTGTTCGATGTGATTTAGAATAAGTAATGTATGTAACACCCAAAAGTGCATAAAGCAAAAAGGGTTCGAGTATACTCACAGCGGTAGAGTTAATGGATTGAAGGGAGCGCTAGAGCGGAATTAGCCTGAACAGTTAACGATAGCATAAGCGAAGGTCGGTGCGTAAAACGGTGTAGGTGTACCAAGGATCGGATGGCAATCCGATCGGATGGCAATCCGATCGGATGGCAATCCGATCGGATGGCAATCCGATCGGATGGCCAGTCGATCGGGTGGCAATCCGATCAGATGGCCAGTCGATCGGGTGGCGATCCGTTCGGATGGTCATCCGATCGGATGGCCATTCGATTGGATTGTCACCTCGTTTGGTGAGGATGTGTTTGTGTAAGATGGTTTGTACTTTGAAGTTTTCGTTGTAGCATTTTAAAAATAGAGAAGTATCTCTACCTTTTAGGTCGGTCGATCGAACGGTCGTTCGATCGGACAGCAACCCGATTGGCGATACTTCTCAGTTTGAGAACAAGTTCACAGCAGGACGGTCACTCGATCGGATGGCAATCCGATCAGGTGGCAATCCATACGTACTGAACATGTTGCAAATTGTTTAAGTATCCAAGTCCCAAATGTCACACGATTGGACTGTCACTCGATCGGATGGCAATCCGATCGGGTGGTAATCCGTTTCAATCGTTCAGAACCTTTGAATAGTTTGAAAAATAGTTTAAGTATGGAACCAAGTGCAACCCGATCGGATGGCCCCGTGTCCATTGGGCACGACCCCGTGTCCATCCTCCTTCTCTTTCTTCATTAATTGCAGTTTGTCTGCATTAGTTGACCACGCCCCTGTGTCCGCTAGGCACGACCCCGTGTGCAGAAGCGTATCTGTACTATCAAGATTTCCCCAGATTCTGTGAATCTTAGAGTTGACCACGGCCCCGTGTCCGGTGGGCACGCCCCCGTGGTGGGTGATAGAAGCTTCTACAGCTTTGTCTTTTCTGCAGACACTTGGGCACGCCCCCGTGCTCACTGAGCACGGGGCGTGTTCAGCCTTCTGTTCTCTTGTTTTTGCTTGGGAAGATGCTGTCGGGGGGTCGGGCATGCCACGTTTGTTCCTTTTCTTGTATTTATGTTAGATTTAGCTGACTTTTTGCTTCTTTTGTTCATTTGAGCTCATTTAATCCTGAAAATACAAAAGGAAGACAAAAACATACTTTTTCCAACATTAGTACTAAAAAAGGGTTAGTTTTATGTCACATTTGATGTAATTTATATGTTGCATTTTGCACACATCACTACCTTTGAATCCGAGACAACTTGGTTTACTCCTCGGGAGGATGAGGAAGTATTAACAGGAATGGAATTCCTGCTGGTAGCACTATGATCTATATCAGCATGAGCGAAGCTCTCAAAGAGATCTTTGCAGTCGGCCACATACTTCTTTCCCATAAGATGGCCTCCTGCAGATGTGTCGAATCGGGCGTTACACTCAGGGGTGAGACCATTGTAAAATTTTTCTACTAAAGCCCAATAAGATGACCAATGTTGGGAACAACGTGAGAGTAAAGTTTGAAACCTCTCCCAAGCTAAGTGATATGGTTTGTCAGGCTCCATTCTGAATGAATGGATCTGATCTCGAAGGCGAGATGCCTTCTCAGGTGGGAAATACTTAGCAAGGAAGGCATCCCTAAGTCCAGCCCAATTGGTAAAAGTACCTGCCGGCTGCGAATCAAGCCATGTGGCTGCGCGGCCAGCAAGTGAAAATGGGAAGACTTGGAGATAGCGGGCATCAAGATTAACACCTTCGATACCGAAGGTGCTGCAAAGACGGGTGAGACAGTTGATATGAGCGGGCGCATCCTCATCATCGCGACCGTGAAACTGACAAGAGTTATTGATGGCGGTCTATGAGGGAATTTGCCAAGACTTGTCATTTGTGATTTCGGGTATGGTAATGGGTGAGTTTGTGGTAAAACCCGCGGTGGAACGTTGGTGGACAGTTTGGTTTTCGGACATTTGGAAAACTGGTGGTGGACTAGGTGTACGGGAACGGGACTGTGGTGGGGTGTTGTGGGGTTACGACTTCGGGGTGAAGTCAAAAGCTGGTGGTTTAGATTATAGTGTAGAGTCGGAAGGGGTTGAAGATGAAGTTGAGGATTTTCTAACCTGTGAACTAGACATGGAGAAGGAAGACTTGTCGATCGGCGGCTTCATTGGTCCCTGAGAACGCGTGTGGGGCATTAACTGCAAAACCGAGAACAAACAAGTAAGAGACTCTAAAAAAAACTCTAAAAATAAAAAGACACTAAAATTACTTGGACTCCTACGACTCAAAAACACACAAAAAGCACGTATAGATATCAGACGAAATCCAAACAAAGTAATTAACGCATTTGCCAAGAGTCCCCGGCAATGGCGCCAAAAACTTGATGTGCTACAAGTAGTTCAAATAAAATCAACTAAAATAAACCTAAAATTATACTCAAGTAATAATAATCTAGACTCTCTAACTCGACTAAACTACTCACCGGCAAGTGAACGGGTCGACTCTAGTAAAGAAAAGCAAGTCCGGATGTCGAACCCACAAGGACTCTAATTAACTACGTTAACGACTTTATTTAAACTGACACTAACTTAACTATTTTTGTGTTTTGAGGGGGGGGGGGGGTTACTAAAATCCTAGAATTGAAATTAGAATGAAAACTAGACTACGACACGAATAAGAACTAAGGTTTAATTCAATAGAGATTAAC
This sequence comes from Helianthus tuberosus, assembly GCA_030545235.1. Classification (NCBI taxonomy): domain Eukaryota; kingdom Viridiplantae; phylum Streptophyta; class Magnoliopsida; order Asterales; family Asteraceae; genus Helianthus; species Helianthus tuberosus. The sequence continues at coordinate 143,170,028 of CM060410.1, read as the reverse complement.
GACTACCTAGGCTTGAATCCAGTTTAACTAGGAATGGATTTCTTACGGTACTACTGTGGTATGGAACCGGGATCTTAAAGTACTAAACCCTAAGGTATCTCTACTAAGACCTCCCGAACCTTCTCAGGAAGAAACCTGTGAGATCCTACAAGGCTGTTGTGAACACAGGTTGTTAGACTTCCTCTCAGTCCTCTAACGTCTCTAAAAGTGCCCTAATACGACAATCTACCTCTCAGCGCGAAAGTCTAAGGCAACCCTAGATTCTAACTTGGTTTAATAGACACAGGTGCGATTAGGGAACTAAGACCGACTTCTCTCAAAACCTATCTTAGCTATATATCACACCGAGACCTACTAACAAACTCGAGCCTCTCAGCGACAAGTTAAGCAAAATACTTAGTTCTAATTGTATTTTAGTTACTGTTTCTAAGGCTATCGGCTGATTTACCCTAAGATTACCCGAACCGCAAAGATACGAACAATCAACACAAATTCATTATGTGAAAGACATCCACCAAAATTTATGTGAAACAGCAAATAAGCAACAATCAAATCTAAATACGCATACGCACCAAATTAAAGGTTCTAGAATTATTTACTTTCAAAGATCAATCCAGACACAAACAATAGAAAACCGTTAAAAATCCAAACTTTATTAAACTATCATCTAACCTAGGTAGTAACAAAGGTTTTAGCCGGAAAACATTATGTCTAAAATCAAAACACAAAGTTCAAAACAAGAATTCATAATCAAAGTATTGAAAACACGAAAATAATGAAAAGCGGGAGATAAGACCCGAATGATCTTCTTTCCTATGCTCCAAGCTTCAACCGGATGATTCTTGCACGCCAAAACGCTTCGAAATACTCGAAAATTGCTCTGAAAATCGCCTATGGTTTCTTGAATTCGTAATTAGGGTTTATGGTATGATTCCTTGACTTTTTATATGTAACCCTTGATCTGTAGCGAAGAAAAGCTGGCCAGGCACCTCGTCGCGTCGCGCGACGGGTATGGACCCTCGTTGTCGCGTGGCGCGACGGCACAATATGTCAGAAATTAATATTTTAGTGCTAGTGGGGTGCGACGGTGAGAAGAGACCCTTGTGGCACGACGCGAGCCCTTGATTTTCACAGAATGATTCGTTTTTTATCAGCTTCAACATTCCAAACTCTCAAAATTTCTTCTAACTCCCAAACTCAGCTCATTCCTCATCGTTTTGCAAGATTTTTAGCATTAACGACCTGTAAAACGAGATCTGATCAAAGTAATGAAATTCTAAACAAAATCTAAACAATTGAATACGAAAATTGCACAAACTTTACACGATAAATGGATGTATTTTGCAATACATCACATACTAAAGCATAGCAAACACAATCTAGCATGCATCACATACTTGTCAACCCAAAGATTCCCGCTAGCGTAATCTTAACAACAAGACCATTTTGTTTAACTTAACATGACCTCAAGAATACGGGTGGTGCAATACTCCTATAGCGCTATACATGTTAAGGGAAGCTTGTACAAACTTAATGACAAAGCATTGTGCAAGTAAAGTTTCTAGCATGTATGTATTTCTAAGTATAAACGTATAAAGCATATATGTTGGATTCGATTGCATGAATAACGTATTTGTGTATAAGTGTTTGTGTGAGTTTTTGTATGATATATATATATATACATATATATATATATATATATATATATATTGCACCCAAAAAGTGATAAAACGAAAAAGAGGTCATGTATACTCACGGTTTTGCTAAGCTTTCCGATTAAACCGAGAGTTGACGGTTTGTTGTGAGTTAGAACACCGAAGTTACCCTACAATGGGGAAACGAAGGTGTGCGAGTATTCGGATATCGTGGGGAGTTCAGATTCGAAATCACGTATGAAAAGTATATGTATGCGAAAATATATCATGTCTTAAACACTCGTTTTGACACTAAGTTTTTATGTGATTTCATGGGTCCTAACTTGCCCACTAGAATCATAAACGAGGAATTTAGATCAATGATAAGTTAACCTATGTTCATGACATATAACCATAACTCGGTTATCATCAAGAATTTGGTTATATATTATGTAGTATATAAATTATGTTATTATGTAGCCCATCATGTATTATCATAGATATCATGTAAGTCAAACATGGAGGTAGGATGATTAACATCCATTAAACCTCTTTGTATGAATTCACCAAAGCACATGGTTACCAACTTAGTTGATGACCCGGTTTGTCATGAATGAAAAGTAAAATACAACTAACTACCTATTTCATCAAGTAGCCAAGTAAGAACAACCCTGGTGTTTCATACCCATCATGGAAAGTGTTGGAGATGTGGCGGGGTTGTGTTACTTTAGGTCTAGAAAACTACTTGGAATAAGATGATAAAACATCAAGTAAGGTGGTGGAACAAGTTTGGAAAGCCAAGGCTTCCATGGTTCACACCTTTACCAAAACATAGACTTATACGAGGCGTATACGAGGGTATGTGAATAGGCACTTGGGTGTGTGAATATGTAGACCCTAAATAAATAAATGCTTATATACCTTTTGAAGGCGACAAACGACCTCCTCTTCATGTTTTCTCTATGTACATCAGCGTTTTCTCTTTATGTGTTGAGAATCTGACGCCTCGACAGCATGGACCTTCATTATTTCTGCATACATGTTTTCCACATCATTAGACACAAGTTCTTCAAGCGCCATATTGACGAAATCTAGAAATGGCGAAGTGGGAGGTGTGATAACTGGACTTTCATTATCACTCGAACTCATGTATGTGTGAGAATTAGAAAAAAAAATGAGAGGAAAGTTGAAACTTGAAAGATAAAAATTGGGAAGAATTAAAGATGGAAAGTAAGTTATTATATATTTACTAGCGGTAAGACCCATGTGTAAACACGGGTAGTTTCTTAGAAAACCATGCATAACACATATTAATAGAACGTATAGATACGTGTATAGATATTGTACCGAAACTTGTTATCTATTATAGATAATAGACAACTATAAACACGCATCATCAGTTAATATATAAGATACATATGAGTATTTCCATTGTCCTATCCAAAAAAAGGAGTACCCACCCATTGACAATGAAACCTGTTTATAGACATAACTACATATAGAACATGTCTAACAAGGAAAATTAGTATCACTGATGAACAAAATGTACAACCACAAACAATCATCACATGAAACATTGTCTATAAATCTTTAATCAACGCAACACAAAGTAAGAGGACTTTATCTTTGTCACGAAATGCACAACTTTTGTTAACTTCAGCAGTTGAGTAGACTTGTGATATTCAAACGAAAGTTCATCACCAAAAGCAATATTGCAAGATCTCAGATAAGAAGACCATCCAACAATAGCGTAGTTGAATCTAGTATTGGTTTTTTGAGATGTTGTAACAGTTCCTGGACTTCACATTTGAGATTTTGGATCTTGACAGGCTTAGGATTATCAGTATGCAGATCCAACGCAGAAGATACATCTGATGGCAGATACTAAACAACAGAAAATTGAATAATGAATTTTATAAAATATTGATATATAACTAAAATTGTTGAAATAACGAAACAAAGTAAGGACTCCAAAAACTTACAAGCCTGTCTTCAGCATGTGTGGTGAAGTGTAAGACTGGCTCTGAAGTGGATGATACTAAATTAACCTTTTGAACTTTATACGGTCTATCACCAGCTTGGTTATCCTCTACGGTTGTCTTGCCATGAAGATTGTGCATCTTTTCAACCTAAGTAAATTAATTTAGACTATAACAACTCTAAATTCTTGAAATTTTGTAACTTTCTTTATCAACACAAACTATCTTCTCAACTCAGCTTTGAAGTTTAAGACTCAATCATACATAAGAATATCAATATATTGAGACAATAATAAAATGGACAGTGTAAAACTAATAAACGCTTACATTAGATACAACACTTGAAGAAGCAGGAATGTCACGAACAGAAAAATCTTTAGACGAAAGTTGAGGATCGTTAACATCATCAACTATTTTTACAGAATGATCTTCAGGCTACAACAAAATTTTAAAAAACCTTGTTATACTTATTATACAATAAAATATATCTGTAGGAAAATATAAACTTACAGCATTTTTAACATCTGACTCATCAACCAGATGCGCAACTTTTGAATCAAATAGCCCATCATCAACATACTATATTTATAAGAATGATCATATATAAGAAACCATATTTTAAATCATAATAATAAGTAAATATTACATGTGTATATATACATTAAAAATATCCTCAAAACTCATAAACTGCTTAGAATTACCAACCGTAGCTCCAGTCTCATCATCATCTAAAGCAACTTCCCTAGAATCCAGAACTTGTTTGTGTTTAGCCTACAATATGGCATTTCAAAAGTTATTAGCATAATATAATAAAACTTACTTATCACCGTCATGTTATCAGACAATGTATTTTATCATCAAATTTTTATACCGCAGCCAATAAGTCAAACCCATCATCTCCATAAACCGAATCATCCAAAACAACAACATCAGCTTTCTTGAAAGAAACCTCAGTTCCAGTTTTGGGATGGAAAAAGGAAAGCTCAAACGTTTTAGATGCAATCATAGTGAAACCCAACCAAGATTCAACTGCTATCGGAACTTCTTCAATCACTTTTAACCATCCATCAGTAAATCCGCATCCATCAGTCCATCCTTTCATCATCACATTCCAAAACCTTTCGCCAACATAGATAGTTGCCATCCCATACTCGTAATTTTTACCATAGAATTCTTTCCAAAATTTGTCACCAATTAGCTCTAGAAGAAGTAAAAAAAAAATTAGTGCAGACTTATAAATTTGATATGAACTAATGATCAACAGAAGTTACAACGGGTTAGTCAACAAAAGTTAAAATGAGGATTACTCAACAAGGTTAGTCAACAGGAGTTACAGTATTTACACACAACCTAACCACTGTTGGCTATCAACTGTTACATAGCTCTGTTGCTATCCAACAGATGTTTCGTAACAATTGTCATCCATTATGTCCAACAGAGGTTGCAACGTGGACAGATCTTAAATATCAGATGTTAGTCAACCTACGTTAAAAGAGTTAGTCAACAGAAGTTACAAATGTTAGTCAACAGACGTTAAGATTATAAGGAAACAGACGTTAAAATGGCAAAAAGATGTTAGCAAGTTGTTGAGCTAGCAAAGTCAATAGAAATTAAAAAGGTTAGTCAACAGACGTTAAAAGGATAAAGAAACAGACGTTAAAAGGTAAAACAGATGTTAGCAAGTTGTTGAGCTAGCAAAAAATGTTTACAGTAAGTAACAAAATAATATATAGTTACTTACAGTCATGCCAAGTTCAGGTCTAATATTTGCTGAAATGTAAGAGTTCTCGTAGACATTTTCTTTAAAACATGAGATAACGAATGACAAACTTCCAATAGCTTTTACCAATACAACATCTTTGATTTTCAAACAACAATCTCTAACCAACTTTGTCCATCCATCTGTAAATATAAAATGATCATCTCTCTTACTCATACTAACCATGATTTTTCACCATCAAGTAGTTCTACAATTTGACCGTACAGGACCTCCTTGTCCCACAACAAACTCTCAAAATCAAGTGGTATATTCTGCTACAGTAGTTAACAAACATCTTACATCAAAAATTAATGTACAATCCTAATAGTAGCAAGAAAGTTAAAAAACATACCAAAAATATAAAATCATCTTCATTAAGGAATTTTAAAAATGACGGTGTTTGATTGGATGGATTCATATCTGTAATAAAGAATTTAAACTTACAAGTTATAAAGACGAACACCATCCAAGAAAAGTCATAGACAAACAGCATCATAAAAAAAACATCACTAACATCCCTTAAACTAAATCAACACTTAAAAAACAAAAGTACCAAATATTAACGGGACTATTTGTATAATCACACACTTAAGGTATTACAAAAACAAAGCACAAAACGAAAATCATCATCTCTCACAACAGTTAAGAAAATCAACAACAATAAAAAATTATATGGTGGATTTATCAATCGTAATGTAGAAGACAACATCAAGAAGACGCATGCACAAATTGTGACATAGAATTCTATCAGTAACTTTATTTAAGTTAATGCAGTACTTAATCGATAAAAGTACACCAGATTACAACAACTATTATTTGCATCAACAAAGAATATGAAACGCCATTTATGAGAAATACATACTCATAACATCAAACAATGATTAATCTACCATTTATAATACAAACAATAACTTCAAAGAAACAATACTTAGTTTTATAGTGTGTAATCTATATTATGCAATAGAACCTTTCCAATTTTGATAAGAAAGTTATGTGAGAAAACTTCCGAATATGTTTTCTGATGCTTATGTTCAATAATGGAGATGAAAAGTATATTAAATGGAGTTAATACAGATGTTCCATTTACATTGGTTGGTTGGAATTAATTTTTGTAAAATTTATACTTTACCTCCGTTTTCTTTAAAATAATGTAATTTTAGCATCAACCACTGCTTCAATATAAATTTAATGTTAAATAACAAAATCTTATGTATTAATTCATGTATTTTTCCCGATATTAAATATTATTATAAGTCAAATAAATAAACAATTACAAGTTAATAGATAAGTATCTTACTTTCAACAATCCCAATACAATCTTCTCTCTTATTCTCCAGCGAAAAAACTCTACAGTTTCTTCTTCTTCAGACTTGACAATTAGAAGTTTAAAGTTTTAGATCAGGTTTTTTTTTCTTGTGTATTTTACAGTTCTGTTTTGACATGTTCGTTTCAGTTTCTTCATTTCAAATTATACGGACATCAAAATCATAATCTGCTGATGTTAAAATAGATAAACTTATATGAACTTGTTTTGTTTGTTTTATAATAAGATTTATATCAACTTATTTAGTTATATTTTGATTCATTCCATCTAAATAAGAATCTGAAATAATGTTGTTTCATAAATATTTGGTTGTATATTTTACGAATGGTTTTAGAATTATTGTATGAACTGCCATGTAGTATTGATATATTTCTTCTATCAATCTTAATTTTGATAAAATATTCTGCAATCAGTTTATAGTTGATGTGTGCAAAATGCAACATATAAATTACATCAATTGCGGCATAAAACTAACCCTTTTTATGCAACATATAAATTACATCAGTTTACTGTTGGAAAAAGTGTGCTTTTGTCTTCCTTTTGTATTTTCAGGATTAAATGAGCTCAAATTAACAAAAAAGCAAAAAGGCAGCTAAATCTAACATAAATACAAGAAAAGGAACAAACGTGGCATGCCCGACCTCCCCGAAAGCATCTTCCCAAGCAAAACAAGAGAACAGAAGGCTGAACACGCCCCGTGCTCAGTGAGCACGGGGGCGTGCCTAAGTGTCAGCATAAAAGACAAAGTTGTAGAAGCTTCCATCGCCCACCACGGGGCCGTGCTCAGCGGACACGGAGCCGTGGTCAACTATAAGATTCGCAGAATCCAGGCAAATCTTGATAGTACAGATATGCTTCTGCACACGGGGTCGTGCCCAGCGGACACGGGGCCGTGGTCAACTAATACAGACAAGAGCAATTAATGAAGACAGAGAAGGATGTGGACACGGGGCCGTGCCCGAGCTTCTGCTCAGCCTATAAATAGGAGTGCTTGGCTCAAGCTCAAACCATCCCTTGGCACACCACCTCTCTCACACTTCACCCACCACCCACCACCCACCACCCACCACCACCATAACACCATCATCCACCACCATCATCCATTGTCCATCATAGAGTGTGTGAGTCGTCTCGGGATCCAAGATTGATCGTAAGAGTTCTTGACAATCAAGGCCATGTTTGCCTAAGTCTCTTACATCACTTGGTGAAGACAAAGTGTCTAGTGTAATACTTTTTATTTTTAATCTTTTCGCACTTTTTAATTGGTTATGTATTAATGACTTTAGTAACTAGTTTCTTATGTTGAAGGTGATTCTTCCTTATCGTTTGTCCGTGGTGTCTTGGCATTATTTTACTGTCTATATAAAATAAAAGATTTTCACCATTCATATCTCCACGGTCTATATGGAGGTATGTTGGCTACCTGGTCGGGGGTTAAGGGAACTGTTTGGTAAGAGTCTTGCCATTGTTCAGTGTATAGATCCTGCAAAGGACCTGGGTCAAATTTAGTAGGACCTCCTTCAATACTTAACGGTATTGGATGGCGGGGGTCCAAACTCTTTGATCCCCTCATAAGTTAAACTACTATTAATACTTTAACCCGGCTACTTAGGACTGTATCCCTGCTGACTCAGACTACTTAGCCGAGGGTAACGTCACCTTCAAAAGAGGGGCCTACCACATTATGCATTAATAACTTAATTAATTATCTTTCAATAATTCGACCCTTTAGGATTGTATCCTTGCTGACTCAAACTACTGGGTTGAGGGTAACGTCACCTTCAAAAGAGGGCCTACTACAATAACTAAGATAATCTCTTAAATAGTGCAAAAGTGCGGAAATAATCAAATGTTACACTAAACATGAGTCGGAGCCAAGTGATTCATCTTGTCTATCTGTTTTTACTTTATTTTTATTTTCAGCATTTTAGTTATTTTTTATTTTTCTTAGTTTAAAACCTTTTTCTAAACTTTTGATTTGATTAGACGTTGAGGATAAACCGGTACTAAAAGCTCTTGTGTCCTTGGACGACCTCGGTATCTTACCAACACTATACTACGCTCACGATGGGTGCACTTGCCCATATGTGTGTTTAGTGTTAGTAAATATCGTGTTTTATAAATTTAAAACTTGGCTAAAGAAAGTGTAAAAGGGCTTAAAATATACTTAAACTTATATACACACTTCACACGCATCAAGTTTTTGGCGCCGTTGCCGGGGACACAAGGATTTTAAGAAAGTTAGGAATCAACGGCCTAATCATTATTTTTTTTTATTTTTTAGGATTTTTTCTTAGTTTTTCAGCTTCTGCAGAACTCAGCACTGGCCGTGCCTGGTCGGACACGGGCCGTGCCCAGCATTGTTACTGGCAGTTTTTATTTTCCGAATTACAGAGAGCTGAGCACGGGGCCGTGTCGGTGCAACACGGGGCCGTGTCCAACTCCCCAGTAACAGGGATCCGGAAAACAATCTCTGTATCTCCGACCATGGGCCGTGTTCACTGAACACGGGGCCGTGGTGAACCTTCTGACCAACGTTCTTTTCTGTTTTTATTGCAGGACTTGGAACCCAGACGCCACATTTGAATTCCCTACGTAGTGCATGAGCTCCAGTTCTAGTAGAGACATAAAAGAACCTCTAGAAGAACCCGAACGCTTTCTCAGAAAAAGACTTAAAGCTAAAAACCAAGAGAAAGTTTCGGGGGACCCACCTCCAATGGCGGACCAACGTACCCTCATGGATTACCTACGGCCCACTGTAGGTAATCTCGGCGCCGCTATCAATGCACCGAATGTCGAAGCCAATAACTTCGAACTTCGACCGCATTTGATACAAATGCTTCAAAACTCCGCAACCTTTCATGGGCTTGCGGACGAGGATCCCCATCTACATATTACTAATTTCTTAGAAAATATGTGATACCTTTCGGATCAATGGAGCATCAAACGACGCCATCCGCCTTCGAATGTTTCCATTTTCACTAAAAGACCGAGCTAAGGCTTGGCTTAACACCCTCCCAGTTGGCTCGGTAAACACCTAGGATGAACTAGCCCAAAAGTTTCTATATAAGTATTTCCCTCCTGCTAAAACGGCTAAATTAATGACTGAAATTAATACATATTCTCAAGAGGATGGGGAATCCTTATATGAAACTTGGGAAAGGTTCAAGGAGCTACTAAGAAAGTGTCCTCATCACGGTCTTGCGGTATGGCAACAAGTATCCACTTTCTACAATGGGTTGTTGCCACACACGAGACAAACACTTGATTCTAACTCCGGGGGACTTCTAGGTAATCGTCGCCCAAATGAAATATATAATCAAATTGAGGAAATTGCTCAAACCAATTTTCAGTGGCACACTCCCCGAGGTAATAAATCTATTGCCCCGGGCGCCCATAAGGTTGATGAAAGCACTTCTTTACAAGCCCAAATCGAGGCCCTCTCCTCAAAAATCAAAAAGTTAGAAATGGCAAAAACGGCCTCGGTTATGGCTTGTGAGGGGTGTGGTGGACCACATGAAAATTGGAGCTGTATGAAAGAAGTAGACGATCAAACAGAAACGGTAAACTACATTGATAATAGACCTAGGCCGTCGGGTCCACCAACGGGTACCTACAACCAAGGATGGCGTAACCACCCTAACCTTGGTTGGAGAGATCCCGACAATAGTAGTAACCAACAAAACCAACGAACTAACTTTCAACAACCACAAAACTTTTCTCAACAACAAGGTGGACGAGAAAGGCTCGAAGATACTGTATCTCGCCTCATCTCCGACACCGAAAATAAAAACTCAGATCGATTTCAGCAATTGGAATCGAATTTTAGAAATCAACAAGCTAGCATTCAAAACATCGAAAAACAATTAAATCAAGTAGCTAAAAATTTCTCCGAGAGACCACAAGGCGCGTTACCAAGCAATACCGAAACCAACCCAAAAGCGCAAGTACATCTCATCACATTGAGAAACCGAACCGTGGGTCCCGAGGAGGCTCCATTACCACTGGCTGAAAGAAGCCAATCTAGCCAAACCTCGACTACACCCGCACCCCAACCAGAAAAGGCTTCTCCACCAAATCAAGAGCCCACCAAGACTCCTCTGGTTCCATACCCCGGTCGGTTAAATCGTCAAAAGACCGATGAGAAATTCGCAAAGTTCGAAAATTTACTAAAACAATTGCATGTTAATATTCCTTTTATCGAGGTCCTAACCCAAATGCCTAAATATGCAAAATTTATGAGGGACTTCCTCACTCACAAAAGGAAAATTGAATCGTTGCAATTAGTTAACTTTGGCGAAGAATGATCCGCCTTAGTACTCAACAAACTCCCGCAAAAGAAAATTGATCCCGGAAGCTTCACGATTCCTTGCTCAATTGGGGAATCCCCCATTCGTAATGCACTAGCCGATCTTGGGGCTAGCATTAACCTCATGCCCACATCAATGTTTAAATGACTCGGCCTAGGAACAACGAGCCCTACAAAGATGAGCATACAACTCGCCGACAGATCCGTCAAATTTCCACAAGGTGTCGCTGAAAATCTATTGGTCAAGGTTGACAATTTCGTTTTCCCGGCCGACTTTGTCATCCTAGACATGGAGGAAGACGCCGATGTCCCTCTCATTCTCGGGAGGCCATTTCTAGCCACCGCCCAAGCAGTGGTGGATATGAATGACGGAACACTAACAATGAAGTTTGGGGACGAGGAAGTGAAGTTTAGAGTTGGAAAAAGAGTAGAAGACGAAGACCCGGTCAACTACATGAAGGTCATAGACTCAAGCTAGGATGACGCTCTCCGACGGTGTAGCATGGGATGCAAAACATCCCACTTGAGTAACATATGACCAGACTTTGGGTCTAGCCAAGGACCCTTATAAACGTGGCGCACCACGGAGGCATTCCGCGGAACTATCCTTAGTTTAGTTTAGATTAATCTTTATGTTTTCTAGTTAGTTTTAATTTTCAGGAATAAAACACACTCGGGATGGCAAAGGATAACAAGGAAAACTTGAACCAGCACCCCATGCAGGAAAACAGGGCCATCCGACAATTTTCTTCATTAACAGTAAGTTCAGCACGGGCCGTGTCCGCCCAACACGGCCCCGTGCTGCACAGTCTGCAGAAAATGCCCAGTTCAGGTAATCTGGGCACGGGCCGTGTTCACCCAACACTCCCCCGTGTCCAGGCTTCTGTTTCTCTTTTTCAATTTTGTTACTAGCACTTGAACACGGGGCCGTGCCCGGACAACACGGGGCCGTGTCCAGCGCTCAGTAACACAATTTTTTGCTTTTTCACACCTTTTTACACATTCAATCAACCTAAAAACTTATTTTTGGACACATTGAGGACAATGTGTAATTTAAGTGTGTGTGTGGGGGGGGGGGGGGATGCTAAAACCTTGAATCTTGCAAGTCCTAATAACAAGCCTTACACAAAACTCAATTGGAACCGCTAATCACCCCAAATTTTTTTCAAAAATTTTCATTTTTTTTACTTGTCTAGGTTTAATTTGGGAATTTCAAAATTCTAAAAAGGTTATATTTTTACAAATTTACAACCGATAGCGTCGTGATAAAAAGAACCAACATAAGAAAATTATGAAAAGACATGACAAGCTTAGTTAAAATTTAATTATATATACTTGATCACATAAAAACTCATTCCCACAAAAGTGAGTTTTGAGCCTTTATTGAGCATACAAATACATATCTATAAATTAAATGCTCATTTTTCGTTTCTTGTGTGAATAGCCGCTTGGTTCTTACAACTCTAGAACTTGCCACGACGATACATTCCCGGTCCTTACCAACTTAAACCCGAGTAAGTAAATGATGGAGGCATTAGGACTAACCTTTTTTTTTATTTCTACACCATTATTTTTCTTTTTTTTACCACCTACCCAAAATCCCCCTAGTTAACCCCTTTGAGCCTAAGCCTTTTCATTTCTTAACCCAAACCAAACACCCTTTCACCCACCAAAACCTTTTTATTTTTAACCCTTTGTTTTAGTAACAAGCTCGGTTTTTCGTATGACTTTCAAAAAAAAATATATGTTGATGATGAAGCAAAAGAAATAAAAAACAAGCAAGTTCATCAAAAATTATGGCTTCATCAAAATAAAAACTGCAAAAAATAAAAGTCTTACGAAAACCGATGCTTTTTACGTTTTTCGCCCTTTTCTACTAACCACTAACCCAACCACCTACCTTTAACCCAAGCCTAACCCTTCACCCAAAAGTCCTCCTGATACTTACAAAGGTATATAGTTAAAAAGGAGAAGGATTGATTGCCTGGCAAGCCTATGGTAGGAGTAAGTTTCATGCCGCTCTCGAGTGATTCACTAAAATACATCTTCGGCCGAGTGTTGAGTGATCTCCAGTGAGGTATGTGAACTTGTATATAAATAGAATTTTAAAGAGGCATGTTATGCCCTAATAAGTAATTTATCTTATGAAAAGTTTTAAATAAATCATGACGAATAGAATTGTAAATAAATAAAAATAAAACTTAATAAAGAATCTTGGAAATCCCGACACTCTATGACAAACCCAAAAACTTTCTTTTCTACCAATTCCATTTGGGAGTGTAAAGCCACATTATAAAGAGTTTTGCTTGAGGACAAGCAAAGATTCAAGTGTGGTGCAACATATAAATTACATCAATTGCGGCATAAAACTAACCCTTTTTAGTACTAATGTTGGAAAAAGTGTGCTTTTGTCTTCCTTTTGTATTTTCAGGATTAAATGAGCTCAAATTAACAAAAAAGCAAAAAGGCAGCTAAATCTAACATAAATACAAGAAAAGGAACAAACGTTGCATGCCCGACCTCCCCGAAAGCATCTTCCCAAGCAAAACAAGAGAACAGAAGGCTGAACACGCCCCGTGCTCAGTGAGCACGGGGGTGTGCCCGAGTGTCAGCATAAAAGACAAAGTTGTAGAAGCTTCCATCGCCCACCACGGGGCCGTGCTCAGCGGACACGGGCCCGTGGTCAACTATAAGATTCGCATAATCCAGGCAAATCTTGATAGTACAGATATGCTTCTGCACACGGGGTCGTGCCCAGCGGACACGGGGCCGTGGTCAACTAATACAGATAAGAGCAATTAATGAAGACAGAGAAGGATGTGGACACGGGGCCGTGCCCACTAGACACAGGGCCATGCCCGAGCTTCTGCTCAGCCTATAAATAGGAGTGTTTGGCTCAAGCTCAAACCATCCCTTGGCACACCACCTCTCTCACACTTCACCCACCACCCACCACCACCATAACACCATCATCCACCAACATCATCCATTGTCCATCATAGAGTGTGTGAGTCGTCTCGGGATCCAAGATTGATCGTAAGAGTTCTTGACAATCAAGGCCATGTTTTCCTAAGTTTCTTACATCACTTGGTGAAGACAAAGTGTCTAGTGTAATACTTTTTATTTTTAATCTTTTCGCACTTTTTAATTGGTTATGTATTAATGACTTTAATAACTAGTTTCTTATGTTGAAGGTGATTCTTCCTTATCGTTTGTCCGTGGTGTCTTGGCATTATTTTACTGTCTATATAAAATAAAAGATTTTCACCATTCATATCTCCACGGTCTATATGGAGGTATGTTGGCTACCTGGTCGGGGGTTAAGGGAACCGTTTGGTAAGAGTCTTGTCATTGTTCAGTGTATAGATCCTGCAAAGGACCTGGGTCAAATTTAGTAGGACCTCCTTCAATACTTAACGGTATTGGGTGGCGGGGGTCCAAACTCTTTGATCCCCTCATAAGTTAAACTACTATTAATACTTTAACCCGGCTACTTAGGACTGTATCCCTGCTGACTCAGACTACTTAGCCGAGGGTAACGTCACCTTCAAAAGAGGGGCCTACCACATTATGCATTAATAACTTAATTAATTATCTTTCAATAATCCGACCCTTTAGGATTGTATCCTTGCTGACTCAAACTACTGGGTTGAGGGTAGCGTCACCTTCAAAAGAGGGGCCTACTACAATAACTAAGATAATCTCTTAAATAGTGCAAAAGTGCGGAAATAATCAAAGGTTACACTAAACACGAGTCGGAGCCAAGTGATTCATCTTGTCTATCTGTTTTTACTTTATTTTTATTTTCAGCATTTTAGTTAGTTTTTATTTTTCTTAGTTTAAAACCTTTTTCTAAACTTTTGATTTGATTAGACGTTGAGGATAAATCGGTACTAAAAGCTCTTGTGTCCTTGGACGACCTCGGTATCTTACCAACACTATACTACGCTCACGATGGGTGCAGTTGCCCATATGTGTGTTTAGTGTTAGTAAATATCGTGTTTTATAAATTTAAAACTTGGCTAAAGAAAGTGTAAAAGAGCTTAAAATACACTTAAACTTATATACACACTTCACACGCATCAATAGTACTCATATGTCTGATTTGTAAGTGAATATAGCGTTGGCTGCTGAAAAAAAAAATTGAAGTTTGAAGTTGACACAAACATGAATATTTGAAAAGTTTAATGTCATATAATATTTTTTTATTATACAACAATATAAATTTCATCTTACACGGTGTTAGACTCATATTGTTGGTTGTAGGAACTATATTGAAGTACACAACATATAACTTTGGTCCAACAGGGTGTTGGATATTTTTTATACCTTAAATAGCATGCTTTTTAGATACAATTGATTTTATGTTTTAGTATTTAATTGTTATTGTATTTTTTACTTTCAGATGGAATTTATGATAATTATCAATGTCTCTGAATTGACAGACCTAAGTGAGGGATTGGTAACCTATATTCTTAAAACAACTTAACTCAAATCACAATTGTATGCTAAAAACTGTATTTATAAAATTAAAGATATAATAAATCTTGTGTATTTTATATACATAGGTACTTCCAAGGATAATGAGTAACCAATTACCAAGAAAGTGTGAAGTAATAAAGTTGGTTGTTTATATGGGATTTAAGTATAAGATTGTGGTACAAAACATCGGTCATAAAAGTAAGAGGATAAACGGGCCAGAATGGACTAGGTTTGTTGAAACTTACAGAAATAAGAATAAAGACAAGTTGTGTTTAAAAAATTGAAAGAAGTAAAATTTGAGATAAATGTTTTGAAAAATGAGGGATTGGAGATTAGAAAGGATGCATCGAACAGAGATTATGTTCATGGTTCCTTCATACAGGCTGAAGAAGAAACATACTGCAAGCAGGTTAATATTGCTACCTTGTTTTTATATATTGCCAGTGTATCTTTTGGGCTGTTAGAAAAACTTCTAATTTATATTTTGTATCCTATATAAAGTCTAATATGACATTTCTGAAATGTATGAAAACTATAGCATTTATCACACGATTTGTTGAAGTTGTTGTCAGAGAGGAGATTAAAAATTGATAACTTGGTTGCAAAAGAACATGGACCAAAGCAGAGTAGTAAAGTTGATGTGTATTATGTTTTCTCTCCTGAAAATGAAAAGGGATTGGCTGCTGGTTTTATGGGATCAGGATGGACAACTTTTTGCTTTGAAAATGACACTGAGAAAAGCTGCCAACTGTTGTTTCAATGGATGGGAAGTACTCCTGAAGATCACTTTAACTTCACTGTCAAAATTTTTAACAAAGACTGGATTGGACTTCACGGGGAGACTAAACATCACTGTAGCCGTAGCAACCACCAACACCGCAAAAAAGTGTCCACATTATAAGAAACAGTTTGAATACTATGTTATAGAGACACACAGTTTGGTATTTACATATCTACTTTTAATATGGTTGATTTTACTTATAATGTTGGATCTTTCTGTTATTACTTAAAGTATATGTTGTTTTGAATGAATAACTAAAGAAAGAATTTTCTTTTACAGACCAGCTAAATGAGTACCGTAGAGCTGTGTTGTCATTTGGTCATGTGAAGTTTCTAGTACAACTGCTTGTAAGGAGAGATCCTAGAAGACCTGATGACAACACCCATTTAGTGATGTATTCAAACTGACAGCGTATCATGGATGAAACGGGAATATTTGTGGGCAAAAAGTTGAGGTTTGAGATAGTCGAAGAAAAAAGTGTACCAGAAGATAAAGTACACTTCGAAGTTTGTTGATATAGTCTCTGAACATCTTTTCAGCGTTTAATGATTTATGTTTTTGTTGATATGTTTGATGGAAAATTTCTTCTTCCAAAACTAGCTTAAGGATGAAGTTATGTAGTGTTAGTATATAACGTTATATACTTTCAAAACTTTGTGGATTTACCTTTTTATATTTTACATCTAAACATTACTATATTTTGCATCTAAACATTACTATTTTGCATCACATTTCTTGGTCGCTCAAGGAAAAGAAATATAAGACTCAAAATTAACAATATAGTATACAACCTGTAATTACAAATAACAGTCTTTTAAACATTTGCTCCTACCAAAGGGATAAAATCAACATCTGATTCGCTAAACTTTGCAAACCAAAAGGTCTGTTGAAGACAAAGACTGTTGAAGCAAAGTCTGTTAAACCAAACAACCTCTGCTAATGAACCAAACAACCTCTGCTGATGAACCAAAAGGTCTGTTGAAAACAAAGACTGCTAAAGAAAAGGTCTCCCAAAGAGAACCTCTGCTGATGAAGCCAAATGTATGATGAATCTAAGTTCTGCTGTGGACCAACATATATTTTGAACAGAAGATCTTTAATATAAGATCTTTAACAGATAATGATCAACAGCTCATAAGGTCTGTTGAAGCAAAGTCTATCAACAGATGCTAATGTAACTCAGATCCTAACAGTTCTTAGGCGTTAACAGATGTTAGGACGCTATAACACTGCTTAGCCTCTAACAGATGTTAATGTATCTCAGACCCTAACACTTTTCCCACTAACCAATTGATTAAATTTTCATTCATTCACTAACAATAGTATACAACCTTACTACTTATGCAATACATGAATATCACCAAAAGTGTATATAATGTATAATAACAATATTATATAATAAACAAAAGGTTAAATTTACTTGATATTCAAAGTGTAGACATTACATACCAAATACATCAGTTTAGATGCTTCAGATTGTAGCCATTATATACCAAACTTTTAACCACAGTTTGTTAAAAAAACAGTTAACAGACATAAATAAAAACCACAAGGAGTCTTCAAAATAAGTGGTTTCTACTTATCTCTCATAAGAAATGTTTTTTTTCATAAGCATCTAATTGTTAATCTTATACAGCTTCTTCCGGGTTCTTCTCACATTAGTGGATAGCTCACCAACATTGACAACATCAACATCTTGAGTTGTCCGCTTTCCATTGGGACTTGATCCAGAATCCTTTTCAACTTCAACGGCTGAAGAGTCGGTCGTAACAGAGACAACATCCTTGCAACAGATCACAAAACAACTATTGATCTCATTTAATAAAATAATGAACTCTAAAAACATATTAAACATACTTTCAAAAATAAATACTCGCCCTTGAAGTTCGTTCAACAGACACCTGGGAAGATTCTGAAAGGTTAACATCTTTAACTTCAGCTACCTCTTGAGTAACCTAAAGGATTGTAATATATGATATTATATAAAAAAGTGCAGAATCCAGTTTTTGAACCTCAAAAGAAAAATAAATAGATTGAAAAAGTAATTTTATATACTACCTCATTAGTATTTTCATCACCGTTACCATCTCCACCAACCAACTCAGCAATTATTACTGGATCATCACATGTTTTTTGCATGGTATAAACACGATAGTCATTTTTAAGATTGAATTCTGAAACATCAATCTTAAAAGCGACCTTCTTATCAACCAATCGGAATATCTCATGAGGGAAACATTCAGTATTATTCGCCTTCACCTGCCTCTCTCTTATGTCACTCGCCGCTAATCCAAGAAGCTTCTGAACATCTCTATCAAACATAACAAAAGAAACACTACCACTCTCATCCTGCACCCGAACTTGCACCTTGAACCTGAAATATATACAAATGACTAAGTAAACTCCAAAATTATATTGAAATATCAGTCTTAAACTGTTATTTATATAAATAAAATGGTAACTAATCATCATCGCTTACTTTGTGGTGATAGATGTACATTCACTACGACATTTGGGACAAACCAAAGAAGTCGTAGGCAATTGAACAATATCATCCGAAACATTTTCAACATTCTGTAAGTATTCACTTTTAGCCATCACCTTCTTGAAACACCTACGACAGGCAGGATAAAACCAACCATACTCTTCTTGCACAATCTTAATTGTTGCAACCACAACACAAGACATTTCCTATAAAAACAATATATCAACTTGTAATCTATAGTTTGAAAAACATGCATGTGATAAACCAAACAAATAACCAAACTATATAAAAAGATGTGAAACCTTTTCTATCTCACTAATCTCATCAACATGTTTCCTCACACCATCTGTTACAAACTCTTTATGCAATGGAAAAACGCTCTGAGACGATAGTATTATTTGAGAAGTAGAACCACTCCCTTGTCCAAATTTCAGTATAAGACTTTTGAATACCACAAATGATTAGAATTAGTATACAAATAACATGAAACCAAGTATTTGACTTGAACATTTATATACAATAGAAATTATATTGACAAATTACCTCCTCCTTAGTTGATTAACTTCATCAATTTCTTCATTCAGAAACATTCGTGTTGCAAACTTATCACTTTGAACTGTATATTCACCTACATGCAAAAGTATATAGATATTTAGTCAACCTGTTATTATATTTCCAGAAATAAAGAGTATAGTTATGATTTGCAGAAAGTAACAAAAATTACCTTTCCATTTCTTACACTTTCCATGCTGTATAACAGCCATCACATGCTCATGAGCTGGGATTTTAGAGATGAACTCCTTAAACTGCAGAGCATAATCATTCCACACAGTACACCGCAAAACCTTACCCCTACATGAAAACAATATTCGTATGACGATATACTAAAGACTAATTTATGACCATTTTTTTACAATCTCTAATATCAAAATTAAATTGAATGAATAACAACACAAAATCAAAGGAAATTTATGACATTTATTAAAGTTGTAAATGAGCCATAAATTAATTAATATATTCACTAAGAATAAACAATTGATCTCATTTATTACCAAGATTCAACATTAGATACAAACACTATAGATCTCATTTATTACCATTACCATGATTCCACATTAAATACCAACATTCTTCATCTTACTTATTAACATCATTAAATACAAACAATGATCTGTACATGACTGCACATGTAAACAACAACTTACTCCAAATCTTGAATATCGAAATTGATCTTTTTAGTCTCTTTTGGAGGTCGACCAAAGAATTCAAGATCTCCACACCAAACCACAGATCCAACAACATCTATATGATCACATTATACAATAGTATAAGTAAAACTTTCTAATTTTATACAGAGAAGACATGATTACAAAAATATACACTACCAACACTCAAAGAGTTTAACGCCTCTCCTTGAAGAATATCTTGATAAGCTCTGAAGTTGAAACCATACTCAACACCTTGCCAATCTCTCACAGGTGTAACAGTTGTGCATCTATAAAAGTTGATTTTATAATCATGTACTACAGCTTTATATAAATCTTTATTCTCACCAGCACCAAATTTCAACAGAATCACAACAGCATCTTCTTGAAGCTGTCCATCAAAAACAGGTATCAGATGACTTTTAATACCTGCTTGAATCTTAGCACCCTGAAGAACATTTAAAGAAAGTATTGTTTTAGCATACACCACTACATTCTCTGATAGAACAGAAAAACAGAAATACAAATTACCTTTTCATCAATGAAGATGAGATCCATTTTGTAACCTTGATTCCATTTCCGAATAATCCTGGCTTTCATGTTCCACATATCTTTCCCAGGATTCAAATTGTTAACAAAACTAAGATGGTTACTGTCAACTGATATTGACATGCTTCTAATTCGGAATTCGGATTGTGATCAAATTTCAAAATCAGAGAAGATGAAAGTGTGATCAAATATGAAGAAGGAAATGAGAAGAAAAACCTTATATAAGAAGATGATTGACAAGAGTTTGTGAGTGACATGCATTAATTGCAAATTACTTATTCCCATGCATTTTTGAATTTGAATTTGCCGGTAATTAACCTTAAACATCTGCTGATCTAAAAGCATTACATAAAACTACAACCTCTGCTGGGTATTAACGTAAAATCGGATATATATGGGCAGATGTTTACTCTGGCAGAGGTTTGAGTGAATTTTAAATGATTTTATATATTAAGACTTATGATGCAGTAATGACATAAGAAAAGCATTGTTGGACAGCATCTCTAGCTGCCACATCGGCTTTTCTTATGTCACTCAGATTTCTTCTTTTATAGAAAGTATCAATGGTGACAATAAAGTGGTTTAAAATTTGAAATTTAAAAACTTAATCTTTTGGAGGGAAACATAACCATTGGAAACATTAAACTTATAGAATTGTAAATTTAATTTTTTTTAAGAAATTAAAAGAAAATAATATTTTAATAAGAGTAAACTGCCATTTTGGTCCCTGAGGTTTGGCCAGTTTTGCCACATTAGTCCAAATTTCAAACCTTTTGCCATTTTGGTCACTGTGGTTTCGTTTTTTTTTTGCCATTTTGGTCCAAATTTCAAATTTGGCCAGATTCCCCAACTTAAAACCTTCTATTTTGTCTTTATCCTCAAGGGCATTTTTGGTCATTTTAGAATTATTATAACTAATTATATATATATAATACCCTAAAATACACACACATACAGACACCACACCACCCTATTCTCACTTTGCTCTCTCTCTCCCTGAATTACCACCACCACACCACCACCACCGCATCATCCCCACCACCACCATCCCACTACCGCCAACACCACCATCCCACTAAAACCCCAACACCACCATCCAACTACCGTCACCTCTGGACAACCAGCAACACCACGATCCTCTCAAAACCCCAACAACCAACATCCAACTGTGGCAACGATAGATGGCGGAGCCGTCTTTCCTGCAACCCAGAAAGAATCTAGCAGCAGCGGCGGTCAGGTGGCGGCGGAACGGTAGTGTAGGTGCTTAGGTGTAGAGGAATTAGGGTTTGGATTATGGTTTTCTGGTGAAATTGGGTCAAGGGTGGATGTTGGGGGTAGTTTTGAAGAGAATGGAATTAAGATTGGTGGTGGGGATGGTTCTGTTGGGGATGGAGGTGGTGAGAAGGGGGAGGAGGTGGCGGTGGTGAGAAAAGGGAGGAGGTGGAGGCGGCGGTGGTGCTTGAAACCGTTGCCGGAACTGGCTCCGTCACGCGATGTTTGCAGCCATGGCGGTTGGTTCCTCTTTGTTTTGATTATTACTAACAGATCCGAGCCTCTTCTTTTTCATATTTTCGTTTTTATTTTTATCAAGTGTTGATGGGTGGGTGTTGATGATGGCGGTGGTGAGAAGGGGGAGGAGGTGGCGGTGGTGAGAAGAGAGAGGAGGTGGCGGTGGTGGTCTTCTACTTTTTGGGGAAGATGAAGACATGTGGTGCTTTTATTTGTATTGTTTTAATTAAAAATGTGTTATAATAATTCTAAAATGACCAAAATGTCCTTGAGGATAAAGACAAAATAGAAGGTTTTAAGTTGGGAAATCTGACCAAAATTGAAATTTGGACCAAAATGGCAAAAAAAAAAAAAAAACCGAAATCACAGGGACCAAAATGGTAAAAGGTTTGAAATTTGGACTAAAGTGATAAAACTGGCCAAACCTCAGGGACCAAAATGGCAGTTTACTCTTTGAATAATTTAGATTGTTAAAACTAATAATTTAAATTTAGAGTTAAATGCCATTTTAGTCCCTATGGTTTTAGTCATTTTGCCAGTTTAGTCCAAAGGTTTCATTTTTAACCTGTGGATCCAAAAAGGTTTCACCATTGCCATTTTAGTCCACTGGGTTAACTTCATCCATTTTTTCTGTTAACCAGAAGGGCAATTCGGTCATTTTATATGTAATTCTGTTAACTAGAAAGGCAATTCGACCATACAAAATGACCGAATCGCCCTTCTCGTTAACAGAAATAATGGATGAAGTTAACCCAGTGGACTAAAATGGCAACAGTGAAACCTTTTTGGACCCACAGGTTAAAAATGAAACCTTTGGACTAAACTGGCAAAATGACCCAAACCACAGGGACTAAAATGGCATTTAACTCTTAAATTTATAAACAAGACTATTATTTTTTAATGTATGTCTATTCCTTCTATATTTCTATATATAACAATTTATGTTGATCCTTAGGAACAGTCAATTTATTGGACAAAATAAAGATGTAAATTACGGTTTTGCCATGTATACTTTATGGAAGAGAGTGACTTACAGGGAAAAAACGGGAGTAAGAGAGAGAAGAGAGTATTGTAAAGAGAGAGAGAGATACTTACGGGCCGGCCACCAATCCTTACGACGGAGACCACGCGACACGCCGGCGGGTACATCCATACCTCGCTGTCCGGAGGATGAGCGTTCCATCAGTGAAGTCGATTCGGTGGTACAGTATCCTACAACCGATTTGGCTTCAAGTCGAGGTCCCCGACTACCTGCAACGGCCGCACAGTTAGGGTCACGTCGCAAACTGGAACTACGATTCCGATCGGTTATTGTATCCCCATCGCCACCACATCATCCTATTGGAACGCGGAACCCTACTCACCATCTCCGGCGATTAAGGTATCTCCATCTTCATTCAGTTTATTAACATCAATGATTCGTTGATTCATCAATGCGCTCTTATATTTCGCTAACGATTAACATATTCTGTCGATTAATTGCATCGTATTACACCAAAGCATGTGATTGTGTGGATTGATTAACAATTGAACTATTGTAGATCTTTGTTTTGCGTGACTATAGGAGTACTAGAGTTGTAACGTATGTGTAGTTCGTTGATATCCGATTTGCTTTTTAGTGGCGAAACAATTTCATTCCAACTTGACAATTAGAAGTAGGATGCAATTGTGTATTTAATTATTTATTAATAACCAGTCTATTGTTTGAACTCTATAAAACATTTTAAGGTATTCCGATTCATCTTTAATGTCATGTTGTATGTTTTAGCTTCAAACGCAGAATCAGTGGCAAAAAGGAACTGGAGATGTTTATAGATCAAATGTGTCCCGGTGATGGTTATAATAATGATATCAAACTTGCAGAGTGGGATGTGAAGAAAGAAGGGAGTAACACAATAATGGGAAGACGATAATTTGAATGATGCTTTCTCTATGTAGTTGAGGAGGGTGAAAGTCAAGGTATAAATCTTGATCATGAACTTTCATTTTTGCATAAGTGCTACTGTAACATTTGTGATTAATCGATGTGGATTTTAAGTTTTGATACTTTATTTAAATAAAGTTTAAACCAGAAATTGTAAAATTACTTATTAGTAACTTTTAAAGTGTTTCGCTCGGATTAGGATCAAATACAAAGGATCCTAATTGTAAGAAGTGTAAGAAGGATTTATAGAGTGACAAGTGTCTAATAACCTAAAAAACCCACTAAAAAAAAAAAACCTTAAACATCCACCACCACCAACCCCCCCCCCACCCCGCCCACCCCCCCCCCACCTCACCCACCAAAAAAAAAAAAAAGGTGGGGGTGGGGGTGGGTGTTTAGTTTTTTTTATATTTTTTTTTTAGGTTTTTTGGGGGTGGGGGGGGGGGGGTTAGGTTTTTTTAGGTTTTTTTTTTTTGGGGGGGGGGGGGTTAGGTTTTTTGGTGAGGTATAGTTTTTTTTTTTTGCGGGGGGGGGGGGGGGGGGTGGGGGGGGGGGTTTAGGTTTTTGGGTTGGGGGGGGGGGGGGGTTTAGGTTTTTGGGTGGTGGTGGGGTGGGGTGGGGGTGGGGGTGGGTGTTTAGGTTTTTGGTGGTGATGTAGTGGGTTTAGTTTTAGGTTATTGGACACTTGTCACTCTATAAATCCTTCTTACACTTCTTACAATTAGAAGTCTTTGTAGAATAATTTGACCCGTTTCGCTCGCCTAATTTTGTATATATGTGATTAAGAAACACAACGATGTTCAAAGCGCCGCTGCAACGCGCGACTTCATTTACTAGTTTATAACAAACTAATAAACAAATTGAAAACAATACCCACCCACCCAGGCCCCGCCTGTGTCGGGTCCCACCATTTTTTTTTTTTTTGATGTAGTTTGTCCATAAGAACGACCCAACCCAAAAATGATTTGGCAAAAACACCACGGATGACCAAAAACAGCCCAAAAAAAAAATCTTTTATTGGAGATGGACTTGGAACCAAGCCCCAACATTTCTCTGAATGTTAATGAGATGGATATAATTCAATATCTACAAACCCCATTTAGGGTAATAGTGCTTGCAGTCGATTGGCTTAAATGGGCGGCTGCCCTTTTTTTTTTTTTTTTTTTTTTAGTTTTAGTTTAAATAATCTTAGTATAATATAATATAATTATAATTGGCCCTTTCAAAAATTACGATTTCGTCCTCAGTTCAAAATTATGTTTTTGCCATCAGTTCAAAATAAATCTATTCTTTTGTCCCTAGCTAAAAATTACGATTTCGCTCTTAGTTCAAAACCTTGATTTTTCCACCGTTCAAAACAATGGTTTTCCCCCAAGCTAAAAATTACGAATTTGCCCTCAGTTTAAAATTATGAGTTTGTCATCTTTTAAAAACTTATGATTTTGCCCTCAGTTAAAATCTGGAGTCTTGCCATCGTTTTAATTTTTTTTTTCAAAACTATAGTAGTTTTTATTTTACTTCGTTTACTCAATCTAACTTTTTTGTCAAGTAGGTGCCTGACACTCGCTCATTGTTTATGACAATTTACTATTTTGCCCCCAGCTCAGGCTTGCCATCTTTTTTTCTAGCAAAACTATGCCAATATTTTGGTTTAATTGGTTGAGTCGATATAATTTTTTTGAGATCGTGTTATGAGTAGTATGCACAAGTAACTAAAATAAATGCGTACATGTTATTAAACTAAGAAATATTCGGCTTAACGCCCCGCAACGTGGGCGGGGCATCCAACTAGTTTTAATACAATATCATTTGAAGAAATAAGACCATATTGAGTCATTCTTGAAAATATGTGCCATTCAACCTAACAAACATGAATCATTCTTCGATTAATAAATGTTGGTGTTACATACATCCAACAAAATGCACACTAAAAATTGGAAAGTAAATTACAGAATTGCACCTACTGTATTTGTATATAATCCCATGTAACATCCATGAGAAGGGCAAACAAGTAAAATCACAGTACCAGAGAGAGGGGATGAAATCTATACAAGATATATAGTGATATAATATAATAGACCTATAATAATAATAAAGCATTATTAGTAGAACACAGAGAGCATGATATTAATAACCCACAAAAACGATGGTAATAACTACAATGAGCTTGTGTATTCTTCATGTTATGCATCAAATTGATGTTTTCATGAGTCACTCCAACTATCATCATCTTCATCATCATCGCTTCCTGCAAACGCCTGACGAATTGCGTTTGCTTTCTCTAAAATGGCAGCTACCCTCAGATTGGTTGCGGGACCTTGAATGATTGGCCTTGTTGGTACAGCTGGTTTCAAGTTGAAAGACTACAAACAAAGAAAAATTGTCACTAAATGTGAAGGACTACAAAATTCAGTATGAAAATCGGATATTCATGTTGTGAAACACACGATTCCAGGCAATATGGGTTGGCTGTTGTGTCAAGACTAGGGGTGAGCAGAAAATCGAAAAAACCCATTTAAACGAACCGAAAAAACCAAACCACACAGACAACTGAAAAAAACCAACCCGAAATTTACGATTCGGTTACGGTTTTGCATTTTATGAAAACCGAACCGAACTGAATAACCTAAAAATTATTTTTTTTAATGTTTGTTATATAATGATTTAGGAAGTATAATGTTTGTTATATAATGATCTAGGAATTATTAGTTTTATTCTTGAATGTGAAGAATAAAAACATTGGCATGTTTATTTATCTTTAAAATGATTTATCCATTGCCTACAAGAAATAACAAAATTTAACAAAAAAAATTAATGATTTACAAAGTATTATAAAACAAAATGTCTTTGATAAAAACTTTAAAGAAACTAAAAAATAGATTCGAATGTTAGGTTTATATGAACAATATTAATTAAAAAGGTTAAACATAATAACTTAAATGTAAACATCTAAGAAAGATTCTTAAATCTTGGATTATACTTTTTACTTTTGAAACTTACGTAATTTTGTTCCAAAAACCGAACAGAACCGAAAAAACCAAAACCGAATGGTTTTCAATAACAGAAAACCGAATATTTGGGTTACGGTTTTACCATAAAACCGAACCGTGCACACCCCTAGTCAAAACGGGTAACTTTTGTATGGGATGAAAGTCGGGTTTGGATTGACCCGAAACACTTTTTGTCAGAAATTTTACATACTGTATTTATAATAATCCAGATTTTTAATAAAACTGTCAAATTATGTAAAAAGATAAAAGGCAAAAACAAATCCAAACAAAATAACTTTATACCTTGGCCCTAATCTGTTCAAGAAAAGTGTCTTTTTCCTCTTCCTTAGGGAACAGAGGCGTTGCTCTTTCTGTCACCTTCCTCAACTGCACCAGAAAAAATAAAAAAGAAAAAAAAACACCTTTTAGGCTATTATTTATCTAAAGCATAAATCAGCCATATTTTTTATATAAAAATAACATCACCTTGTTTTTGTCATGAGCAGCAACTGCATCAATGAGAGGAGTCCGGGGTCTCTGAATTTTCATTGGCCGAATACCGTTTGGCATTTCACTATCACCCGAAGGAAGTGAAGATGTGCTTGGTAGCCTAATAATTTCCGGTTCAGAAATTGGATCATTTCGCGATTCCTCCCTATTAATTGGCGGTTGTGGGACAACTTCTTCCGCAAGTTCCACTTTATTCACTTCATGATCATGTTCAGATATCTCGTTTCTTGAAATTTCATTCTGATTTGATATCTCGTTTCTTGAAATTTCATTCTGATTTGATATCTTGTTTCTTGAAATTTCATTCTGATTTGATGTCGGGTGGGTTTCAACTTGGGGAAAAACTGGCGGAAAGTGGGGGTGGGTTTCAATTTGGGGAATAACTGGCGGAAAGTGGCTGATGTCAGCTTGACCGCCACCTGGGATTGACATAAAGGAAGGATTTTGAGACCTTCCCATCATCCAATGCATAGGTGGCAGTGGCGGCAATGGCGGCATCTCCTCCATGTTAATTGGCAGTGGCGGCAATGGCGGTAATATATCCACCACTGATGGTTCTACAGGATCCTGATTTACATGGTTATGAGACTCCACAGAATCAGCATGATTTGAGATAAATGATGCAGCTTCAACTTTACTGATTTGACCATCATGGTCAACGGATAATTGAGCTTCTGCTGACTCTGCTGAATCGAGTCCGTAATCAAGAAACGGTGTATTTGATTGAATGTCAGCATCTGGTGAAACGTGTATGTTGGAATGATCATAAGATGTGGAAGGAATGGAATCAGATTCCGGAACAATAATCGATTCCTCACTTGATTCCTTCTTTTCACCAGATTCAATCGATTCTGTAGATGGGTTATCATTATCATTATCATTATCATATTCATTCCCGTTCTTATGAATGCTATCAGGAAAGTGTGTGTTCGGGTGATCATGATATGCAGAAGGAACGGAATCTGATTCCGGAGAAATGACTGGTTCCACACTTGATTCCTTCTTTTCACAAGATTCGATTGATTCCTTCTCCGGGTTATCTCCATCACTTTCATTCCCATTTTTAACAATGCCATCAAGTAACTGTATGTTTGGATGATCATCGTATGCAGAAGAAGGAATGGAATCTGATTCCAAAACAATAACCGGTTCTTCACTTGATTCCTTCTTTTCACCAGATTCGACTGATTCTTTCTCCGGATTACTGGCGTCAATTTCATCCGCGTTTTTATTAATGTTATCATGAAACTGGATTTTTGGGCGATCATGATATGCAGAAGGAATGGAATCTGATTCCAGAGAAATAAATGATTCCACACTCGATTCCTTCATTTCACCAGATTCAAGTGATTCCCTTTCCAGCTTATCGACTTCATTTTCATGCACGTCACAAATGTCGTCAAGAATTGGATTAGAAGGAGTGGAATATAATTCTGGAGAAATAACTGATTCCTCGTTCGATTCCTTCTTTTCATCAGATTCAATCAATTTTATAGACGGTTCATCGATATCATTTGCACTCCCATTGCTGTGAATGTCTTCGACAAATTGTGCGTGTGAATGATCATAATATGCAGAAGGAATGGAATCTAGTTCTGGAGAAATAACTGATTCCTTTTCAACTGATTCATCAGAATTATGAACGATACCCAAATCATTTATGACCAGTCTGTCTTCTTCACGCGGTTCCTCATTGGCTGGGAGATCCTTAATTTCATTATTTTCATATACATCAGGGACAGAAACAGGACTTGAATCTTTAGTTTCTGAACTAGATGATTCGGGTTTTCTGTCATCTAATTCTTTTTCATCCTCGGGAATAATATGATTATCTTCAATTTTAGCAACATCATGATCACAAACGAAAACATGTGCATTTTTGCTTTCTGAGTCAACAGATACCGTTTCTTTATCTTTCAGTTCGGTTTCATCTTCGTTAGAATATGAACCCCTAGCTTCTGCTGGATCAGATTTACTCTTAACATCATCGTCTTCACAAATGTCAAGTTGGTCCAAAGAGGGACCAAAAGATTGCCCTTCCACATGTGAATTCACAAGGGTAGAATCGGAATTATTATCCTCATCAATACGGGAAGCTATACAATCTTCCGGGTCATTTTCAATTTCCCCGTCTTTTGTGGGAATATTAACATCAACACAGTTGCTTGAAGACATTTCACTCAAATCTGATTCTTGGGTGCGTAAAACCCGTGGGCGAAACGGGATTTCTGTGCTTGCAAATGTGTGAGGAGAGTTGACATGTGGTGACATATTATTGGGTGAAGTTGTGGTAGATTCAGAATCAGAATCAGAATGAAAAAAGGTTGTAATTTTGCTCTTCATCGGACTACTTACATCATCTGATGCAGATTGAGAATCTGAAACTTGCGCTTTTTGAATCTTTTCGAGATTTAAATCGGAAACGGTTTCTTGCTTTACGATCGGATCAGAGTTAGCAGCTCTAAACGCGACATCCGTTTCAACTTCGGATTCCATGGTGGCAAGGGCATCCATATAATTGTCGGTCTCACTTGCCACGTCATCAGATTGATAAACATCTTCAATACCATGATTACCATCTTCTTTGTTTTCCTCAACAACAGATATGTGTTTTTCTTCAATCTCATCTACAGGTGGTAGATTTACCATTTTATCCTCGAGTGTTTCGAGTTCTGGTTCTTCAGAACTATTGGTAGGCAAACGTAAGGGTGAGTGTACCATTTTAACCTCGTGGACAAGTTTATCCTCTGGTGGAGAACTTATTAATTTCTCCATGTATCCTTTACCAGTTTCGGTGTCGAAAGGAAATTTAATATCCCGTTTCTTTATTTTCACACGGCGTGCAGGTTCACTTGAACCGTTTTGCACGCGCTCCTCAAGGAGTAATTGATGGAGTCTGCGTTGTTACAAATAAAATGAAAAAATAAACACTTTATGCGGAGTCTTTGAAAAAATAAAAATAAATAAAGAAAATAACTGCTGAATAAGGAACTTACTTGACATGTGACGGCTGGAACACCTCAGGAGTATCCCCGTTTTTCAACCGTGAACCCTTCTTCTATTAAACATCATATTTTGAAAAAACAAAGAATGATGATGGTTAGTTCTATTAAAAGGTATATTAAACAGAAAGTTCAATCTAGGATTACCTATTAAGAAATTATAATAACAGCAAGATACTATTAGTGTTAGTGCATATTTGTGTGTCCGTTACTGTACGAATAGGCTAGATAGAGTGGGTGTTGTATATGTAGATAGTTAACGCATGAGTCCAGTCAACGCATGAGTGTTGTGGTTGACTTGTAGCCAGCCATACGTTGTGTGATGTACAACGTATGAGCCATGCGTGTTAGTGTGCCAACGCATGAGTCATGCGTTGAAGCTCCCAATGCATGAGCCACACCCTATATATTGTGAGACATGCGTTAAACAGGATGAGTTTTAGATTTGATGGAGATTGAACGCACTTGTTCTCTCCTTAAGGATGTAAACTCTTTCGGTATGAATAAACTGTGATGACTAAACGTTATGCTGCCAAAATTTCTACCGAATTTGTTTATCTAACTAAAACTTCTGTCTAGAACGTATTAAACACTAATCCGTAGGAAACACGATCCGTTTCACGTATTTTCAATCAGCATTAATTTCACAATAATTCTTTATTATGTCAACACTGAAAGTTATTTTAGATATTAGTCAAAGAATTGTAAAGAAACCGAAAATTACATGCTGAGAATCCACCAATTGATTTTGGCACACACGTACTAAAAATAATCACAAGGATTATTAAAGTAGAAAAACAATATATGTATTAATTAACTTTAACTAACTAACCTTTATCTTGCGGATCCTTTTGTCCCTCTGCGCTTCCGCATTCATCATATCATATGACGAAACCTCAACTTTATAAAATGACGGATCAGTGTAACGTTTTAAGCATGCCCCAGCACCAGCAACATCAAACCTTATAAAAGCCACATAAGTTGTTTATAACAGAACATCTTAATCGAGTTATTGGGGATAAAAAATGTAAAGTCAATTTTGCATTTTGAAAGGTGCATGTACGATAACGAGATGGGGGTATATTTAAGTAGTTATATGATTACATACTTGTCTAGCAAAAATAGCCGAGGTGGGCCACGACATTCTTCGTAAGAATCCATGACAAACCGAGGTAAGTCTCCCTTGGTGATAAGATTTTGCTCTGTTTGCAGATTAGGATGCCAACTAATACCTGGGACATCATTAGATATTACATGAAATTAGATTGAAAAGCTATAAAGATATAATCCTATGATGGCAAAATGGAATAAGATTTTAAATAATTTAGGAACAGAATTCTAACCTGAACTTGAAAAGAATGCTGAATGGCCTGTTTGCGAAAGAAATGCCCTTTCAATTAAAGGGAGATCTGACTCGACCTGCTGAACACGTGTCAGTAAACCATGGCCCCTAGCGGCAGTTGCCATCACTTCTTCATGTAAACCATGGAAAATCTCTGCTGCAAACCTTCATAATTGAATTTATACTTTTGTTAGAGTGATATCATATGGCATGCATGACAAGATGAAGTTGTATCCCGAAAACCATAGTGTAAAGAAAACGGTGCTTCTAATGTCTATAAAACGTCACAAGATGATGTTTTGATTCCCTATGCCATATTGTAATGTTATCTAAATACTATACTTTGCGCGTCAAGACAAGGTTTATCGAGAAAAGGCTTTCCCCCACCCTACCATATGAGTGGAATTTTACCGGGTACGTGTGTTTGTTTGTTTGTCTTTAAAATATATCTTCTGGTATGATATCCATACTGTTCAACTTTTTTTCTCCATACACAAATGTAATTAAAAACCTAGAGCCATGTGCCAGAACGAATCGATTCAAGATTCACCGTGTGTGGCCAAATCTAGTAACACAAATAAATGTGGCAAGAATCAAGATTCATAACTTCAATTACACAATCTTTTCCAACAACTTCTAGTGATTAATAGATATAGCAAGATAGTTACAATACATGAAGTTGTGCAATGAAAGCTACACATCATCAACCACACTAGAATAGAGTCAAAAGTTTGTTCAGCTTGATTATATATGATGAGATAAAACCTACCTAACCATAACCACCCAAATCTCATAACCTAAGTCAAGAATACTTGTACTCCATTATTACCTAAAAAAAAAACAAAACATTCTAATTTCTAAGAGCATTAAAATAATCAAACAACATCCAAACACAACAATTCAATAACCTTCAATAAATCCCCTAAAAGTTCTTCACAACCATAAATTAATTGATTCCAAATCCAAATTCACTAATCCAATCCTAATCTTAAATTGAGATCTATCAACTACACATTTGACAAACGGTCATGCAAAAACCTAATTAACCGAGGTAGCCCGGGTAAATCGGGTATCCACAACCAGCATTTTCATTTTTCAATTCTAATCTCATCAACTCCAAATTAAAACTAACAATCAAACCAAACACTAAACAATGCAAAAACCTAATTAACCTAATTAGCCAGGGCAAGTCAGGTATCGTATCCACAACGAGCATGCGGTCATTTTCATTTTTTCCGCGTTTTCAATTGTAATTTCAACAACTCCAAATTAAAACTAACAATCAAACGAAATACGAAACAATAGATAAACAACATAAGTAGTAGTAGTAGTAGTTCGTTCGTTCTTACTCAGCTAGGTCACCGAGCTGACGAAGAACGCCAACGAGACCGGCCATAGCAACACCTTCAAGCAAAGCTTCAGGATCATCTTTATCGGCCGCTTTGTATAGCTCTGGATCAGCCAAACTGAACTCATTTCGTATCTGGTACCTGCTAAACGGCATTTTGTTGTAGTTTTTGAAATTGATTCCAACCAATTGAAGTTCACATAACGAATTCTCGTTTGTTTGACAATATATTGCCCGAGATTTGCTCGGAATTTCTTGAAATGGTTGTAGAGAGAGAGAGAGAGAAAGTTAGTGGGGGTGTTGAAATGAATGTGAACGAAGAAGCGGACAGAGAAATGAAGACGACTCGGTGGTGAGTTGTATGTTTGCTTTAAGTCCTTGTAGATTTCTTTTGTTGCATGTTGACACCCTGTAAGTTTGGTTTTATTAGTCTACTTTAATTTAATACTAATAGTTAATTGAGTTAAATGTCATTTTAGTACATGTGGTTAGGGTCATTTTCCCAATTTAGTCTAAAGGTTTCATTTTTCACATGTGTGTCCAAAAAAGTTTCATCATTGTCATTTTAGTCCAGTGGGTTACTTTCATCCAATTTTTCTGTTAACGAGAAGGGCAATTCGGTTATTTTATATGGCCGAATTGCCCTTCTAGTTAACAAATTACATATAAAATGACCGAATTGTTCTTCTCGTTAACAGAAAAAATGGATGAATTTAAACCAGTGAACTAAATGGCAACGATGAAATCTTTTTGGACCCACAGACGAAAAATGAAACCTTTAGGCTAAACTGGTAAAATGACCTAAACCACATAGACTAAAATGTTATTTAACTCTAGTTAATTAATATACTCCTATCTATAGTCCTATAAGTTCATCAAATCGCTTTAAAGACATGCATCCAAATGTTAATTAATGGGTTGATGTGTAAGCTTTAAAACAAAAAAGCATAATATATAGACATTTATTTTAGACAAATTGTGGTTTCATAATCTAAATTATCAGATGTTGGCTAATAACAATTTAGGTTGACAAGTGACAACTTGTATTTATACTTATAAGTTTAGTTTTCGTTGTCGAGAATTCCACTATAAGAGAAAAGTACCATTATATGCTTCTGACTTTTATTTATATCGTTTCGAAACATTATATAACATTCTGATTAGATTTGAAATATGTTCGTTATTTATTGTAGGTGAACTAAGTTACTTCTGTATTAGATTGGGATTGCTCTTGGCAACAAGTGTAAAAGATAAAACTACCATTACTCACATATATGTTCGGTTATAGATTGGATTATAAAAAATTTTCACAAAAATAAGGCACATAAGCCTTAATTACCAAATATAACCATGGTTGTAAAAATCCTTGCTTGACGTCGATTAATCGTAGATTAATTACAATTAATCACGATTATATCCGATTAATCCCCGGTTAATCCCGCGTAATCACTAGTCCTCACCCCACCGGTCGACTAGCGACTAACGATTTCTACAACCATAAATATAACACAATAACCATGTTTATATATTATTATAATAAACTATTTACTATTACATGTATTTTCTGTTCTCAACTTTTTTATTCGAATATAAAAATTTATATAACATTTATCATCAAGAAACATAAAAGTATGTTAATTGCTTATTAAAGTTGAGAAACACAATATATAACATTTATCATGTATACTTTTGGTTGTTAAATGCGTCACAAGTTATGGAGCTACTTAGTTAAGTCTAACAGACATGCAAAGTAAAGTTATAACCCAAAATCTACAAATGTAGTTTTAAAAATTTTAGTTTTATTATTAAAAAGGGTTAGTGGTGTAGTTTGTTGTTCTCCCTTCTCTTTCAATATAGTTTCCATTTGAGATTCGGGCCACTATTTTGAAAAAAGTATTAATTAAGAAAAAAACACGCTCATTCAAGGCTGGCCCTAAGGGTGGGTGAGGAGGACCACCGGCCAGGGCCTAATATTTCGAAAGGCACGTTAGTTAAAAAAAAACCCGATAAATATATGTAAAAGAATTTTTTTAATAGGATATACCCAAACACCAACATAGGTCCACTTACAAAACTATTCTTATGGTTTATAGATTAGTTATTAGCCCATTGGTATTATGTTTAAACCTTTAGTGAGCCCAATACCCAATTTCGTTAAGGCCTAAGGGCACGTTTTTTCGAGCTCGAACAGGGTACACGAATTCTTAGTGCCGGCCCTGCGCTCATTAAGTATACTTGTAACATAAAATTCACAGTAATCAAGTAAATAGTGGTTACAAACTTGCAATATAATAATCAAGTATTATCCTCCTTGGTTACAACTTGTAAGAACACCCGTACTCAGACGTGATTCATTAAAAAAATTGCCCAAAAACGCCGGAAAACGCATGGGTGTCGCCCCCCTCGGCGTTTTGGAGCGTGATTCGAGAAAAAAAGGTGTTTGGCGTTTTTTAAAACACGCCGAAGCCCCCCAAAACTCATTTGTTTGCCCAATAAGATATTGTCATGTGTGTATAATATTTCTGTGATAAGGAAGGAGAAAGTGATTTTGGCAAAGGTTTTTTTTTTTTTTTTTTTTTTGAAGTTTTAATTAAAAAAGGAAGAAGAAAGTTGCAGGTAGTTGTGGGTGACAAAGGAATAAAAAAGTGATTTTGCACATTTAGTCCCTACACTTTGATTGTATTTAAAAAAAAGGATTTAAACTTCAAAACCTTTAATATTTCAAGTTTAAAAAAGAGTAAACTTCCGTTTTGCTCCCGGTGGTTTGGTCACTTTAACGGTTTTGCCCCAAACCTTTAAAAATAGTCATTTTACTCCCGGTGGTTTGGTCACTTTAATTACTATTTTTAAAGGTTTGGAGCAAAACTGTTAAAGTGACCAAACCATAGGGAGCAAAACGGAAGTTTACTCTTTAAAAAAATGCTAAATCAGTCCCTAAAGTTTTGTTTATTAAATGTCTGATTTGGATCTTTTATAAAACCAAAAATTTTGCAATGTAATTTTTTTTTATTTTTTTCCGGTTTTTTTTATTTCTAGTATTGTATTTTTTTTAATTTAATGAAGTATTTTAAGTTTTTAATTAAAAATAATAATTGTGATATGATTGGAAGGGGCGTTATTGGGCATTATTCCCACTACGCCACTTTTGCAATAACGCCCAATAATGCCCCCGTACTGACTGGACTGCCACATGGCAGAAAACGCCTTAGGGTGGGAGCATTATTCATCTAACGACTACGCATGGTCTAAGAGCATTCACATCCAATCCACTAAAAATATACATACATTCCACTAAAAAACAACTCCTATATCAATATATTTCCACTAAAAACAAATACTTTTTCTCTCTCTTTTTCAATATATATTACATTTTTATCTCTCCTTCACTCACAACCACTTTCAATATATATTAAAAAATTATAGTGGGTGAACAGTGTCCCTCTAAATATACAGATGAACAGTAACATTTTCTCTCTCCTCCTCTCACAACCACTTTTTATACTCGTTATATTATAAAAACTCTACACACTGGATATGATGGACTGGATGGGAATGCTCTAAGGGACTAAAAAGTTTTAACTTTTTCTCTATATTTAAAAGGTACTTTTAGAGTGCAAAAATGATCAATTGTTCCCATCAACTTTTTTTGTGGTATCTTCCAAATACCGTAAGCGTAACTAAATAAAAGTGTAAGGGGTAGAGTGCATCAGGCCTCCAATCAATTAGTTTAATAACTAATATTATATTATTATTATAAATAATATGGTTACTTCAACCGAATATGGGGCTTAAAATAAGCTAGAATTATCATGGAGGGGAATATAATGCTTGGGGTGCGTACAGATCGCTTATCGGGGACACTTCCGTATTTACCGATAAAAGGAATGTGAATGTATAATAATAACTTTATAGGGAGCTTAAACTTTTTAGAAGAAGTATTTACATTTGATTTGATTTGATTTATAGGGAGTTTAAATCTTTTAGAAGAATTATTTACATTTGATTTGATTTAAATGGTGTGAAAAAGGATCATAGACTAATGTAGCCCAATATTCATAGTATAGTATCGGCAGATCTCTTGGTGTTTCGATTCACAGTTGTAAGGAAGACGAATGATATTAGATACGTACAAGGAATTCATGCGAGATATGGTTAAATACGGTAAATGTTAAACTCAAGTGAGTTTTGATACTCATGTCGAAGGGGTATGGTCTCAAATAGCACGCAAGCCACGCGCATACAAGACCATACCCACATTTAATTAACAAACACTCAACTCGCTCCGAGTTTCCTGCATGGGCCCACCGTGGATGCGTAACCATGACAGCTCACAAGAAGTATAGTTAGTACGAGTGTCAGCCACTTGTAGCCAATCAATGTGCAACAGGTCCTGCCCAGACGATCCCCACGACGGACAAATCGTGCAAGGGACAAGAAGGACAAAAGGATAGTTACGTGTATCCAATAAGCTTGCACCACTCGCTCCTCGACGATCTCCTCTCACAACTGATGACGGGCGCGACAGCAAGTACGCTTGGACGATGATGTGTAGCCAATCATATTGCACCACTCCACCTCCACCCCTACAGACACTATCTGTCATGTAAGAGATGTCTAGCCCAAGGCCCATCGGTCCATATCTTCTCCAAACCATTCGGCTATAAATACCTGCCTCCTCCAAAGGTTCAAGAATCTGATTTCTAACTCTCTCACTCCTAACACACACATTGTTTTATTCCTCTTAAAACAACTACTTATTCTCACGCCGGAGGGTGGTTACAAGAAAAATATTCCACCTCTCCTTCTCATAACAGGCTCACGGTGTTCTGTTTTGCGGATCATAGTGTCACACCCCAACTGATGGCGGAATCATCGGGGCGCGACACTGAGCGAAACAGATTGTCCAAGAGAAATCCATAACAACTAAAATTTACCAGATATTTAACACTATGTCCCATACCATAATATATCAAATAAAAGCCGTTATTACAGATATTGTTTTCTCAAAGACAGATTAAATGTTCCGACAACTCAGATTTTAGGTTTGTTTCTAGACTCCATCCTAGCTTGATTCCACATAGCAGCAAAATACAAGAATCCTAAACACCTGTCACATACGTTAAAACAGAGGTCAATACACATAGTGTAAAGGTGAGCATACAAGTTTGATAATATAATAGATAGCGAAAACGTTTACGCATAACCAGCATGTAACATGTAGCAAAGTGAAGCATGTAGGTTATCGACAATGAAATATGCACAGACGTGACTGCGAGTTGTAGAATGCGCAACACATATCCCCACTGGGACACGTGAAGTAAAGCCCTTAACAACCCATGTCCATGACAGGTGCTGAGTCCAAACTATAGTACTATCGTTGCTAAGGTGTCAAGCAACAACCACTGTGTAAACATAACATACAAGCATTCATCGAATAACACGTAACATGCAATAATGGTTAGCGTGTAAATAGTGTTGCGTTGTGTGTCGATTGTGATTTGAATAAGTAACGTATGTAACACCCAAAAGTGCGTAAAGCAAAAAGGGATCGAGTATACTCACAGATTGTGTTTAGTAAATAAACACTCTCTTGGATTGAAGGGAGGGCTGGAAGGTTAGCCTGATTACAGAACGATAGCATAAGCGAATGAACGGCGCATTAAACGGTGAAGAGTGGACCAAGTGACGAATGGTCATCCGGTCGGATTGACATTCGTTTGGGATGGATGTGTTTGTGTATGATGGCTTTAAAGTTTTCGTTGTTGCATTTTAAAATCAGAGAAGTATCTCTACCTTTCAGGTCGTTCGATCGGATGGCGATCCGATCGGCGAGACATTTCCAGTGAGAACAAGTTCACAGCAGGATGGTCATTCGATCGGATGGTCTTCCGATCGGATGGCAATCCGTTAGAAATTGGTATGTTATGAAAATGTTGAAAAGTCTGAGTGTTGGAGACCCAAATGTCAACCGATCAGATTGTCGTTTGATCGGATGGCAATCCAATCGGACGGCAATCCGTTCGGCATTCCGATCGTTTGAAAATTTTGAAAAATGTTTAAGTGTTGAAGTTCATGTGCAATCCGATCAGATTGTCGTTCGATCGGACGGCAATCCGATCGGACGGCAATCCGATCGGACGGCAATCCGATCGGACGGCAATCCGATCGGACGGCAATCCGATCGGACGGCAATCCGTTCGATGTCCTGATCGCTTTGGAACTTGAAAAATTTGTTAAATTTTGAAAGTTTTGCGGTTTGATCGAGACGGTATGACCATGTGTTATACAACGGATCCCCGTCAAGTCCAAGTCGTCCGACCGAAGTGGGAATCACCCCAGTCCGATCAATTTACTGTTCGTGATGGTCGTTCATGTTCAACCCAAAATCGGTTGTCTCTTTGATAGGAATCAGATCTCGGACTGACACTTCACTAGAAACGAGTAGAAGGCCTGAACAAGCTCCAATTCTATCGGTTTTGAGTGCATTGAGTGTAAAAGAGTTGAAAGAAAGCTAAAAAACCATCTTTCAATCCTTTTAACCTTGAAAATGTTTAGATCTAGGTGAAAATAGTGTTTAATCATGTGGAAATCCTTTGGATCTGAGTTGTTCTTGGTGGAATGAGGCCAAAACTTGAAGTTCATAAGAACTCCATGATGACATCATCCTTGAACACCTCAAATCCGCTGATTTCACGGTTAAAAGTTAAGATTCAAAGGAGAAAATGATGAAGAAGTGTGTGTAGATGATAGATGTACAAGATTTGAGTTGAAAACTTACAAGAATCGCGAGAGATCGAGAGAAAAGAGGGCTTGAGTGTGTTGGTCGAAGAAAGAGCTGTCACATCACTGTTTGTGATATGACAGGGGGTATTTATAGGTTTCCAAAAGAGGAAAGTGGCACAGGTGACGGATCGGATGTCACTTCGATTGGATGGCCATCCGATCGGATGGTCATCCATTCAGATGACCATTCGATCGAATGGTCATTCGATCGAAGTGGTCCAGTGAGTTAGGTTTCGACGTTTCGTTTCACGTTTTGAGTGTTGCGATGCGTTTAAGCGAGTGTCGATTAAGCGATGCGATAGGTTGAGATAATAATCACACAATACTATATCTAACATACAATCAACATAAATAACTTGCGTTTAGCGTTTGCGATTTAGATTGCGTTGTGATAGAGTTGCGATTGCGTTTCGATTAATCACCATAACATAAAGTAAACATGCACAATTAACACATAAGTAACACACACACGTAAAACAATATACTGTAACACCTCGTAAAATCACGACCAGTAGAATAAAGACACGTGTCATGGGCTTTAAACGTGTAAGGAATTATTTCCGAGGGACTGAAATTGTCAAAAAAATATATATAAATATGTGAATAAAGGGATCTAAAGTGTCAACATGCCATTCTTGTGCCTCTGATTGACCTCACACGACGTTCGTATTCCTTAACGAATAATTTATCGAACTTACAAAAATGGTTTGAGCTCAAAATAAGGATCTTATGAAGCATAAGGGTTGAAAGTGTCAACATGTTGAAAGTAACCTCCGAGTGACCTTTTAACGAGCCCAAAAACATTGTAACAATTATATATTTTGCCCTCAAGAATATTGGAAATAAATTCATGGAGTTTCGACGCACATGAATAATCAAAGTGGTAATTACAAGTAATAAGGGTCAAATGCGTTAATGTTGCATTTCAAGACCGTTCGGGTGACCTCGTAACTAACCGACAGCTTATTGATAAATGTTTAAAGACCCAAGACCCTTAAAAGTTAAATTTAGGGGTTAAAAGTGCAATAAAAGAAAGTTAAAACAAGTTTAGAGGGACCAGGGACTGAAATTGCAATATCTGAAAGTTGTTTACCGGAAATTGCCCTCTACGCGGGCCGCGTAGACATAAGGCCAACTCTTACACGGGCCGCGTAAGAGTGCCAGATGCAGAAAATGTGGACAGGTGCATGTCCAGCCAGTTCCACCGCCTTTGCATGCTTGTTTTCGATTCCAGGGACTGAGCCAACATATTTTCATGCATAGGGGACAACTGGAATCATCAGAAATCAGTTGTAAGGGCAGGTGGATCAATCTTGAAGCTCTAGAAATCCTATATAAGGGCTCTTGTATTCACTTGTTCATTTTCACAATTCAAATTTCTTCATATTGCTTTCTCAGGAGCTTCCTGGAGTTCAAGCAAGTTTTCTTAAGTTCCAAATTCGTGCTAAGGACCATTGTAAGTGTTCTTAGCTCCTTAAGTTCAAGTTTTATTAGTTTAATGACCAAAAGTCAAAGCCATCGTAATTAAGCTTTGACTTAGTGATTAATCACTAATGGTCCAGACATTATTCGAAATAAAAATGGCTATGAGTTGGTAATTATGTAGGTAATAAACCCTTAAAAGGGCACCTACTGATTCCCACTCTAACTTGGTAAATTGTCAGGTCAAACTTAATATTAAAAAGTCAACAGAAGCTATTTTTGCAAATGAATTCATAACTGATAATGAAGAAGTTAAGGAACATGTTTTAACACTAAAATAACTTGGTAAATAATGTAAGAACATGTCTAAGCATGTTCAACCCGACAATTCTGAGTTTAGGCTCGGTTCGGAACCGAAAGTCGCAAAAGTAGACTTTTGCTTTGACTTTCAGTTCTGATCCGATTTAACTTAGTTTAGATATGCCTTAGGGTTTCATTAGGACCATATTACATGTTAGTATAACCCTCTGAGATTATACAATATGGTTCCTTTGTAATCTGAATCATTTGCATGTTTCCGTTAAATGCTTAATTGTTGACCATTATGCCCTTTTGATATAAAAACGAGATTTTTGAAAATGTGAGAGGATAAAAACCTTTGTTACTGATTTATAAGCATGTCCTAAAAATTTGACATCAGTTTGTGGTCTAAATTAGGAGTTATGCTCAATATCGTAAATTGAAGCATTTTTACTAATTAAACGGCATTTTCGGCGTAAAACCTATTTAAACCCAAATTTTGACACCAAAACTTTTACCCACTGGTGTAATATAATATTTAGGGATTTTTTAAAATTTTTATTGAATTTTAAACTGATTATATTATAGAGTTTTAAAGTAAATTCGATATTGACGAAATTGCCCTTTTCTTGGATAAAATGAGTTTTACATAACATTTTGATGCCAAACCTTTTTCTACTGATTTCATATGTTAAATAAAATATTTTGAGCTTTATAAACTAATCAAAAACTCAGATTTCTTTAAATAACCCGAAAATCGTCAAATACCGACTTTTACGCTTTTTAAACGCATAGTTTGGGTTAAAATTATATTTAACACCTAAAACTCATTACCTACTGATATTATAAGTAAATTTTTATACTTTAACAGTAAGTAAAAGTTTTGAAATCAGATTTCCAAATTTGACCCTTAATGCTTATGTGAAATGACCAAAATGCCATTTCGGTGCATAGTTTGGACATAAATAATAAATTTCACATATATGCAATATCTTACTGATATAACCTACTAAAATAAATATTTTACTGATCATTTTAGACCAGAACCTCAGATTGTCATTTAACCTCCTTTATAATCTTTAAAATGACCAAAATACCCCTACGGGGCTTAAATTGATTTTAAATTCGTTTTGGGCATAATGGAAGGTATCCTACTGATATCATAACACATTTTAAGCATGTTAACTTAGGGAACCTATTCATGACTCATTTGGTTACCCGTTATGCATCTTTCGCGTTCGGTGCGGTTTATGTGACTAGTTTGCATAAATTGACCGAAACGGGTCAAACCGTATCATTTTTACCTCAAAATCCATAATGTGTTTAGTTTACCCATATTATACAAGTCTTCATACTTGTCGGGTCTAAATCACATTCTAATCCGGTCTTCGCTTAATTTTGCGTTTTGAACCGTATACATTTCTTTAAAACTAATCGGTCTAAGTTTAAACTTATGTAAGACCCGTTAGGAATCTAATAGGTTGTTAAAACCTTCGTTCCAGATTTAGGAGCCCAGTAAAAGATATTTGCACTTGCTGATTGTTATACGGCTGAGATAATTTGTATTTTTGCTCAGGTAAATACTTTTAACTTATTTTCCCTTATACGGGCTTGGGGTACGGTATTTAATAAATACCGCTTGGTCGGGTATTGAATCTTTAATCATATGATGGTTAAATCATTGAGATAACCCGTTTAGTCTGTTTTGTTTGTTTTAAGCCTTTGGGGGGTTAATGACCATGTCCTGGATATCCTCGGCTCATTCATTGAATGGCCACGACTTAAGCACGGGGTGTAGGCATACACCTGCCGGTGCGAATGTAAAATGACATACTTGCTTGTTCGAGAATAACTCGCCGTGGGTTATATTATGTGGTGTGTCTATTAATCTTTAACCCGATATTTCTAACCCGGGCTACTGAACGTATAACAAATATATAATTCTTTTACAAGTTTATTTTTAAATAATTATCCCAAGTTATAAAAGAATATTTGTGCCTTGTGCATTCAAATCAATTTTTATAAACACTTTTCAAAAGAGTCGGTTAATTGTATTTACCAGTGTAAACTGACGTATTTTCCAAAAAGGTTAAGTGCAGGTACTAAGCGAAATGGGCTGGCTACTCCTAGTATCAATAAAGAGTCTTGCAAGCTTTAGATGCTTAAAAATCTGTTGAACAATTATCTTCTTTTGTTTTGATCCGCCTGTGGATCCTTTTTACATTCCGTTTGTAATACTTATGTTACTTTCAAATCGGTTTGTAATATTTTACTTTAGACTCCCGCTGTGCATTGAACTGTGAATATTTGACTATGATGATATCAACTACGTCACGATATTCCCCACCGGGCCCACCGGTATCACGTGAATATTTGCCTTCCCAGCGAACTTTCACAATAGGAATGCGTGAGCGTCTAAGCTTCTTGGTTTCCCGGTCCATGATCTCGACAGGCTTTACCACGAAGTGTAATGTTTCGCCCACTTGTAGATCCTCAAGTGGCACTTGTAAATCCTGCTCGGCCAGGCACTTTCTAAGATTCGAAACGTGGAAAGTCGGGTGGACGTTGCTAAGTTCCTCCAGTAGTTTTAGTCTGTAGGCCACCTTCCCAACCCTTTCCAGAATTTTAAAGGGTCCAACGTATCGAGGCGCGAGTTTCCCTTTCTTGCCGAATCTGATCACCCCTTTCCAAGGCGAAACCTTTAGGAGTACGTGATCGCCAACGTCAAATTCAAGGGGCTTGCGGCGTCTATCGGCGTAACTTTTTTTATGACTCCGAGCTTTCAGCAGGTTGTCTCAGATTTGGAGGATCTTGTCAGTCGTTTCTTGCAGCAGCTCAGGACCGGTTATTTGCGCATTTCCGATCTCATGCCACACAATCGCCGATCGACATTTCCTTCCGTATAATGCC
Organism: Helianthus tuberosus; assembly: GCA_030545235.1. Classification (NCBI taxonomy): domain Eukaryota; kingdom Viridiplantae; phylum Streptophyta; class Magnoliopsida; order Asterales; family Asteraceae; genus Helianthus; species Helianthus tuberosus. Next base: position 143,125,481 of record CM060410.1, on the reverse strand, counting down.
TCAAATGGTGCCATTTGAATGCTAGAATGATAATTGTTGTTGTACGAGAATTCGACCAAAGGTAAGTGCGCATCCCAATTACCACCGAAATCTATGACACACGAGCGAAGCATGTCTTCAAGGGTGCGAATCGTTCTTTCAGTCTGACCGTCGGTTTGGGGATGGAATGCGGTACTTAGATTGAGAGTAGTACCAAGAGCAGATTGAAATGTTTCCCCAAGACGCGAGGTAAACCGACCATCGCGGTCAGAGATGATGTCACGAGGCGTCCCGTGTCGACAGATGATCTCGTCGGTGTAGATTCGGGCTAATCGTTCTACCTTGTAGTCTTCCCGTATCGACAGAAAATGAGCAGATTTAGTCAAATGGTTAACGATAACCCAGATGCTATCATGACCTGAAGGTGTAAGCGGAAGTTTCGTGATAAAGTCCATAGCTATACTCTCCCATTTCCACATAGGGATCTCGGGTTGGACGAGAAATCCAGAGGGTCTTTGCTGTTCGTCCTTGACTTTCGAGCAAGTTAGGCACTTCTAAACATAGATAGCGATATCTTTCTTCATACCCGGCTACCAGTACTTGTAGCGAAGGTCCTGGTCATCTTGTCGGCACCGGGATGAATAGAATATTGAGACTTGTGGGCTTCGTCTAGCAGAATTTGTCGTAAATTGGTGCGCTTGGGGATCCAAATTTGGTCTAGGTAATGGAATATACCATTCGATTTATTATCTAGCTGGGCGCCATCGTTAAGAATCCTTTCCTTCTTCAAGGTGCGTTCGGTGAAACAAGCATGCTGAGCATCACGAATAAGAGTTTCGAGATGGTGCTGGGCGTGAATTTTACGAACGTTATGCAAATAGCTTCGTCGGCTTAGAGCATCGGCAATGACATTTGCTTTGCCAGGGTGATAACGAATCTTACAGTCGTAATCTGTAAGGACCTGCACGAAAATGTCCCAAAACACTCCGTAATTGGAAACCCGGACCCCTAAAACCCAAAAATTTATTAAAAATCAAGAAAATCCAAATTTATCCATCTGTCGCGGGCCGCGTAAGAGTTAAGCAAGGCTTACACGGGGCGCGACATCCTTACAACTCTCCGGATAAGCTTTAGGGCCACGTGGCAGACCTACGCCATGACACGGCAGCCCTAGCCGTAGCTAGGGTGGCCCTCGCGGGCGGCGTAGGATGCCCTTCGAGTTTACGCGGGCCACGACAGACTCAAAAATCAGCTATAAATTGGACATTGCATGGCCTTTCTTCTGTGTTCGAAATTTCAATTCAAATACGTCTAAATTATGCTTAAAACGTGTGTTTAAGGGTCGAGACGCTGCTACGATTACAGGGTAATAACTCGATTACTGCTACGATACAATGTCTGATCGATTGAAACCGATCCGATGGATGTTTAAGTGCTGCCTGAATTCGGGCTATACTTTGTCATTCGTCATGAGGGTTTTGATTTCGTGAATTTATCGTAAATGTTGTATTAAGCTACTAACCTAGTTTTGTTTGCATTATTTAACTAGGTTATCAGGCTTAATCAGTAGGCAAAATCTATCCAGTTAAACTTGCAAGTGTGAGTCACTCTCTTTTTACCAAATTGTTTCCAAAACCCTATTTATTTTCAAAGTTATAATTACAGGGATTAAGTCTTTGTAATCTTCAATTACAGCCGGTATGTGGGGTTTTGTATACATTACTTGATAACCGTCACCATTAGACAACGGGTTAGCCAATGGTCACAGATACGGTCGAGTGACAAATACCGTTGGAAACTCTCTTACCATCACCGCTAACACTTTGTTTGAAGTTTGAAAACTTTCTTTTGTTACTTCCGGACGACTCAACATGCGTCTCTTTCTCCTTTGCCTTTACATCACCAAACTTGTTTAAACGAATCCCCTCCTCGGTGAGAGCCACGCTCAAGTCGATGGCTTCAGTGATAGTTGTTGGTTTGGAGGAGGTTACCATGCTTATTATTTGGGGAGCCAAACCCCAAATGAAGCGCTCGATTCGTTTGTATTCAGGCGTAACCATGTAAGGGACCACTTGAGATAGGTCATGAAACCTCTGAACGTACTCTGCTACTTTCGGACCATCCATCTTTAAGTGCCAGAATTCAGTCTCCAACCTCTGAATTTCTGCGCGTGAACAGTACTTTCGGCGCATCAGTTCTTTCAATTCGGCCCAAGTCAGGGCGTAGGCGGCAGCTTCGCCTAAGGTTTGGACTTGTAAGTTCCACCAAGATAGGGCTCCGTCGAGAAATAGCCCTGAAATGTACGTGACTTGTTGATCCTCAGCACACTTGCTCATGCGTATGACAGAGTCGGTCTTCTCAGCCCAGCGGGTAAAGGCAACTGCACCTCCCATGCCATCGAAGTTAACTGGTTTGCAGTCTAAGAACTGCTTGTAGGTGCATCCGTGAGGTGGATTGTTATTGCCTTGATTGACACTTCCGCTCCCTCCTGGCTGAGAAGCTGCGTACTGCGCTATGGCAGCAGCAATGACTTGTTGTAGCTCTTCCTGAGTGGTAGGCATAGGCTGTTGTTGACGTCTGGGCGGCATCTTTCTAAAAGATGGTTTACGTCGGTCAGGCCGTATATAATGATAGTATTAGTACATAACATCTCATGTTATAATCACATTAATCACACGACATCTCATGTCACAAATATCAATCACACAACATCTCATGTTATCACACATCACAAATATCAATCACACAACATCCCATGTCACAAAATATAAACAAGTAATCAAGCGAATCCAAAATATGGTGAGAAAACTGCGATTGCCATAATAATGAGACCACATCGTAAGTGCATACATACAATCATGAATCACTGGGGCTACATCACCCCTGTCAAAAGCTACATCAGTATCGATACAACATCAAGTACATAACAAAAGTCAAATCATAACGTAGTCTCCTCAAAAATGCTGTGCAAGTAAAAGCAATCGCCGCCTTCTCACTCGCCTACCCATGTGGCATCGATGAGCTCAAGCAGATGGTGGTGGAGGAGGGGGAAAACGGGTATAAAACAAACGGCGCATCTCTAGCCAATCTGCCTCCATCGCCTGCTGCGTGCGAATAACGGAGGCAATCTGCTGCTCCAAGGTAGCAAGACGAGCAGCATAGTCAGGGGGTAATGGTCGAAACGGCTGTAACGGAGAGGGTACCCGGCCATGGCACTGACATGGCTGCAGGCGGGCTCTCTCCAACTCCTGTAGTCGCTGCTCATGCGACTCATGCTGGTGTACAAATGACATCAATACATCCTCGATAGTGTGTCCCACGTGGGACCTGTGGTATGGATCAGTGGGTGGCATAGGGGAAAATGGTGACCACAGCAGTGGCTCACGTGTGGGGTCGAAGGGTGCCATCCCAAAAGGAGCAGTAATAGGTGGAGCAAAAGGCATCTGTGGTAAGAAAGGCATGGGCATAGGTACGTGCCCTGATGGGTGGGCTGAAGAGCCCTCTCCAGGCCCCGCTGGAGGTATGTATGTGGGAATCTGAAACGAAAAGTCAGTGTGTCTAGCGTCTGGAATCTGTGGGGGTAACGGTGGGACGTCCTCATCAGCTGGGATCCACCCGTGCTGTGCGGCCTCGTCCGGTGGATCCATCTGTGCCGCGAACGGTGCATGTCCGGGCTCTATGGGAACGGGATCAAATAAAGGGGCTACAACAGGGTCAACGGGTGCCAAGTGCTCAAATGGTGGGTCAACAGGTACAGCAACTATGGGTAGAGGATCGATGGGATCAACAGCAATGGGCTCAAGGGGTATATCTGCATGCATAGGGTCATGCTCTGGTAACACATCAAGAGCAGCTGCCTGCTCAGGGGCAAGGGCAGGCTCCAAGTCATCGAATGCCATATCAAAGTCAAAGTCAGGATCAATCGGGTCGAAAGGATCAATAGGATCAGCAGGATCCTCCATCATCTCGTCCAAAGGGACAAACTCCAAATCGCGGTCAGGGTCGAACCCTGGGGGAAACATAGGGTCGGAATCCTCCACGTCCTCGAGGTCAAAAGTGGGGCTGGGGATGGGGGCGACAGAAGATGCATGATCAGAATCTGACTCGTGAGAGTAGTGCTGCGCACTAAGGGTATGTGACGGTGCAGAAGCCACAGACTCAGAGGAGTCCTGGGCTGGGGAATGTGCAGGTGCCTCCGCAGCCGGAGCATCTGCAATCAGTAGAGGGGCAACAGCGGGTAGGGCCTCGCCCTGAACGTCCTCCATAGGCTCCTCCTCGAACAAGTCGATGTCGTCCTCGTCGCCGTCGTATGGTAACTCCTGAACAGGGTAAGCAGCGAGGGGTATGGGAGCAGGGATCACTGCTAGTGGCAAATCCCTGGCCGGAATATCAATAGGGAGCTCATCGTCGCCATCAGGTAGGGCGAATGGCTGGAAATCGTCATCGTCGGTACTGGTAAAGTCTGACGTGTACACCTCGTGCTCCGAGGACTCTAAATCATCTGACACAACACGCCTGGGGTTGGTGATGTCGGAACCACCTGAATCAGCCGGATCCATGTATCTGTAACATAAACACAAGTATGCACAAACAGTCAATCACATAATCAGATAATCACATAAGTCACCAAGTAGGGCATCACATAATTTCTCCTAGTCTCACTAGCCAACATTCCTAGTCCCACTAGTCAACACTTCTAGTCCCACTAGCCATTCTTTCCTAGTCCCACTAGTCAACACTTCTAGTCCCACTAGTCAACACTCCTAGTCCCACTAGTCAACACTTCTAGTCCCACTAGACCAACACTCCTAGTCCCACTAGACAACACTTCTAGTCCCACTAGACCAAACCTCAGCCTCCCGACTGGGCCTAAAATAATGAATAAAATGTGCTCAACATTTGTTTGTAAAAAGTTTTGGATTCTGGACTTAAGTGGTATGCAGTAAAAATGTTTTCGTGAGAGCCCTAGTGATCATAGTCTAGACTCGAGACAGAATCCTAGTTCGCTATGATCAGAGCTCTGATACCAAGCTGTCACACCCTGGCTTTGCGGAAGCGTGGTTAATTTTGGTGTGACTTCTTAATACCATAGCTTAATCATAACAAAGCTATATGAATTTAAAAACCATGCAAGTCATCATTAAGTTTAGAAATCAACATACAATACCATTGTTTTAAACATACGACCATAATCTTGTTCAGTAACATAACATCTAATGACAAAACATAAATGAGGGTTAAGGATTGTGTCTTGTCCAGGTAAGAGAACACAACCCCTAATCCTTGATGACTTCATGAAGGTTGCAGCGGAAAACGTTCATACCGTGCCAGAATCCGTTAATTTCCTGAAATACATGTGAGTTGAAAAATCAACAATAATGTTGAGCGAGTTCATGTGCAAGTGAGTAAGTAAAACACTTGTAAGTATAAAAGTTTCCTGGTATGTAGCAGTGTAAGAGGACTTGTGATCACCAATGGTTTGCAAGGCCATTAGCATGTTGTGAAATGCAAGTAAGTAAGATACAACCCTAGCTGATTTTTGCGTTGGGCAACCAAGTCACTCCAGGTCCGTTGTGGTTAGCCTCAGAGAGGTCTGTTTGGCCTGAAGCTGGGCTCGCTACACCCAAATAGATCTACCGCTCGAGTCCCTCGGGGTTCTAACTACCCATTCACATGATCTAAACCTCCTTACGTTATTCATACCGTGTATAAAGTACTTGTAAACAAAGTAACATGTATTTCACCCCTGCGGTTAAGTAAACTGAAAACAGTTAGAGAAAAGGGGGACATGAACTCACAGTGGATGCGTAAACTCTATCAAGCGTCTCTGAAGCAGTAATCTGTGCAACGACCTACAAGTGCTAATTCTATTAGACGGACGGCCGTGCTTTAGCTTTACAGTTTATGTTTGCGGGAAATAGTTAGACAACTATTTCGTGTTACATTTTGTATATGCTTGATAGTTATCTTTCCTTCCCAAGGATGGGGGATACAATACATGTGCGTAAGTTACGTTTTATCATTCTTGCGGTAATGTAATTACCGGTGTAACTTATATGTTAATGGAAGCGTTCGTAAAGTTTTGGAATCATTAACGCTTGTAAATATTATTTTTACCCTAAAATAATATTTATGTGTTTTCACAAAATAATCATAAACAGTGTTGTGACAAATATATTTATCACGTTAATCTTTGTGAAAATCCCACCTCCGAATATTTAGTAAAATATAGTGCTGGCGAAATTTATGTTTCGAAAGTATGCCCAAAAATAGTTGTAACACTTGTTGTGTAAAAAGTCTAAGTGTTAGGTTTTTAGAAAATTTCGCCAGAGTTTCCTCTGTAACTGGAGGTGGCCACGCTTTCAAGCGTATCATTTTCTTTTAACAAATCAATTCAACAACTTCTTTACTTCATCAAACAATTTCCGACACATCAAACTAGTCAATAAGTATGTATATTTGCATAAACGCATGAACTTGCAGTTTTTCCGCATCTATATTATAAATCCCATTTATATACGTAGATCTTTACATAAAGTACTTTCAATCTTGTAAAAACCTCGTTTTTAGAGAAGTCCGACTTTACAACTTCTAGTTATTTTTCCCAAAAATAGTCATTTTGTCGAAATATGCGTCACACAAGTGTTTACACACTTGTGTGTTGTAAGATCCGTTTCTTTAAAATACATGGTTCTTAAATGTGTGGTCCTTTGAAGATACCACTTGCGGATACGTAGATCCGCTAGTTTTAAACACCATTTTACCGGTTAAAATACTTTTACACAAGTAAAATATTTCTCTACAAGTTCATGTCTCTAAAATGTGGTAGTGTTTCACTTTTAACCCTTGTATCTTTCAAAAACAAGCTTATGTGAAGATACGTGATTTTATAAAGTCGGGTTAAACGAAGTTTTGAGCTACCACATTATAGATCGGGTCACAATAAGCACAAATTTCAAGTCCTACGACTTTTACACAAGTTATACGCTATTAACCTCCATTTTAGTGATTTTACTAGACTTTAAAGATTCATCTTTCAATATAACGAGATTCAACCGACAAATATCCTTTTAACCACTTTAGATGAGTGTAAAAACAAGTTTCAAAGGTTATACCTCTAGCTCAAGGCTAGGGAAGAGTTGTGACGAAAACCGCTTGGATAAAAGATAACGAGAGTGGTCCTTCGCGTTCCGCTTGCACCAAAGCTCCTTATACGTGTCTTGTGATGTGTGAATGATCTTGGAATGGAGAGACAAGAACCGAAAATATGATGATGGTGATGATGGGGTTCGGCCGAGAGCCACAAGAGAGAAAGAGAAAGAGTGAGTTGTGGTGGAGGTTAAGTGTGATTATGTCTAGTGTTAGTGGGTATTTAAAGGCAAGATCAAGGTGTTAATGTCCAAAGGTTAATGTGTCACAAGAGTACTAGACAACATGGGATTTGGCAAGATTTCAAGTACATGTTGGTGCTCCCAAGGTAACCGATCGGTTGGGGGGGGGGGGTCCATGGTTCGATTTTAATTAGATGGTTAGGAGTTTAGTTATGTTAAATAAGTTAGTTTAGGTTCTAAACTCCGTTAGTTATGTATAACATGTTATGGCGGGTGTTAGGGTAATCAGGGACCCTAACTGGCTCAGAAAAAAGAGTAATAATAAAAATACTAATATTTTCATGTTTCAGGTAAAGTCCGGGTGTCCGGTTGGATAGTAATCCGTTAAAGTGTTACAAAAGACTTTAAAGTGTCGTTATTACATTTTTAGTGACACAATTTGTTTTCCCGACACTTTAGAAAGTGTCTAGTAATATTTTCTCATTTTTGGCACTTTACTAGTCAGCTAGAAGCTGGTTAAATTATTTAAAGTGCTGTGTTTGGTACATAAAGTACGTTTTAGGCACATCCGTAACAGTGTATCTTATCCCCTAGAGACGCGGTAACACAACCCTTATATCCTACACTCACTACCAGTGTAGCCAAAATATATGAGGCTCTTAACAGGCCTTGAGGCAGTATTTGCCTGATGCTGGTTATATCAGCATGTCCACTGTGTATCCGTTTGGTGCTACTGTGCTTTTTGTGCATCATGTTTGTCACTAGGGTTCAGCACGTAAATAATGTAGTGACGGCAAATAAAGTATGATGCAAGTAAGTGCATGTATCAGTATGCAGGTAGCAGTTTATCAGCTAGTTTCAATCAAGCACAGTAATCAAGTAATAGTTAATCATTAATTAAGTCGTACGGATACCTGGTTTTGTGCGGGTTGTCACATTCTCCCCCCGTTAAATAAATTTCGTCCCGAAATTTTAGGTTCTGCTTGTAGATGCAGTGTTCTTGGGAAATAAGTGGGGGTACTTTTCTTTCATCCGGTCCTCACGCTCCCATGTGAATTCAGGACCATGTCTGGCATTCCAACGTACCTTGACGAGTTTGACACTACTCCGGCGGGTCTTGTTAACTTTCCAGTCTGTGACCTCGACAGGTTCTTCAACGAAGTGGAGTGTGTCGTCAATATGAATCTCGTCGATAGGAATGGCAACGTCAACTTGAGTTGGACTTTTCTTTAAATTGGATACATGAAATGTATCGTGAACACCATTTAGTTCAGCAGGTAGGTCCAACTTGTATGCTACCGTCCCGATTCTTTCTAGAATTCTAAAGGGACCAATGTAGCGCGGATTTAACTTTCCTCGCTTTCCAAAGCGTGCTACCCCTTTCCAGGGTGAAACCTTCAATAACACCATCTCTCCAACTTGGAAATCCACATGCTTCCGGTTTGGATCCGCGTAGGCCTTTTGCCTGTGGCGAGCGGCTTCGATGTTTTTAAGTATTTGCGCGATCTTATCTGTCGTCTCTTGGACGATTTCGGGACCGGCAAGTTGCCTATCACCTGCGTCAGACCAACATAGTGGGGATCGGCACTTGCGTCCGTATAGGGCCTCAAAAGGCGCGACACCAATACTGGTGTGGTAGCTGTTGTTGTACGAAAATTCGACCAAGGGTAAGTGTTTATCCCAGCTACCTCCTAAATCCATAACACATGCCCTCAGCATGTCTTCCAATGTTTGTATTGTTCGCTCGCTCTGGCCATCAGTTTGCGGATGGAATGCAGTGCTCAGATTTAATTGTGAGCCAAAAGATTCTTGGAAAGATTGCCATATTCTTGACACAAATCTTCCGTCTCTATCAGAGATGATCGAGAGTGGTACTCCATGTCGTGCTACGATCTCTCTCATGTAAATTTCCGCAAGTTTACTAGTACTGTCTTTCTCCCTGATTGGCAGAAAATGTGCGGACTTTGTTAGGCGGTCAACAATCACCCAAATCATATCATGGCCTCTTGGCGTTCTTGGCAGTTTTGTAACAAAATCCATTGAGATTTGTTCCCATTTCCATTTGGGAATCTCAGGTTGTTGCAGAAGTCCCGAAGGCTTCTGGTATTCTGCCTTGACCTTAGCGCACGTTAAACATTTGCTCACATAGACAGCAACGTCGCCTTTCATCCTAGGCCACCAATAGAAATCTTTAAGATCGTGGTACATCTTATCCGATCCAGGGTGGATAGAGTACCGTGACTTGTGCGCTTTGTTGAAAATAACTTCCCTTAATCCACCAAACAGAGGAACCCAAATCCTTTTCTCAAAATGTAACGTCCCTTCCTCGTTTGGTACCAAAAGCTTCTCCATTCCCCGGAGATATTCTTCCTCAAGGTTTCCCTTCTTGAGAGCTTCCTTTTGTGCAGCACGAATGCGCGAGGGAAGATCGGTTCGTATGATCATTTCTAGAGCCCTAACCCTTATGGGCTTGATTCTTTCCTTACGACTTAGGGCATCGGCAACTACATTCGCCTTCCCCGGGTGGTACTTGATCTCGCAGTCGTAATCGTTTAACAATTCAACCCATCGTCTTTGTCTCATGTTCAGCTCTTTCTGGTTAAATATGTGTTGTAGGCTCTTGTGATCTGTGAAAATTGTGCACTTCGTACCATACAGGTAGTGCCTCCAGATCTTTAGTGCAAAAACCACTGCGCCAAGCTCTAAATCATGTGTGGTATAGTTCTTTTCGTGTACTTTCAGTTGGCGTGATGCGTAAGCAATGACCTTTTGGCGTTGCATCAACACACAACCCAATCCCTGACGCGATGCGTCGCAGTATACCACAAAATCGTCGGTACCTTCCGGTAGAGCTAAGATTGGCGCGTTGCAGAGCTTATCTTTCAATATCTGAAACGCTTCGTCCTGTTTGATTCCCCAATCAAACGTCTTATCCTTCTGGGTCAGGAGCGTCAATGGTTGAGCGATTTTCGAAAAATCCTCGATGAACCTTCGGTAGTAGCCAGCCAAACCCAAGAATTGTCGAATCTCGGTTGGCGTTGTAGGCGTCTCCCAGTTCTTGATTGCCTCGATCTTTGTGGGATCAACATGAATTCCATCCCCATTAACCACATGTCCAAGAAACTGGACTTCGCGTAGCCCAAAACTCGCACTTGGAGAATTTGGCGTACAGCTGTTCCTTCTTTAGCAGCTCTAGTATGGTTCTAAGATGTTGTTCGTGTTCAGCCTTCGTCTTTGAGTAAATCAGGATGTCATCGATGAATACAATCACGAACTTGTCTAAGTATGGCTTGCAAACTCTATTCATCAAGTCCATAAACACTGCAGGCGCATTAGTTAAACCAAATGGCATCACGAGGAACTCGTAGTGTCCATAACGAGTTCGGAAGGCTGTTTTCGGGATACTTTCCTCCTGTATCCTTAATTGATGGTATCCAGATCGAAGATCGATCTTAGAGTAACAGCTTGAGCCTTGAAGTTGATCGAACAGATCGTCGATTCTTGGCAGTGGATACCTGTTCTTGATCGTCAGTTTGTTCAATTCTCTATAGTCAATACACATGCGGAAACTTCCGTCCTTCTTTTTCACAAACAGGACTGGAGCTCCCCAAGGCGAGAAACTTGGTCGGATAAAACCTTTATCTAACAGTTCCTGAAGCTGTGTTGATAATTCCTGCATCTCTGATGGAGCAAGTCTGTATGGTGCCTTAGCCACAGGCGCGGCGCCTGGAACTAAGTCAATGTGAAACTCCACTTGCCTTTGAGGTGGCAGTCCGGGTAAGTCTTCTGGGAAGACCTCTGGATACTCCCTTACGATAGGGATGTCTTCGATTGTTGGCTCGGCAGCCTTCTTGTCCACGATGTGTGCCAGAAAAGCAACACATCCTTTCCGTAAACACTTCCTTGCCTTCAAGCAGCTGATGAATCTTAGCGGTGTGTCACGCTTTTCTCCGTGTACCACAATGGTCTCACCATCATCAGTTGGAATACGAATCACTTTTTCGTGGCAAACAATCTCCGCTTTGTTGCCAGATAACCAATCCATTCCTACTACCACGTCGAAGCTTCCCAATGGGACCGGTAGTAGATCAAGGGTAAACTCGCGTTCTCCCAATTCTATCACACATCCTCTGATTACTTCGTCGGCTCCAACTAACTTTCCATCAGCTAATTCGATCGAGTAGGGTATGTCTAACTTATTAGCAGCTAACCCAAGCATATTCTTAAATTCTAACGATACGAAGCTATAGTCGGCACCAGTATCAAATAAAACGGACGCGTAGCGTTGATTGATAGGGAACGTACCGGTAACAACGTTGGGATCCTGGCGTGCTTCCTTTGCTCCAATCTGAAATACCCTTCCACGGGCTTGGTTCAAATCCGGGCAATCCTTTTTGAAGTGCCCAATGTCACCGCAATTGAAACATCCAAGTCTTTTACCACTTCCCGCACCATCCATAACTGGCGGGTTGTTCTGGTTAGCATTTCCAGCTTGGTTGGCATTGTTGTTTCGATTATTCCCCTGCTGGCGACCTCCAAAACCTCCCCGGTTGTTATTCTTATTCATATATCCTCCCTGGCCTCCCCGGCCAGTACCAACCCAACAGGTGTCCTTCAGATGACCACGTCTCCCACATACTTCGCATACTTTTAGCTGACATTGACCCGAATGGTGGCGTTGACAGGTATTGCATCTGGGCTGGGTGCCCATGTATCCTCTTCCTTTCCTTACACTGCCAGCTGCACCCTGGGCTGGCGTGCTTGGTGCTCCTCTCTTACCATCACCGCTAACACTTTGTTTGAAGTTTGAAAACTTTCTTTTGTTACTTCCGGACGACTCAACATGCGTCTCTTTCTCCTTTGCCTTTACATCACCAAACTTGTTTAAACGAATCCCCTCCTCGGTGAGAGCCACGCTCAAGTCGATGGCTTCAGTGATAGTTGTTGGTTTGGAGGAGGTTACCATGCTTATTATTTGGGGAGCCAAACCCCAAATGAAGCGCTCGATTCGTTTGTATTCAGGCGTAACCATGTAAGGGACCACTTGAGATAGGTCATGAAACCTCTGAACGTACTCTGCTACTTTCGGACCATCCATCTTTAAGTGCCAGAATTCAGTCTCCAACCTCTGAATTTCTGCGCGTGAACAGTACTTTCGGCGCATCAGTTCTTTCAATTCGGCCCAAGTCAGGGCGTAGGCGGCAGCTTCGCCTAAGGTTTGGACTTGTAAGTTCCACCAAGATAGGGCTCCGTCGAGAAATAGCCCTGAAATGTACGTGACTTGTTGATCCTCAGCACACTTGCTCATGCGTATGACAGAGTCGGTCTTCTCAGCCCAGCGGGTAAAGGCAACTGCACCTCCCATGCCATCGAAGTTAACTGGTTTGCAGTCTAAGAACTGCTTGTAGGTGCATCCGTGAGGTGGATTGTTATTGCCTTGATTGACACTTCCGCTCCCTCCTGGCTGAGAAGCTGCGTACTGCGCTATGGCAGCAGCAATGACTTGTTGTAGCTCTTCCTGAGTGGTAGGCATAGGCTGTTGTTGACGTCTGGGCGGCATCTTTCTAAAAGATGGTTTACGTCGGTCAGGCCGTATATAATGATAGTATTAGTACATAACATCTCATGTTATAATCACATTAATCACACGACATCTCATGTCACAAATATCAATCACACAACATCTCATGTTATCACACATCACAAATATCAATCACACAACATCCCATGTCACAAAATATAAACAAGTAATCAAGCGAATCCAAAATATGGTGAGAAAACTGCGATTGCCATAATAATGAGACCACATCGTAAGTGCATACATACAATCATGAATCACTGGGGCTACATCACCCCTGTCAAAAGCTACATCAGTATCGATACAACATCAAGTACATAACAAAAGTCAAATCATAACGTAGTCTCCTCAAAAATGCTGTGCAAGTAAAAGCAATCGCCGCCTTCTCACTCGCCTACCCATGTGGCATCGATGAGCTCAAGCAGATGGTGGTGGAGGAGGGGGAAAACGGGTATAAAACAAACGGCGCATCTCTAGCCAATCTGCCTCCATCGCCTGCTGCGTGCGAATAACGGAGGCAATCTGCTGCTCCAAGGTAGCAAGACGAGCAGCATAGTCAGGGGGTAATGGTCGAAACGGCTGTAACGGAGAGGGTACCCGGCCATGGCACTGACATGGCTGCAGGCGGGCTCTCTCCAACTCCTGTAGTCGCTGCTCATGCGACTCATGCTGGTGTACAAATGACATCAATACATCCTCGATAGTGTGTCCCACGTGGGACCTGTGGTATGGATCAGTGGGTGGCATAGGGGAAAATGGTGACCACAGCAGTGGCTCACGTGTGGGGTCGAAGGGTGCCATCCCAAAAGGAGCAGTAATAGGTGGAGCAAAAGGCATCTGTGGTAAGAAAGGCATGGGCATAGGTACGTGCCCTGATGGGTGGGCTGAAGAGCCCTCTCCAGGCCCCGCTGGAGGTATGTATGTGGGAATCTGAAACGAAAAGTCAGTGTGTCTAGCGTCTGGAATCTGTGGGGGTAACGGTGGGACGTCCTCATCAGCTGGGATCCACCCGTGCTGTGCGGCCTCGTCCGGTGGATCCATCTGTGCCGCGAACGGTGCATGTCCGGGCTCTATGGGAACGGGATCAAATAAAGGGGCTACAACAGGGTCAACGGGTGCCAAGTGCTCAAATGGTGGGTCAACAGGTACAGCAACTATGGGTAGAGGATCGATGGGATCAACAGCAATGGGCTCAAGGGGTATATCTGCATGCATAGGGTCATGCTCTGGTAACACATCAAGAGCAGCTGCCTGCTCAGGGGCAAGGGCAGGCTCCAAGTCATCGAATGCCATATCAAAGTCAAAGTCAGGATCAATCGGGTCGAAAGGATCAATAGGATCAGCAGGATCCTCCATCATCTCGTCCAAAGGGACAAACTCCAAATCGCGGTCAGGGTCGAACCCTGGGGGAAACATAGGGTCGGAATCCTCCACGTCCTCGAGGTCAAAAGTGGGGCTGGGGATGGGGGCGACAGAAGATGCATGATCAGAATCTGACTCGTGAGAGTAGTGCTGCGCACTAAGGGTATGTGACGGTGCAGAAGCCACAGACTCAGAGGAGTCCTGGGCTGGGGAATGTGCAGGTGCCTCCGCAGCCGGAGCATCTGCAATCAGTAGAGGGGCAACAGCGGGTAGGGCCTCGCCCTGAACGTCCTCCATAGGCTCCTCCTCGAACAAGTCGATGTCGTCCTCGTCGCCGTCGTATGGTAACTCCTGAACAGGGTAAGCAGCGAGGGGTATGGGAGCAGGGATCACTGCTAGTGGCAAATCCCTGGCCGGAATATCAATAGGGAGCTCATCGTCGCCATCAGGTAGGGCGAATGGCTGGAAATCGTCATCGTCGGTACTGGTAAAGTCTGACGTGTACACCTCGTGCTCCGAGGACTCTAAATCATCTGACACAACACGCCTGGGGTTGGTGATGTCGGAACCACCTGAATCAGCCGGATCCATGTATCTGTAACATAAACACAAGTATGCACAAACAGTCAATCACATAATCAGATAATCACATAAGTCACCAAGTAGGGCATCACATAATTTCTCCTAGTCTCACTAGCCAACATTCCTAGTCCCACTAGTCAACACTTCTAGTCCCACTAGCCATTCTTTCCTAGTCCCACTAGTCAACACTTCTAGTCCCACTAGTCAACACTCCTAGTCCCACTAGTCAACACTTCTAGTCCCACTAGACCAACACTCCTAGTCCCACTAGACAACACTTCTAGTCCCACTAGACCAAACCTCAGCCTCCCGACTGGGCCTAAAATAATGAATAAAATGTGCTCAACATTTGTTTGTAAAAAGTTTTGGATTCTGGACTTAAGTGGTATGCAGTAAAAATGTTTTCGTGAGAGCCCTAGTGATCATAGTCTAGACTCGAGACAGAATCCTAGTTCGCTATGATCAGAGCTCTGATACCAAGCTGTCACACCCTGGCTTTGCGGAAGCGTGGTTAATTTTGGTGTGACTTCTTAATACCATAGCTTAATCATAACAAAGCTATATGAATTTAAAAACCATGCAAGTCATCATTAAGTTTAGAAATCAACATACAATACCATTGTTTTAAACATACGACCATAATCTTGTTCAGTAACATAACATCTAATGACAAAACATAAATGAGGGTTAAGGATTGTGTCTTGTCCAGGTAAGAGAACACAACCCCTAATCCTTGATGACTTCATGAAGGTTGCAGCGGAAAACGTTCATACCGTGCCAGAATCCGTTAATTTCCTGAAATACATGTGAGTTGAAAAATCAACAATAATGTTGAGCGAGTTCATGTGCAAGTGAGTAAGTAAAACACTTGTAAGTATAAAAGTTTCCTGGTATGTAGCAGTGTAAGAGGACTTGTGATCACCAATGGTTTGCAAGGCCATTAGCATGTTGTGAAATGCAAGTAAGTAAGATACAACCCTAGCTGATTTTTGCGTTGGGCAACCAAGTCACTCCAGGTCCGTTGTGGTTAGCCTCAGAGAGGTCCGTTTGGCCTGAAGCTGGGCTCGCTACACCCAAATAGATCTACCGCTCGAGTCCCTCGGGGTTCTAACTACCCATTCACATGATCTAAACCTCCTTACGTTATTCATACCGTGTATAAAGTACTTGTAAACAAAGTAACATGTATTTCACCCCTGCGGTTAAGTAAACTGAAAACAGTTAGAGAAAAGGGGGACATGAACTCACAGTGGATGCGTAAACTCTATCAAGCGTCTCTGAAGCAGTAATCTGTGCAACGACCTACAAGTGCTAATTCTATTAGACGGACGGCCGTGCTTTAGCTTTACAGTTTATGTTTGCGGGAAATAGTTAGACAACTATTTCGTGTTACATTTTGTATATGCTTGATAGTTATCTTTCCTTCCCAAGGATGGGGGATACAATACATGTGCGTAAGTTACGTTTTATCATTCTTGCGGTAATGTAATTACCGGTGTAACTTATATGTTAATGGAAGCGTTCGTAAAGTTTTGGAATCATTAACGCTTGTAAATATTATTTTTACCCTAAAATAATATTTATGTGTTTTCACAAAATAATCATAAACAGTGTTGTGACAAATATATTTATCACGTTAATCTTTGTGAAAATCCCACCTCCGAATATTTAGTAAAATATAGTGCTGGCGAAATTTATGTTTCGAAAGTATGCCCAAAAATAGTTGTAACACTTGTTGTGTAAAAAGTCTAAGTGTTAGGTTTTTAGAAAATTTCGCCAGAGTTTCCTCTGTAACTGGAGGTGGCCACGCTTTCAAGCGTATCATTTTCTTTTAACAAATCAATTCAACAACTTCTTTACTTCATCAAACAATTTCCGACACATCAAACTAGTCAATAAGTATGTATATTTGCATAAACGCATGAACTTGCAGTTTTTCCGCATCTATATTATAAATCCCATTTATATACGTAGATCTTTACATAAAGTACTTTCAATCTTGTAAAAACCTCGTTTTTAGAGAAGTCCGACTTTACAACTTCTAGTTATTTTTCCCAAAAATAGTCATTTTGTCGAAATATGCGTCACACAAGTGTTTACACACTTGTGTGTTGTAAGATCCGTTTCTTTAAAATACATGGTTCTTAAATGTGTGGTCCTTTGAAGATACCACTTGCGGATACGTAGATCCGCTAGTTTTAAACACCATTTTACCGGTTAAAATACTTTTACACAAGTAAAATATTTCTCTACAAGTTCATGTCTCTAAAATGTGGTAGTGTTTCACTTTTAACCCTTGTATCTTTCAAAAACAAGCTTATGTGAAGATACGTGATTTTATAAAGTCGGGTTAAACGAAGTTTTGAGCTACCACATTATAGATCGGGTCACAATAAGCACAAATTTCAAGTCCTACGACTTTTACACAAGTTATACGCTATTAACCTCCATTTTAGTGATTTTACTAGACTTTAAAGATTCATCTTTCAATATAACGAGATTCAACCGACAAATATCCTTTTAACCACTTTAGATGAGTGTAAAAACAAGTTTCAAAGGTTATACCTCTAGCTCAAGGCTAGGGAAGAGTTGTGACGAAAACCGCTTGGATAAAAGATAACGAGAGTGGTCCTTCGCGTTCCGCTTGCACCAAAGCTCCTTATACGTGTCTTGTGATGTGTGAATGATCTTGGAATGGAGAGACAAGAACCGAAAATATGATGATGGTGATGATGGGGTTCGGCCGAGAGCCACAAGAGAGAAAGAGAAAGAGTGAGTTGTGGTGGAGGTTAAGTGTGATTATGTCTAGTGTTAGTGGGTATTTAAAGGCAAGATCAAGGTGTTAATGTCCAAAGGTTAATGTGTCACAAGAGTACTAGACAACATGGGATTTGGCAAGATTTCAAGTACATGTTGGTGCTCCCAAGGTAACCGATCGGTTGGGGGGGGGGTCCATGGTTCGATTTTAATTAGATGGTTAGGAGTTTAGTTATGTTAAATAAGTTAGTTTAGGT
Organism: Helianthus tuberosus; assembly: GCA_030545235.1. Classification (NCBI taxonomy): domain Eukaryota; kingdom Viridiplantae; phylum Streptophyta; class Magnoliopsida; order Asterales; family Asteraceae; genus Helianthus; species Helianthus tuberosus. The sequence continues at coordinate 143,107,635 of CM060410.1, read as the reverse complement.
TCTAAACTCCGTTAGTTATGTATAACATGTTATGGCGGGTGTTAGGGTAATCAGGGACCCTAACTGGCTCAGAAAAAAGAGTAATAATAAAAATACTAATATTTTCATGTTTCAGGTAAAGTCCGGGTGTCCGGTTGGATAGTAATCCGTTAAAGTGTTACAAAAGACTTTAAAGTGTCGTTATTACATTTTTAGTGACACAATTTGTTTTCCCGACACTTTAGAAAGTGTCTAGTAATATTTTCTCATTTTTGGCACTTTACTAGTCAGCTAGAAGCTGGTTAAATTATTTAAAGTGCTGTGTTTGGTACATAAAGTACGTTTTAGGCACATCCGTAACAGTGTATCTTATCCCCTAGAGACGCGGTAACACAACCCTTATATCCTACACTCACTACCAGTGTAGCCAAAATATATGAGGCTCTTAACAGGCCTTGAGGCAGTATTTGCCTGATGCTGGTTATATCAGCATGTCCACTGTGTATCCGTTTGGTGCTACTGTGCTTTTTGTGCATCATGTTTGTCACTAGGGTTCAGCACGTAAATAATGTAGTGACGGCAAATAAAGTATGATGCAAGTAAGTGCATGTATCAGTATGCAGGTAGCAGTTTATCAGCTAGTTTCAATCAAGCACAGTAATCAAGTAATAGTTAATCATTAATTAAGTCGTACGGATACCTGGTTTTGTGCGGGTTGTCACAAAAAGTGCCGTGTAGCACTACCAGCTTGGATAAAGTGGCTCACTAAATAAATAAACATGTTTTTGTAAAAAGGGGATTTCCCAATGAAATTCTTTTATTGTAATTTACGGGGTTTGTCCCGAAACTTGAAATAAAATAATTGGATATTTTCCATTTTAAATGATCCTGTTGACAATTTCCGCTGCCAAATTAAATACTAATACCACGGGTTTCTGTCCCGCGGCATTCGAACTAGGAAACTGGCTCGGGGGCCGTGACAGAAAAAGGTGGTATCAAAGCCACTGATTTAAGCCAATTAAGTATTTAGAAATACTTAATTTTTCAGATTGCCATTCTGTGATTCTGTGAAAAATTTAATTTACAAGAAATAAAATTTTAATTTGAAATTTTTGTGTATGTCTTCATGTGTGCTAACAGCCTGAATGAACTGTCGGAAGCACTTCGAAACTCTACAATCCATACCACCGATATGGATACAACAAGAACCCAACCGGCTATCAAGCGGATACCGAGGAGCCACTAGTGTTCCAGGCCCAGCCCCAGGAGAAACCAAAACCCAAAAAGAGAAGAAGGCTCCTGGATTGGAAACGCGGACGAAGGAAGAAGCCAGCTGCCCAAAAGGTGAAAAAGACAGAGGAGCCAAAAGGAAAGGGAAAGGAGATAGGGGAAAGCTCTGGTCAGGCCCAGGAGATGCCACCTTGGGAGGAACTTGATCGAAAACTTGCAAACTGTGACCTTATCGGACCTGCCGACGAAAACCTTTTCAATTTCCCCGCCCAATCACAACTTCCAATTAATTTGGAACCTGCTATCCCGGACCCTATCGTCAACCCTCAACCTTTTACAGGGCAATTAGAAGAATGGTGGACGAGCGACTGGCATTTTCAGAACTTCATGAATAACCCCAATGTTTACTTTCCCAGTCTGATCCTGAACCTGCACCTTTCCCACCTATGAGCACGGAGAACGTTGCCGAATTACACCGCTACGGCGAGGAACTGGTGGATGCGGGAAATCGGATTCGGGAAGTGGGGAAAACATCACGTGGAAGTACGACGAGAGGGAGCGTCGTTTCTGAAAGGCCTGCTAACTGTGGTTGAATGTTTGTATAATAATAATAATATATGAAATATATATATATATATAATATAAAATATCTAATAACATAATAATAACTAAAATAAAACATCTGTAAATATCAGGCGTGTACGGATGCATAATGTTATAAAAATGTATGAATGTCGCAAGGTCGACGATTTTGGCTACATGTGTTGACTAAATTGTGTTGTGATTGCTTTGTTATGTTTGGTTTCTATCCATTTGGTGACAATAATATATATATATATATATATATATATATATATTGTTAATGGTTCAGATGGAAAACGCAGAAAATCAACCGGCAAATGAAGTTAATCAATCTGAACCCAATAATGAAGACCATTTTCTCAATAGGAAAGATATGGAAAATATCGTTGCTCAGGGAATAACCAACGCTATCCCTGCAATCATCGCTGCTGTTAAGAATCCTGCTGAACCTTCTCAAGCCAACCATAGTAAACGCACTCGCGACGATAATTTTAGTAACAGTGTAAACGAAGGCGGCAATAATAATAATAATGTGGTTCAAGCCTCATTCCTTAAGAAAATGAAAGTTGCAACACCTGGTTGCACTTATAAAGAATTCCTTGCTTGTAAGTCGGTCGAGTTTGCAGGAAATGAAGGGGCAACTGCCGCACTGCATTGGTTAGAAAAGACCGAAGCAGTAATTAAAATCAGTAAATGCACAGAGGAAGACAAGGTTATGTATGCATCCCACCTTTTCAAGGAAGAAGCGTTAGAATGGTGGAACACAGTGCTGCAAGCCAAGGGAAGTGACGTGGCTTATGCCATGAGCTGGGAGGAATTTAAGGAATTGGTGGAAAGGAAATTTTGTCCCGCCTACGAATAGGAACAAATGACAAATAAGTTCCTGAATCACCAGATGGTGGACGTGGATTGTCGGGGGTATACTTCGAAAATTTTCAAGTATGCTAGAATTGTACCAACTCTGGCCTCGCCAGAACCGGTGCTTATTTCTCGCTATATTTGGGGTTTAATTAGTGAGATTCGTGACATCGTCAAAGCTGGGAGACCCCGCACGAATGATGACGCGGTTGAGCTGGCCAACACCTTGACTGACGGACTGGTGTGCACGAGAGAAGATAATAGGAAAAAGGAATTGGCTCAAAAGATTGCCCAAGGGTTCCGTGGGAATAATACTAATAGTACTTTCAAGAAAAAGGGAACGGGGCAATCGTCCACACCTCCATTCTGTAGAAACTGTCGAAAGAAACATTTTGGTAAATGTCAAGAGAAGTGTAATTTCTGCAAGGCACCGGGGCACCGAGAGGAAGAGTGCAGGAAGAAATCAAGGATTTGCTTCAATTGCGGAGAAGCTGGGCATTTTAGACTAGAATGCCCAAAAATAGTCAAACCAGCTGATAACAAGGCCAAACCTGCTGAAGGAACTAATAAGAAGAATGCAAGAGCCTTCCAGCTGACCACACAGGAAGCGGATCTGATTCCAGATGTGATAGCTGGTACGTTTCTTGTGCATGACGTTTATGCAAAAGTATTATTTGACTCTGGTGCAAACCAATGCTTCATAAATACTTCATTTTGCCAAGCTCTTACGCAACCCTTAACCAAACTTAGGCAAGTTATTACGGTAGAAACGGTAGATGGTAATTCTGTCAAAATAGATAAGGTTTTGCAAAAAGGAAAGATAGAACTCTCGGGCCATAAATTTTCTGCAAACCTGCTGCCTATGAATTTACCTGGATTCGATGTTGTGTTAGGAATGGATTGGTTAGTAGCCAACCATGCTCGAATCCTATGTGATAAAAATTCCATAGAAATACGTACGCCAACAGGAGAAGTAATCTTGATTACAGGAGATAAGCCGCATAAACCATTGAAGTTCATTTCAGTAATGAAAGTTGCTAGTTATGAACGAAAACAAGGACTAATGTATATGATTTCGGTAATCATTAACACTAAAAGTAAGGAATTTAAAGAAATCCCAGTAGTTTCCGAATACTCGGATGTATTCCTAGCAGAGCTACAAGGATTACCGTCCAATAGGGAAGTAGAATTTAGAATTTATCTAATTCCTGGAACTACACCAATAGCTAAGGCACCTTATCGGTTAGCACCCACAGAAATGTTAGAACTGAAAAAGCAGTTAGACGAATTGCTAGGCAAAGGATCATACAACCTAGTTCATCCCCTTAGGGAGCACCAGTGTTGTTCGTGAAAAAGAAGGATGGTTCAATACGAATGTGTATCGATTACAGGGAATTGAATAAGGTCACAATTAAGAACTGATACCCATTACCTAGAATTGATGATCTTTTCGATTAACTTCAGGGAGTTAGATATTTCTCTAAGATAGACTTGCGCTCCGGGTATCATCAGCTGAAAGTACAAGAAGAAGACATACCTAAAACTGCTTTCAGGACTAGGTATGGTCACTACGAGTTTACAGTCATGTCATTTGGACTAACGAATGCTCCTGCAACATTTATGGACATGTTGAATAGGATCTGTAAATCATATTTGGATAAATTTGTAATTGTCTTCATCGATGATATACTTATTTACTCCAAAAGCCAAGATGAGCATTGTGAACACCTGCATGCACTCTTAACTTTGTTAAGAAAAGAAAAGCTTTACGCCAAATTCTCAAAATGTGAATTTTGGCTACAAGAGGTGCAATTTTTAGGGCACGTGGTAAATCACAAAGGTATTCTCGTAGATCCCTCAAAGATAGAAGCAATCATGAGTTGGAAGGTCCCGCAATTAACTACGTAAGTTAGAAGTTTCCTAGGGTTAGCCGGATATTATAGGCGCTTCATAAGAGATTTCTCTAAGATAGTTGTTCCATTAACTAAGTTAACCTGTAAAACTGTTAAGTTTAAATGGGGACCCAAGCAAGAAGAGGCCTTTAGGATTTTAAAGAAAAGATTAACAAATGCCCCAATTCTAGCCTTACCAGACGGAACTGAAGATTTTGAAGTCTTCTGCGACGCTTCTAAGTTGGGGTTAGGATGCGTGCTAATGCAACGCAAAAAGGTAATTGCGTATGCATCAAGGCAGTTGAAAAAGCACAAAGAAAATTATACGGTTCATGACTTAGAATTAGGAGCAATAATTTTTGCCCTTAAGATTTGGAGCCATTATTTGTACGGAAGTAAGTTTACTGTCTATACATATCATAAGAGTTTAAGGTACATATTTGGGCAAAAAGAATTGAAGATGAGGCAAAGAAGATGGATGGAAATTCTAAGAGACTATGACTGTGATATTCAATATCACGAAGGAAAGGCAAATGTAGTGGCAGATGCCTTAAGTCGTAAGTACCATGAGAAACAAAGATGAGTTCGTGCTCTCAGATTAAATCTGCAGATAGATTTAATGGAACAACTGAAAAATGTTAGAGAGACAGCGATCCAGGATGATGCTGAAGGAATGAAAGGACGAATAAAAGAATTAGAACAAGGGACTGATGGAATTTGGGGATTCCATAAGAAAAGAATTTGGATACCTAGGCAAGGAAATTTAAGAGATAAGATTCTAGAAGAAGCCCATAAGTCTAGGTATACGATGCATCCTGGTAATAACAAGATGTACCAAGATTTAAGAAATAATTTCTGGTGGATAGGAATGAAAAAGGACATAGCTAGATATGTTTCTAAGTATCTAACTTGTTCACAAGTTAAGGCAGAACATCAGAAACTTTCAGGTTTACTTCAACTGTTAGAAATGCCTGTATGGAAATGGGAACTAATAACAATGGACTTTGTTACTAAGTTGCCCAAGACCAGGAAAGGTAACGATGTGATCTGGGAAATTGTGGATCGATTAACCAAATCAGCTCATTTCCTGCCAATGAAGGAAACCTTTAGCATGGAAAGATTAGCAAAGTTGTACGTAGATGAGGTAGTATCCTTACATGGAGTCCCACTCTCCATTGTGTCAGATAGGGATAGTCGTTTCACTTCGCATTTTTGGACAAGTTTCCAAGAAGCAATGGGAACACGATTAAATTTAAGTACCGCATACCATCCCCAAACAGATGGACAAAGTGAAAGGACAATCCAAACTCTGGAAGACATGCTCAGGGCATGTGTAATAGATTTTGGTGGAAACTGGGATGACCGCCTACCCTTAATAGAATTCTCCTATAACAATAGTTATCACGCAAGCATCAATGCTGCCCCGTTCGAAGCACTGTATGGACGAAAGTGTCGAACCCCAATTTACTGGGCAGAAATAGGAGAAAGTCAATTATCAGGTCCCGAGATTATACAGGAAACTACCGACAAGATAACTCAAATCAAAGAGAGACTGAAAACGGCTTGAGATCGCCAGAAGAGTTATGCAGACAATCGACGTAAGCCATTAGAATTTCAAGTTGGAGACAAGGTACTCTTGAAAGTTTCTCCTTGGAAAGGGGTAGTTCGGTTCGGTAAGAAAGGAAAGCTAAGTCCAAGGTACGTAGGGCCATTCACAGTTACCCAACGAACAGGACCAGTTGCCTATCGCTTACAACTACCAGAAGAATTAGCCGGGGTACATGATGTGTTTCATGTATCTAACCTTAAGAAATGTTTATCTGATGAATCACTAGTAGTACCTCTTCAAGATATAGAGGTAAATGAAAAGTTGAAATTTGTGGAGAAACCTCTCCAAATAGAGGACAGAAAGGTCAAATTCCTCAAACACAAGAGATTGGTACTGGTCAAAGTAAAGTGGGATTCAAAAAGAGGACTGGAGTACACATGGGAACTGGAATCGGAAATGAAGCAAAAATATCTTTACTTATTTCCGTAAATCTCGAGGATGAGATTTTAAATAAGGTGGGGAGGATGTAAGGACCTGCACGAAAATGTCCCAAAACACTCCGTAAGTGGAAACCCGGACCCCTAAAACCCTAAAATTTATTAAAAATTAAGAAAATCCAAATTTATCCATCTGTCGCGGGCCGCGTAAGAGTTAAGCAAGGCTTACGCGGGGCGCGACAACCTTACAACTCTCCGGATAAGCTTTAGGGACACGTGTTAGACACGTGGCAGACCTACACCGTGACACTGCAGCTCTAGCTGTAGCTAGGGTGGCCCTCGCGCGCCGCGTAGGATGCCCTTCGAGTTTACGCGGGCCGCGACAGACTAAAAAATCAGCTATAAATTGGACGTTGCATGGCCTTTCTTCTGTGTTTGAAATTTCAATTAAAAAATGTCTAAATTCTGCTTAAAACATGTGTTTAAGGGTCGAGACGCTGCTACGATTACATGGTAATAACTCGATCACTGCTACGATACAATGTCCGATCGATTGAAACCGATCCGATGGATGTTTAAGTGCTGCCTGAATTCAGGCTATACTTTGTCATTCGTTGTGAGGGTTTTGATTTCGTGAATTTATCGTAAATGTTGTATTAAGTTACTAACCTAGTTTCGTTTGCATTATTTAACTAGGTTATCAGGCTTAATAAGTAGGCAAAATTTGTCCAGTTAAACTTGTAAGTGAGTCATTCTATTTTTACCAAATTGTTTCCAAAACCCTATTTATTTTCAAAGTTATAATTACAGGGATTAAGTCTTTGTAATCTTCAATTACAACCGGTATGTGGGGTTTTGTATACATTACTTGATAACCGTCACCATTGGACAACGGGTTAGCCAATGGGTGATATGACCAAAGTCACAGATACGGTCGAGTGACAAATACCATTGGGTAATTGGTTGATATAAACATTGTAATCGCCCTTAATACTGTAATTTATAACAATGTGTCGTTTTGTACCAATTGAATGACTCACCAGTATTTCCCCGCTGATAAAATCTTTTTAAACATGTTTCAGGTGATCTACTATGAACAAGGAAAAGTGCCGTGTAGCACTACCAGCTTGGATAAAGTGGCTCAGTAAATAAATAAACATGTTTTTGTAAAAAAGGGATTTCCCAATGAAATTCCTTTATTGTAAATTACGGGGTTTGTCCCGAAACTTGAAATAAAATAATTGGATATTTTCCATTTTAAATGATCCTGTTGACAATTTCCGCCACCAAATTAAATACTAATACCACGGGTTTCTGTCCCACGGCATTCGAACTAGGAAATGGCTCAGGGGTCGTGACATAATCGTTGAGAAGTTCTACCCATGGCGTTGGCGCATATTCAGTTCTTTTTGGCTGAGGATGTGTTGTAGGCTCTTATGGTCGGTGAAGACCGTACACTTGGTACCATAAAGATAGTGTCACCAGATCTTCAATGCAAAAACAACTGCGCCTAGCTCGAGGTCGTGGGTTGTATAGTTCTTCTCATGGATCTTGAGCTGACGAGACGCGTAGGCGATAACCTTGTCCCGTTGCATGAGAACACAACCGAGATCAAGGTTCGAGGCATCACAATAGACAACGAAGTCATCATTTTCGTCAGGTAAAGCGAGGACGGGTGCATTGCAGAGCATGTGCTTTAGAGTTTGAAAGGCAGTCTCTTGTTCGGTTCCCTAAACAAAAGGCTTGTCTTTATGCGTGAGAGAAGTAAGCATGACGGTGATTTTCGAGAAGTCAGCGATGAATCGACGGTAATAGCCCGCCAATCCGAGGAACGAACGAACATCGGATGGTGACTTTGGAGTTATCCAGCTCTTAACAGCTTCGATCTTCGCTGGGTCGACTTGTATACCTTGACTATTGACGATGTGACCGAGGAATTGAACCTCCTCTAGCCAGAATTCACACTTGGAGAACTTGGCATAGAGTCGATTCCCTTGGAGTAGCTCGAGAACCAAACGTAGATGCAACGCATGTTTGGTTTTCGACTTCGAATAGATAAGGATGTCGTCGATGAATACGATGACGAAACGGTCAAGAAATGGTTTACACACGCGATTCATCAAATCCATGAAAACCTTGGGTGCGTTGGTTAAACCAAAGGGCATTACGACGAATTCATAATGGCCGTATCGAGTCCGGAAAGCGGTTTTCGGTATATCCTCTTCCTGAATGCGTAACTGGTGGTAGCCTGAGCGTAAATCGACCTTCGAGAAACACGTAGCACCTTGCAGTTGATCAAACAAATCATCGATTCGAGGCAGAGGATAGCGATTCTTGATAGTCAGCTTATTCAAATCCCTATAATCGATGCACATCCAGAACGGCCCATCCTTTTTTTGACGAAAAGGACTGGTGCGCCCCAAGGAGAGGTGCTAGGGAGAATGAAGCCTTTGTCAAGTAATTCCTGGAGTTGACTCGAGAGTTTGCGCATTTCGGACGGAGCGAGGCGATAAGGAGATTTAGCAATAGGATTTGCTCCAGGAATGAGGTCAATACGAAAGTCGATATCACGACTCAGAGGTAAACCAGGTAATTCATCAGGAAAGACGTTAGGAAAATCACGAACCACAGGCACCTTGTCTATTTCCTTAACTTCCTTTTTCTCCGCTACTACAATGTGTGCCAAGAAAGCTTGGTATTCCTTGCGGAGATACTTGCTAGCCTGGACACATGACATGAGTTGGAGTTTCTTCGATGTGACTTCATCATAAACACACAATTGATCACCATTAGCGAGCGAGAAATGAATCATCTTATCGAAGCAAACAACTTCAGCATGATTTTCTCAGAGAAAATCCATGCCTGCTATGATGTCAAAACTACCGAGCTGCATCGGAATAAGGTCGATAGGGAAAACGTGATTGTTGAGTTCAAGCGTACAATCACGTAGAATAGAATTGAAACCGATGGTTCTTCCAGTGGCAACTTCAACATCGAACGTCGAGGGGAGATGGGCGCGCTTACGATTAAGGAGCATTTCGAATTCAAACGATACAAAACAGTTATCGACTCCAATATCAAATAAACACGAAACTTATATACCATTAACGAGGAATGTACCATTAACCACATTGTTATCTGCTTGAGCCTGGCGTGCGTTGATGTTGAAAGCACATCCACGGGCTGTTGGCTGCTGCTGCTAAGGCTGCTTCTGTTGGTGTTGTTGCGGTTGCTGCTATGGCACTTGCTTCACCACTCTGTTGGGGCACATGTTTGCGAAGTGGTTGGGATCACCACATGCAAAGCAAGCTCTAGCGTGGATCGCGGGTGCAGGAGCTTGTTGGCCTTGAGGAGCAGGAAGGAGAGCTTGTGCTGCAGGAGCTTAACCTTGAGCTGGAGCTGGAGCTTGACGCGGACCAGTACGACAATTGGCAGTAAAGTGGCCGTACATGTTGCAGTGAACACAGTATCTGCAAGCAATCCCCACGGGATGATGATAAGTACAGGTAGGACAAGTCGGGTGAGGACCAGTATATGCACGCTTGGCCGACGGTGCATAAGTCACCGGCGCGCTACTTGGCGGTTTTGGGGTTGCGGTTGAGCAGGTTCTGCTTGGAGCGAAGCGGCGGCTGTGACAGCGCAATTTTTGCTACTGTTGTTGTTGTTGTTGTTCTTTCTCTTGAGGTGGGAGGACTTTGAAGTTTGAGGTGCGGCGGCAGCGGTTTCAGCGGTGGAAGTAGCGGTAACTTGGTGAAGATTGTTGGAGGCTTTATCAAAGTAACCAGCCCGAACTCGGTTGTTATTGATCTCGGCAGCAAGCAGGAAGGTTTCCTCAATAGTTGACGTTTTCGTGGCTTGCACGAAATCAGCCACGCAATCCGGTAGAGCACGGATGTACTTCTTGATGGTGATTTCGGGGGTATTAACTTGGCCCAGACAGATTATACTCAGCTGCTTGAAGCGGGCGGTTAAACCAGCGTTGTCGCCACCCTCTTGTTTGAGGTGCCAGAACTCGTCCTCCAACTTTTGAAACTCGTGGGGAGGGCATAACTCCTTCATCATGATGTCCTTCAACTCGTCCCACGTAATCCCGTAAGCTGCATCATTCCCTCGCTTGTTTCTTTTGGCAGTCCACCAGTCCAGAGCCCTGGACTGGAAAACGCCAGTGGCGTTAACAGTACGAAGGTTGTTAGGACAACCGCTTTGGCGCAGGGTGACTTCGATAGAATCGAACCATTGAAACTTGGCCGTAGGTCCATCTTCTGCGGTGAATTCTTTGGGACCGCAAGCTTTAAACTACATGAAGCTAAAAGTAGCTTTGGGCGAATCAGTCCTAGACTCTTCAGAGGACTTGCTAGCGTTTTCATTTAGCTCGCTGACAATTCGCGGAATGACTTTTGCCATCTGCTTGGCGACCAGAGAGGCGACCACAGAAACACATAAGCACTGATGTGTGTGTAGCGTGATATGTTTTTGTGTATATTTTAAACCCTTTTTAACACTTTAGTCAAGTTTTAAATTTATAAAACACGATATTTTACTAACACTAAACACACATATGGGCAAGTGCACCCATCGTGAGCGTAGTATAGCGTTGGTAAGATACCGAGGTCGTCCAAGGACACAAGAGCTTTTAATACCGGTTTATCCTCAACGTCCAATCAAATCAAAAGTCTAGAAGAAGTTTTAAACATAAAAATTAAAAACTAAAAATGCTGAAAATAAAAATTAAAAACAGATAGACAAGATGAATCACTTGGATCCGACTCGCCTTTAGTGTAACCTTTGATGATTTCCGCACTTTTGCACTTTTTAAGAGATTATCTTAGTTATAGCAGTAGGCCCCTCTTTTGAAGGTGATGTTACCCTCAACCCAGTAGTTTGAGTTAGCAAGGATACAATCCTAAAGGGTCGGAATATTGAAAGATAATTAATTAAGTTATTAATGCGTAATGTGGTAGGCCCCTCTTTTGAAGGTGACGTTACCCTCGGCTAAGTGGCTTGAGTCAGCAGGGATACAATCCCAAGTAGCCGGGTTAATGTATTAATAGTAGTTTACATATGAGGGGATCAAGCCATTCGCACCCCCGCCATCCAATACCAGTGGGTATTGAAGGAGGTCCTAGTAAGCTTGACCCATGTCCTTGCAGGATCTATACACTGAACAAGGCAAGAACCTTACCAAACCATTCCCTTAACCCCCGACGAGGTAGCCAACATATCTCTATATAGACTGTAGAGATATGAATGGTGAAAATCTTTTATTTTATATAGACAGTAAAATAATGCCAAGACACGACGGACAAATGATAAGGAAGTTTCACCTTCAACATAAGAAACTAGTTATTAAAGTCATTAATACAAAACCAAATAAAAAGTGCGAAAAGATTAAAAATCAAAAGTATTACACTAAATGCGTGTCTTCACCAAGTGATGTAAGAGACATAGGCAAACATGGCCTTTGATTGTCAAGAACTCTTACTATCAATCCTGGATCCCGAGACTACTACACACACTCTAAGATGGATGATGGTGGTGGTGGATGTGGGTTGTAGTGGTGGTGGAGTGTGGGTGAAGTGGGAGAGAAGTGGTTTTCCAAGGGAAGCCAGAACACGGCCCTGTATCCATTGGGCACGACCCTGTGTCCATCCTTTTTCTCTTTCTTCATTAATTGCACTTTGTCTGCATTAGCTCCACACGCCCCCGTGTCAGCTGGGCACGGCCCCGTGTGCAGAAGCGTATCTGTACTATCAAGATTTGCTTGGATTCTACGAATCTTAGCGTTGACCACGTCCAGTGTTAGGCTGGGCACGCCCCCGTGTCGGTAATAGAAGCTTCTATTGCTTTGTCCTTTCTACAGACACCTGGCCACGCCCCCGTGTCTGCTGGTCACGGGGCCGTGGTCAGCCTTCTGTTTTCTTGTTTTTGCTTGGTAAGATGTTGTCGAGGGGTTGGGCATGCCACGTTTGTTCCGTTTCTTGTATTTATGTTAGATTTTGCTGCATATTTGTTCATTTACGCTCATGTAATCCTGAAAATACAAAAGGAAGACAAAAGCACACTTTTTCCAACATTAGTACTAAAAAGGGTTAGTTTTATGCCTCATTTGATGTAATTTATATGTTGCATTTTACACACATCAAATACCCCCACACTTGAATCTTTGCTTGTCCTCAAGCAAAACTCCTTATAATGTGGCTTACACTCCCAAATGGAATGGGTAGAAGTTTTGGGCTTGTCTTGAGTGTCAGGAATCCAAGATCTTTATTAGGCTTTATTTTTATGTTATTTACAATCCTATTCGTTATGATTTATTTAGAACATTTCATAAGAGAAATTACTTATTTGGGCATAACATGCCTCTTTAAAATTCCATTTATATACAAGTTCACATACCTTACGGGAGATCACTCAACACTCAGCCGAAGATGTATTTTTGTGAAACACTCGAGACCGGAATGGAACTTACTCCTGCCATATGTTTGCCAAGCAATCAATCATCCTCCTTTTTAACTATAAACTTTTGTAAATATCAAGAGGACTTGGGGAAGGGTTAGGCTTGGGTTAAAGGTATGTGGTTTTGGGTTAGTGGTTAGTAAAAAGGGGGAAAAGCGTAAAAAGCGTCGGTCGTCGTAATTTTTTTTTTGTTTTTGTGACTTTTATTCAAACAAAGCATTTTCAAACAAAGTTTCTTTGAGGAACTTGTTTGTTTATTGCTATACTTCATTCTTTTTTTTTTTTTATAAGGGATGTCACATGAAGACCGAGCTTTTTACTAAAATAAAGGGTTAAAAATAAAAAAAAGGTTTTGGTGGGTAAAAGGGTGTTTGTTCTGTGGGTTTAGAAACGAAAAGGTTTAGGCTCGAAGGGGTTAACTAGGGGGATTTTGGGTAGGTGATAAAAAAAATGAAAAATAATGGTGTTGAAAAGAAAAAGGGTTAGTCCTAATGCTTCCATCATTTACTTACTTGGGTTTAAGTTGGTAAGGACCGGGAATTTATCGTCATGGCAAGTTCTAGAGTCGTAAGAAACCAAGCGGCTATTCACACAAGAAACAAAAAATGAGCATTTAATTTAAAGATGTATGCTTTTATGCTCAATAAAGGCTCAAAACTCACTTTTTGTGGGGATGGGTTTTTAATGTGATCAAGTATATATAATCAAATTTTAACTAGATTTGTCATGCCGTTTCATAATTTTCTTATGTTGGTTCTTTTTATCACGACGCTATCAGTTGTAAATTTGTAAAAATATAACCTTTTTAGAAATTGTTATTCCGAAATTAAACCAATATAAGTAAAAAAATGAAAAGTTTTTGAAAAAAATTTGGGGTGATTAGCGGTTCCAATAGAGTTTTGTGTAAGGCTTGTTATTAGGACTTGCAAAATTCAAGGTTTTAGCATCCCCCCACACTTAAATTACACATTGTCCTCAATGTGTCCCAAAAATAAGTTTTTAGGTTGATTGAATGTGCAAAAAGGTGTTTAAAAACAAAAATTTATGTTACTGGGCGTCTGGACACGGGCCTGTGTTGGTCCGGGCATGGCCCCGTGTTCAGATTGCCAGTATCATAGTTTACAGAAAGCTGGGCATGGGGGCGTGTTCAGTGAACACGGCCCCATGTCCAGTTACCTACACTGGGCATTTTCTGCAGAACCTCGGGCACGGGGCGTGTTGGGCTGAGCACGACCCCGTGCTGAACTTGCTGTAATGAAGAAAAATTGTCGGGAGGCTCTGTTTTTGTGAATGGGGTGTGGGTTCAAGTTTCCCTTCGTAACCTCCATCATTCCGAGTGTGTTTTATTCCTGAAAATTAAAACTAAACTAGAAAGCATAAAAGTTAATCTAAACTAAAACTAAGGATAATTCCGCGGAATGCCTCTGTGGTGTGCCACGTTTATAAGGGTCCTTGGCTAGACCCAAAGTCAGTCATATGTCACCCAAGTGGGATGCTTCGCTCTCCATGTTGCACCGTCAAAAAGCATTATCCAAACTTGAGTCTATGACTTTCATGTAGTTGACCGGGTCGTCATCTTCTACTCTTTTCCCAACCCCAAATTCCATTTCCTTGCCCCCAACCCTTAATGTTAATGTCCCACCATTCATATCCACCATTGCATGGGCGGTGGCTAGGAATGGTCTTCCTAAGATAGGTGGTACCTCGGTATCTTCCTCCATATATAGTATGACAAAGTTGGCCGGGAAGACAAAGTCTCCGACTTTTACCAATAGATTTTCAGCGACACCTTGTGGATATTTAATGGACCTATCGGCGAGTTGTATGCTCATTTTTGTAGGGCTTGTTTCCATAGTCCGAGTCGGTCGAACATTGATGCGGGCATGAGGTTGATGCTAGCCCTATGATCGGCTAGTGCATTGCGTATGGGTGATCCCCCAATCGAACAAGGAATGGTGAAGCTTCCGGGATCGATCTTCTTTTGTGGGAGTTTGTTGAGTAGCAAGGCGGAGCATTCTTCGCTTAAATTAACTAATTGCAATGATTCAATTTTTCTTTTGTGAGTGAGAAAGTCTCTCATAAATTTTGAATATTTAGGCATTTGAGTGAGGACTTCTACAAATGAAATATTGACATGCAATTGTTTTAGTAAGTTTATGAATTTTGTGAATTGCTCATCGGTCTTTTGGCAAAGTAACCGACCGGGGTAAGGTACCGGAGGATTCTTGGTAGGCTCTTGATTCGGTGGAGGAGTCGTCTCTTTTCGAGGTGTCAGTGAAGTTGCAGTTTGGTTAGACGGGCTCTTTTTAGTTGGAGGTAGCGGAGCCTCCTCGGGACCTACGGTACGGTTTCTCAACGTAATGAGATGTACTTGCGCCTTTGGGTTGGTTTCAGTATTGTTGGGTAACGCGCCTTGTGGTCTCTCGGAGAAATTTTGAGCTAATTGATTTAGTTGTTTTTCAATGTTTTGAATACTAGCTTGTTGATTTCTAAAGTTTGATTCCATTTGTTGAAATCGATCCGAGTTTTTCTTTTCGGTGTCGCAGATGAGGCGTGAGATAGTATCTTCAAGCCTCTCTCGTCCCCCTTGTTGTTGTTGAGAGAATTTTTGTGACTCGTTTCTTAGTTGTTGAAAGTTTGTTCGTTGGTTTTGATTTTGTTGGTTGCTACTATTTCCGGGTTCTCTCCAACCAAAGTTAGGATGGTTACGCCATCCTTGGTTGTAGGTACCCGTCAGAGGACCTGACGGCGTAGGTCTATTATCAATGTAGTTTACCGTTTCTGTTTGATTATCCCTTTCTTTCATACAACTCCAATTTTCATGCGGTCCACCACACCCTTCACAAGCCATAACAGAGGCCGTTTTTGCCATTTCTAACCTTTTGATTTTTGAAGAGAGGGCCTCGATTTGGGCTTGCAAAGAGGTGCTTTCGTCAACCTTATGGGCGCCCGGGGCAATAGTTTTTGTGCCTCGGGGAGTGTGCCACTGAAAATTATTTTGGGCAATTTCCTCAATTTGATTGTAAATTTCATTTGGGCGACGATTACCTAGAAGTCCCCCGAAGCTAGAGTCAAGTTTTTGTCTTGTGTGTGGCAACAACCCATTATAGAAAGTGGATACTTGTTGCCATACCGCAAGACCATGATGAGAGCACTTTCTTAGTAGTTCCTTGAACCTTTCTCAAGTTTCATATAAGGATTCCCCGTCTTCTTGTGAGTATATTAATTTCAGTCATTAATTTAGCTGTTTTAGAAGGAGGGAAATACTTATACAAAAACGTTTTGGCTAGTTCATCCCAGGTGTTTACCAATCCAACTGGGAGGGTGTTAAGCCAAGCCTTAGCTCGGTCTTTTAGTGAAAATGGGAACATTCGGAGGCGGATGGCGTCATTCGATGCTCCGTTGATCCGAAAAGTATCATAATATTTCCAAAAAGTTTGTAATATGTAAACGGAGATCTTCGTCCACAAGCCCGTGGAAAGTTGCGGAGTTTTGGAGCATTTGAATCAAATGCGGCTGAAGTTTGAAGTTGTTGGCATCGACATTCGGTGCATTGATAGCGGCGCCAAGATTACCTACCGTGGGCCGTAGGTAATCCATTAGGGTATGTTGATCAGCCATTGTAAGTGGGTCCCCCGAAACTTTCTCTTGGTTTTTAGCTTTAAGCCTTTTTCTTAGAAAGCGTTCGGGTTCGTCTAGAGGTTCTTTTATGTCTTTATTGGAACTGGAGCTCATGCACTGCGTAGGAAGTTCAGGTGCGGCGCCTGGGTCCCAAGTCCTGTGATAAAAACAAAAAGATTGTTGGTCAGAAGTTTCACCACAGCCCCGTGCTCAGCTGAACACGGCCCAGTGGTCGGAGTTACAGTGATTTTTTTCCGGATCCCTGTTACTGGGGAATTCAACACGACCCTGTGCTGCACCAACATGGACCGTGCTCAACTCTCTGTAACTTGGAAAATAAAAACTACCAGTAACGATGCTGGGCACGGCCCGTGTCCGATCAGGCACGGCCCCATGCTGAGCTCTGCAGAAACTGGAAAAAATTAAGAAAAAATTCTAAAAAAAAACAGAAAAATAAGAAAAACGATTAGGCCGTCGATTCCTAACTTTCTTAAAATCCTTGTGTCCCCGGCAGCGGCGCCAAAAACTTGATGTGTGTGTAGCGTGATATGTTTTTGTGTATATTTTAAGCCCTTTTTAACACTTTAGTCAAGTTTTAAATTTATAAAACACGATATTTTACTAACACTAAACACACATATGGGCAAGTGCACCCATCGTGAGCGTAGTATAGCGTTGGTAAGATACCGAGGTCGTTCAAGGACACAAGAGCTTTTAATACCGGTTTATCCTCAACGTCTAATCAAATCAAAAGTTTAAAAAAAGTTTTAAACATAAAAATTATAAACTAAAAATGCTGAAAATAAAAAAAAATAAAAACAGATAGACAAGATGAATCACTTGGATCCGACTCGCCTTTAATGTAACCTTTGATGATTTCCGCACTTTTGCACATTTTAAGAGATTATCTTGGTTATAGGAGTAGGCCCCTCTTTTGAAGGTGACGTTACCCTCAACCCAGTAGTTTAAGTCAGCAATGATACAATCCTAAAGGGTTGGAATATTGAAAGATAATTAATTAAGTTTTTAATGCGTAATGTGGTAGGCCCCTCTTTTGAAGGTGACGTTATCCTCGGCTAAGTGGTTTGAGTCAGCGGGGATACAATCCCAAGTAGCCGGGTTAATGTATTAATAGTAGTTTACATATGAGGGGATCAAGCCATTCGCACCCCCGCCATCCAATACCAGTGGGTATTGAAGGAGGTCCTAGTAAGCTTGACCCAGGTCCTTGCAGGATCTATACACTGAACAAGGCAAGAACCTTACCAAACCATTCCCTTAACCCCCGACCAGGTAGCCAATATATCTCTATATAGACCTTAGAGATATGAATGGTGAAAATCTTTTATTTTATATAGATAGTAAAATAATGCAAAGACACCACGGACAAATGATAAGGAAGTTTCACCTTCAACATAAGAAACTAGTTATTAAAGTCATTAATACAAAACCAAATAAAAAGTGCGAAAAGATTAAAAATCAAAAGTATTACACTAAATGCTTGTCTTCATCAAGTGATGTAAGAGACTTGGGCAAACATGGCCTTTGATTGTCAAGAACTCTTACTATCAATCTTGGATCCCGAGACTACTACACACACTCTAAGATGGATGATGGATGATGGTGGTGGATGTGGGTTGTAGTGGTGGTGGAGTGTGGGTGAAGTGAGAGAGAGGTTGTTTGCCAAGTGATGCCTTTGAAGTGAACCAAACACCTCTATTTATAGCCTACACAGAAGCCAGGACACTGCCCCGTGTCCATCCTTATTCTCTTTCTTCATTAATTGCAGTTTGTCTGCATTAGCTCCACACGCCCCCGTGTTCGCTGGGCACGGCCCCGTGTGCATAAGCGTATCTGTACTATCAAGATTTGCTTGGATTCTGCGAATCTTAGCGTTGACCACGACCTGTGTTGGTATGGGCACGCTCCCGTGTCGGGAATAGAAGCTTCTATTGCTTTGTCCTTTCTGCAGACACCTGGCCACGCCCCCGTGTCCGCTGGGCACGGGTCGGGCATGCCACGTTTGTTCCTTTTATTGTATTTATGTTCGATTTTGCTGCATATTTGTTCCTTTTGTTCATTTACACTCATTTAATCCTGAAAATACAAAAGGAAGACAAAAGCACACTTTTTTCAACATTAGTACTAAAAAAAGGTTAGTTTTATTCCTCATTTGATGTAATTTATATGTTGCATCTTACACACATCAAGCACATAACCACATTGGACACATAGCACGTATATCATCGCAACACACGAGGACACACTATATTTTGCACGTATTCACCTACATATATTGCACGTATTCACCTATTATTCAAAATTCGCGCGTTCGAGGACAGCGATTGCTAGTAGCGAGTACACAGCGCGTAGTATAGCATAAGTGAGTAACATAGCATGCGATTTGTTAGCATTGTGTGCGATAGGCGGAGCAAGAAGCGTTAGATCAAAACCATCAGTTTCTCAAAACATTAACAAATATACATTTAAATCGACATAAAAATACACAAAAGTGCACGTAAAAAGCGATAAGTCACAATAAATCACAGACTCAGCGGTTGCGGGCTCAGGATCAAAACACATAAAATTAGCGATTACGAGCTTGAAATCGAAAATAGATTGTCTCGGCTTGATAGACATTGACTACCCAAGGTGATTCGACTGTTCTCAAAGACGTCCTCGAAGTCTTTTTGGCCTAATAGACTGTGCTATATCACCGACATACGGCGAATGGCACTCGTCCTTTAGGTTAGTCAAGCATTCAAGTCATTGGAATCCATCGAGACCTTGGTGAGAGTTTTGTAAAAACCAAAATTGAGAGCGGAACGAGTTATCAAGGTTCGGGTTTCACCCCTAACTTAGCGACTACATTCCTGTTTGGGTGATAGAATCACGAGATTGCGAGGGAGAATTGCGTCGAAGTGCGGATTTCACTCCTGGTTCAACGCAAATTCTCTTGTTTATAGTAAAATGCGGGTCGAACAAGCGATCTGATCGAGAGTTTGCGGTTTTCACACCAAGTCTCGATCCAATCACTCGTTCATTTTCGAAAATAGTGCGGTGCAACTGCCTTAGGAAAGGTAGTGTGATATAGTATTGCTTGATTGCGAGTCGATCGAATAACATAATTAAGCTCGTGCGGAACCCCTACCGGGTTCGCACAAGGCAGTCTGTTGGTACTTAAACTATAGACTAGGTCGTTTCTAAGACATCGACCGGGACTAGGTCAAGTCTTGCCCAATTCCCTATAGTTATAGCTCTGATACCAACCTGTCACACCCCAACCGATGGCGGAATCATCGGGGCGCGGCACTGAGCGAAACAGATTGTCCAAGTGAAATCCATAACAACTAAAATTTATCATATATTTAACACTATGTCCCATACCATAATATATCAAATAAAAGTCGTTATTACAGACATTGTTTTCTCAAAGACAGATCAAATGTTTTGACAACTCAGATTTTAGGTTTGTTTCTAGACTCCATCCTAGCTTGATTCCACATAGCAGCAAAATACAAGCATCCTAAACATCTGCCACATACATTAAAATAGAGGTCAATACACATAGTGTAAAGGTGAGCATACAAGTTTGATAATATAATAGATAGAGAAAACGTTTACGCATAACCAGCATGTAACATGTAGCAAAGTGAAGCATGTAGGTTATCGACAATGAAATATGCACAGGCGTGACTACGAGTTGTAGAATGCGCAACACATATCCCCACAGGGACACGTGAAGTAAAGCCCTTAACAACCCCTGTCCATGACAGGTGCAGAGTCCAAACTATAGTACTATCGTTGCTAAGGTGTCAGGCAACAACCACTGTGTAAACATAACATACAAGCATTCATCGAATAACACGTAACATGCAATAATGGTCAGCGTGTAAATAGTGTTGCGTTGTGTGTCGATTGTGATTTGAATAAGTAACGTATGTAACACCCAAAAGTGCGTAAAGAAAAAAGGGATCGAGTATACTCACAGATTGTGTTTAGTAAATAAACACTCTCTTGGATTGAAGGGAGGGCTGGAAGGTTAGCCTGATTTCAGAATGATAGCATAAGCGAATGAACGGCGCGTTAAATGGTGAAGAGTGGACCAAGTGACGAATGGTCATCCGGTCGGATTGAAATTCGTTTGGGATGGATGTGTTTGTGTATGATGGCTTTGAAGTTTTCGTTGTAGCATTTTAAAATTAGAGAAGTATCTCTACCTTTCAGGTCGTTCGATCGGACAGCGATCCGATCGGGGAGACATTTCCAGTGAGAACAAGTTCACAGCAGGATGGTCATTCGATCGGATGGTCTTCCGATTGGATGGCAATCCGTTAGAAATTGGTATGTTCTGAAAATGTTGAAAAGTCTGAGTGTTGGAGACCCAAATGTCAACCGATCGGATTGTCGTTCGATCGGATGGCAATCTGATCAGACGGCAATCCGTTCGACATTCCGATCGTTTGAAAATTTTGAAAAACGTTTAAGTGTTGAAGTTCATGTGCAATTCGATCGGATTGTCGTTCGATCGGATGGCAATCTGATCGGACGACAATCCGTTCTATGTCCTGATCGCTTTAGAACTTGAAAAATTTGTTAGATTTTGAAAGTTTTGCGGTTTGATCGAGACGGTATGACCACGTGTTAAACAACGGAACCCCGTCAAGTCCAAGTCGTCCGACCGAAGTGGCAATCACCCCAGTCCGATTAGTTTACTGTTCATGACGGTTGTTCATGTTCAACCCGAAATCGGTTGTCTCTTTGATATGAATCAGATCTCGGACCGACACTTCACTAGAAACGAGTAGAAGGCCTGAACGAGCTCCGATTCTATCGGTTTTGAGTGCATTGAGTGTAAAAGAGTTCAAAGAAAGCTACAAAACCATCTTTCAATCCTTTTAACCCTGAAAATGTTTAGATCTAGGTGAAAATAGTGTTTAATCATATGGGAATCCTTTGGATCTGAGTTGTTCTTGGTGGAATGAGGCCAAAACTTGAAGTTCATAAGAAATCCATGATGACATCATCATTGAACACCTCAAATCCGTTGATTTCATGGTTAAAAGTTAAGATTCAAAGGAGAAAATGATGAAGAAGTGTGTGTAGATGATAGTAGTACAAGATTTGGGTTGAAAACTTACAAGAATCGTGAGAGATCGAGAGAAAAGAGGGCTTGAGTGTGCTGGTCGAAGGGAGAGCTATCACATCACTGTTTGTGATGTGACAGGGGGTATTTATAGGTTGCCAAAAAAGAAAAGTGGCACAGGTGACGGATCGGATGTCACTTCGATCGGATGGCCATCCGATCGAATGGTCATCCATTCGGATGACCATTTGATCGAAGTGGTCCGGCGAGTTAGGTTTGGACGTTTCGTTTCGTTTTGCGTTTTGCACGTTGTGATGCGTTTAAGCGAGTGTAGATTAAGCGATGCGATAAGTTGAGATAATAATCACACAATACTATATCTAACATACAATCAACATAAATAACTTACGTTTAGCGTTTGCGATTTAGATTGTGTTGTGATAGAGTTGCGATTGCTTTTCGATTAATCACTATAACACAAAGTAAACATGCACAATTAACACATAAGTAACACACACACGTAAAACAATATACCGAACCTATCAATTAAGTTGCGAATGCGATTGCGATGCGATTAGCGATGAAATAGATTAGCAATTAACATCGATTAAACAACGATTATTACAAGTACTCCACATAATACAACTAAAGAAATTGAACTAACGGATTCGATTACAAGTTAATGAAGTAAAGTCAGTAGTTAAGCAAGGAGTGACAGATCGCAATTAGCAATCTTTTCTTCCTTTGACTTTGACTTTTTGAAACACGGGGTGTTACACATAGCAAGCTTACTTATCGAATAAGAGATTTAGAAGATTAACCCCTTGTCCTCCGCGGATTAAAACTGGTGTTTCTTCACATGTCAACCTCACACCTTCAAGATTTCATAGTTTGTCAATAATATTTGTTATTTTTACGTTAAGTTTTTTAAGTTTGAAGGGTATACATCAATATCATCTCCATTCTTAGTGGTTGATCTCATCATTTCTGGCTAGTTTTTAAATATTATTAACTAGAGATTGATTGGTTTAGTTTCATAAAATGTTGAGGGTCTGAATGTTGGAGTTTTCAAAGTGTATCGTTCTTAAACTTTGTTGGACTTTTACAGGCACACAAGAGCGTGCATGCACACACACAAGAAGTTGTTGTGGCAATCAAGAAGTTGTGGTGGAAATCAAGAAGTTGAGGTGCATAAGTTGCCAAAATAGTGGTCAACATGTAATGTAGGGTCGTGACTCATGGAGTCATTTTCAACGACGGTGATAAGTGGTCTTTGGGTCATAGTGATGATGAGTAGTCAGAGAAATTAGGAATAGTAAAAATAACCAGAATACCTTCACATATATCGCATATTTTACTCTTTAACAACCTTTCAAAAACATGGACCATCATGGTCATGTTTTAAACTTAAATAACCATATGAGTAATGTCACACCCCAACCGATGGCGGAATCATCGGGGCGCGGAACTAAGAGTTCAGATTGCTCAAGAGTTTCCATAACACTATTTGTTTCAATAGTAATTAATCAAATTTCATAGCATTGTCTAGTCATTAACCAAAGTTTCACGACCACAAACATATCAAGTACATAACATTCCCAAATATTGTTCAAAAATTTCTAAATTAACTAAGATGTGTTTCTAGCAGCATCCTAGCAAGTTTCTTGATTTCCTCAGCTACTATCAACCAGCAACATGTATTAAAATACTATCAACAATAATGTTGGCGAGTATACAAGTTTGAATACGTAATAGTATAATAGTTTAAAACGTTCCAAAAACTCGTATGATGCATAAACACATATAACAAGTTTCACATTGCTATTAAACGCAGTCCAAGTGATAGCCCAAGTTTCCAATGCGTTAAATGCCTTCCCCAAGACTCAAGGGAAGCTAAAATGTCTCCTCCTAACAATACCCCAAAGACTAACGGGGAGGTGCATTACTCCTATAGTGCTACCATTGTTAAGGCAGAACTACACACAAGGATTAAACGTTCACAAAGCATAAGAGTCTTAAGTTTCACAAGTATCAAGTTTCCACGTTTACAACGGATAGAGTATGTTTCAAATAGTTTCAACTATCAAGTGTCAGTTTATAGAATACATGTTGCATCCCAAAAGTGTTCAAAACAAAAAGGGATCGAGTATACTCACAGTGGGTGCTAAGTATCAACACCAACTATTTGGATCGAATG
Source organism: Helianthus tuberosus (assembly GCA_030545235.1). NCBI lineage: Eukaryota > Viridiplantae > Streptophyta > Magnoliopsida > Asterales > Asteraceae > Helianthus > Helianthus tuberosus. Next base: position 143,083,748 of record CM060410.1, on the reverse strand, counting down.
GAGTGCTAGAGTTAGCCTGATTATAGTATAACAGTGTAAGCGTTGAACAGAATGTCAGATCGTGCGAACATTGACTAAAAGTGTCTGACCGGTTTTCTGATCGGATGGTCATCTGGACGGATGGTCATCCGGACGGATGACCATTCGACCCGAAAACCTGTCAGACACTTTTAGTCGATGTTCGCACGATCCGACATTTTGTTCAAAGCTTACACTGTTATACTATAATCAGGCTAACTCCAGTGCTCCCTTCGATCCAAATAGTTGGTGTTGATACTTAGCACCCACTGTGAGTATACTCGATCCCTTTTTGTTTTGAACACTTTTGGGATACAACATGTATTCTATAAACTGACACTTGACACTTGAAACTATTTGAAACATACTCTATTCGCTGTAAACATGGAAACTTGATACTTGTAAAACTTGAGACTTTTATGCTATGTGAACGTTTAATCTTTGTGTGTAGTTCCGCCTTAACAATGGTAGCGCTATAGGGGTAATGCACCTCCCCGTTAGTCTTTGGGGTATTGTTAGGATGAGACATTTTAGCTTCCCTTGAGTCTTGGGGAAGGCATTTAACGCATTGGAAACTTGGGCTATCATTTGGACTACGTTTAATAGCATGGTGAAACTTATTATATGTGTTTATACTGGATACGAGTTTTTGGAACGTTTTAAACTACTATACTATTACGTATTCAAACTTGTATACTCGCCAACATTATTGTTGATTGTATTTTAATACATGTTGCAGGTTGATAGTAGCTGAGGAAATCAAGAAACTTGCTAGGATGCTGCTAGAAACACATCTTAGTCAATTTAGAAACTTTTGAACAACATTTGGGAATGTTATGTACTTGATATGTTTGTGGTGGTGAAACTTTGGTTGATGACTAGACAATGTTATGAAATTTGATTAATTACTATTGAAACAAATAGTGTTATGGAAACTCTTGAGCAATCTGAACGCTTAGTGACGCGCCCTGATGTTTCTGCCATCGGTTGGGGTGTGACAGATTGGTATCAGAGCCATAACTATAGGGAATTAGGAAAAAGTAGGAATGCTTTTCCTAGTCTATAGTTCTTGGAATCTTGATTCTTATCTGTTGTTTAAGATTTATGCATTCTACCGTACTTGCTTCCTAGAAACACATTTCCTGTTAAACTTACATGCCTTTCCTAAGGCTAACACAATATACACTTGGATACTTTGAAAACGCTGCTGGTCAGTGTTTGTATTTTCGCACGAGATTTATTCTCTAGTCAGGAGTGACATCCAAACCTTGAAAGGAAATTTCCATATCATATTCTAGCGGGTCTTATCCTTTGATAAGTACCGACACCATTAGGGTATGAAGTTGTCAAGTTAGAGGTGAAACTCACACCTTGATAACTATTCCCACTCTTCGATTTTCTGTCTCGCCAAAGTCTCGAAATTCCCAATCAATTAGGAACGTGAAGTGACCAAAAGGACAAATATTGTAGGCCTAACATCGATGACGTATTTGTCTAAGTAAGTCAAGACACGTTGCCTCAATTCAAGAAGGGTTCGATTCACTTTGGTTAGTCGATGTTCCTCTACCCGGAACAATCCTATGTTTTATGAACCTATCTTTTATGTTATCTCGACTTTACATGCGGTTTTATACTTGATACTTTGTTAATTTGAGACTTTTACACAAATTTGCACGTATCTCCGCAATCTAAAACAATAATCATAATCTCTCAGGACCGAACTAAATTTATGAGGCTTTATTCATTGTGTTATGCTATGTGGAATCTTGATTAAACTATGGGAAACATGATTGAACTTGATGCTATGTGAAACTACTTGCTTAATCTATGTGGAATGTGCTGTTGTGGGTAGCAAAACACTATACGTAACATGGCACCAAATGACGAGACGAAAGTAACATGGACGAAACATGGTGGATACGTCGCTGGTACTTCCTATATATAAGTGTTTCCAACTTGTTACCAACTTTCGTACCACGTGCCATGCGAAATTTGGTGTTTTGCAGACCTGGGGTGAGAATGTCGAACGATAAGCTATGCGAAACTACTTGATTAATCTATGTGTACGTAACCGGTTGAAGCGCATGAAAATGTTGGAGTGTACTTGTAACACCTGTGCCTCCACGGCCATCAAACAAATACCAAACCAATGAAATATAATATTTCATACTTGGGATTTGTAAAAATATGCGTATCATTTGCACATATCAGTTTTTGTTCAATTTCAAAACTCTAAATCGCTTTCTGGAAGGTTATACGCGCACCGATGCGTAAATATAACCAGTTTAATGCAACGAACACTCTGGAATAGTGAAATAGGCTTAACATACCTTAAATAACCTTTACATAACTTAGAAATAAGTTTTGAAGGCTTTGGTATGGCAAAATCAAGTTAAATCGCTTACAGGGACTAAAGTTGACAAACTGCGAAAGTATGCCAATCTGAACTGTAACAGACATTCCGGAACATGACCATAAGTTAAACATACCATAAATATCCTTTACATAGCTTATAAATAGGCTTTGAGGTGTTCGGTGTGCTAAAATAAACTTTTAGGTCATTCAGGGACTAAAAGTGTCAAAAAGTGCACAAGTTTGCATTTTCGCGCATAACTTACGTTCTGAATGCATCCGGACATCCAAAAATTTATGTAAGCATGACTATATTATGCTTTAGTGTTTGGCTTGCCAAAAATCCATTCGTCGCGTCATTTGGATCGTTTTTCGCGCTTGTGCGCATTCCGTCGTAATTAAGCAAACATCGCGTTCGTACGACCAAACGAACCGACATCCGGCATATTTTTGAACATGTTGCATGTCCACAATGTTTAGGCATCATTTTAGGGCCTTAAAGTTGGCTTTACGGGCCTTAGAAGTGTCGGAAATAGCCTTAAACACGTGCAGGGACTGAAACTGTCATTTTTCAAACATGTTTCTGATCTGACATGTCCAGGCGGCCCGCATTAGATTATGGGCATCCTGAAGCGGGCCGCGTGGCCCCTTCTGACCAGATTAAATGAATCAAACAGCAGATTGCATCTGTTTAATCCTCCACCACACACTCATACTTGTCTAGTCAGCTGATAAGAACCAAATTTTAGTCACCACAACTTTCCAACACTTGTACGGATGCGATTAAGGCACGATATTCGACAAACGATCCTAACGGTTCGGGTATTCCTATAAATACCCATCCACCCCATTGCAAAACTTACAAGAATTTTGATTTGAGAAACTCTAAGTTGAAACTATTGTTTCATACCTGAGATTTTTGAATCGAAATTAGCATTCGGGGACCCTTCGTAAGTATTCTTTCGTTCTTTTATTGCTTTTCGAGTCTTTTCGAGTCTAAAAGTCAAACTTTGTTTGACTTTCTGCGTTGACCAGTTTATGGTCAATGCGAAGTTCGTTTGAACTTCGCAACGTGAGTGTAATCACGTTGGTTATAGTCCCTTGGGACTATGCCTACTGATTACCACGTTGTCTAGGGTCGTAGGGTAAGCGATCTAATAAATCGCTTATACCTTCGAACCCGACCCATTTGGTCGATCATTAGGATCCGACCAAATACATTAGGTGACCATAGTAGGTAGGGAATAACCTTCCGAGGTTATACCTTATGGTCGCTTCGTTTAAGTAGTTGTATGATAGGTAGTTTATATGCCTTAGGTAAATTACCAGAATACCCTTTTCATGTATAATTGGTAATTAAGCATATGTAACCTAAACTTTTGTCACATAACTGATTATGTAACATGTTTAGGCATATAACACTTGTCATAGGACTAATTAGACGGTCCGAACGCGCTTTGCGCGCACGACGCGTTAAAGTAGCGTATGTTACCTTAATGGGTCGCGATGGGTCGAAAGCACTTAGGTTAGTCTCAATGTAGTATGTAGGCCTTGTTAAACCATATCATATGAGTTCCAATACTCATTTGGTTTACCAAGCCTCATCCTATCCGATCTCCCGATTTAAGTCCGGTTTATTTATATGGTTTTAGACTGCCGATTGATTCCGTGCTCCCTCTAGCTTTGCTTGGTTATTGTTCAAGATCTCTAAGCATTCTCAGGCGAGTACATTTTTCCCCTATTTTACTGTTTTCAATTTGTTTTGGGGTGACTCATATGTGCTAAATGTTTTCAAGGTTTTAACGATGGTATCACAAACGATTAAGACGATTAAGACGATTTATACAAAACTAATAACGATTTCGATAATGTGAACAAACTTGTTGGTTGTAGTTACATAACCAATGACATTCATTAGCAATGATCAAGCCGACCAGTAATAGGTTATGGTACCATAGGATCTGACAAATCCCGTTGTCTTACTACACCCGTGGTTATGTGTGGGGGTGGTGGGTAGCGACTGAATCTGTAATTATTAATTTACCCTTTGGTAAGGGTTTGTTAATGCAAAAACGAGAAGCGACGAGGTAAGCGAGTCACGAAGGTTTGAATGTTATTAGCGAGACGACCATATAAGTAGTTTCACGACCTAAAACGAATGATACGATTTGGGTAAACGATTGGTTTTAACGCGATGTATTAACGAGTTAAACAATTTGGTTAAACGATAGGCTTCAAAGCGATATACGATTGGTTTTTGGTTAAGTGTTTAGATAACGGGACGGGTGTAATGTGATGAAAGCAATGTGGATACGCCGCTGGTACTTCCTATATATAAGTGATTTCATCATATTACATACCGTGGCGTTATTTAGTTCACTTGGGTAAACGATTTTCAAACGATGTCACACAAATGAGGTTTTCGATATGATATAAACTATACGAGTTTTTAACGAGATTTATTAACAAGTTTTATTAACGATTTATTTCGAGATGTTTCACAATTTGCTTTACTAAAACAAATGTTTTTGGGTTAAGAGTCGTGGCTACGAGGTTTTATAAACTATAACCCGCTTGATTTGAGTTGGTTAATTAAGTTGAAATACTATACACTTTTCAAAACAAGGTTTTTAATAAAGTATTGCAACATCTAAACTAGCCATGATTTTGACACTCCTACAAAACCATTGTATTTGCCAGCATTTCTTTGCTGACCTCGTTTTCACATGTGTTTCAGGTATTGTTGAAAGATATCGATTGATAGGATGCATGCTCACATAGGACTGGACAAGGCCTTAGTGACTCAATAACAATGATAGACTATGTTTAAATTGTGTATTTAGATTTCCAGACGATGTAATTATTCAAGGTTTAATAAAACGAAACACTTTTTGTATCCATGGTTATGAAACAATGATTCTGTTGCAACACGCTTCGATGTTTCCGCCGCGATTTGTTGTTTTACGCGGTCGGGGTGTGACAGTACTGTTATGGTTGGCGAGACACAACACGTAACATGACACCGAATGACGAGACGAAAGTAACATGGATAAAACATGGTGGATACACCGCTGGTACTTCCTACATATAAGTGTTTCCAGCATGTTACCGAACTTTCGTACCACGTGCCATGCGAAAGTCGTGGGTTTGCGAACTTGTGGTGAGAATGTTGAATCTATGTGAAACTTGTTAAACGTTTTGTGATATGTGAAACTTGAGTCTTTATGCGATCATGTGTGAAACTATATGCTACAAGACTTTATGATCTAGACTTATACGATCCTTTTTCTTGGATCTTTAGATGTCTTCCTATAAACTATCCGACTCTCTCAAGAGATCCAGGGCCAACTCTCAGAAGAAAATGATGTCTTTCATGGCCGATCAGATTGCTCGCATCATGCCTAAGATCGTCACTGAGATCCAAGGATAGCACACTCCTCCCTCCTCTGTTGACTCTAAGATGGAGAAGCTTAAGCCTACGAAGTTCAACTACAAACATTTTGTCTCTTGCAACCCTAAGACTTTCACGGCCAGTGATGGGGTGACCACAATGCTGGAGTGGTTCGACAGCATCGTGGTTACTTTCATCAACAGGGAATGCCCAGAACACTTAAAGACTAGGAGTGCAACTGGCATATTTCAAGGCAGAGCTTTGGAGTGGTGGTCTAATGAGAGAAACATCCGTTCCAACAAAGAAGCTTATGCTCTTCCATGGCCTGAGGTGCGAGAATTGATGATGCTCGAATTCTGCCCTTATAACAACCCTCCAAAATAATTCACCCCATACATATTTAAAATATCCTATTCCGTCCTAAATTACACCCCGTATATGAAAAACAAGCCCAAAATACCCTTATATAATTAAAAATAAAATAAAAATCAGAAAATAGTGTCTCTCGCGGGCCGCGTAAGACCCCTCCTTGGTCTACGCGGGGCGCGAGCCCTCATCAACGAGGCGCAGCCCTGAGCTGCCATGTGGCGTACAAGTGTCGAAGCTACGTGTCAACTCAGCAAGGCTAGGGCCTACCCTAGCCACCCTCGCGGGCCGCGTAGCCCTTTGCTACCTCCTACGCGGGGCGCGACGAAGTCCGAGATCACAACTATAAATAGGGCCGATCAGTTTCACTTTTAATTCGTTAAGTCTTTCACTTTCTCTCTCGAAATTCTATAGGGTAGTCACTATTCTCGGGCATAATACCCCCCTAAATAACGATGTTATGCCCCGTTGTAAGTATCATAACCCCGGTTACGTATTAGATACGCTTCCCGATTGATCCAGGGTTCCGTAACGGCTGTCGTGGTTCTGCCCAGCGTAGTCGTTGGAATGCCGTCTCGGGGAGGGTATTACTAATGTAAATATTGGGTTATTATACTAACGCGTGTGCATTTGTGTAAATTATAGATAATCACCAGAAAATCCTTAAGGAAAACCTAAGACAACAATGTGAGTAATCTCCTTTATGTAAATTGTTTTACAAAACCATTATTTATTTTAAACTATAATTAGCAGTGATTGAGTCTTTGTAATTCTTCAATTACTGCCGGTATGTTGGGGTTTTGTATACAAAATGTGGAACACGTTACCATTGGACAAAGAGTTAGCCAATGTGTAATATGACCCACCAGTCAGGATTGACAATACTGAATGAGTAATTGTGTAGATGTAAACATTGTAATCGCTCTCAATACTGTAAATTGATAAAACTCTTCTTGATTAAACTGGGATTCACTCACCAGTATTTACCACTGACAAAATGTTTTTAAACGCGTTTTAGGTAACAAAATGTGAAAGCCAACTAGAAGCCAGCTGGACAACACTGGAGGCTTGGAAAAGTGGCTATAAAAGTTACCTAAATAAAAGAAGATGTTTTATTTCAATAAAATGGGGTTTATCCCTATAAATCAGTTTGTAATAAAAACTTGGATTTTATCCCAATATATTTATTTATATAAAATTTGGTGTTTTACTCTGATAAAATATTTCCTAACTACGGTCCTGATGTAATTTTCGCTGCCAAATTGATAAACACCGATACCACCAATACTGATTGTCGCGGCCGCCCGTTCCCGGGACATATAGGGGGTAGGGGTTGCGACAGAAACTGGTATCAGAGCTAAGCCACTGATTCAGCCGCATAAATGTTCTGCTGACACCAAGATATTATTCAAATTGTTAGGAAATTTATTTATGAAAATACATGGATATCTGTATTTTATTGTTGTGTGTTATTTGACTATTTGTTAGTTTACACCTAGGAGCGAAGGCACCTCTTCACAGCCTGCCCTCTCAGGGTATTCAGCTGACAATGAAGATGGGATATTCGTGTTTAAGGCTCCGTCTGAAGAGCCATTCCCTCCTAAAAAGAGAGGATGGTTCAGTAGGGGAGCGTAGGAAGAGAATGAAAAAGTTACAACAACAGCGAGTTCTAGCAACCGCTAAGAGAGAAACAGATGCTCACACCCAAGATATGCTTAATAGGAGTCTAGCAAATTTCCATATCTTAGCAACAACAGTTGCCGACCCAAACCTGGAGCAACTCATAGCCCCTCAACCATTACCCTTGTTTCCCACACAACCAATGGAGATTGAAAACAACCCAGAAAACCAAATCCAAATGCATGATTTTAACCCAGAAGAGATACCTAGGATACCAGCACCTAATCCCTTAGACCCAGACTACGACCCGTGGTTCGATGATCATAGGGATTATCAGCAATGCTACCACATATCAGAAGAAGCCATGCCAAACCTAGCAGCTTACCCAGGCCTGGACCCTCTAGTTCCCTATTATGATAATGATGAATACATTAAGGAAATCCTATAGAATCCATATCCTCAGGAAGAACCTATGCCACAGTACCCAGATCCAGTACCAGCACCTGCACCCCCAATAAGTGTAGAAAATGCGCAAGAACTTCGAACTTTCGGAGAAGAGATTTTAGAAAGTAGCGAGAGGATGAGACAGGTTGGAGAACGACTCATCTGGAAGTATGACGAGCGTAATATGGAGTTCTGGATGAACCCATATCAGTGATGGTGGTGATAGTAATAATTATATAATAATAAATATATAATATGTGAAATATATATATAATATATATCTATTGTAGTATAGACCACCTTGTGGTTAGTGACACATATTAGTATTGTAATTTTTTATTTCAGTTCCAGTTTGTATTAGATGCATACTATAAGAAAGAGTAAGTCGCAATGCTCGACGCTTTTGACCAATATGTGTGTTGTGTGATTGTTTGCCTTAAATATTATCTTGTGATATTAATAATTGGCAAATGTTTAAAATTCAGATGGACAACGAAGTGAACAAGGAAAACCAGAATAACGATAACCAGAGTAACAATAACCTGGATAACGATAACCCGAACAACAACAATAATGGAAACCAAGTGGATAACAGTGCCATCCAACACATAGTGGCACAAGGGATAATAGATGCGATGCCATATATTATCAAAACGGTTAAGGAAGCAGATAATAAAAGTAACCGTGATAGTAAACGAGCAACTGAACCTGAACACAGCGTGAACAATGGACCCATACTTCAAGCGCCCATTCCCAAAAGAAGAAGAACCATGTCTTATAGTTGTTCTTATAAAGAATTTTGGTCTTGTAAACCAATGGAATTTTCGGGCAATGAAGGGGCCGTTGCAGCTCTACGCTGGATAGAAAAGACTGAGGCTGTCTTAAAAATAAGCAAGTGTGCGGAAGAGGATAAGATAATGTTTGCTTCCAATCTGTTTAAGAACTCAACCTTAGAATGGTGGAACACTATCCTCCAGTCTAGGGGAAGTGATAGGATTTATAATATGGAATGGGAGGAATTTAAAAACATGATAGAAAGGAAATTATGCCCTCCCAATGAAAAAGAACAAATAGCAAATAAGTTTTTAAACCTTAGGATGACTGGAGTGGATAGTAAGGGGTACACTACTTTATTCTTTGAATATGCTAGAATAGTGCCGACCCTTGCATCACCAGAATCAGTATTAATCTCCTGTTATATTTGGGGACTAATCGGTGAGATTAGGCATGTAGTCAAGGCAGCTAGACCTCAAACCATAAAAGAAGCTGTAGAGCTAGCAAACACCTTGACTGATGAATTAGTGCGTACACGAGAAGAAGATCAGAGGGGAACCTTAGCTCAGAAACTTACCCACGAATTTCGTTCTGGAAATTCCAACCGTGGGAAAAATGTAGGTTCTACTTCTGCACCCTACTGCAAGTATTGCAAAAGGAAGCATTCTGGAAGATGCTCCATATACTGTAACTTCTGCAAAATATCTAGACACAAGGAGGAAGACTGCAGGAAAAAGCCTAACACCAGGATATGCTACAACTGTGGAGAACAAGGCCATATCAAGCCAAACTGTCCGAAACTAGCTCCAGCTACAAATAATAAGACCACTAAAAATGCTAGAGCATTTGTTCTGACTACAGATGAAGCTAAAATGATTCCGGACGTGATAGCCGGTACGTTTTTAGTTAATGATGTTTTTGCTAAAGTATTATTTGACTCTGGTGCGAACCAAAGTTTTATTAATACTTCATTTTGCACACTTCTCAATCAACCATTAACTAAACTCCCATAAGAATGTCTAGTAGAGACAGCAAATGGAGAAACCATTAAGATTTCTGAAATCTTGCAGGGAGCAAGAATAGAATTTTTAAATCAAAAGTTTGTTGCAAACCTTTACCCAATGAATCTGGCAGGATTTGATATTGTATTAGGAATGGATTGGTTAATAACCAATAAATCCAATATTTTATGTGATGAAAAGTCAATCCAAGTAAATTCACCGAGGGGTGAAAAGATCACAATTAAAGGAGATAAGCCCTCTAGATCCACAAAATTCATCTCTGTGATGAAAACAACAAGTTATATAAGAAAAGGATCTTTAGTGTATTTGATTTCCATAGTCACTAACACTAAAGGAAAAGAATTAAAGGATATTCCAGTAGTATCTCAGTTTTCAGATGTGTTTCCAGAAGAATTACTAGGGCAACCTCCAGACATAGAAGTTGAATTCAGAATCCACCTGCTACCAGGAACAGCACCAATTGCCAAAGCACCCTACCGTTTGGCACCCACAGAAATGCAAGAACTGAAGAAACAGTTAGACGAATTATTGGAGAAGGGATTCATACAGCCAAATTCATCGCCATGGGGAGCGCCGATCTTATTCGATAAAAAGAAAGACGGATCGATGCGTATGTGCATTGACTACCGCGAATTGAACAAAGTCACGATTAAGAATCGGTATCCATTACCAAGGATCGATGATCTATTCAATCAATTGCAAGGAGCTCGATTTTTCTCTAAAATCGATTTACGGTCAGGATATCATCAATTAAAGGTACAAGAAGAGGACATTCCTAAAACCGCATTTAGGACCAGGTATGGCCATTATGAATTTACTGTCATGCCATTTGGTTTAACCAATGCCCCAACTGCATTTATGGACATGATGAACCGAATATGTAAGTCATATTTGGATAAATTCATAATTGTCTTTATAGATGATATTCTCATTTACTCAAAGAGTAAAGAGGAACATGCAAAGCATTTGCACGCACTTCTAAGCTTATTGAGAAAAGAAAAGCTTTATGCTAAGTTTTCAAAGTGCGAGTTTTGGTTAGAACCGGTACAATTTCTTGGACATCTAGTTAACCATGAAGGAATTCATGTAGATCCCACCAAGATCGAGGCGATTACCAAATGGAAAACCCCTGAGTCACCAACCGAGGTTAGAAGTTTCTTAGGATTGGCCGGTTATTATAGAAGATTTATTCGAGATTTTTCTAGAATAGCCATTCCCTTAACTAAGTTAACCTGTAAATCCATTAAGTTTGAATGGGGACCATAACAAGAAGCCTTTAGAATTCTTAAGCAAAGATTAACCCATGCACCCATACTAGCGTTACCAGAAGGAACTGACGACTTTATAGTCTATTGTGACGCTTCTAAGTTAGCCTATGGATGTGTGTTAATGCAACGTCAAAAGGTTATAGCTTATGCCTCTAGACAACATAAGAATCATGAAGAGAATTATTCCCCATAATTTAGAACTAGGAGCTATAATTTTTGCCCTTAAGATTTGGAGACATTACCTTTACGGTAGTAAGTTTACCATTTTCACCGACCATAAGAGTTTAAGATATGTTTTCGGGCAAAAGGAATTGAATATGTGACAAAGACGTTGGATGGAGATACTTAGTGATTATGATTGTAATATCCAGTATCATGCAGGAAAGGCAAATGTAGTAGCTGATGCTTTAAGTCGAAAGTATCATGAAAAGCCAAAATGAGTACGTATCCTTAAATTAAATCTACAAGTAGATTTAAATGAACATATTAGAAAAGCACAAGAATCAGTAATCAAGGATGATACTGAGAAATTAAAAGGAATGATTAAGGAACTAGATTAAGGAACAGATGGAATTTGGAGATTCCATAAGAAAAGAATGTGGATACCTAAATTAGGAAACCTACGGCACCGTATATTAGAAGAAGCCCATAAGTCTAAGTATATGATGCATCCTGGAAATGATAAGATGTATAAGGATTTAAGAAATAATTTCTGGTGGATAGGAGTGAAGAAAGATATAGCATCTTATGTTTCTAAATGTTTAACCTGTTCACAAGTTAAAGCTGAACATCAGAGACCCTCAGGATTATTGCAGTAGTTAGAAATGCCAGTATGGAAATGGGAATTGATAACAATGGATTTTGTTACCAAATTACCCAAAACAAGAAAAGGTAATGATACAATCTGGTGATTGTAGATAGGTTAACTAAGTCAGCTCACTTCCTACCAATGAAGGAAACTTTCAGTATAGAACAGTTGGCTAAGTTGTATGTAAATGAAATAGTTTCATTACATGGAATTCCTTTATCGATTATTTCTGATAGGGATAGCCGTTTTACCTCTCACTTTTGGACAAGTTTCCAAAAAGCAATGGGAACCAAGTTGAATCTAAGCACCGCTTATCATCCTCAAATGGACGGACAAAGCGAAAGGACGATTCAGACAATGGAAGATATGCTTAGAGCTTATGTAATTGATTTCGGAGGTAATTGGGACGATCACTTACCATTAATAAAATTTTATTATAATAACAGTTATCACACAAGTATCAATGCTGCACCATTCGAAGCACTTTATGGACAAAAGTGCCGAACGCCAGTCTGTTGGGCAGAAATTGGAGAAAAGCAACTATCTGGACCTGAGATAGTACAAGAAACAACAGATAAGATTATTCAAGTTAAGGAACGATTGAAAGCAGCACGTGACCGACAAAAGAGTTATGCTGATAACAGGCGGGAGCCGTTGGAATTTCAAGTAGGTGACAAGGTGTTATTGAAAGTCTCTCCTTGGAAAGGAGTGGTAAGATTCATCAAAAGAGGGAAGTTACGCCCCAGGTATGTTGGACCTTTTGAAATTATTAGAAGAATAGGACCTGTAGCCTATCAGCTACAACTGCCAGAGGAAATGGCAGGAATACATGATGTATTTCATGTATATAATCTCAAGAAATGCTTAACTGATGAATCACTGGTAGTACCTCTTAAACATATAGAGGTAAACGAGCAGTTAAAAGTTGTAGAAAGACCTCTACAGATTGAAGACAGGAAGGTTAAGAATCTCAAGCACAAGAGACTAGTTCTGGTCAAAGTAAAATGGGACTCCAAAAGAGGACCAGAATACACATGGGAGCTTGAATCAGAAATGCAAAGGAAATACCCACACCTATTCCAGTAAGATCTCGAGGACGAGCTCTAAAACAAGGTGGGGAGGATATAACAACCCTCCAAAAAAAATTTCGACACCCCTAACATATTTAAAATATCCTATTACGTCCTAAATTACACCCCGTATATGAAAACCAAGTCAAAAATACCCTTATATGCTTAAAAATAAAATAAAAATCAGAAAATAGTGTCTCTCGCTGGCCGCGTAAGACCCCTCCTTGGTCTACGCGGGGCGCGAGCGCTCATCAACGAGGCGCAGCCTGAGCTGCCACGTGGCGTACAAGTGTCGAAGCTACGTGTTAACTCAGCAAGGCTAGGGCCTACCCTAGCCACCCTCGCGGGTCGCGTAGCCCTTGGCTACCTCCTACGCGGGGCGCGACGAAGTCCGAGATCACAACTATAAATAGGGCCGATCAGTTTCACTTACAATTCGTTCAGTCTTTCACTTTCTCTATCGAAATTCTATAGGGTAGTCACTATTCTCGGGCATAATACCCCCCTAAGTAACGAAGTTCTGCCCCGTTGTAAGTATCATAATCCCGGTTACTTATTAGATACCTTGCCCGATTGATCCAGGGTTCCGTAACGGCTGTCGTGGTTCTGCCCGACGTAGTCGTTGGAATGCCGTCTCGGGGAGGGTATTACTAATGTAAATATTGGGTTATTATACTAACGCGTGTGCATTTGTGTAAATTATAGATAATCACCAGAAAATCCTTAAGGAAAACCTAAGACAACAATGTGAGTAATCTCCTTTTTGTAAATTGTTTTACAAAACCTTTATTTATTTTAAACTATAATTAGCAGTGATTGAGTCTTTGTAATTCTTCAATTACTGCCGGTATGTTGGGGTTTTGTATACAAAATGTGGAACACGTTACCATTAGACAAAGAGTTAGCCAATGTGTAATATGACCCACCAGTCAGGATTGACAATACTGATTGAGTAATTGTGTAGATGTAAACATTGTAATCGCTCTCAATACTGTAAATTGATAAAAATCTTCTTGATTAAACTGGGATTCACTCACCAGTATTTCCCACTGACAAAATGTTTTTAAACGCGTTTCAGGTAACAAAATGTGAAAGCCAACTAGAAGCCAGCTTGACAGCACTGGAGGCTTGGAAAAGTGGCTATAAAAGTTACCTAAATAAAAGAAGATGTTTTATTTCAATAAAATGGGGTTTATCCCTATAACTCAGTTTGTAATAAAAACTTGGTTTTATCCCAATATATTTATTTATATAAAATATGGTATTTTACTCTGATAAAATATTTCTTAACTACGGTCCTGATGTAATTTCTGCTGCCAAATTGATAAACACCGATACCACCAATACTGATTGTCGCGGCTGCCCGTTCCCGAGACAGATAGGGGGTGGGGGTTGCGATAGCCCTCCCCATGAATAGCTAAAGCTTAAGGAAGACATCTGGCACCTCAAGCAGGTTGGAGATGACAATTTGGCTTACACTAACTGTTTTAAGCAACTCAGCATAATCATGCCTCACTTGGTTTCTACTCTGAAACACATGATAACTAAGTACATCAATGGTTTACCTCCTGTCATGCGTGATTCGATTGAAGCAGCTCAGCTCGAGACTATTGAAAAAGTTTACCGTCTGGCAGCAAGTTTGAACAACAACCGCGTCTGTGATAAACAGTTCGCTACTCCTGCTCCCTTGAAATTAGTGAACCAAGTTACCCAGCAGTCCAGTGGCAAAAGAAACAAGAAACGAAAGTCTCAAGGTTCTGGCTGCAATGCCATTGTCCCTTCTGTGAATACAAACCTTGCAGGCAATGCTATTTTTACTTGCTTCTGTTGCTCACCCTCCTTCTCCGGAGAACAAGAAGTCGTACACTGGGGTTCATCCCAAGTGTGCCACTTGCAACTTTCATCATCTTGTTACCTCTGCTTGCTGTCTGTGTACCAATTGCAATCGTTATGGTCACACAACTCCCTACTACCGTCATGCCAACCAAGCCCAGCAAGCACCAGCTCAGGCAGCTCTACCAGCTCTCCCAACTCCTCCGTAGAACCCCAGGCCAGTCAACAATGTTCATGCATGCTACAAGTGTGGAGACACTAGTCATCTCCGTAATCAATGTCCCCAGCTGAACCAAGAGCAACAGCCAGCCGCTTGAGGACGAGCGTTCAATATCAATGCAAACCAGGCTCGTAATGACAATGACGTCATTAATGGTATGTTTCTCATCAATAATCTTTACGCTTTGATACTATTTGATACTGGTGCTGACAGAAGCTTTGTGTCCGTAGAATTTGAGTTTTTGTTAGACTGTGCACGCTCTAAACTACCTAAGTCGTTCCCTGTTGAGATTGCTGATGGTACGTCTATTCTAGTTGATTCTATTCTCAGTGGTTGTTCCTTGACTCTTAACGACCACGTCTTTACTATTCATCTCATACCCATGCAATTGGGTAGCTTTGATTTCATAATCGGCATGGATTGGTTGCGTAAGAATCTTGCCGAGATCGCTTGCCACGAGAAGTACGTTCGATTACCTCTTCCATCCGGTGATACTTTACACGTTTATGAAGACCGACCCTCTAGAGGACTGAAGTTGATGTCATGCACTCAAGCGAACAGGTGCTTACGTAAACGAGTACTTTGCCTTCTTGGCCCACGTGGTGGAACAAAAGGGCAAGGGAAAGAACATAAGTGACGTTCCAGTAGTGTGTGATTTCCCTGACGTCTTTCCTGAAGATCTTCCTGGCCTTCCTCCTCCTCGATCTGTTGATTTTCATATTGATCTCATACCTGGTTCGACTCATGTCGCCAAGGCTCCTTACCAACTTGCACCATCTGAGATGCAAGAACTATCCAGTCAACTCCGGGAACTACTCGACAAAGGTTTCATACGTCCAAGTACCTCTTCGTGGGGTGCTCCTGTGCTATTTGTCAAGAAGAAGGATGGTTCGTTTCGTATGTGTATCGACTACCGCGAGCTTAATAAACTCACCGTTAAGAATCGTTATCCTCTCCCTCGTATCGATGATCTATTTGACCAACTACAAGGCGCGTCCTGTTTCTCGAAAATCGACCTCCGATCTGGTTATTATCAGCTCCGCGTTCTTGAAGAAAATGTTCCCAAAACCGCGTTTCGCACTCGTTATGGGCACTACGAGTTCGTAGTTATGCCTTTCTTCTTAACCAACGCACCTGCCGTGTTCATGGGTCTTATGAATCGTGTTTGTAAACCTTATTTGGATCGTTTTGTGATAGTCGTCATTGATGATATTCTTATTTATTCAATAACTAGGGCTGATCATGAACGTCATTTACGCTTGATGCTAGAACTTGTACGTGGTGAACGCTTATACGCTAAGTTTTCTAAGTGCGAGTTTTGGATTGATGAAGTACAATTTCTCGTGCACGTTTTTAGTAAACAAGGTATTCATGTTGACCCTTCCAAAATTGAAGCTGTGAAGAATTGGAGTACGCTATCTACATCTGAGATTCGTTCCTTCTTAGGATTCGTCAGCTCAGTATTCGTCAGCTAATGAAGGTAGTCTAATCGTTGAAGTACGAGGTACTTCTGTTGATCAACTTGAAACTAAGTCTAATGGACTTCAATACTATCTTAATCGCATCTGGGTACCAGATTGCGATAATCTTCATGAGCTCATTATGAATGAGGCTCACAAATCTCATTACTCTATTCATCCTGGCACTGATAAGATGTACCATGACTTGCGTATGACTTATTGGTGGCCTGGTATGAAAAAGGACATTGTTGCGTACATCTCGAAATGCCTTACTTGCACGAAGGTAAAGGCTGAACATCAACGTCCTTCAGGTCTTCTTGAATAACCAGAAATCCCCTTGTGGAAGTGGGATAGCATCGCTATGGACTTTATAACTAAACTACCACGTACACCTACCGGTCATGATAGTATATGGGTAATCATTGACCGTTTGACTAAATCAGCCCACTTTCTTCCTATTCGTGAGGATTTCAAAGTGGAGAAACTTACTCGAATCTATACCGATGAGATTATATGCTGCCATGGCATACTCCTCGACATAATCACTGACCGTGATGGTCGTTTCACTTCTCGTATTTGGCAAACATTCCAATCCGCTATGGGTTCTCATTTGAATCTTAGTACGGCTGTTCATCCTCAAACGGATGGACAGACAGAATGTACAGTCCAGACCCTAGAGGATATACTTCATTCCTGTGTCATCGACTTTGGTGGTAGTTGGGATGTACATTTACCATGGATTGAGTTCTTGTACAACAACAGTTGTCATTCTAGTATTCATATGGCTCCTTTCGAAGCTTTATATGGTCACAAGTTCCGATCTCCTCTCAGTTGGCATGAGATTGGTGACAAGCAACTTACTGGCCCTAAAATCATTCAAGAGACGACAGATAAGATTCTTCAGATCCGTGATAACTTGATCAAGCCTAGGAGCAGACAAAAGAGCTATGCTGATAAAAGGCGTAAGCCTCTGGAATTTAATGTTGGAGATCGAGTGCTGCTCAAGGTATCTCCCTGGAAGGGAGTGGTTCATTTTAGTAAAAAGGGAAAACTCGCCCCTCGCTTTGTAGGTCATTTCAAGATTCTCGAAAGGATTGGCAAGGTGGCTTACCGACTCGATTTACCTCAAGAACTTAGCAATGTGCATCCGGTGTTCCACGTATCTAATCTCAGGAAGTGCTTAGCTGCTGAGGAACTGCAGGTTCCCATCGAAGACTTGCAAATAAATGAGACTCTTCATTTTGTGGAGAAACCGGTCGAAATCATGGACCGAGGAACCAAGCGGCTAAGGCGCAAAAAAATTTCCATAGTCAAGGTTGGATGGGAAGGAAAGCGTGGCGCCGAATTCACTTGGGAACTCGAGAGTGAGATGAAGGCCAAGTATCCGCAGCTCTTCGAGCAGTCTTCCTCTTAGATTTCGGGGACGAAATCTCCTAAAGGAGGGGAGACTGTAACGCCCTGCGTCCCTAAACTTTTAACTTTTGGCAAGTTTAGTCCCTATACTATGTGAAACTTTACTCAATGTGAAACTTTGTGATACTTGAATCTTGTGATACTTGAAACTTAACTCTTGATACTTTGAAACTTGACTCTTGATGCTTGATACTTATTAAACACTATGAATCTTGATTCTTGGTGAAACTTGATACTCGATACATGATACTTGATACTAGATACTTGATGCTTGACTCTTGATACTCTTGAACGAGACTCTTGATACTTATGGAACGAGAAACTTTGATACTTTGTTAAACATGAATCTTGAAAATTAACACTTACTAACTAGCTTATGTAGACTTGAAACACGGAAACTTGTGTGTTAGTTATACAATCTTATCATGTGAAGGTATCCCATAATAATACGCAACACAACGCTTAACCTAGCTCGCAAAACGAACCGAAATCAGGAATCTGGTGAACAAGGATTGGCTGTCCGGATGGACATCCGATCGGATGACCATCCGATCGGACAACCATCTGATCCGGCCATCCCACCGCCTTATCCTCTCTGACACCTATAAATACCCGTTGTCACATCACTATTCACTAATGTGACCGCCTCCTCTGACCAGACGCACACTCTCTCTCGTTCTAAGGCACTTTTCTTCGATTTTCAAGCGATTCTTGTAAGTTTTCTCCGTGATTCTTGTACAACTTTCATCTTTACACACTTTCTCACTAGATTCTTCATCAAAATCATACTTGTTATTGTGAAATCACTAAGATTTGCGCTCCTTGAAGATGACGTCATCAGAGCGGTTTGTACAATCGGCTGTGTGATGTCATTCCGTCAAGATTTAGTCAAGATCTAATAGATTTCTACCTATTTTACCACGAATCTTTACAAATCTAAACATTTTCGGTTGAATTACATGTTTTCTTAACTTATCTACTCAAACACGGTGAAATCTGGAGCCAAAACAGGCCTAGGACTTGTTCCTTAGTCTGAAGTCAGCTCGATAACGGATTTCCACCGGAGAGATGACCAAATTACGGATCAGTCATGAAACTCCATAAAGAACAGTCATCCGATCGAACGGGGTGATTCCCATCCGATCAAACGAGCTGAACCTTGGTGAGTTTCCGTTGTCTTGATGCGTTCCCACGTTGTCTCCGTTAAACTCGAAATTGGAAATTTTACAAAAATTTCAAAGGAACAAGGTCACGACAGCCGAATAATCATCCAATCGGATGATTGTCCGATCAAACGACCATCCGACCGAACGACCTGTTCCCTGTAGCTTTCAACACTTAAACTATTTGAACCAGGATTTTAAACTATTAAACTTCCACTCGAACAGTCATCCGATCGAACGATCATCCGACCGGATGACCATCCGATCGAATGACTTGAATTTATACTACAACGAAAACTTCAAAAGTTTGAAACATTTTGCAAAACACACTACTGATTGGACGACCGTCCGATCTAATGGGTACAATATGGGTCGAATGGTCATCCGACCGGATGACCATCCTTCCGGATGAC
Organism: Helianthus tuberosus; assembly: GCA_030545235.1. NCBI lineage: Eukaryota > Viridiplantae > Streptophyta > Magnoliopsida > Asterales > Asteraceae > Helianthus > Helianthus tuberosus. The sequence goes on along the minus strand of CM060410.1, from coordinate 143,064,113 downwards.
CATCCGATCAGAAAACCTGTCAGACACTTTTAGTCGATGTTCGCACGATCCGACATTCTGTTCAACGCTTACACTGTTATACTATAATCAGGCTAACTCCAGCGTACCCTTCGATCCAAATAGTTGGTGTTGATACTTAGCACCCACTGTGAGTACACTCGATCCCTTTTTGTTTTGAACACTTTTGGGATGCAACATGTATTCTATAAATTGACACTTGACACTTGAAACTATTTGAAACATACTCTATCCGCTGTAAACATGGAAACTTGATAGTTGTGAAACTTGAGACTTTTATGCTATGTGAACGTTTAATCCTTGTGTGTAGTTCCGCCTTAACAATGGTAGCGCTATAGGGGTAATGCACCTCCCCGTTAGTCTTTGGGGTATTGTTAGGAGGAGACATTTTAGCATCCCTAGAGTCTTGGGGAAGGCATTTAACGCATTGGAAACTTGGGCTATCACTTGGACTGCGTTTAATAGCATGGTGAAACTTATTATATATGTTTATGCTGGATACGAGTTTTTGGAACGTTTTAAACTGTTATACTATTACATATTTAAACTTGTATACTCGCCAACATTATTATTGATAGTACTTTAATACATGTTGCAGGTTGATAGTAGCTGAGGAAATCAAGAAACTTGCTAGGATGCTGCTAGAAACACATCATAGTTAATTTAGAAACTTTTGAACAATATTTGGGAATGTTATGTACTTGATATGTTTGTGGTCGGGAAACTTTGGTTGATGACTAGATAATGTTATGAAATTTGATTAATTACTATTGAAACAAATAGTGTTATGGAAACTCTTGAGCAATCTGAACGCTTAGTGTCGCGCCCCGATGTTTCTGCCATCGGTTGGGGTGTAACAAGTAATGTCTTATGAAATAAATAGATTATCTGTCTTAGGATCCTGTAAAAATGACATTTTTTGTGAGAAGTATGAAAAGGCATAAGAATTGACATGTAGGTATCATGTTTTAGACTTAGACATAATGTTTTGGGTTGTTTTGGCAAGAAAAACACCAAACATAACAATTTAAGACACAATGTAATGTATTCTAGGATTAAAACCTAAAACATCATGCCAAGAACAATAAGTAGTGTGTTTTAAGTGTTAAGAAGTGTGTTTTAAATTTCACGCCCATAATATGTTGCATTGTGTTTTGAATTGTTATGTTTAGTGTTTTCCTTGCCAAAACATCCCAAAACATCATGTCTAAGTCCAAAACATGATGCATACATATCAATTTCTATGCCTTCTCATACTTCTCACGAAAAAGGGTCCTTTTTACAGGAACCTCACCCTATCTTAGTAGTCTCAGTATTATTATTACTTGTGTTAAGCGAACCCTTTGTTTTATTCAAGTATATCACTGGTGTGATTCAAACATATAAAATTAATAATCAAACAATACATCAGTGTGGGTATGAGAAGTAGATTATGTTAAGTATAATAGATGATAAATGAATGAAATAAATGAGTTAATACCAATTTAAAATTAACTTAAATTTGAACTATCTAAGGTCACAAATAAGGATTCCCATGACCAACAATCTATGAATTTCATAAACAGTCTAAGGTCACAAATGGGGATACCCAATTTATGAGCAAACCCCACGTTTGAGGTATGTTCTATTATTTAATGGATATGAGACCGCATTTGAGGTATGTTTTATAATAGAGTAAAATGTACAAAACGTCTTTTATGTTAGCTCAAACTTGCAGGTTTCAGTCTTTATGTTTAAAACTTGCTGAAAACAACCTTTACGTTTATTTTTGTTGCAGATTCAATCCTTTACGACTAACCAAGTTAATTTTCTCAGTTTAATTCCCTCACATGCCTGACATGTGAGGGTATATTTGTCATTTTAATTTCAAAATAGGTTATCTAAGCAAAGAGTAGCAGAACTACTTCAACATACAATTGGCGTCTAAATATGCTTGAAATGAACACTACAACCCCAACAGAAAATGAAATCCAAGCCACTTTATACGATTAACAAGTACACACGATTACTAAAACCTACTCATACAAGATAAATTTGAAAAATAAAAGAAGCAAAACTACTGCAATATACAAATGAGCTTAAAATCTAAATAAGTACTTTGCAATATAATTGTTTTCTTATAGTGCTATAAACTTATACCTAAGTGCATTGGAACAACATGAACCCGATTCGACCCATATCTCTTAACAACACCCCGTCCCTCCATAATTGTCGGTGGTGTAATAACATAAGACCCTTTCGAATCTCCACCAGTCAAAACCAGAGCATCCATGAGCATAGTAGACACCACCTAAAGCTGCCCGTGCGAAACAGTTTCCTGGAACATATATATATATATAGGTAGAGGATCCTGTAAAAAGTGCTCAAAGTGTGAGAAGTGTATTATAACACTATATATAATACTATATAACACCATATAAACACCGTATAACAATATGTAACACCATATAATACCATATAACACTATGTAACACTATATATCATTATATAACAAATATAACACTATAGGTTGTCTGATAGCATGTCTATGGTAGATGTATAGTGTTATATTTGTTATATAATGATATATAGTGTTACATAGTGTTATATGGTATTATATGGTGTTACATATTGTTATACGGTGTTTATATGGTGTTATATAGTATTATATATAGTGTTATAATACACTTCTCACACTTTAGGCCCTTTTTACACTATCCTTACCCTATATATATATATATATATATATATATATATATATGGGGTTAGGTTCATTTGTGAACACCCCCTTGATTGTAAACACTAGTGAACTAATCCTAGCCCTTGATTTATCAATACACAAGTGTAAATCAATGGCCAAGATTTGAAGATGAAAATACACTAGTGTATTTTACGATTTGATGATGTAAATCAATGGCCATGATTTGTTCACTCAGTTCACAAATACACTAGTGTTCACTCTAGAACCCTACCATATATATAATCATCCCACCACCAGTACTATCTTCACCTTGACTAGCCCTTTCCCTAGCAGCAACCTGCATAATCAAGTGATGATGCTGATTCACCATCTGCTTTACAACCAAAGGAGATGCGGAAACCCTCACTACCTCATCTGACAAAATATATGTCTCTGCTCCACCTCTAGCACCACAACAGCTTTGGAAACCGCAAGCGGATTGGAAGAATTGCTAGGGTCATCATGAAAATTAGAAACTGTATTGTTCTGATCGAGGCCAAAATCCGCTTCTTTTTCATAATCCTCAACTTCTTCATCGTGGTGAAGATGGGGCTGGTGTCTTGGTTTTCGAGACTGCTTTCCTCACTTCTGTTTCCTCCACCTATTCCTTGTCTCCACTATTTCAAAATCAGAACCAAAATCACAAAAAATAACCCGAATTGGAACTATTTCACGGCTGAAACTGAAATTGACAACAAACTTGCAACAATTAACCTACAATGGAACTGTTTCAAGGTTGAATTTGAAATTGAGAACATAAGCGGAACCATACCAAAACCAATTTTGTGTGTATAGATATAGATAGATATCAAGGTTGAAATCTGAGGAAGAAGATGGCATTATGGCAGTGACTGAGAGAGGTAAAGAAGGGGGAGATGAAGAGGTTTAGACGGATTAAAATGACAAATATACCCTCAAATGGGCATCCATTTCTATGTTAAGTTTGTGTGAAAAAGACAATAATACCCCTGACCTTAAATTGTTATTACAAAATTTTATTAAGACACACACTCAAACCTTTACTGACACATAAACTCTCTCTCACCCTCTCTACATTTTCTTTCATCCTTCATCTTCACCACCACTCCTCCATAGCTACACCACCTCACCACCACCACCACCACCGCTACACATGAACCATCAACCTCCACCACCACCATAGCCACCCCCATCACTACCACAGCCACCACCACTGCCATCACCATCAACAACCACCACTACAACCACCGCCATCACCATTATCCTCTCTAATTCTCCATCTGCTTTCTGTTACACCACTGCACCCATCGTAGCTCCGGCGAGGCGCCAAAGCTTCATTCCCAACCACAATATGAGGTAAATCTTTTATCAATCTACGTGTTTAACCCACTGATAGAATACCCTAAGCTTTTATTCCTAATTGGTAATCACAGAAATCAAATTTCAGGTTTGAACATTGAAGGTTTTCTAGGGTTTTGAATGTTGAAGAAGATGGAGGAAATAAGGGTTTTGAAACTCAAACACCATCTCTCTCTACTCCCTTTCTATTATTTCTAACTTTCTTTCATATTTGTGGTGGTGGGGTTAGGGTTCAGATGTGATGGGGTGGGTTGTGTTTTCAGATCTTGTTTGGATTGTAGTGGTCGACGGTAGGTGATGGTGGTAGAGTTTACTTGGGGATGTTGGCAGGCAGTGGTGGCTGGTAAACATGATGGTGGGGGTTAGAGTGCAGGTTCAGATAATGGAGTGTGACAGGTGTGGGTGGCGGTAGGTGGTGGTGGTTTTGGTTGGTGTAGGGATGTTCAAAAAGCTTGCGGCTCATGACTCGCTCAAATTTTGCTCGGAAAAAGCTTGAAAAAAGCTCGACTAGAAATCGACTCGGTTGTAAATGAGCCGGCTTGGCTCGGCTTTATTTGTAAAAGAGCCGACCCGAGCTAGGCCTGGCTCGGTTCGTGAGCTCATGAGGTGACTGGAAGTATAATATTTTATATATATTAATTTTAATATTTAAGGGTCTGTTTGGTATGGGGTAATAGAATGGACTAGGGAATGGAATGGACAAGGTAATGGAATGGACAAAGGAATGAAATGGATCATTCCATTCCATGGTCTTGTTTGGTTATTATGTGAGAATGGAATGAATCATTACCTTGTAGTGTTTGATGGGCAGGAAAAGAAGAAGGAATAAAATTGGCGATGGGTGGCAGTAGTCGATGGCGGCGGTGGGTGGCGGCGACGGTTGGTGGCTGCGGTGGTGGCAGTGGCGGTGGTAGGTTGTGGCGGCAGTGATACTGGCAGAGGGTGGCGATGATCGAAAGTGGTTCCGATATTGTGGCGAAGGGTGGTGGCAGCGGGTGGACGGTGTTAGTGGTCGTGGCCGGTGGTGGCGCCGACGATTGGTGGCGGAGGGTGGCGAAAGTGGTGGGTTTGGTGGCGGTGGTCGGTGATGTTTAATGGTGGCTTTGGTGCCGATGTTCGGTGGTGGAGGGGTGGTTATGGTGGCGGGTGGTGGCGGTGGCGTCGGTGTTCGGTGGCGGAGGGTGGCAGTGGTCGGCGGTGGCACGACGGGTGGCGGCGATGGTGGCACAGGTGGTCGACGGTGTAAGGTAGCGGCGGCGAGTGGTGGTGGCATTTGTGAGTGGCTAGTGGTGGAGGTGGAGGTGGTGGGGGGTGTTGGTGATGAAGGTGGGAAAGGGAATGGAATGGAAAAAATAAGGGGTGTGGATGGAATGGATTTGAGGGAATGAAATGCCATATGTAATGGGTGATTCCATTACCTGACCAATCAAATACATTTTTTTCATTCCCTCCTAATAGTCCATGTCCATTCCATTCTCCCTCTCATTCCTATATACCAAACACTACCTAAGTGTATTGCTCTAATTCTAGAGCAATATCATCTTCTAGCCATGAAAATGTTCCTATAAATATGGTTTAGTTAGGGGCCGTTTGGCAACATCTGAATGGTTAAGTGTTGAACCAGTAAGAGGTCTGAACCATTAAGTGCTGAACAGTAAGAGGTCTGAACCATTAAGAGCCAGTATAATGCTTAACCGTTTATAGGTAAATGTCTGACCAATTCAGATTAGAATTCTTAACCATTTAGACTCGATATAGTGCTTAACCATTCAGAGACAAATGTCTGAACCATTCAGACATTTGCTCGCGAAACAAACAGTCTGAACCATTAAGTGCTGAACCAGTAAGAGGTCTGAACCATTAAGAGCCTCATTAAGAGGTAAACAAATAACCCCTAGTTTGATGAATTCTCTCAAGCCTTTTTTTGTCACGTATCACTAGAACATAGAGAGTGGAAACAACACCTCTCCTATAAAATCCATAGTGAACCCAAACCATAGATTTAACAATCTTTACTTATTTGGTCCCTTAGCCTAAGTTACATATTTAGCCCTTTAGCCAAATTACATTGTAACTATGGTATACAGGTTAGATAAAATTTATCTTTTGAATGCTTTTCAGGTTAGTTAACTTGATGGTTCAATGTTAGAACGAGCTAAATCGAGCCGAGCCGAGTTGAGCCAGCTCGTTTTGAATTCGAGCCGAGCTCGAGCTGGGTCTGGCTCAGCTCGACTTAGCTCGTTAACAACCCCTAGGTTGGTGGTTGGTGAGAGTGAGAGAGAGTACAAGTTTGAGTGTGTGTGTGTGTAACAATTTAAGTCCAGGGATATTACATATTGCCCTTTTCACACAAACTTAACAAACAAATGGATGAACGTTAGAGTGGTGGATTAGAAGTGTTAGAATTTGCAAACTATTAAATGATAAATGCAATTTTTAAACAATTAGTCTTATAGTGTTAAAACTAGCAAACCACAGGAACAAAAATTGAGGTTTACACTGGAAAAAACATACAAGACTAATGATATCAAACCATGTTCCTACAATCTATCTGACTCATTACCATCTCTAGGTCCAATTCAAATGAAAGAGTTTGTATGATGATTTGAAGAAAAAAAACAAGTACTTTATATATTAGTTAGTGTTTTATCTACTCCTGTTTTATTTAGTTGTTAAGCCTAATGTAATGGATCACGTCAACAGCTAGTGGCTGAGTTTGAACGAAAATTCAGTGGGGGCGCACTTTAAAAATCGAAATCGGCACGGCCAAACTCTTAAAATCAAATATTTTACACTACAAAATATTTTTTTTCGGAAATTTTTTAAAAATTTAACACTACGAACGAAAAATCGGTGGGTCTGAGACACCCCCAGAACACAAGTAAGCTCCGTCCATGCCAACAGCCCCCCCCCCCCCCCCGAGCCATGTCAGAACCGTGGAGACCCGTCATCACATCGCTAACAATCCTCCCTGTAAGATTAAATATATATATTTTATATTTAATCTAGTAGCCATTATAATCATTTACATTATATGGATCAAAATATATAACAATCCTATTAAATAATTAGTTGGTAATTGTTGATGGGCCTAATTACCCTTATTAACTAATTAGGGTTTCCTCCTGGGTGCTTATATAAGGAGACTAATGTAGAGGTTTCAAGGTTAGACACATAACTTAACTAATTCACATAACATCATCAATCGACCTCCTCTCCATAACCGATTCCCTTGTCGGTTTCTCATCATCAGCATCATTAGATTGCACCCTAAGGAGGAACCAGACTAAGCTAACAATCATGTCAAACCTTATTGCTACATCTACATCTGGATTCTCCGTTGGCCTGTGCTGATGCAATCAAAGGTATGTTTTCATGTTTTCCATTATATCTAAACAGAACTGATCAACATGTGGTATCAGAGCATATGTTGATTAGTCAGTTCTGTTTTCGTATCCATTATTCTGGGATTGAAATCTGGAAAACAGAAGTTTTGAAAACTCAATAAAACTCACGGATGTTTTCGGGTCATATGTGCCGAGATCAATGTTTTTCGGGAAAAGAATGTTTTTAAATGACTCGGAATCATAATGGTAAATCTTAATTGTACCGAAATCTGTTTAAAGCCTTAAAATTCAGGTTTCGGGTTCCAGAATCATGTTTTTACTTATAGGGTTCATCATGTGTTCTTAGGAAAATTCGAAATTCCTTTATGTTTTGGAATATAATTTGGATTTTTGAGTGTTATTTCCATGTTTGATCCAATTTAATCTGTTAAGTTTATTCGAAAACTGTTAAAAGATATACAGTTATAATTTTCGAAATATTATGATAAAATTAGATCATCACTAAAACAGGAAAACATATCTCAAAATCCCTAACAATTCGAATTTTCGGTTATGTTTTCACATTAATAGCTGTAACAGAAGTTTTGAGATAAGTTTTAACCACCCGAGACAAAGGTCTCGACTTGAGACCACAAGAACTCGTCTCGAAATCATAAGTGTTCTCAAATGTTTATAACTCGAGACAAAGATTTCGACTCGAGATCATAAGGTCTCGAATCGAGACCACTGAGGTTTCGACTAAGGGCTTAAATCTGTACATCTCGAGACAAAGGTCTCGACTCGAGACCATAAAGGTCACAACTCGAGACCTCATAAGGAGTCGAGATCTCATAATTCACAGCAGTCGAGACCATGATTACGACCCGAAACACTGAGGTTGCGACTCGAGACCATTAATGAGTCGAGACCTCATAATGTTATAAGCTGAGTCGAGACTTGACTCGAGATCTCACTCGAGACCTCATAACTGACTCGAGACTTGACTCGAAACCTCATTATTTTAGGCTGTTTAATGTGAACTAAGATTTAGCTCGGGGATCCGCCCCGAACCCCGTGCAGGTGGTTTGCTACTAAATAATTGGTGGTTTTCTACTAAATAATTGGTTTTTGTAATTAGTTAGTTAATTAATAAGGATCAAATAATGTTTTACAAAACCAAAATGGCTTTACTTGAATGAGCTTCTGATGTATCATTTCTGGCCAAAGCTGATTTGATGCATCTACTTATCATCCAAGTATTACGAAAGCTATGTTAAGTGTGCATCATAAACATGAATGTCTTAATATCTGGCCAAAGCTGATTTAATTCCTTCATAGATGGCATACTTAACAAGTGCATAACTAAAGTGATTGTCTCAATTTCTGGCCAAAGCTGATTTGTTACAACCACTTTGCACACATGCTTAAATGATTACACTTCTGGCCAAAGCTGATTTGTTTTCGTTTAAGTAGAACTTTAAATAAGTCTATTATTTTGATGTTAGTAATAGACATATCACAACCTCTTCACACAATGATCCTTATATTTATGATCCTTAATTAATTTTTATGATCATTTCCTCTGCCTTATTCTTAGTACCCATAATTTTACTCACTATAATTTTCTTCTATAAGTCTATATCTCATCCACTCTAATTCCTAAATCTAATATGTTTTGATTAAAGTTTCTATAAGAATTAGCTCTTAAATTAAATCCTTGATTATCTCTTAAGACACGATAATCCTATTGCTCTATTCTGATAAAGCACTACAGAAGAAAAGTAGAGCATGATGATTAGGATAAATCGAACATGATGTCTCTTATGATAATCAAGAATAAGTGCTGTCACTAAAAGGTTATTCCAGATTAAGTCTTTCCTAAGACTAATCTATAATTGTCGAATAATCACTAGAACTCCTAAGATGCATGCCTTCATTTAAAATTATAAACTATAAAGCTAAGTGGTATATGTGAATACATAATAATGTACAATACCATGACCCATAAAGTTAAGTGCTTACGCATGGAAATAAGTACATTTTTTCCAGTACATTACATACTAAGATTTTCACTTGTACAATTTGATGCCTTATAAATCAACTATAACGCTCAAAAGTACCAAAGTATAATGAGTGTGTTGATAAGCAATATATGTACATAGAAATAAATGTTTGAAACTGGAAAATAAGATGTTATTCACCTTACAACCACTAATAGTTTAAAGAGGATTGTTCTAAGGTCCATAGACAAATTACAAGTGCTAATTCCAACTTTAAGGTTCTTCAAGGGAAAATCTCACTGCATAATTATGTCATTAGACTAGTCATAAGCAACGAGACTATCCATTATTCCAAAGAACAGTTGGATAAGTTAATTAGGTAGTCACTTACTAATGATATTTAAGTCTGATAAGTTTTTAATATTCCAATTAACACATGATTAGTTGACTCTAGTTCCATACGTTTCCTTACCAGAACTCGACAAATAACTAACACGAGAGTTAGTGACAAAATTAAATGTTAAGACTATAGGAACATAATAAGCAATCTTCTAACAACGCTTTTCGACACCTTATATATTCTGAAGATTAATCAGAATATAGTGTCATAATTAAGCAAAGTTATGAACGTTGTGAGGTTTGCATAGTCAACATAAAGTCACACTTACCTTAAACTCTCATCTTATTTGTTCTAAATATCTGGATTGAAACATTACTAAGATGGAACTAGATGATACCTTACACTTTCACAACTTTTGTCATCATGCAAATGAGAATTTGACAAAAGGAAAATGAGACTTATAAATTTCATCCATTATAACTGAAATTCATGAGAAATCACGACATGGTTAATGAGGATGATTTTTTTTATCTAATCTCATTCTAAGTGATTTTAAATCATGACGTTATAGCCCTAAATATTACTTGGCTTAAGGAATAAGTATGGGTCCATCATAAGTCATTCATTAACATTCGTGGAACTTATTCCAAATGGAATATTCAGACATAATTTATTTATTATTTGAAAGACTATCAACTTGTATCTAAATTTTGTCGCATATGGCCCACGGTCTTAGAAGAAATCTATTCATATATATATACTTAATAAGATTTCTATTAAATATGTCCCTAAAGTTTCTTATGATATCTGGACATTAAGGAAATCAAATAAAGTCTAACGTATATATGATAGGTTCCCACGTCACGTACCTCATTGAAACTTCTCTTGTAGCATTTCTAGAGATATTAAAGATCAGTGGGAGCATTAAGTGTCTCAATAATAACTTGCAATAGTTGCAAGAGGTGGGGGAGTGAAAATTTTACATTACCTAAATTTGCACCTCTTGTACAAGACACCGCTCCATCACGACATTGTTCTATCATAACTTGTCTCCTTAAAATCTAATGCTACTCTTACAAAAAGTTTTATTGTTGCTTAATTGTGGGCACACTTAGATTTCTTACCTAAACTAACATAATCCTCAACAAGAGAAATCACAATGACTAACGTCATTAACTTGTTTCTCTATTAGAATTTGTTGGTCATTAAACATTGACCCTAAGCATGCTGAGTTCCTAAAGTTTTCTAAGGTCAGTGGGAGAAGTCAAAGTCCTTATCATGATTTGTAAGGAATACAAGAGGCGGGGGGGAAGAGTGTCATTAAATTTCACTCCGAATTTAACTCCGATTACACCTCTTGTACATCATACTGCACCAACTCTTTCAAACTTAGAAGGAAAATGATAGCAACCTAACCAAGAGCTAATCCATAAAACTGAAACTTCTAATGAACCCAATAATCAACTCAGGAGATTATCTAGGTTTAAAAGCCTACTAACTTTGATGATTACATAACCTCCCTAACTGAAGTTGAAATGGATTTTGGAAATGTTTACTGATCCTATCTCTTCAAATTAAGCCATTAGTGTCAATCAATCTTCTAAATGGAATAAAACAGTTTTCTAGTAAAACTGATTTTATGTGTTCGTATAATGTTTGGGATTTGATTGAATTACCTAAGAGTGTTCATAACTAAACCAAGTCCTGATACAAACGTTAAGACACAAAGAAACATGATTGATTGTCAAAGGTTATACTTAGGAAGAGATAAATTATCAAAGTTTTCTTTAAGGATCATCACTGTTCTAGTAGCTTATAATAGTTTAAGGCTACATTAGATGAACATTAAAAACAATTTTCCCTAACAAACTGGCTGACACATTTACATGTTCATAAAACAACCTGAAAGTTCTAAACTGAAGGTTAAGGAACACTTTGTTTGTAAGTCAATAAAATCCATGTATGGGTTAATGCAAACATTATAATGTGATGAAATCTTAACGTAATTATTTTCATCAACAATCAAGTGGATTAATGTACCTACCTCAAGATGAGTGGGAGCAACTAAAATAAACTTGTCTATATAGATGACATTCTTTTGACAAGTATATGTTACATAAGTCAAAGCATTGTTAACACAAACTTTGATATAATAAATCTCAGAGATATCTCTTACGTGATTGATATCATAACATACTGAGATAGACCAAATGGGATATTAGTTATGTTCCATAAGTTTAACATTAAATGGGTCCTTACATATGTAACAATCAATACTGCTCTCCTTCAGAGGATAATATGGTAAATGAGATTATTTTTTACGCTTCATTAATTGGAAGCCTTATGTAAGTTTAAGTCTATACTCGTTTAGATATTACTCACATTGCAACACACTAGATATGTCTAGATTAATGTGAAGCATCTAATGGAGTATTACAATATCTTTAAAATAAACGAGAAGTTATAATTTGAAGAAGAAGTGAGAATTAAAACCGGTTTATTACTCTAACTTTGAGATATTCAAAGATGACAAAATGTAATTTCAGGTATATCTTTATGTCAGCAGACAAAACCTATTTCATGGAGGAGTCATAATGCACTAATATTAACAACCTAAGTTATAACGACATAATATAGTCACTAAATGTTGTTGGAAATTTATCAGTGGACTCATAAGTTTATTAACTCCATATAATTAATGTTTTGAAGACTTAGTGTGATAAAGTCAGCTACCATGACTCCTTGAACAGTAACAGTTCAAGAGGTGCTGCATTAATTTTCGATACGCAATTAATTATTCGTTTATGAACGAATTGAGGAAACTAAGTTTTGTATCGAATACATTCATGATATGCTTAAGGATCCTATAACTGAAGGGCTATTACCCATAAGTCTTATTAAGAGAACTCATGGACGGGTATTAATTAATGGCCATGCGCAATTGCATATCGTACTATGAATGACTAAGTATTAGTTAATTTTCCTCATCAGTTTGATTTTGTATGTCTCTAAGAATATGTCAAGTTGACATAATGGCATATAGACAAATAAAGTTACAAATCAAACAAACGGCTTATGCATATTTTGATCATGACGATTAGGTTTTAAATTAAGGCTATAGTATGATTAATGGGGGTCCTGAGTCGCATAATGATTCAACGGCTGTATTTTTCTGCTATAGTACTTGTTTAAGACTAAAATGAGTGTTAACTCCTGATCAGGCTTACCTAATACTCATAGTAAATGATTACTCGGCTAAGTGGGAGAATGTAAGATTAAATATATTTATTTTATATTTAATCTAGTAGCCATTATAATCATTTACATTATATGGATCAAAATATATAACAATCCTATTAAATAATTAGTTGGTAATTGTTGATGGGCCTAATTACCCTTATTAACTAATTAGGGTTTCCTCCTGGGTGCTTATATAAGGAGACTAATGTAGAGGTTTCAAGGTTAGACACATAACCTAACTAATTCACATAACATCATCAATCGACCTCCTCTCCATAACCGATTCCCTTGTCGGTTTCTCATCATCACCATCATTAGATTGCACCCTAAGGAGGAACCAGACCAAGCTGACAATCATGTCAAACCTTATTGCTACATCTACATCTGGATTCTCTGCTGGCCTGTGCTGATGCAATCAAATGTATGTTTTCATGTTTTCCATTATATCTAAACAGAACTAATCAACACTCCCATCATGCGTGGTTGGAACCACGCTCCACCGACGCGGTGATCACACCCCATCCACGCCGAAAACCTGCAAAAGTGACCCAACGTTGGAGCCAACTCGGATCCTCACCACGCCTTGATTGACGCCCATTATGTATGTTATTATTACTTCATCGTGTTTTGAATGCTAAATTAATGTAATATCAATAATGGCAATAAAAACAAATGGTCTATTGAACTAATCTTCTTTTGTCTTCTTTTTTTCCTATTCTCGTAGCAAAACTTATGTTAGAACAATCCACAACTACTTTTACTTATACCCTAAAGTAGCTTCAATATGTCACTATACCTACTATGTTTTTTTTAATGAGTCTGTGGGTACTTTGCTTAATTAAGAAACCCAATACATTATTATATCTAAGTAATAGATATAATGACTTTTGAGACCGTAATAAAATAAACTTGATATTTTATACAACATTCTAATTTATGTTTGCTAAGTATTTATTATAAAAATAATAGTTTTGGTTTACGATATTTCTTTTTCTAATTGTTGAAGAGGCCTTTTAGATATTTAAATATTGGTAAAATATTTAACTAATTACCCATCTATTATAACATAAACCTTTTCTTTTAGGGTTGATGAAAAACTTATTTATCAAAATGGATAATCTAAATATATTTACTATAGAGAGTGTTTTGTAAAAATCCTTCAATTTCTCACTCTTATTCTAATTGGGTAAACAAAATTTCAAGTTAAAAAAATATCTTTTATAGATATTTAAGAACAAAGTTTCTAAAAAAATATCCTTTTGTCCCACATTGGTGTGGCAACAAAAGGAAAGGTTGTTTATAAGATAAAACCTTGACCAATAGGGGCGGACCCATATGATCCGGGTCGGGGTCCACGAACCCTAATCTTTTTTTAGAAAATAGTAGAATCGGTACGTTAAATTTTTCAAGGACCCCATAAAATAAATTAGTTGGACCCCATAGTATTAAAAGCAAAGATGGTGTGATGGTAAATCCCGGGAGCTTTACAGAGCATTGGGAGCGATCGAGATCAATTGTGGATGCGAAATAAACAAAACAGGAAATGACACATTGCATCTAGCGTCGCTGACGCCACAAGGGCCGTCGGCGACACCCCTGCGTCGATGGGGATGCACGTAGGCAGCAATATAAAGTGTCGTCAGAAAACTGCAATTTCTAGGGGGCGTCGGCGACGCCACTTCCTGGTTTTTGAATATCTTGAACCATTCTTGTAGCCACAACCATCCTCTACACTTCATCCAATCATTCCGAATCATTCATCCTTCATCCCTTCGATCACAACCCTAATCCACCAACATCATCACCATCATCTCATCATTAGACACCCCCTTCACCCTTAGCAAGAAATTGATAACCCCCCTTGTGTTTTTCCGAGTTTTTGTGAATAAAAATATTAGGTGTTGAATTTGTTAATATTATTGTAATCTTGTTAAAATATCAAAGTGTTATTCATTATTGTTATTGTTATATTTTTAAAAAGAAAGTTAAGGAGCAGTTGTTGTGGTTATTATTATTATTATTATTATTATTATTATTATTATTATTATTATTATTATTATTATTTTCACCCCTTATATTATATATTAGATACAATTTTGATCCATTTAATTTTCATTTAGTAGCCTTGTTATCAACGGAGTTGTATTTAAAATAAAGTGATTTTTGGTATCATAGACTATACGAGGGTCGGTACCATGATGAACCAAACTGATTCCAACTGAACAACATCGGTACCATTATCAGAACTGAACTGGTTTTTGGGCATATCATGCTTTTATTTTTTTGGGTTTTCTTTTTCGGTTCATACATATGTTATAGCAAGTGCGGGTATCATAACAAACCGAACTGGTGCTAACTAAATTTCATTGAGTGACGTGAGAGAGTCCCACTAGTATTTTTAAAAT
This sequence comes from Helianthus tuberosus, assembly GCA_030545235.1. NCBI lineage: Eukaryota > Viridiplantae > Streptophyta > Magnoliopsida > Asterales > Asteraceae > Helianthus > Helianthus tuberosus. Next base: position 143,048,727 of record CM060410.1, on the reverse strand, counting down.
TATTGAAATTAAAATGATGGTGTAACAAGTGTACGTTAATGACGATCTAAACTTTGCTTTGAAGATTTGTTTTGATATGTTGGAAGGCTTTCAAACACAAATCCAACTCGACAAATATGGTTTTAGTGGGTGGAAACAATACAAATATAATCATGATTTAAGTACGGAAATATATTTTATTTATTGGTTAGGCATTTTAAACTCAAAATATGCATGAGTTGTTTTAAAATCTAACTAGATTTAAGCTCCCCGCGTTGCGACGGGGGCGTAAAACTATGTCAAATAGCACTAATGTCACACCATCGTCAGCGACTACCAACACTGAGTCGATCCAGGACCCGCTCGTTGCGACAAACTTGTCAAACAAAAAAAATGTAAAACATTGAACCACACATGCATGTTGCGTCGTGTTAACTCGCATAATTTTGAACGAAACAAAAAAAACGTTAAACGACACACGCACGTCGCGTCGTCTTAACTCGCAAAATTTAGAACGAAACGTAAAACGAAAATTTGCGAAAGATGAAAAGTATAGGGACCAACGTTGAAGGTAAAAATATTGTGAGGTTAAATTGAAAATAATGAAACTTTTGAGTTAAAAGTGAAAAAAACAATTTATATGGGTTAAAATTGCAAAATATAAAAAGCTTTTGGGTTAAAGTTAAAAAATCAACTTTTTTTTTGAAAATCCCCCAAAACACGAATTACAACATGTTATTCACAAAATTGTTGGAAATTTATGGATTGGAAATTACACATGTTATATACATAATCACACACATTATAAAAAAATAAAGAATGACACGCGTCTCAATCTCCTACTCACGTATCTTCGCACAATAATGTATTATTGTATTTTACACTTTCTCTCCCTCTCTCTAAGGGAAAGTTATTTTAAAAACGTTAAATATTGCGAGAACAGTTGTTTTAAAATCTAATTACACATGTTATATACATAATCACACACATTATAAAAAAATAAAGAATGACACGCGTCTCAATCTCCTACTCACGTATCTTCGCACAAAAATGTATTATTGTATTTTACACACTCTCTCTCTCTCTCTAAGGGAAAGTTATTTTAAAAACGTTAAATATTGCGAGAACCGTGAGAACGAACGAAAAATCCAACAAAAATTGTTTTTTTAATACAAACATCATTATAACTAAAATACAACAGTAAAAAGGAATTTACTCTTTAAATAATTCATCTTCATCTTAAAATCACTTTTAATAATTTTTTTTTACAAATGTATAAATACAAAAATTACACATGTGTAAATGACAAATTACACGTGTAATTTTTCTTTATTTATGAATACATGCAAATCTAAACTTGCATTTTAATTTATAATATTGTATTTAAATAATAATGATAATTGTAAAAAACTTGAATTTGTTATGAATGAACTATATTATGGTGACTATCCACATTCTAACTCTCATCTATTCATGTCCTTTGTATTAATGTAAAAACACTATATATAGAGGTTCTTTGTATTGGATGTTTACATTTCAATAAAATAAGAATTTCTATTCACTTATTCTCTATAGCATTGTTCTATCATGTTTAGTATAGTTGTATATTGGTTGCTAATAGACCATTGTTTCACAACACGTTATTAGCACGACGCAACGTGTCCCCTATGGCGTTGTAGCCCTTGTTCTCACCCTCGTTCGACAGCCTCTGTATAAAACGTCATCGTTAATGAACCACTGATGGTGAAGGCCTCACGAGAAGTTATGGGTCTCTTTACCAAACCAGGTAAATAAACTATTCCTATAAACCTTTATGAATCATATGCTACTATTTCCAATATATTCGACTATGTCTCTTTTGTATTCCTAGCAAATTCATTTTGAGCATCGGGGATTGTTTACCACAAAGTGAAAAATAAAAATCCTAACTTTCGAAAGATGACTTTGATGGGTTGCGACGTTTCATTCATGTATTCCCCATCAATATCTTTTATTAAGTTACTTATTAATTCATTTAAAATGTCGTTTAATATTAATTGAATTTAAAGCAATAAACCATCTTCCTGTTAACATTTAAAGTTATGTATTAATAAAATCGAAAGTTTCGTATAAATTCATGAGTTTTAGAATAAGTAATTGAAATGGTTAATTTGAATATTTTTTTATAAACCTCTAAGTTAGTACACCATTGGTTGATATAGGATTATAATTATTGTTTTATTATTTTTAAATTAAATAATAAAATTTTATTTAGTGCACTATTATATTATATTTGTTGAAATAAATATATAAATAGAGGTATATAAATTTTGAAATATCTAGAGATATTATGAAATTAACCTTGATTATTGACAGTTTGATATCAAGGCGTTAATTACCACACATCAAGCTTTTCTGTATGTTTAAAAAAGGATTGAATGTTTCTTTAAAAAAATTTGATAGAAACAATTATTTTATATATTAAAAAAAAAATAATTAAGGATTGATATGGCTTCGCTTTACTTTTATAAATTATGTGTATAGTTTATTGAATAGTAAGAGTAAAGCATTGCTCTCTAGTTTGACTATTAGGTTAATGTAATCTAAATGAATTTTATATTTCTTTTTCATATTATTAACTTTTAATTAATATAGCATAAATTCGTTTAAAGTTCTAATATATAACTTATGATTGTGACTTAAATATTATTAATTGTAAAATTAATTCTGATTTCCTCATCATTAATTCATTTTAATGTATATTTACTTAATTTTTTTACTCGTTTCGTAATATGTTAAATTGAGAAAAAAAGGTTTATTAAACTTAAAAGTTCAACAAACATTGTAATGATATAAGATTATCTCGTTTATCTTATAATTAATTTGATATTATTGTTGTTATTTGTGGTTGAAGAAAAAAAATTATGAGTAGCAGTAGTGATTTTAATATTACATTATAAGGTCATCGTTGTAGTTTATTAAAGTTGTTATAATAAATTTTATATAATTACGTGCTATAATGTTGAAAATTTCATAATAGTTTCTATGAATATTTGTGAATGTTATCATATTCTTGTTTATATTTAAATATTTGAAATACTTGTATGGAAAAAATGATATACGAGTAAATTAATCTAACATTGAGAACCTTGTGAAACCTTTTATGTTATATGTACTAACAAAATTTATAAAAAAAGAGTGGACATAATCGATCATATGTTATTATATGCTACTAAAACATTGTAAGGACTTAAAGACTAAGTATTTATATGTTTCAAGTTACACTAAAAATATATGTATGTATAAGAGATATGCTTTTGATTTATTGTATCGTGATAAGCTAATACAAAAAAAATATATATATATATTTTTTACAAGTGATGAAAATTTCTTATTTCATAAGGTTGTATCATAACCTATTTATTTGGTGACATGTTATATAGTCATGCATTGTATAATCTAATGTATATATTATGTTCCATATGTTATAACTTTGGAAGGGGATATCAAAGTGACCAGGGTTGTGGTATATTATCACAAGCTATAAAAACGATTGAATTGTGGATACAATTTATATAAAAAGACACCTGGAGTGTCTAACTTCTCAAAGCTTATTATGAGTTTATCGAAGCTTGTAAGATTTTAAACCGATAAGTATAAATGTCTCGGTTATATAACTACATCTCGATTTATATCATGTGATGAGAAAAATATATATCATAATCCATTGAGCAAAACAAGTTCCATTGTCAAACCTTAAATATGCTCTTGAAGAAGCAAGATTGTTAAAGAATATGTAAGGTTTGAAACGACCACCATGAAAGTTGTGTGATTCTAATCCATTCATGAAGTGAATGTGATGATATAATGACCATTGTAAGGTCGCGATCATGCATATAACAACTAAGAAAATTGTAATGATGTCACCATGATAGTTCTTTGAACTGAATGTGATGATATAATAATTGGTGTAAAGTTCGTAATAATGGTAATTGAGGAAATTGTTATTATGCTCATGTAATGAGATCAACCATGTTAATAATGTGATGACTATACAATGATCGTTATAAAGGTCGTAAGATATAAGATTGATAAATCTTATACGACTCAACTACTTCTCAATTGATGGTAAAAAAAGAGAGCATTATTTACAAGGAAAAATCGATTAAATTCTTTTCATTTGTCACACTTGAGACATATGCTCCTAAAGTAGCAATATCATTATAAGAGTTATGAAAAAATGAAATGATTTTATACTCATGTGACTGAGTAAATAATGAAAAGTCATGAAGCTTGTTTTGGTTCTACTCCATTCCCAAAAGTGAATATTATTATATATTAATCATTGTAAATGTAATGATGGACCTAATTGAGACATTTATAATGATGAGACTGACTATAAGAATTGTAATGATGGTCATTTTAATAATGATGGACCACCAAAAGTGGCAAACTAAGGAGTAATTGCATAACGTGATGGTTTTAACTTAGAAGTTATAATATATGCTCTCTTATCATACGTTTTGTATTACAAACGAGCAAGTAATACACATACGATCATAAACCAGAAGTTTATGGATCATAATTATTTAATTAGTTGGCATGACCGGTTAGACCACACCGAGTCAATGATGATGTGAAACATAATTAAGAACTAGAAGATTCTTCAAGATAATAATTAGCATATAATGTTTGCTCTCAAGGGAAATTATATATTTGAAAAATAAACGAGGGTGTGTATACCTAAATATTATGGAAACATGATACCATTTAGTGTTTTAAAATCGAAGCATCGTCTAAATGGTTATCAAATCCACAACCTGAAGCTTGTGTGATTGTGGCTTAGCTAATGTGATAGCAAGCATATTAATCCAGATTAGTATATTTATTTGATAATAGTGATTTTGATTCCCAAGTTATTAACGATCATTAGAATAAGTGTTATTGTTGAGATAATCACTAAACGTCTACTATTGGTTACAAATGCAATGATCATGAGAGGAGCAAAAGTTCATTTAGGTACATGTAATTTTATATATAGTACCATCAATTCACATCAAGCCAATAAGTTATAGTTCTCCCCATATAGCTGGTTTTTTTTTTTTTGTCAGAAACCAAATATGTCTCATCAAAGATATTGGTTGTGCGACATATATTGAAACTTGCAACATATATTGAAACTCATCCTCCACACCGCACAAAGATGGGACTTCTAAAAATTTTTGAGAATACGTTGGGTATAAATAACCGTCTATGATTAAATACTTAAAGCCATTAGTGAGAAATTCCTTTATGGCTCATTGGTTTTCACTTTAATGAATGAATGTTCCCAACATTAGGGGGAGATAACAAGCAGTTGGAAAGTGAAAAGTGAAATGAATTATCATGTCATCATGATCCTCAGACTATAAACTATGAACTAGAAGTTTAAAGTATAATTCATTTACCAATATTAAATAACAAATTACCAGACAAGTTCACTGACCAAAATAGAGTGACTAAGTAAGTCACATAATCAACTGCTTATGCTCCAGTTATATTTGTGTCCCAAGAGGACAACCACATATTTTTGTAATGAGTCTATTGCACGCCTAAAGCGTTGTAGACTAGTTGATTCCAATAATAAAATTCCTCGAAATTTGGAGCAAGTAATTAAGATGGTCAAGTCGAGGTTATAGTAATAAGATATCCTGAAGAGACAATAGACATGATGGTTCAATAAGAACCTCAGGTACCTGAAAATAAAGAGATCACGATAAGTTGTATCATGTCTAAGATATGTATGGAATCGAAATAAAAATCGACGTCGTTATACTTTTGTATATAATGTAGCGCTTAAAATGATTAAATTATGAGGATCAAGATTTAAGATCTGCCTATGAATGAATATTAAGAAATGATTGGCCAAAATGGAAAGACGTAAATAAGGCAAAGCTGAATTCTCCAATAACATGGAAAGTATCTGGACCGACATTACATACAACTGAAGTTGTAAAATATGTTGGACATAAACGGGTCTTTTATGCGAATTATGTGAAAATCAAATTGAGTGATATAAGGAAAAATTGGTGGCACAATAATTTTCGCAAAGACCTATGATTGATTATGAGGAGACGTTTTCTCCAGTGGTGGATGTATTGACTTTCCAATATCTTATTAGTCTGGTAATATAAAGAGAGAATTGATATGCGTCTTATGAATGTTATGTATCACTTGATATTGAAAGTTTACATGAAAGTCCCGAAGGATTAAATTATGTAGGTCATGTAAAGTAAGTTCTCTAGAACAATGTGATCATTGTATACATATTCGGATTTTGAATAGGTTATGATTTTTTACATGTTGGATATAATTGAAACTCCTGATGAGTTTCTAAAAGCAATTGGGTGCTTAAAAGGTTAATTGAAACATATTAACGATGTAATACTTGTGCACCAAGAAACGTACATAGAAACTTGTACCCAGTAATTGTGATATCTCAATAAATAGTGTACACGCATGGTACAATATGGATTTTGAAGATAAAAACAAGTGTTCATGACATTTTTGCATATGATATAAATATCTATGTCTTAAATGGGTAAATTTATGTAGCAAAACTTCTAAAGAGTAAAAGCACATGCATATTTGGATAAGATAGAAAGAATTCACTCATGGATTGATAATGCTAGAAGCATTAATGATGTCAAAACCTCAAGAACGTATTATATGAAGTTGACAAAATACGTATGGACTAAATAGTCGAAACGAGTGTTGTACAACTCGAGATATTCGCATAAAGAGGGATATAAGTTTGATTAAATTAGCCATGTTCTATGAACATTCTACTTTTAAAAGTTCACTATAATCACAATTTACAGTAATGATGTCTAGGCATCATCGAGAGAAATTGTAGAGCTTTTAGAGGGAGAATTTTTGAATGACCTTGGCACAGTCTAATTATTACTCGAACTTCGAGTATATATGTAATTAAATTTTACTAATCCCTCAAGTACATCTAGAAGATGATGTTTGGATATTTTATTTAGTATGGACATCGTTGAACCTTAAAGTATGTTAAAGGTTGTTAAGTCATTTGTTATAAGAAATGTCTATTATCATCTCCTACCAAAGTAGAGATTCTCATTCTAGAAGTACCATCGTTAAATGCATAAGTGCATTAATATGTTTTGCTTGCTATGTATGATTATAATATCTTTCACTTGAGCTTATTGTCATGATATAACCTTTGTCAAGCGAAGAGAGATTGGAATGAGTTTAAAGAAATATTTCAGGTATAAACGATATTTCATTATATTTTACTAACCCATCAAAACAAGTTTGGTTAGTCTTGTAGATGCAGGAATGTAACAAAACACAATCGTGGACATATGATATTTTTTTGGAAGGAGACACCTAAAGTATCGTTAGAAGATTATACAACATTGCTCAACATAAAGGATTGCACATTAAGGGATCAAGCGACAAAATCATTCGCTACAAAATCTTTATTCGACTTTCAAGGAAGATGGACACACGTCACTTAAAGGATACATGTTAAAATGGGGGGAGACTTGTTCAAGTTGCACTCTTTTTCCCTTGACTAAGTTTTGTCCCATTGGGTTTTCTTAGTAAGGTTTTTAATGAGGCAACATACCTGATCCAAAAGTATCAGGGGGAGAAAATGCGCGCTGCACTCTTTTTCCTATGGCTGAGGTTTTGTCCCACTGGATTTTCCTAGCAAGGTTTTTAATGAGGCAGCACCACCAAGCGTATAATACATTTTTTTCTTTTATCATGTGGATAGTTAAGGGGGAGTGTTATAAATAAACTAGAGTAAACTGCAATTTTACCCCCTGAGGTTAGGGGTGATTGACACCCTTACCCCCCTAAGGAAATAATTGCAATTTTACCCCCCCCCCCCCACTGTTCACTGTTATGTCGCAACCTTACCCCCTAAGCTCAAATATGTTGACCGGTCAATAAAAGCATGGGAGGGTCAAAGGGTAAATAAGTAATTTCACGTTAATTAGTGCCTTATATATTAAAATAACCCTTAAACTCAACATTATATCACACTCTTACCCCCTAAGCTTCTTCACTTCCACTCCTTCTTCCACCTCCACACCTCCGGCGATCCATCCACCACCGGCTTCCACCTCCACCACCGGCGATCCATCCACCACCGGCTTCCACCTCCACCATCGGCTTCCACCTCCACCTCCACCACCGGCTTCCACTTAACCATGAGTGAATCTGAGAACCCCATCCTTCCACCTCCACCTCCGACGACCACAATGGCGACCACACCTCTGCCGATGCACCTGGTTTCCGGCGACAACAACCGATCCTCCTTTTTGTCTCTGCTGTCAGGTATAAACATCGATCTTTGTAAACAAGTTAAAAACAGGGGGTTATTGAAACATCCATCTTTATGTGTTTGCAGTGGACATGAGGATTCGTTTTACACTCCGATCGATTGTGGTTTCCGTGGTGGTGAAAATGCGGGGCCGCCCTTTCCTGCACTTCCAGTTTCCCCCGCAGCAGGAAATGGTTGTGTAGTTTACTTAAACTCTAATATATTAGGATATTTTGGGTTAATATGTAGTGTAGTTGACTGTTAATGTGGGTTAAATATTAGGATCTTTTGGTATGCTTGATCATAGACTGACTGTTAATGTGGGTTATATTTGGATCTATGATTGTACATGTTATATTTGGGTATATGAAGATTGACTGTTAATGTGGGTAATTTGGATGTGAAGTTTGACTTTGAAAGTCAAAATGGATTGTTTTATGTATATGGGTAGTGTGGATGTGCAACTTGACTTCTACTAGTTAAATAGGCTTGTACAATACATATGGGTCAATTGACAATAGGTGTATGTGCAGTTTGACTTATGAAAGTCAAACAGGCTTGTACAAATGCATATGGGTCAATAGGTGTATTATGAAAGTCAAACAGGCTTCTACAAATGCATATGGGTAATATGGATATGCAGTTTGACTTATTAAAGTCAAATAGGATTGTTCTATGCATATGGGTAATGTGGATGTGCAGTTTGACTTATGAAAGTCAAACAGGCTTGTACAAATGCATATGGGACAATATGTGTATTATGAAGTTCAAACAGGCTTCTACAAATGCATATGGGTAATATGGATATGCAGTTTGACTTATGAAAGTCAAATAGGATTGTTCTATGCATATGGGTAATGTGGATGTGCAGCTTGGCTTTTACTAGTCAAACAGGTTTGTACAATGCATATAGGTCAATAGGTGTATGTGAAGTTTGGCTTATGAAAGTTAAACAAGTTTGTACAAATGCATATGGGTCAATAGGTGTATGTGCAATTTGACTTATGAAAGTCAAACATGCTTGAATTTGAATTGAAGTATGTTACAAGCCTATTTAACTGACAGTGTATGGCATGGACACTTGATGCCATACACACAATGGTTATGATTTTTGCTGACAGTGAACCTAGTTGGACATGTGAACCTGGTTCTGGATGTGTATGGGGTTCGGACAAGAGCGTGTGTGGGCTTCAGCCAGGTTCATGGCGATGGGACAGTAGCGAAGGGTGGTCAACGGTGGCTGAGTGGCTTGAATTCTGCTACAAGCCTGTTTATATGGTGGTGGAATCGAATATGGATGGTGGCGGGAAAGGTTTTGGCAGTTGCAGGGGGTAATTTTGCTTAGACACACAAAGTATAGGGGGTAATAAGAAAGGACATTTTAGTAATTTACCCCAAGTCAACAGATCAGCCAACATATTTGATGCCATGGGGTAAACTTGCGACATAACAGCAAACGTTGGGGGGTAAAATAAAAGGGTAAAATAGTCATTTCACCCCCAAGTCAACAGACCAGTCAACAAAATTGAAGTCGGGGGGTAATGTTGCTACATAACAGCAAACAGTGGGGGGTAAAATTGCAATTATTTCCTTAGGGGGGGTAAGGGTGCCAATGACCCCTAACCCCAGGGGGTAAAATTGCAGTTTACTCAATAAACTATATTATGGTGACTATCCACATTCTAACTCTCATCTCTTCATGTCCTTTGTATTAATGTAAGAACACTATATATAGAGGTTCTTTGTATTGGATGTTTACATTTCAATAAATAAGAATTTCTATTAACTTATTCTCTATAGCATTGTTCTCTCATGTTTAATATAGTTGTATATTGGTTGCTAATAGACCATTGTTTCACAACAGAATTTGTATTGTTTTTGACCAAGTTCTCATAGTTTTTTTATTTGTTCTTACGATTCTCGCAATATTTAGTGCTCTATAAATTTATGTTTAAATACCATATTCAAACTGTCAAACCGATAGCCGGTTTGCCATTCTTTAAAATCATAGTTTGCGGTTACGTCCTTAATTTTCATCAAAATCGGTCAAATCAGATCGTTAACACCCTAGTCTTTATTTAGAACTCTCACTGGTCCACTTTTGGTTTCAAGACATCGTTAAAAAGAAGACCAGTTATTTATTTATTTATGTGAATTTTTTAAGTAACATGTGACAGATAAACCAAAAATTAAAGCTTTGTGTTTATTTGCGTTGGTAATTGTGAACACATGTGATATGCAGCTAAACTTTATCGACAAGTTTCATCACTAGTATCTTTTCAATGTTGAACTAGAAGTTAAGAAGGGTTGGTTTAATTTGTTAGAATATCTTTCAATTTTAATAAAAGTTAAATAATATATAATATATTAAATATAAAGGGATATAAAACCACTTCTAAAATAATGATCTGGTTATTTATAAGGCAACCTGTAGTGGGGCTTCATATCACGGCAAAACCACCCATAGCGCCTCATAGTGCCCCCGCACACCATTACGGCTGGCGCTATGGGCTGGTCAATCTGGTTCCTCGCGAAGAGCATAACGGGGTGAAGGTTGTTGCAAGTTTTTGGTTATACACATTTGGTCCCTGCAAATCGGAGAAGAAGACAGAGGAGGCGGTATTGGTTGGTTTTTTGCTAGCCGGAAGTCAGTCGGAAAGTCGGCCGAAAAATCGAAGAAGAAGACAGAGGAAGTGGTATCGGTTTTTGAAAGTTTTTGGTTTATCCACATTTGGTCCGTGTAGTTTCTCAAATGTTTAAAATTGGTTTTTAAAACTTGTTTTTCTCTTATTTATAACTTTAAAAATATGACAGTTTTAGTACTTGTAAAATAACTTTATGAAAAAAATAGAAAATTAATAATTAAGTAACGATAAGTATTGGGCTTTATGACTACACTCTTTTGTGATATAAAACCCCATAAAGCCCCCCTCTTACGCATGTCGCCACTTGTCCCATAGCACCCCCTAAGGGGCTTTATGACTACAAATGGTCCAAATAAGCTATTTGTAAAGTTGTTAACACTGCTCTAGTTACTCCACTAATAATCCATCTTTTAAGCTGGGCTGAAAATGAGTGGAGTCAAGCTCGGCTCATTTCGTATCCATATTCCGAGCTCATAAGATCTTGACTTAATTTGAGGTTTTAACAAGTCGATATTGGACAAGTCACGAGCGAATCGACTCAGGTTACAAAGTAACTAGCTTTAATGCTCGCCAAAGGTGCTAATTTAAATGACCTTTAATTTAATCCCTATACTTAAAAAGTTAAAATGGGTGTTTTGGTATTGCTTTGGGCTCAACCCTTGGCTGTACAGGTTGGGCTGATAAACCCCAATAGCTCACATCTATGACCTATAGGGGCGCCAAAATCTCTACAGGCCTGTATTTTAAGCTCATGTTCATGCCTATTTTAATCGGCCCATTACTACTTTTTAGAGGCCCACACGTATCCATTCCTCAACTATATATGGAATTTACATGTTTAAATAATCTGTTTTTTACTCAAGTATTGTATGGTATGACTTTTAGAGTCTCGGAGTATTCCTAAGACACAAAGAAACTGCTAGTCTTGTGATGAGATATTCATCACTTCTCAGATTATGACGTGAGAATAAGTATCAGTGTAATAAATTGTAAAATGGGTGCAAAGTATATGATGTCATACTTTCCAAGTTGCCTATCGAATTTATAGGCTACGTCGATCACTAAGGGTGTCCGGGGCGCCTGCGGGGAGGGGTGCGGTGAGTGTACTCCCCGATCGGGAACACCGCCGCCGACCCCTCGGTGACCCAAATCGGGGAGTGGGGAGCGGGTATCATTCACCGTGTGAAACTTGTATATTTTTGACTTTTTTTTCCTTGTGATAAGTTAGGACATGTTACACTTTCAAATATGAAGAAGAAGAAGGGGAGGAGAAAGAAAGAAGAAGAAGAAAAATAATTTTCAAAATACCCTTCAAACTTGTTTTTAATTAAAAAAACACTTAAATTTTTTTATTACTTTTAAAAATACCCCTCAAACTTGTTTTTAATTAAATGAAATGTTCTATTTTTTATTTTTATTTAGTTTTAATTTATTTAAATTATGTTTTACTTTTATAAAAATATTTATATAAAAAAAATAAAACCAAGCCCCCAAGAGAGGAGTGCCGCCATCAAATTGAGGGTGTGGGGGGAGTTAAGTGGGGAGTTGACGTGGCGCGTGCTGATTGGCTGTGGGTAAGAGAGGTCACTCCCCACTTAGAGGAGTGCCCCTTAGGCTACACGGTATGGGGGTCGTCCCCCTACCGTCTTGGATCGGCGCCGGTTTGAACACCGTGCCGCCCCCTAACCCCCCCCCCCACGTCCCGTCCTCAACGGCAGTAACCGGACGATCTCGACGGGCATAAAATGACAAAAAAGGTGGGGACCATCTGGGCATATGACCGTTTAAAAAAAATTTAAATTTCAGAATTTATATTAATTAAATAACGGCTATAATTCAAAAATTCACCCAATTCACTTCCATTTTTATAAATACTCACCTCTTTAACCAATTTTTTCACAACTTTTCACCCACTACCACCCCATCTCTCTCACATTTTATAACCACTCTTCCCTTTTTATAAAAACTCATCATTTTTATACCATTTATTACCCGCTACCACCCCACTTCTCGCTCAAAAATTATCATGTCTTCACCTTCTTCCATTTCTTCAATTTCTTCCATCTCTTCATCATCTTCGTCTACGGGGTATTCATCATCTTCGGAAGAGGGTGCTATTATGCATAACATGATTATGAACGCGGCTCAGGTCTTCATGGCGGGTGATGAAGCGTCGTCCCAACGGCTAACTAGACGAGCAAAATATAACCGAGACCAAGAAGGTATTTTACTATTTTTTCCTTATTATGTTTTATATAGATTTGACAATTAATTTCATTTATGTTTCGTTTTAAATTTATAGCCGGCCATGTTAAACTAGTAGCCGATTATTTTGCCGACGAACCCGTGTACCCAGCCGAGATTTTTCGACGTCGGTTCCGCATGAGTCGTCCACTGTTTTTACGTATTGCAGGCGACATGGCCCAGTCTGATCCGTTTTTTACATTGCGAAACGACGCTAGGGGGCAAAGGGGTTTCAGTAATTTACAAAAATGTACGTCGGCCATTCGCCAACTTGCGTACGGTTACGCACCCGATGCATTAGACGAGTATATTAGGATGTCTGATAGAACCGCACGTCGATGTTTGCACAAGTTTTGCGAATGGGTTGTCAAATTGTATAGCAAGCGATACCTGCGGAAACCGAACGCAAACGACGTTCAAAAATTATATCAAGCACACGAACAGAGACATGGTTTCACAGGAATGCTCGGGAGCATTGATTGCATGCACTGGCCGTGGCAGAACTGCCCAATTGCCTGGCAAGGTCAGTATACTAGGGGAGATCAGACTATCCACATCAAGGGTGTTTGTAGGTGACATGGAGGGTGTTCATTCCTATGTGGAGGGCATTTGTGAGAGAGATGGATTAGTGGGTGTTGTAGAGGATGACATGGAGGGTGTTCATTCTTCACAATTCTTGGGGAAGAATGGTGAAGAATGGGCTAATGGTGGGTCCTTTTTTTTTATAAGGTTGTTTGTGGGAAGGATATATATGTTATTGTTGTGGGTAAAAAGTGTTTGTGGGAAGAATAAGTGAAAAGCTGATGTGGCATGCTGATTAGGCTGTTTGTAGAAATGATAGCCATTCACTGATGCGGATAGTCTCATGGACATCCGACTATTATTCTAGAGGCTGTTGCGTCACAGGATCTCTGGATATGGCATGCTTTTTTTGGTCTACCTGGTTCGCTCAATGACTTTAACATCATATACCAGTCACAGATATTTGAGGATGTAGTGGCGGGGACAGGTCCAGACACAAGCTTTACGGTTTCGGGGGTGGAATACATGCGAGGTTACTACCTAGCCGATGGGATATACCCAACGTACTCGACAATCGTTAAAACTATTCCGCACCCGACAGACGACAAAAGAAAAAAGTTTGCGAAGTATCAAGAGGGTACGAGAAAAGATATTGAACGGGCTTTTCGTGTTCTACAAAAAAATGGCACATCATTGAACATCCAGCACGTTCGTAAACACCAAAGAGGTTACGACACATTATGTACGCTTGTATCATCCTTCATAACATGGTCATTGAAGACGAAGGTAGAGCGATATGCGAGTACGACGAAAACGCGTCTATTGGAAATTCTGTTCCAGTTAGTGGGGAACAACAAGATTTGAACATGTTCGCTCTACGTAATGAGTACACACATCATAACCTACAAGCGGACTTGGTGGAGTACATTTGGAACAACGCTCAAAACGAACCCAGCCACGACATGGAAGACGAAGACTAGTAGCTTATTTTAATATATTAGGATATTTTTAAGTTTATTTTTTTTAAGTTTATGTTTTTTTTTAAATTTATTTTTTTTAAGTTTAATTTTTTTAAGTTTATGTATTGTTTTTTAATATTAATGAAAATATTTTGTTACTTTATTTGTTAAATGTTAAAAAAAAGTTGAATATTAAAAAAAATAAAAAAACATAAAAGTGGTGGAGGACTATGACTAGGACCATCCTCCCATGCCCTCTAGTTTTGGAGGACGGACCATCCTTGGAAGGACTATGACGTGGCGTCTACGTGGCGGATCATCCTCCAAGGATGGTCCATCACCATACCCACTAGCCTTACACCCTAATGTTAAAACTATAGCATGTAAATGGGCTGTTATGTGTTTTGACTGAATCAGTTGACATTAAAAATTGTATTATAGCAAGTATATGAAGATACTATTGTTCATGTGTCATGCATGCTTTTTATTGTTCTTGTCCGTGAAACAACTAGAAACGTATTTGGACGTCTAACTCGCATATATAGTTGAGGTTCGAATGGACGCTGGATCCAAAACATGTATTAGGAGTTGAGGCTCGACCTCATCAATACTTGTAGCACATGAATGAAATCCAAAAATCCAGTTACTTTTCTTATTTGTACATGTTTATTTATAACTAAGACTTGTATTGTAGTCGTTAAAGTACAAATTAGTAGTATTTTGGTTTCCTGCTATACTTGCACATTTATCTCTTCTTCTATCAACATATTCATATGCTGACTAGTATACTCATATGCGAACCTTTTATTATAGTTACAATCGATCAAATATATATTTTTTTAACAACAAATGTTACTTCCATCTAACTTTACACCAATTATTTAAATTTCTCCCTTTGCCCAGGTTTGAACAAATAGGTGTTTCCCATAGTAATCAAGACTTCCCTTCAAGAAGCATGTGTCTCTACCAAGTGAGCTACCCACATTGACAAACAATCAAATAGATACATGACAAAGGTAACCCAATAGGACAAATAGGTGTTTCCCATAGTAATCAAATAGGCATTTTAAATAAAAGAGTAAATTACTTTTTGAGTCCCTGTGTTTTAGTGGTTTTAACCACTTGAGTCAAAAATCAAAAAGTTTAACGCCCTGAGTCCCTAGCCATTTATTTTATAAACGTTTTGAGTCCAATTTTGTTCATTTTATAACGATTTGAGTCCAAAAAATTGAACTCAAAAGGTTAAAATTTGGACTTAAAAGGACTCAAATGGTTAAAGAAAATGCTTATAGGGACTCAGGTAGTTAAACTTTTTGCTTTTGGACTCAACTAGTTAAAACTACTAAAACACAAAAACTCAAAAAGTAATTTACCCTAAATAAAAATTAAATGTCAGTCATCAAAGCTTATTCAATAAGAAAGAATTAAACACAACATAATTAGACCTCTTAACAATAACTATGAAACATAGAGCAACTAATAAAAAATGAAATCACTCACGAACGCACAATCCCACATAAGCTATCACCGTCCAAACTACAATAGAATAAAACAATATCAGGTTTGAGTCGTATAATTTTAAGAAACTAATTACTTGAGTAAACTGCAGTTTTATCCCTGAGGTTTGCAGCCGGGGTCAGGTTTACCCCTATTTTCAAAAAAAAAAAATAAAAAATAATAAAAAAATCTAATTGGATCAATCTTGGACCCTGCCATCAAATGACATCATTCCCGCCTAAATTACGTTTGACTTTTGAAAGTCAAACGACACATTAGGGTTGACCCTGCATAGTCAAATATTCAACTGAAGAGCTGATTCTAAATTGAAGCCTTCACAGTCCAGTTTAACCCTGCATATTCAAATGCTCAATCAAATCTAGTTTAACTTTACAATCCAGTTTCTAATCCACATATAATCCAGATAATGGCCAATTCCTCTTCAATGATCCAGATATAATGGCCAATTCTTGTTCTGCAGAATCATATGATCCAGATACACAGTTTTACAACACAATCCAGTTTAACTTGATTTACAAAATCAAGTGGCTAAGTCTTGCTATGCATAAACATCAAACATTGTTAAGAAATAGTTTGACTTTTGTAGTCAAACACATTCTGTTTTACTTGAAGCCAAATGGCCAATTCAAATGTTAAGTCCAAACAGTAAAGCTTGAATGCACGGCTTGAATGACATAAGGCACTTGATCTGCTTGACCTTAACTGTGATCATTTTCTTTTAACCCATGTATCAATCTAGGTATTAATCAAACCCCTAAACAGCAAACCCCAACACGGTTCATACAACAATCACCAAAATTAAATATACCAAGCTAATCCTAGACCCGGAATTATCAGAGCTATCCACAATTATATGAAAACAACTTTAACCTTATGATCCGTGGCTGGAGTCGACATTCTGGAACTAGAAATATACTTGAAATCTCTCTGATTAGGTTCCTTATCATCGTTCTTAGCGGTATCCTGAAAGTTTTTGATGATGAAGTCGAATTGATTCAACTCTGGTCGCCAGAATCGATCACCAGAGACATGGCCGGCCCTGGGGTGGGCGGGGAGGACCACCGGCCAGGGCCTAATATTTCGAAGGGTACGTTTTTTATGAAAAAAACCCGATATGTATATGTTAAATATTTTTTTAATAGGGTATACACGTATAAACACCAATATAGGTCCACTTACAAAACCATTCTTACGGTTTAGATTAATTATTAGCCCATTGACATTAGGTTTAGACTTTTAGTGAGCTCAATACTCAATTTCCTTAAAGCCTAAGGGCACATTTTTTCAAACTCGAACAGGGTACACGAATTCTCAGGGCCGACCCTGACCAGAGAAAGGGGGGGGGGGTAAAGTAAACCGGCTAACATAGGGGGTTGTTATTGATTGGGCTAAGTAAAAAAGAAGTGAAAATACATATATGACCGCTACTGACTAACATTGATAGAGTGACTTGTGATGACTTAGGGATGGTGCATGTTTCATGGAATTGGAGGAAAAAGAAGCTGAGTTCGGGGGAGGCTACAGACATGGGGGATCTAACGTCTTCGGTGGCTTCTTTTTCCTTCGGTTCGGAAGCGGACATGTGGGTTTGGGCTGGTGGGAGAGAGGATTCCTTTTTGGTTAGAGCCGTCAGAAAGATTCTAGTAAATAAGTTGTTTGGGTCGAATGAAAAGGTCTGCAACTGGGTGAATTGGGTGCCAATTAAAGTTAATTCTTTTGTGTGGAGAGTTTTTCAAAATCGAATTCCTGTAGCTGAAAACCTTATGGTGAGGGGTGTGTCCTTTGTTTCGGTGGATTGCGTTCATTACCCGTTCGTGGCGGAGACGGTTGAGCACCTCTTAATTGATTTCAATATTGCGAAACAAGTATGGAGAAAGGTTTCGTTTTGGGCGAAATGGGATCTTACGGGTTTGTTGGACTTGGATCAGCTTCGGTTACAAGCTGAGGAAGCAGACTCAGTTAGTATGCACAAGTTACTTTTGGCGATTGTCTATACGGGCTTGTGGTGTCTTTGGAAAGGTAGGAACGACAAAATTTTCAAGGGCTTGACTCGTACGGCAGATTACATCATGGAAGTGATAGTTTTGACTCTCTTCGACTGGGTTAAACACAGAGCAAAACTCGAGGGATGCAGCTGGGAGAATTGGATTGTTAATCCGATGGATTGCTTATGTTAAGTCGATGTGTGTAGCTTTTGTTTTTCTGCTTTTGTTTCTTTCCTGTACTTTTGTTTCCAGCTCTTCGCTGGTCATGTTCTCTTCTTTTTAATATATTTTGCTGCCGTTCTAAAAAAAAGACTAACGTTGATAGTCAACAACATTAAGTTGGAGGGTCCAAGATTGATCCAATTGGGAATAGATGGGGGGTAAAGGAGAAGTTTTTTGAAAATAGGGGGTAAACCTGACCCTGGTTGCAAACCTCAGGGGGTAAAACTGTAGTTTACTCTAATTACTTTATCAATAACAAAACAAGTTAATCTAATCCATATAATATTTATTAACTAACAATTAAAGTAATTGAGATAATGCAGTATGACCCTCGAGATTTTTACGAGGAAAGCTCGTGATCAGCTATGATCTCCTTGAAAGTCGTCAGCCATTTTTTCTTGATATGTTGCAAGAAATCAAGTATAAAGAGCTGAAGTGGATCGAAAGCTAAATGTTACATATGTTGCAAGAGTGTGTGTTGTGTCGTCTTATCCAATCCACATAGTTTATATACAAAAATTTATCTAGCAACTAACTATCCGGGATTTCTTGATTAAGCTCGGTCTTCTCTTGAGACTGATGTGGACTTGATGTGCGCTTTCTCCACGTGCTTTCCAACTATATGAATGATTCTTTAGTTAATGACTTAGTCTTATAATTACTCTTGCAAGCATAAGAAATAAAACAAGGAGATAATGTTAGTAAAACATTATGAACATGCCCAGAATACTGAACCTATCCAGAATCCAAGCTCCTTAGCTAAGATTCGGAATACCGGAAATTTTTTTCACGCACAACAGTACGATACATGCAGTCTATATTGAATATATGTTTATATGCAAAAACCGATACTTGAAATACTTGGGTTTATCAATCATACATGCATCGTACTCATACAATACCTTGATATACTTTAAATACCTAAAAATGGGCTAAAAATACAAGAAGACGACATAAAACAACATAATTACAAGTTTAGGGGCCAAATTGGAAAAACTAGAACTTGAAAATGCACTTCTGACGGGTGGCGAGAAGTTTTCCCTTTTTCCTCGCGGGTGGCGAGAAGCCTTGATCCGCAGAAAGTTGTTTCTTGCATACGGGTTGGCCAATTTTCCACATCCATTCTCACCCAATCATCTTATAACTCCATTAAAACTCAAACCCTAATCCATTATTATAAAACCAAGCCTCCTACACCTCCATTTCACTTTTCCAAACCTTCAAACACTCTCAACACACTCTCTAATAAGCTGAAATCACAAGTTGGAGGCATAATTCTCTAAGTACAAAAGTGAGCCTTTACCTCACTTTCTTCCACATTTCTTCATCTTTTCTTCTTCTTGAAATCTTGGAACACCTCTAGGAGTGTTTCCACAAGTTTACCATGGTAAACGAAGGTGGAACATCACCATTTTGAGGTTCAACTTTCTGTTTTGAAGAAAACTTTACTTAAACTTTTATAAACGTGTTCAAACTTGTGAAATCTTGTACCTACCTTGCTTTTAACCAAGTCTATGGTTAGGGAGCTTGAGTATGGTTGATTTCTATAAGTTTAGATGTGCAAACACTCTCTAGACTTTCTGTTTTGACAAGGTTTTAGACAACCTACAAGTGTTGAGACTATCCAAGCTCACCATCTTCAATATGATGAGACTTGTGTTTTGGTGAAATTGTGAACCATGGTAGCTTTGGCTTTCCAGACTTGTTCCACTACCTCACTTGGTGATTTGCTATACTATTAAATCTCAAATGATTTCCAACAAAGAGACAAGACTACATCACATCCCCAAACACTTTCCATGCTTGGGATGCACGCATCTAGTTTGCTCACTTGGTCGTTGTGGATTTAGTAGGTCAATATTCTTATTATTTTTCATGTTCGCGACCACAACCGAAATCATCAACAAATTTGATGATTTTGTGCTTTGGTGAATCATATAATGAGGTTAAATGGATGGAATCATCCTACCTCCTTGCATGACCATTTTTATGGTTCCATACTTCTATACGTTTATACTTATTTTTCTACATTCTTAATATGTTGACTTTATAATCCTAATATAATCTATTAAACAAAACCGCAACTCACACACCTTTGTTTCCCTCTTAGGGTAACTTCGGTGTTCCACAAACTCAACAACTCATCCGACTCACTTTCGTGGAAACTCTACGCAAACTGTGAGTATACATGACCCCTTTTAATTTTTGACACCTTTGCGGTGCAATACGTATAAGTTATCAAATTCGCACAATCACATACAAACATGCTTGACACAAACAAACAATCTTTTATACATGCTTAATACATGATGCTTAGAAATTCATACATGCTAGAAGCCATTCTTGCACCATTCTTGTCATTAGCTTTCGTAAGAGCCTACCTCAACATGTAAAACACTATAGGAGTAGTACACCACCTGTATTCTTGTGGTCATGTTAAGTTATACAAAAAATGGTCTTGTCATTGGGACGACAAGATTACGCTAGTGGAATCTTTGGGTTGACAATTATTTGATGCATGCTAGTATTGTTATGACATGCTTTAGTATACGATTATGCCATGAGCATTTATTTAAACCGCTTTATACTTAAGCTAGTAATCCAAACTTGTATTCTCCATAGTGCTATTTTGTGTGGACATGTAAAATATGTATTGCAGGATCTTGATGATGTCACGTTGAAAGAAATCTAGTAGGACGACTAGGAACGCGCTTTAATTTTTGGTTCATGTACTGCATTTTGTTTTTCCATGTTACAAGTTGTTGTATTTGCTTCCAAACATTGTACTTTTGCTTTAGTAATGAAATGAAGTTTTGATTATTAAATAATTGTCATAAATAGTCGTTATGAAGTCTCTTGCAATCTTGTTTTCCTCTCGCTCTGCTTTTTCCGCCATTGGTTAGGTTGTGACAACTGGTACCGAGATCGATGTTGTATGGTTGGTTTCGGTTTGGTTAATTATGATAGTGGCATGATATCCTTTATCAGTTTATCAAATAGTAAATCGTAAAAATGAATACATCTATCGATATTGATGTTTAGGTTTGGTTTGCTAATGTATAGTAGCAATACAATGTCAATTTACCGAAAACATAAACAATATAATTAAATACTTGTACTAATACACATGTTGTTCGGTGGCTTTCATTCGGTTTGGTACGATAACTGCATAATACATGTTTCAATTAAATTTGCAGCGCAATGTTAAAAAAAATTGAACATAAAACACAATTAAATTAAATGGTAAATATATTATTATAAAAAAATATAAACAAATACTTAATAATAGTATATTACTATTCATCTTCGGTTTAGGTTCGGTGTGGTACGATAACGGTTCGATAAGCGTTTTCAATAAGATTCATATTGCAATGTTGAAAAAAAAAACAGTTGTCGAGTTAGATTATTTATAAGGGTTATTGAAATTTAATAATCCTAACTTTCAATCTGAACTTAAAAAATTCCCTCTAACAATCACAAATTGTAAGAATTTTCCCCACATCGATCCTTTTCTAACTGAGTTATAACCCAGTTATTTTTTTTGCTGACGTAGCTGTTTACGTGGCACAAACCTAGTTATTGGATTTTAATAACTCTAAATTTCACCACCATCATTTATCTGTTAAGAGAGGAATGGGTCAGGTTGGTTATTGAAAATCCTAGCTACCCTTATGTAATGTTAAGCTCTTACCTGAGTTGGCCTTTGAGAGACTTACCATGGCCTATTTCATGTTGCATATCTTAATTTTATGTATTTATACTTCCATTTCATGTATTAAGTAAAAGTTTTAGCCCAAGTTTGGTTTTGGTTATTAACCGAACTGAACCAAAAAACGACAACCTAACCAAATAAACTGAACTGATTCACGATAAACGGTTGATTGATAATATAGATTAACCGATGACTTTGGTTTTAGTTTTTGTTAAGGCTAATAACCAAACCGAACCATACACACCCCTAAAAATGTAATTAGACTAACTACATCCCTAAGACCATGCAGTGTGGTCTAGCGCCCTTGCCGCCTCACCTGATATATTGGCCCATAGCGCCCCTCCCCCCATTTCCTAAGCACCCGAGGGGGGGGGGGGGGGGCTATAGCTTGTTCCGTTTCCCTGTTAGCGGGCACTAACGGCTAATTTTTGTGGGCCCCTCATAATTATATCGTTTTTCAACAGTAATATAAGATATATATATATAAATTCCACATTTTTTTTACCTAAACCACACCATTCTATACAATTGTAACAACCTGAATATTTTTATCGAATCCGAATGTGACACGTGTCCAAAATCTACATATATTTCAGATTTGTTGAATGTGAGGAACCAAGTATGATGGAAAAAGGGCGAGTACCAAAGTTGAGGGGCTAAAAGTGTAAAAAAGGACAAAAATTGGCCTCTGCAAGACCTCTTGCGGTCTGCGAGAGAGTCAGAAAATGCGCGGGCCTGCGGTCCTTGCGGTCCGCAAGGGGGTCGCCGACATCAAACTCTTTGCTTGCAACATCTTGTTGCTTCTTATGCCACCTTTGAACGAACCTTGCCACACTTCTCCTTCTTCCTACACCTGTTATGCCACTAATCTCTTCCTTTGAGCTCTGGTTAACACTTGTCATGATTTGGGGACTTAAGGATCAGTATAAATAGAACCATAAGTTGCACATTTTCATTCACACCTCGCTTCTTCACTTTAAAACATCTTTGGAGCTGCTTCTGACCATTAGGAGCCTCTTCCTCTGATTCTAAGTGTTTCTCTTATTTCTAGTAAGTATTCTTCTAAGTTAATTTCAGTTTTATAGTTAGATATTTTCTGAAAGTCAAACAATTTAACTTTTGCTTTGACTTTCGGTACTGACCAATTTGGTTAAGTCAAAGTTCAATTACATTTTACCACGTGATCATTATATCATAGGGTATAATTCCTTGCAATTATATCCCGTGATTATCATGTTCAAGTGGGTCAAATGACGAGTTAAACATGTATTAATAAAAGTCAAAATGCAGCTTTATGCATTTTGCGGCAAATGGACTTTTAAGTATTAACTAAAAGTTTTGACACCAAATCAGTTTGTATTAGGGATGAGCATATCGGTATCCGATACCGAACCGATACCGCCTAATACCGATCCCGAATTTCACCCAAACTAGGTACCGATACCGAAACATGTCGGTTAGGTATCGGTACGGTATCGGTATTATACCGTATTTTGAGGGTCGGTGTCGGTATAATACCGATACCGTACCGTACCGATACCAAAAACGCCAAAAAGTGGATACCGATCGGGATACCGATCGGTACGGGATCGGTATGGGATCGGTATTCGGTGGCATATGCTCATCCCTAGTTTGTATAACATTATAAATATATTTTGACATGTCAAACTCATCATAGACCCATTCAACCACCCGAACCTGTTTCTACGCGTGCGACTAGTTAAAAACACATAAACCATATAAACTAGTCCTATCGGTTCAAACCTTTTAAAAACCCTTCTAAATCAGAATGCTTGGTTAAATATCCCGTATCACATGAGACTTCTTACTTAGACGGGCATAGACCACATTCTATCCGGTCAACACTTAATCTAGAAGAACCGAGCGTAATTCTAAGTTAGCGGGTCAAAGTTAAAAACTTACCAATGACCCGTAAACATTCTAACGGATAATAATTATATTCATTCCGGACTATAGAGCCCTCCAGATAATCGCATCTAGGATTAATTAGGGGTGTGCACGGTTCAGTTATTAGCATTATCTGTAACCCTAACCGTAACCGAAGTCATCGGTTAATCGGTTTGGTTTATTCGGTTAATTGTCGGTTTTTGCTTTGGTTCAGTTAATTTCGGTTAGTAACCAAACCAAACATTGGCTAATTTTTTTGTTTAGAAATACATGTAAAGGATGTATAAATACAAGAAATAGATATATAAATACTTGAATTGGATGTATAAATAAATAAAATGGAGGCTTAAACACATGAAATGGAAGTATAAAACATGACATAGATGTACAAAAAAGCTAGAAATATATGAAGATTTAAATGATTCTGTTCGGTTTGGTTAATTTCAGTTAATCGATGGTACAAAAAATATCCATTAACCAATTTTTGGTTAATTTTGATTCGATTTTCTCTGTTTTCGTTTCGTTTTCGGTTAATAGTTCGCTTATTGCTCAACCCTAGGATTAATATACTTTGAGTACGGCTTTTCTACAAGAATTAAATACTCGGTTTTAAAGCTAGCAAAGGTAAATACTTTTAGCCTATTTTATTGATAAACTTGGGATATGCTATTAGGTGTGTTCAAAAAACTCGTGGCTCCCAGATCGCTCGAAACTCACTCGAAAAAAGCGAGGCTCGTATTTGGATTGGTTGTAAACGAGCCAGCTTGGCTCGGCTCGATTTGTAAACGAGCCGAGCTCGAGCTAGGCCTGGCTCAGCTCGTAAGCTCGTGAGCTGGATCGATAAGGCTTACCATATATATAAATATAGTCACAACTTGTTTGGCTTGAGTATGATTTCAAGAAAATGAATCATGAAACTAGACTAAAATTTTCAAAATAGAAGGTGACGAAGGCTTAAACTAGTAAATGATTCATTGCAAAGACAAAAGTTAACCTTTAAATCCTTTAGTTTTTTGTCCTACATTGCTTACAAGATAAAAATTAAGAGAGTATCTCCCTATAAAAAGACAAAGACAATGTACAAAGTCAACTAATTATTTATACTTGCATATTTAGCCATTTGGTTAAATTACACTGCAATTATGACCCTTTGTCTATGAAGAGTCTCATCTTTAAGAGCTTTTTAATTAGTAAATTTTGCGATTATTTGTGTGTTCGAGCTAGATCGAGCCGAGCTGAGCTAGCTCGAATTTAATCGAGTCGAGCTCGAGCCTCAAATTTCAGCTCGATTTAAAATTCGAGCTCGAGCCGAGCCAGCTCGAATTGAGCCGAGCTCGAGCTGGGCCTGGCTCGGCTCGTTTACAACCCTTTATGACAATAGCCACTTGGTGCGGATATTACAAAAGGGCGAATAATGACATAGAAATGTAATAACTCGGTTTAATCCGTTATGCTTGGTAACATTAAACACATGGGGGTTAAATAAAACTGGTAACAAGAATCTATCCTAATGTAAAAATAAAAGGATTACCATATGGTTTTCATATATATCAAATGATTTTCAAAAAGAGTTGATTAATAGTATTTACCTGTGTAAATTGACGTATTTTTAACGATTAACCACAGGTGATGAATGTCAATAGTAGGCTGGATACGGTTCGGCCATAAAACTTTAGAATTTGCGACTCTATAGCTAAAGACCTACGTTGTCTAACGTCCATTTTATTTCGATCCTACCTTGTGGGATATTTGTACCGAACATGATGTAATATATTTTATTTAAGTTTCAATTTTTCATAACTTATATTTTATCATTCCTTTACTCTCGTTGCAAATTGTGATACTATAATTATCCGACCGTCATGCATAAACCCCAAGTCCGGGCCAACGAGAAATCAGGGTGTGACAACAATCTTTTCTCTTATATTTTTATACTAAACCACACCATTCTATTTTTATACAATCTCACACCATGTTTCCCAATAACAACCAAAATGCGTGGGACCCAACAATCCGATTTAGGCTAATTTTGCAAACAACGAGCAAGAAAATCAATACCAAAGACACCCACTAACGGGTGTGACAACTGTCACTTTTCCATGTATACCGTATAATAATAAACAGTAATCTGTGCTTTAATGACTGTGCATGATTGAATTAACAAGACGAATGAATATCTGATTACTGTCATATACATACAAAGGCATTTCATGTTGCAGGATTGTTCATCTTTATTACATGCAACACAATATGGTACAATTAGTACACGAAACAAAGTTAGCATAGTTATAGACAAACTAGAAGTACTGACGGGAGTTCAGTGTGACAACTGTCGCTTTTCCGTACACTAAATAAACAGTAATCTGTGCTTTATTGACTGTGCATGATCTAGTTTACCAGACAAATAAATTTCTAATTTCCATGCAAGTGAATTCATGCACGTTTTATACTACAAGAATTACTTTATGCATTAATGAACAGCGTTGCGTCAGAAATACTAGTAAACTCACCGGTAAGACACATTGTGTCAACAAATCTGCAGAAAGCAGTTAGACAATAGAATTGGAGCCTAGGTGTAGGTCCAACGACAAGAATACATTAAAATCCAAGAGTACATACAAGGGTTAACATATAGACTTTCCGGAAGCTAAAATACGCACTAAAAAGCACCCGAAACGCACTTTAAGTGCAAAATTTTATTAAATTCAGCTATAAATCAGCTTTTAACACGTAAATATTATGCAAAATTCATGATTTGTCATTCAGAATACTTCCCTAAGTGCCGGGAATTGAAAGTGTTACAAAAGGGCACTTGAAGGACACTAAACGGTGCAATTTAGCACTTTAACGAACCGGTATTTAACCGAACAACCGGACATTACCCAGAACATCAAAATATTACTAGAAGCATTGTTTTAATGTTTCTGAGCTAGTTATGGTCCCCGAACACCATAACACCCCTTATAACGTAATAACACATCAAGTTCCTAAACTTTACACTTGAAAGCTTACTTATTCATGTAATTAGGAAATGGAATTTACACTTTGCCCCCCTCTACATGTGGACGGTCACCTTAGTAGGCCCCACTCTTGATCTTGTGAGATCTTACTAAATCCTCTAAAATCTTGCCAAGATATTCCATGATCTTCCTTGGATCCTATATGATTTTGCAAAGATCTTTGAAGATATGAAATGGTTAAAAGTTACAACTAGACCCCTCCATATCCTAATAAAAAAATCGGCCATATGCTTAATTAAAGATTTGGTTGATTTGTTTAATTGATCTTGCTTGATTCACTAGTAGATATGGTCATGTACTTAGGGAACACATGATCCTTTGGATAAAGCATAAGCATGATATAAGGAGACCACCATTCCCACTTTCTTTTACACACTTCACTCATCAACTTCTCCTCCTCCCTTGCCCTCTATCTTCGGCCGAACACCCCAAGCACACCACCATCTTCATCGAATCTTGTTCATCCATTCCAAGCTCCTCACAAGGTGTAAGAATCAAGGTTAGAAGTCTTGGAACTCTCGGAACTTGAAGGACCTCCCTTGCTAGCTTTTATCCACTCGATTTCTTCATTGTTTCTTCCCTAGCTTGAAGCTAGTAGTAAGCTTCTTGTAACCCTTGTTACTTCATATTTTTAGTGGATAAAATATATATTATTATGAAATAACAAGAACACTAATGAACATACACATGGATCATGAAACATAAAGCTTGTAATATGATGAAATAGTGTTGAAATGATATTGTTTGGTGCATGAATGATATTTGATAGTTGATTACTAGAGATGAGGATGTTAATCTTCATATGAAGCTTGCTAGATTATGATTAAACACATGATCTAGCAAGATTAAGAGATGATTATGTGTTTACACAAAGATGATCATCTTCTTGATTAAACATGAACTTGAAAGTAAAATGATTTTTAAACAAAGTAAACTAGTGAACTTGTAAATCCAAGATTTATAAATGATCTTCCAAGAAAACCAAGTTTAAAATATGATTTTTAGAAGATCTTGGGTTTTACTCAAACCTACACTATGTTTAGTAGAAAAACAAGTGTATAAACACTTATGAAACAAGAAAAATACAAAAGGAATATTTTTAGAAAAATCATCTTACAAGTTGTAGATGACTAAACCTACTAAATAACATGGTAAGTTACTTCAAGTTTTTACAAAAACTTCAAGTTCATGATAAGTGTGATTTACATGATTTTTGGCTTGTGGTAAGTCTTGATTAAGTTGTTGATTGATGAGATGATTTTAAAAGAAAATAAACACATGTTTTGAAAACATGGGAAACCTCCATTTTTAGGGGAAACTCTGTCAAAATTTCTATAAAATTTTGACACTTAGAAAAATATAAGTTTTGAGAAACTTATTCCCTAAAAATGTATCTAAAAATATTTACCAAGGTTTCCCTAATTTTTGTGTAAACTTCAAGTAAAGAAATGATGATTTCTTCAAGACTAAAATTGATATTAAGTATGTATATTTTTTAGAAAATATATATATATTTTATTGATCACCAAATTTTATGCTAAGTGTATGTAGTATGTATTATACATGATAGTGTATTAGGACTTGAAAATACACTAAGTACTCCTAAGAAATAAAAATACAAAAATACACATACAACATGCTTAGACAAATACAAGAAAATATATTGTGAAAATATATTTCTTCATAGAATAAATAACTTGGTCAAGTTATGAACATGAAACAAAGTTTCGAACAAAATACATAATTCGGGTGAAAAATACAAGATACTTATATTTATTTTTGAGAAAATAATATAAGTAAGACACATAGTTAAAAATATAAATTATTTTTAACACACAAAGAACAAATACATAAAAGATGGTGACTTGTACTTGTGCGATACAAGTCTAGTGACTAACGTTAATGAAACACGTTTAGGTCACGACGCTAGATAAATAAAAACCGGTGAAGTTTACGGCGCAAGGAACGCAAAGTAGTGAGTTCATGCTCCCCCTTTTCTTTTAACTGTTTTCAGTTTTATAACTTCGGGGGTGAAATACATGTTACAAATGTTACAATGTTTATAAATGGTGTGATACAAAAACAAGAAGCACTCTTGGTGAGAACGGGTACCAAGTATGATGCGTTTTAAAGAATGATACGAGAAAAGATACGAGAAGTAATACGAGAAATGATACGAGAAATCGTGTCACGAATAGGGTACCATAAGCACCATTAGTCAACAATATACCTAGACCGCAGAACAAAATGTAAGATCTAACGGGTTTCGGGCAGCCACACTCTTGGTGAGAACGAGTACCAAGTAGTGCTTTTGTGTCTCAGAATCGACAGCTAGAAAAATGCCTATGGTTTGGATGCTTCCTCTGTCGTGTCACATGTTAATGGCCTTGCAACCCATTAACAACCTTGATACATATAGAAATACGTGATTTATACAAGAATACATGATTTATACAAGAGTACGTGACTTATACAAGAATACATGATTTATACAAGATTACATGACTTATACAAGAATACATGATTTATACAAGATTACGTGACTTATACAAGAATACATGATTTATACAAGAGTACGTGATTTATACAAGAATACTTGATTTATACAAGATACATACAATGTTTTTCATACAAGGTATACAAAACGCATGAACTCGCTCAACTTTTGTTGATGTTTTCCAAAATTACATGTATTTCAGGTGACAGGATGGATCTTGGGCGCGAGGGTCATAACTAGAAGTAAATTTCCAAGTTTAGATGTCATCCACTTTTGTTGGTTTGTAACCTTTTCAGAGATTGTGTTTTAAAAACTTAAGTAACAAATGTTTGTAACACTCAAATTTTCTGAATGGATGAACATCGTTTGAATCATGTAGTTGTTTATTATGATTGAATGCAATGATATTAAACCAGTCACACATCGTACGCTTCCGCAAAAGTCAGGGTGTGACAATTTGGTATCAGAGCTTCGATTGTAGTGAACTAGGATTCCTTCTCGAGTCTAGACTACAATCACTAGAATTCTCTCACAAAAACATTTTACCAAAAAGGTTTTCATTGCATTCACGTAAGCGCCAAGATCCACGAGTCAACCACTTTTCAAAGAAGAAATAAGACAAAGACATTAGTAGGGAAAACCCTCAAGATAAGGTGCCAACTAAAGCATAGTCTACACGAGTTAGACTTGCCAAAGACAAAATGACCCCCCCCCCCCAAAAAAAAGAATAACCGAGAGTTATACGTGATATAATGCATCGAATTGCCTGTTTATGCTAAGTAACATATTTGTTTACTGATATATACATACGAATAAGTGTATGGAATGATCACAGACGTGAATGAGATACCTTCGAATTCGACTCCTATTATTGTACTTACTCGCACGATGAAGCTATCGACCTCGCGTACTTTGCAAAGCTCATGGCTGGAGTGATTACCAAGCAAGACTCTGAGCTTGCTTCCGTAGAGATGGCTGCTCTTCCCTCTCGATCGTGAAGGTACCTGACTACGGTAGTGATGACGAGGCAGAGGCGGCAACCTTGAACAAATACTTAATCAGCAGGACGAGATCCCTACGGCTTTTGTAAAGCAAGATTGACAACACACTTGACAAGAAAAGGGAGACGAAGTATCCATCCTGAAGCTGCCCCTCCAACTATTAGGAATTCCCTTTATTCCTATTTCATTTAATCATCGTGCCTATTCGCGCGTAATGATAACGAGTGTTAGCACGTGGACCACTGCAAGGGTCCTTTCCATGACGGAGATATAAGGACAGTAGTGTCCCCTCCTTGAGTAATCATCTGCTTGGACGAGGGGAAAATTAGGGTGACTGTGCAAGACAACTTATTATTACGGGGGCCCACATAATAACAACTTGTAGTGCATGGAAATCCTGATGGACTCTGCGGGTCAGGTTAAAGATTACCATCCCTCCAAAAATAATCTATAGGTGTTCACACCTTCTTCTGGTAGAACGATACATAGACCATTGCTTTAGCACTTCATAGAGTAGGAAACCTGTCCTTGCCTACTTCGTGCCTGACACTTCTACCGGTGTACGAGACGTTTGAGAACCGATATATAAGCGAGTGAAGATGGATAACATTCGGAAAGATTCAGTGACGTTACGCATTCTATCACCCCTACACGAACAACCCCAACTCTGGGAAAATATACACATCGGTAAAACTAAAGACCTAAGAAAACCAATGTAGCAGGAAATAACTGAAACTTGAATGACCAAGGCGATGTAGCCTCGAGTTCATTTTTCCCATTACAAACAATAAGCCAAGTTGCCAAGCCTATGTGAAGGCTCAGTAATTGTTTCTTCGCTCATACATTATTAATTATATATGCATGTGATATTGGGTGATTACATGTTGGCTTATGGTACTATGTACCTCATAGACAATTACGGAATATTGTCTAACCCACTTCAAAGCCCCAACCATCGCAGAGGCTATAGACTTGAGTGTCACTCCTACCGAGGAAGCTCTACGCATGGGAAAATTTTAAGAATTTGAGGATAACAAGAAAAGAGACTCATGTGGAGTCATCAGGCAACACGAAGAGGAAGCCTTCAAACCTAAAGTCAAGCACCCAAGCCAGCTATGGAAGCTCTAAGACAAACAAAAGAAAGGAAGTGAACTCGCCGCGTGGCAGGAAATCTGATGGAGCCACTAATAAGGCTGGAGGTAAGATTTACTCGGGGACTAAGCCGAGGTGAGAGGAATGCACTTTCCATCATGAAGGTCGACGTTTGAGGCCTAAGTGCGGAAACTGTGGAAAAGAAGGGCACAGCAAGGACGCCTATTGGGCGAAGGATCCAGATGGAATAGATAGCATAGTACCTGGTTGCTACAAATGTGGTGAAACATGGCGCATAGGGAAGATTGCCCTAGGAAGAAACAAGCAAGGAAGGGTTTTCACGACCATAGCTCGTGAAGCACGCCAGGATCCAGGTATGGCTAAGGGTACGTTCCCTATTAAACAATCTTATGCATCCATTTTTTACTAATGCTGGCACCAACCTGTAACACCTCGAAAATTCACGTCCTATAAAGTGTTGACACGTGTCATAATGTTTGAACTTGTGAAAGAATGTTATAGAAGGACTAAAGTTGACAATCATAGAAAGTATGTGAATATACGTATTCTAAGTGTCAACTGTGAATAAATATAATGTACATTAACCCTATATGATGTTAATAACGTCCAACGAATAAATCATGGATCATGCGAAGCTAAAAGTGAGAGATTACAAACTACAGGGGTTAAATGTGTCAACATGTTTAAGTTATACCTCTGAGTGACCTTTTGACAAACCCGAAGCTTTGTAACTGTTAAACATGCTCACTAGAATGCACGATATAAATTTCATAAAGTTTCGTAATCGTATGAGAAAGTTATGATCAAATTCGTGTACGAGGGGTTAAAGCGTTAACATTGAAAGTTAAGACTTTTCGGGTTAACCGGAAGTGTCCAGGGACTTGGCAAGGTGGGCACAAGTCCTAAAGCCCTTGTGGGTAAATATAAGGGAGTCAAATTGCAAGAAATAATGCTAGTTGACCTTCCGAAGAGCCAAGGGACAAGATGTGGAAGCTTGAAAATGCTTTTGGCTGATCAGAGGGGCCAGGCGGCCCGCTTCAACATAACCACCACCCTCAGGCGGGCCGCATCAGACCGCCAGAAGCAGAAAAACAGGCAGCGGCCTGTTATGCGCAATTTTAACCAATCTGGCCGGTATTTCTCACTTATGGACGACCCCTAGGCATCCCCTAAACACTAGAAACAAGGAAATGGCCTTTAATCGCCTTATTAAGCGTTTTTAACGCATAGTATGTATTAAAACTATATTAAACATACCCGGGTTGATACCTACTGATATTTTAGGCAAATTAGAATGTTTTAACAGTAAGCAAAGGTTGATTAACTCAGACTCCAGTTTTGAGCTTTTCGGCTTATGTAAAATTACCAAAATGCCCCTACGTGCATAGTTTGGTTATAATTGATAAATTTTACATATATACTTTATCCTACTGATATAACTTAGTAAATTGAGTATATTTGCTGTTTACATCAGACCTGTAACTCAGCTTGTTACTTAAACTCTTTTATAAACTTTTAAATGACCAAACTACCCCTACGAGGCCTAGTTTGTGTTTAAATACGTTTCGAGCATAATGAAAGACATTTTACTGATGTCACAACATAATTGAGGCATAATTAACTTAGGAAACCTGTATATGGCTCTCATGAATACCTGTCACGCATATTACGCGTACGGTTCGGTTTATGTAACAAGTTTACATAAGTTAGCCGAAACGGGTCAAACCATATCGGTTTTATCTCAAAAATCCAGAATGTGTATGAAATACCCATATTAAGCAAGTCTCTGAACTTGTCGGGTCTAAATCACATTCTATCCGGTCTTCGCTTAATCATGCGTTTGAACCGTATTTTTCAGTAAGACTAACCGGTCTAAGCTTAGGCTTAATTAAAGACCCGTTAGCATCCTAATTGGTTATTTATACCATCATTCCAGACTAGAGCCTTCCGGTAAATGGTACCTACGCTTACTTAAGTGAATACGGCTGAGTTATTAGATTCTTGCTATTTAAGACAGGAGCTAGCTCAGGTAAATACTCTTAACTTATTTTCCCTATACGGGCTTGGGATACGGCACTATAAAAGTACCGCTTGGTCGGGTGTGTAGTTATTTAAATCATATTGTGATTGATGTACTTACAACCCGTTTAATATGTATTATTTGGTGTATGGCCTTTGGGGGTTAATGACCATGTCCCGGATATCCTTGGCATCATTTTACGAAATGGCCACGACCTAAGCACGGGGTGTAGGCATACACCTGACAGCTGCATTATGTAAAAACTGGTAATCCACTCCGAGGTATCATCCTTGTGGGCATTATACCTGTGGCGTGTCAGTTAATCTAGTCCGGCCCTAACGGACGACAAATAAGTAAAACTGTATACAAGATTATATACAAATAATTTTCCCAAGTATAAAAGGTTAATTTTGCCTCTGTGCATTTTAATCAAATTATAAAAGATATTTTTGTGCCACGTGCATCCAAATCAATTTTCTTAAACTCTTTTCAAATGAGTCAGTTGAGTGTATTTACCAGTGAAAACTGACGTATTTTCCAAAAAGGTTAAGTGACAGGTACTGAACGAAATTGGCTGGAACTTAAGAAACTGCTTGGCCCAGTTTCAAGTAGAATAGACGTTCCGTATTCTTTAGAAATGGGCATATAGAAGGATAGTTTAAACAGATGAAGCAATTAAGGATTGTATTTTGGGATTCAGAAGGCCGAAACCTCCTGTTACCATTGAATTGGGAAGTTTTGATAGTCAGCATGGATTGGACATTCAAGCATAGAAGTCGTTCGATATAAGGAAAATCAGTTGTATCCCTCTTGCGAATGATGAAACATTTATGGTACACAACCCTCTTGCAATAGGTGCAAGGGTGCTAGACCCCATGAGGAAGCAGATCTGCGACCCCTCTCATTGATCAAAAGCAACACTGAAACATCTCCGAATAGACTGCAAAGCCTTCCTAGCTCATGATGCCGACAAGGAGACCTAAGAGCTGGAGCTAAAAGACAACCCGTGGTGGAGGAATTCCCAGAAGCCTTTCCTGAAGACTTGCCAAGAATACCCCCCCCAACGACAAGAGAAGTTTAAGATGAACCTCGAACCAGAAGCGGCACCAGTGACAAGATGACGCCTTACCAAATAGTTTCATCCGCGAAGCATGAGCTTTCGATATAACTGCAAGTGCTACTAGACAGAAGGAATCAAGGACATGACATCCTTAGCTAAGGACATAAGGAGAAAGTTAACAGTCTCCATTTTGCATAAACTCCAGAGAACTGGATATCAAGGATTGGTATCCTTCACCGAGAATTAATGACATGAACAGACCGATTGTAAGGTTCCAGTTACCCCCCAAAGATCGACTTGAGGACGGGATGCCCTCAACTGTGAATACAAGAAGGAAATATCCCTAAAACGACCTTTAGGATTCGCTTCGAGCATTACGAGTTCCTCATCGTACCAATTGGCTTAGCACATGCATCGACAATATTCATGGACCTCACGAATCGAACATGTAAGCCATACCTGGATAAATCATGATTATACTTATTGACTACATTCTTATATGGCCAACGACCAAGGAATGTCATGAACAACAGCTGCAATTTTCCTTGCAACTCTTAGAGAAGAACAGTTATGTGCTTTGATGATGAAAAGCGGATTTCAAATTCACGAAGTGAGAACTTTAAAATACATGGTGGATAAGAACGAAATTCATGCCACCCCTGCAACCAAGAGCTAAGGAGCTAGAGTTGCAATTATGTGACGTTTCTCGACGAAGTCTTGATTGCACATCGATGCGACAAGACCACAACGTTGCATACGCGGCACATTAATTGAGGAAGCATAAGAATAAACCATGATCTAGATACAGTAATTGCGCGCCACAAATTTGACATCACTACCAGAAAGAAAACGTTGCGCGATCTTTACTAATCACAAGGGTTGCAGCACACCGATGATCGTAAGAACTTGAATATGAACTGAGCTGCTGAACGATGCAGACTTTATGGACGTGATACGTGCTTGTGTGAGAAACTTTGATGAAAAGTCGGAACACTCACTTACCCTTAGTGAAGTTTTCCTACAACAGTACTTGTCACACCACCATTTAAACCGCTCCGTGTGAAGCTTTAGATGGAACATAATAAGTTAATCCCCGTCATGTTGAATGGAGACCGGAGATAAACAATCTACTGGCCCGAGTTGGTCCAGGAAAAACTAGAGGCAAGATCATTCAGATATATCGAGACAGCCCGTGGAATACAGAAAGATTTCGCCGATGAGCGGCAGAAAATCGTAAGAATTTGAAATAAGAAGTATGGCTTTAATGGGAGCTTCGCCTAGAGAAGGTGTGATGTGATTTGGAAAACGTAAAGGTTGGACCCCGATGTAGGGATCGAAACCATTGTTCACATGATGAAACTTCCAGAAAAAGATCTGTAGTGATCGCGATACATTCCGTGTGTCTCGAGGAGTCTGACTCAAGGAACAGTCGTTGTTCCCACAAATAAGATTCATGTCAATGACAAATGACAAGATCACTATAAAACCTGTTAAGGTTTCGGACCAAGAGTCCACATTACTATAGAACCTGTTAAGGTTTCGGACCAAGAGTCCACAAGACACAAAAAAGACATAATTGATTTACTTGAGTACGATAGAATACATGACATGAGAACATGAAGACAAATTTTGAATATAAGTGACCGCGTTTGATTCACAACTCCCGTGCGACCGATGGCATCGCTTGAATTTCGGGACGAAATTCTTTTAACGGGTGGAGACTGTGATAACTGTCGCTTTTCCGTACATTTCGTACACTAAATAAACAGTAATCTGTGCTTTTATGACTGTGCATGATCTAGTTTACCAGACAAATAAATTTCTGATTTCCATGCAAGTGAATTCATGCACGTTTTATACTACAAGAATTACTTTATGCATTAATTAACAGCGTTGCGTCAGAAATACTAGTAAACTCACCGGTAAGACACATTGTGTCAACAAATCTGCAGAAAGCAGTTAAACAATAGAATTGGAGCCTAGGTGTAGGTCCAACGACAAGAATACATTAAAACCCAAGAGTACATACAAGGGTTAACATATAGACTTTCCGGAAGCTAAAATACACACTAAAAAGCACCCGAAACGCACTTTAAGTGCAGAATTTTATTAAATTCAGCTATAAATCAGCTTTTAACACGTAAATATTATGCAAAATTCATGATTTGTCATTCAGAATACTTCCCTAAGTGTCGGTAATTGAAAGTGTTACAAAAGGGCACTTGAAGGACACTAAACGGTGCAATTTAGCACTTTAACGAACCGGTATTTAACCGAACAACCGGACATTACCCTGAACATTAAAATATTACTAGAAGCATTGTTTTAATGTTTCTGAACTAGTTATGGTCCCCGAACACCATAACACCCCTTATAACGTAATAACACATCAAGTTCCTAAACTTTACACTTGAAAGCTTACTTATTCATGTAATTAGGAAATGAAATTTACACTTTGCCCCCCTCTACATGTGGACGGTCACCTTAGTAGGCCCCACTCTTGATCTTGTGAGATCTTACGAAATCCTCTAAAATCTTGCCAAGATATTCCATGATCTTCCTTGGATCCTACATGATTTTGCAAAGATCTTTGAAGATATGAAATGGTTAAAAGTTACAACTAGACCCCTCCATATCCTAATAAAAAAATCGGCCATGTGCTTAATTAAAGATTTGGTTGATTTGTTTAATTGATCTTGCTTGATTCACTAGTAGATATGGTCATGTACTTAGGGAACACATGATCCTTTGGATAAAGAATAAGCATGATATAAGGAGACCACCATTCCCACTTTCTTTTACACACTTCACTCATCAACTTCTCCTCCTCCCTTGCCCTCTATCTTCGGTCGAACACCCCAAGCACACCACCATCTGCATCGAATCTTGTTCATCCATTCCAAGCTCCTCACAAGGTGTAAGAAGCAAGGTTAGAAGTCTTGGAACCCTCGGAACTTGAAGGACCTCCCTTTCTAGCTTTTATCCACTCGATTTCTTCATTGTTTCTTCCCTAGCTTGAAGCTAGTAGTAAGCTTCTTGTAACCCTTGTTACTTCATATTTTTAGTGGATAAAAGATATATTATGTTGAAATAACAAGAACACTAATGAACATACACATGAATCATGAAACATAAAGCTTGTAATATGATGAAATAGTGTTTAAATGATATTGTTTGGTGCTTGAATGATATATGATAGTTGATTACTAGAGATGAGGATGTTAATCTTCACATGAAGCTTGCTAGATTGTGATTAAACACATGATCTAGCAAGATTAAGAGATGATTATGTGTTTACACAAAGATGATCATCTTCTTGATTAAACATGAACTTGAAAGTAAAATGATTTTTAAACAAAGTAAACTAGTGAACTTGTAAATCCAAGATTTATGAATGATTTTCCAAGAAAACCAAGTTTAAAATATGATTTTTAGAAGATCTTGGTTTTTACTCAAACCTACACTATGTTTAGTAGAAAAACAAGTGTATAAACACTTATGAAACAAGAAAAATACAAAAGGAATATT
Source organism: Helianthus tuberosus (assembly GCA_030545235.1). Lineage (NCBI taxonomy): Eukaryota > Viridiplantae > Streptophyta > Magnoliopsida > Asterales > Asteraceae > Helianthus > Helianthus tuberosus. The sequence goes on along the minus strand of CM060410.1, from coordinate 143,010,477 downwards.
TTTAGAAAAATCATCTTACAAGTTGTAGATGACTAAATCCTTCAAGAATGAGATTTACAAACAAACAACCATGTTTTTAAGGGTAACTAAACCTACTAAATAACATGGTAAGTTACTTCAAGTTTTTACAAAAACTTCAAGTTCATGATATAGTGTGATTTACATGATTTTTGGCTTGTGGTAAGTCTTAATTAAGTTGTTGATTGATGAGATGATTTTAAAAGAAAATAAACACATGTTTTGAAAACATGGGAAACCTCCATTTTTAGGGGAAACTCTGTCAAAATTTCTATAAAATTTTGACACTTAGAAAAATATAAGTTTTGAGAAACTTATTCCCTAAAAATGTATCTAAAAATATTTACCAAGGTTTCCCTAATTTTTGTGTAAACTTCAAGTAAAGAAATGATGATTTCTTCAAGACTAAAATTGATATTAAGTATGTATATTTTTTTAGAAAAAATATATATATTTATTGATCACCAAATTTTGTGCTAAGTGTATGTAGTATGCATTATACATGATAGTGTATTAGGACTTGAAAATACACTAAGTACTCCTAAGAAATAAAAATACAAAAATACACATACAACATGCTTAGACAAATACAAGAAAATATATTGTGAAAATATATTCTTTCATAGAATAAATAACTTGGTCAAGTTATGAACATGAAATAAAGTTTCGAACAAAATACATAATTCGGGTGAAAAATACAAGATACTTATATTTATTTTTGAGAAAATAATATAAGTAAGACACATAGTTAAAAATATAAATTATTTTTAACACACAAAGAACAAATACATAAAAGATGGTGACTTGTACTTGTGCGATACAAGTCTAGTGACTAACGTTAATGAAACACGTTTAGGTCACGACGCTAGATAAGCAAAAACCGGTGAAGTTTACTGCGCAAGGAACGCAAAGTAGTGAGTTCATGCTCCCCCTTTTCTTTTAACTGTTTTCAGTTTTATAACTTCGGGGGTGAAATACATGTTACAAATGTTACAATGTTTATAAATGGTGTGATACAAAAACAAGAAGCACTCTTGGTGAGAACGAGTACCAAGTATGATGCGTTTTAAGGAATGATACGAGAAATGATACGAGAAGTAATACGAGAAATGATACGAGAAATCGTGTCACGAATAGGGTACCATAAGCACCATTAGTCAACAATATAACTAGACCGCAGAACAAAAGGTTAGATCTAACGGGTTTCGGGCAACCACACTCTTGGTGAGAACGAGTACCAAGTAGTGCTTTTGTGTCTCAGAATCGACAACTAGAAAAATGCCTATGGTTTGGATGCTTCCTATGTCGTGTCACATGTTATTGGCCTTGCAACCCATTAACAACCTTGATACATACAGAAATACGTGATTTATACAAGAATACATGATTTATACAAGAGTACGTGACTTATACAAGAATACATGATTTATACAAGATTACGTGACTTATACAAGAATACATGATTTATACAAGATTACGTGACTTATACAAGAATACATGATTTATACAAGAGTACGTGATTTATACAAGAATACTTGATTTATACAAGATATATACCATGTTTTTCATACAAGGTATACAAAACGCATGAACTTGCTCAACTTTTGTTGATGTTTTCCAAAATTACATGTATTTCAGGTGACATGATGGATCTTGGGCGCGAGGGTCATAACTAGAAGTAAATTTCCAAGTTTAGATGTCATCCACTTTTGTTGGTTTGTAACCTATTCAGAGATTGTGTTTTAAAAACTTAAGTAACAAATGTTTGTAACACTCAAATTTTCTGAATGGATGAACATCGTTTTAATCATGTAGTTGTTTATTATGATTGAATGCAATGATATTAAACCAGTCACACATCGTACGCTTCCGCAAAAGTCAGGGTGTGACATTCAGTACTTAGACAGACGTGATGTTAAGACACAGAATGAGCCCGAAATCAAGTGTTACGCTAGAATAGTATGTAGGAAAGTAGGGATTACAAAACTGCCTTCCTAGTGATGATTTAGGTGCCGAAAAGTGCCAGAAACACACTAAAACTGTAGAATTCTGCAGAAAATAACCAAATTCAGCCATTTTCAACATTTTAACAACTAAATATAATGCAGAAATATGGGTTAATGGTCTAGAATACCTATATAGGTGTCGCGAATCAAAACTGTCATAAAAGACAACATAAAGCACACTAAACTGCGCAATTTAGCACTTTAACGAACCGGTAACCAACCGAACAACCGGACACTACCCGAAACACCAAATTTTCACTAGAAGCACCGTTTTAGTGTTGTGAAGCTAGTTATGGTCACTGAACATCATATTACACCTTATAAACATTAAACACCTAAATCCCTAATTATAATACTTGGAATCTAACTAGAATGAGGCAACTAGCAATTTAAATGAAACCAACACCCCCCCCCCCATATGGACGGTTAGGGGACAAGGGTCCCACTTGGGGTTTCTTTAATATATTTTTATTTGATTTGTTGAGATATTGAGAAACATAAGAACCAAAAGACTTAAACATGTTGGATAATTTCTTTATAAACCACAAAGCTTTACCATAACCATTACTCATCACCATCAACACACCAAAACTCTTCCTTCCTTCCTCCATACTTACAGCCCAAATCATCATCACAACACCTCCATTATCTAGCTTCAATCCACACATTCTAAGCATATCACAAGGTGTAAGAAGCATAACTAAGAAGGTGGGAAGCATCAAAAGTGGAAGGACCTTCACATAGAGCTTTTATCCACCTAGTTTATCATCTTTATCATCTTGAGTTCTTCCCTAGCCTTGTGCTAGTAGTAAACCCCTTTGTAACTTGATTTTATTTCTTATTTAGATGGTTAAAAGAGTTTGTATATGATTAATCATGAAGATCATGAAGAAACAAGAAGACGAACTTTAACATAAAGCTAAATAACATGAAATCTAAGTTGATTAAGTGTATGTATGAAACTTGGTTGTGGATTTCTTTTGTTTATGATATTGATCATCATAATAACCTTACAAGATGATGATTAAACACATGATCTAGCAAATATAAGGATGGATCTTGAAGAAATCATAATGATCATCCTTTATGTGAATCATGAACTTGAAAATGAAGTTGTTTTAGAGTATGATGATGATTGATACATGTTAAAAGTCTTGTAAATGGATGATTTCAAAAAAATAATTTTCTCAAGAAACCAAGTTTATTTACAAGATTTACAAAGTCATAATTTCTAAGGAATCTAATAATATTTTTAGTACTAAATCAAGACTAGAAGCATGATTGTAACAAGAAAAATACAAAGGAATTATTTTTAGAAAAATCATCTTATAAGTTGTGAAAGACTAAATTTTTCAAGAATGATATTTATGAACAAAGAAACATGTTTTAAAAGGTAACTAAGTCTTACTAAATAACATAGTAAGTTACTACAAGTTTTTAAACACCTAGAAAAATATTTTTAAACAAGTATTTATAAGTAAATTTTAACCATGGTTTTTCATATAAAATTTGCCATAATTTTCGTTACAAAAATTACAAATATTGGAGGTTGTTTTTGATAAATAAAAGTGCCTGAGTATATATTTAGGGATATATATTTAGATGTCACAGTTCGTGTGATTACTTGTATATTATATGTATTAGTTATATTATTTTAGGACTTGAAATAATATAACTTACCAAAATACCAAGAATTATAATACAAAATATTACCAAAATTCCAAGAAAACAAATATATAATTTATACCCAAAGAGTTGACAAACCGAACAAGGAATATGGATTACATATATATAAATTCCGGAATTAAGTTCATATATATTTTGACAAATAAGTTAAGCGGTATTTTGGAGATCAAAGAAACGAAAATTATAATTTTTACAAGTGTTACAAAAATATATCATATTTTTGTCAAATAGAAAATACATTATTTTTTAGTGGAGAAAGATAAATATATTTTCTTGAACAATTACAAGATATACTATTTTTGGAGAAAATATATATTTTCTTAAACAAATTAACAATATATTATTCTTGGGGTGAAAAATGGATTTATATATATATTTTTAAGTTAATCTTCAAAATATATTATTTTTGGGGTTTATATGAAGGTATAATTATTTTTGCCAAGGAAGAATTGCAAATAATTTTCCATAAAAGTTTTCTTAAAATATATATATTTTAAGAATACAAATTGGTGATTTTTATTGGTTAAAAATAATATTCCGAAAAATGTAAATACAAAAATTAAGTATAAGAATACTTAATAAATACAAGAAAATATGTATTCACGTACGTACGAATACACACCGGAATACACCACAAATACTTGACAAAATACACAAGGATAATTATACCCATACTTGGGAAATATCCATAAGAAGAATTACAAAACGAACTAAGACAAACATATATTATTTTGTCAATTTTCCAAATAAATGGATGAATATAATTTAAGTTAAAATATTATTATTTTAACTAATAATTATATACTTTGAAATTATATAATGTACATCAATGATGTAACTCAAAACATACCAAGATTTCCAAAACAAGTCTTAATGAACAACTAAGACAAAGAGTCGTTACACGACCTAAACATCTAATAAAACATGGCACGTCTGTTGGTAGTTGTACGACTCGTAGGAGGACCTTTGAATATACGAGACAGCTGGACGCAAACTTGTGAGTTCATGTCCCCCTTTTCTCTTAACTGTTTTCGGATTTATAACTCTCGGGGTGGAATACATGTTACATATGTTTCAATGGTATGATTTGGCTATGAAATGAACTATTAGATCATGTGAGCATAGGCTGAAACTGAAATGCCAATAACTCTCATAAGATTCATGCACAAAGGTTAGATTTCACGGGTATGGCCGAGCCCCACTCATGGTCCTTATGTGGCCACTTAGAGTGCTTTAGTGTCCCAGTCGAGGTGACTCGGCAACAGTCAAGGTGAATTTGACACAGTCGAGGGGAATTAGACACAGTCGAGGAGATTCGAAAACGACAAAAGCCTACTCATATTGAGTACTCCCTCTGTCTTTACATATATTAATGTCCTTGCAAAACATTAATTGATCTGTTCATAGACTCTTTTCATACCTGTTTTCAAAGGAGTCTCTCAAATGTTTACAAGCTTATCAGTACTCATACAAAGCGCATGAACGCGCTCAACTTTTGTTGATGTTTTCAAAATTACATGTATTTCAGGAAACAAGTTGGATCTTGGGTGCTGGTGTCATCACTAGATGTAGATTTCAAGTTTAGATGTCATCCACTTTTGTTGGTTTGTAACTTAATCAAAGGTTGTGTTGTTTGAAACTTAAATGACTGGTGTTTGTAATGTTTTGAACTTTATGAATGGATGAACATCATTTTGATCACATAGTTGTTTATTATAATCGCATGCAATGAGAACCAATCAAGTCACACGCACACGCTTCCGCAAAAGTCAGGGTGTGACAGTTTGGTATCAGAGCTTCGATTGTTGTGAACTAGGATTCCTTCTCGAGTCTAGATTACAATCACTAGGACTCTCCCACGAAAATAATTTTACAAAAATGGTTTTTTATTGCATTTACAAAAGCGTCAAGATCCATGAGTCAAACATTTTTCAAAGAAAAGACAAGGCAAGGACATTAGTAGGGAGGATAATACCCCAAATTAAAGTGCCAATTGAGGTATAGTCTTTGTGAGATAGACTTACCAAAGACAAAATGACCCCCCGAAAGGATAAACGAGAGTTATATGTGTCATGATGCATCTATTTGCCTGTTTATACAAAGTAACATATTTATTCATTAATATATATGTGTATAAGTGTACGGAATAATTATTAACGTGAACAAGATACCTTCGACTCCGAATCCTATTATTGTTCTTGACTCGCACGATGAAACTATCAACCTCACGTTTATTGCGAAGCTCATGGCTGGAGTGATTTCCAAACAAGATCTTGAGCTTGTTTTCGTAGAAGATGGTTGCTCTTCCCTCTTGAATGCGAATGTGCCTGACTACGGTAGTGACGGCGAGGTGGAGGAGGCAACCTTGGATAACAACCTTATTAGCAGGACGAGGTCCCTGTGGCCTTTGTGAAACACGATTTGTCACACCCCCAAAATCCACCTGCGGAGTACTACCGCTTGGAGGCGTGACTGACCAGGATCCAGCCACCAATCATATTGAACAAGCATATAAGTAGTTATAAAATCCAACCAATACAACTGGTGTCCGAACAAAACATAATTTAAGTTGCAAGCGGAAGCATAATGTTTAAAACCATAACAAAAGTTTAATTGTTCCAAAGTTTAACATGGCACACAGCTGTCCATGTCCCACAACGACTCTCTTCCATGCAAGCTCCAGTTAAGTACCTATTGACCTGCAAAGCATGTAGTAACGAGTCAACAACAAGTTGAGTGAGTTCACGGTTGGGTGTTCGTTTTAAGTTGATTCGAAAACAGTTTCCTTTAGCTGGCATCCTGCCGTGGGGGTTACCCCATAGTTGAAAAACGTGACTTGTTTATTCCCGGTTACTCTGGCAATCCAGCCGTGGGGGCTACCCCTTGTTAGTTATCTGGCATTTCGGCCGTGGGGGCTACCCCATGTATACACTAGACTCGTTACCATATCGACTGCTGACTGTAGTCATGTTTATGTGCCCTGAAACTGTCAATGTCTATCAGCATTGACGTGCCCCAGATCCATTAGTTCACGCCCGTCCTCTGCGGCACGGTGTGAGGTTTGTCAGACCTAAATAGCGCTAGCTAACTAATGACCCGCTCGCCATTGGCCCGACGATTAAGTCGATATAAAAAGGAGGGACTTCGTGATAGAGTTTTGGTCTAGTACGAGTTATCTGTCCATGAGGACGAGGAATTTATATTCCTGAACCGATGCTGTCCTACCCAAGGAGGACGAGGAACCCATGTTCCTTAACCCCATTCCCAACCCCTGGGAATCCCATGCTTTGTAGAGGGTGTGAACTCACCTTGGTTTGCTCGGCAGATACACAGAAAAGTCAATCAAGTTGTAAGTGGTCAACTACGTCCTAACATAGATACCATTCATGTCAGGTTCATATCCAAGTAGTGCACGTATGTTCTACACGTATTGTACACAAGTAACAATCATGGCATACATGTCTAGCATGGCAGTTCAACAACAGTTCGTAACAAGTTCCACAGTAACATTCACGTAACAACCAAAGTCCAAGTGTGCGGCCCAAACAGTTGGGCTCGTGATGGTATGCAAGTCCAAGTCAGTGTGCACAACATACGCATTCAATAGCACACATTAAGCCCATAAGTTCGGCCCAAACATCTAAGCCCGTAACAATGCAAGTCCAATTCAGCGAGTATGCGTACGTGGTCTCGAGTCGAGACTAGAGGTTCTCGAGTCGAGACTGCGTGATCTCGGTTAAAGCCTACGAGTTCTCGAGTCATGCATGAACTACTCGAGACTAGGTGGTCTCGAGTCGCAACCGGACCCGCAACCGTGGTCTCGACTCATGCTGTTTGTGTTGATGTTGTGTGGTCTCGAGTCGAGACTAGGGGTTCTCGACTCGCAATCTGTGTCGCAAATCTACGGTCTCGAGTTGTCATGTGGTGATCTCGAGTCGAGACTGATGGTCTCGGCTGGAACATTTGCTGATTTCCGACATTGTACTAGCCAATGGGATTTTGATTTCATGATTTGGTGTACTATCCAATGAGGTTTCACAAACATGTTTATTTGTCTAACAATTGATAAAAATGGATCAAACAACTAATTTTCAAATATTCAAGACACATTCATAACATGTTCATGTTGTTCTTCATATTATTCAAGTATTCATATTCTCATTCAAACACATTTTGCATTTTACGGACAAGAGTTATAACACCTAAACTAGATATCAAGATCATCTTGCAACAAAACATTTGTTCTATAACCTCATAAATCGGATGATCAGGATGTCGTCGATGAAGACTATAACGAACTTGTCCAGGTAAGGCTTGCAAACTCGATTCATCAAGTCCATGAAAATCGCAGGTGCGTTTGTCAGCCCGAAAGGCATGACCAAAAACTCATAGTGTCCATAACGGGTTCTAAAAGCTGTTTTGGAGATGTCCTCTTCTCGGACTCTCAGCTGGTGATATCCTGATCTCAGATCAATCTTTGAATAGTAGCTCGACCCTTGCAGCTGGTCGAACAAGTCGTCAATGCGAGGTAGAGGATAGCGATTCTTCACCGTCACCTTGTTGAGTTCCCGGTAGTCGATGCACATTCTGAAGGTACCATCTTTCTTCTTCACAAACAGAACTGGAGCTCCCCAGGGCGATGAGCTAGGACGAATAAAACCCTTATCCAAGAGTTCTTGCAGTTGCGTAGAGAGTTCTTCCAACTCTGATGGAGCTAAACGATAAGGTGCACGAGCTATGGGCGCAGCTCCAGGAGCTAGTTCAATCTGAAACTGGCGATGAGGCGGAAGACCAGGTAATTCCTCAGGAAATACCTCAGGATAGTCGCGTACAATCGGAAAATCTTCTAGCTTCTTCTCTTTCTCCGAGGTGTCAGTAACGAGAGCCAAAATGGCGATGTGACCCTTTCTCAAATACTTTTGGGCCTTAAGGAGAGAGCTGACGTTCTCAACAGCACTCCTCCTGTCGCCACGAATCATGAGAGGTTCACCACTGGAACCAGGAATACGAACAACCTTCTCGTTGCAAAGAATCTCTGCTCGGTGTTGGGATAACCAATCCATCCCAATGACAACGTCGAAACTACCCAAGACGATAGGGATGAGGTCGATAGAGAAGGTCTGGTTAGCAAGAACAAGTTTACAACCCTTGACTACGTGTGTGGCCTCTAATCTCTTACCATTTGCTAGCTCTACAGTGTGCTTGTTGTTCAAAGGTGTTGGAATACGCTTAAGCATTCGACTAACTTCTAGTGACATGTAGCTAGTATCGGCACCCGAATCAAACAAAACTGTAACATAAAAGTCGTCGAGAAGGAACTTACCCGCCACAACATTGGGGTCATTCCTTGCTTCACCTTGGCCAATCACGAACGCCCGCCCCCTGGCACCATTGTTGTTGTTGTTCCCATTGTTACCATTCCCCTGATTGTTGTTATTGTTGTTGTTGTTGTTCTGGTTCCTGTTCAGCTGGGGGCAATCCCTCTTGAAATGGCCTTCAGCTCCACACTGAAAGCACCCTTTGTTATCACCTTGCTGCTGCTGCTGGCGCTGGTTCTGTGGGGCCTGTTATTGACGATTCTGGTTTGCGGGGTATAAGCTCCTGCAATCCTTTGCAGCGTGACCTGGCTTGTTGCACCGATGACAGTTGCCCCTGGTGCATGGCCCGCTGTGGTGTAGGCTGCAACGATTGCATTTGGGGTGATTCCCTTTGTACCCACCATGACTTTGACCACCAGATGATTGCTGACTAAGGCTCTTGTAGTCATCAGTCTTTCTCTGCTGAGACTGGGACTGAACAGAAGTCGAACCCTTACTTGAAGTCCCATCCCATTTCCGTTTGTTGTCACTAGGGACACCAGAAGTAGTTGCAGCACCTATGCGCTTTGGTAACCTGTTCTGCTCCACCGCCTGATCCGTGAGACGGTGTGCCAACTGAACAACCTGCTGGATAGTGGCGAGGTTTGCTGAAGTCACATGACTTTGGATTTCCGGCACCAAGCCCTTGAGAAAAAGTTCAATTCGCTTAATTGGATGGTCCACCATAGTAGGACACAGTAAGGCAAGCTCATTCGACCTCTTGGTATACGCCTCAATTTCTGACCCCGTCATCTTGAGGTTGAAGAACTCGACTTCTAGCTTATGAATGTCATCACGACTGCAGTACTTCTCCTTGATCATCTCCTTAAAAGTTTCCCATGGGGTGGCGTTGGCAGCGACCAACCCCAGCATTTGGACCTGAGCGTTCCACCATGTGAGGTCTAAACCCTCGAGAGCACCGGTAGCATACTTCACCCTGCGCGCCTCAGGGCATTCACACATTTCGAAAACTGACTCGAGCTTCTCAAACCAATGGAGGAGACCTACTGCTCCTTCAGTGCCACTAAAAGTAGTTGGTCGGCAGTCCATAAAAGTTTTAAAAGTGCACACAGGTGGCTGAGCATGTTGACCTATTATGGGCGAAAGAAAGACAGAGTTTAACACAAAGGTTGGTTCACGAGAGTAGGATTCTAAAGATCCTAGAATGAGTTTGGACTGCAGGATATACCTCCTGCGTGTGCAGCTGCAAGTGCCGCAGCAACTTGTTCGTTAATCAGAGCCATCAACTGGGCTTGTGTAATGTTAATGCGTCCAGACATGATCTTCATATCAAGAGGAACGTGAGTGAGAGGGGTTCGCGAAAATGCGATGACAGAAGTGAGTAAGCACACATGTGTTCAAGCAACAGTAGTTATACTAACCCAGCATACCATGAGCAATGTACTATGTAACTAACAAGTAGGCAATATATACATAGATCATATCACCTAGAATGTCGAGCCTTGCATGTGGAGTGAAGCGTCGTTTTGGACCGTTGAGCACTGTACAGGTTATAGTCTGATTTTAATAAAACTTTTCCCTTATTAAAACCAAGTTCTCTATAACCAATGGCTCTGATACCAATTTGTCACACCCCCAAAATCCACCTGCGGAGTACTACCGCTTGGAGGCGTGACTGACCAGGATCCAGCCACCAATCATATTGAACAAGCATATAAGTAGTTATAAAATCCAACCAATACAACTGGTGTCCGAACAAAACACAATTTAAGTTGCAAGCGGAAGCATAATGTTTAAAACCATAACAAAAGTTTAATTGTTCCAAAGTTTAACATGGCACACAGCTGTCCATGTCCCACAACGACTCTCTTCCATGCAAGCTCCAGTTAAGTACCTATTGACCTGCAAAGCATGTAGTAACGAGTCAACAACAAGTTGAGTGAGTTCACGGTTGGGTGTTCGTTTTAAGTTGATTCGAAAACAGTTTCCTTTAGCTGGCATCCTGCCGTGGGGGTTACCCCATAATTGAAAAACGTGACTTGTTTATTCCCGGTTACTCTGGCAATCCAGCCGTGGGGGCTACCCCTTGTTAGTTATCTGGCATTTCGGCTGTGGGGGCTACCCCATGTATACACTAGACTCGTTACCATATCGACTGCTGACTGTAGTCATGTTTATGTGCCCTGAAACTGTCAATGTCTATCAGCATTGATGTGCCCCAGATCCATTAGTTCACGCCCGTCCTCTGCGGCACGGTGTGAGGTTTGTCAGACCTAAATAGCGCTATCTAACTAATGACCCGCTCGCCATTGGCCCGGCGATTAAGTCGATATAAAAAGGAGGGACTTCGTGATAGAGTTATGGTCTAGTACGAGTAATCTGTCCATGAGGACGAGGAATTTATATTCCTGAACCGATGCTGTCCTACCCAAGGAGGACGAGGAACCCATGTTCCTTAACCCCATTCCCAACCCCTGGGAATCCCATGCTTTGTAGAGGGTGTGAACTCACCTTGGTTTGCTCGGCAGATACACAGAAAAGTCATTCAAGTTGTAAGTGGTCAACTACGTCCTAACATAGATACCATTCATGTCAGGTTCATATCCAAGTAGTGCACGTATGTTCTACACGTATTGTACACAAGTAACAATCATGGCATGCAAGTCCAAGTCAGTGTGCACAACATACGCATTCAATAGCACACATGAAGCCCATAAGTTCGGCCCAAACATCTAAGCCCGTAACAATGCAAGTCCAATTCAGCGAGTATGCGTACATGGTCTCGAGTCGAGACTAGAGGTTCTTGAGTCGAGACTGCGCGATCTCGGTTAAAGCCTACGAGTTCTCGAGTCATGCATGAACTAATCGAGACTAGGTGGTCTCGAGTCGCAACCGGACCCACAACCGTGGTCTCGAGTCATGCTGTTTGTGTTGATGTTGTGTGGTCTCGAGTCGAGACTAGGGGTTCTCGACTCACAATCTGTGTCGCAAATCTACGGTCTCGAGTTGTCATGTGGTGATCTCGAGTCGAGACTGAAGGTCTCGGCTGGAACATTTGCTGATTTCCGACATTGTACTAGCCAATGGGATTTTGATTTCATGATTTGGTGTACTATCCAATGAGGTTTCACAAACATGTTTATTTGTCTAACAATTGATAAAATTGGATCAAACAACTAATTTTCAAATATTCAAGACACATTCATAACATGTTCATGTTGTTCTTCATATTATTCAAGTATTCATATTCTCATTCAAACACATTTTGCATTTTACGGACAAGAGTTATAACACCTAAACTAGATATCAAGATCATCTTGCAACAAAACATTTGTTCTATAACCTCATAAATCGGATGATCCTTATCATTATTTTATCACACAAAAATCTATACTTTTTACTAAAGAAGTCATGTTCATCATCAATGTTGTAACTAAACATGTATTGTCTAACCACCAAGAACTCATTAAATCCACCAACACCTTTGTCATATTCAAACAATAGCCACGGTGCATATTATCGCATAGTCAATACCCTAATCATGTATAAGACTTAACAAGTAAACATATGATCATATGACTTCATCATACATAACTATCAACCGAAACATATCATTTTCAACCGAAATATCACACATAAGATAAGTCACTAACCGGTTAGGTTTTCAAGGGAGATCTTAAGCTTGAACCGTGAGCTCTTGTGTCGCCACCGGTTGAATCCGAAAGGAGAGGAGAGAAGACTTGTGCCTCTAGGGTTTTAGTGAGAGAGAATGTAGGAGGGTATGTGTGAGAGTGAGTGTGGGTTGCCCAAAGAATGGCAAAGTTGGCTAGGAGCATGATATATATACTAGCTCTAAGTTGGTTCACCCTAGTGGGTTTTCGAGTGGGGTGAGGAGGGACATGGCCCAACCGGCCCAACAGTTACACTATTCACTCGAGACCGCATGGTCTCGAGTCGGGTTCTCGTGTCTCGGGTCGCATACATACAAGCATACATATGAACATAACACATAATCACATAGGATGTTCACTTATATCATTAAACCAACAAGTTAACTAGTCACATAACGTTCAAGCATGTTACAACGAAAAGTTCTAAATTTAGAGTTGTCACACGATTGACAACACTCTTGTCCAGAAAACGAAGATGAGGTACTCATCTTATTCCGATTACGTCTAAGCATCGTGCCTATTCGCACGTAACGATAACAGATATTAGCGCGTGGACCACCGCAATGGTCCTTCCCATGTCGGAGGTATAAGGACGGTAGTGTCCTCTCTTTGGTTGATCATCTGCTTTGAACGAGGGAAAATTGGGGTGACCATGCAAGACAATTTATTATTACGGGGGTCCACTTAATAACAACTTGTCGTGCATAGGGAATCCTGGTGGACTCTGCGGGTCAAGCTAATGATCACCATCCATCCAAAAATTTCTAAGTGTTCACACCTTCAGCTAATAGAACAATACCTAGATAGTTGCTATAGCACTCTACAAAGTAGGAAATCTGTCATTGCCTACTTCGTGTCTAACACTTCTACCCGTATACGAATCGTTTGGGAACCAATATCTAAGCAAGTGAAGATGGCTAACACTCAGGAAAGATTCAGTAACTTTACACTTTCTATCACCCCTATATGTACAACCCCCATCTCTTGGGAAGTATACCCGCCTTTGTGAAGCTAAAGACCTAAGAAAATCAATGTAGAAGGAAAATAACTACTACTTTCATATTATGAAACTTGTATGACTGAGGTGATGTAACCTCGAGTTCATTTTGTTTTCCTCGTTACAAACAATAAGTCAAGTTGTCAAGTATATATGAAAGCTCCGTGGTTGTTTTCTTACTTATACATTGTAGATTTTATATGCATGTGATGTTAGGTGATTACATGTTTGCTTGTGGTGATATATACCTCATAGATGATTATTGGATGTTGTCTAACCTACCCCATACCTTTTTACCAGAAGAAAATGCCGCACAGACATGACACAGATACCAATACGTTACCAAGAACTGAGGCCGAACTCAATGAGCGAATTTCCCAAGCTATAGCACAGCAAGATGCCCTCCGCTCTGAACACAGCGGTGGCACTCCCAGAAATAACCCTCCAACTGGTTGCACCTATAAACAGTTCCTGGACTACAAGCCATTGAATTTTGATGGCACAGGAGGTGCCGTTGCTTTTGTTCGTTGGGCAGAAAAAAACTGACTTTGTTTTGAGAATGAGTAAATGTTCGCCCAAGCAGAGAGTTACCTATATCTCAGGGTTGTTTTTGGATGGCGTACTCTCCTGGTAGAACCTTCAGGTTCAGACCCATGGTGAAGCTAATGCTTACGCACTGAGCTGGGACGAGCTCAAGGAATTGATGCGGAAGAAATACGGCGCCAGGGCTGAAATCCAGAAGCTTGAGACCGAGTTCTGGAATTTGAAAATGGACAGGCCGAAGATTACTAAGTACATCCAACGCTTTAACGACTTGTCTAGGGTTGTTCCCTACTTGGTCGAGCCTGAATTCAAGAGGATTGAACGATTCATTTGGGGACTTGCACCTCAAATCCTGAGCATGGTTACTGCCTCAAAGCCTCCAACCATCACAGAGGCTATCGATTTGAGTGTTGCGCTTACCGAAGAAGCTCTTCGTATGGGAAAGTTTTCGGAATCCGAGGCAAACAAGAAGGAGACTCACGCGGAGTCTTCGGGAAATAACAAAAGAAAGTATTCGAACCTAAAGAAAGGCACCCAAGTCAGTTATGACGACTTTAATGCAAACAAAAGAAGGGAAGTGAACCTGCCTCGTGGCATGAAAGCTTATGGAGCCACTAATAAGGCCAGTGGTAAAGTTAATTTGGGAACTAAGCCGAGATGTGACGAATGCGAGTTTCACCATGAAGGTCGATGTCTAAGGCCTAATTGCGACATATGTGGAAAGGAAGGACACAGCAAGGATGCCTGTTGGGCGAAGTATCCCAAACAAGGAGGAAATGATGACTGCAACCAAGACGGAAACGATAACGGTAGAGTTCCAGGTTGCTTCAAATGTGGTGACGTAGGGCACTTTAGGAAATATTGCCCTAGGAAGACCCAAGCGAGGAAGGGTCTTCACGATAGGAGCTCGTGAGGCATGCTAGGATCTAGATGCGGTTACGAGTACGTTCCCTATTAACCAACACTATGCACCCATTTTGATTGATATTGGCGCCGACTTTAACCTTATATCCTTAGAAATTAAGAACCTACTTGGCCTAGTTTCAAGTAGGATAGACGCCCCGTATTCTTTAGGATTGGCAAATAGAAGGTTAGTTAAATCAGATAAGGTGATTAAAAATTGTATTTTGGAACTTAGAGAGCGGGGACTTTCTATTACCGTTGACTTGGGAAGTCATGATATTGTAGTCAACATGGATTGGATATCTAAGGATAGAGCTGAAGTTGTTCGTCATAAGGAAAATCATTCGCATCCCTCTTGCGAATGATGAGACGCTTATAGTACACAACCTTCTTGCATTAGATGCGAGGGCACTAGGCCCCATAAGGCGGTGGATTTGCGACATCTCACTTTGGGCATAGAGACACAGAAGCGCCTCTGAATAGGCTGCATAGCCTTCCTTGCTCATATTGTTGATAAGGAGACCAAGAAGCCAAAGCCGGAAGACATCCTCACTGTGAAGGAATTTCCAGAAGCCTTTCCCGAAGACTTGCCTGGGTTACCTCTACAGCGACAAGAGGAGTTTGGATAAACCTAGTGCCAGGAGCGGCACCAATGACGGATGGCGCCTTACCAGCTAGCTCCGTCCGAGATACAGGAGCCTCCAATGCAACTGCAAGAGCTGCTAGGCAGAGGAAATCTACCAGGCCGAGCTTCTCACCTTGGGAAGCCCCAGTGTTATTCGTTAGGAAGAAGGAAGACAGTTTTTATACGTGTACACAGCCTAACCTGAGAGGAACTCAAAAGAATTAATGAGGAAAAAGTATTACGCATAGGTTACAGGGAGATAGATAACTAACCATCAAGAATCGGTACCCCTTACCGAGAATTGATGACTTGTCGACCAACTACAAGGTCCCAGCTACTATTCCAAGATGGACTTAAGGACAAGATATCACTAGATGAGGACACGAAAAGAAAGTATCCCTAAAACGACCTTTAGGACTCGCTTTGAGCATTACGAATTCCTTGTCATGCCGTTTGGCTTAACAAATGCACCGGCAGTATTCATGGACCTCATGAATCGGGTGTGTAAGTTGTACCTGGATAAGATCGTGATTATATTTATTGACTACATTCTTATATGCTCAAAGACCAAGGAAGGTCATGAGCAACATCTGCTGTTTATCTTGGGACTCTTAGAGAAAGAACAGTTGTGTGCTAGGATGTCGAAGTGCGAACCTTGGATTCGCGAGGAAAGATTCTTAGGTCATGTGGTGAATAAGGACGGGATTCATGTCGACCCTGCAATCAAGAGCTAAGGAGTCCCAAAGACACCACTAAGAATTTTTGGGGGTTGTAGGCTGTATCAGACGACTCCTAGAAAACTTTTCAAGGATTTCTCAACCGCTAACAACCCTAACCCAGACGGTACCTATCTCGTCTTTACCTGACAGTACCGATGTATTTGCGGCTTATTGTGATGCCTCTCAACAAGTCTCGGTTGTGTGTTGATGCAACGAGACAAAGTCATTGCGTACACGTCAGTCGAGCGAAGGATCATGAGAAGAACTACACCACGCACAACCTTGAACTAGGTGCGGTGGAGTGCGCGTTGAAGATTTGGCGTCGTTACTTGTATGAAAAAAAACGCTGCAAGATCTTTACTGATCATAAGGGTTTGCAGCACACCTTTGATCAGAAAGACTTAAACATGAGATAATGAGATGGAATGAGCTACTGAATGGTTACGACTGTGAGATTAAGTATCACCTGGACAAGGCGAGCATTGTAGCAGACGCCTTGAGCCGCAAGGATCGCACAAAGCCTCTAAGGGTGCGAGCCTTAGACATGACCATGCAGACTAATCCCGCTATTCGGAATTTGTGAGGCTAAGCAAGAGGCGCTCAAGCCAGAAAATCTACAAGCTGAAGCATTACGTGGAATGGGAGTGCAATTATTGCCTAAGGTAAACAAAACATTATACTTCATGGAATGACTTTGGGTTTCGTTTCGCAACAAATTACGTACGCTTATTTGGGGTTAAGGCTCATAGGTCAAGGTACTCGATCCATCCTGGATCCGACAAGATATACCAAGACTTGAAGGATTAGTATTGGTGGCCCAAGATGGAAGTTGATATAGCTACATAAGTGGGTAACTGTCTTACTTGTGCTAAAGTTAAGACAGAATACTAGAAACCATCAGGGATGCTGCGACAGCCCGAGATTCCCATGTGGAAGTGGGAACGAATCTCAATGGATTCCATTACAAAGCTACCAAGAACCCAAAGATGTCACGATAAGATTTGGGTGATTATTGATCAACTCACCAAGTCTACACATTTCCTACCGATCAGTGAGAAAGACAGCACAAGGAAATTAGCAGCGATTTTAGCTTAGAATGGTTGTGGCACGTCATGGAGTGCCTGTTTCTATCTTATCCGACCGATATGGTCGTTTTGTGTCAAGGATATGGCAGACGTTTCAGAAGGAATTTGGGTCACGGTTGAACCTTAGTACTGCATTTCACCCCCAGACGGCCGGCCAGAGTGAACAAATGATACAGACCATAGCAGACATGTTACGTGCTCATGTGATGGACTTTGGTGGAAGATGGGATACTCGCTTGCCTTCAGTGGAGTTTCCCTACAATAATTGCTATCACACTTGCATTCAGGCCGCTCCGTCTGAAGCATTATATGGACGTAAGTGTCGGTCCCCGTTGTGTTGAACGGAGACCGGAGATAAACGATTTCTTGGCCCCGAGTTGATTCAGGAAGCTACAGACAGGATCGTACAGGTACGTGATCGTATCAAGTCAACACATGGCATACGGAAAAGCTACGCCAACAAGCGGCAGAGACCGTTGGAATTTGTGTTTGGAGATATGGTTATATTAAAAATCTCACCCTGGAAAGGCGTGGCATGATTTGATAAAGCGTTGGAAGTTGAACCCATGGTATATTGGACCTTTCGGGATCTGGAAAGAATCAGAGTCGTCGTATATAAGCTGAAACGCCCAAAAGAAGTTAACAGTGTTCACGACACGTTTCATGTGTCTAATCTTGAGAAGATTCTGACTCAAGAAACAGTCGTTATTCCCGCAAACAAGATTCACGTCAACGACAAACTCCAATTTACTAAAGAACCTATTAAGGTTACGGACTGGAAGTCCATAAAACACAGAGAAGTCATATGAAATTTGTTAGAGTCCGTTGGAATTCATATCATGGCCCAGAGTCTACTTGGGAACATGAAGACCAAATTAAGTCTAAGTATCCACGTTTGATTCATAACTCCCCTGTGACCGATGACATGGTTTGAATTTCGGGACGGAATTCTTTTAACAGGGGGAGACTGTGACAACTGGCACTTTTCCATGTATACCGTACAATAATAAACAATAATCTGTGCTTTAATGACTGTGCATGATTGAATTAACAAGATGAATGAATATCTGATTATTGTCATATACATACAAAGGCATTTCATGTTGCAAGTTTGTTCATCATTATTACATGCAACACAATATGGTACAATTAGTGCACGAAACAAAGTTAGCACAGTTACCAGACAAACTAGAAGTACTGACGGGAGTTTAGTACTTAGACAGACGTGATGTTAAAACCCAGAATTAGCACAAAACCAAGTGTTACACTAGAATAGTATGTAGGAAAGTAGAGATTACAAAACTGCCTTCCTAGTGATGATTTAGCTGCCGGAAAGTGCCAGAAACACACTAAAACTGCAGAATTCTGCTGAAAATAACCAAATTCAGCCATTTTTCAGCATTTTAACAACTAAATATAATGCAGAAATGTGGGTTAATGGTCCAGAATACCTTCCTAGGTGTCGGGAATCAAAATTGTCATAAAAGACAACATAAAGCACACTAAATTGCGCAATTTAGCACTTTAACGAACCGGTAACCAACCGAACAACCGGACACTACCTGAAACACCAAATTTTCACTAGAAGCACTGTTTTAGTGTTGTGAAGCTAGTTACGGTCACCGAACATAATATTACACCATATGAACATTAAACACCTAATTACCTAATTATAATACTTGGAATCTAACTAGAATGAAACAACTAACAATTTAAATGAAACCAACACAACGGTTAGGGGACAAGGGTCCCACATGGGATTTCTTTAATATATTTTTATTTGATTTGTTGAGATATTGAGAAACATAAGAACCAAAAGACTTAGACATGTTGGATAATTTCTTTATAAACCACAAAGCTTTACCATAACCATTACTCTTCACCATCAACACACCAATACTCTTCCTTCCTTCCTCCATACCTACGACCCAAATCATCATCACAACGCATCCATTATCTAGCTTCAATCCACACATTCTAAGCATATCACAAGGTGTAAGAAGCATAACTAAGAAGGTGGGAAGCATCAAAAGTGGAAGGACCTTCACATAGAGCTTTTATCCACCTAGTTTATCATCGTCATCATCTTGAGTTCTTCCCTAGCCTTGTGCTAGTAGTAAGCCCCATTTGTAACTTGATTTTACTTCTTATTTAGATGGTTAAAAGAGTTTGTATATGATTAATCATGAAGATCATGAAGAAACAAGAAGATGAACTTTAACATAAAGCTAAATAACATGAAATCTAAGTTGATTAAGTGTATGTATGAAACTTGTTTGTGGATTTCTTATGTTTATGATGTTGATCATCATAATAACCTTGCTAGATGATGATTAAACACATGATCTAGCAAGTATAAGGATGGATCTTGAAGAAATCATAATGATCATCCTTTATGTGAATCATGAACTTAAAATGAAGTTGTTTTAGAGTATGATGATGATTGATACATGCTAAAAGTCTTGTAAATGGATGATTTCAAAAAATAATTTTCTCAAGAAACCAAGTTTATTTACAAGATTTACAAAGTCATAATTTCTAAGGAAACTAATCATATTTTTAGTACTAAATCAAGACTAGAAACATGATTGTAACAAGAAAAATACAAAGGAATTATTTTTAGAAAAATCATCTTATAAGTTGTGAAAGACTAATTTTTTCAAGAATGATATTTATGAACAAAGAAACATGTTTTAAAGGGTAACTAAGTCTACTAAATAACATAGTAAGTTACTACAAGTTTTTACAAAAAATTTCAAGTTCGTGATGTAGTATAAATTGCATGATTTTGGCACATGGTAAGTGTTGAATGATTTGTTGATGATTGATGATGATTTTAAAAGAAAATGATATGCTTTGAAAGCATGGAAACCTCCATTTTTAAGGGGAAACTATGGCAAAAATTTTGTAGAATTTAAACACTTAGAAAAATATTTTTAAACAAGTGTTTATAAGTAAATTTTAACCATGGTTTTTCATATAAAATTTGCCATAATTTTCGTTACAAAAATTACAAATATTGGAGGTTGTTTTTGATAAATAAAAGTGACTAAGTATATATTTAGGGATATATATTTAGATGTCACAATTCGTGTGATTACTTGTATATTATGTGTATTAGTTATATTATTTTAGGACTTGAAATAATATAACTTACCAAAATACCAAGAATTATAATACAAAATATTACCAAAATTCCAAGAAAACAAATATATAATTTATACCCAAAGAGTTGACAAACCGAACAAGGAATATGGATTACATATATAAATTCCGGAATTAAGTTCATATATATTTTGACAAATAAGTTAAGTGGTATTTTGGAGATCAAAGAAACAAAAATTATAATTTTTACAAGTGTTACAAAAATATATCATATTTTTGTCAAGTAGAAAATACATTATTTTTTAGTGGAGAAAGATAAATATATTTTCTTGAACAATTACAAGATATACTATTTTTGGAGAAAATATATATTTTCTTAAACAAATTAAGAATATATTATTCTTGGGGTGAAAAATGGATTTATATATATTTTCTAAGTTAATCTTGAAAAGATATTATTTTTGGGGTTTATATGATGGTATAATTATTTTTGCCAAGGAAGAATTATAAATGATTTTCTATAAAGGTTTTCTTAATATATATATATATATATATATATATATATATATATATATTTTAAGAGTACAAATTGGTGATTTTTATTGGCTAAAAATAATATTCCGGAAAATGTAAATTCAAAAAAAAAGTATAAGAATACTTAATAAATACAAGAAAATACGTATTCTCATACGTGCGAATACACACTGGAATACACCAAAAATACTTAGCAAAATACACAAGGATAATTATACCCATACTTGGGAAATATCTATGAGAAGAATTACAAAACGAACTAAGACAAACATATATTATTTTGTCAATTTTCCAAATAAATGGATGAATATAATTTAAGTTAAAATATTATTATTTTAACTCATAATTATATACTTTGAAATTATATAATGTACATCAATGATGTAACCCAAAATATACCAAGATTTCCAAAATAAGTCTTAATGAACAACTAAGACAAAGAGTCGTTACACGACCTAAACGTCTAATAAAACATGGCACGTGTGTAGGTAGTTGTACGACTCGTAGGAGGACCTTTGAATATACAAGACAGCTGGACGCAAACTTGTGAGTTCATGTCCCCCTTTACTCTTAACTGTTTTCGGATTTATAACTCTCGGGGTGGAATACATGTTACATATGTTTCAATGGTATGATTTGGCTATGAAATGAACTATTAGATCATGTGAGCATAGGCTAAAACTGAAATGCCAATAACTCTCATAATATTCATGGACAAAGGTTAGATCTAACGGGTACGTCCGAGCCCCACTCATGGTCCTTATGTGACCACTTAGAGTGCTTTAGTGTCCCAGTCGAGGTGATTCGACAACAGTCAAGGTGAATTTGACACAGTCGAGGGGAATTCGACACAGTCGAGGAGATTCGACAAAGACAAAATGTTGGTGCACGGAATGTCTGTTGACTACGTCTACGTCAAGTCTTAGGTTCAGATAGGTCAACATAGGGTTTTAAAAGTCAAATTTGGGTTTAGTTATGTATTTTCGCTTATATGTACATAGGATAGGATAGTGTTTCATTTATATGTACATTTAGGTGATGGTTTCGCTTATTAGGTCAACTCAGGGTTTCGCTCTTGTGGTTAAAGGTGATTTCGCTTATGTGGTTCCAAGGGTTTTCGCTTATGTGTCAATGACAAAAGAGCGAAATCACATGGACTATATATAGTCGATTGGAGCGAACCTGATCATTCATGTATGTATGTCTGAGCGAGACCTAGTCATGATTTAGGAAACAAAACTCTGTCAAATTGTAATAAAAAAGCATCAATAGAGAAGGAAATTGAAAGAGAAAAGCTGTGTAACTTCGTGTATACTGATTCCGCCTTTATACATGAAGATGAACGTCCTTAACTGACTTTTCAGGGTCGTAACACGGTCCAACAAGTGGTATCAGAGCTTCAGGACGAGGAGTTCATACTACTACAGCTGATTCGATCGAATTCTCTCATTTCTACTCACTTTCTCTCATACTTTTTCGATTTACGCTAGTTCCTACGGTTGAAACTGCCTGAATTTCGAATATAACATGTAAAATACAGTAATAACAAACCCTAGAAAGTTTTAGGTTGAAATACGAATAAAAAATGGTTCAAATCAACTAAAAAGTAGGTTTCGCTTTTTCGGATATCGAGAAGTAATTGCCTGATTTCGCTTTTACGAACATTAGTTGTCTGATTTCGCTGATAGAGACATTGAGTGATTTCGCTCATTCGGACACTAGTTGGTATTTCGCTCATAGTGACATTCTGCTATTTCGTTTATACAGACATCATCATATTTCGCTTATACAGACATCATCATATTTCGCTTATTTGAACATATCTAGTTTCGCTCATTAGGACATAACTAGGGTTTCGCTCAAAGGAACATCTCTGATTTCGCTTATCTGTCACTTACACCTGATTTCGCTTAATAGTCATTCAGACTGATTTCACTTTTGTGTCACTGTTTTCAAAAATTTCGAAAATTATTCTAAGTGTTTGCTGATTTTGCAGGTACACTCAAGATGGATGACATATTCTTGAACCCGTTTAGCGACATGTACGCATTCGCTGGAGATTCCGGAAATGATGATTCTTCATCTAACAACAACAATGAGAATCAGCCAAAAGAGAGGAAAAAGGAAGCTTGGGAATCAGAAAGTGCTTTCGGAACATTCAATAAACCTCCAAAGTTAATGGCTATAGAGGAATACAGTCGGTGGTCAAGAAAGTTTGAAGACTGGCTGATGGCGTTTGCATTTCCCAGCTGGAAGAGTTTGAAAAACGGTTATGAAAATGGAAACAAAAATGGTGAAACTTTAAGAGCAGCTGAGGAGATTGATTCGTTTGTAGCTGAACAAAAGTGTGTGGCATTGTTATTTCAATCCGTCCGGGAAGACATATTCTCATTGATCGATTATTCAAATGCAAAAGATCTTTGGAAAAAGTTAGAAAAGAAATGTATAGGTAGTGAAGAAATCAAGAAAAACAAAATGAAACTACTTAGGAAAGAGTTTGACATGTTTGGCTGTTTAAAGAACGAGTCAGTTTGTAAAATGATAGAAAGGTTTGGTCATCTGAAGCTGGAATTAGTAAGACATGATATCAGATATCCTGAAGAAGATCTTATCGACAAATTGTTCGATTCGTTGCCTGACGAAATGGATTGGAGATATTATGCGCTGATGCTGAAGAATACCATCAAGGCACTAGAAAAGTTGACATTAGATTTGCTGATTGAGAAACTCGAGAGTCATGAGTTGGAACTGAAGAAGACGTACAAAGTCAATCACTCATCTTACCAGCAGAATGTGGATTTGTATTATCCAAAAAGCATGATGCCAAAAGCAACTTCTCCCAAAACTGTGTTTTCTGCTGAGAATGTGTCCACAACAAGCAAAGAAAGTCAAAGTGGTCAAAGCAGTGGAAATCACAGTGGTTATCACAGTGGATCTTCATCATCTTCAAGTCATTCTGATGCAAAGAATCGTTTTCAATGCAACATCGCAATAGACTTAAAGAATGCTCAGAATTTTGATGAGGAGTCGGCCAAACAACAGATGATCTTCCTAGCATCGGTGTTGGAATCGTATGAAGGGTTAGTAGCTGGGAAGATAGGCAACACCAATCTGACGAAAGAAGATTATGATCAGATTGATCCTGAGGAAATGGAGCTGATCGATATTCGTTGGGCTATGGCAAGTGCTGTTCGTCGAGCACAGCGTTTCATGGAAATTACTGGCAGAAAGACAATTGGTGGTCCATCTACCAAATTGGGGTTTGATATGTCCAAGGTGACTTGCTTCAAGTGTAAGCAGAAAGGTCACTTCAAGCGAGAATGCAGAAATGCTTATGCTGATGAGTCGGAGAACCCTTTCAGAGATGATTATTACAAGAAGGCAATTTATCATCAGAATAAATCTGAGCCGCCTAGATTGAAGCAGGTTGAAGACAACAAAGAGAAATCTAGAGCTCTTGCGGTGATTTATGATGATGAAGGGTATGATTGGAGTAAAGAGGTTCTACCGGATGAAGATGCAGTTGGTTACACATTCATGGCGAAAAACGACGAACCTATTCCGTGGAAAGACGATAGAACTGAAGAGCAGAAATATAGATACAAAAAAATGCTGGCTGAAAACAGAATAATTAGAATATCTCGTATCTTTCTGGAAGCGAGGAGAGCAAATAGATGGGATCCGGATAGAGAGTGTTATCTTGATGAATATGGAAATATTGCGATTGATGACAAAACGCTTGATATTGAAGCCATAATCAAGGAGTATAAGGTAGAGGATGATTATTGGCAGAATAAATGGTGGGGAACTGGAGACGAGAAAGAGAAAGAAGAAAAAGAGAAAAAGGAGAAAGAAGAGCAGGAGAAATCAAAGAAAGTTGATACTGGAGTTATTGACACAACGCAGGAGTTGACTGTAGAGAATCTGGGAAAAATGGCTGACAAAGTGATGGCTGCTAAGGCACTTGAGGTAGACTCTAACTCCGTGTCTGAGTCAAAAAGCCAGGTCAGTTCAAACTTGTCAACAAATGCATCAGGTAAGAAAATTGATGGAAATGCTTATTGCAAAAATTGCAACAAAGAGTGCAAATTTTGTAACACAGTCACGTATCTCAACGGGAAGAAAGTTGATGATCTGACAACAAAGGTCAGAAGCGTTGAGAATCAGATTCTTGATCATGACAAAACAGTTAAAGCTTCAACTGAACGAATAAGAGAATTAACTAGCAAAATTGAAAATGATAAAATTGATCATGACAAAATTAAACAAGAAAATGAAAAGTTGATTCTTGAAAACCGTCAGATTTCTGAGAAGTTTGAAAAACTCAAAAGCACAATGAAAGATAATGATGATCGAAATGGTAAAACTTATAAAGAAAATGAACACCTAAAAGCAGTGCTTAGAGTAAAAGAAGAATCAATCAACCAACAACTGGATGAAATCGCTAAACTGAAACTTAAATTTCAAGAGGCTGAAATTGAAAACGAGCGAATCCAGTTGAAGCTTAACAGTTACAGCTCCGCAAGCTTTGTTTTGCAACACATTATTCCCAAACCCATCGGGAAAGACAAAGCAGGCGAAGATGTGTACTCTGATGGAACTGGGGTGGGTTTTCATCAAGTTCCACCACCTGTTCTTGATAACTACACGAAAAAGCAATCTGGGTTGGTTGAAATTGAGGAAGAAAGTGAAGTTAAACTTCCGGAGAACATTGATGTCGCGTTCACATCTTCCAATGACGATAGTGTCCAAAATGATATTGTAAAAGGTGTTGTTGAAAATGTGCTAAAAACGGAAAGTGACACTACTGAGGAAGATGGGTGTTTCTTGGATAAGTACATTCAGAAACCAAAATCCAAAAACAACTTAAGTGATGAACCGGGTCTTGTAAAGTACAAGATGGCTGGATCTGATAAGTTGTATTCGGATTCTGAGTTTCCGATTGAGAATGTAAATATGAACAAATTGACAAATGTTTTCAGGTTGGTCGAAGTTGAGTTGTCAGAAGTGAACAATCTGAGTCAAACAAAGAGAAAAATGAGTTTTGAGAAAGATAAATCATATTACAAGAAATCTGTTAATCCACCACATTTTTACAATAACAATCAAAACAATTGGTCGGGTGTTTATCGGGGTGGTAAGAGTTATCAGAAAAGAAATGTTCCAAACAAGAGGTTTGCTGAAAAGAAAAAGTTTGTGAACAGTTCGAGTTCACTTGCTGATGAAGAAAAAATTATTTCAAAATCGAATGAAGAGTTCTTTGAGAAAAGAGCTTCACAGTATCAGTCTGAAGGCACAAGTCGAGTTGTTGATACTCGAACATGTTTCAGATGTAATCAAGTTGGTCACATTGCACGAAAGTGTACCAATGTGAAGCCTAAGACTGAAACTGTGAATATTCAAAAGAAGAAAGTTGACGAGAAGGGTAAAGCACCAATTGTTGTTGAGAAAAAGAGTGTGAAAAATTACAACATCAAAGTGAAAAATGAACCCGTAAAGAAAGTGGTAACTAAAAATGACAAATTTTACAAGCGGGTTGCATTATCTCAACAAGTTTGGAAACCAAAAACAGAAATGAAAATTTCAATTTCTAAGGTGAAATCTTCTGAGGATTCAATTCAAATTGATTATGATGCAAATTTTCCACCTCTTAAGGCTGAAAACTTCAAAATTCAAATTGCGAGAGTCAAGGTTACACCTAAGGCTGATGAGGCCTGGGTGGACTCCATGTTTGACTAAACAATTTGAATTGCCGGAGCTTCCTTGATCGCGAAGCATGAATCGGCATCTTTATTGAAGTTGGTTAAGTCAAAGTTGTTATGTGCAGGATCTTCCAAAACTTGTATCCAGATGGATCATGGATAGTGGAGCATCTCGACATATGACAGGGAGGACTGCGTTGCTGTATGATGTGAGAAATATCAATGGTGGTTACGTAGGATTTGCTGGTCATGAAGGTGGTAGAATTATTGGTGAAGGAACGTTATCCAACGGGATTGTGACGTTTGAGAGAGTTAACTACATTACTGAGCTGGAGAACAATCTGCTTAGTATCTCGCAGATTTGTGATAATATGTATACTACTCACTTCACTGATAAAGAATGTTTGATCTTGAAACCAGGATTTGTTATCCCTGAAGAATGGATTATCATAAGGGCACCTAGAGTGAAAGATTTATATGTGTTGGATATGACTGTAGCAACTACAACTACTGGTCAAGCACATTGTTTTGTGTCTAGAGAAACTGTGAAAGAATCGAGATTGTGGCACCGCAAGATGGGGCATATTCACCTAAGGAAGATGAAACACTTGGTGCACAATGATTTGGTTCTTGGAGTTCATGTCAAAGGTTTTCATCTGGAAGGGGAGTGCATTAGCTGTGTTAAAGGCAAGCAGAAGAAAAAGTCACACCCTATAAAGCAAGTCAATTCAGTTTCGAGTCCTCTGGAAAGACTTCACATGGATTTGTTTGGTCCTTTGAATGTCAAAAGTATTACAGGAGATTACTACTGTTTGGTCGTTACTGATGATTATTCCAGATTTTCGTGGGTTTCTTTCTTGAACACAAAAGACGAAACATTTGATAGTTTGATGGGGTTATTCAAGAAAATTGAGAATTTGTACCAAAGGTGTATCAAAAGAATTCGAAGTGATAATGGTACTGAATTCAAGAACAGTAAGATGGAAGAATTTTGTAATGAAAGAGGTATACTGCATGAGTTTAGTGCTCCGTACACTCCGCAGCAGAATGGAGTCGCAGAACGCAAAAACCGGACCCTAATCGAGACGGCTAGAACTATGCTCGCAGATTCAAAGTTACCAATAAATTTTTGGGCTGAAGCTGTTTCCGCCGCATGCTATACGCTCAACAGGGTTCTCACTGTCAAGAAGTTCAACAAAACATGCTTTGAGCTAATCAATAATCGTAAACCGAATTTGAAGTATCTAGAACCGTTCGGGTCACCCTGTACAGTTAAAGAGCCTCATGGAAAGTTTGGTCCGAAGTGCATTGAGGGAATATTTGTTGGTTATGCAAATCCGATGCGACGTGTCTTCGTTCCAAGTGAGAAGCGGATTATTGAAGCCGGAAATGTTGAATGTCAAGGTTATACTATGCCGCCGCAGAGTCCTGGTGATTCATGGCGTTATCATTATGATAAAATGTGGGATTCGTTTGACATGAGAGAAGAATCAGAGGAAGATGACGATTTCTTTGATGAGTTGGATATTTTGCGCGAATACGAGTCACAGCTAAGGTTCCCAGCTGAGTATTCTAGAAGACCTTGGGAAACTTCAAATGACGATGAAGCAGGTCCGAGTAATGCTGGTGACCATGATGATGTCCAACAGAATGAAGTTGCTCAGGATAATCAGTCGGTTCAGGATGATAATCAAGAAGCTGAAAACATGCCAGTCTTTGATCATGGGGATTCAGATTCTGAGGGGGAGCAAATTCAGATTTCAAGTCAAACAAACCAAGTTGGTGAACAAGATGCATATCAGAATGTTACTAATCTGGAGGGAAATGTAGATGTTCCAAGCGAAGTGATGCCGCGAACTTTTTCATATCATCCAGAGGAGTTGATCATAGGAGAATTGCAGACAGGCGTTCGCACTCGAAATCAGATTGATAAAGGGCTTACATGTTTTTATACAAAAGTTGCTCCTTTGCAAACTGAATTCTCATTGAGTTGTTTTATCTCGCAGGTTGAACCAAGAACTTACAAAGAGGCGCTTACTGAAGATTCTCGCAGGTGGAAAAGTGGATGCCACTCTCTTCACTAAAGAGGTCGACGGTCATCTTCTGATAGTTCAGATTTACGTGGACGATATAATCTTTGGGTCGACAAATGAAAATCTATGCAAAGATTTTGAATCAGTGATGAAGCAAAAGTTCGAAATGTCATCAATGGGGGAGATGAAATTCTTTCTGTGTCTACAAGTTGAACAACTACCTGAGGGAATTTTCATTCATCAAACGAAGTACGTTCACGATATTCTAGAGAAATTTGGGATGTTAAGTTCTACTCCAGCTGCTACCCCACTTGCAAAAAATCATGGGATTCACCCAGATCTCACCGGAGACAGGGCTGATGAAACGTTTTACCGTTCCATGATAGGTTCTTTAATGTACCTAACTGCTTCACGTCCTGATATCATGTACCCAACGTGCCTCGCAGCAAGATTTCAATCTAACCCGAGAGCTTCGCATATGATCATTGTGAAGAGGATATTACGCTACCTGAAAGGAACTCCTTCATTGGGGTTGTGGTATCCTAGGAAAGGCGATTTTACGCTCGAAGGGTATTCCGATTCGGATTTCGGATGCTGCAAAGTCAATTCAAAATCAACAACTGCAGGATGCCAGTTCTTTGGAACTAGATTGGTTACCTGGCAGTGTAAGAAACAAACGTCTGTGGCGTTATCTACATGTGAAGCGGAGTACGTTTCTGCTAGCAGTTGCTACTCTCAGATCCTGTGGATACAGCAACAGATGCGTGACTACGGTTTGCAGTTTCTTAACACCTCTTTTTGTTGATAACGAGGCCGCAATAAATATAACAAAGAATCCAGTACATCACGCTAAAACTAAACACATAGAAATTCGTCATCACTTTATTCGTGATTGTTTTGAGAAAAAGTTGATACGAATTGAGAAAATCCACACTGACGAACAGAAAGCTGATTTACATACCAAAGCTTTTGATAAAAATCGGTTTAAATATTTGTTAAAACTGAATGGTATGAAGCTTCTTTTGGTGTCAGATGGCATAATTGGCGTTGATGAGAGTACTGTTGCGGATAAAGACGAGAAATAATCTGCAATGGTTTGTCGATTTTTTACTTGTTTTGGTATTTAGGGGGAGTAGATAGATGTATATGGATATATTTTCAGAAAATACAAAAACAGTAAAAAATACAAAAATACAAAAACATGATAAAATTTGAAAAAGAGCTTGTGTATATAGGGAAAATGATAGTACATCAGCTAGACAATTACAGTATGCTAAAGACTTGTAAAGTTTAAATGAGTTAAACAGTCTCACTTATGATGTGTCGATAGGTTTTCACACATTTAGTAGATTTATTCGGGATATAAACTTAAAATTTCAAACTTGTGAAATTTGTGGGGAACACTACTTGGATATATAGGTAACCCTTGAAATCTCGTTTGAAAGGTCTCATAATCTGATATACTAGGTTGTTATACTCAATGATGTCTGTGGTATTATTTCGGGACTTCTGCTGAACGGTGGTTCTGACCTAGTCCTTGGATAATACTTTCTGCGAATGCTTGTAACATAGCATAAACCCTCAGCATGCCGATGAAACAATAAAATTGATAGTCGCTGCTGTTGTAGCAAAAAGATCCTCTAAAGGGGACATACCGTAAAGTCGAAGCTGATATCTCTCTGCGTATACGGAAGTATACTCACCTGTAAGACTGAATATTGGGATTCTGGATACGGGAGTATATTCAAGAGGTGGGACACATGAATGAGCTAAGTTCATAAAACATCTAAATCGTATCCTGAGTAAATTGAAATTTGTGTGAGAATTTAAGATGGATCAGTATATCGACAATCGAGGTGAATTGTT
Organism: Helianthus tuberosus; assembly: GCA_030545235.1. NCBI lineage: Eukaryota > Viridiplantae > Streptophyta > Magnoliopsida > Asterales > Asteraceae > Helianthus > Helianthus tuberosus. The sequence continues at coordinate 142,979,666 of CM060410.1, read as the reverse complement.
TAAGTCTGAGTATGAAATGAAGCTTAACGGTACTCGTAATTTGTCTGATAGCTGATATGATTCCCTGACACGCTCGCCAAAAATAAGTTTGTAAATAGTTTACTTTGTTTAATTTCTACAATTTAAGTTTTCTGTATTTCATTTCTTAGTTTAGAACACTTTATAAAATCCAAAAAGATTTTATTTCTGCTTTATTTTCCGACAAACCAAAGTGGAGAGTTGATTGTTGGATTCTCAAATGTTGAAGCAGATGCAAGAGATTCTGGACTGAAGAATGAGGAGAGCTTATCTTTGATGGAGTTTGTTTTATTGAAAAGTCAAAAACAAGTTCATTAACTTGATACTTGTTATTTTCAGAAAAAAAAATGTGTAAATTGTTGTTTTCAAAATCAGTATGATTCGTCAAATGATCAACCAAGGTCATTAAATTGAATTTGGTAGATTAATCGAGTGATCAGGGTCATTAACTTGAACCTGAATACTTGAGTGGATTTCTAGATTTGATTGAGTCTGTGATTTTTTGTTGAAAAGATAGTTTGTAATGATTGATGTTTGAGAAACTGGTTTTGGACTTCATCATTCCCACGAAAACTAAATGTCAAAGCTTGAACCAGATCAAGACCTCAGATTCTAGCATATTCAGAGGGGGAGTCTGTGAAAGGGGGAGTTTGGATCAACAATCAAAGGGAAGTTTGAAGATGGAGCTAGGACAAGAGCTTAATCCTGTGAAGATAAAATGCTTATGATGTGAAGACAGAGAGTTGGAGAAAAGACCAAGACTGAAGACTCGGAGCTGAAGACTTCGTCAACATCGAAGGGGGAGTCTGTTGGTGCACGGAATGTCTGTTGACTACGTCTACGTCAAGTCTTAGGTTCAGATAGGTCAACATAGGGTTTTGAAAGTCAAATTAGGGTTTAGTTATGTATTTTCGCTTATGTGTACATAGGATAGGATAGTGTTTCGTTTATATCTACATGTAGGTGATGGTTTCGCTTATTAGGTCAACTCAGGGTTTCGCTCTTGTGGTTAAAGGTGATTTCGCTTATGTGGTTCCAAGGGTTTTCGCTTATGTGTCAATGACAAAAGAGCGAAATCACATGGACTATATATAGTCGATTGGAGCGAACCTTATCATTCATGTATGTATGTCTGAGCGAGACCTAGTCATGCTTTAGGAAACAAAACTCTATCAAATTGTAATAAAAAAGCATCAATAAAGAAGGAAATTGAAAGAGAAAAGCTGTGTAACTTCGTGTATACTGATTCCGCCTTTATACATGAAGATGAACGTCCTTAACTGACTTTTCAGGGTCGCAACACGGTCCAACACAAAAGCCTACTCATATTGAGTACTCCCTATGTCTTCAAAAACATTAATGTCCTTGCAAAACATTAATTGATCTGATCATAGACGCTTTTCATACTTGTTTTCAAAGGAGTCTCTCAAATGTTTTCAAGCTTATCAGTACTCATACAAAACGCATGAACTCGCTCAACTTTTGTTGATGTTTTCAAAATTACATGTATTTTAGGAAAAAAGTTAGATCTTGGGCGCTGGTGTCGTTACTGGATGTAGATTTCAATTTTATATGTCATCCACTTTTGTTGGTTTGTAACTTAACCAAAGGTTGTGTTGTTTGAAACTTAAATGACTGGTGTTTGTAATGTTTTGAACTTTATGAATGGATGAACATCATTTTGATCATATAGTTGTTTATTATAATCGAATGCAATGAGAACCAATCAAGTCACATGCATACGCTTCCGCAAAAGTCACGTGTGACAACGGGTGAGTTTGGGTATTATCTGATACCCCCTTCCACGCCAACATCCCCTCATCCGTCACCACCACCACCACTTCCTAGCTTTTTTTTTGATACTATTCCTCACCAAATCAACGACTAACATTTTTTCAACATACCAGAAGCTCAAAACATACCCAAAACCCAAAACATACCCGAAACCTAACCCACATCCTCAAGAGGTCGACATGTAAGAAGAAACCGTAAGAAGGCTGAGAATGTCGAACGTACTCCCAAAAAAGTCAAGACATGGACGCCTAACGAAGAACTAGCATTGGCATGAGCATGGCTCGATGTGTCGGAGGATCCGATTATTTGTAATTTTTTATCCATTATTTATTATTTTTTTTCTCATTTTGTTGCTACTAATTTTAATTTTTATTTCCAAAATTTATCAACCAACCAAGATATAGTGGTCTTTTGGAGGCGTATACATGAGAAGTTGGTTTTCATATATATATCAAATGATTTTCAAAAAGAGTTAGTTAATAGTATTTACCAGTATAAAATGACGTATTTTTAAAGATTAAACATAGGTGACGAACCTCAATAGTAGGCTGGATACTGTTCGGCCATAAAGCTTTGGAATTTGCGACTCACTTGCTAAAGACCTACGATGTCTAAAGTCCATTTTATTTCGATCCGACCTTGTGGTATATTTGTAACGAACACGTTCTTATATATTTTATTTAAGTTTCAAATTTTCATAACTTGTATTTTATCATTCCTTTACTTCCGCTGCAAACTGTGATATTATTATCCGACCGTCACGCATAAACCCCAAGTCTCGGCCAACAAGAAATCAGGGTGTGACAACAATCTTTTCTCTTCTATTTTTATACTAAACCACACCATTCTATTTTTATACAATCTCTCACTATGTTTCCCAACAACAACCAAAATGTGTGGGGCCCCAACAATCCGATTTAGGCTAATTTCGCAAACAACGAGCAAGAAAATCGATACTGAAGAGACCCGCTAATGGGTGAGGTCGGGGATTATTCGATACCCCCTTCCATGCCAACAACCCCTCATCCGTCACCACCACCACCACTTCCTAGATTTTTTGGATACTATTCCGCACCAAATAAACAACCAACATTTTTTCAACAAACCCAAAACATTCCCGAAACTCAAAACATAACCCACATCCTCAAGAGGTCGAGGCGTAAGAGGGCATCATAAGAAGGCTGAGATTGTCAAACGTACTCCCAAAACAGTCGAGAGGTGGACGCCTAACGAAGAACTAGCATTGGCACGAGCATGGCTCGACGTGTCGGAAGATCCGATTATTTGTAAATTTTTTTATACATTAATTTTTATTTTTGTTCTTATTTTTTTGCCAGTAATTTTAATTTATTATTTTCAGATATTAGTAACCAACCAAGATATAGTCGTTGTCACACCCGCTTGTGGCAGAAGCGCGAGGTGTGAACATAAATTAGTTTTCAATGCATTCGATAAAGTAAACATACTATATGATTAAAACAAACCAAGAATTCCATTTCCATTTGTAGAAATCAAACCACGTCACAAGTGAAGTATATTGTTTACATATCCCAAATATATAACTTTCACAAAAAAATATTTTAATAAAATGTAGTTTCTCATGAATCAAGGTTTTGGCTACTATATTTCCGCAAAGAGGCGGCATATAGAGGGCAAATCCTCCGAAAGATGACATCTTTCTTGGTTTCCCGATCCTTGTGTCCACGCTTATACTTACTTTCCTGAAATACATGTAAGTTAAAAAGTCAACAAAATTTGGTGAATTCATGTGTTTTGTTTAGTATCAAATGAAATCTTTAAAACATTTGAAAATGCTTGCATTGAAAACCCAGTATGTAAAGCGTCTATGAAATTTGTTGATCATTAATGTTTTGTAAGGACATTAATATGTGTGCCGACATAGGAAGCAACCAAACCTAGATGGTATATTGTCGATTCCCCTTGACTTGGGACACAAAAGAACTCTTTAAAGTCTCATGGACCAAGAGTGGAGCTCGCCAAAACTTAATAGATCTACCACTTTCGTTCCTCGGTTTGTATGTGTGATTAATGGCTACTTGTGTATTAACCTATGCGCACATGATTTGTGGTTATTTCATTCCCTAGCTTATCATACAATTAGTAACATGTATTTCCCTTGGTTTTGGAAACATAAATATGTAATTGAAATAGGGGACATGAACTCACTGTTTGCGTTCCGAGATAATGTACTAGCAATCTCAGGTGGTTCCTTGTTTTGTATTCCGACGCACAAGTGTCCTAATTCGTTAAGGCACCCAGGTCCATAGTTTGACCATGTGCAAGTCTTTCATCTTGAATTTTTGTGATGTAGTCTTTGTTTCGTTTGTTCGGAACCTTTATTCGTTTAAACACATTGGTAGGTTGACTATTCGTTCAGTCATTAATATATATTTCATATATTCAAGTCAAGGAAAGACTTAAAGCAGCACGAGATCGTCAAAAGAGTTATGCGGATAACAGACGCAAACCACTAGAATTTCAAGTTGGAGACAAGGTATTGTTAAAGGTTTCTCCATGGAAAGGAGTTGTCAGATTCGGTACAAGAGGAAAGCTAAGCCCAAGGTATGCTAGACCTTTTGAAATTATCAAACGAATAGGGCCAGTAGCTTATCAGCTACAGCTACCAGAAGAAATGGCAGGAATACATGATGTATTTCATGTATGTAACCTCAAGAAATGATTAGCAAATGAATCATTGGTAATACCACTTCAAGACATAGAGGTAAACGAGAAACTTAAGTTTATAGAAAAGCCAATTCAGATTGAAGATAGGAAGATCAAAAATCTCAAGCACAAGAGATTAGTTCTAGTCAAAGTAAAGTGGGATTCAAGGAGAGGATCAGAATACACATGGGTGCTGGAATCTGAAATGCAAAAGAAATATCCACACCTATTCCAGTGAATCTCGAGGACGATATTTATAACAAGGTGGGGAGGATATAACAACCCTTAAAAACACCCTAAACCGCTCCGTAATCGCAAAACCGGACACGTGTAACGTTATTTTTATTAAAAATTAAATAAAATAAAGTTTTACTGCTGCTGGCGACCCGCGACGGACACACCTTTTGTGTGTCGCGGGGCGCGACAGCTTGTTTCTTGGCGGATACCCCTTGTGACACATGTCATGCAACGTGTCGAGGCTATGTAGTGAACCAGCAACCCAAACCCTAGCTACAAGGAGATGGCGAGCCGTGACAGGCGACCCCCATGTGTGTCGCGGGGTGCGAGAGACCCAGAAAACAACTATAAATAGCTCATTCGGGCAGCAATTCAAAATCTCTCACAAACTCTTCTTTCTCTCTTTAATTTGCACGAAAATTATGCCCCAAAAGCAATAAGCTTTGCCCCGTTGTAAGTATTTTAACCCCGGATCACTAATTCGATACCCTGTCCAATTGATCTAGGACCCAGCAACGCATGTCAAGGCTCTGCCAGACTAAGTACGTTGGGATTCTGTCTCAGACGTATTGATAAGTTGAAATTGGGTTATTATACTAACGTGGGTGCACTGTATATTTTTAATAGGAACTCAAGAATATTAACAGAAAATATCATCAGGAAGCCGTAGAAAAACCTAAACTTACAATGTGAGTCATTCTCTCTTTTTACCAAATTACTTTACAAAACCTCAAATGTTTTCAGTTATACTTACAGGGATTAAGTCTTTGTAATCTAAAATTATTGCCAGTAGTTGGGGTTTTGTATATATTACTAGTCGCTCTTAATACTGTGAAGTTATAACAATGTGTTGAATAATTGATAGAAATAAACATTGTAATCGCTCTTAATATTGTGAAGTTATAACAATGTGTTTTTATAAAGTGGAATGCACTCGCCAGTATTTCTTGCTGATAACATCTTTTTAAAACGCATTTCAAGTAACTTAATGTGAAGCAATAAGAAGCCAGCTATGGAGCATTGAAGGCTTAAAGAAAGTGGCTTAAATTTACCTGAATAAAAGGAGTTATATTTTCAGCAAACTAGGGTTTATCCCTATAAAAATATTATAAAGGAAATATGGGTTTTATCCCATTTGTTTAATACAAAAGTGTGGTGTTTTGCAAACACTGAATTTATTTCCTAACTACGATCCTAATGTATTAAAATTCCACTGCCAAATTAATAAACACCAATACCACTTGAATGCCTCGCGGCTCCCGCTCTCTGGGTTGGGTCGGGGGTTGCGACAACATTATTTAGGGGAACTGATGTGCACAAAATGCAACATATAAATTTCATCAAATATGGCATAAAACTAACCCTTTTTAGTACTAATGTTGGAAAAAGTGTGTTTTTGTCTTCCTTTTGTATTTTCAGGATTAAATGAGCTCAAATTAACAAAAGAAGCAAAAAGGCAGCTAAATCTAACATAAATACAGGAAAAGGAATAAACATGGCATGTCTGACCCCCCCGACAGCATCTTCCCAAGCAAAATAAAAAAGACAGAAGGCTGAACATGCCCCGTGCTCAGTGAACACGGGGGCGTGCCCAAGTGTCAGCATAAAATACAAATCAATAGAAGTTCTATCACCCACCACGGGGTCATGCTCAGCGGACACGGGGCCCTGGTCAACTCTAAGATTCGCAGAATCTGGGGAAATCTTGATAGTACAGATATGCTTCTGCACACGGGGGGGTGCCCAGCGGACACGGGGGCGTGGTCAACTAATGCAGACAAACTGCAATTAATGAAGAAAGAGAATGAGGATGGACACGGGGCCGTGCCCAATGGATACGGGGTCGTGCCCGAGCTGCTGTTCAGGCTATAAATAGGGGTGCTTGACTCATTTGCAAACTATCCCTTGGCACACCACCTCTCTCACACTTCACCCACCACCCACCACCATCACAACACCATCATCCACCACCATCATCCATTGTCCATCACAGAGTGTGTGAGTCGTCTCGGGATCCAAGATTGATCGTAAGAGTTCTTGACAATCAAAGGCTATGTTTGCCTAAGTCTCTTACATCACTTAGTGAAGACAAGTGTCTAGTGTAATACTTTTTATTTTTAATCTTTTCGCAATTTTTACTTGGTTATGTATTAATGTCTTTAATAACTAGCTTCTTATGTTGAAGGTGATTCTTCCTTATCGTTTGTCCGTGGTGTCTTGGCATTATTTTACTTTCTATATAAAATAAAAGATTTTCACCATTCACATCTCCACGGTCTATATGGAGGTATGTTGGCTACCTGGTCGGGGGTTAAGGGAACGGTTTGGTAAGAGTCTTGCCTTGTTCAGTGATAGATCCTGCAAGGACCTGGGTCAAATTTAGTAGGACCTCCTTCAATACCCACCGGTATTGGATGGCGGGGGTCTAAACTCTTTGATCCCCTCATATGTAAGCTACTATTAATACTTTAACCCGGCTACTTAGGACTGTATCCCTGCTGACTCAGACTACTTAGCCGAGGGTAACGTCAACTTCAAAAGAGGGGCCTACCACAATATGCATTAATAACTTAATTAAGTATCTTTCAATAATCCGACCCTTTAGGATTGTATCCTTGCTGACTCAAACTACTGGGTTGAGGGTAACGCCACCTTCAAAAGAGGGGCCTACTACAATAACTAAGATAATCTCTTAAAAAGTGCAAAAGTGCGGAAATAATCAAAGGTTACACTATACACGAGTCGGAGCCAAGTGATTCATCTTGTCTATCTGTTTTTACTTTTATTTTATTTTTCAGCATTTTAGTTAGTTTTTTATTTTCCTAGTTTAAAATATTTTTCTAAACTTTTTGATTTGATTAGACGTTGAGGATAAACCGGTACTCAAAGCTCTTGTGTCCTTGGACGACCTCGGTATGTTACCAACACTATACTACGCTCACGATGGGTGCACTTGCCCATATGTGTGTTTGGTGTTAGTAAAATATCGTATTTTATAAATTTAAAACTTGACTAACGTGTAAAAAGGGCTTAAAAATATACTTAGATCCATATACACACCAACCCGTATCAAGTTTTTGGCGCCGTTGCCGGGGACACAAGGATTTTAAGAAAGTTAGGAATCAACGGCCTCATCGTTTTTTTTCTTTTTCTAATTTTTTTGTTTTTTAGGATTTTTTTCAGTTTCTGCTGAGCTCAGCACGAGCCGTGCCTGGTCGGACACGGGCCGTGCCCAACATTGTCACTGGTAGTTTTTATTTTCCGAGTTACAGAGAGTTGAGCACGGGGTCGTGTCGGTGCAACACGGGGCCGTGTCTAACTCCCCAGTAACAAGGATCTAGAAAACAATCATTGTATCTCCGACCACGTGCCGTGTTCACCTGAGCACATGGCCATGGTGAACCTTCTGACCAACGTTCTTTTCTGTTTTTATTGCAGGACTAGGAACCCAGGCGCCACATCTGAACTTTCTACATAGTGTATGAGCTCCAGTTCTAGTAGAGACATAAAAGAACCTCTAGAAGAACCCGAACGCTTTCTCAGAAAAAGACTTAAAGCTAAAAACCAAGAGAAAGTTTCGGGGGACCCACTTCCAATGGCGGACCAACGTACCCTCATGGATTACTTACGACCCACCGTAGGTAATCTCGGCGTCGCTATCAATGTACCGAATGTCGAAGCCAACAACTTTGAACTTCGGCCACATTTGATACAAATGCTTCAAAACTCCACAACCTTGCATGGGCTTGCGGACGAGGATCCTCATCTACGTATTACTAATTTCTTAGAAATATGTGATACCTTTCGGATCCATGGAGCATCAAACGACGCCATCCGCCTTCGTATGTTTCCATTTTCACTAAAAGACCGAGCTAAGGCTTGGCTTAACACCCTCCTAGTTGGTTCGGTAAACACCTAGGATGAACTCGCCCAAAAGTTTCTGTATAAGTATTTCCCTCCTGCTAAAACGGCTAAATTAATGACTGAAATTAATACATATTCACAAGAGGACGGGGAATCCTTATATGAAACTTGGGAAAGGTTCAAGGAGCTACAAGAAAATGTCCTTATCACGGTCTTGCGGTATGGCAACAAGTATGCACTTTCTACAATGGGTTGTTGCCACACACAAGACAAACACTTGATTCTAGCTCCGGGGGACTTCTAGGTAATCGTCTCCCAAATGAAATATATAATCAAATTGAGGAAATTGCTCAAAGCAATTTTCAGTGGCACATTCCTCGAGGCAATAAATCTATTGCCCCGGGCGCCCATAAGGTTGATGAAAACACTTCTTTACAAGCCCAAATCGAGGCCCTTTCTTCAAAATTCAAAAAGTTAGAAATGGCAAAAACGGTCTCGGTTATGGCTTGTGAGGGGTGTGGTGGGCCACATGAAAATTGGAGTTGTATGAAAGAATTAGATGATCAAATGGAAACGGTAAACTACATTGATAATAGACCTAGGCCGTCGGGTCCTCCAACGGGTACCTACAACCAAGGATGGCGTAACCACCCTAACTTTGGTTGGAGAGATCCCGACAATAGTAGTAACCAACAAAACCAACAAACTAACTTTCAACAACCACAAATTTTTTCTCAACAACAAGGTGGACGAGTAAGGCTTGAAGATACTGTATCTCGCCTCATCTCCGACACCGAAAAGAAAAACTCGGATCGATTTCAGCAATTGGAATCGAATTTTAGAAATCAACAAGCTAGCATTCAAAACATTGAAAAACAACAAATAGCTCAAAATTTCTCCGAGAGACCACAAGGCACGTTACCAAGCAATACCGAAACCAACCCAAAGGCGCAAGTACATCTCATCACATTGAGAAACTGAAACATTGGTCCCGAGGAGGCTCCATTACCGTCAGCTGAAAGAAGCCAATCCAGCCATATCACAACTCCACCCTCGCCCCAACCAGAGAAGGCTTCTCCACCAATCCAAGAGCACACTAAGACTCCTCCGGTTCCATACCCAGGTCGGTTAATTCGTCAAAAGACCGATGAGCAATTCGCAAAGTTCGAAAATTTACTAAAACAATTGGATGTTAATATTCCATTTATCGAAGTCCTAACCCAGATGCCTAAATATTCAAAATTTATGAGGGACTTCCTCACTCATAAAAGGAAAATTGAATCATTGCAATTAGTTAACTTAGGCGAAGAATGCTTCGCCTTACTACTCAACAAACTCCCGCAAAAGAAGATTGATCCTGGAAGCTTCACGATTCCTTGTTCAATTGGGGAGTCCCCCATTCGCAATGCACTAGCCGATCTTGGGGCTAGCATCAACCTCATGCCCGCCTCAATGTTCAAACGACTCGGCCTAGGAAAAACGAGCCCTACAAAGATGAGCATACAACTTACCGACAGATCCGTCAAATATCCAAAAGGTGTCATTGAAAATCTACTGGTCAAAGTCAACAATTTCGTCTTCCCAGCCGACTTTCTCATACTAGACATGGAAGAAGACGCCGACGTCCTCTCATCCTAGGGAGGCCATTTCTAGCTACAGCCCAAGCAGTGGTAGACATGAATGACGGAACACTAACATTGAAGTTTGGGGACGAGAAAGTGAAGTTTGGAGTTGGAAAAAGAGTAGAAGACGAAGACCCGGTCAACTACATGAAGGTCATAGACTCAAGCTTGGATGATGCTCTCCGACGGTGTAGCATGGGATGCAAAACATCCCACTTTGGTAACATATGACCAGGCTTTGGGTCTAGCCAAGGACCCTTATAAACGGGCACACCACGGAGGCATTCCACGGAACTATCCTAAGTTTAGTTTAGATTAATTTTTGTGTTTTCTAGTTTAATTTTAATTTTCAGGAATAAAACACACTCGGGATGATAAAGGATAACAAGGGAAACTTGAACCAGCACCCCATGCACGAAAACAGGGCCATCCGACAAAATTTTCTTCATTACAACAAGTTCAGCACGGGCCGTGCCCGCCCAACACTGCCCCTTGCTGCACAATCTGCAGAAAATGCCTAGTTCAGGTAACTGGACACGGGCCGTGCTCACCCAGCACGCCCCCGTTCCCAGGCTTCTGTTTCTTTTTATAAACTTTTGTTACTGGCAATCTGAACACGAGGCCGTGTCCAGATGCCCAGTAACATAAAATTTTTCTTTTCACACAGTTTTACACATTCAATCAACCTAAAAACTTATTTTTGGGACACATTGAGGACAATGTGTAATTTAAGTGTGGGGTTAAAAAAATAAATTTACTTGTCTAGGTTTAACTTGGGAATTTCAAATTCTAAAAAGGTTATATATTTACAAATTTACAACCGATAGCGTCGTGATAAAAAGAACCAACATAAGAAAATTATGTAACGACATGATAAGTTTAGTTAAAATTTGATTATATATACTTGATCACATAAAAACCCATTCCCACAAAAAGTGAGTTTTGAGCCTTTATTAGGCATACAAATATATATCTTTAAACTAAATGCTCATTTTTCGTTTCTTGTGTGAATAGCCGCTTGTTTCTTACAACTCTAGAACTTGCCACGACAATACATTCCAGTCCTTACCAACTTAAACCCGAGTAAGTAAATGATGGAGGCATTAGGACTAACCTTTTTATTTCTACACCATTTTTTTTACCACCTACCCAAAATCCCCCTAGTTAACCCTCTTTGAGACTAAACCTTTTCATTTCTTAACCCAAAAACAAACACTCTTTTTCCCACCAAAACCTTTTTTATTTTTAACCCTTTGTTTTAGTAACAAGCTCGGTTCTTCGTATGACTTTAAAAAAAATGTTGATGATGAAGCAAAAGAGAAATAAACAAACAAGTTTACCAAAAATAACTTTGTTTGAACAAAAGCTTCATCAAAATAAAAATTTCAAAAATAAAAAGTCTTACGAAAACCGACGCTTTTTACGCCTTTCGCCATTTTACTAACCACTAACCCAACCACCTACCTTTAACCCAAGCCTAACCCTTCACCCCAAAAGTCCTCTTGATATTTAAGAGACTTAACCCTTTGTTTTAGTAACAAGCTCGGTTTTGATTTGGGTTGGTGTGTATATAGATTTAAGTATATTTTTAAGCCCTTTTTACACGTTAGTCAAGTTTTAAATTTACAAAACACGATATTTTACTAACACCAAACACACATATGGGCAAGTGCACCCATCGTGAGCGTAGTATAGTGTTGGTAAGATACCGAGGTCGTCCAAGGACACATGAGCTTTTAGTACCGATTTATCCTCAACATCTAATCAAATCAAAAAGTTTAGAAAAAGATTTTAAACTAGAAAAATAAAAACTAACTAAAATGCTAAAAAAAAAAAAAGTAAAAACAGATAGACAAGATGAATCACTTGGCTCCGACTCGTGTATAGTGTAACCTTTGATTATTTCCGCACTTTTGCACTTTTTAAGAGATTATCTTAGTTATTGTAGTAGGCCCCTCTTTTGAAGGTGACGTTACCCTCAACCCAGTAGTTTGAGTCAGCAAGGATACAATCCTAAAGGGTCAGATTATTGAAAGATAATTAATTAAGTTATTAATGCATATTGTGGTAGGCCCCTCTTTTGAAGGTAACGTTACCCTTGGCTAAGTAGTCTGAGTCAGCAGGGATACAGTCATAAGTACCCGAGATAAAGTATTAATAGTAGCTTACATTTGAGGGGATCAAAGAGTTTGGACCCCCGACATCCAATACCGGTGGGTATTGAAGGAGCTCCTACTAAATTTGACCCAGTTCCTTGCAGGATCTATACACTGAACAAGGCAAGACTCTTACCAAACCGTTCCCTTAACCCCCGACCAGGTAGCCAACATACCTCCATATAGAAAGTGGAGATATGAATGGTGAAAATCTTTTATTTTATATAGACAGTAAAATAATGCCAAGACACCACGGACAAACGATAAGGAAGAATCACCTTCAACATAAGAAACTAGTTATTAAAGTCATTAATACATAACCAAGTAAAAAGTGCGAAAAGATTAAAAATAAAAAGTATTACACTAGACACTTGTCTTCACCAAGTGATGTAAGAGACTTAGGCAAACATGGCCTTTGATTGTCAAGAACTCTTACGATCAATCTTGGATCCCGAGACGACTCACACACTCTATGATGGACAATGGATGATGGTGGTGGATGATGGTGTTGTGATGGTGGTGGGTGGTGGGTGAAGTATGAGAGAGGTGGTGTGCCAAGGGATGGTTTGCAAATGAGCCAAGCACCCCTATTTATAGCCTGAACAGCAGCTCGGGCACGGCCACGTGTCCATTGGGCACGACCCTGTGTCCATCCTCCTTCTCTTTCTTCATTAATTGCAGTTTGTCTGCATTAGTTGACCACGCGCCCGTGTCCGTTGGGCACGCCCCCGCGTGCAGAAGCATATCTGTACTATCAAGATTTCCCCAGATTCTGCGAATCTTAGAGTTGACCACGGCCCCGTGTCCGCTGAGCACGACCCCGTGGTGGGTGATAGAAGCTTCTATGGCTTTGTCTTTTATGCTGACACATGGGCACGCCCCCGTGTTCACTGAGCACGGGGCGTGTTCAGCCTTCTGTCTTCTTGATTTTACTTGGGAAGATGCTGTCGGGGGTCGGGCATGCCACGTTTGTTCCTTTTCTTGTATTTATGTTAGATTTCGCTGCCTTTTTGCTTCTTTTGTTCATTTGAGCTCATTTAATCCTGAAAATACAAAAGGAAGACAAAAACAAACTTTTTCCAACATTAGTACTAAAAAAGGGTTAGTTTTATGCCACAATTGATGTAATTTATATGTTGCATTTTGTGCACATCAAATACCCCCACACTTGAATCTTTGTTTGTCCTCAAGCAAAACTCTTTATAATGTGTCTTTACACTCCCAAATGGAATGGGTAGAAGAGAAGGTTTTTGGGCTTGTCATAGAGTGTCGGGATTTCCAAGATTCTTTATTAAGTTTTATTTTTATTTATTTACAATCCTATTCATCATGATTTATTTAAAACATTCATAAGATAAATTACTTATTAGGGCATAACATGCCTCTTTAAAATTCCACTTATATACAAGTTCACATACCTCACGGGGATCACTCAACACTCGGCCGAAGATGTATTTTAGTGAATCACTCGAGAGCGGCATGGAACTGACTCCTACCATAGGTTTTCCAAGCAATCAATCCTATTCCTTTTTAACTATATACCTTTGTAAATATCAAGAGGACTTTTGGGGTGAAGGGTTAGGCTTGGGTTAAAGGTAGGTGGTTGGGTTAGTGGTTAGTAAAATGGCGAAAGGCGTAAAAAGCGTCGGTTTTCGTAAGACTTTTTATTTTTGAAAATTTTATTTTGATGAAGCTATTATTCAAAGAAAGTTATTTTTTGGTAAACTTGTTTGTTTATTTCTCTTTTGCTTCATCATCAACATTTTTTTTGAAAAGTCATACGACAAACCGAGCTTGTTACTAAAACAAAGGGTTAAGTCTCTTACATCACTTGGTGAAGTAAGAGACTTAACACGATCACAACAAAGGGTTAAGTGATCAGGAACATGGACAATGATAATCGTACCCCTGCACATCATTTAGCGCGCTATACCACGGTGGCCGGCCATGATCCGTTCTCACCGTTTTTCACACTTTTCACCGTTTTCTCCTGATCCCGTACCTAGATATATATACTTATTATAACTTTGTCCAAGTATTTTTGTAGGTAGATACATGCATATCTATTTATTTACTTTGTCATGATTCCTTGTGTATTCTTATAAGTATATTTTTATGTTGGTATTTAATTACTTTATATATTCCTACATCTTGTAATAAATATACATAGATATTTATACACACTTTAATGGTTTACTAAATATATATAGAAGTCCATTTTAGTTTATGAAAACACTAGTAGATTTAACTTAGTATTTTCCACTAAGAATTTGTATAATCATGATTAAGTGCACTAATATAATTTAGCCTTGTAAAACCCTTGTTGTTAGGATCGGAGGTTCTCATGATTGTGTTTGTTTGTATAATTTGAACAAATTAATAGAAATGAACAGAGTTTAAGTGCAGCGGAAATGAACAACAAACTTTGTAAACACAATCAAAGAGAAAGATAGTTTTGATGAACAATTGCTTTTCATTAAGTCGAAAGATTACAAATCAAAGCAAAAGATTACAATGTAAGCTTACAAACTAAACTCACCCTCAGCCTGATACTCCATGGTTGGTTGCACAAGATGAAAGGATTGAATTGAGGAGAAGAACTCACTCAAAATGATCAAATGTAACAGTACAGAGTACTGCTCCATTTATAGACAAACCAAAACCACTGAGGCATCTCAGCTGACGTCACCATGAAAGCGACGTCTAACAGCCTAACAACCTGTAAAAACTGTTCCTATACAAACACTGCTAATCTTAACCACTGATTATACATAAGACAAGTAATACACTAAACTACTGCTATCTTCTTCCATCAGTGCTTTCCTCAAAGTTGATCAGTCCTTGAGTGGGCAATGCTTTGTCATCAGTAGATAGAACCATCAATGTTTACTTCTTCAGGGCTTTGTCAGTAGTTTAAAGGGTAGCAACAGTTGTATACGGACAGTGGATAGAGAACCATCAGTTGTTATAATCACTTTCAAGGGGAAAGCCTAATGTAAACAGCTGCTTATTGTGAATCCACTGTTGTGATCCGGTTTTGGCTTTAATTATTGTAAATTTTCCGGCCAGATTTACGGGTCCCGTAAACACAAACTTGTGGCGCTCAAAACTACACACACGACATTTTTTTTTGAATTTTTTTTACAAATGTTGTTTTTATACATGCATCTACGTTTATGAAAAAAAATTTGGTCCACCGCGCCCCCTACGGTGTAGTTCTCACGGTTCTTACAATTCGAGGTGGTTCTCATTTATATATATATATATATATAGGGTCGGGATTTAGAGAAAATGGTAGAAAGTGTGAGAACGGTGAGAACGCTTAACGATCGTCCGATCAAAACAATCTATGGACTAGATTGGCGCGGTGGCATTTTCGTAAATAACATCAATTTTATTACGTGGACGCGCTACATTAAGGGTAAAAGCTTCTTTTGACTACTCCAAACAAAACGCCATCTCATGAAAATAAAACGTCAAAACAAAAATCACACAGCATCTGCTAAAAACGCCATTAGATATAAAACGCCAAACTTAATTATAGTAAAATCCCGCCTAAAAAAACCGCCAAAAAAATCCTATATATACAACAACTCAGATCTTCAATTAAAAAACACAAAACAAAAACCCTAAACGCCTTATTTAATATATACCATTTGACTGATAAACGCCAGAAAACCCAAACATCAAATATATTGCTCTCAATAAAGTGTAGCTGTATGGTGTGGACAATATTGTCAGTTATCTTTCTTAACTGAGGATTAACAATGTTATCAAACACCATACAGCAACACTTTATTCATTTTAGCATGATCAAATTTACAGTTTTAAGATGGTTTATTTTGTGGCGTTCTTTTTCTCGGAAAAACGCCAAAAAAGATAACATTTTCGTTGAAAGGGTGTAAACTCAATAACATTTTGTTGCATGTGATGGACAAAAATTATAGAAAAAGAGGCCGATTTCAAACGAAAGTCGAAACAGCCAGTGAAGATGCTTCATAAGAAGAAGAGACTGGTGACAGTGAAGATTTGAAGATCAATATTTATTTTGTTTAATTTTCTTTTTCAGTTGATTATTATTTAATAAAAAATGCCATATCGAATAAAAACGCCAAAAAGGCAAATGTCTTACACCTTTGGTGTTTATCAAACCATCATAAAATTACTTTGAACAAGTATTATAAAAAAACTTTTTTTATGTATTCTTTTTTTTCCTTTTCAGTTGATTGTTGAATAATAAAAATGCCATATATAATAAAAACGCCAAAACAGCCAAAATGGTTGTTTAAATGATATCATCCCGTTAAACGCCACCAAAAACTCCCAACTATAATAAAATTAGTTTAAAAAAGTATTATAAAAAACCCAAAAAAAAACTTGAAAATGTAACTAGAAAACAGTAACTTCAAATCAGAAAAAGTGAAGATAGGGGAAATTTATTATATTAGTGTTAGGATCGGAGGCTCTCATGATAGTGTTTGTTTGTTTGAAATGAATGATCAATGAATATGAAAGCATGTTAGGTGCAGCGGAAATGAAAACAAACTTTGTAAACACAATCAAAGGAGAAAATAGTTTGATAAACAATTGCTTCACATAGAGTCAAAAGATTACAAATCAAAGCAAAAGATTACAGTCATGCTTACAAACTATACTCCCTCTCAGCCTGATGCCCCAAGGTTGGTCGCACACAAGATGAAAGGATTAGACATGAGGAGAAGAACCCACTCAGTCAATCAAATGTAACAGTACAGGGTACTGATACATTTATAGGCAAACCAAACCACTGAGGTATCTCAGCTGACGTCACCATGAAAGCGACGTCTAACAGCCTAACAACCTGTATCTACTGACCTTACACAAACACTGCTAACCTAACCACTGACTATACATAAGACAAACAATTTACTAAACAGCTGCTCTCCCTTTATGTCAGTGCTTTCCTCAAGGTTGATCAGTCCTTGACTGGGCAGTGTTTTAACATCAGTAGATAGGACCAGCAGTGTTGAATACTTCAGGGTTTTCATCAGCAGTTGAAAGGACAGCAGCAGTTGAATATGAGCAGCAGATAGAGACCATCAGTTGTTATAAATCACTTTCAAGGGGAGAGCAAAGTGTAAACCGCTGCTTATTTTCAATCCACTGTTGTGACCTGGTTTTGGCTTTACATTATCTGTTCCTCTGGTAGGGTTCGATCCCAACAATCTCCCCCTGGAACAGATAATGCCAAAACCTTTCATTATTCAGGACATTTATTACTCATCAAGAGTGCCTTAGCTTGTTCTTTGAATTCAGCTTCAAATTCCTTTGCACTCTGGTCATCCTCATCCCTACACAGTGAAAGCCCAAGGAGATCCTGCAAATCTTGAACACTAAGGCCTAGTGCTTCTTTCCTTGATATGTGCTTCACATCGCCATTGGCTCTGACCAAGGTCAATACGTGAGTCTTTTGATCAGACATCCACTTTAGTATTTTTAAGCCAAGTGGGTTTCTTGGGAGAGACTTATTTGAAGATGAGTTAAGGGATAATGGCCTTGAAAACAACTGCAGACTTTCAGACATTCTTTTGAAAGCTTCTTCAAAGACTTTGTCTGCTGCAGCTATATCTTCTGCAGCTTCTTGTTCAATAAGTTCTTGTCTTTCAGCTTCTGTCTTGTCTTTAGCAGTGTTTGGAGATGCAGGTTTGTTTAATGCCTTAAAAAGGCTTTGAAGCTTTGTTGAAGTTTCTTCTTTTAGACCCATTTTCGTGATGGTATCTTTGAAGTACTCTGCTTCTTTTTCTATTACCTCTTCTTCAGTCAACTGTTCTCCCTCTTCTTGATTTGTTACAAAAGTAGACCGGAACAGTGTGTCGAGGTTTCCCATCTTCTGTTCAAGCTTCATCATTTGTTCTTTCTTCTTAGAAGTGCCTGAAACAGTTATCTTTCTTTTCTTCAGCCTTTCATAGGCTTCATCAGTCTGCTGTTTAGACCATTTTGATATGGCTTCAGCAGTATCCATTTTTGCATCCACCAGCTCCCTTTTCTTTCTCTTATATTCAGCAGTTAAGTCAGCAATGAGCTTTTCATATTTTTTCCAGTTAGGAGCATTCTTCTTCTTCGTAGGATCATTCTTGATCTTTTCAATCCTTTCTGCCTCACGCTTAAGAGCTACTACTGGCCATTCTCTGAACTGTTGTTCTTCAGCAGGATAGAATTTCTCTTTCATGATGTAGGCTAGATATTGTTTTCTTAATTCTTTCTTTTGATCAGCCTTTTCTTTGTTTAGGTCTTGTGCAAACCCTTCTATCTGCTTTACTTTTGTGAAATAGAACTCCAGTCTTTTAGCAATGCCATCTTCACTTAACTTTTCTTTTTCACTGTCAACCTTGGCTTTTACTTTGGCCTGCCTTGCCTTGAGTTTGAGGTAATCATCCATATCCTCTGGTGGCATGTAGCCTATGAGTGATGAGAATCTTCTTTTTGAAGGATCCTCCTCTGTATAGAATTGCCTCATCTCATTTTTGATAGCTTCAAGTTCCAGTGGATATTTTGCAGCATTAGGATCATGTATACCCTCATCGGCAGTGATTGGCTTTCTTATTCTGTTGAAGAGCTTTGGCTGTGAAGTAGGAGAAGTGAGAGCAGTGGTGGATGACTGACTAACAGCTGTTGAAACAACTGGTGTCTCAACATCTGTTGTCATTACAACTGCTGATAAGTCAGCAGTTGTCTTCTGCTTTTGAGCAGGGGATGGAAGTGGTGATGTTGGTGGTGATGATGGTGAATCATCATCTGATATGAGATTTCTTCTCCTTTTTAATGAAGAAGAAGCAGATGATGTTTTGGGTGGATCAGTGGTGGTAGATTGGATAGCAGTGGTTTGTGGCAGTGATTGACTGACAGTGGTTGAAACAACTTGTGTTTCAATCAATGTTGTCCTTACAACAGATGTTGTAACATCTGTTGTCTTCTGTTTTATGACAGGAGGCAGTGGAGATGATGTGATAGTAGATGATGATGGTGGAGCAGTAGTTGTAGTGGTGTGTGGTAGAGTGGTGTGTGTTGATGACATGGCAGCGGTTTGGCTAACAGGTTTTGAGACCTGTTTTTCTTTTTCTTTTTGGAGATAATAGGTGTGGGTTTCAAAGCAGTTGTGCTGCTACTTTGATCACCTTGAGCAGTGGGCTCAGCAGCAGATACCTGAGGAGCAGTTGTAACTGCTAAAATCTGCTCAGGCACCTCTGCTTGTGTTTTGCAAGGTGCTAACATTCTTGAAAAAGTTTCAGTTGTTAAACTGTTTATTTGAGTAGAATCACCTTGGTTTATTATAGCTAAATCATCCTTACTGAATTTCTTTGTAAAATAGTAACTTAAAAACCTTGGAAACAGTAAGAATGATTTTGTTTCAACATTATTTACCAAATCTTTAAAAATTTCCCGAGAATAGTTAAAATTTTCTCCTTGAAGAATTGCATATCCCAGATTTTGAATCTTTAAAGGGATTTCATTGAAAGAAGTGGTTTTGTTTGAAACACATAGTAGGAGGGTATGAAATAAAAATCTGGTTGCAGACGGAAAATAACCTTTTTCTAAGGTAATTTTCTTCATCATTGTAGCTTCATACCCTCTCTCAATGAAGTCAGTTTGTAACTCGTTTTTAGTGAAAGAAATTTTACCTTTCGGATCACCGAGTTGAAAGACCTCTGAAATGGATTGTGGCGTGATTTGGACAACTTTACCCTTTATCGAAGAGTTTATGGTGGTTGCAGTGTCTCCTTGTTTTTCAAGGGTTGCATTTTTCCAGAACTCCCTTTGGGTTGCCAAATAGATTGGTGCATCGGCAATGAACAAAGTTTTGTACTTTGATTTTGCCATGAGATCAATGATGGAATCGAAAACTTTGGTGGTTCCTGGTTTTGTGAGAAGACCCAGGAGATTGTGAGATGGTTTATGTGGAATTTCAGTGGAGATTGCCTTTTGAGAGGCTGTTTTCGATGATGATTTGGATGAGGGTTTTGCAGATTTCTTTGATTTTGTCATTTTGAAGATGATTGATCGAAGAAATTTGGGAAGAAATGAGATGAAAAACTGCTTTGAGAAGAGAATTTTTAAGAATTCAATTCGACAGTAAAACCCTGTTTTGAGGTTTAGGGCAGGTTTTATTTAAAAAAAATGATCGCTGAAGTGGCAGCGGTTATTAAGATCTGAGGGCTAAAAACTGACCACGTGTCAAACACTGATGAAGTGGATGAAGTATGGGGAACAGTTGTTTTAAGGGCCATTGACGTATCAATCATCAGTGGTTACAACGGTAAAAATTATGGGCAGTGGATGATTTTTACTATCAGTGGATAGCATATCAGTGGATAAGACACTGATTTTGAGCATCAGTGCTTTTCAAGAAAATGAAGGATCAGTGGTTAACTTTCAGCAGTGGACAGTGTTTAGAGATCAGACGTTGGAACAAAGCAGTGGTTAAGGTAAATGGTACAGATCTTTGAAGGACAGGTGTTTCAGCAACAGTTTTGAAGATGTTTATTCAAGGTTTTGCCACATGTCAATTTTTGAAAGACAGTGGTTTAGTACCCCAGATGATGAAAACTTTTTGCTAAGGCAACTCATTTTCGTTTAATATTCAATTAAAACGTGAGTACCCTAGTAATTCAAGCACAGTTTGCAATCAATTTTTGATGAAAATTTAGGAGCAAACCTGAGTATGACAAGATCATGACATATGTACCATTTCCTTTTGACCCATTTATGAGGACACATATACCATCAAAAATAAGGTATTACATCCTGACAGGAGCTGGAACTATTGCCAACAAAAACAAGCAAGAGTTCCAAATATATTATTCCAAAAAAAAATAATATATCCTGGTTATTTGAGAAAATCCTTTGAAAAAAAATGATTAAAGGATTTTCTGAGAACAGTATCAAAAAGGATCTGGTGTATTTTCAGAAGAAGACATAATCATATCTTTCTCAAGTTCTATGAAAATGGTCAGTTAATTACAAACATGAGGACACATGGATGAGTTTTTGGATATTTGTCTAGTCCTCTTTAAAGTTCATTCATCGGAATCAAAACCTTGTCTGAACACATGAATGCACACAGTTGCTTAATGACCATTATTACCCTAAATTTTGACTCATAAGTGTTTTATGTTTATTACTCTTTTCTTTTAACATCAAAAGTTTTGAGATAAACACACTTCTGAGTTTTTGTGAATTTTCTTCTTCCCTTTTTACCCTTCCCAGACATAAGTATTGAGATACTTACTGAGAGTTATTTATTGAAGGAATACTTGTTCCAGAATCATTTTGCAGTAATGTTATGAGAGATTTGGTCATTTTTGCAACTGCTTATGCCAACCTCCTCATTACTTATGATTTGGACATTTTTGACTCCTGCTTTTCTTAATGAGTTTTGACAAAGTTGATTTTGTCCTTTTGAGGATCTCAACCTGTTTTCAACACATAAGATCAAATAACTAAAGTTTTAATTTCCCTCTTTTTGTGTTAGCAAAACAACAATGTTTTTATGAACATAGGTTTTGTTAATCTGAGGTTCACACTTTAGTATTTGTGAAAAACATCACAGATTACACATCAACAATTGAAATTAACTTAGAAAATAAGAAGTATTCTCATAGTTTAACAGATATTGTTTTCAGATCTAGAAACCATGAGTGTTTTGTGTATAACTTCACTTGTTGTGTGAAATTTGTGTGTCTTATGACATCTTGGTTGATTTACAGAGTTTTTGAATAACCACTTTGAACATGATCTACTCGTTACTCTGTTTTTCAACTGAATACAACCAACCTTAGTATCAATGAATTTTGAGCCGAACTGTTATGCCAAATTGATTGTTAGATCGAATTTGACTGTCCAGGCTCTGATACCAATTGCTAGGATCGGAGGCTCTCATGATAGTGTTTGTTTGTTTGAAATGAATGATCAATGAATATGAAAGCATGTTAGGTGCAGCGGAAATGAAAACAAACTTTGTAAACACAATCAAAGGAGAAAATAGTTTGATAAACAATTGCTTCACATAGAGTCAAAAGATTACAAATCAAAGCAAAAGATTACAGTCATGCTTACAAACTATACTCCCCCTCAGCCTGATGCCCCAAGGTTGGTCGCACACAAGATGAAAGGATTAGACATGAGGAGAAGAACCCACTCAGTCAATCAAATGTAACAGTACAGGGTACTGATACATTTATAGGCAAACCAAACCACTGAGGTATCTCAGCTGACGTCACCATGAAAGCGACGTCTAACAGCCTAACAACCTGTATCTACTGACCTTACACAAACACTGCTAACCTAACCACTGACTATACATAAGACAAACAATTTACTAAACAGCTGAAAGAAATTTTACCTTCCTAACAATTAGAATCTAAAACGCCAAACTTGAAAGATGGGACGTGTTACAGACTTCAGAGATAAAGCTTGTCAAATACAATAAACACAAACAGTAACTGAAAAGACAAATACTTTATTGTAATAACGCACCGCCTAACTTAGGCGCCAAAAAGAGATCCTATATAATGATACATCTCAGCAACTTCCATTTGATCAAACAAAAAAAAATTGCCAATACTACTAAAATACCACTCACTGTAAAACGCCAAAAAACATTTTGTTAGGGGAGGCGAGTAACTCAGTAAGATTTTGCTGCATGAGATGGACAAAAATTCAAGAAAAAGATACAAATGACAGTCATATGGCATTTTGTATTTTTTGTTCTTGAAGAAGGCTTGGATGACGAGAAGAGATCAATGGCACTAAAGAGTGGGATGATGATAAAGATGAAGATCAACATGAAGAAAAAGCGAAAAACCCACCCACATGTCATAGATCTATGTCCCAAAACATCCACAAAAAAAGAAACTTCAACAGAAGAGCAGGCAAAATAATCAAACCGATGGATTTGTTAAGTTTTACATAAAACGCCATATTTTGTTGTCAGTTCTTGTAGTATTAAAGAACAGAGAGACTGATGACAGTGAATATTGTGAAGAGAGATCCGATTAGGATTTTTAATTTATTTTCTTCGCTTGTATTTTTTTTTACTGTGGCTGAAATATAATCCAACAATTGTAAAACGCCAAGATAACCCAAATGCCAAAATGTTTATAAAAAATAATAGAAAAATGGGCCATCTTGTTTAAAACCCCTTGAAAAGCGCCATTCATATATACTTCATGTTCCCTGGGTTCCAATGGCATACGATGTGAATAAACGCCATAAACGCCAAAATGTTGATACAATGAAACTATTAAAACGCCATTAATTATTGAATTTGGTTAACGCCAAAAATCTTAAAAACCAAAAATTAAAACAACATTAGGAAAAAGCGGAACTGGAAAAGCAGAAGATGAAAGGACAAAAAAGCCCCTCCGCCCTTGAATTAATCGCTTTGGCGTGTAGTTAGATTCAATAACTATCTGGTGTTTTATTGGTCTTTTTAGTTCTGCCTCGTTGAATTAATCGCTTTTGTGTTACATAGTAAAGGCGTTTATAGCGTTCCCAAATTCATTAAAATAAATTAATAATTCTAACATCTTGGCGTCCATGATGTTACCAAATTCATTATTTACCTTTAATAATTCAAACTTTACAATTTTTTTTGGCGTTTTTTGTAGATTTCACTAGTAGTATTAATCCCATATATGTTATAAAGATAATTTTTTTTGGCGTTCATGACGTTCTTAATAATTCAAAAGTTTACAATAAGACGAAATCAAAACAAACTAATAGTCTTCTGTGTATGGGATTACATCAGAGATGTACCCATCGCTTTGTTCATCACTTTCTTCAGATTCATCCTGATCATATTGTGCATTGGCGTATAATGCCATTATCTCGTTTCGTCTTTGTTGCAACCTATACTTAAATTTCATGACAACCCTGGATCTTGCATCGTTCGAAGGTGCAAAATCACAGAGTTGTTCAAGAAGATGTAGTCTTTCTGTGTTCAGAATTTCATCCATCGACAATGAATATTCCACCCTGTGTCGATAAGACACTTTAACCGTTCTTTCTTGTTCATCCAAACCCCAACTGGTAAGTGTTGGTAGACCAGTATCGTCAATATCATCATCTGCTAAAAATTTTCTCTTTAATCTTCTTATTACCGTTCGAGTCCTTTCACAACTGTCGGCCCTTGGAATCCCAAGGGCCAGAATATCCATCTGAACGTCTTGGTCCGTACTAAGTATGGCCTTGATTGTCTTGACCTTCACCCTTCTCCTATCAGAGAACTTTAGGACGGAACGTCCCTCCAACCTCTCAAACCTCCATGCAATACCTTTGTTGGATCGTTGTTTGACCCGACTGAGTCGTTCAGAAGAGCTTTACATCCAGTTTAAAAGAGGAATCAGTAAACCGGACTTGATAATAGCTTGTAAATCTTAAATCTGTTGCTTATATTGATGATAACAATGATTACAACCTGAACAGACTTTGGCAGCACTTCGTTACAGTTCTGGAAGTTGCATACCGAATGAATGACCAAGTGCACCTTATATAGTAGAGGTGATTCCACTTATATGGACATGCCATATAAGCGAAATCAGAAGCTTATGATTTCGCTTTTATGACCAAGTGTCCATATAAGCGAAATCACACACTTAACTTCTAAACTTCGATTCTCGAACCTCGTGCACTGGTTATTCTAACCTATACTATAACATAACATGATACAAGACGAAGTCAATAGACGTAATGCACTAACAGACTCCCCCTCGGATATTGACGAAGTCTTCAGTGACTAATCTTCAATATGACACATCTTCAGTCTTGATCATTCTGTCTTTTCTTTCAAATTGTAACAATGTAAGCATCCAACAATCTTTCTCTTCTCCTATCAGCTTAAGGCTCCCCCTTTCATCAAGCTTCTGTGCTTTGGGATCGATGCCTAGCTTTCCATCTACAAGCTCCTCTTTGCTTCAAGCTTGTCTTCAGACTCCCCCTTAGACTTTGCTCTCAGGATCGTAGTCTGGACTATCTGCAATCACTCAAACATTCATAAATACAATGTTTTCATATTATCAATCAAATTCTCTAATCCACTCCCCCTATCAACAAACTTTATAGATTTGGCAGTGTTAAAGAATCCAACTCCCTCACAGTTAATCATCCAAGTTCAAGTTAATGACCTTGGAGATGTCACAAACTGTTTTTGGAATTTTTGATTTTAATTCAAGTTTCAAATTAATGAACTTGTTTTATTTTCAGAAACACAATCAGCTTACTTAGATTTTGAAAACTTAGCATTTCAGATATCGATTGTCGAAAATAAAGCAGAAATCAAAATCTTTTTGGATTTTCTGAAAATATAAAGCAGTAAAGAAATATGTACAAACATATTTACAGACAATATTTTTGTTTGAGAATGCGTCAGAGGATCATATCAGTTTTTGACAAGTCACAAGTACCGTTGAGCTTAGTTACACAGTAAGAATTAAACAATTCACTTAGATTGTCGATATATTGATCCACTTAAATTTTCATACAAACTTCAACTGATTCAGGATACGAATTAGGTGTTTTAAGAACTTAAACTCATTCATGTGTCCCACCTCTTGAATATACTCCCGTATCCAGATCCCAATATTCAGTCTTACAGGTAATTATAACACAAATGATATCTGTAAGGGGTTAATAAATTATGAAGAATCATGAGAGCTCTGGTCAGAACTACCGTTCAGCAGAGAGATCATGACTCAACTTGGGTGTGTCCCCTTTAGAGGATCTTTTTTTACAACAGCATTGCTAAGCAATTTTATTGTCTTATCATATATGCTGAGGGTGATGTTGTGTTTCAAGCATTTGCAGAAAGTATTATTCGAGGACTAGGTCAGAACTTCCATTCAGTAGAAGTCCTGGAATAATACCCCATATATCACTGAGTATAAAAACCTAGTATATCAGAAAAAGGAACCTTTCAAACAAGATTTCAGGGGTTACCTATATATCCAAGTAGTGTTCCCCACAAAATAAGTAAGATTCGAACTTGCTTAGGTTTATATCCCGAAAAAGTTTACTAAATGTATAAAAATCTACCGACACATCCACGGTGAGATCGTTTAACACATTTTAACTTTCCAATTCTTTAGCGTACTGTAACTGTCTACTGATGTACTATCATTTCCTCTTTTTTACACAAAACTCATTTTTTTAAATTTTATCATGTTTTTGGCTTTTTTTCAAATCTTCAAATGTTTTTGTATTTTCTAACAAGATATCTCCCCCTAAAATGCAAAACCATTAAAAAAAATTTTACAACCAACACTGATAGCTTTGTCTCGCCATCCATTTTCTGCTAAAAGTGCTCTGATTTGCAGAAAATAATGTACCCCCATGATTTACAACACATTGATATTTACAGTTTGAAAACCGTTTTTCAATCTGGTGAAAGTAATCATGTTTGTTCAGCCGTGAAGGTTTCGGCGTATTCAATCAACACGTATTTTTGTATTTTTCTATTATTTGACAAAAATTAACAACAAACATATTTTTGGTTTTTCAAATTTTTCAATTTTTAGGGTTTTTGAAAATATTGTTTATTTATTTACAGAAAACATATAAATTCCCTGTTTCAACCAACACAGGATCTAGCAGCCTCCTCTCCTTGTTGTGCCAGGCTGCTCCAACCT
Source organism: Helianthus tuberosus (assembly GCA_030545235.1). Classification (NCBI taxonomy): domain Eukaryota; kingdom Viridiplantae; phylum Streptophyta; class Magnoliopsida; order Asterales; family Asteraceae; genus Helianthus; species Helianthus tuberosus. The sequence continues at coordinate 142,952,630 of CM060410.1, read as the reverse complement.
CCATTCTCACAATCTTTGAATTCCATGAGCACCTGCATAAACAAACACTTCAATTACTTGAACAATTTAGCCCATGTCTGTTGAACCTTAGGCATTTCAACACAATAATTTTCATTCAATGCTGGAAATTCTTAGTCATTTTTCACAAAAAACTTTCTCAATTTTAACTTCAACTTTCTCATCTTTTACCAAATCAACATGTTTCTTAAAACTCCATGTTTGACCTTTTGGTGTTCCTCGTTTGTAAAAATGTGAAACTTTTTGAACATTTTGATTTTGAACAACAACTCTTGGTTTCCAAAACTCTTGAGGTTTTGTCATATCAACAGTTGTTTTCCAACTTTGTGTTGTTCTAAATCTGGGTGTGTGAGAATTCCAGGTCTGTCTTGAATCGAACCTGTTCTGGTTTGATTTCCAATTTTGATTTGAAGCAAACTTGTTTGTATTGAACCTCCAAGTTTGTTTCGAATCAAATTTGGTTGACCTTTGTCTCACATTCTCAGATTTTTGTTTCTCAGCATCAATCTTCTTTTTGTCAACATCCACGAGTTTTAGATTAGGACACTTGCGTGCAAGATGTCCTTTTTGAGCACATTTGAAACATGTTCTCATGGACACATCTTTGATCTGTGGTTGTTGCTTTTTCTTTTTAGCAAAAAACTCATCATTAGACTGTCTCATTTTGAGTTCTTTTTCTTTTTCTAAACTGTCTCCTTGAACAAAACTCATTTTTTCTTGAAAATTCGGTGTCTCATTTTTGTTCCGATGTTGTTTCTTCTTATAACCCAACCCAACCTTCATGTTCTTCTTTTTGAAACCAGGTTTGTTATACGAACCTTTATGACTCTTACCAACAAGCTTTGAAATCTCAGACTTCTCAATCTCAACCATTTTGAAAACTTTATCAACCTTTTCTGAAATCACATTCTGAATCGGGAAAACAACATCTAAGAACAATTTGTCCGATCCAATCATGGTATAAACCAATCCTTTTGAATCATCATTCAAACTTTCCTCGGATTTTGTGTTTTTCAGATATCCATCATGAAGATTTCCTTCATCTTCATCCTGTGATTCAGATTTACTTGTATCAACTGACTCTTCTTTCAACACACTTTCAACGACTTTACCTACCACCTCTGAATCATGAGAATCATCAGATTTGGAAAAGGTTATGTCAATGTTGTCTGGCAATTGGTCTACCATGTTGAAAGCTTTTTCGACCTTTTCCTCATCATAAAATGCAAACTTTTCCGGTGGTGGAACTTGATGAAACTCTGAGCCAATGCCTTTCTTATTCTGTTCAGACTCACCATCACCCAGTTTTATATTGAAAATTCTTTCAAGCACATATGACGACACGTGGTAACTTTTTAACTTGTTGTTATCCTGTTCTAAATCAACAATCTGTCGCTTTAACTTAGCAACATCCTCAATATAAGAATTAACAACATCTTGTTTTATAGCATACATTCGTTTAAGTTCTTTGGTTGTTTCAGAAAGATAATTCATTCTTGATTGAGCATATTTCATTTCGTCTTTTACTTTATCATATGACTCTTTTGTAATGTGATATGATAATTTCATTGAGTCATATTCCTTTTTCATTTCTTGACAAGCAATTTCTTTTTGTTCACATTCATTTGTCATTTTCAAAACATTTTATTTCAAAACTCCATTTTCTTTCTCTAATTTGTTACATTTTTCTGAAAGTTTTTCATCATTTTCTTTAAAAACTTTTTCTTTTTCTAGCATTTCTTTACATTTTTCTTTGAAAATCTTTTCAATTTTTGTAAACTCAAGATCTCTTGTTCTAAATTGCTCATCTTTTTCAGTACAAGCTCTGCACGGTTCCATGCATTTCTTGCACTGATCAATCAGTTTCAAGTTTTCAGAATCAGAATTTACCTCAGTGATTGGCACTTCAGTGTTTTCAGCAACCTCTGTCTGCTCAGCAACATTCTGCTTTTCTTCAACACCGACTTCATCACCAACATTATTAGCTTCCTCATTCTCATTCTTTTCTTCTTTTTCTTCTTTCTTCACCTCTTCTTCAATCTGCTGTTCTTCAGTAATAGCTTTCTCAACCTCTTCATTCACAACAACTTCTTCACTTTTGACTTCCTTCACAGCTTTAACTTCAACAGTTTCTGCTTTAACCTCTTTAGCAGCTTTCTTCAGATTGTTCACCATTTCTTCAACATTCTTCTTCATTCGCTCCTCATCCCTTTTTCTCAGACATGATAACATAGCATATCTGATCTCCTTTTCAAATCTCTTAGCGTATGTATCATCTTTCAATACATTTCTATAGTATTCAGCTCTCAACGGAACTTTGAGAAGAACATCATCGAAGATTATGTCTTTCTTGGGAACAACCGGTTCTCCTTCTCTGTTATAATAGCATTCTCTCTTTTTATCCCATCTTTTGCTACCGACATCCATCTCATACTCCTCCTGCATGTCATCCATTCTGTTGTAAACCACGTTTCTTTCTCTGTAGGTCTTCTCACTCAAGATCTCTTCTCGAGTTTTCTCTTTGATCTCAACTTTTTCTTCACGGATTTCAGAAGTGTCTTTGTCTTTGTTTTCATCTTGAATCTCAGCAACAAAAACAAACTTTCTTTCTTCTGTCATAGCTCTCCCATTAGCTGTTTTACGAACATTCTCTAAACGATCTTCTTCTGGACAAACTGTGCTCCAGTCAAATCCTTCATCGGGATAGATTACTGCATATGCTCTTGACTTTTCTTTTGGTTTATCTTCAATCAACTTTGGCTCTTCTCTGCTTCGATGGTAGATTGCCTTTCGATAATAGTCATCGTTGAATAGATGTTCATTTCCACCAACTGCAGAATTAGTGCATTCTCTCTTGAAATGACCTTTTTGCTTGCATTTGAAGCAGGACACTTTGGATTTGTCGAATCCAAGCTTTGTTGACGCACCTCCAAGAGATTGTTTCCCGGTAATCTCCATATACCTCTGAGCTCTTCGAATACAACTAGCTAAACACCAACGGATGTCAATGAGCTCCATCTCTTCCGGATCAATCTGGTCGTAATCTTCTTTGGTCAATTCGGAATTTCCAATTTTGCCAGCTACAAGACCTTCATATGACTCCAGAACAGATGCAAGGAAACTCATTTGTTGCTTAGCTGCATTTATGCTCATTGCAGGAGAATTCTTCAGTTTAAGAGCAATGTTGCACAGAATTTCTTCAGATTCATCAGAATTTGTCTTTGAAGATGAATGATATCCAGAATGATGACTTGTTGATGTTGTTGGTGGTTCTTTCATTTTTTCACCACTAAATGCTGTTTTTGGTGAACCAACGCCTTTATCAGAAGGCACACTGCCTTTGTAGTACAAGCCAACGTTCTGTTGATGTGAAGAATCAGTTATCTTGTTTTGCTTTTGTAGCTCCAGATCATGACTTTCAATCTTTTCAAACAAAGCATCAAGAGTAATTGTATCATACAAAGCATCATTTTTCAAAATAAAAACAAACGTTTGCCACTGATCAGCTCGTGGTAACGCTTCAATCACTTTATCAATAAGTTACTCTCTTGTTTTATTTATCTCTAATCTCTCCAATTCAATTTTAAGATGACAGAATCTCTCAATCATTTGTCTCACTGTCTCTCCCTTAATATTATCAAACAGATCAAATTCTTTCTTTAATAAAGCGATTTTGTTCTTTTTAATCTGTTTACCCCCCTCAGCTTTAACTTGTAAAGCTTCCCAAACAGATTTAGATGACCCGTCATGAGTTAGTAATGCAAAAATATCATTTCTGATTGCTGACTGGATCAATGCTATCATTCTCTGTTCAGCTCCGTATTCAGCTTTATCTTCTCTGGAAAAGTTCTTGAATACAAGATCTTCGCCTTTCTCATCTTTTGGTTTTTCATATCCATACTCCAAGCAGAACCAGCTTTCATGAGCATACGCTTTCGCCCAGTTAATGAAACGTTCTTTCCACCAGGTATAATCTTCAATGCTATCCAGAGTTGGTGGCTTTGAATGAGTTCCGTAAAAGTTATCATGCTTGATGTTTTCGTTGATCGCCTTCGTGATTGTTTTTGGTGTAACATTTGCAATCTCGGACGATTCGGTTGTGAACGCATTGAAAAACGTGTTGTACAATTCCTCAGCCATGATGTAAACCTGACAGAAAATCAAACAAACACAATTAGTACAATCAATATCAAATAAACTGTAATAGACTGACACTCGATCGACGTGAAATGATCCCGACACGAAAAAGTTCACTTTCGAGCCAAATATAACACTCGGGCGAAATCAGATTATAACCAAGTATCCCCTTATGATCGAAATCAAGGAATGCACTATGAGAGAAACAATCTTTGATACTTTGACTTCAAGTGAGTTGTCTAACCGGATTACACGTTGACCTTTTGACCACAATTAATGAAAGCCAATCTCACTTGCAACCTTGCACTAACCCTTCACATGAGAATCTGATTTTAATCAAATAAAGTGGCCGACAACCTTATCAACTACATATGCAATCCTTGAATCAAATCACATGCACACTTGATCGAAATGGCCGACAATTATTGAGAGTTCACGTGATGACTTGTTCCCAGATTCAAACTACCTGACAACCTTGTAAAATGTTTTACACTAATCACATAATATGCATCAACTTGATTGGGCCGATTATGTGTGTTGGGCTGACAACAATATTGTTTTAAACTATGATTGGATCACTTCAATTTTGATCTTTTAAATGTTCAACAAAAAACGATTGGGCCTTCACTTGCACTATACTGACAACTCTTAAATGTATATCAAACTGATTGGGCCTCTTGTTAAGACTTGTCACCTATATCCGACACAATTAATACCCAACACAAACTATTTGGCCAAAGGTTTGAAGTCACATGGGCTGCCAATACGATTAATGTGTTCACGTGGATTGTCTTTTAAAACTCGTGGCCGACAAAGACTAAGATATTCACATTCACCAACACATGCAAACTGAAATGATAATAATCACTTTAGTCAAACTGACACAAAAGCGAAATCCCAAGATATGCGTGACACAAGAGCGAAATCAGGTGACTCAAAAGCGAAACCTCAAGGTATTGTCACATAAGCGAAAACAGATTGTCATATGAGCGAAATTAGGTGACAAATAAGCGAAACTATGTTGACAAATAAGCGAAACCAGGTTCTTTGGAGTGAAACCTCAAGAAATGATGTTCATATGAGCGAAAACTTATGTTCATAAAAGCGAAATTACACTTTGACCGTAAAAGCGAAATCACTTCGAAAAGCATTTTGGTCCATTTTTAAGTCGAATTTTGATGTGAAACTTTCAAGGCTTTATCTATATCCAATTTTCAACAATCTGTGAAATTTTGATCCGGTTTTGACCGATAAATTTCTCTGAAATGATGAAAGAAGGTGTAGAAGTCAGAATATGAGCGAAATCAAGCTAAACTCTTCTTCCTGAGCTCTGATACCACTTGTTGGATCGTTGTTTGACCCGACTGAGTCGTTCAGAAGAGCTTTACATCCAGTTTAAAGGCGGAATCAGTAAACCGGACTTGATAATAGCTTATAAATCTTAAATCTGTTGCTTATATTGATGATAACAATGATTACAACCTGAACAGACTTTGGCAGCACTTCGTTACAGTTCTGGAAGTTGCATACCGAATGAATGACCAAGTGCACCTTATATAGTAGAGGTGATTCCACTTATATGGACATGCCATATAAGCGAAATCAGAAGCTTATGATTTCGCTTTTATGACCAAGTGTCCATATAAGCGAAATCACACACTTAACTTCTAAACTTCGATTCTCGAACCTCGTGCACTGGTTATTCTAACCTATACTATAACATAACATGATACAAGACGAAGTCAATAGACGTAATGCACTAACAACCTTGACCCATTTTTTAAATTTGTATGGCGTTTTAGACAATGTGTGGCATGTTTGATGTCTGGAGTGTTAAGTTTTGTTTACATGTTCTACTTATATAATGACCTTTTTTTTGCCGCCACGTAGGATGCAGTTGTATAATGTGCAGGTAATTATGGCGTTTTGATAAGATAAATAAATTCAAGTACCCATGGAGTGGCTTTTAATATAACAAATGTTAGTAATAAAGTTTCCGTCATTTCAGTTACTGTTTGTTCAGCTTCATCTGTTAATGATGTAACTCGTCCCATCTTTTAGATTTTGGCGTTTTGTATTTTTAATGGGGTTTAGATAAAGATGGCACATTGTTCTTTTCTATTGCACATTGTTTTATACATTTCAGTAATTTTTTGGAGTTTTTAATAATACTTGTCTAAAGTTATTTTATTATAGTTTTGGAGTTTGACGTTTGTGGCATCTTGGCATTTTACAAGCATTTTTTAGAGAAATAATGTATTATTTAGCGGAAAATTAGATAACAAACCATAGGAAAAAATAGAAGCGAAAAAAAAAATTAAAAATCCTAATCTAATTTCTCTTCCAAATCTTCACTGCATCAGTCTCTTTCTTCTTTGAAACTACAAGAACTGTCACAAATATATGGCGTTTTGGTTTTGGTGTGATTTATTGTTGTTCGTTGTTGAAGTGGCTTTGTGGATGTTGGAGACATAGATCGATGATGTGTGGATGGATGCTATTTGTCCGTCATCCTCATCATCATCATGGAGTCCAAAATAGCATTTGCACTAGGACCGGTCTCTTCTTCTCCTCTAAACCTTATTCAAGAACAAAGCACAAAAATAACATATGACTGTCATTAGTCTCTTTTTCTTGAAGATTTGTCCATCTCATGTAGCAAAATCTTATTAAGTTACCCCCATCACCTAACAATCCATTCAGTGAAACTTCACGCAGAACAATACTGAATATCCAAGAAACGATGTTTACCATCTTTAGTTTTTTTTAACTTTTTTTGGCAATTTACAGTGAGTGGTATTTAGGAAACATGGCGTTTGTTTTTTGGTGTGATAAATGGAAGGTGCTGAGACGTTTATCTTTATAGGATTTTTTTGGAGCGTAGTTTAGGCGGGATATTATTATAATAAATGGTAGTAATAAAGTATCTATCTTTTCAGTTACTGTTTGTATTTACTGTTTTGTTCAGCTTTTTCTGTTAAGTCTGTAACACGTCTCATCTTTCAAGTTTGGCATTTTATATTTAATGGCGTTTTTGTAGACCAAGATGATAAAATACACTAACTAAAACACATGAAAAATACTTCTATTATTTGGCGTTTTGTATTTAATGGCTTTTGTGGCATTTTGGCGTTTTGTAACTAACGAGAGAAATATAGAATTTTATTATTTGAAAAAAAATTACACAAAAGAAAATAAAAAAAAATTAAAACTCCTCATCATAAGGTACTTTGTCTGAGAAGTATCCATCACTCCCTTCGTCTTCTTCTTCGGATTCTTCTTTTAGTCTCTCATCCAAGTCATCACTTTTATTGGCTTCTTGTTCTTGAAGATTTTGTTGCCTCCATTTGAACATGTCCTGCATCAACCCCAATTTTATGTTCATGTCTGTGTTCAAACATGTGGCTTTGTGTAACTCCTCTAGGAACCCAAGACCCTGCTTGGTCATGATGTCCTCAAGCATGTAGTCTTCCTGCGGTCTGTTGTCATATATAACCGTGATCATGTCTGTATCTTCATCAAAATGCCATGATGTGATGACTGGTTCCATTTTTGCATTTACTTTGTCCAAATTTTCTGGTTAATCTTCTCATAACCTTATGTGTTTCATCACATTCGTTATCAAGAGGGATGCTAAGTCCAAATGCCATGATGTGATGACCGGTTCCTTTTTTGCATTTACTTTGCTTTGCTTTGTCCAAATTTTCTAGTTAATCTTCTCATAACCTTATGTGTTTCATCACATTCGTTATCAAGAGGGATGCTAAGTGATAAGATCCCCTTCTATACCTCTTCTTCCATGTTCAAAATGGCTTTGATTGTTTTAACAAATACTCTTCTTCTGTTGTCAAAACGTATCACGAATCTTCTGATTCTGAGGGTGTATCTTGATGTGTGCAAAATGCAACATATAAATTACATCAAATGTGGCATAAAACTAACCCTTTTTTAGTATTAATGTTGGAAAAAGTGTGTTTTTGTCTTCCTTTTGTATTTTCAGGATTAAATGAGCTCAAATGAACAAAAGAAGCAAAAAGACAGCTAAATCTAACATAAATACAAGAAAAGGGATAAACGTGGCATGCCCGACCCCTCGACAGCATCTTCCCAAGCAAAACAAAAGGACAGAAGGCTGAACACGCCCCGTGCTCAATGAGCACGGGGGCGTGCCCAAGTGTCTGCAGAAAAGACAAAGTTGTAGAAGCTTCTATCACCCACCATGGGGGCGTGCCCAGTGGACACGGGGCCGTGGTCAACTCTAAGATTCGCAGAATCTGAGGAAATCTTGATAGTACATATACGCTTCTGCACATGGGGTCGTGCCCAGCGGACACGGGGGCGTGGTCAACTAATGCAGACAGACTACATTTAATAAAGAAAGAGAAGATGGGTGGACACGGGGTCGTTCCCAATGGACACGGGGCCGTGTCCGAGCTTCTGTACAGGCTATAAATAGGGGTGTTTGGCACATTTGCAAACCATCCCTTGGCAAACCACCTCTCTCACACTTCACCCACACTCCACCACCACCACACACCATCATCCACCACCATCATCCATCATTCATCATAGAGTGTGTGTAGTAGTCTCGGGATCCAAGATTGATCGTACGAGTTCTTGACAATCAAAGGCCAGGTTTTCCTAAGTCTCTTACATCACTTGGTGAAGACAAGTGTCTAGTGTAATACTTTTTATTTTTAATCTTTTCGCACTTTTTATTTGGTTATGTATTAAAGACTTTAATAACTAGTTTCTTATGTTGAAGGTGAGTCTTCCTTATCGTTTGTCCGTGGTTTCTTGCCATTATTTTATGTCTATATAAAATAAAAGATTTTCACCATTCATATCTCCACGTTCTATATGGAGGTATGTTGGCTACCTGGTCGGGGGTTAAGGGAACGGTTTGGTAAGAGTCTTGCCTTGTTCAGTGTATAGATCCTGCAAGGACCTGGGTCAACTTTAGTAGGACCTCCTTCAATACCCACTGGTATTGGATGGCGGGGGTCCGAACTCCTTGACCTCCTCATGTGTAAACTACTATTAATACTTTAACCCGGCTACTTAGGATTGTATCCCTGCTGACTCAGACTACATAGCCGAGGGTAACGTCACCTCCAGAAGAGGGGTCTACCACAATATGCATTAATAACTTAATTAATTATCTTTCAATAATCCAACCCTTTAGGATTGTATCCTTGCTGACTCAAACTACTGGGTTTAGGGTAACGTCACCTTCAGAAGAGGGGCCTACTACAATAACTAAGATAATCTCTTAAAAAGTGCAAAAGTGCGGAAATAATCAAAGGTTACACTGAACACGAGTCGGATCCAAGTGATTCATCTTGTCTATCTGTTTTTTTATTTTATTTTTTAGCATTTTAGTTAGTTTTATTTTTCTTGTTTAAAACTTTTTTTCTAAACTGTTGATTTTGATTAGACGTTAAGGATAAACCATTACTAAAAGCTCTAGTATCCTTGGACGACATTGGTATCTTACCAACGCTATACTACGCTCACGATGGGTGCACTTGCCCATATGTGTGTTTAGTGTTAGTAAATATCATGTTTTATAAATTTAAAACTTGGCTAAAAAAGTGTTGAAGGGCTTAAAATATTCATTAAAAATAAACGACACTTCACACGCATCAAGTTTTTGGCGTCGTTTCCGGGGACACAAGGATTTTAAGAAAGTTAGGAATCAACGGCCTAATCATTTTTTCTTATTTTTCTATTTTTTTAGAATTTCTCTTATATTTCCAGCTTCTACAGAACTCAGCACGGGGCGTGCCCGTGCCCAATATTTGGTACTGGCAATCCTGTTTTAAGTCAGACAGTAAGCTGAACACGGGGTCGTGCCCACTCAACACGCCCCCGTGCCCAAGTTTCAGTTACTGAAAACAGAACCGTAAGATCTCGACGGTTGGTAATTTCTGACACAAACATGAGTGATATTGATATTTTTTTACTTTCGGCACTCTTATGGTACGTGGTGTCAAATATGTGGCGGTCCTCATAAAGATTTAGAATGTTATTTTCTAAATTATAAGCCCCATTATATAGACCCATTGTTTTGCTGTAGCCATAAGAGGGGCGAAAGTAAAAGTAATCCCTATCTCTCCCTCGAAAGCTCCCAATCGAATCTTCTAGGAGAAATTCTTCTTGACAAATTATTGGAGGATTTAATTCTTAATTGGGTAAAGGAACTTGAAATGGATTCCATAAATTCACCTCAAGAAGATACCCAAGAAGAATTATTGGAATCGCATTCGAATAAAAACAACTTCGTTGTTCCCGAAATCACCTCTAACTCTAGCGAGGACTTGAGCGATAGTCGTCTCTGTGTCGATTGTGCCGTGAAGGACTCCCCATCGACTTCGTTCGGTGCATACACAGACCTGAGCGATTCGGCATACACCTTCTTTAACGAGAGCCCGGGAAAGGGTTGGACTTGTCCACCTACATTTAGCATAGGAATCACCCTCACCGACAACCTCTTGTGTTCTCGTCTTAGTCTAGAGCAATTAAGGTATCTCAGGCACTTTGGGGTTGTTCCATCCAGTAAGGATTCACCCGATCCGGATGAATTCCTTAGGAATAGACGAAACTTCACAAACAGCCTCTCGACACGGGGTCGTGTCCAGGTCAACACGCCCCCGTGTCCACCCAAAGATTCCTTTCTGACTTCTTGTCAGAATACGGACAAAATGTGTCAGGGCTTCGTGTGCACACGGGGCTATGTCCAGCCGACACGGGGCCGTGTGCAGCGTGCTGTCGTTTTCTATTAATGCAGCCGAGAATCCTGCACATTTGGACCATTCTAGGGACAGAGATTTGGTGGGATCTTCACACATACCATCCTAGGTATTTACTAAAAGAAGGTTCTCAACAACCATCTTGTCCTTTCCTCTCTTGTCTATTCCCTTCTTCTTCATTTTTCACCTCAACACCTCCATTAGAGCTTGAGATCACCATGATTCCAAGCTTTATTGGAATGTTTGTTAGGTTTTTGTTCAAGGAATCTTGTAATAAATAAGTGTTACAACATTTTTTAAAGTTATTTCTGTTAAAAAACGCTTCCTAAGTTGGAAAAATAATTCAAAACTCCAAGATTCCTTGTTCCAAAAATCTGCAGAAAGGTGAACACGGGGCCGTGCTCGTTGAGCACGGGGCCATGTTCGAAGCTACTGTTTCATTAAAATGAACTTTTTTCAGTTTATTTTCGTAGAATGTCGAGCCAAAACAGTGGAACTTCTTCTGCACATTCCAGAAACAGTCGGAGGGAAAGGAGGTCTTCGATTGAAGCAACTCTCGTACGCTACGTGATGGCATTACGTGAAGCTCTTGATGAGATGACCTCGGTAGAGGAAGTCCTTATAGACCGTATAAATTATCTTACGGTGGGGTTGGAAAACAGTTTTCAAGAAATCAACCTCTTGCACCAGAGGTTGAACATTCTTGTGACACTTCCCATGGAGCCAATCCTCCTTCAAGAGGATTGGAACCTAGCACTTGGAGTCAATATTCCCACCGGGTGGGATGACATCCCCGCGGAGCCTCCTCTTGAAGATTTGAAAGAAGTCCCGTTGGAGATTGCACCCCCTCAAACTGATGCAAATGAGCCCACCTTTCTTCTCCCAAGAGAGATAGAGGAGTGGCTCGCCGACGTATGAGGAACCCATATCCGGAGGGAGAAGTTCTTCGAGCCGCATTAAACCGAAAGAATTATCTTTTCAGAAATTTTGCTAATAGAATAAACTTTAGGCTAGAACTTCTTGGTTTAGACTTCTTGTGTTTCTTTTGACCTATTTATCTAGAATTTTAATTTATTAGGATTATTATGTAACTTTGTATAGTTTTAATGAATGATGGTTTTAATTAATTTGGTGTTTGGATGATGATGTAATGAGAAAAACACACCTGGGATGGTGAAGGATACCAAGGGAAACTTGCACCAGCACCCAATGCACAAAAACAGAGCCTCCCGTCGATTTTTCTTCATTACAGCAAGTTCAGCACGGGGCCGTGCTCAGCCAACACGCCCCGTGCTCAACCATCTGCAGAAAAAATGCCCAGTTTAGGTACCTGGACACGGGGCGTGCTCACTGAACACGCCCCCATGTCCAACCTTCTGTTACTTTGTTTTATTTTCTGTTACTGGCGATCTGAACATGGGGCCGTGCCCGGACACCACGGGGCCGTGTCTAGACGCCCAGTAACATAAATTTTTGCTTTTTCACAACTTTTTACACATTCAATCAACCTAAAAACTTATTTTTGGGACACATTGAGGACAATGTGTAATTTAAGTGTGGGGGGGGGGGGGATGCTAAAACCTTGAATTTTGCAAGTCCTAATTACAAGCCTTACACAAAACTCAATTGGAACCGCTAAACACCCCAAATTTTTTCAATTTTTTACTTGTCTAGGTTTAATTTGGGAATTTCAAATTCTAAAAAAGTTATATTTTTACAAATTTACAACTGATAACGTCGTGATAAAAAGAACCAATATAAGAAAATTATGAAACGACATGATAAATCTAGTTAAAATTTGATTATATATACTTGATCACATAAAAACCCATTCCCACAAAAAGTGAGTTTTGAGCCTTTATTGAGCATACAAATACATATCTTTAAACTAAATACTCATATTTCGTTTCTTGTGTGAATAACCGCTTGGTTCTTACGACTCTAAAACTTGCCACGACAATACATTCCCGGTCCTTACCAACTTAAACCCGAGTAAGTAAATGATGGATGCAAATCCCCATTATTTTTTTAACCACCTACCCAAATCCCCCTAGTTAACCCCTTTGAGCCTAAACATTTTCATTTCTTAACCCAAATCAAACACCCTTTTACCCGCCAAACCCCTTTTTCATTTTAAACCCTTTATTTTAGTAACAAAGCTCAGTTTTCGTGTGACTTCCTTAAAAAAATGATAAAGAAGAAAAGAAAAATGAAGTTAGCAATAAACAAACAAAGCTCATCAAAAGAGGGCTTGTTTAAATAAAGCTTCATTGGAATAAAAAGTCACAAAAATGTTTTGAGAAAACCGACGCTTTTTATGCCTTTCTCCCTTTTCTACTAACCACTAACCCAACCACCTACCTTTAACCCAAGCCTAACCCTTCCCCCAAAGTCCTCTTGATATTTACAAAGATATATAGTTAAAAAGGAGGAGGATTGATTGCTTGGCAAGCTTATGGTAGAAGTAAGTTCCATGCCGCTCTCGAGAGTTTTCACAAAAATACACCTTCGGCTGAGTGTTGAGTGATCCCCCGTGAGGTATGTGAACTTGTATATAAATGGAATTTTAAAGAGGCATGTTATGCCCTAATAAGTAATTTATCTTATGTAATGTTTTAAATAAATCATGACGAATAGGATTGTAAATAAATAAAAATAAAACTTAATAAAGAATCTTGGAAATCCCGACACTCTATGACAAGCCCAAAAAAACCTTCTCTTCTACCCATTCCATTTGGGAGTGTAAAGCCACATTATAAAGAGTGAGGACAAACAAATATTCAAATGTGGGGGTATTTGATGTGTGCAAAATGCAACATATAAATTACATCAAATGTGGCATAAAACTAACCCTTTTTAGTACTAATGTTGGAAAAAGTGTGTTTTTGTCTTCCTTTTGTATTTTCAGGATTAAATGAGCTCAAATGAACAAAAGAAGCAAAAAGGCAGCTAAATCTAACATAAATACAAGAAAAGGGATAAACGTGGCATGCCCGACCCCTCGACAGCATCTTCCCAAGCAAAACAAGAGGATAGAAGGCTGAACACGCCCCGCACGGGTGCGTGCCCAAGTGTCTGCAGAAAAGACAAAGCTGTAGAAGCTTCTATCACCCACCACGGGGGCGTGCCCAGCGGACACGGGGCCGTGGTCAACTCTAAGATTCGCAGAATCTGAGGAAATCTTGATAGTACAGATACGCTTCTGCACACGGGGTCGTGCCTAGCAGACACGGGGGCGTGGTCAACTAATGCAGACAAACTGCATTTAATGAAGAAAGAGAAGATGGGTGGACACGGGGTCGTGCCCAATGGACACGGGGCCATGTCCGAGCTTCTGTACAGGCTACAAATAGGGGCGCTTGGCTCATTTTCAAACCATCCCTTGGCAAACCACCTCTCGCACACTTCACCCACACTCCACCACCACCACACACCATGATCCACCACCATCATCCATCATCCATCATAGAGTGTGTGTAGTAGTCTCGGGATCCAAGATTGATCGTAAGAGTTCTTGACAATCAAATGCCATGTTTGCCTAAGTCTCTTATATCACTTGGTGAAGAAAAGTGTCTAGTGTAATACTTTTTATTTTTAATCTTTTCGCACTTTTTATTTGGTTATGTATTAATGACTTTAATAACTAGTTTCTTATGTTGAAGGTGAGTCTTCCTTATCGTTTGTCTGTGGTGTCTTGGCATTATTTTACTGTCTATATAAAATAAAATATTTTCACCATTCATATCTCCACGGTCTATATGGAGATATGTTCGCTACCTGGTCGGGGGTTAAGGGAACAGTTTGGTAAGAGTCTTGCCTTGTTCAGTGTATAGATTCTGCAAGGACCTGGGTCAACTTTAGTAGGACCTCCTTCAATACCCACTGGTATTGGATGGCGGGGGTCCGAACTCCTTGACCTCCTCATATGTAAACTACTATTAATACTTTAACCCGGCTACTTAGGACTGTATCCCTGCTGACTCATACTACTTAGGCACCTCCAGAAGAGGGGCCTACCACAATATGCATTAATAACTTAATTAATTATCTTTCAATAATCCAACCCTTTAGGATTGTATCCTTGCTGACTCAAACTACTGGGTTGAGGGCAACGTCACCTTCAGAAGAGGGGCCTACTACAATAACTAAGATAATCTCTTAAAAAGTGCAAAAGTGCAGAAATAATCAAATGTTACACTAAACACGAGTCGGATCCAAGTGATTCATCTTGTCGATCTGTTTTTTATTTTATTTTATTTTTCAGCATTTTAGTTAGTTTTATTTTTCTAGTTTAAAACATTTTTCTAAACTTTTGATTTTGATTAGACGTTGCGGATAAACCGGTACTAAAAGCTCTTGTGTCCTTGGACGACCTCGGTATCTTACCAACACTATACTACGCTCACGATGGGTACACTTGCCCATATGTGTGTTTAGTGTGAGTAAATATCGTGTTTATAAATTTAAAACTTGGCTAAAAAGTGTTAAAGGGCTTAAAATATACATTAAAAATATACGACACGTCACACGCATCAATCTCCATGAAACGATGGTTGCCATTTTGGCGTTTTGGTTAAATTTGGCGTCTTGGTTAAAGATGGCGTTTTTAGTATGATCAATGGAAGTGATGATGGAAGCGATGGTAACGTCATTTATATAATAATGTTTTTGGCGCGTAGTTTTGGAGGGATTATTTTGTAATAGATGTTAATAATTGACTTTCTGTTACTGTTTGTTCCATCTACCTGCTAAGTTTGCAACACGTTTTATCATTAAGCTTTGGCGTTTTGTATTTATGGTGGTTTAGTCGTTTTTGAATGGCGTTTTACTCATTAGGTTGGCGTTTTGAATTAGAGAAGTAAAAAGACCCTTTTTACCCTTAATGGCGCACGTTCCAAGTAAAAAAATTGATGTTACGAAAACGTCACCGTACAAATCTAGTCCATAGATTGTTTTGATCTGACGATCCATAAGCGTTCTCACAGTTTTCACCATTTTCCCTAAACGGTGAAAAGTGTGAGAACGGTGAGAACGCTTATGGATCGTTAGATCAAAACAATCTATGGACTAGATTGGCGCGGTGGCATTTTCGTAAATAACATCAATTTTATTACTTGGAACGTGCTTCATTAAGGGTAAAAAGGGTAACATCGTTTCTCCCATTAAACGCCAACTAAATGCAAAACGCCAACTAATAAAAACTATTTTTTCCTGCGTGGTTTTTTCTGTGTTTTAGTTGGTGTATCTTATAATCTTAGCCTACAAAACGCCATTAAATATAAAACGCCAAACTTGAAAGATGGGACGTGTTACAGACTTAACAGATAAAGCTGAGCAAAACAGGAAATACAAACAGTAACCGAAAACGACGGATATTTTATTAATTGCACTTATTAATAATATCCCACCTAAACTACGCGCCAAAGACATCCTATAAGCAGAAACGTCTCAGCACCTTCCATTGATCTAACCAAAAAAACAAACATCATGGTTCCTAAATACCACTCACTTTAAAACGCCAAAAAGTTAAAAAATCAAAGATGGCAAACATCGTTTCTTGGATATTCAGTATTGTTCTTCGTGAAGTTTCACTGAATGGATTGTTAGGTGAGAGAGGTAACTCAATAAGATTTTGCTGCATGAGATGGACAAATCTTCAAGAAAAAGAGACTGGTAACAGTCATATGTCATTTTGTCTTCTTTGATCTTGAAGAATGCTTAGATGAGAAGAAGAGACCGATGACACTGAAGAGTGGGATGAAGATAAAGATGAAGACCAAGCAAAAAACCCACTCACACGACATCGATTAGGACTTGTAGTTTCAAAGAAGAAAGAGACTGATGATAGTGAAGATTTGGAAGAGAAATTCGATTAGGATTTTTAATTTATTTTTTTCGCTTCTATTTTTTCTGTGGTTTGTTATCTAATTTTCCACTAAAAAATACATTATTTCTCTAAAAAATTGCTTGTAAAACGCCAAGATGCCACAAACGCCAAACTCTACAACTATAATAAAATTTGTGGCATCTTGGGGTTTTACAAGCATTTTTTTAGAAAAAAATTATAAAACAATGTGCAAGATAACAGAACAATGTGCCATCTTTGTCTAAACGCCATTAAAATTCCAAAACGCCAAAATCTAAAAGATGGGACGTGTTACAGCCTTAACAGATGAAGCAGAACAAACAGTAACTACAAACAGTAAACAGAAACGACGAAAACTTTATTACTAACATTATAATTAAAACCCACTACACAGGTACTTGAATTTATTTATCTTTTCAAAAACACCATAATTACCTATCACGTTATAGGACTGCATCCTACATGGCGGCAAAAAAGAGTCATTATATAAGTAGACAGGTAAACAAAACTTAACACTCCATGTAGCCTCTAACACGCCACACCTTGTCTAAAATGCCATAAAAACTTAAAAAAATGGCTCAAGTTATTGCATGGATGTTTTATAGGTCGGAGATACATTTCGTCCTAAAATTCTCTAACAGGAGAAGGGTAAAGGTCAAGACAATCAAGGCCATACTTAGTATGGATGAAGCTGTTCAGAGGGATATTCTGGCCCTTGGGGTTCCAATGGCCGACTATTATGAAAGGACTCGAAAGGTAATAAAAAGATTAAAGAAAAAATTTCCAACAGATGATGATGATGATGATATTAACGATACTGGTCTACCATCAGTTAGCAGTTGGGGTTTGGATGAACAAGCAAGAACGGTTAAAGTGACTTTTCGACATGGGGTGGAATATTCATTGCCGGTGGACGAAATGCTAAAGACAGAGAGACTACATCTTCTTGAACAACTTTTTTTCACCTTCAAACGATGCAAGATCCAGGGTTGTCATGATATTTAAGTATAGGTTGCAGCAAAGACGAGATGAGATAATGGAGTTATACGCCAATGCACAACATGATGATGATGAATCTGAAGAAAGCGTTGAACAAAGCGATGGGTACATCTCTGATGTAATCCCATACACAGAAGACTATTAGTTTATTTTGATTTCGTCTTATTGTAATCTTTTGAATTATTAATGAATTATTAAGAATGCCTTGAACGCCAAAAAAATTACCTTTATAAGATATATGGGATTAATGCAACTGATAAATCTACAAAATGCCAGAAAAATGTAAAGTTTGAATTATTAAAGGTATATAATGAATTTGGTAACACCATGGACGCCAAGATGTTAGAATTATTAATTAATTTTAATGAATTTGGGAACGCCATAAACGCCAAATTGTTATCTATGTGACACAAAAACGATTCATTGAACGAAACAGATCTAAAAAAGATTAGTAAAATGCCAGATAGTTATTGAATCTAACTAAACACCAAAAAAATCTTAGACACAGAAAAATGAAGAAATATTGTGACACACGAAAATAGAAAAGGGAAGATAAAAAGACAAAAGAGCCCTTCCGCTCTGAATATATCGTGTGCCACGTGTTCGACCGGGATCCATTCTCACCGTTCTCACACTTAAGGGCGTTTTCTCCTGATTTCGTTTATATATATATATATATATATATATATATATATATGTTTGTGTGTGTATGTATATATGTATGTATGTATGTATATTTCCAACAACAAGTTCATGAACTCTGTATATAAATCACTAGTTATTTCAAGATAACCATTTTTTTCTCATGTTCATCCATATGTTTAACAAGTGTATATTGAGGTATTTTTTTTTTTTTTTACTTTTTCAAGATAAAAACTATGAATAGAGTTTTTAGAACTAACACAACTTTATATCTTTCAAAAATCATTTTAAGACTATATTTAAGTTCATGATACTTCTTGTTTATGGATCTTGCTAGATCTGAATATATACTTGTTTAGATATACTTTTTAACAACATTTTGCAAGATCATCATCTTCATATCTTCATTAACATCAAGAATCAACACATAAACAACATAAGACTATTTATATAAGTTAGTTTATATTGTTTGTTTTAGGGTTTTCTTGTATTTTTAAGATGAGCTTCAAGATGATCAACTTGTACTTTTGTAATCTATAAACAAGAAGCTTAAAAAGAGGCATTAGGAGCTTACTACTAGCACAAGAGCTAGGGATGATTTCTTGATGAACAAAGAAGAAAAGAAAAGCTCCACCAATGCAAGAACACCTTCATGAAGATCCTTGATCTTTCAAACACCTTAGACCATCTTGTTCTTCATTTTAAGGCCTTATATTATGTTTTTTAGGGTTGAAAAGAAGAAGATGAGAGGAGAGGGGATGAATGTTTTGCTAAGTGCGTGTAAGAATGTGGTGAATGATGAAATTGGATCCTTTATATATTTTTCAAATCTTTACAAGTCAAAACCAACATCCACACCATGCCTTCTAGCGATATTTTTCAACAGAACATGAGGTGGTGTGGGGCCTATATGGGCCGTCCATAATGGGAGGGGGTAAGCATGGTGTTTTTAGTTTTTAAGTAATTTAGACATGTGTGGAATTGTTATAATAGATATTTATGTAATTAGAGATAAGTGTAGATGATTAGGATGCTAATTAGGGTTTAGGGTGTTAATTAAATGTTGAGGATGATAATTATGGTTCAGTAGTTCACTAGACTAGTCTAACTAGTGTTTAGATGTTGAAAACGACACTAGTTTCGTTATCGGGTCATTTACTGGCACTTTGTATAATGTACATGTTAATATCCCTTTTTGCACCCTTGTGATGCATGTGATATTCTTGATATTGTATGTGATCATTAATGTGATTTAATGATCATATAATGCTTCCTTGGTCCTAGAATTGTTAACCGTTTGCGGAAATTGGTAATTTTGTACATCGGATCGGATGATTATGTGTTTATGCATTTTCCGGAAAGTTATATTATATACACTTGTTTTTCCAATCGAGGGTTTTGCATGAATAGTGTGTTTGCATCGTCTACCAACGTTTTCTGACACAATTTGTATCGTATCATGACGTGGCGAATACGATGAAGTGATATGCAATGAAAATGTATACCTTGAGATTGCTAGACTTATAAGACTCATTTATATCAAAATTAAGTCTAATGCGCGTAATTGTGTATGTAAATAGTGATTAAGTTGTACGGAATTACCGCTTATTTTGTCGTTTGTCACATACCCCCTGTTAGAAAGAATTTTGTCTCGAAATTCACGTTGAGTTATCCTTTGCAGGGGTGTTCTCAGAAAGGTGGGGGTACCTTGCCTTGATTTAGTCTTCACGTTCCCATGTATAGTCGAGTCTGTGTCGGGAGTTCCAACGAACTTTGACTAGTTTGGTACAACTTTTCCTAGTCTTTTGGACTTTTCGGTCTATAACTTTAGCAGGTTCTTCGGTGATTTGGAGTTTGTCGTCGATGTGTATTTCATCCGAAGGGATAATAACCGTTTCTTATGTTGGACTCTTTTTGAGATTCGACACATGAAATGTGTCATGTACGTTGTCGAGTTCTTCTGGCAACTTCAGCTTGTAAGCAACGGTACCAACCTTTGCCAGAATTTCGAAGGGTCCTATGTATGGCGAGTTTAACTTTATGCGTTTTCCGAACCTAGCTACACCCTTCCAAGGCGAGAATTTTAACAAGACTTTCTCTCCGACCTCGAAGGATAATGTCTTGCGTCATTTGTCTGCGCAGCTCTTTCGTCTGTCTCGAGCCACCTTGATGCGATCTCGGATTTAAAAGATTTTTTCAGTAGTCTCTTGGACTAATTCTAGACCAATTAACTGTTTATCACCGACTTTCGCCCAACATAGCGGCTAAAAACACCCACAAAAGCTTTATATTAGTCGTCACGTTAGATTTTCACTAATTCTTTAAATCGACATCCCTAAGGGCTAAAAACACCCACAAAAGCTTTATATTAGTTGTCACGTTAGATTTTCAGTGATTATCCTATATATTAATAATACAAACTTGTGAATAGTATTTTTGATATATTATAATAATATATATAGTATTTTTAATAGTTTTATTATTTTATAGAGTTAAATGTACGGATAGTCCCTGTGGTTTGACATTTTTTCACCTTTAGTCCATAACTTTCTAAAATTACAGCTATAGTCCCCAAATTTTTCAGTTTTGTTCCCGGATAGTCCCTGGCGCGGATGAAGGTTAGTCTTTTCAGTTAAGTGGGTGTGAAATGACCTAAATACCCTTACTATTAAAAATAAAAAATAAAAAAATGAAAATTAAATTAAGCCAATCAACAATGAAGATTAAATTAAAACATTAAAATAAAAAAACCTACCCACACCCAAGTCGTCTTCGTCTTCTCCCGTATCACCGCCACAATCGCCGTCTACCACCGCCGGCGACCACCCTCCACTATCACCTTTTAGTTTTTCCTATAACTCCCCTATTACTTCAAACTACACCCCCATCGTTTTACAGAATCACCATCCCCATCATTATCAAGTTATCAAAGAACCACCATCACTACCATGTTCAAAGTAGCGTCACCAGCCTCCCCATGTTCAAAATGGTCCGATTCAGCATCCCCATCGTCATTGATGTGTAATGATTCAGCATCCCCATCGCGTTGATCTTTGACAATTTTCAAATGATCTCAACGATGACCTGGCATCTGATCAGATGTCCGATTAGTTCTAGTTTCTTGGGTGGATTGATCAACAAATGGACTACGTTTGTTGCTAATTAACCGATTAGATTCAATGTGTTGGGCAAATGGGTATGAATTTGTAACAATCCACTTTATGTTGGTCTTACTTTGATTCATGGAGCTACCGCAAAAAAGGTGCAGGTGGGTTTTTTGTTTTTGTTTTTTGATTTATAGAAATGGAATGTGTTTGTAGACCCACGTAAAGAAGAAGAATGGGGAAGTTGAAGTGGTCGCCAGAATAACGGGTAGCGACAACTCAGAGTGAAGGGTGGGGTACGGTGGTGAAAGTTGGATGGTAGTGGTGGTGAAAGGTGGAGGTAGTGGTGGTGGTGAAAGGTGGAGGTAGTGGTGGTGGTGAAGAATTAGGAAGAAGACTAGAAGAGGTGTGTTTGGATTGAAGATAAATCTGAATATGAGGAAGAAGAGGTGTGTTTGGATTGACGGTGGTTATTGATTTAAAGTTTATTTTTTAACAGTAAGGGTATTTAGGTCATTTCACACTCACTTAACTGAAAAGACTAATCTCCATCCACGCCAGGGACTATCCGGGAACGAAACTGAAAAAGTTAGGGACTATAGCTGTAATTTTATAAAGTTATGGACTAAAGGTGAAAAAAAGCCAAACCACAGGGTCTATCCGGGCATTTAACTCATTTTTATATTATCCTATATATTAACCTGTTCTATTATTTTAATATTATCCTATACATTAATAATATAAATTTGTAAATAGTGTTTTGATATATTATAATAAAACTATATAGTTTTTTAATAGCTTTATTATTTTAGTATTATTTTTAATAGTTTTATTAATTTAATTATGTATAAAAACCAGTTGGATTCTCTCTCGCACTATGCGACGGTAATTTAGGCGGTACCGGTTCGGTTTGTTAAGGTACCGGATATCGGTCGGTATCGGTTCGGTTCGTTAAAGTAGTGGCACTCAGCATAACAACCGAAAAAAATATGCCCAAGAGGATATTCACACATTTGCATTGATCGAAAACCATAAAAACAAATACTAGTATCAATACCGATATTTGCTATAGCTTATGGTACCAAAAACAAATACTCTACTGCAAATACACCATCATCATCTCCACCGCTGCCGCCACTATTCCTACTGCTGTTATTATTATTTTATAATATAATAATAGAGCCCAACCCAATATCTATTCAACAATAATCAATATTATAATTTATTCTAGTTATTACCCTACTTTCTTTGTGAATAAAATAAAGATCTATCTATTATGTAATCACCTCACTCGCTCCCCTCACTTCAAATCTATTTATACTACACAAGTTTTCAAGTAAAATCAAATCAAAATTTTTGACCATCACAAACCATAGTAGTTACCAAACCGTTCATCTACCACCCACCAGCGACACAGTTTCTAGATTCCTTTTTAGCGCACTTGATGCATCCTCTTTGTCGCATCCTCACACCTATCCTACGTGACAGAGCATTCTTTAAGGACTACCCTCCTCCCACACTGAGTAACCTAACCTAACCACTAAAAATCT
The DNA here is from genome assembly GCA_030545235.1 of Helianthus tuberosus. Classification (NCBI taxonomy): domain Eukaryota; kingdom Viridiplantae; phylum Streptophyta; class Magnoliopsida; order Asterales; family Asteraceae; genus Helianthus; species Helianthus tuberosus. Next base: position 142,929,562 of record CM060410.1, on the reverse strand, counting down.
CAACTAGCACCTTTAACAAAACAATAAACTAAACATACACCCCTAGTCTTTCTCCAAACACAAAACAACCCCTTTAACTTTCTACAACCTCTAAAACCTTTACCACAAATCATGAAACCCCTATCGCCGTCGTCCCCGTAAATCTCCTCTAAAACCCTCAAATTTCCGATCACCATCTTCCATTATCACACCCCACTAAAACCATGAACAAACACATCTACAAATTCTTTAAAAACATTAATTTTATCTTGATCCTCACACACATCCTTAAATTTCCACATCAACATCATCTTTTAGATTTATTTATGAGTTAATTGCCATTTTAGTCCCTGAGGTTTGGTCACGTTTGCCATTTTCGTCCAAAATCACACTTTTCGACCATTTAGCCCCCAACGTTTGGTCATTTTTGTCATTTTCGTCCAAATTGCCTAACCCAGTTACTTTATAGCATCAGAGGGGGTATTTTTGAAATTTCTCAATTAAAAGGGGTAACTTGTAATTATGTTTTTTTAAATATATATATATATATATACACACACACACACAGATCCCCACCACCTCATCTACTCTCTCTCATCTCTTTCTGCTTCTCTCTCATCTACTATCACCGCCACCACCTCCGGCCCGGAGATCCGATTAAACAACCAATCAACAACTGCTAGTGCAAGCCCTAACGATTTTCCTAATGCTAATTCACTCGCCTCTAACAAATTTCTTGACAAAATTAGGGTTTTCATATTCACACAACTAGATAATGATCTCAAATCCTTAACAGAACCAGAGATCCGGTTGCCGCTAAGATCTAAAGAGCTAAGAAGTCTACTACACTGAGAAATCACAACAACATTACCAGTGATATTAGCGTTTCCAGAGATCCGATTGACGTTGAGTTTGTGCAGGTGACACCGGTGAAATTGCAGGCATTGTTTCCGGCTAACCAGTTTAGTAACAGGCTAGGGTTTTGCAGAGTTGATTTGAAGAGAAGAAGCTGTTGAGAATCGGTTGCATCGGGGTGAATGAAGAGTAGAGATTGAAGGTTCAAGGTTGTGGTCGGGTGGGGGCGATGCACACGGTGGTGGTGAGGTGGTTGTTGGTGATGGAGAAGACAGAGAGAATGTAGAGAGAGAGAGAGAGTTACAGATGATGAAGATGTTATGTTCTTGCAGATGATGAAGATGATGATGATGTTTGAAGATGTATGCATTAGCCACTTTACAATTTACCCCCTTATCATTTTCAAATTTCAAAAATACCCTAAAGTGGGTAAAAAGTAACTTGGTTGGGCATTTGGGTAACTAGGTTAGGCATTTGGATGAAAATGGCAAAAAGTGACAAACGTGGGGGGTTAAAATAATACCAAACTGTCATTTTGGACGAAAATGGCAAATGTGCCCAAACCTCAGGGACGATTTTGGCAATTAACTCTTTATTTATATATAATAATCAAAATGTTTTACTAACCAGTTCAAATTATTTTTAAAACTATATATAATTTATTATAAAAAAACAATTACATTGTTAACAATAATGTACAGATTAAATAAGTGATGTTTTTATAAACAAAAACATTGCATAACTTTGTTATTTTATTTGGTTAATACATTTAAAATTAAAAATAATTGCAATTTGCAAGTGGTTAAAACATATGTTACAAGTCTTAAAACATATGTTACAAGTCTTTAAGCACTAAAATTAAATTTAAAGAATAAGAATAAAATTAAAAATAAAAACAAATAATGGGGTACACCACATTTCACACGAATTAAGCCCATGGTTAAGGTTATGAATCTTCACCCCATTGCTCTTAGGGATGAGTAATAATCAAACTGAAAAACAAAAACCGAAAAAATCGAACCGAAATTAATCGAAACTGAATTAACCAAAAATCGGTTAACAGATATTTTTGTATCATCGGTTAACCGAAATTAACCGAACCGTATCATTTAAATCTTCATATATTTCTAGGTTTTGTACATCCATGTCATGTTTTATACTTTCATTTCATGTGTTTATACCTCCATTTTACTTATTTATACATCTAATTCATGTATTTATATATCTATTTCATATATTTAAACCTCCTTTACATGTATTTGTAAACAAAAAAATTAGCCAATGTTTGGTTTGGTTATTACCGAAATTAACCGAACCGACCCGAAAACCAACAATTAACCAAATAAACCGAACCAATTGACCGATGACTTCGGTTACGATTACGGATAATGCAAATAACCGAAGTGAACCAAACTGAACCGTGCACACCCTTAATTGTTGTTTGTCCAAATGCGACACCACATCATCCCACGCGTTGCTCAAATGCCCCGAGATGACAACTTTAATAGTATAAATTATGTACGTTTTAATAATAGAAACTAGACTAGGTGCAATTAAAAAAACCATATTTCATTTTCGCACAATCGTGTAAAATGCAAAGTTGGTGTCTTTGGAATGTGATATTCGTTGACTATGGAAAGCAAACTTTTGGCAAAATGCCAAGAAGTAACCTCCCAAAAGTCATTCCCCTCTCTCTATAAACCTCTTCATTTGTGTCTTCTCTCATAACTCTCTAACTCCATCCTCTCTCTCTCTCTCCTTCTCACACACACTCTCTCTCTATATATAGACATATATTTAAGAAGTGTTATTGGACAATGCTTGCTGAAGTTTTACCTGAGAAAACCTTCCAAGGGATGCATGTTTATGGAAAAGAAACCAATCCTATCTTCTATAGAAGGTACACTAGCTTCTTTCACCTTCCCCCTTGCACAACTATCATTTCGTTGCTAAATTTGACATTTTCTTTCTTAAATCCATGCAAAATCTTTGTCAAACCCATGGGATGAAACCCTAATCTTAAATGAACTTGATTTTCTTATGCATTCATCACCAAGACCCCACCTTTGCATCTTACACTGTGTTTGTCATGCTCATTTAATACACAGTGTACAATGTTGACCATTTGGTACATTTATTTCTAATAAAAAAAATACTTTTAAACAACTTTGGTAATGTGGTCCCTTTGACCTTATGGTATTGACGTGTGTAAAATATTGTCGCTATCAAAAGCTCGGATACTTGACATGAGTCCGGTATGATAATTGTCGGTAAAAGCCGAATACGGTATATCTTATGTATCGACGGTAAATCCGGTTCCACCCGTTCAAATCATTGAACCGGTTTACATTATCTTAAAATTTGATTTTACCTTTTAATTTTAATAAAACACAATATTAAGGAAAAACTAACATTTCATATTTTCGGTAATTAACCTAGTGCCTTCAATTTCAAAATTACATCGTAGTTACGCACCTCATCCAATGTAATATTGTTTATAAGTAATAAAAATGTTGTAAAAATGTTTAATATTTTACAAAAAAAATAGTTAGATTTTAGATAAAACAATGACCAGTTACATAAATCAGAGTCCAAACCGGTATGATTTAAAAACCGATTTTTAAAACACTGCTCGAGGGTTTGAGTCTCGTGTTGGATCATATTGTAGAATTCACGGAAGATTAGATTGTATTAAAATAATAATTATTGTATATGAGTTTTAAATTGAACTTTTCGTACATACTATTCGTGAAATACATGACAAACACACACAAATCATCCCCCTATGGTATAAAAGTTATTGGGATGGAATATTGTTTATACTCTTTGGTATGAAAGTTATTAGGATGGAATATTATTTATAAAAATAGTGCTATAAAGATTGCTGTATCCATTTTCAAATCTATACAGATCCTTGAACTTCGGAAAAACTATTATTTTATTATTAAATAATGCAAGTTGGAATAAAGAATACCTTTAAACTAATGGATTATTTTAGCTACATTATATCTTACGTTTCGATCTTCGTCATCATATGTGAAGGACCACTTAAGTAATTGAAGTCCTAGCAAAGACAACTAAGCACTAGTCAGAAAACAGATTTTTATAACAAGAAAATCTCACTCGTTTTTGGTGCTATATATTTTTTATTTTATCAAAATATAAAATACAGTTGATTTATCTATAATAAAATAATTCAAAGTATGACATTTAAGCTGTTGCGTATGTAAGTTATGTGTATAAACACACAAACTGATGTCACAACTATGATTTACTTTAAGATAGGATATTGTGTTTGTTTTTATTTTTTAGAATTTCCTTTTTGAGGTTTATATTTGTTGGTCATCTTTTTTTTTAATCAATCAATCTGAAAAACTACAATTGACTTGTTTATAGGTTGGAAGGAAAGATTGCAATTGTCACCGGTGCTGCCGGAGGGATTGGCGCAGCCACCGTGAGGTTGTTTGTCAAACACGGTGCTAAAGTAGTCATGGCGGATATCAATGATGAAAATGGACTCGCACTCGCTAGTTCACTGTCGCCTTTAGTTACGTATGTTCATTGCGATGTTAGCTTGGAAACCGAAATAAAAAACCTAATTGACTCAACAATCTCTCGGTATGGTCGTATTGATATCATGTTCAACAATGCTGGTGTGCTTGGAAACCAATCCAAGCACAAAAGCATTGTTGATTTTGACGTAGATGAGTTTGACAAAGTAATGAGTGTAAATGTGAGAGGAGTCGCCCTAGGGATGAAACATGCCGCTAGGGTTATGATTCCCAAAGGATGTGGGTGCATAATTTCAACCGCTAGTGTGGCAAGTGTTATTGGTGGGATGGGCCCACATGCATACACAGCTTCAAAGCATGCTATAGTCGGGCTAACAAAGAATGCAGCTTGTGAGTTGGGAAAACATGGGATTAGAGTCAACTGTATTTCACCTTTCGGCGTAGCAACTTCAATGCTTGTAAATGCTTGGAGAAGCGAAGATGAATGTGTTGAAGATCAAGAGATAAATTTTAGAGTACCTAGCAAGAAAGAAATTGAGAAAACCGAAAACTTTGTGAGTAGCTTAGCAAACTTGAAGGGTACTAACCTAAAAGCCGAAGATATAGCGGACGCGGCTCTTTACCTTGCTAGTGACGAGTCTCGATATGTGAGTGGTCATAACCTTGTTGTGGATGGTGCCGTTACAACGTCTAAAAACTGTGTTAACTTGTAAGAAAGATGAACAAGTAAAGCCTTATTGGATAATTGCAACTTTTTGTTTAACTATAACGCATCAACATGTTACAAAGATGAAAAAAAAAGCTACTTTTAATTGTTATAATTATCATTTTACATAGATATGTTCTTAATTAACTTCTTTTTATATAGTTGCATTTTTCATAATGTATGTTGAATATCTTTTTATTTGAAAGTATGTATTTTTTAAAACGATGGAATTCTCTGATTATAGAATAGACCAACACATGACGATGGAATTCTCTGATTATAGAATAGACCAACACATGCTCTAAAAACACAAAAAATCCAATGCACATAAACAAAAAGAAAGGAAAGGAAACAAAAACAATACATCATACACCCCCAAGTTCGGGTATGTATGCTTTTATCATTTTGTACAAATATTATTTTCTATGAAGTTATAATCCATATATACTTGCTATAAATTCGTTTTAGCATAACATTTGCCAGCTGTCATTATCAAAGTCAAAGATAGTTGGTAGATCGATTTAACAAGGATCGTTCAAGTTTCAAAGCATATAGAATTATTTTTACGAAAGTTACATTCATCATCTTCATCATCATCATACTCAGTAAATCCCACCAATAGCAAAGCTAAGGTAGGGTCTGAGGAGGGTAGATGTAGACAGTCTTACCTTTACCCCGTAGGAATAGAGAGGCTGCTTCCGGTGAGACCCCGGCTCGATTACGAAAGTTACATTATGTGAGCTATTTTGCTAGTCAAAGTCAAAGATTAGGTGATTTCACAAATTTGATATCCTTTCAAAAGTACAATATGAACTATAATTTGATATCCTTTCACAAATTTCAAATTTGATATCCTTACAAATTTCGATAAATACACACCTATTATTTTTGCATATACGTGTGAATGTGAGTTAAACGGGCCAGGTTGTAGCTCGTAGACGATTTTGATAAATACATGAGCAGACATTTGTTTAAATGAGTCAAACTGGTGACACTTTGTAAATATATTGCAATCAAGATGTTATGTGTTAAATAGGTTGGTAGATTATCATAAGTGGGTTAAACGGATGGACAAGTTAACATGTTTCATTAAACGGATTCATGGGTTGACATGTTTAATTAAACTGGTTAAACAAACCTAACAACATGTTTAATTAAACAACTTACACATGGCAACATGAACAAATTATGTTTATTAAACGAGTTACATGACTACTCAAAACCCAATTATACTTGTCTTGTTTCGGGTGGTGTCATGAATGACCACCCTACTTACGTGTGATTGTTTACATTCAACAAATCTCTCTTCACACTTTAGTCTGTAAGGCCTCCATCTAACTATAATATATCCAATCCGGTCTTCCCGAGTATCGTTGTATTTGTTCACGGGACAAATTGCCTAATGACTACAAAACCAGAATGACTTTCAAATGGGCGGAACTTTTTTGGGTTGAGAAGGGGTCTTGGCTTCTCTAGTTTTATCCTTTGAAGTGCATATTTTAGTCTATTAGCTTAGAAAAATATTATCTATATTTGTTTTTTGTGTAAGAACTTTAATTATAGTTTCTGATATTTTCAGCCCCCAAGTTTAAATATTTAAGTTCCCCCATGAGCGGATTCAGGGGTGAAGGTTAGAAGGGGCCGGGAGGGGGGGGGGGGGGGGGGACCGCCGAACTTTTCGCTCAGTAGTGTTATGTATGTAGCTTTCGTATAGAAATTTTTGGGCATATACGTTTTCGACCCCCCTCCTCCCCGTCGGAAATCTCAAGCTTCGCCACTGAGCGGATCTAAGCACATAGTTACGCGTTCACCGGAACCCATTGAGTTTCGGAATTTTAATGAGAGATATGTATAAAAATATGGTGTGAACCCATAAATTGTATATTAGGTGACAATATTCAAAAATGATTCAGGCGTGAAGGTTAGAAGGGGCCGGGAGGGGGGGGGGGGGAACCGCCGAACTTTTCGCTCAGTAGTGTTAGCTTTCGTTTTTATAATTTTTGGGCATATACGTTTTCAACCCCCCCCCCCCTCCCCGTCGGAAATCTCAAGCTTCGCCACTGAGCGGATCTAAGCACATAGTTACGCGTTCACCGGAACCCATTGAGTTTCGGAATTTTAATGAGAGATATGTATAAAAATATGGTGTGAACCCATAAATTGTATATTAGGTGACAATATTCAAAAGTCAAAAAGGGTTCTAGCATTTAAGAGTTTGGTATATAACCAAGGACTTGTAGGTTTGATTCTTGTCTATGGCATTTTTTGTAACTTTTTTATATCTATTTTAAACGCAAACTGTGAGAAGTAAAACTTCAGCCCTTGCAAACAAAGTTCTTTAGTAACTCTTGTACTCAGATTCTAGAGATGAAGTACATTGCTACATTAATTAGATAGGCATAGGCTGGGTTTTCTCCATTACATGGTCAATGGGAAAAGAAAAAAAACATTTAGGGCTTTTTTTACTTTTTAATGGGCTCTTAATAGTTTAGACATCTTATTGGTTCAGCACTTAATAGTTCAGACTATTTGGCTCCCGAGCTGATGTCTGAATGGTTCAGACATTTGCCTCTGAATGGTTAAGCATTATATTAAGCCTGAATGGTTAAGACCTCTAATCTGAATTGGTCAGAAAGTTTACCTCTGAACAGTATACTGCCTCTTAAGGATTCAGACCAATTACTATTCTGCACTTAACCATCCAGAAGTTTCCAAACAGCCCTGAATTCTACTATTCTAGTCAGAATTTTTCTTCACTTGGTTAAGTGGTGTATATCTTTTAATTTATGTTTTTTTTTTCAAATCTAATCACATCGTAATTGTATGGTGTGTTTTCTAATGCTCGTGTATTTTTATTATAATATCGTATTTTGTTATGTTACCCGACCCGAAAATTCTAATGTTTGTGTAACACTCCAAAAATTCTGTCAAATTATGTGACAACACGTGTCCAATTCTCCAGCTAATCCCGTCTACGTGGAAGGAGAAACCTCCACCTATTCCCGACTATGTGGAAGCAGGAAGGACCTACATTGAACGTTAACCAAAACGTGTCTTTGAATCTCCAACTAATCCCGAATCTGAGAAGGAGAAAAGAAATTATTAATATGCGTTAACTAAAATGCGTCCTGAATCTCCGAGTAATCCCAAATACGAGGAAGGAGATGGACTAAAAGTGCCAAATGGCCAAAGATGTAAAGTCCAAGGACTAAACTTGCAAAAATCTCAAAATTCTCTTCTGAGGGTCGTATACGGACCGCAAAGCCTTACGACTTACGGTCCGTAAGCAGTTTGAAAGATTCAGCGCCTTAAGGTCCTTACGGACCGCAAGGCCTTAACCTTTACGGTCCGTAAGCGACTGCCAGAGGCAGATTATGCTTGGGGACCAAGGATTTCTGCCATGGTGACACCTATCCCACAATTGTGCCACTCCTACTCAGTGTTTGCCACCTCTATGACAGCGACACTTGGAATGATCTTATGGATTATCTTCAAGTATAAATAGGCTTGAATTCTCATAAACAACTTGTTCACTCTCATTATATCTCTCTAATCTCTTCTTGGAGCATTCCTCTGGACAAGAGGACTCCTCTCTCAAGTTCTTTTCTGTAAAACACTTTCAAGTAAGTGTTTACTTTAGTGTAATTTATTTATTTAGTTATTTTTTTAAGCTAAAAGTCAATGGACTTTCTGTTTGACTTTAGCTTCTGACCATTTTGGTCAAAGTAAAGTTCGATCCGAACTTTACTACGTGATCGTAATAACGTTAGTGTGATCCCTCTGCAATCATATCTTCGGATTATCACGTTTGCTAGTTGAATTGTAAGTTGAGCATATTACGTAAAACATGAACTTTTTGACTAAAATGCATAAATGAGTTCTATAACTTAAAACTTAGTTGTTTTATCATTTATACAAGTTTTATAACTAATGCCAAGTTATAAAACCTTACCTCGACCGTTTCGTCTTCGTATTCTCGAGCTACTCCAGGGGAATCAACTCTATGCCAAGTTCTCCAAGTGTGAATTTTGGCTGGAGGAGGTTCAGTTTCTGGGTCACATTGTTAATAGTCGAGGTATTCACGTCGATCCAGCGAAGATTGAAGCTGTCAAGAGTTGGATTACACCTAAGAACACTTCCGAAGTCCGTTCTTTTCTCGGACTAGCGGGCTATTATCGACGATTTATCGAAGGATTCTCAAAGATCGTTGTGCCGCTTACCGCTCTCACGCATAAAGACAAGCCTTTTGTTTGGGGAATTGAACAAGAGTCTGCTTTCCAAACCCTCAAGCACATGCTTTGCAATGCTCTTGTTCTCACATTGCCCGACGGAAACGAAGATTTCATTGTCTATTGTGATGCTTCCAACCTCGGTCTCGGTTATGTCCTCATGCAACGAGACAAAGTTATAGCTTACGCATCTCGTCAGCTCAAAATCCACGAGAAGAACTATACAACCCATGATCTCGAGCTAGGCGCAGTTGTTTTTGTGTTAAAGATTTGGCGACACTACCTGTATGGTACAAAGTGTACGATCTTCACCTATCATAGGAGCCTACAACATATCTTTGATCAGAAGGAACTTAATATGCGTCAACGCCGATGGGTAGAACTTCTCAACGAGTACGACTGTGAGATTCGTAATCACCCAGGCAAAGCAAATGTTGTTGCCGACGCACTCAGCAGACGGAGCTATCTACTTAGCACTTGTAACGTCCAAGCCCAATACGATCTCGACACTCTCATCTGCGAAGCTCAGCATGCATGTTTTAACGAACGCACTCTGAAGAAGGAAAAAATCTACCATGATGGAGCCCAGCTTGTGAATAAGTCGAATGGGATATTTCACTTTCTGGACCGAATTTGGATCCCTAAACGGACCGATTTGCGACAGATTTTGATGGACGAAGCCCACAAATCCCGATATTCTATTCATCCCGGCGCTGACAAAATGTACCAGGACCTTCGCTACAAGTACTAGTGGCCTGGCATGAAAAAGGATATTGCTCTCTACATTGGAAAATGGCTGACTTGTGCGAGAGTCAAGGCTGAACACCAAAGACCCTCTGGCTTACTCGAACAACCGCCTATCCCTATGTGGAAGTGGGAGAGTATAGCTATGGACTTCATAACAAAGCTTCCGCACACGTCATCAGGTCACGACAACATTTGGGTTGTTGTTGACCGTTTGACCAAATCAGCTCACTTTTTGCCAATACGGGAAGACTACAAGGTAGAACGATTAGCCCGAATCTACACCGACGAGATCATTTGTAATCATGGGACGCCTCGCGACATCATATCTGATCATGACGCTCGCGACTGTGGGAAACGTTTCAAACGGCTCTCGGTACATCGCTTAATCTAAGTACCGCTTTCTACCCTCAAATCGACGGATAGACTGAAAGAACGATCCGTACTCTTGAAGACATGCTCCGTTCGTGTGTCATAGATTTCGGTGGTAATTGGGATAAATACCTGCCGTTAGTCGAATTCTCGTATAACAACAGTTATCATTCCAGCATTCAAATGGCACCATTCGAGGCTTTATACGGAAGAAAATGTCGATCGCCTATTGTGTGGCACGAGATCAGTCACTCGCAATTAACTGGTCCTGAGCTATTACAAGAAACGACTGACAAAGTCCTCCAAATTCGAGACAACTTCTTGAAAGCTCGAAGTCGACAGAAAAGTTACGCCGATAGACGACGCAAGCCCCTTGAATTTGACGTTAGCGACTACGTACTCCTAAAGGTATCACCTTGGAAGGGTGTGGTCAGATTCGGCAAGAAAGGGAAACTAGCGCCTCGATATGTTGGACCTTTTAAGATTCTGGAAAGGATCGGAAAAGTCGCCTACAGACTCGAACTACCGGAAGAACTTAGTAACGTCCACCCGACTTTCCACGTGTCAAACCTCCGAAAGTGCCTGGCTGAGCATGATTTAATTATACCTCTCGATGACCTTCAAGTAAACGAAACACTACACTTCGTGGAGAAGCCTGTTGAAATCATGGATCGCCAAACCAAGCAGCTCCGACGCTCGCGCATTCCTATTGTGAAAGTCCAATGGGAAGGCAAATGAGGCGCGAAGTTCATTTGGGAACTCGAAAGCGACATGAAGGCGAAGTACCCGCAGTTGTTTGTTACGTCTTCGGCCTAATTTCGGGACGAAATTCCCTAAACAAGGGGAGGCTGTAACACCCCGTGTTTCTGAAGTCAAAGTCAAAGGCAAGGTCAAAGTCAATGACCGATTTCGCGCGACTTGACTAGTAGTGAATTTCTTTTATGTGTTTATTTTAGTTGTATTATGTGGAGTAAGTGTCAATAATCACAATAATCGACATATGTTATTCGCTGTTTAATCGACTTACGACTGTGAACGATAGGAAGTAACAATGCGATAAAGTCATCTAAACGCTAATCAATCCAATTTAATCGACATTGAATCGCAATCGCACTCGCAACTCGAATTACGCATTTTGGTTATTGTTATACGTGTGTGTGTGTGTCTTATGTGTTACTTGTGCATGTTTACTTATGTTATGTGTGGTAATCAATCGAAACCCAATCGAAACTCAAACGCAATCGAACTCAATCGCAATCGAAATTGAACTATGATAATTAGGGGAGATGAGATAGCGCGAGATATGAGTAGTTGGGATTAAAAGTAATTTGAATAGGAAACTCTATCGCATTCGCATCGCTCGCAATCGAAATCGAAACAACAAATATCGTCGCGCCGAACACCCGAACCAAGTGCCATCCAGCCGGATTGCCATCCGATCGGGCTGCCACTTGACCGTGGTGCCAGGCGGCCATCCGACCGAGATGACATCCGACCGGACTGTCATCCAGGCGAGATGCCATCCGACTTACCAATACTTTCCTCTTTTGGAACTCTATAAATACCCATGTCACTTTCATTCTTTCTACTTTTGGCAACTCTCTGTCCGAACAGCCCATGCTCCTCGCCTTTTCTTGGAGTTCTCTCAAATCCGGTAAGATCTCGTCCTAAATCTTGTACTTCCTTGATCTACACGTGTCACGGCCCCCGACCCACCCTGGACGGAATCGGGAGTCGCAACAGCCCAGTGGTACCGGTGATTATTTAAAAAAAATATTGCAGCGGAAATTTTATCAGGACCGTGAGTTAGGAAAAATATCAGAGTTTAGAAACACCGGATTTTATTTATTAAATAGATGGAATAAATCCATGTTTTACAAAGGTAGCTTTAATAAAGATAAATTTGATTACATAAAACAATATTTCTTAATTTGATTTAATTAATAAAATAAGCCACTTCTTGATGCCTTTCAGTGCTGTATCCATCTCTTACTCCAATCTACTGTAATTACCTGAAACGCGTTTTAAAAAGGTTTTATCAGCGGGAAATACTGAGTGAATCATTCTATTTACATAAAATGATGCATAGTTATTAATTACAGCATAAGAGCGATTACAATGGCTTCTATCTTATTTTTATCTGGCGCCCTGTCACAATGGTGACATGTCACAATGGTGTCGATGGTCATACCACTATTAGGTCAATGAACCTAAATAGTGATGATTATCCCTAGTAGGTCAATGAACCTAACTGGGAGAAAATTAGTAATGTGCACAATACCCCACTAGCCAGTGATTCAAGATATCCATGACTTAGTCCCTGTAATTATAACTTTTTGAAAATAATTTGAGGTATTGTAAAATAGTTGATAAAAAGAGAATGACTCACATTATAATCATGCAGATTCATACGGCCAAAGTTTAGTCTACAGATAAGCCTTGATATATTGCAGATTTATACAGGCAGAACTTAGCCTATTGATTTAGCCTTTGTAACCTAGTGCACACAAACTAGGTAGGTAACTTAATACAGCATTTACGATAACTCACGAGATTAAAACCCTCACAACGAATGACAAAGTTCAATCACTTAAACATCCATCGGATTCACAACGAATGACAGAGTATTCCCCGAATTCAGCTGGTACTCAAACATCCTGTCGGAATCTCGACGAATGACAAAGGATAGCACTTAAACATCCATCGGATAGTTTCTATCGATCGGACATTGAATCGTAGCAGCGATCGAGTTAATACCCGGCTCCGTAGCAGCACCCCGCTATACTAATTATTGATTTTGAGACTATTTCTGCTATATCTCAACGTATAATTGGAATTTGATCGTCGAACGAACGCACAGTATCAAGTCCCAGACTCTGCTATTTATACACAAAATTACCTCGCTTGCGCACCGTAAGCCTCAACCCTTACGGTGCGCAAGGGACACAAAGTGGTCATAGGCTTGCCACGTGTGTGTGTGTGTAGGCTTGCTGAGTCGACGAAATCTTAAAATTCAAAATTGACAACGAGTTAAGAGGATAATCGTTAAGTAGGAAATACCCCCCCCCCCCCCCCTGAGTTTTAGGGGCCCTGATCCTGATTCTGATTGTTCTGGAAATTTTAGGGATTGTGCAGGATTACTTGGGTGTCTTAATTAGGGTTTCCTATTGGACAAATAAAAATAATAAATAGAACTTTTGATGAGAGTTATTATGATTTGGGACAAAAGGGAATAAAACGGTGAGAAAAGAGAATGGACCCACTTTGTGACTTTTAGGGTTTAACTAGAAAACCTCCTGGTAGAATTTTGGGTATAATTTCTGAGCTATTTAAAAATATACAATATACTCATTTTAAGTATGGTACCCCTAATTCAACCTTATCCCGATGTCCCGAGACAGAATCTCAACAACTTAGTCGGGCAGAGCCCTGACATACGTTATGAGGCTCAGATCAATCGGAAAGGGTAGCGGTGATCGGGAGTTAAAACACTTAAAACGGGGCAAAGCCTTATTATTATTATAGGTTTAATAATAAAAGAAAATATATATGTGAGAGAGATATGGCGAAAGACATAGAAGAAAGAAAGAAAAGAAATTTAAGCAGTTTTCAAATGTCTCGATGGGTTCTGTTTATATTGAAAGGGTAGGCTTTGAATTCACGCAATTTATCATGATATGGCCACGTATCCCCAAGAATTGCATTTGTGTGTGTTAGTTTTAATTTGACATGTAGCATAATGCTTTTCTAATTTTCAAACTGTTATTTGACACGTAGAGTTATACTAACATATTAGTTTATTATTTAAAAATATAATGGGGACACTAATCTTTAAAAATGGGACACGACACATCTTGTCAATTTCATATGTAGTTATTATTATTATATGATTATTTATTATAATTAATTTAACTGCTTCAGTTATTTGGTGCTTATAACTTCTAAAATATAATGTTTTATAAATTAATAAATATGTTATTGGAACCAGAATATTTTTGTCTACATTTGGGTCTAAGTTTAATTAAAAATAAAGTAGGTTCAAATATAATGTATTTTTATAGTTTAATTATTAAACAGTTACTAGGCCCGTCTAAATACTTCATATTTCTAACCTTTAACTTACACGTAATCTACCCGTCTAATAATATAAGTTTTTATATACTTTTACTTTATTTAGAAAGGTCACTTATATTCAGGCTAATTAATTAATATAATATTTCAACCAACTATATAAAATAGTGTTTAAAACCATTTGGGTTAAATATTTATATTAAAAATAAACTAGTTACTAGTGGTAAATAAATTTAACCAAAACCTATAATTCTTATATAAAAATAGGGATGTTACATTCTCCCCACCTTGTTTTAAATCTCGTCCCCGATATTTGGGTTATGATATTTCTTTTAAACTTATGTCATATTTTAGTCAATAAAAACAATATTAAGGTAGATGACACAGAATTAAAATATCAAATTTTGTAAATACGAGTTGTAGCATAAGTATGATTCAATGGTTCAACTGAATTAATTCAAGAAATTGATGACAAACGAATGAGATGAAATGATATAATTTCCAAGGTGACTAGGTTCAAGCCAAAAGATATATAATCAATAGATATTTAAAATGAATGTGAAGGACTTTTAGAATCAATAAAAATTCTTTGTCAAAAGAAAGCTTACTTTGATTGGCAACTGAGGAAGACTTAGAATTGACAGGTTCAAAATAGAGTAAAAGCATGAAAAATGATTTGTCAAATATAAATTATGATATGAGAAAATCAATGTGCTGAGATGAGTGAATTGCAAAGATACACCAAAAGACAATAGAGTTAGTGTATCATTGTTTAGAGTTCCAATTTGTTTTAATTGTGAAACAATGTAATAGTACACTATTAGTAACCATATTTTTCATACTATATCTTAGAGATCGAAATATAATAAGAACAAGATGTTTTTTTCATAACCAACCATTATTATATTTGTAAAGCAAATGTAATATATATTATTTATGTCCTTGTCTGAACCGTATCTTACATATCAAATATAAATACTATATAATATATATTATTTGTTACGCATTTTTACTATATGTAAATGGTTACTACTTTTAAATAAATATTATTTTAGTATTTTACTATACTATGTAAAATAACTTAAATTTACTATGTAATATAGATTACAGAATACCGCAATGAAGTTATTACATTACAAAATATTTTAGTATTATGATTTTGTAAAAGAAATCACTATTATTTATAACATGAAAGTTGTAAATAAAGGTGTAAAAATATTTATTGTACAAAAGTATTTGGAAAATATTTTGTAAATATATAACACTTAATGGGTCGATTCTATGTGATTACTTATTTTCATTTTGAAACCATATAACGTTATGAATGTATTTACAAATATTGTAAATAAGTGAAAAAAGAGACTATTCTTATATATATTACCATGTTCCCTTAACCCAACGTAGTTGATGACTACCATATTATTCTTATATGGTCATTTTCTTGCCAGAGCGTTACGGTATATAATTACCACAAAACATGTTATAGATAATTATTTATATAATTTTATTCATCCCTCTAATTCTTGTATTGTTTTATGAAAATATGTCTTCTTCCTTACAGTACAAAGTATATATATTTTTATATATAATTAAAATTTACTAAATAAGTATGATGACTTAATTTATATACATTAACTAGTTATTATCATGGTTGGATATTGGTTAGTACTGCCTTGTTTAAGCATAGGTGGCCAGTCCATGCCTAACTAAGGCTAGGCTACTCAATATTTGCCTTTGATAATAACCCTAGTATTTAAAAATAATACTAACACTATTATTATTAATATATTACTATTAACAATAAAAATATTAATTACCCATAATAAATAACTAAACATAAACTTAAATGAGAGTATACATCAACATAATTTATATATATATATATAAATATAAATTCTTCACCTTAATGGTTTAACAAAATTCATTGACTCGATATCAAAGAGTCATCGTTTTGCAATAATGCGGTTCATAGTGCAAAAAGTGGAATGATATTTGAGTTTGGATAAAACAACAACTTAGAATGAAGCCCTCCAGTGGTCTTCATAAATCAAATGAACCCTATACGAAACAAACAGTGCATGTGTAACTTGTGGATTTACCAAGAAATGAAATAAATCAATATTTGCTACTATGAAAGAAATCCTCATGGTATGATAACCATTAGGGAAAGTAGAAACATGAAAGTCAACTTATTATATGCAGAAGTCAGAATTTCAACGAAAGAAATATTTTATCTGGAATTTCGTGTGATAATCGTTGTTTAAGTGACATTACTAGGGAATTTTGAATAAAATGAAATAAGGAATTTGCAAAGGTATGTGACTTCTTTTGCTGCGTCAAGAATTAGATTTAGGATACGCACCGATGATTGTGAAATCTTGTTCCAACGTACCTCAGTGATATTCATTTTGTAGGATCATGTGGCAAAGTGTCGCTTTTTGATCAGTAGTTCTTCTACTGACGGAATTAGCATTGGTGTTATTGTGCCTAATTTATATTTTTCAAAGGTCTTGCCTTGGAAGTCGTGTGTGATATATTTTGACATCTGTGGACTTATAATGAAATTTTCATGTGTTTTCTTGTATATTATCACAACTTTACATGCTTCTTACTTGCGTTAATAGTTTATGGTAACGCGTTAGAAATTCTTTACACTTTTGATGGTATCCCAACTTAATGGGTTTCTATTGTTATTATTGTCGCTCTAGTTACTAGGCAGATAATTAAACGAAATAATGTTTGATATCAGAAAAGAGATTCCTAATAAAGAACTCTAGACACATATGCTTGTGCTTTATTCCTATTTGGCTTTTGGAATTCCTTATAGATATATATATCTATATAATCATATATTTCACATGCTGAAAATAAACATACCATCTATCAGGTCAATGTATTTAACAGATTCATATTTCCAAAGCAATTCAGATATCAGATCATGATACTATTTAGGGAAATCTTGTCACTTGTTTGACATATTATATACCCCGTCTTATCCGGTTCGCGCCGGAGAGGTAACCTCAGTATATCTGAACAAACTGGAGAGTCTGCTACACCATACCCAGTCTTGCCGGATATTTTTTTCCCATAAATAGTATCTTTTTAAAAATGCCTCTTTCATTAGGGCTTTTATCCAGAATTAAGGAAACTTGTATTCCCATAACACATTTTATTCTAGACCAAGTAATATCAATAAGCAAGGATTAATAGCAATTTAAGTGTTATTGCCTGCAATGTTCTAATCGTCATTCTTACGGCATACCAAAATCCATCATACTTTATTTACACAAGTACTTCGCTTATCTCAAAGCTGATACTAAGGCATCTTTTCTTAAGTTCAAGTCTTAAATGCTATCATGTGTGCTACCAGTTACTAGCAATCTCCTAACTCTTTTATACCAACCTAGGTATTATTATCACAACACTTATAGGCTTAAAGCAGTGGCTCTGATACCACCTTCTGTCACATCCCCCGACCCACCCTGGATGGAATCGGGAGTCGCAACAGCCCAGTGGTACCAGTGATTATTTTAAAAAAATATTGCAGCGGAAATTTTATCAGGACCGTGAGTTAGGAAAAATATCAGAGTTTAGAAACACCGGATTTTATTTATTAAATAGATGGAATAAATCCATGTTTTACAAAGGTAGCTTTAATAAAGATAAATTTGATTACATAAAACAATATTTCTTAATTTGATTTAATTAATAAAATAAGCCACTTCTTGATGCCTTTCAGTGCCGTATCCATCTCTTACTCCAATCTACTGTAATTACCTGAAACGCGTTTTAAAAAGGTTTTGTCAGCGGGAAATACTGAGTGAATCATTCTATTTACATAAAATGATGCATAGTTATTAATTACAGCATAAGAGCGATTACAATGGCTTCTATCTTATTTTTATCTGGCGCCCTGTCACAATGGTGACATGTCACAATGGTGACGATGGTCATACCACTATTAGGTCAATGAACCTAAATAGTGCTGATTATCCCTAGTAGGTCAATGAACCTAACTGGGAGAAAATTAGTAATGTGCACAATACCCCACTAGCCAGTGATTCAAGATATCCATGACTTAGTCCCTGTAATTATAACTTTTTGAAAATAATTTGAGGTATTGTAAAATAGTTGATAAAAAGAGAATGACTCACATTATAATCATGCAGATTCATACGACCAAAGTTTAGTCTACAGATAAGCCTTGATATATTGCAGATTTATACAGGCAGAACTTAGCCTATTGATTTAGCCTTTGTAACCTAGTGCACACAAACTAGGTAGGTAACTTAATACAGCATTTACGATAACTCACGAGATTAAAACCCTCACAACGAATGACAAAGTTCAATCACTTAAACATCCATCGGATTCACAACGAATGACAGAGTATTCCCCGAATTCAGCTGGTACTCAAACATCCTGTCGGAATCTCGACGAATGACAAAGGATAGCACTTAAACATCCATCAGATAGTTTCTATCGATCGGACATTGAATCGTAGCAGCGATCGAGTTAATACCCGGCATCGTAGCAGCACCCCACTATACTAATTATTGATTTTGAGACTATTTCTGCTATATCTCAACGTATAATTGGAATTTGATCGTCGAACGAACGCACAGTATCAAGTCCCAGACTCTGCTATTTATACACAAAATTACCTCGCTTGCGCACCGTAAGCCTCAACCCTTACGGTGCGCAAGGGACACAAAGTGGTCATAGGCTTGCCACGTGTGTGTGTGTAGGCTTGCTGAGTCGACGAAATCTTAAAATTCAAAATTGAAAACGAGTTAAGAGGATAATCGTTAAGTAGGAAATACCCCCCTTGAGTTTTAGGGGCCCTGATCCTGATTCTGATTGTTCTTGAAATTTTAGGGATTGTGCAGGGTTACTTGGGTGTCTTAATTAGGGTTTCCTATTGGACAAATAAAAATAATAAATAGAACTTTTGATGAGAGTTATTATGATTTGGGACAAAAGGGAATAAAACGGTGAGAAAAGAGAATGGACCCACTTTGTGACTTTTAGGGTTTAACTAGAAAACCTCCTGGTAGAATTTTGGGTATAATTTCTGAGCTATTTAAAAATATACAATATACTCGTTTTAAGTATGGTACCCCTAATTCAACGTTATCCCGATGTCCCGAGACAGAATCTCAACAACTTAGTCGGGCAGAGCCCTGACATACGTTATGAGGCTCAGATCAATCGGAAAGGGTAGCGGTGATCGGGAGTTAAAACACTTAAAACGGGGCAAAGCCTTATTATTATTATAGGTTTAATAATAAAATAAAATATATATGTGAGAGAGATATGGCGAAAGACATAGAAGAAAGAAAGAAAAGAAATTTAAGCAGTTTTCAAATGTCTCGATGGGTTCTATTTATATTGAAAGGGTAGGCTTTGAATTCACGCAATTTATCATGATATGGCCACGTATCCCCAAGAATTGCATTTGTGTGTGTTAGTTTTAATTTGACATGTAGCATAATGCTTTTCTAATTTTCAAACTGTTATTTGACACGTAGAGTTATACTAACATATTAGTTTATTATTTAAAAATATAAAGGGGACACTAATCTTTAAAAATGGGACACGACACATCTTGTCAATTTCATATGTAGTTATTATTATTATATGATTATTTATTATTATTATTATTATTATTATTATTATATATATTATAATTAATTTAACTGCTTCAGTTATTTGGCGCTTATAACTTCTAAAATATAATGTTTTATAAAATAATAAATATGTTATTGGAACCAGAATATTTTTGTCTACATTTGGGTCTAAGTTTCATTACAATTAAAGTAGGTTCAAATATAATGTATTTTTATAGTTTAATTATTAAACAGTTACTAGGCCCGTCTAAATACTTCATATTTCTAACCTTTAACTTACCCGTAATCTACCCGTCTAATAATATAAGTTTTTATATACTTTTACTTTATTTAGAAAGGTCACTTATATTCAGGCTAATTAATTAATATAATATTTCAACCAACTATATAAAATAGTGTTTAAAATCATTTGGGTTAAATATTTATATTAAAAATAAACTAGTTACTAGTGGTAAATAAATTTAACCAAACCTATAATTCTTATATAAAAATAGGGATGTTACAACACGCACTCCTACACCTTTCTATCTTTTGAATCTTAACTTTTAACCGTGAAATCACTAGATTTGAGGTGTTCTAGGATGACATCATCATGGTGTTCTTATGAACTTCATGTTTTGGATTCAATCCACCAAAAACAACTTAGATCTAACCGATTTCCACACAGATACACAAAGATCTTGCATAGATCTAAACACATTCATGGTGAAAAAGGATTGAAAGATGGGTTCTAACTTTCTTTCAACTCCTTTACACTCAATGCACTCAAAACCGACAGAATCGGACCTTGTTCTAGTCTTCTACTCATTCTTAGTGTTGTGCTAGCTCAAGATCTGGATTCTACTCACGAGACCACCGATTTTGGGTTAACCAAGAACAACCGCCTTGAACCGGTTAACTGGACGAATTAGGGTGATTCTAGTTCGACCGGATCACCTGGCTCACGATGGGGTTCTGTTGGATAACACGTTGTCAAAACGTCTCGATAAAATGACAAACAATCAAAATGGCCAAGTAAAGGACGAACGGAACAACCAGGACGGAGTGCTATCCGACCGGACTACTGTCCGAACGAATAGCCATCCGAGCGGCCGGCTGTCCGAACGACCTACACCTTGGGTCCCACACTTAACCAACTTTATTTGAAGTTTAAGTATTGAACGAATTGCTATCCGATCGAACTACCATCCGACTGAATTACTCTTCGGATCATGAGATACTTGGAATTTAACACTTAAACGATTTTCAACATGTTTAATGCACTAAGGATGCCACCCGACCGGACTGTTGTCCGATCGAGTGACAACCTGCTGTGGACTTGTTCTCACTGAGTAACCTCGCCACTCGAGTAGTCGTCCGACCGGATAACCATCCGAGCGGATTGTCATCCGCATGACTGACCGTCCGATCGACCGACTTGAAAGGTAGAGATACTTCAATGTTTTCAAAATGCTACAACGAAAACTTCAAAAGACAAGCCATCATACACAAACACATCCTTCTCAAAGGAAGAAACAATCCACACGAATAGTCATCCGACCGGACTACCATCCGACCGGATAACCATCCGAGCGGATTGTCATCCGCACGACTAGCCGTCCGATCGGATTACCATCCGATTGAACTGCTGTCCGAGCCACTCACACCTTGCATCGTTTTACGCATCGCTTATCGTTATGCTATCAATCTGTTCAGGCTAACCTCACTCTCTAGCGCTCCCTTCAATCCATCAATCGCTGTGAGTATACTCGATCCCTTTTTTCTTTATGCACTTTGGGTGTTACATACGTTACTTATACAAAATCACAATCGAACACACTACGCAATACTTTAAACGCTAACCGTTACCGCATGTTATACGTGACTTAATGAACGCTTGTTTGTTATGTTTACACATGGAATGCTGTCTACCTGCCTTAGCAATGATAGTACTATTAGCTTGGACTCAGCACCCGTTCACTCGGGGGTTGTTAAGGACAATTATTTGCATGGAATACAGTGGTGATCATGTATACGAACTGCCTTGGGCAGTCAACCCGCAGTCATTGGTATCGATAGGTTCATGTCGATAATTAACATGCCTCATTTCACTATGTGTACGTGCTGGTTATGCGTAACGCTTTCGAACTCTATATGCTATTATCAAACTTGTATGCTCACCTTTACACTATGTGTATTGACTTTTATTTTAACGTATGTGACAGGTGCTTAGAATGCTTATCTGCTAGGAAATCGAGGCTAGAATAAGGCCTTAGAGGCCAACAAATAGTTGTCTGTACAAATGAAATATGAGTTGTCAGAACAGAACTATTTGCCTAGATTTTGTCTGTAATAATTGATTTATCTTTTGAGACATGGTATGTGACATGTTATTTTAAATTGATTGGTAATGAAATTGTTATGGAAACTTTTGGACAATCTATTTCGCTCAGTGCCATGCCCTGATGTTTCTGCCATCGGTTGGGGTGTGACACCATGTTTTTTGTTTAGTATAAGTCACCGAAGTTATGCTACATGGTCAGTATATTTTATCGATTTATTGACAAGTCTTGAAATTATATTCAAAAATGACCACAATGCCCTTATGTGGTCAAATAAGCTAATCAATTAATTTTATACCAAACTAAACTATAATATGACTTTACAACAGTATATAAATTAAATAAAAATATGTTTTATTACTTGGACTTGTCATAGACCCATCCAACCTTCCGAACCCGATTTCTTTATGCGATTAACTAGTTATGCGAATCTAGTTCGCATAAACTAGGTATAACGGGTCAAAACCTTTTAAAACTTATCCAAATCAGAATGTTGGTAAAATTTACCATTATCCAATGAGTCCTTACACTCGGATAATTATAAACCACATTCAAATCAATCTACGCTAAATCTAGCGATTAATCTTATTCTTACGTAACGGGTCATGTCAAAGGAACTAACCTATGACCTGTATACATTCTAACAGATAGCTAAATATGTTCACCTCGGACTGTAGAACCCCCCAGATAATCGAACTTGAGTTTAATACTTTGTCTTTACGACTGTTACTATATTTGAAAACCGGTAATGGTTGGAAGCTAGCTAAAAGGTAAATACTCTTAACTTATTTTATTTGAAAACTTGGGATATGGCGAATACGCCACTTGGAGCAGGTATTACATAAATGAGCCGCCTATGATTGCTCATAAGTGTAAGAACTTGGTTTAATCCGTTATATTTAATAATTGAAACAATTGGGGGTTATTGGTACCGTGTCCGGGCGTCCCGACTCATGAATTATTATGGCCATACATAATAACGTGTCAGGGTAGGCATACCGACTTTAAGACACGTTATTCAACTTTGGTGTGTACCTTAATCATTATAGCACTGAAAATGACCGGCTTTGATATCTGGTTCCCATTGTATGACAAATATGTAAATCTGGTGACAAGATAAAATCCCAAGAAATATTAAATGATTACCTACGAGTTTTCTCTATGTATAAAATCATTTTGGAAAACTACTTTCAAACTGAGTAAGTTAATTGTATTTACCAGCGAAAGCTAACGTATTTTCAAAAGACTAATCTGCAGGTACCAAACCTTGACTATTAGGCTGGGAATCCGGGTCGGCTATGATAAAAGAATTGAAATTTGCAACTCCTAGCTTAAGGCCTATGATGTCTAAGCTTCATTTACTTCGATCCACCTGTGGGCTGTTAATGAACACTTGAACAATCACTGTACTTTGAATATTAAACACTTTTAATATTATGAATGTTTATTTTTACTCCTAATACTTCTGTTGCATTATTATAAATTAATTGTGATAAACTGATTGACCAACCGTCACGACTAAACCCGCCCAAGCCCACCGGAAAACGGGGTATGAAAGAAGTTGGTATCAGAGCTACAGTTTGAGTGAATTAGACACTTTCCTTTTGTGTCTAAACTCAAATATCACAATATGCAGATTCCATAATACTATTCTGAGTTCTAGACTTAAACCCAGGACTACTCCTTTCATTATATTTAATTATTGATTTTATAAGTGTTTTACGATGTCAATGAGACGCCATAGACGAGAAAAGGAATCTATGATGGATCACGGATTGGGAAGTTTGAAGTTCCTTTTGGCGAACTACACTATTTGGAGCTGATGACTCCGATACGAGGATGCTAAACCTCGTCACCAAATACTATTTCTTTTATTCCTTTGATATAACCCTTGGTCCATACTATCAATTATTGTTGGAACCCGCTAGTATTTCCTCTATTCCTCACCCAGAAAACTTTATTGAATCACTAAACCCTCTAACACTGAATGGAGTGAAGCAAAAAGAGGAATAGCTTATATGACGAAAAGGGGATGACTGCAGACTCTTTTTCTTAATTATGCTCTATCTGTTTTCAAAAGGTCCACTTGTGGAAAATCTTCTATTTCAATTCCAAAAGTACTTATAGGACATTGTACTGTAATCTATCCATTGAATGAAATCAAATTTCAAATTCCTTTTCTATGTAAATTGACCTGCTATTAATATCCCAAACTCTTACTGATGGTGATATAGCTCCCGACTGAATTAAACGACGAGCCAAAATACTGGCAATCTATCTAACAATAAGAACGATAGTGACAACTATGATCATAGAGACCGTTCGGACAGAGAAAATAATCTTCGATCCATAATCGCTGCGAAAGTTGGAAAAGCTATGGCCGAATTCATGGCTAAGTTAAAAGGGTCGGAACCATCAGTACCAAAGGAAAAGTTTGTTTCTAAACCCCACTCGAGAACTGAAAAGACTCACTACTCTACAACTAAAAGTGAGCAAAGTGTCAAGAACAATGTCCGAACTGAGCACCACAGCTCTAAGGGTGGGTGCACCTACAAATATTTTGTTTCATGTAAACCCCGTGACTTTACGGGTGAAAAGGGAGCCATTGATGCTCTAAAATGGTTAAAAGAGATGGAGACTGTGATTGGTATTAGCGGCTGTGCTATCAAAGACACTATTAAGTATGTGTTTCAATCCTTCAAGGAGGAAGCATTGACCTGGTGGAAGACAATGATCCAATCCACAGGAAAGGTTGCACTATACAACCTAAGTTGGGCTAAGTTTGTGGATTTGATCCGCGAAACCTACTGCCCACCTCACGAGGTGGAGAAAGTTGAATCTGACTTTCTCAAGCTGACCATGAAAAACCTCAATTGTCGAGCTTATGTCTCTGATTATAAATCTCTTTCAAGACTCGTACCATATCTGATTACCCCCGAGTCGAAACGCATAGCGCGATTCATTGGAGGACTCGCTCTAGAAATCAAGGGGATGGTTAATCCTCTAAACCTGCGACGTTTAGATCGGCTGTTTATCTAGCGTTATCTCTAACTGAGGATGCGATACGGGCGAGAGCCGCCAAGTTTGATAACGAAAGCAAGAAAAAGCGTGATGACACCACTGCCAGGGATTCTAAGAAGGGCAAGACTAGTTCGAATTAAACTAGTCCAAGCCAACTGAGGCAAAGCCCAAGTGCAAAACCTGCGGGAAAAGGCATTTTGGGAAATGCATGTTTAACCAGCCCAAAGGTTATGGCATCTGCAAGCAGATGGACCACAAATCCCATGAGTGCAAGGATCTTAAGAACGCTACCTGCTATGGGTGTGGCAAGAAAAGGCACATTAAGACTCATTGCCCTAAGTATGCAACTGAGGCAAAGAACAAAGCTGCAAATTACAAGAAAGGAAACGCTAGAGATTTTCAACTTACTGCACAGGAGGTTGTGAATGATGCAAAGGTCATAACGGGTACGTTTCTCGTAAATAACATATTTGCTAGGGTCTTATTTGGTTCCGGAGCAGATAAAAGATTCGTTGACCATAAATTTAGCAAACTTCTAAATCTACCATTAAGAACCTTAGATGTCACTTATGAGGTCGAGATGGCCGATGGTAGTATAGAAGTAGCTTCCACGATTCTTGACGGATGCGTTATATCCATCAAGAATCAATCTATTCCTATTAACTTCTTGCCAATAAATCTCACGAGATTCGATATAGATTTAGGCATGGATTGGTTATCTAATAACGAAGCCCGAATTTCCTGTGATAAGAAACTTATCGAAATAAAATCCCCATCTCGTGATATACTCACTATCCATGGAGATCGACACTACGGATTGCCAGAAGGAACTTCCCTGCTCAAGGCATCCAGATGCTTGAAGAAAGGATGTGTCATTTACATGGCACAGGTGACCATTGATAAACAGAAGCTGAAGATTGAAGATATTCCAATCATTTCAGAGTATCCCGATTCCCTGAAGATCTACCCGGTCTGCCCCCAGATAGACAAGTCTAGTTTAGAATTGACATTCTGCCTGGATCAGCTCCTCTAGCCAGAGCACCGTACCGTCTGGCACCCATTGAAATGAAGGAGTTGAAGACATAACTTGAAGAACTCTTGGAGAAAGACTTTATACAGCTGAGTACCTTGCCATGTGGAGCTCCTATTCTCTTTGTCAAGAAGAAAGACGGTTAGATGCGAATGTGCATCGATTACCATGAGCTAAATAAAATCATGATCAAGAATCGGTATCCTTTGCCGAGGATCGATGATCTATTTGATCAACTGCAAGGAGCTAGCTACTTCTCAAACATTGATTTGAGATCTGGCTATCATCAATTGAAGGTCCGAAGTGAAGATGTCCAAAGACTATGTTCTGAACTAGATACAGCCACTATGATTTCCTCGTGATGCCTTTTGAGCTCACGAACGCACCTGCAGCATTGATGGATCACATGAATAGAGTCTGCAAGCCGTACTTGAATAAGTTTATTATTATCTTCATAGACGACATACTTATCTATTCACGCAACAAAGATGATCATGAGAAACATCTTCGATGTATACTCGGTCTATTGTAACAGGAGAAGTTCTATACTAAGTTCTCAAAATGCGGGTTTTGGCTCCGCGAAGTCCAATTCTTAGGACACATGATCAGTGAGCGTGGTATCCAAGTGGATCCCGCCAAGATCGAAGCTATCTTAAATTGGGAAACACCCAAAACCCCTTCGGAAATCCACAACTTCTTAGGATTGGAAGGCTACTATAGAAGATTCACTGAGAACTTATCTCGAATTGCCACTACTCTAACTGCGTTGACCCGCAAGAATGTAAAATTTGACTGGGGTCCTAAACAGAAGGAATCATTTGAGATTCTGAAGCAGAAACTAAGCAATATGTGACAATCGGTAATTTATAGCTCCTAATTATGCGATTAACAAACATTTAAGGAGATAATAAATAGTGTTTAAGGCACAAATTAACTTAATTAGGCTTTTGGAATGCCTAGGAACGCCTATTCGACTTTACAGTGCGCGTATGGTGATTTTCGAGAAATCTGCTGAGCGTTAAGTGGTAAAGAACGGAAACCGGACAAAATACTGACAACGCTGACAAATAGGAAGTTTATACGTATAAATTATACATATGAAAGTGGTTTTGTGAAAATATCATGCTTTTGAACGGCACAAAACGCATACGTGAACGAAAAACACGGAAACAATAGCACACCGACAATCAACAACGAAACAGAAGCACCGGACTCGAGTTATGTCTTGATATTAATATATTATGATATATTTAGCTTCGTTTTCAAATTTTAATGTTCGCAGTTGAAATCAAATCGAAAAACGGACTAGAAACGACAAATGAAGCAATTACGCGATTTTAACGCAACCGACGAACGAACGCGTCAGACATCAATTTCCGACGTATATTTTGAGTGTTTTGACTCTAAAATTTTATTTTAAAACTTATCACGAAGTTCGGGTTCGAAAACGGGCTTCAGAAACGTACCGGGCCGCGCGAAAACACAAGAAGCGGGTTTGTGGACCTTTTAACTTTTCAAAAAGTCAATAAGTAAATAAGTCACTAAAATAAGCTTAGCCAAACAGCCCCTAAATCAGCCGACACCCTCATTCTGCTCTCTTTCTATCTCTCGAGTACGGCGACCAGAGCTGCATTCCGACGAGTTTCCCTGACTCGTTCTTGTCGGCGACGAGCACACACGACCTCCACCTCTCATCCGCCATCATCTGCCTCTAGGTATCCTGTTTATAAACTATTTTTGTATTCCGAATAAAAAAAAAATAGCACATGAGTTCTTCTTGGAGATCAAATTGAAATCATGTTTCCAAAATTTTATTTATGCTTAAATCAATATTCATTGTGATTATCCCTTCTACTATTACTATCACCCACAGCCACTTGAACTCTAGCGAGAGAGAGAGAGACACGACGGAGAGAGAGGCGACGGTGGAGGTCAGCGGTACCGGTCAGATTCGAGCTGGTAGCCGTATTTTCTTTCGGTAAACCCTTCAACTTTTTTTTCCCTTTTCTCTTAGTCTCCTTTTTTTCTTTTACTAAATCGATGTTCTCCGGTCAGTTTGGGTGTCACTTCAGTGGTGTTTGTCGTCAGGTGAAGGTGGATCCGAGCAGGGGAAGACAACAACATCAGCAGCCGGCCGGCGCTGGAGACATCGATGGCGGCGGCGGCGACTGAGGTGGAGACAGGATTATCGGCGGCAGTAGCGGTGGTGGTGTTTTAACGGTGATGGTGGTGATTGATGGTGGCTAAGGTGGTTGCCGGCAGCGGCGGTACTTCTCCGACAATTATTTTTCCTGGTAAACCACTCACAACTCTCTCCCTTTTCTTTCGAAATTTCTTTTAAAGATCCGGGTGTTATCGTTAGGTGATGTTCTTTTTTTTTCCGATGATTTTGATTAAGATGATAATAGTTAATGATAATGACGGCAGTAAATGTGGGGGTGTTTTGGTTCAAGTTATGTTTCAGTTTTGGCTAGGGTTTTGGTTTCGGAGCTCCGTTTGAGTATCGGTTCAGGTTTGAGGTTACAAGTCCGGGTCAAACAGGGTCAAAGCTAGCAACGAAAGTCAACTGGTTACAACCCCAGTCAACAGTTAGTTCGGGTCGGTTTCGGTGTTCGGGTCAACGCAGTCAAACCCTGTCACGATTCAACCAAGAGAATTGGTAAAGTTTTAACATCGCGTAAAACTTTCACATAAACATTAGTCTTATTTTAATTTTTGCGCGAACCGAGCTTGAACCGATACATCTAGTGACTTGTTACATTTTTTCTTGTTATTATTGGCATATATGATAAAAATTTATTATATATTGTTTGAATTGTTGAAAGATTATTGTTGTGTTTTGACAAAATAACGAAAACTTGAGTTGTCGGGCTATCCTAAAAACAGAGAAAACTTTGTCCGTTTTTTCATAAAAATCCGAAACACGACACGTAATTATATCCTAAAAATGACACTTGTCGAAGTTCAAGATTTCCTATAAAATAAATATAAAGATATATTTATATGACGACATTTTACGATTTACAAAACGAAGTATAATGTTCGATAAACACAAGTTATAAGTAAACGAAAACCTATACTATTAAATAAATGTAATTATTTATATATATTTCAAAACTTCGATAAATCGAATACCTTTGAAAACTTTTATAAAATACATATGATGTTTATATTTATTTCAAACATCGATGTTTCCGAACACTTTTACAAATAAATATAATGCTTATATTCATTTCAAACATTGACATTTCCAAACACTTTCACCAGTTAAATGTAATGTCTGTATTTATTCCGAACGCCGAGATTCCGAGCACTTTTATAAGATAAATACAATGTGCATATTTATTTCAAACATCGTAATTTCGAATATTTATTTCACACATCGATTTCATATCTTTTATAAAATAAATATAATGGTTTATATTTATTTCAAACGTCGACTTTAAACTCTTTTACGAACTAAATATAGTTTGTATATTTATTTCAAATGTCGGAATTCGGAATTTATATTTCAAACGTTTAGTATTCGGAAATCATATAAAATAAATATAATTATTTATATTTCTTTCAATCGTCTAGAATCCGAATATTCTCATTAAATGAATATAGTTTGTTACATTCATTTCAAACGTCAAGATCTCGAATGTGTATATATATATATATATATATATATATATATATATATATGGTTACTTATTTTCATCTTACGAAAACTACAACGAGACGTACCGCTATCCCTCTACGTATTTCTGTTTACGACGACTAACACGACTTCGTGTATATATATTTGATTATATACATTAATATATATATCTTAATCACTCGGAAACTAAGTCGTTTTCGAGACTTAGTGTTTATCCCGATTATAAATAGGATCAAATAGCCATAGCTTGGTTATTTCAATTTAAAATAATAACACCTTCGTAGAGTCGTTTTGTTAACGACTCGGTAGAGCTCGGGCACGTAGTTTAGCTACGTTTAATTAGAAACTTATAAGTATTCCTTGGTAGGAATGTTATAAGTTGCACGCTAGCAAGTTCACTTTCTTGGAACGATATCACGGAATCACATTAAGCTAGCTTTTCACTGGATATCGAGGTGAGTTCATAACCCCCACTTTTTATGGTTTTACATTTTTATAACTGTTTTCGGGGGTGGAAAGACATGAATGTTTTTGCAAAAGCAAACAATATTTCGATGAACGAAAACACATATTTATAAACCATAAGGCTGGCAAATCGTGTCTTAACAGGTTTCTGACGGCGCGCACAACATAAGTTTCAAACATGATTACGACTCGTTTAACTACTTTCTAACTCATGTTTATAAAACAGTTTTATGTTTTATGTACAAAGATGAATAAATGATAGATCCTAACATTGTAATTTTAATTATTTTAAAAATTAAAAAAGTCAAAGGGTGTATTTTTCAGTCAAACAGGTCTAATCGTGTCTTAACAGGTACCTAATTGCCAGCCCTAATAAACCATGTTGTAAATGAATTTCAACGAACTCAAATGGGTTACGAAAGGTTTATACTAAACATACCGGTTTTACAAAACAAATGCGTATTCTCGAAACGTGCATGGTTTTCATGACTAGTGATGGGATTGTCCTAGTTACAACAACGGGTCTGGGTTGGTCTGCATTTGAAGAACGGGACACCTAGTGATTTCAAGTCTCCCTTCTCTTTTAAATGTTTTCGGATTTATAACTCTTGTGGGAAATACAAGTTTTCGATGGTATGGTTTAGCTAGGGAATGAACTATTAGATCGAGTGAGACAAGGCTCTCTCTTAAGCGCCATTAATCTTTTGTAAGACCGTGGAACAAGAGTGGTAGATCTATCGGGTGTAGCGAGCCCCACTCATGGGTCCTTGTGTGGCCGCATGTAGTGATTTTTGTTGTCCCAACCGGGTGAACTGGAGGAAATCGTCTACGGTTGAGTGCTTCCTTTGTCGTCACACATTAATGATCAGGTTCATAGACGCTTTACATACCAGTTTTTGATACTCGGATTTTCAAATGTTTGTAAGATTCATTTGATGCAAACTCACAAACACATGAATTTACAAACTTTGGTGACATTTTCAACTTATGTACAAGTAAGAGGACGTGTTGGTCCTGCTTACAAAGTCTCTTTTAGGCTACGCCCATTCTCACTCGTGCAAGGCACAAAGACTCTCGTGGGCTAGGCTCATAGTTTTCATATGACATGCCGAGAAAAATGATTTTATTGTGTTTTCTCAACAACTTTAAAACCGGTTATCAAAAAGATTTGTTTTAAATATTTTTCAAACAAACTATAAACTCCCCAACTTTATGTTGATTTTTCACATGTTCTTTCTCAGGTTACATTTTCAAAACTATGGAACGGTTAGAATAGGAGAATCCATGGGAATTTGATTACTTAGCAAGCGTTCAATTATTTAAAAGTCTTAGCTGAAATACTTCCACTGTGCAATGAAGATACCATTCGGATCACACCAACTCGGATTTTAGCGGGCGTGACACAATGTTCCCGTTCTAACTCTGCCTGAAGGGATAGAAGATTTTGTTGTGTGTTGTGATGCTTTACACACATGGATGGGTTGCGTGCTTATGCAGAGAGGCAAAGTGATTGCTTATGCATCATGTCAGTTCAAGATACACGAAAGAAATTATACCACACATGATCTAGAATTGGGTGCAGTGGTGTTTGCATTGAAACTATGGAGACATTATTTGTATGGTACAAAGTGTATTTATACACAGACCATAATAGTCTCCAAGATCTCTTTAATTAGAAAGATCTTAATATGAGACAACGCCGATGGATGGAAACTCTGAATGATTACGAATGTGAGATTCGTTACCATCCAGTTAAGGCAAATATCGTTGCGGATGCTTTAAGCCGCAAAGAAAGGGCTAAACCGATTAGGGTTAATGCCAAGAGAATTGAGCTACGTACTAGCTTAACTAAAAAGCTATTAGAGGCTTAGAAACAAGCCCAACTAGAGGCAAATGCTCCGACTGAGGGATTAGGTGCAACTGTGGAACAGTTGACACCTAGAAAGGAAGAAGCCTTAGACTGAATGATAAAATATGGGTTCCCGTCTATGGAGGACTCGAAGAGTTGTATCTTGAGGAATCACACAACTCGAAATATTTGGTACATCCCGGTGGAGACAAGATGTACCAAGATCTAAAAAAACTATTGGTGGATGGGCATGAAAAAGTCCATAGCCACCCATGTAGCAAAATACTTAACATGTTCCCAAGTTAAGGCTGAATATCAAAGACCATCTTGTCTGCTACAACAACTAGAGATTACCACCTGGAAATGGAAAATTGTAACTATGGATCTTCTCACCAAGTTACCTAAGACCAGCCATGGCAATGACACGATATGGGTCATAGTCGACTGGTGTGTGTGAAGCGTGATATATTTTATTGATATTTTGAATCCATTTTACACATTAGTCAAGTTTTAAATTTATAAAAACGGTATTGTACTAACACTAAACACACACTTGGGCAAGTGCACCCATCGTGAGCGTAGTATAGTGTTGGTAAGATACCGAGGTCGTCCAAGGACATAAGAGCTTTTAATACCGGTTTATCCTCAACGTCTAATCAATCTAAATTTTTGAGAAAAGTTTTGAAACATGAAAATAAAACTAAAAATGAAAAGATAAATAAAAGAACATATAGACAAGATAGAATCACTTGAATCCAACTCGTGTTTAATGTATCCTTTGATGATTTTCTCACTTTCGGACTTTTTAAGAGATTCTCTTAGTTATAGTAGTAGGCCCCTCATTTGAAGGTGACGTTACCCTCAACCCAGTGGTTTGAGTCAGCAGGGATACCATCCCAAAGGGTTGGAATATTGAAAGACAATTAAGTAAGTTATTAATGCGAAAAGTGGCAGTCCTCTCTTTTGAAGGTGACGTTACCCTCGGCTAAGTGGTTGGAGTCAGCAAGGATACAATCTGTGACAACTGGCACCAAACCGGTAATTTCCGTACAATTTAGTTAATATTTAATATCTGCAATTATGTGCTTAAACGTCAACATTGTCTGATTACATGCTATACTTGTGAATTCATGCACGTTTTATACTTCAAATATTGCCTTATGCATTAATGTTAGCGTTGCGTCAGAAAGACTAGTAAACTCACCGGTAAGACACATTGTGTCTGCAATTCTGCAGAAAGCAGTCAGACAGCAGAATTGGGGCCTAGGAGTAGGTCCAATGTCTAAAATACATTGAAACCCAAGAATGTATACAAGGGTTAACATATATACTTTCCAGAAGCTAAAATACGAACTGAAAAGCACCCGAAACACACTTTAAATGCTGAATTTCATATATTTCAGCAAAATTCAGCATTGTAACAAGTTAGTAACATGTAAAAATAGGACTAATTAGTCCTGAAAGCTTTCCTAAGTGTCAGGAATTGAAAGTGTCACAAAAGGGTACATAAAGGACACTAAACAGTGCAATTTAGCACTTTAACGAACCGGTATCTAACCGAACAACCGGACACTACCCGAAACATCAAAATTACATTAGAAGCACGATTTTATTATTTCTGAACTAGTTATGATCACCGAACACCCTAACACACTATATAACATATCATATGCATGGACACTAATTAATACACTTAACTTCCAACTAAATTCTCTAACCTATCCATCAAACTTACACTTTACCCCCCCCCCCCTTTAATGTGGACGGTCATGGGCTGGCCCCCATCAAGATCCTTACTTGATCCTTCTTGATTTCCTATGATCTTATAAGATTTAGTGGAAGATTATGTATGTACTATATGGAACACAATATACATTGGATAAGAGAATTAGATGGATATAAGTTAGAACTTGGAGCTCATTCATCTTCACACCTTCTTCCTCCCTCCCTTGCACCAACTCACGGCCGAGATCACCATCCCACACCACCACCTCCATTCAATCTTGTTCATCCAATCTAAGTTCATCTCAAGGTGTAAGAAGGTGTTTAATGAAGCTTGGTGGCCATGGAGATTGAAGGACCTCTCCCGGTTACTTTTATCCATCACATTTACCATCTTCAACATCTTGTATTCTTCCCTAGCCCTTGTGCTAGTAGTAAGCTTCTTGTAACTTGTTATCAGTTCATATTTAGTTGGATAAAAGATGATGAACATTGTTAAATCTTGAAGAACACTAAAGAACATGATCATGAAACTTTAACATAAGCTTAATAACATAAGAATACAAGTTGAATAGTGTTTATTTGCTCCTTGATGATTGATGATTTATGTTAGTGATGTTAGACATCATAAGGAACCTACTAGATTGTGATTAAACACATGATCTAGTAAGTTAAGGTGATGATCTTGTGAAAGACCAAGATGATCATACTTTATATACATGAACTTGAATGATGAAATTTGTTCTCATATGCAAAGATGATTTAAACAAAATACAAATCTTGTACATTGATGATTACAAAAATAATTTTCTCAAGAAACCAAGTTTATTTATAAGATTTACAAAGTCATGGTTTCTAAATAAACTAATCATATTTTTAGTGTTTAAACAAGACTAGAAACATGTGTGTAACTGGAAAAATACAAAAGAAATATTTTTAGAAAAATCATCTTACAAGTTGTAAATGACCAAATCTTTTAATAATGTGATTTACAAACAAATAAATATGTTTTAAAGGGTAACTAAACCTACTAAATAACATGGTAAGTTACTACAAGTTTTTACAAAAACTTCAAGTTCATTGTGTAGTGTAATTTACATGATCTTGGCTTATGGTAAGTCTTGACTGTGTTATTGATGATTGATGATGATTTTAAAAGAAAATAAACACATGTTTTGAAAACATGGGAATCCTCCGTTTTTAGGGGAAACCATGTCAAAATTTCTATAAAATTTTGACACTTAGAAAAATATAAGTTTCGATGAAACTTATTCCCTAAAAATTTACCTAAAAATATTACCAAGGTTTCCCTAATTTTTTGTGTAAATTTCAAGATTAAGATATGATGATTTCTTCAAGAAAAAAGTGATATTAAGTATGTATATTATTGAGGAAAATATATATATTTATTGGCCACCAAATTATGTGCTAGGTGTATGTAATATGTATTGTATGTGATAGTGTATTAGGACTTGAAAATACACTAAATACTCCCAAGGAGTAGAAATACAAAAATACACATACAACATGCTTAGACAAATACAAGAACATATATTTATGAAAATATATTTCTTAAAAGATTATGTAACTTGGACAAGTTACAAACTTAAAATGTCTTTTTGGACGAAAATATATAACTCGGGTGAAAAATACAAGATACTTATATTTATTTTTGAGAAAATAATATAAGTAAGATACATAGTTAAAAATATAAATTATTTTTATCAACAAAGAACATATACATAAAAGATGGTGACTTGTACTTGTGCGATACAAGTCTAGTGACTAACGTTAATAAAACACGTATAGGTCACGACGCTATATAAGCAAACCCGGTGAAGTTTACGGCGCAGGAAACGCAAAGTAGTGAGTTCATGTCCCCACTTTTAAACTTTTATATGCTTTTCTAAACTTGGGGAAAATACATGTGTTATGGTATGTGGAATACAAAAACTAAGGAATGATACTTTAGATCATGTCACGAATAGGGTACCATAAGCACCATTAATCAGTTACATACCAAGACCGCGGAACAAAAGGTTAGATCTAATGGGTTTCAGGCAGCCACACTCTTGGTGATACTAGTACCAAGCAGTGCTTTTGTGTCTCTAGTCGTGAATCGACAGTCGTGGATTCGACAGTTAAAAATGCCTATGGTTTGGATGCTTCCTATGTCGTGTCACATGTTAATGGCCTTGCAAACCATTAGCGATCTCGATTTCCTTACATTTACAGAAATACTTTTTTCATACAAATTACATACCATGTTTTCATTCAAAGTATACAAACGTTCAATACAAAAGCTGCATGAATTCACACCAACATTATGTTGACGATTTTCCAAAAACTCACATGTATTTCAGGTAACTAAAGTGGATGCGCGCGCGGTCATACTCTTTCTCTTGGATGTTGTCTATGTTTTTAGTTATCTTGTGTCAAGACTCCGATGCCGGTTTTTGTGGGAATTGGTTATTATATTTCATCCTATGAGGGATATAAGAACCAAGTTTTCGATATTGGTCTTTTTAATAAAGTTGTAAACCTTTCAAACAATATGCTGTCTTGTGATGTAAACATTTAACTTATGTTATGTTAATGGCATTTGGAGTTATTTTACGAGCATGTAGTACGTTTACCTTTCGTATGCAATGAGAACCTTTCAAGATCACACCTCGTGCTTCCGCCTTAGATAGGGGTGTAACACAATCCCAATAAGCCGGTTTAAAGTATTAATAGTAGTTGTAAACCTTTTGTGCAGGGTCCTGACCACGCCCCATGCTCAGCTGGGCACAGCCTCATGGTCAGGGTCTGTTTATCTTGTTTTTGCTTTGGGAGATGCTGCCGAGGGGTCGGGCATGTCACTTTATTCCTTCTTCTTGTATTTATGTTGGTTTTGGCTGCTTATTTGCTCCTTTTGTTCTTTTAAGCACGTTTGGTCCTGTAAATTCAAAAGGAATAAAGAAACGTGCTTTTTCCAACATTAGTACTAAAAAGGGTTAGTTTTATGCCTCATTTGATGTAATTTATATGTTTCATTTGGCACACACCATTGACAAACTGACTAAGTCGGCTCATTTCTTGCCTATAACGGAAACTTACAGCTTTGACAAGCTAGCTAAGTTGTATGTGGACAACATTGTATCTCTTCATGAAGTACCACTGTCTATAGTATCGGATAGAGATACTAGGTACACTTCAAATTTTTGGAAAAGCTTCCAACGAGCCCTCGGTACGCGTTTAAACTTTAGTACGGATTATCACCCCCAAACTGATGGGCAGAGTGAGCGTACAATCCAAACTTTGGAAGATATGTTGCGCTCGTGCACGATCGATTTGGGCGGTAGCTGGGATGAACATCTACCCCTGATCGAATTCTCTTATAATAACAACTATCACACTAGTATAAAAGCCGCACCTTTTGAGGCTTTATACGGGAGAAAGTGTAGAACGCCCGTCTGTTGGGCTGAAGTTGGTGAAAGCCAGCTTTCTAGACCAAAGATTGTCCTTGAAACAACTAAGCAAATTGTGCAAATCGGAGATAGACTCAAGGATACTCGAGATAGGCAGAAGAACTATGCGGATAAAAGGCGGAATCCGAGATGAAACGGAAATACCCGTACCTGTTTGAATAAATCTCGAGGACGAGATTTCCTTTAAGGGGGTGAGGATGTAACATGCCGAAAATTCCGTCCAATTATGTGACGAAACGTGTACAATTCTCCAGCTAATCCTGTCTACGTAGAAGGAGAAACCTCCAACTAATCCCGACTATGTGGAAGGAGGAAAGACCAACATTGAACGTTAACTAAAACGTGTCTTTGAATCTCCAACTAATCCTGAATCTGAGAAGGAGAAAAGAAATTATTAATATGCGTTAACTAAAACGCATCTCGAATCTCTGACTAATCCCAAATATGAGGAAGGAGAGAGAGACTAAAAGTGCCAAATGGCCAAAGATGTTAAGTCCAAGGACTAAACTTGCAAAATTCTCAAAATTCTCTTCTGATGGTCGTATACGGACCACAAAGCCTTATGGCTTACAGTCCGTATGCAGTTTAAAAGATTCAGCACCTTAAGGTCCTTACGGACTACAAGGCCTTAATCCTTACGGTCCGTAAGCGACTGCCAGAGGCAGATTATGCTTGAGGACCAAGGATTTCTACCATGGTGACACCTATCCCGCAATTATGCCACTCATACTCAGTGTTTGCCACCTCTATGAGACCTGCAAACATCTTTGGATGTTCAGGGACACTTGGAATGATCTTATGGATTATCTTCAAGTATAAATAGGCTTAAATTCTCATAAACAACTTGCTCATTCTCATTCTATCTCTTTAATCTCTTCTTGGAGCATTCCTCTAGACAAGAGGACTCCTCTCTCAAGTTCTTTTCTGCCAAACACTTCCAAGTAAGTGTTTACTTTAGTGTAATTTCAACCAAAGTAGTTTAGAAATTTAGCTACTCATATTTATCAAAAAAATAACAAACTTAGTTCTGAAAATCAACCAAAACATAGTTACAACGCAAAAGATTAGAAAAATAAGCGTAATATCGAACCAAATGCTTCTTTTTTCTCTTTCTCTTGCGCCAAACAAACAACAGTCTTCTTTTTTCCTTCGTACGTCCCCACTTGCCTGTTGTCGAAAAAAATAGGAATAAATCCCCCACTGAAGTTGTCGAGAATATTAGGAACCTCGTTTTTTATGTTGTCGAAAATAACAATAATAGGAATCCTCCCCCTTTTCGTTTCATCCCTTATGTCAATATATACTTCCTTTCATATTCCATTTGGGTTTTTCATTAACTTTTCAAAGGCCCAATACAAAACCAACTTCCCCAATATGATGTTGTCGGGAATTATGCATGGTTGCGACCCACTATTTTTTTTGTCCAACAATATGGCATACACTAAATATAAAAAGGCAAAAGCCTTTTATTATTTTCTTTCCTCTTGTGTCGCCCAACTGCCAATGGAAGATTCTTTCTTCCAATTTAATGTATGCCACCAATTATTTTTTCCACACCTTTTATATGCGCATAGGACCAACCCCTTATTAGGGTTTAATATTATATATAAAATATTTCCCCAAAAGCACAACACCCCATAGTTACGAATTCTAATGACCTTTATCACCTTCACGGACTAAAGTAGGGTTAGGCCCATATTTCGCGGCTCATGACGTCACCAAACGAGCCAATCAGTCAACGGCCCGGCTCCGCGACACACGACAATTACCAACATCACATTTTTTTAATTTCTTCAACTTTCGATTCTTCGTTCGCATCCCGACACTTGGTTTTAACACTTTTAGCTCGTTTGCCACTCTTTTCAACTACTTTAGTCTACAAAGACCTACAGCATATAAATGAATCAAATATACAAATAATTTAACTAAAACTAAACTAATCCTAAATAAAAACTGAATAAACTATACACAATCAATTATGTATTTTGCAATACATCAAATATCCCCACACTTTACCTTTTGCTTGTCCCTAAGCAAAATCCCAAGCACCATGTCCAACTTAAACACTTAACAAAAACGCAAGTCTCAAACAAATTATAACACGAACTACGAAATCATCAAACACAGCGGTTTCACAAGATTTACAACGTTCAAAAGGTTGACAAATCAAGATATTTAAATGAAAACCGGGCCTACCTAATCATGTTTTTTTTCACCTTCAAGCAATTAGTTATGCAATGTCAACACCCCTCACAGTTTCACTCATCTCTCAGCTAATATATATATATATATATATATATATATATATATATATATATATATATATATATATATATATATAAAATTTTGAGTGAACTCTCAAAACTGAACTATGAAACATACTATCATAAGCTTGTAAGTCCATCAGATCTCCACCTAATTGTTCATGGATCAAGAGTGCTTTAATGGGTAGGTAAAGGCTAAAGATGGATTATTTTTGTTACAAAAAAAGTGGCTAAACATGAAATCACACGATAAACCGGATAACCACGAAACAAAAACTAACATATTGGTCAATTCGACCCACAACATTATTCTATTTTTTCTTTTTTTCTTTTCTTCTTTTTTTCATATTTTCTTTTTTTGTGATAAAGATAACAATTACACAATATGATCCGGCTATCAAATTAACAATGGGTAACAAACGAATGGTTTTAGGCTCAAAGTGGTATCTAAGGGTAATGGTGAAACGGGTCAAACACAAAGGCTACACAAATAGGGTGATCCTAATGCCTCTATCACATCCATGTCAAATCCTAACCGAAGGGCTCAAACTGTATCAAAACGCACAAGTTCTAAAGTAATGCGACAAAGTCCATAAACACACATGAAACAAAAATAGTGATCATATATACATGAAATATATAAAGGCTCAAATCTCACTATCATGTGGAAAATAGGGCTACCGATATCGACAATGCACAACCAATAAACTCTCCGGCTCCATCCACTATCCTAGGCATCCCAAAACCTTTTACTCCCAAAAACCGATTCAGTCAACCTACTATCCTGCAACTTAAAGAAACATGCGCTCTCAACTCGTAAATTCGACAATTAAATCGCTTTTGACCGACAATTTGGAAAGGTTTTTCTACGCGCTAAAGGACCAGGACTCGCAAAAAAACTTACTTTTTTTTTCAATTTTTTGATTTATTTTATTTTACTTATTTGTTTTTTTTACTCAAATCTACCTAATAAGACGTAGAGATGCGTGTTGTGTGTTATAAGTATTTAAGTATATTTTAAGCCCTTTTTAACACTTTAGTCAAGTTTTAAATTTATAAAACACGACATTTTACTAAAACTAAACACACATATGGGCAAGTGCACCCATCGTGAGCGTAGTGTAGCGTTGGTAAGATACCGAGGTCTTCCAAGGACACAAGAGCTTTTAGTACCGGTTTATCCTCAACGTCTATTCAAATAAAAAATTTAGTAAAAGGTTTAAACATGAAAATAAAAACTAAAAATGCTGAAAATGAAAAAAAAAAAAAAACAGACAGACAATATGAATCACTTGGATCCGACTCGCCTTTAGTGCAACCTTTAATTATTTCCGCATTTTGCACTTTTTAAGAGATTATCTTAGTTACAGTAGTAGGCCCCTCTTTTGAAGTTGACGTTACCCTCAACCCAGTAGTTTGAGTCAGCAAGGATACAATCCTAAAGGGTTGGATTATTAAAAGATAATTAATTAAGTTATTAATGCGTAATGTGGTAGGCCCCTCTTTTGAAGGTGACGTTACCCTCGGCTAAGTAGTGTGAGTCAGCAGGGATACAATCCTAAGTAGTCGGGTTAATGTTTTAATTGTAGTTTACATATGAGGGGATCAAGAAATTCGATCCCCCGCCATCCAATACCAGTGGGTATTGAAGGAGGTCCTACTAAGCTTGACCCTGGTCCTTGCAGGATCTATACACTGAACAAGACAAGACTCTTACCAAACCATTCCCTTAACCCCCGACCAAGTAGCCAACATATCTACATATAGACCGTGGAGATATGAATGGTGTAAATCTTTTATTTTATATAGATAGTAAAATAACGCCAAGACACAACAGACACATGATAAGGAAGTTTCACCTTCAACATAAGAAACTAGTTATTAAAGTCATTAATACATAACCAAATAAAAAGTGCGAAAAGATTAAAAATAAAAAAGTATTACACTAAATGCTTGTCTTCACCAAGTGATGTTAGAGACTTAGGCAAACATGGCCTTTGATTGTCAAGAACTCTTACGATCAATCTTGGATCCCGAGACTACTACACACACTCTATGATGAATGATGGATGATGGTGGTGGATGCGGGTTGTGATGGTGGTGGTGGGTGGGTGAAGTGTGAGAGAGGTGGTTTGCCAAGGGATGATTTGCAAGTGAGCCAAGCACCCCTAATTATAGCCTGCACAGAAGCCTGGACATGGCCCCGTGTCCACCCTTTTTCTCTTTCTTCATTAATTATAATTTGTCTTTATTAGCTCCACACGCCCCCGTGTCCGCTGGGCACAGCCCCGTGTGCAGAAGCGTATCTGTACTACCAGATTTGGCAAGATTCTGCGTATCTTTGCGTTGACCAAGCCTCGTGCTGAGCTGGGCACGGCCCCGTGGTGGGCGTAGAAGCTTCTACATGTTTGTCTTTTGTGCCAAGGCTGACCACGCCCCCGTGTTCGCTGGACATGCCCCGTGTTGAGCTGGGCACGCCCCGTGTTCGCTGGGCACGCCCTGTGTTGAGCTGGGCACAGCCCCATGCTCAGCTGGGCACAACCCCATGCTCAGCTTTCTTCTAGTTTTTTCTTTGGGAGATGCTGTCGAGGAGTTGGGCATGCCACGTTTCTTCATTTTCTTTGTATTTATGTTGGTTTTGGCTGTATATTTGTTCCTTTTGTTCGTTTGCACTCATTTAATCCTGAAAATACAAAAGGAAAACAAAAGCATACTTTTTCCAACATTAGTACTAAAAAAGGGTTAGTTTTATGCCTCATTTGATGTAATTTATATGTTGTATTTTACACACATCAAATACCCTCACACTTGAATCTTTGCTTGTCCTCAAGCAAAACTCTTTAATTTGTGGCTTACACACCCAAATGGAATGGGTAGAAGACAAGTTTTGGGCTTGTCTTGAGTGTCGGGAATCTAAGATCTTTATTGGGTTTTATTTTTATGCTATTTACAATCCTATTCATTATGATTTATTTAGAACGTTTCATAAGAGAAATTACTTATTTGGGCATAACATGCCTTATTAAAATTCCATTTATATACAAGTTCACATACCTCACGGGAGATCACTCAACACTTGGCCGAAGATGTATTTTTGTGAAACACTCGAGACCGACATGGAACTTACTTCTACCATATGCTTGCCAAGCAATCAATCCTCCTCCTTTTTAACTATAAGCCTTTGTAAATATCAAGAGGACTTGGGGAAGGGTTATGCTTGGGTTAAAGGTAGGTGGTTTTGGGTTAGTGGTTAGTAAAAAAAGGGCTAAAAGCGTCGGTTATCGTGAATCCTCCTTTTTTTCTTGACATTTATTCAAACTAAGCATATTCAAACAAGATTTTTGAGGAACTTGTTTGGTTATTGCAAAATTCTTTCTTTCTTTCTTTTTTTTTTGCACAAAGATAACCGAGCTTTTTACTAAAACAAAATGGGTTTGAAAAGAAAAAGGTTTTGGTGGGTAAAGGGTGTTTGTTTTGTGGGTTTTGAAACGAAAATGTTTAGGCTCAAAGGGGATAACTAGGGGGATTTTGGGTAGG
Source organism: Helianthus tuberosus (assembly GCA_030545235.1). NCBI lineage: Eukaryota > Viridiplantae > Streptophyta > Magnoliopsida > Asterales > Asteraceae > Helianthus > Helianthus tuberosus. Next base: position 142,886,142 of record CM060410.1, on the reverse strand, counting down.
TGGTAAAAAAATGAAAAATAATGGTGTTGAAAAGAAAAAAAGGGTTAGTCCTAATGCCTCCATCATTTACTTAATCGGGTTTAAGTTGGTAAGGACTGGGAACGTATCGTCATGGCAAGTTCTAGAGTCATAAGAAACCAAGCGGCTATTCACACAAGAAACGAAAGATGAGCATTTAATCTAAAGATGTGTATTTGTATGCTCAATAAAGAGTCAAGACTCACTTTTTGTGGGAATGGGTTTTTAATGTGATCAAGTATATATAATCAAATTTTAACTAGATTTGTCATGCCGTTTCATAATTTTCTTATGTTGGTTCTTTTTATCACGACGCTATCGGTTGTAAATTTGTAAAAATATAACCTTTTTAGAACTTGAATTTCCCGAGTTAAACCTAGACAAGAAAAAAATGGAAGTTTTTGAAAAAATTTGGGGTGATTAGCGGTTCCAATAGAGTTTTGTGTAAGGCTTGTTATTAGGACTTGCAAAATTCAAGGTTTTAGCATCCCCCCACACTTAAATTACACATTGTCCTCAATGTGTCCCAAAAATAAGTTTTTCGGTTGATTAAAATGTGTAAAAGTGGGTTAAAAACAAGATTTTATGTTACTGGTGTTAGTGCATTATCTGTCTATCGCCTTCGTCAATCTAGTACGTAGCAGAAACCGAAGAATTAAGCTTTTATTGTAATATCTAGGTAGAAAGGGCAAGGTGGCAAACTTGTAAATAAGGAGAAATCCTTATATTCCTTGTGCCTATAAATAGAGAGTTATGTCATAGTTTAGAGGACTTTGCTCATTTGGAGATTTAGAAGCTTAGATTTTAGAGAGAGAAAGTCTAGAGAGAGAAAGTCTCTCCATGTGATTCTCGGCTATTGTACACGACATATCATTCTATAGAATCACGTCATTTGTACGTTCTTGTGTGTTTGGTCACGCACGTTCACGGATTCCGCACGTCGAACGTTCGTTACGCAATCGTACGGTGTCAAAACCGATCCTACAAGTGGTATCAGAGCTAGGAGCTCGATTGCGCTGACCAAACACATCGATTCGTACCAGATTTCATTGATTTCGGATCTGAATTTCATAAATTTCTTCATCTTTTCCATTCTTTCACGTTTTTATACAAATTTTTCAGAATTGAACGGGTTTTACTGGTCCGAATCTGCTGATTTTTTAGTATGTTGTGCGAAAACATTTGAGTTACAACCCTACCAAGTTTCGGATCCTAATTCCTAGCCGTTTAGGAGAAATTCAAATTTTTGTGTCCGATTTTGGTTGAAACAGCGAGATTTCGCTTGAGATTCTGTTAGTTTCGCTTGAACAGTTGAAGCGAAATTGTTTGGCAGGATTTCGCTTGAATCATTGAACTTGTATTTAGGGATTTCGCTTGAATAGTTGAAGCGAAATTGATCTGATTGGATTTCGCTTGAATATCTTGGACATTACAACGTGAACATAACAGTTGTTGTGTCATTACTTTGATTGTGTCAGTACATTGCATGTTTCGAGGTTTTTGTGAGATGATTAGCAACAAAAGTTGATCGATCCAATCAGATATTGAATTGTGTTTGTTGACGGCCATTTCTAAATAGTTGAGGTTCAATTAAAGTGACTGGGTCTATTAAATAATTGTATAAATGGTTGTTGGAATTTGTAAACATTACATGTGATTTGTTTTTAATCGATAACAGGAAGTTTTGAAATTGACACATTTAATTGATCTTATCATTACATTTAATTGTCGGTTTGTTTTGTTGAAAATTGAAAATTGAAATTGATTTGTTTGGTTAACCAGTAAGGTCCAATCACAGTGGTTTATCATTTAAAAGGCCCAAATTGAATGATTAGTTGGTGAATCAATTTGTGTTGTGTGTTTATATTGTCGATATTATTGTGAAGTTGTCCACCCACTTGAACGGCCCAATCAAACAAAAGTGATCTAGTGGCCCAAGATTCATAATTGACGGCCCAGTTCTCGAACATCATTTTGTGCGGTCTATTCGTTTAGTGATTTCACTTGAACAACTTTGGATTGAATCTGCAAATCTTTGACAAGAGTCTTAGATTGATTTCATCAAACGTACACTGTTAAGTATTCAGTCTGTTTGAACTGATTGTTTGTTTGCAGGTGATTCAAGGCGATTTTGTTTGAGCAGGATAATTTCATTTGAAAGTGATTGACATTGTGAAAACTGTTATCTAAATATGGATAGTGATGATGAATATGGTTGTTCCTTTGCAGATGATATTTTTAACAATAATTCAATGGATATTATTGATATTCTTGCCGGAAAACAAAATTCTAGAAAATCATTTTCAATAAACAAGGATTCAAAAATTGTTGTGGATAAAATAGAAAAGAGTTTTGAAGTTAGTTCTGAAAAAGATGAAAAAGTTTCAGAAGTTATTTCAGAAAAAGTTCCAGTTTTTGATCATTCATACTCATCTGATGAAGAGTGTGATGATGATAGTAAAGAACTTGAGAAACTTGAGTTTTATAAACAGTTATTTTCATCTGAAATGGTTAATGATTCTTTTGCAGAACAAATTGACGAGCTCAAGAATAAACTTGCTGTGAAAAAGATGAATCAAAAGGCAGCAGATGTTGAAGAAATTGAAGATATTAAGAAAGAAGCTGTTACGGAAAAACAGCAGGTTTTTGAAGAAGTAATTTCAAAGAAGGAAGCTGATAATGGAGAGATGAATGGAAAATGTTCGAATTGTGAAAAATCAGAAACAGACAGTGTGAAATTCTTGAAAGATATGGAGAATTTGACATTGGAAAACAAAGCTTTGAAAGACGAGAAGAAAGCTGATGATGAACAGATTTTGGATGTGCGCTTGAATTGCGAAAAACTAAAAACTGAAAATGACAAACTTTTGGAGAATGTTGAGAGTTTGTCATTAGAAAACAAAAATTTTAAAGAAAAAGAAAAAGATTTTCAAAATCAAATCAAGATTTTAGAAGATGAGAGAGATATTTTTGGTAAAGATAATCTTGAAAAACAACTTGAAATCAATTCTCATCTTGCTAAAATCATTCAGCTTGAAAAAGAAGCTAAAAAAGCTCGAAATAAAATTAACGAGCTTGAGAATAAATTGAAAGGTTTTGTGACTTCGGCACCATATGAGTGTCCAAAACTGATCAAGTCTGTTCCAATAAGTGACAATGTCACAAATTTTGACAAAGTCAAAGTCAAAATTGAAGATTGTGAAGAAATATATGATGATGAAAAAGAAAAGAAAAATATTTTTAGATTTACAAGAAAAATTTAAAAATACTGTTTTGCAATCTACTGAAACAGGTGAATGTTCGAAACAAAAACCTGTTAAGAAGAGTGTAGAAAGGAAACAAAAAGATAAAAATTTGAAAAATCCTAAAAATGAAAATAAAAGCTCATCAGATAAGTCATCCAATCATTTTGAAAAATCAAAAAAATCTAAAAATGAAAACTCACAAAATGTTGGTAATAAGTGGTGCAGGTTTGACCACAGTGCTTCAAAGCTAAAATCAATTTTCAAGAAGAGTGTTGATTACCACAAAGCCAGACAATGCTATGATCTAAGCGTTTGGTGTGAAAGTGGTGAATGGTACGATAACAGAGTGTGCTACACCTGTGGTGTGAGAGGACACATTGCTGTTAACTGCCAAAGTCAGAGATTTGAAACAAGAAGGTGCTTTGAATGCCACATCAGAGGACACATTGCCAGAGACTGCCCAAGGAGATCAATGGGAAGATCAAGGGTTGAATCTCAAAGAATGGCAAAGAAGCCAGTCAACGTCAAGCCCCATGAACAGAAGGTTCTAAAACCTAAAGTTCAAGATCAGACAATTCAAGAAAAGAAAGTTAAACTTTCAAAGGGGCAGAAAGACAGACTGCGAAAGAAAAGGAAGAAGGCGAGAGAGTATCTCGAGAAAATTTTGTCTTCGGGTTCAAAGGACAGATTGAATAAAAGTTCTGATGAATCAACTCACTCGACTGCAAAGCCAAGTAAATTGAATTCTTCAGATGCAAATCTGAGGACAAAAGAGAACAAGAAGAAAAAGAATGTCAATGGCGATGAATCTGGCTCATCCAAGTCAGACAAGCCAAGTTCGGGCAATGAATCTGATTCCACAAAATCAGATGAGCCACAAGTTGAGGTAAAAAAGGAAGAGACAGTTCCGTTAATGAATGATGAGAACTTTCCACCATTACTAGCCGCAAACCTAAAATCAAAAGGTGTTGATGCTGGAAAAATGTTTAATAGCAATGTTAAACATATTTTTAGTAAGATGGTTGATGGTAAGGAAAAAGGAGTGAAAGAATTTTATGAAGAAAAGAGAAAAGCTCAAAATGCACCTAAGGCTGGTCAGGCTTGGGTGTCAAAATCTGTTGGTTGAATTCCTGACTTGCCGGAGCTTCCAGGTTGGTAAGTGTGAAGCAGGTATCGGCATCTTTCTTGAGAAATTCACAAAATGGTAACTGTGATATTTCGATTTACATGTGGTAAATCAGGGACATTAAGTTGTACTTGATTTTCTACTAGTGTTTGTTGTTGACAAGGGTCTTAATTGTTAAATCTTTCAAAATGGTTAAAGAAGAACAAGGTGATGAAACCCCAAGTTTGTAAAAAGACAAACAAAACTAATTTTCCAGAAAAATCATTTGATTAAAACAAACTTAAGTGTTTTGAAATCTAAATGGGAAAATAGTTTGTTGTCAGGGGGAGTTCTGATTGTTTATGCCAAGTGAATGGCGAATTGAAGTGATTTGATATCAGTTTGTCACGTTTCTTGTATAGTTTGTTTTCAAATTTTCCCAGAAAATCAAAATTGAAACATATTTTGATTTTAGGGGGAGAAAAATTAAAAAAAAAAATTAGATAATTTGATAATGACAAAAACATTGAATAAGCAAAAATGAGTTTTGTTGTGAAAAAGAGGAAATGATAGTAAATCAGTGAACTATCACAGCATGCTAAAGATATGAAATGTCAAATGTGATAAACGGTCTCACTGATGATGTGTCAGTAGGTTTTTGCACATTTAGTAGATTGTGACGAGATATAAACCTAAATTTCAAACTTGCTTATATCGTGGGTAACATTTCTCGGATATATGGGTAACCCCCGAAATCTCGTTTGAAAGGTTTCGTATTCTGATATACAGGTCTTTATACTCAGTGATATCTGGGGTATTATTCCGGGACTTCTGCTGAACGGTGGTTCTGACCTAGTCCTCGAATAATACTTTCTGCAAATGCTTGAAACATAGCATCACCCTCAGCATAAATGATAAGACAATAAAATTGCTTAGCAATGCTGTTGTAAAAAAGATCCTCTAAAGGGGACACACCGAAAGTTGAGTCATGATCTCTCTGCTGAACGGTAGTTCTGACCTGAGCTCTCATGATTCTTCATAAATTATTAACCCCTTACAGATATCATTGATGTTATACTTACCTGTAAGACTGAATATTGGGATCTGGATACGGGAGTATATTCTGAGGTGGGATACGTGATTAAGTTTAAGTATCTAAGACATTAAATTCGTATCTCGAAGCAGTTGAACTTTGTGTGAAAATTTAAGAGGACCAATATACTGACAATCAACGTGAATCGTTTAGAGCTTAAAATGTCAAAAGCTTAACGGTGCTAGTGATTTGTTTCATGAACTGATATGATCCTCTTACACAAACTCACAAAAATATTGTTTGTATATATTTGTTTACTGCATTTCTTTAAACCTCAAAATCCAAAAATATTGTGTTTTAGCTTAAATTTTGAAAAATACAAAAAGATTTTCAACAATTGATGTTGGAGAGCTGATTTTCAAAATTCCAAGTGCTAAACATGATGAATAGGATTGGGAGAATTTGTTGAAAACTTTGAATGTCATATACAAATGTTTTGAAAGATTGAGTGCTTAGTTAATCAAGGTCATTCATTTGAACTTGATATAACTAGTATGTTTGTTGAATAAATGATTTCTACCAGTAAGTTTCTTAAATCTAACTGTTATAAATTTGTAAAACTTATGTTGAGGTAGAGGATGTGCAGGTTAACCAGGTTTCAAATCCTGAGCAGATGCAGAACAAAGTCAGGAATTGATCCTGAACTTGTGAATCGATGAAAGCCAGACTACGATCCCGACAGCTGAGTCTAAGGGGGAGTCTGAAGACGAGCTCAACACAAGAGGAAGCGTGAATTCAAAGAGCCAGATAACTATCTTGGAGGAGCTTGTATTCGGAAAAGTAGGTGACGATCCCAAAAGCACGGAAGCTTGACGAAAGGGGGAGCCTGAAGAAAGAGTCTACCGAGAGGGGGAGCAACGGAAGCTCGAAGACAGATCCACGGGGATTCTGTTTGCGAAAGAGAAAGACAAGACGCTACGAGATTGACTGCGGCAATATCCAAGGGGGAGTCTGTTAGTGCATTATCTGTCTATCGCCTTCGTCAATCTAGTACGTAGCAGAAACCGAAGAATTAAGCTTTTATTGTAATATCTAGGTAGAAAGGGCAAGGTGGCAAACTTGTAAATAAGGAGAAATCCTTATATTCCTTGTGCCTATAAATAGAGAGTTATGTCATAGTTTAGAGGACTTTGCTCATTTGGAGATTTAGAAGCTTAGATTTTAGAGAGAGAAAGTCTAGAGAGAGAAAGTCTCTCCATGTGATTCTCGGCTATTGTACACGACATATCATTCTATAGAATCACGTCATTTGTACGTTCTTGTGTGTTCGGTCACGCACGTTCACGGATTCCGCACGTCGAACGTTCGTTACGCAATCGTACGGTGTCAAAACCGATCCTACAACTGGGTAGCTGAACACGGGGTGTGTTGGGCTGAGCACGGCCCCGTGGTCAGACTACCAGTACCAAAAGTAAACAGAAGGCTGGGCATGAGGGCCTGTTCAGTGAACACGGCCCCGTGTCCAGTTACCTGTACTGGGTGTTTTCTCCAGAACCTCGGGCACGGGGGCGTGTTGGGGTGAGCACGGCCCCGTGCTGAACTTGTTGTAATGAAGAAAAAATATCGGGAGACTCTGTTTTTGTGCATGGGGTGTGGGTTCAAGTTTCCCTTAGTAACCTCCACCATTTCGAGTATGTTTTATTCCTGAAAAGTAAAACTAAACTAGAAAACATAAAAGTTAATCTAAACTAAAACTAAGGATAGTTCCGTGGAATGCCTCCGTGGTGCGCCACGTTTATAAGGGTCCTTGGCTAGACCCACCTTATTGGGTGGTTCTGGCTCATCTTCAATTAGGGGGTCGTCATTGCCTATTGGATATTTCATTGATCGTTCAAGTTTGACACATCTTTTGAAGGCCCCTAATTGACTGGGTAAGTTGTTTTTCTTTCGATTAATCAAATCTTTGTGGGTTTTCACAAAAGGTTGTCCCAACACTAGTGGAGCATCATCAAGGATGACGAAGTCGGTTGGGATTACCATTTGATTGGTTTGGACCAAGACATCCTCAACTACCCCTATTGATTTTATTATTTTCCGATTAGATAGAAAAATGGGTATTTGAAGTGGAGAAAAATCACCAATACTTAATTTTTCGAAAATGTAGTTTGGCATTATATTAACACAAAGATCTTTATCAATTGTAATATTACTAATAAAGGAATTTTGAAAAAAACATGGAACCGGTGTAATGTTAATTTCAAATGGATCTTCTTTTATTAGTGAAGTTTGATCATTTGTTAAATTAATGCTTACCTTTTCGTCAATTTTAGTGTTAGTGTTTAACTCTTTTAAAAACTTAGCATGAGTGGGTACTAAACAATGATTTTCGAAAGAAGGTGACAAGAGATTGATTTCTTCAAAATTAGTCTATTCTTGGATTTCAACGTTGTCGGACTCACCTTTTTCGTTGTTTAACTCATGTGTCTGTTTTTCACTTACTTGTTCTACCATTTTTACATTTTCAACTATATCTTCTTTATTACGAGTTAATTCTTCCCTTGCGCGGGACTCCTCTTTCCTTGCGCGAGATTCTTTTATGAATCGTTCGATAGTTTTAAAGTGTTCTATTATCTTATCGGCTACGCGTGTGATAGAGTAAGGATCTGGATCCTCAAAGCTTGAATCCGGATGCTCGATCCTTGGTTCCTCATAATACACATATGAAGTAGATGGTTCACACCATTGTTCCTCATTGTAAGTATATGATGGATAAGGGTCGTAACTTTGTTCTTCATAATACTCATATGAGGTGGGTTGTTCAAGCCATGGTTCCTCATAATAAGCATATGAAGGTGGAGGCTCATATCTTGGTTCCTCAAAGTATGAGTATGAAGGCTCATACCTTGGTTCATCAAAATATGAGTATGAGGGAGAAGGTTCATACCTTGGATCTTCATAGGATGTGTATGAAGTTGATGGCTCGTACCTGGGCTCCTCATAGTAGGTGTATGAAGTGGATGGTTGGAATAAGTTACAATATTGTACCGGGTGAGGGTTACCATAAATGGTGCAATAGTCTTCCCTATAATCATCCTCCTCATAGGTGTAGTTGTAATCTCCTTAGTATTGATCCATAAGAATCACTCAGCAGACCACAACAGAGTCTCGAGACTAGAAAACAAAAATAAAACAGAAACAGAGGCTGGACACGGCCCCGTGTTCAGTGAGCACGACCCGTGTTCAGAATCTGTATCTGGGCGTTTTAATAAAAATGACTGGTTTTGTGCAGCACGGGGGCGTGTTCAGTGAGCACGACCCCGTGTTCAGACTCCGTATCTGGGAGTTTTCTTAAAAAATGTGCAGCACGGCCCCGTGTTCAACCTACTGTAAATGCAGAAACTAACTAAAATGTTGAAAAATGTGTGCGTTTTAAAAAGGTTTTGAAAAACTGATTAGGCCGTCGATTTTAAGCTTTCTTAAAATCCTTGTGTCCCCGGCAACGGCGCCAAAAACTTGATGCGTGTTGTGTGTGATGTGTTAAGAATTGTACACATCTTCTATATCAAATAACCCCTGTTTCAGATAGATTGTGTGCGTTTCTCTGTTGTATTTGATACTGATTTGATAAAATTATAAATCTGCAGGAATTGGAGAGTTATCTGTGGATTATGCGAGAAAACGAGAAAAGATCGAAGAAGGAAACAATGCATCGGGAAACGTGCCAAAGAAAATCAAGAAACTGACCTAAATCATCCCTACGCACCGCAAGGATCATAATGTTACGGTGCGCAAGGCAAAGAGACAAAATAAAAATTAGGTCAGAAAAGGCCCTACGCATCGCAACACTCACAGCGTAACGATGCGCAAGCACTTTATCAGAAAAGGCTCTACGCATCGCAACACCAACAGTGTAACGATGCGCAACACCTTTTATCAGTGGGCGAATTAGGTCAAAAGGCCCTGCGCATCGTAGCACTTCCACTGCTACGATGCGTAGAGATTGAACAGTGGCTGAATTGTTTTACTATAAATACCTATGCAACCTGCACGTAAAGGACACCAATTTCTACTCCGAAACCTCTGTTCTAAGTCAGTTTGTAGTCGAGTTTTACCACCTGGAAGTGCCGGTGAAGTACCTCGGAACTCTCGAGACGTCTGGAGGCCGTCGGTTCTAATCCTAATCGATCCGAGTCGGTTAATTCTCGTAATTTCCATTCTAGTAAGTGTTGTTATTATGTTTTCAGTAGTTGTAATGCTTGTTGTAAGTGTGTTATTGTATAATATGTGTAGCTAAACTTATAAACTACCTGGGTTATGATGAAATAAAGGATTGTAATGCATGTTTGATATAATTTCAGTTATTTTATGTGATTTACAGAATTTAATCTTTGAAATTAATCTTGATATTGCATGTTGTTATAATTTTGATTTAATTATTTGTTGATAAATTTACCAAGTTTATAACATGAAGAAATTCCCTTTAAACTTAGAATTTAATTTAATTCGTTTATCTTTCAATTTACGGGTTAAATATTGTGTTGAGAAATTGACCAAGTCTAACAATAATTCAAGTCAAAATAATAAAACATGCATCTTTACCTCATGATTAGAAATATGATTAGGGTAAGCCAGGTTATTAGCTAATCATTGGTGGGTAATTTGGGTAATCGATAACTCGAACTCTTTTATTACATCGTAATTAAGGTTTCTTGGGATTTTAATTTTCAAAGATTTGTTCGCTTTACGGGTTTAAAAGATCGTCTCACAACATAGTCTCTGAGGTTCCAACGGTTGGATTCACGTAGGATTTGGTATTGATAGCTCGAGCCTGTTCGTTCTAGCATTTCACATTTCGTCTTTATCTTTTGTTTAAGTTGCATCTCTAACGGGGGATTAATCAATTGAAAAAGATATTTAACTGTTATTATCAAACTATCATTGCATGATTTTAGGGATTCTAAAACCCAGGTAGTCTGTTTATTATATCTGTAATTCCAATTATTTGTAATACGTTGTAATTTGTACCTGTTGATTGTTTAATTGTTATTGTTGTTTGTTTAATTGTTAAATTGTGTTTGTATACTGTTTTATTTTTCCCGTGAGTTTTATTTTATCAATGTTTGTTTTAAGTTAATACAAATTCATTTTAAATTAATATTTTTATAAAACCAAAAATCACAATTCAATCTTTAAACAAATTTTCCTAAATAGTCAATAAATGTTACTTTCAAGATTTCTCACATAGTGTCCACGGATTGACATCCGGGCTTGCCAACAAAACTACACCGCGACCGGTGCACTTGCCGTTTGTGTGTGGTTTAGCTAGCAATTCCATTTTAAAACTTGTAAGCAATTCAATCAATGATGTATCACGCTTTCCAACGCTTAAAACATATTTTGGAAATTATAATTACTATCAAATACATCAACCGCACGATATACATCAAGTTTTTGGTGCCGTTGCCGGGGACACTAAGAAAATTTTTGAAAATAACACAAGTTGTTTATTTAGTTGTTTGTTTGTTTTCTTAGTTTAGTTGCTTTATTAGAATTTCATTTGCCTTTATTTGCTTTTTGCTTGCAATTTGTGCCTTTAGTGTTAGATTTGCTTTAGTAATTTTAGTACTTGTATGCACAACACTCGTTCAAAAGGGCTAGCTTTAATTGCAATTTCGCCTGAGCCCGAGCGAGAATTACACGAGCGCCTACGAAATATCCAAGACAGTAAGGAACACATGGCTGAAAACGATCCACCAATTAGGAGAGTTGTTGCTGACTACGCCAGACCGAATGCGGAAAATGGCCGATCCAGTATCTCTCGACCTGCTATTGAAGCCAATAGGTGGCAAATTCCACCTCAAATCATTTCGTTGGTTACAAATACCATTCAATTCCACGGTTTACCTTCCGAGGACCCAAATGTTCACCTTTCACGCTTTTCGGCTATCTGCGATACATTTCAGGAGATAGGTGTTAGAAAGGACGCATGCAAATTGCGCCTTTTTCCATTCTCACTTGCCGATCGAGCTCATGCTTGGTTAGAATCCCTTCCTGCGGGATCAATCATCACTTGGGTCGGTATGAAAGAAAAATTCTTAGGAAAATACTTTCCTCCTTCCAAAACTGCTCGTCTGAGGAGCATGATTCAAGAATTTCGCCAAAAAGAAGGAGAGTCTTTCTACGAGACATGGGAACGATTCAAGGAGCTGTTACTCAAGTGTCCACACCACGGATTCGAGGACTGGGCCTTAGTAGAAAAGTTCTACCATGGAGTGACTCCTGCCACACGAAACATGCTGAACACCACTGCTGGAGGAAATCTGATGACTGCTAAAACACCAGAGGAATGTACTGAGATGTTTGAAGACATTGCAATGAGTAGCTATGAATTTCCTGATTCTAGAAACTCAACCTCTATACAAAGAGGAGTACATAAAGTGGACGATACCACTCTAATGCAATCACAGATCGATGCTCTAAAGAAGAAGCTGAACGATATGGAGATAAAGAAGGAACAATTGTGCGAGATATGCACAGGGAGGCATGACACAAACTCGTGTCCCATTGCCCCTACGGAGACAACAGAGCAGGTGGATTTCATAGCCAACCGAAATCAGACTAATTTCGGTGGAGGTTACAATACGAATTGGAGAAACCACCCAAACTTTAGCTGGAGGAACAACAACCCACCAGGGTTTCAGCCACGTCAAAATCTGTTTCAAGACACGGGAGCAGGACCAAGTTCAGGAACAAAGAACACAAACATAGAGGATATGCTGAAGAAAAGTCAGGATACACTATCTCAACAAATGCAGTTACTTACACAGTTCATCACACAACAAGAAACTCGATATCAAGAAACACAGTCGAAGTTCTTGGAAAATGATGCTTTCATGAAGAACCAAGCTACTGCACTACAGAACTTGGAGAGAACAATAGGTTCACTGGCCGATCAGTTGAACCAGAGACCTCAAGGAGGTCTCCCGAGCAATACTGTTGGAAATCCTAATGCCACTGCAAAAGCTGTTACTATAAGAAGTGGTAGAGGAGCTGTAGAAATTGAAAGAGAAGATACTGAAGATCCAGAGGTTGATGAAGAGATAGAAATGGAGACACCATCTGGAAATGTACAATCTAGGCTTCGCCCAGAAAGTACAGTACAACCCAGTAAATCTCCAGAGGAGAAGAAAGAAGAGAAGAAAGAGCCGATAAGGGTGTACAAACCAACACCACCTTATCCTGGGAGATTGATAAAAACAAAAGATGCGGAACAGTTTAATCAATTCATAGCAATGTTGAAGAAACTGCATATTAACATCCCATTCGTTGAAGCTTTGGCCAAAATGCCAAAGTATGCCAAGTTTCTGAAGGATCTCCTAACAAATAAAAGGAAATTAGAAGATCTTTCAACCATTACTCTGAATGAAGAATGTTCTGCAGTCTTGTAGAATAAATTGCCAGCAAAGATTGCTGATCCAGGGAGTTTTACCATTCCCTGTTTGATAGGAAATCTTACTGTGAGCAATGCACTTGCCGACTTAGGAGCCAGTATAAATCTTATGCCTTACTCAATATTTGCAAAGCTTGACTTGGGAGAACCGTCTCCTACAAGAATGAGTATTCAGCTTGCAGATAGATCGATAAAATACCCAAGGGGCATTGTAGAGAATATGCTAGTTAAAGTTGACAAGTTTGTCTTTCCAGTTGACTTTGTTATCCTTGACATGGATGAGGACTCTGAAATTCCGTTAATTTTAGGACGTCCATTCCTTGCTACTGCACGTGCAATCGTTGATGTGTATGATGGCAAGTTGACTCTCCGTGTTGATGAAGATGAAGTCACATTTGACATTCAAAGATCAATGAGGCACACTGAACAACATGACGATACTGCTTACTTTATTGATACTTTCATGACACATGTGGGAAGTTTTCTAAATAAGGATTGTGAAGTATTTGAAGTTATCGATAAAGATAATCCAGAAGAAAAACCGTCAGTTGAAGTACCGCCAACTTTGGAGCTAAAGAAGTTACCGTCTCATCTAGAATATGCATTTTTAGGTGAAGGATCACAATTACCCGTCATCATCGCTACAAATTTGACGGAGGATGAGAAGAAAGAATTGATGAGCGTTCTTAAAAAGCATAAGAATGCTATTGCGTGGAAACTCATAGATATCAAAGGCATAAACCCGTATTTTTGCACGCATAAAATTTTGATGGAAGAGGAGTATAAACCGGTGGTTCAACCACAGAGAAGGTTAAACCCAAACATGCAAGAGGTTGTAAAGAAAGAGGTAATTAAGTTACTGGATGCAGGGCTTATTTATCCAATTTCTGATTCATCCTGGGTAAGTCCTGTACAGGTAGTTCCTAAGAAAGGAGGAATGACTGTTATTGTCAATGAGAAAAATGAATTGATACCTTCCAGGACTGTCACCGGTTGGAGAGTCTGTATAGACTACCGCAAGTTGAATTATGCCACGAGAAAGGATCACTTTCCTTTGCCATTCATCGATCAAATGTTAGAACGATTATCAGGGCAACAATTTTATTGTTTCCTTGATGGCTTTTCTGGTTATTTTCAGATTCCCATTTCACCTGAGGATCAAGAAAAAACCACATTTACATGTCCCTACGGTACTTTTGCGTATAGACGTATGCCGTTTGGATTATGTAATGCTCTAGCCACGTTTCAACGTTGTATGATGGCCATATTTCACAAAATGATCGAGGACTCCATGGAAGTTTTCATGGATGATTTCTCTGTTTTCGGGAGTTCTTTCGACATTTGCTTGCGAAATTTGGATCAAGTACTGACTCGATGTGAAGAAACGAACCTTATGCTAAATTGGGAGAAATGCCACTTTATGGTTCGTGAAGGAATAGTTTTGGGACACAAGATCTCACAAGAGGGGCTTGAGGTTGACCAAGCCAAGATTGAAATCATTTCCAAGCTTCCGCCGCCTACTTCAGTAAAAGCAATCAGGAGTTTCTTAGGACATGCAGGATTCTATCGTAGATTCATTCGTGATTTTTCGAAAATCGCTCGTCCTATGACTCAACTTCTAGAAAAAGATAGGCCATTTGTGTTTTCTGACGAGTGTCTTAAAGCTTTCAAGTTACTGAAGGAGAGATTAATTCAAGCACCTATTCTAATTTCTCCAGATTGGAGCATTCCATTCGAAATCATGTGTGATGCAAGTGACTTTGCAGTTGGTGCAGTGTTAGGGCAGCGTAAAGAAAAACATTTCCATCCGATATATTACGCTAGCAAAACCCTAAACGATGCACAAGAAAACTACACAACAACTGAGAAAGAGTTACTTGCAGTTGTGTTTGCATGTGATAAGTTCCGTTCTTACCTTGTGCTTTCAAAAACGATTATCTTTACTGATCATGCAGCCATTCGGTACTTATTTGCAAAGAAAGATGCTAAACCGAGGCTGATTCGTTGGATCTTATTACTTCAAGAATTTGATCTTGAAATCAAAGATAAGAAAGGAGCTGATAACGTTGCTGCTGACCATCTGTCCAGATTGGAGAACCCTGAGTTAGAAAGAACTCGGGAGGAAAGAATAAGGGATGAGTTTCCCCATGAGTCATTGATGTTCATTGAAACTAAAGGTTTTCCTTGGTTCGCAGACATTGCAAATTACCTATCAACAGGAGATCTTCCAGCTGAAATGTCTTATCAACAAAAGAAGAAATTCTTTGCTGATATTAAATTTTACATTTGGGAAGATCCTTTCTTGTTCAGGGTAGGTGCGGATCAAATCATCAGACGATGTGTTACTGCACCAGAAACTATGAATATCCTTAAACACTGTCATGACAGACTGACAGGAGGCCATTATGGAGGAAATTATACTGCCAAACGAGTGTTTGATGCAGGATTTTATTGGCCGACAATTTTTAAGGATGCTCATGAGTACGTTCGTGGTTGTGACGCATGTCAAAGAGCCGGAAACATTTCATCCAGGAATGAAATGCCTCAAAATCCCATCCAAGTTATTGAAATTTTCGATATTTGGGGCATTGATTTTATGGGACCTTTCCCAATGTCAAGAGGAAATAGGTACATCCTAGTAGCCATTGATTATGTATCAAAATGGGTGGAGGCGAAAGCTTTGGCCACCAACAGTGCTAAGGTTGTAGTAAAATTCCTTAGAGAATTGTTTGCAAGATTTGGAACGCCTAAAGCGATCATTAGTGATCGAGGTACACACTTCTGTAACTCAACGATGGAGAAAGTATTGAAAAGATATGGGGTAACCCATAGACTTTCAACTGCTTATCATCCACAAACGAGTGGACAGGTAGAGAATGCAAACAGGGGTATTAAACGCATTTTGGAGAAAACTGTAGGACAAAGTCGCATTGACTGGGCTGATAATCTGGATGATGCACTTTGGGCTTTTCATACTGCATATAAGACTCCTATAGGGACCACACCCTTTAGGATGATTTATGGAAAGGCGTGCCATCTTCCAGTTGAATTGGAACATCGAGCATACTGGGCTTTACGAAAAGTAAATCTTGATATGGATGCAGCAGGGAAGAAACGATTTCTCCAAATTCATGAGCTAGAGGAACTTCGTGACATTGCATATGAAAGATCATGGGCATATAAGGAAAAGACAAAGCAACTGCATGATCGCCACATCAAGAGTTTGAAAGAATTCAAGTGTGGGGAGAAAGTATTGCTTTTCAATTCTCGTTTGAAGATGTTTCCAGGAAAACTCAAATCCCGATGGACAGGTCCGTTTCTAGTTACACAAGTTTTTCCATATGGAACGGTAGAGTTGGAAAATGAGGATGGACAGAAGTTCAAGGTTAATGGTCATCGTTTAAAGCATTACATTGGAAGACCAATTCCTGAACTGGTGGAGGAGCTGAACCTCCCTTTAGTGAAAACTTATGGGTAGATAGTGAGTGGTAGGTAGTGTAAATATTAGGTCTGATTATGTATTTTTGTGAAAGTATGGATTACTTTAGATAGTTGGTATTTTTCAATTTTACGCTGGGGTTTCCTTGTTTTTGTGTATACAGGTTTGGATCGTACCACCCGTACTCAATCTCCATTCGGGTGATTTGGAGCTGCTACAATATCAAAAACATTATCCTAAGTGTAAAATTTGGTTTAATTATGCATCCGTTTGATCTTAATCTTCTTTGTTGTTTAGAATTTGCAAAACCAGGATTACCTACGAAAATTAAGGAGAAAATCTTTCTCCTAAGTGCTGAGGTAAGAAAAGACTGGCGTCGTCAAGAACAGGTAACACCATTCTGTGGAACATCTAAAAGTGCGATGAAGCGGAGAGCTAAACGCTACGAAAGATGCATAGAATGTGGGAACTGGTCACACACAGGAAAATGTAAGCGAAGTCAAACAGAATCCCAAAGTGAGTACATTCAATTAATGAGGGTGGGTGTAATTAGGCTAGATGCCGAACGCTCCACTAGGGTTGGAAGTTATGTACACTATAGGATTAAGCAAGACATCACGCACATTTTCGATAAAACTGGACTTGATAAAAAGGCGTTACGCAAATCACTTGGTTTGTAAATTTTTAGTGGTAAGTTTTTATAAATAAATAATTATTGTAAATATAAACTTGTTTAATAATTTTACATATATTGTTTAATACATTAATTATATATATATATATAAATATATAATTAAAAATAAAAATAAAAAAAATAGAAAAACATTGAAAAACGTGTTATGGAACGATAAACTTCATAAAATATGCAAAATTAACGGTTTAAATTTTTAAATTGCAGATATGGCATCCACTTCCAGAGCCTCCCGCAAGCGGGGGCGTACCTCTGTTAGGGCCCAGATACAGGAGGAGATTCCAGTGGAGGATGTTCCTCAGATTCAGGCCCAGGTCCAGGAGGAGGGTCAGCAGCCACAGCCTGCGAGGGTTATACATTACGACAGCGAGGCTGCATTACCCGATCTTGGAGAGCAGATTCCTACACAGGCTGATCTTCCTCCGATTGAGGAGAGTACACTGCTAGATTTCTGATCAGGATCCGACGAGAGGAGGATCAGGGATCGATTGATTAGTCGACCTCCTCATGCAGCTAGGACGATAGATTGGACGCTGATGGGTACTCTGGATGCCAGACAGAGGATGGAGACCTTACTCACCCCCAGATGGAGGAGACTTCTGGATGAGAGGCGTGAGTCTTACTTGGAGCTCACCATTGAGTTCCTTTCTACATTCGTGCTTGATTCAGCACGCCTCTCATCCCCTACAGCGGTGAGTTTTGCTTTGGGACGGCAGACACATATCATGTCTGTGGCACAGTTTGCCGTCCATATGAGGTTGTACACCGAGGAGGAGACCACCCAGCCTATCTTTACTGATAGTCTGATGGGGTGGTCAGAAAGGGGGATTCCACGCTGTGTCACTCATACACAGTTGATGGAGTTCTGGACCACCATAGCTGATGGTGTATTTATTTCAGGGATCCCTGCTTCACAGATTCGTGATCCTGTTATCAGATTTATTCACAGGATCCTGAGCTGCACTTTATACGCTCGATACATGAGTATCGAGAAGGTCACTGCATCGGACCTTTTTGGGCTTTACTGTATAGTGCGAGCTCAGGAGGCCAACCTGGCCATGGCCCTTCTTTTCTCTTTTCAGAGAGAGAAAGGACGAGGCCAGGGATCACGAGTCTGTATGGGCAGTTATGTGGCTGCCCTGGCTGAGAGTTTGGGCATGTTTGATTTTTTTCCGAGGGAATGGTTACATCAGGATCGCCAGGGCACTCTCATCAGCAGACCAGATATGTCACGCATACCTGAGTTGCTTACACAGGCCGATCCTTATAGATTCTTAGCACCACGAGCCATTCCGGAGGGTGGCCATGTTCTAGCACCCAGGCATCAGGTGCCTGAGAGAGAGAGAGAGCCGCGCCCAGGGACGAGCCTAGAGCACGACCTTCTACATTAGATCGCTTACTTGCTTTAGAGCAGGGGCAGCAGCAGCTGAGGCAGGGACAGGAGGAGATGAGACAGGATCAGATACAGATGAGAGTGAGACAGGAGCGTATGGAGGAGAGGCAGGAGCGTATGGAGCATACACAGATAGAGATCAGGGGGATACTACAGCATATCATGCAGCATTTTCAGATTCCCCCTCCGCAACAGCCTCATCCACCGTAGACTATCTTGTTTGTATTTGATATTATCTTTGTATATACACTTTACTTTTGGATTTGGTGTGCTTTTATATTATGTTCCTTTCTATTTTGATGTGTTTGTTTATTATTTTTGCAAGTGTCGTATGCAGGATATATTCCGATGAGGCAACACATATACAGGAGTACGATAACACATCAGGGAAGTAACATTTTTTTTTATTTATTTAATTTTTTTTATGCAAGTGTGTTAATTTACTTTTCTCATTTTCACACATTGGGGACAATGTGTCTTTCAAGTGTGGGGATGAGGGATTTTGTTTAATATTTAGTATATACACATATAAAAAATAATAATAATAATAATAATAATAAATAAAATTACTGTGATATATTTTCTTGTTTATATTTCCAGTTTTTAATATTTAGTATATACATGTTCTTTTTCATATTTTCTTGTTTATATTCCCAATTTTTTTTTATATTCCCAGTTTTTTAAGTTAAAATTACACTAAAACTTCATAAATTATTCTATTCTTGTCCCGATCCTGTAAACACATTTAAAACTTGAACATTTTGTAAAAATGTATGTCAAAAACAAATTTAAATATTGAATTTACAAAATTTGAAAATATATGTTTCTTTAAGTTACGGGATAGTAGGTTGATTAAATCAAGTTTTTGTGAAAATTTTTACGAGATACTTAAGATAAATTTTTCTAACTTTAAATAAATTAAATATGCAATAACAAAACCTTTTAACCCTTACATTACCACATAACGGTAAGATTTGAGCCTAAAAGTGTTTAATACATAAACACTACTTTCGTTTCATGTGTGTTTACCAACTTGTTGCATTACTTTAGAACTTGTACGTTTTGATACATTTTAAAACCTTTGGTTTAAATTTTGATACAAATTCTCATAAGAGGCTTTTGGTTCACCCATTTCTATGTAAAAATTCACCGTTGCCATTAGATACCACTTTGAGCCTAAAACCATTCGTTTGTTACCTGATAACCGGAATGGATTTTAGAAATTGATCTAATACGAGAAGATATAAAAAAAAAATTAAAAAAAAAGAGTCAAATACACGCTTCTAATAGAGGTAGGGTCTATTAGGCTCAATGCCGAACGATCTATCAGAATTGGAAGTAATATTTGCTACAGGATTGAGAAAGACTTGATTTACTTCTTCGATAAAACGGTCTTGACGATCTGACCGTAAAAAGAGTCATTAGGATGAAAGTGGGGTGAAAAAAAAAAATTTTACAATCACGCACCGCTAGTCTCATATTGTAACGGTGCGTAAGAGAAGTGTAACACCTCAAAATTTCGTGTTTAATAAGATAACGACACGTGTCATGTACGACAAAAACGCATTGTAAACCCGGATTTAAATAAAGATGTTCTGGCGGAATTTAAAAAGGGGCGTCATGTTAATTTTTACCTCTGAACACCTCATTGATAAATCCCAAGACCCAGGTTATTATACATATTTAACATCTACTAAGTTTTAAATCCATAAATGGGTTGACAAGAATGGAATTGGTAATGCATGATGTGATTCCCACGAAGAAATGAATGATAAACCTTTGTTTTCGGGACTTTAATTTGAATTCAAGGAAACAACTTCAATTGGTAGGGTTTAGAATAGTATTAAGCACTTTTTGGAAGGTCCCTAGATGATAATTGATGCCCCATATGCGGAAAATGGGGTTACCTTTTTGAATAAATGAAAGAACAAGCGAAACAGCCCCTGATGACTGCTTACGGACCGTAAGCAGATGTGCTTACGGTGCGCAAGTTGCGCACAGCGATCAGAAAACAGGTTGTTGCCTGTTTAACGCGGATCTGACCCATTTGGCCGGTTTCTTCTCACTTATGAACGACCCTAGGCACCCCCTAAGCACTAGTAACATGTGTATATCAGTTGTGGAGAGTTGTAGACCTTGTTGTCAATAAATCATGGTGCCTTGAACACTATATAAACCTCATAAGTTGCAACTCTTTGATCATTCCATTCTCAATTCAATTCTGATCAATTGAGGAGCTTTCAAGCTGATTACAAGGCCTCTCTAATCATCATTAAACACTTTTGTAAGTTGCCTAACCTTTTATAATAAATTTTAGCTTAGTTATAGTTAAAAGTCAAACCGACGTAAACACGGTTTGACTTCGATTTTAATTAATGATAACTCAGTCTTATCTCGATTTAAAAGTACCGTTAAGTAGGTAATCATATGGGTATTAAACCCTTATAAGGGCGCTTACTGATTCCAGACATAACTAAGTCATTTGTCGAGTCAAACGTTGACCGAAAAAGTCAACAGTTATGTAAATTACGATTTAATGCAGGATTAGCAATACGTGATGCGTGTAACCTGTTTTAAACTTAATATAACTTGGTAATAAGTGTACGGACATGCCTAAACTGGTCAGACTCGACAACTCTCAGTTTTAAACCGGTTCGGAACCGAAAGTCACGAAACTATGACTTTTACGTTGACTTCAGTTCTGGCCCGAGTTAGATGGAATTAGAAATGCCTTAATGCTTCATTAGGGTTGGGTTACATGATAGTATAAGCCTCTGTACTTGTTTCGTTGATTACCCAATTAATATACATGTTTCCGTTAATCGCTCATATGTTGACCATTATGCCCTTATTACCTTAAAACGTGATTTTTGGAAAAGTAAAAGTGTAGAAACCTTAATTAATGATATATAGACTTGTATGAAAAGTTTGACATCAGTTTGAATTGTAGAATAAGAGTTATGCTCATTAGCGTAATTACGGTGCTTTATGTTAATAAAATGACGTAATTAGCGTATAGCCTAATTAAACATACTTTTTGGTATCAAACGAATTACCCACTGATGTAATATATTATTTTGGGATTGTTAAAGATTTCTAATCAATTTTAGGCTGAGCATAACTCATAGTCGTAGGCGTAATTCGGTAATTGTCGGTTTTGCCCTTACCGGCCATAAAATGAGTTTTACATATCTAAACGACTCCAAACCTTTTGCTACTGATTAGTTATGATAAATAAATTATTTTAAGCCTTCTGGAAATATAAAAATATCAGATTTAAGTATCGAACCCGGTAATGGCCTTTAATCGCTTAAATTAGCGTTTTTAACGCATAGTATGTTTTAAAATCGTATTGGACATACCCGGGTTGATACCTACTGATATAAGAGGCAAATTATAACATTTTAATAGTAACCAAAGGTTGATAAACTCATACTTCAGTTTTGAGCTTTTCGGCTTATGTGAAATTACCAAAATACCCCTACGGGGCCTAGTTTGGTTAAAAATGATAAGTTTCACATACATGCTTTAACCTACTGATGTAACTTAGCAAATTTGGTATAATTGCTGATTACATCAGACCTGTAACTCAGGTTGTCACTTAAACGCTTTTATAAACTTTTAAATGACCAAACTACCCCTACGGGCATAACGAAAGACACCTTACTGATGTCACAACATATTTGAGACATAATTAACTTAGGAAACCTGTATATAGCTCTCATGACTACCCGTCACGCTTATTACGCGTACGGTTCGGTTTATGTAACAAGTTTACATAAATTAGCCGAAACGGGTCAAACCTTAACGGTTTTATCTCAAAATCTAGAATGTGAATAATAAACCCATATTAAACAAGTCTTCAAACTTGTCAGGTCTGAATCACATTCTATCCGGTCTTCGCTTAATCGTGCGTAGGATCCGTATCTTGAAACTAGCTTGTCTAAGCTTATGCTTAATAAAAGACCCGTTAGCATTCTAATAGGTTATTATAAACCTTCGTTCCAGATTAGGAGAACCAGTAAAAGCTACGTGCATTTTGCTTGTTGTGATTAATACTTACTCAGGTAAATACTTTTAACTTATTTTCCCTATACGGGCTTGGGTTACGGTACATAGCGTGCCGCTTGATCGGGCATCAAATCTCCACGCTTAGTGGGTAGTTGAATAATTTGGTCGGCTCGTTTAGACAGTCTTGTTTACTTTACAGCCTTTGGGGGGTTAATGACCATGTCCCGGATATCCTTGGCATTATCTTACGAGATGGCCACGACCTGAGCACGGGGTGTAGGCGTACACCGTCCGTGTATAACTCAATGATGTGGTGTGTCTATTGATCTTTAACCCGGACTAGATCCGGGCTACTGAACGCATAAGTAACATGTAATTCGTTCACAAGATTATAATATTAAATAATTCTCCCAAGTTAAATAAAAATGTTTATGCCATGTGCATCCAAACCAATTTTCAATCATTTTCTAAAATGAGTCAGTTGAATGTATTTACCAGTGTAAATTGACGTATTTTTCCCAAAAAAAAAAGACTGAATGCAGGTACTAAACGAAATTGGCTGGATTGTCTCCTAAGCATCAATAAAAAGTCTCGCAAGCTTAGGATGCCAGAAGTCTGTTGAACCATTAAATGTTATTTTGTTTCGATCCTACTGTGGATAAACACCGGATATTGTGACTTTGATTACAATAAATAAATTCGGTTGTATTCTATTTTTAAATTTGCTTCCGCTGTGCATTATTATATTGTGTTGTTTGACTATTACGTTGCCAACCACGTCACGATACTCCCCCACCGGTGACACGTGGAAATCGGGGTGTGACAAGAAGGGCGGGCATAAAAATAGCATGGCAGCAGCCCCCGAGATTCGAACTCGGGTCTGTGCTCCCACACTCTTTCGCGCCCTTGTCAACCATTGGACTAGGGCCTAGTGTTGTTCATTTTTTTTAGTTTGCATTTGTATATATATCCAGTTTTTGCAAGATAAACTAACTATGAAACTCTATAGTTAGTCACATCTTTCCAAATAAATAACCTACCTTTTACCCTTTCCTTCACAACCATAAGTCCTCTATTTTTGTATCAATTTTTAACAATAAGGTAGAGATTTGATTGACGTACAAGCATATAGTAGTCATGCTTCATAGTCTGGTTTTGAGAGTTCACTTCAAAATTATATACATATTATCCGAGAGAAGAGTGAATTCAGTAAGTGTTATTGTTTTTTTGCATAATTAATTACTTAAAAGTAAGAAAATTTTGTTTAAGTTTTCTCGGTTTCTCGTTTCATTCTCTTGATTTATTAACCTTTTGAACGTTGTAAGTCTTGTGAAACCTCTATGTTTAAAGATTTTTGTAATTCGTATTTATATTTGTTCGAAATGTACGTTCTTGTTTAATTGTTTAAGTTTGACATGTTGTTTAGGATTTTGCTTAGGGACAAGCAAAAGAATAAGTGTGGGGATATTTGATGTGTTAATAATTGTACACATATTCTATATCAAATAACCCCTGTTTCAGATAGATTGTGTGCGTTTCTCTGTTGTATTTGATACTGATTTGATAAAATTATAAATCTGCAGGAATTGGAGAATTATCTGTGGATTATGCGAGAAAACGAGAAAAGATCGAAGAAGGAAACAATGCATCGGGAAACGTGCCAAAGAAAATCAAGAAACTGACCTAAATCATCCCTACGCACCGCAAGGATCATAATGTTACGGTGCGCAAGGCAAAGAGACAAAATAAAAATTAGGTCAGAAAAGGCCCTACGCATCGCAACACTCACAGCGTAACGATGCGCAAGCACTTTATCAGAAAAGGATCTACGCATCGCAACACCAACAGTGTAACGATGCGCAGCACCTTTTATCAGTGGGCGAATTAGGTCAAAAGGCCCTGCGCATCGTAGCACTTCCACTGCTACGATGCGTAGAGATTGAATAGTGGCTGAATTGTTTTACTATAAATACCTATGCAACCTGCACGTAAAGGAAACCAATTTCTACTCCGAAACCTCTGTTCTAAGTCAGTTTGTAGTCGAGTTTTACCACCTGGAAGTGCCGGTGAAGTACCTCGGAACTCTCGAGACGTCTGGAGGCCGTCGGTTCTAATCCTAATCGACCCGAGTCGGTTAATTCTCGTAATTTCCATTCTAGTAAGTGTTGTTATTATGTTTTCAGTAGTTGTAATGCTTGTTGTAAGTGTGTTATTGTATAATATGTGTAGCTAAACTTATAAACTACCTGGGTTATGATGAAATAAAGGATTGTAATGCTTGTTTGATATAATTTCAGTTATTTTATGTGATTTACAGAATTTAATCTTTGAAATTAATTTTGATATTGCATGTTGTTATAATTTTGATTTAATTATTTGTTGATAAATTTACCAAGTTTATAACATGAAGAAATTCCCTTTAAACTTAGAATTTAATTTAATTCGTTTATCTTTCAATTTACGGGTTAAATATTGTGTTGAGAAATTGACCAAGTCTAACAATAATTCAAGTCAAAATAATAAAACATGCATCTTTACCTCATGATTAGAAATATGATTAGGGTAAGCCAGGTTATTAGCTAATCATTGGTGGGTAATTTGGGTAATCGATAACTCGAACTCTTTTATTACATCGTGATTAAGGTTTCTTGGGATTTTAATTTTCAAAGATTTGTTCGCTTTACGGGTTTAAAAGATCGTCTCACAACATAGTCCCTGAGGTTCCAACGGTTGGATTCACGTAGGATTTGGTATCGATAGCTCGAGCCGGTTCGTTCTAGCATTTCACATTTCGTCTTTATCTTTTGTTTAAGTTGCATCTCTAACGGGGGATTAATCAATTGAAAAAGATATTTAACTGTTATTATCAAACTAGCATTGCATGATTTTAGGGATTCTAAAACCCAGGTAGTCTGTTTATTATATCTGTAATTCCAATTATTTGTAATACGTTGTAATTTGTACCTGTTGATTGTTTAATTGTTATTGTTGTTTGTTTAATTGTTTAATTGTGTTTGTATACTGTTTTATTTTTCCCGTGAGTTTTATTTTATCAATGTTTGTTTTAAGTTAATACAAATTCATTTTAAATTAATACTTTTATAAAACCAAAAATCACAATTCAATCTTTAAACAAATTTTCCTAAATATTCAATAAATGTTACTTTCAAGATTTCTCACATAGTGTCCACGGATTGACATCCGGGCTTGCCAACAAAACTACACCGCGACCGGTGCACTTGCCGTTTGTGTGTGGTTTAGCTAGCAATTCCATTTTAAAACTTGTAAGCAATTCAATCAATGATGTATCACGCTTTCCAACGCTTAAAACATATTTTGGAAATTATAATTACTATCAAATACATCAACCGCACGATATACATCAGTGTGTTATAAGTATTTAAGTATATTTTAAGCCCTTTTTAACACTTTAGTCAAGTTTTAAATTTATAAAACACGATATTTTACTAACACTAAACACACATATGGGAAAGTGCACCCATCGTGAGCGTAGTATAGCGTTGGTAAGATACCGAGGTCGTCCAAGGACACAAGATCTTTTAGTACCAGTTTATCCTCAACGTCTAATCAAATCAAAAATTTAGAAAAAGGTTTAAACATGAAAATAAAAACTAAAAATGCTGAAAATGAAAATAAAAAAAGAACAGATAGACAAGATGAATCACTTGGATCCGACTCGCCATTAGTGTAACCTTTGATTATTTCCGCACTTTTGCACTTTTTAAGAGATTATCTTAGTTATAGTAGTAGGCCCCTCTTTTGAAGGTGACGTTACCCTCAACCTAGTAGTTTGAGTCAGCAAGGGTACAATCCTAAAGGGTTGGATTATTGAAAGATAATAATTAAGTTATTAATTCGTAATGTGGTAGGCCCCTCTTTTGAAGGTGACGTTACCCTCGGCTAAGTAGTTTGAGTCAGCAGGGATACAATCCTAAGTAGTCGGGTTAATGTTTTAATAGTAGTTTACATATGAGGGGATCAAGAAATTCGAACCCCTGCCATCCAATACCAGTGGGTATTGAAGGAGGCCCTACTAAGCTTGACCCATGTCCTTGCATGATCTATACACTGAACAAGGCAAGACTCTTACCAAACCATTCCATTAACCCTCGACCAGGTAGCCAACATATCTCCATATAGACCGTGGAGATATGAATGGTGTAAATCTTTTATTTTATATAGACAGTAAAATAACACCAAGACACCACGGACAAATGATAAGGAAGTTTCACCTTCCACATAAGAAACTAGTTATTAAAGTCATTAATACATAACCAAACAAAAAGTGCGAAAAGATTAAAAATAAAAAGTATTACACTAAATGCTTGTCTTCACCAAGTGATGTAAGAGACTTAGGCAAACATGGCCTTTGATTGTCAAGAACTCTTACGATCAATCTTGGATCCTGAGACTACTACACACACTCTATGATGGATGATGGTGGTGGATGTGGGTTGTGATGGTGGTGGAGGGTGGGTGAAGTGTGAGAGAGGTGGTTTGCCAAGGGATGATTTTCAAGTGAGCCAAGCACCCCTATTTATATCCTGCACCGAAGCCTGGACACGGCCCCGTGTCCACCCTTTTTCTTTTTCTTCATTAATTACAATTTGTCTTTATTAGCTCCACACACCCTCGTGTCTGCTGGGCACGCCCCCGTGTGCAGAAGCGTATATGTACTATCAGATTTGGCAAGATTCTGTGTATCTTTGCATTGACCACGCCCCGTGCTGAGCTGGGCACGGCCCCGTGGTGGGCGTAGAAGCTTCTACAGGTTTGTCTTTTGTGCCAAGGCTGACCACGCCCCCGTGTTCACTGGCACGCCCCATGTTGAGCTGGGCACGCCCCGTGTTGAGCTGGGCACAACCCCATGCTCAGCTGGGCACAGCCCCATGCTCAGTTTTCTTCTTGTTTTTGCTTTGGGAGATGCTGTCGAGGAGTTGGGCATGCCACGTTTCTTTCTTTTCTTTGTATTTATGTTGGTTTTGGCTGTATATTTGTTCCTTTTGTTCGTTTTCACTCATTTAATCCTGAAAATACAAAAGGAAAACAAAAGCATACTTTTTCCAACGTTAGTACTAAAAAAGGATTAGTTTTGTGCCTCATTTGATGTAATTTATATGTTGCATTTTACACACATCACGTAGTCTCCCATCCCCACACTTAAAATTTACATTGTCCCCAACGTAGGATGAAAGACAACCAAACATAAATAAGAAATAAAACCTAAAATAATATACAAAATAAAAAAATAACGAATCGGAAAGGACTTAGTTGGTTAGGATAAAAATCAGTGCTAGCTGCACGCGTCTTCAATCCGAACCCGTACACGATCGTATAGCATTTCCTTCGCGATCGTATCCAAAACTGATGCACCGGGGTTGCCCTTTACAATATGGTATAAACTCGAGATCGCCGCCCGAATGGAGACTGAGTACGAATGGGTCAATCAAACCTGCACACATAATACAAAAACAAACCTAAGCATAAAACTGATTCAACGACAAAAACTAACTCAAACCAACTAATTTACACTCATGTACACAAAAGATAAACATAAAATAAATACTTCGAAAAACCATACAAACTCTACAACTCGGACGAACATCCGAGTACGCAACCCAAACTCTCAAATGCTAACAAGCGGGAGGTCTAGTACCTCCTCATCTTATCCTCAGTCGGTCCCTCGATGAAATGTTTTAAACGGTGACCGTTAACTTTAAATCGTGACCGTCCTCTCTCTCCACCACTATTTTACCGTATGGAAAAACCTGAGTAACCACATACGGACCAGCCCAACGCGACCTAAGCTTTCCTGGGAACAGCTTCAACCGAGAATTGTACACCAACACCTCTTCTCCCCACACTTGAACTCTTTCACCTACTTCAAGTGTCTGTCGTGCAACGCCTTAGTACGTTCTTTATATGCCCACGACTTCTCATATGCCTCGTCGCGCAACTTCTCTAACTCATGATTCTGAAGAAACCGGTTCTTGCCTGCAGCTGGTAAGTCAAGATTGACTGCCTTCAGTGCCCAGTATGCACGATTCTCTAGCTCTACCGGTAGATGACACGCTTTCCCATAAACTAACCTAAAGGGTGTGGTCCCAATAGGCGTCCGATAAGTAGTACGGAACTTCTCGGACCAATCAATACGACTGTTTCCAATGGTTTTCTCTCGGATTCGCTTAATTCCCCTGTTCGAATTTTTCACCTGCCCACTTGTTTGTGGATGATATGTCGTCGAAAGCCGGTGGGTCAACCCATAGCATTTCAAGACTTTTCCATCTGTGAATTGCAGAAGTGGGTGCCTCGATCAGATATCAAGGCCTTAGGTGTTCCGAACCTAGCGAACGACTTCTTCAAAAACCTCACAACAACCCTTGCTTCATTTGTAGGCAAAGCTTACGCCTCCACCCACTTAGAAACATACTCGACCGCGACTAGGTTGCATCGATTCCCATGAAACAAGGGAAATGGACCCATAAAATCAATGCCCCATATGTCAAAGATCTCTACCACCTGAATGGGGTTCTGAGGCATCTCATTTCGGGATGAGATATTGCCCGTCTGCTGACAGGCGTCACAGCTACGCACGAACTCATGTGCATCCTTAAAGATCGTCGGCCAGTAATATCCTGCGTCAAACACCCGTTTGGCTGTATAAGTCGCTCTGTAGTGGCCACCAGTCGGTCCCTTGTGACAATGTCGTAGTATACTCCGGGACTCCGCTCCAAACACACATCTCCTCACAACCTGGTCTGCACTGATCCTAAACAAGTATGGATCCTCCCAAATGTTGTGCTTGACATCCACAAAGAATTTCTTCTTTTTCCGATACGTCATGCCATCACAAGGTCACCAGTAGACAAGTAGTTCGCAAGATTGGCGAACCAGGGAAAGCCTTCCTCGTGGGCTTTCATAAACATCAGAATCTCATGGGGAAAGTCATCTCCTATCCTCTCCTCTCGAGTCCTATCTAACTTGGGGTTCTCTAATTGGGACAGATGTTCCGCAGCAACATTCTCAGCCCCCTTCTTATCCCTAATCTCTAAATTAAACTCCCGCAGCAGCAAAATCCATCAAATAAGCCTAGGCTTCGCATCCTTCTTCGCAAACAAGTACCGAAGAGCTGCGTGGTCCGTGAAAATGATGGTCTTAGAAAGCACTAAATAAGAACGGAATTTATCACACGAAAACACAACGGCCAGCAACTCCTTCTCCGTCGTCGTGTAGTTCTCTTGGGCATCGTCTAGGGTTTTGCTCGCGTAGTAAATAGGATGGAAGTGTTTCTCCCTACGCTGTCCTAATACGCCCCAACTGCGAAGTCGCTCGCATCGCACATAATCTCAAATGGAAGGCTCCAATCAGGAGCAATCAGAATAGGAGCACTCACTAACTTCTCCTTAATCAACTCAAAGGCCCTCAAACACTCATCGAAAAAATACGAACGACCTATCCTTCTCTAGAGGCTGGGTCATCGGGCGGGTGGTCTTAGAAAAAATCACGAATGAACCTACGATAAAATCCTGCATGCCCCAGAAAGCTCCTAATCGATTTCACTGAACTAGGCTGCAGAAGCTTTGAAATGGTATCAATTTTGGCTTTGTAAATCTCAAGCCCTGCATGTGAAATCTTGTTCCCTAGAATAATCCCCTCACGGACCATAAAGTGACACTTTTCCCAGTTAAGCATCTGGTTCGTATCCTCACATCGAGTAAGCACACGATCTAGATTACACAGACATAGATCAAAAGAACTCCAAAACACAGAAAAGTCATCCATAAAACCTCCATGGAGTCCTCGATTATCTCGTGAAATATAGCCACCATACAGTGCTGGAAAATGGCTAGAGCGTTACACAACCCAAATGGCATGGGTCGGTACGCAAAGTTGCCATAAGGCATGTAAAGGTGCTTTTCTCCTGATCCTCTGGTGAGATAGGGATCTGGAAATAACCCGAAAAGCCGTCAAGAAAGCAATAGAATTGCTGACCTGGAAAACGCTCCAGCATCTGGTTAATGAACGACAAAGCAAAATGATCCTTGCGAGTGGCATCATTGAGTCTTCGATAGTCTATGCCAACTCTACAACCGGTGACGGTCCGGGTGGCTATCAATTCATTCTTCTCATTTACAACCACAGTCATTCCCCTTTTCTTGGGGACAACCTGGACGAGACTCAACCATGCAGAATCAGATATTGGGTAGATAAGCCCTGCATGAAGTATCTATATCACCTTCTTCTTCACGACCTCCTGTGTATTCAGGTTTAATCTCCTCTAAGGCTGAACCACTGGCTTGAACTCCTCTTCTATCAGAATCTCGTGCGTGCAAAACGAAGGGTTAATACCCTTTATGTCCATGAGCTTCCATGCTATTACGCCTCTGTGCGCCCTCAACACAACCATCAGCTTTTTCTTCTCCTACTCCATCAAACTCGAAGAGATAATGACGGGTAACTGAGATCCCTCGCCCAGGAATACGTACTCTAGATGATACGGTAACTCCTTAAGTTCTAGGGGCGGGGAACCTTAACTGACGGTTTCTCCTCTGGAATCTCTCTCTCAACAATCTCGAAGACCTCACCACACTCAGATTTTGGGGAAGGCTCGCCATCCCGTGTCTGCGAGTCCTGCTCAAGGTCAAAAATAGTGACCCCTCTCCCCTGATCATCCACGCTCACAAGTTGCGTGTCAGACGTGTCTCTCCACAAAAATATCCCTGAGAAGGCCACCCACATGAGACATAAGGGTATCAATAAAGTATAGAGTATCATCATGCTGACGGGTGTACCTCATGGAACGCTGGATATCGAAAGTAACTTCATCCTCATCGACATGAAGAGTCAACTTGCCATCATAGACGTCAATGACTGCTCGTGCAGTGGTAAGGAATGGACGACCTAAGATCAACGGGACCTCAGAGTCCTCATCCATGTCGAGAATGACAAAGTCCACTGGAAATACGAACTTGTCGACTTTCACCAACATGTTCTCTACGATGCCCCTCGGATACTTCACCAATCGATCGACGAGCTGAATACTCATGCGCGTAGGGGAAGGCTTTCCTAGGTCAAGCTTAGTGAATATGGAATAGGGCATGAGGTTGATGCTTGCACCTAGGTCAGCAAGCGCATTGCTGACAGTAAGATTCCCAATCAGACATGCGATGGTAAAGCTACCAAGATCAGTCATTTTCTTTGGCAGCTTGTTCTGCAGGACAGCAGAACACTCCTCACTCAAGGTGACAGTTGAAAGATACTCTAATTTCTTCTTATTCGTAAGAAGATCCTTCAAAAACTTCACATACTTCGGCATCTTCGCCAAAGCCTCGACGAACGGGATGTTCACATGCAGCTTCTTCAGCATCTCCATGAGACGACCATAATGCTCCGCGTCCTTACCCTTCACTAACCTACCAGGTTTAGGGGGTCTTGGCTTGTACACCCTCGTCGGCTCCTTTTTAGCATCCTTCTTTTCTCCTGGAGACTCGGTGGACTGTGTTGTACTTGCTGGGCACATTCTAGAGTGAACTTTACCAGCCTGTGACTCCATCTCAATCTCCTCGTTGACCAGTTCCTCATCCACTACCAGTTCGACCTCAACAGCTACTCGTCCGCTCCTAGTAGTAACAGCCTTCGCAAGGGCATTTGGATTCAACGTGGTGTTACTAGGAAGATTACCTTGTGGTCTCTGACTCAACTGCTCTGAAATCGCACCTACAGTCCTCTCAATGTTTTGCAAGGCTGTGTTCTGAGTCTTCATGAAAGCCTCGTGCTCCAAGAACCTCGACTGGTTCTCCTGATTTCGTGTCTCCTTTATGATCATGAACTGAGTCAATAGTTGTGTCTACTTGACCAGAGTCTCTTGATTCATATTCATCGTCTCCTGCTTCTGCCTCAGCATCTTCTCTAACGTGGGGTTCTTATCCCCACCACTCAGTCCTGTACATGCATCCTGGAACAAGTTCTAACGCAGCTGAAACCCCGGCAGGTTGCTGTTCTTCCAACTGAAGGTCGGGTTGTTCCTCCAACCGGAATTGTAGTTATTTTTGAAGTTATTTTGATTCCGATTGCCCACATACTCAACCTTCTCCTCAAAGTCCTCGGGAGCTATGGGATACGCAGCCGTGTCGTGCCTCCCCATGCAGATCTCACATAACTGCTCCTTCTTTGCTTGTACATCCCTCAGCTGCTTCGCCAATTGGTCAATTTGAGCTTGCATAGAGGTGGTAGAATCGACTTTGTGTACGCTTCTCTGTGCTAAAGTTGTGTCTCAAGAGTCAGGGAACTCATAACTGCTCATCGCAATGTCCTTGAACATCTCAGTGCACTCCTCTAGCGTTTTGGTGGTTATTAGATTGCCATCAGCAGTGGTGTTCAGCATATTCCTCGTAGCGGGCGTCACTCCATGATAGAACTTCTCAACTAACGCCCAATTCTCGAACCCGTGATGAGGAGATTTGACTAACAACTCCTTGAATCGCTCCCATGACTCGTAGAAAGATTCTCCCTCCTTTTGGCGAAATTCTTGAATCATGCTCCTCATACGAGCAATTTTGGCAGGAGGGAAGTACTTGCTTAAGAACTTTTCTTGCCTCCCGGCCCAAGTGTTGATGGATCCCGCAGGAAGGGATTCCAACTAAGCATGAACAATGTCAGCAAGTGAGAATGGGAATAGACGCAGCTTGCAGGCGTCCCCATTGATGCCCCGCGTCTAGAACGTATCACAGATTGCCGAAAAACGGGAAAGATGAACATTCGGATCTTCAGAAGGCACCCGAGGAACTGAATGGTGTTCGTAACCATCGTGATGATCTGAGGCGGAATCTGCCAGCTATTAACACCAATAGTAGGTCGGGTAATGCTGGATCGAGCATTGGCCGCGTTCGGCCAGGCGTAGTCCGCGACAACTCTCCTAGCAGGGGCATGTCCATCGCCGTTCATGATGAAAGTAGGAGTAGAAACTTGTACCTTAGTAGCTTGGGTGGCGCGAAGACGCTCGTGGATCTCTCGCTCAGGCTCGCAGGAAGCAGAAAACGTAGCTGGTCCCTGTGAACGAGTACGTGGCATAAACAATTACTAACTATAAATTAAAAAAGCAACTAAACCTAAAGGCACAAATTGCAAGCAAAGGCACCTAAAGGTAAACGAGAAACCTAATAAAGCACGTAAAAACTAAATTAACGACTCGGGTCGTTCTAGAAATTGCTAGTACCCCCGGCAACAGCGCCAAAAACTTGATTTGTGAAAAGTGTGTATATATAAATTTCGAAACAAGTTTTAAAATGGAATCCCTTCTAAACCACACACAATCGGCAAGTGCACCGGTCGTAGTGTAGTGTAGATGGCAAGACCAGATGTCAATCCGTGAACACTATGGACGAAATCTCGATACTTAACCTCTATCGAAAACCTAGCTAATTTTTTAATTTAGAGTTTTATGTTTTTTTCTAAAAAACCTAATCAAAGTAATAAGCAATAAATAAGAATGTCACGCAAACAAAACACGACAGCAAACTAAACGCAACAGGCATGCGAACTCAGAAAACGAGATCTAGGAACAAATGTGAAGAGAAGGAACTACCTAGGTGTCAAATCCCTAGACTCATGCAACATTACTCTGATTACGGATAATGACTAAATACCCTAATCTACCCGATAAACCTCCCCCTAGAGATGATAAACCGTCCAACAGAGTGGCCAAAATGTGAAGTGCTTAGATGGACCGGCTCGAGCTATCGAAACCAAGTCCCCCAAATATCGAATATGTGACAACTCAAGTGTCGCAATCCTCAATTTGTGAAGCAGAAGAAACCTCAAAAATTGAAATCCTAGTAAAACTTAGACGCGAAGAAATAAACGGATCTGAGCTATCGGTCACCCAATCAACCCAACACCGGCTAGCTAATAACCTAGCAAACCTAATTTTCCACTCGAATCACTAGGAAAGGATGCACCTTTTAATTAGTTGAATTTAATTGTTGATTAACTTGAATTATCTATAATGTCAAGATTTAAACCGATAACCTAGGTTTCGCAATTCGAATTGATTTCTAAGTCTAGGTGATATTTCTATATGCCTAAACCGTTGAATTCAACAATAATTAACCAACACAACAATGTTA
This sequence comes from Helianthus tuberosus, assembly GCA_030545235.1. Classification (NCBI taxonomy): domain Eukaryota; kingdom Viridiplantae; phylum Streptophyta; class Magnoliopsida; order Asterales; family Asteraceae; genus Helianthus; species Helianthus tuberosus. The sequence goes on along the minus strand of CM060410.1, from coordinate 142,851,611 downwards.
ATGCAATATCAAGATCAACTTCAAAGCAACTTCATGTAAATCACATCAAACAGTCAAAAACCGAGTCAAAGTAACATCACAACGTCTAGATCATCTCAACCAAAGTAGTTTAGAAATTTAGCTACTCATATTTATCAAAAACATAACAAACTTTGTTCTGAAAATCAACCAAAACATAGTTACAACGCAAAAGATTAGAAAAATAAGTGTAATATCGAACCGAATGCTTCTTTTTTGTCTTTCTCTTGCGCCAAACAAACAACAGTCTTCTTTTTTTCCTTCGTGCGTCCACACTTGCTAGTTCTCCAAAAAAATAGGAATAAATCCCCCACTGAAGTTGTCGAGAATATTAGGAACCTCGCTTTTTATGTTGTCGAAAATAACAATAATAGGAATCCTCCCCCTTTTCGTTTGATGCCTCATGTCAATATATATTTCCTTTCACGTTCCATTAGGGTTTTTCATTAACTTTTCAAGGGCCTAATAAAAACCAACTCCCCCAATATGATGTTGTCGTGAATTATGCATGGCTGCGGCCCACTATTTTTTCTGTCCAAGAATATGGCGTACAATAAATATAAAAAGGCAAAAGCCTTTTATTATTTTCTTTCCTCTTGTGTTGCCCAACTACCAATGGCAGATTCTTTTCTTCCAATTTAATGTATGCCACCAATTATTTTTCCACAGCCTTTTATATACGCATAGGACCAATCCCTTTATTAGGGTTTAATATAATATATAAAATATTTTCCCAAAAGCACAACACCCCATAGTTACGAATTCTAGTGGCCTTTATCACCTTCACGGCCTAAAGTAGGATTAGGCCCATATTTCGCGGCTCATGACGCCATCAAACGAGTCAATCAATCAACGGCCCGGCTCCGTGACACGCGACAATTACCAACATCATGTTTTTTTATTTCTTCAACTTTAGATTCTTCGTTCGCATCCCAACACTTGGTTTTAACACTTTTAGCTCGTTTGCCACTCTTTTCGACTACTTCAGTCCACAAAGACCTACAGAATATAAACGAATCAAATATACAAATAATTTAACTTAAACTAAACAAATCCTAAATAAAAACCAAATAAACTGTACACGATAAATGATGTATTTTGGAATACATCACATGCTAAACTTGTTCAATTCAGTTTAGGATCTTATTCTATGTCAAAAGTCAAGCAGTTTGACTCTTGCTTTGACTTTTAATTCTGACACGTTTGGTCAACGTTTAGGCCTGTTTTAAAGTTTATTTAGGGCCATGTTATTGTAAAGTATAACTCATTGAAGTTATGCTACATGGTCAGTCCGTTTGATAGGTTTATTGACGTGTCTTGAAATTATATTCAAAAATGACCACATTGCCCTTATGTGGTCAAATAAGCTAATCAATTGATTCTAAACCAAACCAAACTAAACTATAATCTGAATTTACAATAGTTTATACATTAAATAATAATATGTTTTACTACTTGGACTTGTCATAGACCTATCCGACCTTCCGAGCCCGATTTCTTTATGCGCGTAACTAGTTATGCGAACCTAGTTCGCATAAACTAGGCGTATCGGGTCAAAACCTTTTAAAACTAATCCAAATCAGAATGTTGGTTAAATTACCATTATCCAATGAGTACTTACACTCGGATAAGTATAAACCACATTCAAATCAATCTACGCTAAATCTAGCGATTAACCTTATTCTTACGTAACGGGTCGTGTCAAAGGAACTAACCTAGGACCCGTATAAATTCTAATAGATAGCTAAATTTGTTCACTCTGGACTATAGAACCCCCTAGATAATTGAACTTGAGTTTAATACTTTGTCTTTACGGCTTTTACTATATTTGAAAACCGGTAACGATTGGAAGCTAGCTAAAAGGTAAATACTCTTAACTTATTTTCTTTGAAAACTTCGGATATGGCGAATACGCCACTTGGAACAGGTATTACATAAATGAGCCACCTATGATTGCTCATAAATGTAAGAACTCGATTTAATCTGTTATATTTGATAACTGAAACAATTGGGGTTTATTGGTACTGTGTCCGGGCGTCCTGACTCATGAACTATATTGCCATACAGAATAACGTCGACTGTAAGACACATTATTTAACTTTGATGTGTACCTTAATCATTATAGCACTGAAAATGACTGGCTTTGATATCTGGTTCCCATTTTATGACAAATATGTAAATCTGATGACAAGATAAAATCTTAAGAAATATTAAATGATTACCTACGGGTTTTCTCTATGTATAAAATCATTTTTGAAAAACTTCTTTCAAAATGAGTTAGTTAATTGCATTTACTAGCGAAAGCTGACGTATTTTCAAAAGACTAAACTGCAGGTACCGAACCTTGACTATTAGGCTGGGAATCCGGGTTGGCTATGATAAAAGCATCAGAATTTGCAACTCCTAGCTTAAGGCCTATGATGTCTAAGCTTCGTTTACTTCGATCCACCTGTGGGCACTTAATGAACACTTGAACAATCTTTGTACTTTGAATATTAAACACTTTTAATGTTATGAATGTTTATTTTTACTCCCAATACTTCCGCTGCATTATTATAAATTGTTGGTGCATACGTCTGTCGACTTCGTCTTGTATCGAGTCTTGTATGTAATAGATAGATCAGGGCACGAAAAACGAGATAATGGGTTTATAGGTAATTCCGCTTGAAATGACATTGTGTCATTTCAAACGAAATCAAGTGAGTAATTCCGCTTGAAATTACATGTTGATTCCGTTTGGTGATTCCGTGCGGAATCTAATTCCGCTTGAGACTGTTTCAAACGGAATCACTCAGCCTATAAATACCTGATGTGCCTATTCATTTGTAACGATTCTGATTCCGGTAGCGAAGCTCTGCCGAAGTGTCTACAGCATTGTAATCGATCTAATATCAATCAAAAGACAGATTAAAGTGATTTCTCGTGCAATTCAGCTGAAATAACGCTGATACATATGTTTCCGCCTTTTGTATTGATGAAGTTCTCTTCTGATCGACTCGTTTGGGTCACAAAACGATCCTACAAGTGGTATCAGAGCTCAGGAGGAAGAGTTATTACCATTTCAGCTGCATTTTCTGATTTCTAGACCTTCTTTTCAAAATTAAACATTTTTTCACGGTCAAAATGGCTTGATTTTCTCACATTATATGCGTAACAATGTTTTAACAAACCCTAGAAAGAATCAGACTCTAATTCAAAGTAAAACATGATCAATTTTTGAAAAAAACTGTCCAAAAGGTTAATTCCGTTTGAACGATTGATATAATTTCGCTTGAACAGTGCATCATTTCACACGAAATTAGTAATTCCACTTGAGTGATTTCGTTTGAAATCAGTTATTCTGCTCCAAACTGTGATTCCGTTTGAAGTGTTTCACACGAAATTAGGTATTCCGTTTGAAAGGGGTGTTATTTCCCACGAGATTAGTTATTCCGTTTGAAAGGGGTGTTATTTCACACGAGATTAGTTATTCCGTTTGAAAGGGGTGTTAGTTCACACGAAATCAGGTGATTCCGTGTGAAAAAGGTATTTCGTGTGAAGAGGGATTTCGCTTGAAAACGTGATTCCGTGTGAAAGATTGATTCCGTGTGAGAAGGTTATTTCGTTTGAAATTGACATTTTGTGAACTTTTGAAAACTGAATCATGGAGAACGAGTTTTGCAACGCCTTTGCTAGTCCGATGACTGTAGCTAAAAATACAATGATTGAAAACGAAACAGGGACAATGCAAAAACCACCTAACCTTATGGATATTGATGATTTTAGTGGATGGTCCGAACATTTTGGTAACTGGGTTTAGACATATCATTTAGATGCATGGGAACATACTGAAGTTCAATATGCTAGACCAGTCGGGAATAATCAAGTGAAAATACCGATTAGAGAATTAAGTGACGTGGAGAAAAAGAAATACAAAGATGAAAAATTGATGATTAGTTTGTTACAACAAGCGATTAAAGAAGACATCTTGATCTTACTTCAACATAATGGAAGTGCTTTTTCGATCTGGACAGAGTTAGAAGCTAAGTTTCTTGGTAGTGATGATATGCTCAAAAACAAAAAATCGCTTCTGAAAAAAGAATTTGATCTATTTCGTGGTTTGAGAACGGAGAACACCAAGCAGATTATCGAAAGATATTGCAACTTGGGGAAAAACATGAACAGATTGGGTATCAACAAAGATAAAGATGAGTTCATTGAGAAGCTGGCTGATGCATTGCCACATGATGTTTGGGGAACGTATTTGATGATGTTGAAAAATAAACCTGATTTTAACAATATCACGCTAAGCGTGTTTATTAAACATCTTGAAGCTCAAGAGATGGAACAAAGAAAGATTGCTAGAATGAAGAACTACGATGGAGAACAAGACATTGGGTTGTATTTTAAAGGTGGTGTTAGTGACAAAACAACTTTTTCTCCAAAAGTTGAAACTGCTTTCAATGTCAAAAGTTCTTCTGAAAGTTCATCTCAGGGTTCAAGCAGCAAAATAAGATTTACTTCATTTCCAACGTTTGATCCACATTTTACAACAACAAAGAGTGGCAAAGTACTTCAATGCAACATTGCATTAAACCTCAAAAATGATCAAAATTATTCAGAGGAAGTAGCTAAAAGTCATATGTCTTTATTGGTAACAGTACTTGAATCTTATGGTAGTTTAGTTGCAGGGAGGATCGGGAATCCAATGCTTACAAAAGAGGATTACGATCAAGTTGATGCTGAAGAGATGGAGTTAATGGATATAAAGTGGTGCTTGGTGAGCGTGTTGAGACGAGCTGAAAAGTTTAAACAAATTACCGGTAGAGATGATTTCCGTGATGCGAATGTTTCTACTTTAGGCTTTGATAAATCTAAAGTTACTTGTTTTCGTTGCAGGGAAAATGGGCATTTCAAGAGAGAGTGCACAAACCGTGAAGCCAGTGGAGCTCAAAATCCCTTTGGAAACAACGACTACTATCGAAAGGCGATTTATCATCAAGTTGCTCAACAGCCGTATCAACAAGAACAGCCACAAACTGCACATGCTAGGAAAGTGATTGAAGATTCCAAGAAAGCATGTCTGGTCAATCAAAATGATGGAAGTTCATCAAAAGATTTTAGTTGGGATAAATATATTTCAGCTGACAATAAAGCATGTATGATAAACCAAGATGATGAAAAATTACCAGAAGGATTTAGCTGGGATAATTATTTTCCAGACAAAGAGATCTTAAAAGCTAAAGGTTTTGTTGCTCATGTTATTAATGATTATACTGATGCATATTGGGCAGAAAATACAGAAAACTTGAACACGCAGAAGCTGAGAAAAGGAAGAAATATGAAGAAGAAGAGAAAATGAGAAAAGCTGAAGCTGAGAGAAAGAAAAAGGTTGAAGAAAAAATTCAAGTGAGAATAATCAAAGAAGTTCCAGCTTTTAAAATTAAAACAGATACTGATGCACTCAAGATTGCAGAAAAGTGCATGAACTGTGATTCTCTGATAAAGTAGAACAACGAATTGCTACACAACATAAAAAGGCTGAAAGAATCATATGATGTCTTGAACAAATCCATGAATCGATACAATGAGACAAGCAGTGAACAAGCCACAACAATGAACACACTCAAAGGAGCATATATGAGACAGCTTGATGATGTCAACTATTTCACTGGGAAATGTGCTGAGCTTGAATTGAAGTTAGAAACACAGAGAATTGAAACCGAGAGAGTTAATAGATTGTTAAAAAGTTACTCATGTTCTACTTTTTTGGTTGACATGATTTACCCCATAGTGGAAGAAATGAAGACATTTAAAGAAGAGAAGACTTCGGAAGAGAAGAATTCTGAAACAAAAGAATTGAAGATGATGAAGTAAAGATTTCTGGTAAGAAACCAAGTGTTGTCTATAACAAAAGTCCACCCCCGGTCGAAAATGGATATTCTCCTCGAAATCCAAATTCTGAAAGAGTAAAAAAGGCAACAAACTTACAGTGGGAGTCTGAGTCTTCAGTTAACTTGCCAGAAAATATTGATGACACGTTCACATCGTCTGACACTGATCATGAGTCCGAGTTAATAAAGAGTGTGGTCGATCAGGTGTTGGATAAAGATGATACAGAGGAGTCAAAGTCGGAGTCCAAATCAGAGTCAAAATCTGAGTCCGACACGTCAAAGTCAACAGTCAAAAAGGACAAACGGGTTTATAATAAAGAATTTTTGTTATCAAAATCTAATTTGAATGACGAACCGATCAAAGTAGCATATACTTTGAAAGATTCTGACAAATTATATTCTGATGAGATTTTTCCAATAAGAGGTGTGAAAATTGAAATGATTAAAAAGGTTTTCAAACTAACAGAAATCAAAATTTCTGAAATAAAAGATGTAAATCTTTCTGAAAAACCAAGTCCTTACACCTCAAGAGTTTAACAAAGATTAAACAAGAAAATGGGTTACAGTTCTGGTTCAGTTTATCAAAAGAAACCAAACCATAACGGTAATTTCAAAAAGAAAGGACTGGGTTTTATTCCACCGAAAAATCATTAAAATGAGAAAATTTATAAACAAAAAACTGTTTTTGTTACAGGAAAAACATCTGAAGAAGAAAAAGAGCAAGTGTTCAGAAAGCAATCTAACAAAGAATTCCTTGCCAAGAAGCAAGAAGAAATGAAGAAAAGTGTTGCTCAGAAGAAGATAGAGACGAGAACCTGTTTTCAATGTAAAACAGTTGGTCACATTGCCATGAATTATCCAAAGGCAATACAAACAAAACAGGGAGTCTCTGATAAACTGAAAGAAAAGATTGTTGAGAAAACCAAACCACCAACAAACAGATTTAAAGTTTTTGAAAATTCAACTTTTGAGGTTGGTGAATGTTCGAAAAATGTTTGCAAAATGAAGAAGAGACTTAACAATCAAAAATGGGTTGTTAAGAAATCAAGTGATAGTTCTGGTGATGAATCTGATTCCATAAAATCAGAGGAGCCAAAATTTGTTATGAAAGAAGAGAAGTCAGTTCCGTCTTTGGATGATGCAAATTTTCCACCATTGCGGGCTGAGAATTTTAAATCTAAAATTGGCAAAGTTGAAATTTCAAATCAATTCTTTTCTGAAAAGAAAGAATTTGATGTTGAAAAGGCTTTTAACCCCACAGTACAAAACATTTTTGGAAAAATGATTGATGGGAAAGTAAAGGGGGTTAAAGAATTCTATGAGAAAAAGATGGCAGGTAAGCAACCGAGTGTTGGTAACTCGGAATCTCCCAAGGACCGCCAGGCTTGGGAGAATCTCTCTAACTGAAAAACCTGACTTGCCGGAGCTCCCAAGTTGGTAATCGCGGAGCATGAATCGGCATCATTCTTAAATTGTTTTTGAAAATTGAGAATTTGTCACTAGTATGACTTGCCAGAACTCCCAGGTTGGTAAGTGTGGAGTAGGAATCGGCATCTTGAGAATTCAACTTACAAGTGGTAATGGTTGGTAAACAAACCTTGTGGTTGAAAAAGAGGTTGTGATCTTACAAGTGGTTAATCAAGGTCATTAGGTTGAACTTGATTGGACTATTTCTACAAGTGGTATTTTGAAAAACAATGTGATGAACCCCTAACCTACAAGTGGTTTATGAAATCAACAAAACTAATTTTCTGGAAAAACCATTTGATTAAAACAAACTTAAGTGTTTTGAAATTAATGGGAAAATAGTTTGTTGTGAGGGGGAGTTCTGATTGTTTATGCCAAGTGGATGGCGAATTGAAGCAATTCACAAAAGTTGTCACTTTACTTGTACAGTTTGTTTTCAAATTTCCTTTAAATGATTTTGAATTTTAGGGGGAGTAAGAATTTCAGAAAACCCAAAAACATTTGAAAATTTGAAAAAGTCAAAACCATGATAAAATGAATAATGAGTTTTGTTGTGAAAAAGAGGAAATGATAGTACATCAGTGGACAATCACAGCATGCTAAAGAATTGGAAAGATAAAAAGTGATAAATGGTCTCACTGATGATGTGCCAGTAGGTTTTTGAACATTTAGTAAATTGTGTCGAGATATAAACCTAAATTTCAAACTTACTTATATCGTGGGGAACATCTCTCGGGTATATGGGTAACCCCGGAAATCTTGTTTGAAAGGTCCCTCTTTCTGAGATACTAGGTCTTTATGCTTAGTGATATCTGGGGTATTATCTCGGGACTTCTGATTTTGCGGAAGCAATGGCCTAATCCCCGAAGAATACTTTACGCTTGCTTGAAATATAGCCCACCCTCAGCATAAAAAATGATGAAACATTGAAAAATGAAAATATCATCTAGGTATACTCACCTGTAAGACTGAATATTGGGATCTGGAAACGGGAGTATATTCTGAGGTGGGACACGCGAATAAGTTTAAGTGCTAAAAACATTAATTTCGTATCTCGAAACAGTTGAACATTGTGTGAAAATTTAAGTGGATCAGTATACTGACAATCTAAGTGAATCGTTTAGAACTTAAAATGTTTAAAGCTTAACGGTGTTGGTGATTTGACTCAGAAACTGATATGATCATCTTACACAAACTCACAAACATATTGTTTGTAAATATTTCCTTACTGCATTTCATTAAAATCAAAATTCCAAAAAGATTTTTAGTGTGCTTTAGCATAAATTTTAAAAAATACAAAAAGATTTTCGACAACTGATGTTGGATAGCTGATTTTAAAAAATTCCAAGTGCTAAGCATGATGAACAACAGGATTGGGAAAAGTGTTTGTTGAAATGAAGAATGTTTGTCTACAAGTGGTCATCAGAAAATTTTAAATGATAAATCATTCTGAAAAATTTCTTGCAATGATATAATTTTATCAAATATCTTAAATTTGTGAAACTTATTTTTGGGTAGAGATTTGTGCAGGACACAATAGAGCCAGGAATTGGTCATGATCCTGTGGAAAGAGTTTGAGCCAAATTTCAATCCAGAGCAGGATGTGAGCCAGGTCACGATCGTATAGAACCTGAATCGAGAATTTCAGACTACGATCCCAGCTTAGCGAAAGGGGGAGTCTGATGACATCAAGAAGGAGTCTGAAGATAGTAGAGCCTGTTGGACCGTTGTACGACCTTAAACCGTCAGTTAAGGCAGTTCATCTTCATGTGTAAAGGCGGAATCAATGCACATAAAGTCATAACAGCTCTAATCCTTTTAATCTTTCTTTTTTGATTAATTTGAGTGCTTATACAAGGTTTTCTGATACAAATCCGTCAGCACTTCGTGTTCCACACAATGACCTCTCTCTTCAAGCGAAACACAACACACATATATATAGGCTTGATGATTTCGCTTGAGCATGCTTCAAGCGAAATCTCATATGTTGATTTCGCTTGAAGATGTTTCAAGCGAAATCTTCAAGATTAAACCATACAAACCCTAATTTAACCCTAATGTGTGTTCTTTCAATCAATCTAGACACAAGACCTAATGCAGACGAAGTCAACAGACATTCCATGCACTAACAGACTCCCCCTTGGATGTTGACGAAGTCTTCAGCTCCTGAGTCTTCAGTCTTGGTCTTTTCTCCAACTCTCTGACTTCACATTAAAAATACTTTATCTTCACAGGTTTAGGATCACAACCTGACTCCATCTTCAAACTCCCTTTTGACTGATGATTCAGACTCTCCCTTTCACTGACTCCCCCTCTCAATATGCTAGAATTTGAGATGTCTGATTCAAGCTTTGTCATTTAGCTTCCGTTGGGAATAATGAAGTCCAAACCTGTTTAACCTGCACATCCTCTACCACAATATAAGTTTCACAAATTTATAACCATTGAATTTAAAAACTTACTGGTAGACAATATTCATTCATCAAACATACTAGTTACATCAAGTTCAAACGAATGACCTTGATTAACTAACCACTCAAACTTTCAAAACATTTGCATTTAACATTCAAAGTTTTTCAACAAACTTTCCCAACCCAATTCATCAAGTTTAGCACTTGGAATTTTGAATATCAGCTCTTCAACATCAGTTGTCGAAAATCTTTTTGAATTTTTCAAAACTTTATGCTAAAACACACCGAAAATCTTTTTGGATTTTGAGATTTTAAAGAAATACAAAAATGAAATATATACAAACAATATTTTTGTGAGTTCGTGTAAGAGGATCATATCAGTTCATGAAACAAATCACTAGCACCGTTAAGCTTTTGACATTTTAAGTTCTAAATGATTCACTTAGATTGACGATATGTTTGTCCTCTTAAGCTCAATCTAAAACTTTCGAAATGCTTACCGATACGTTAAGGTATATTAATTTTGCACTAAATTCTTATAGACCCCACGATCTCAGCATATCCCCTCATCATGCAATACACTGACTCAAGTAATGCCTTTAAACTTTCATCAACTGTGAATTGTGCGAAAATAACGCAGAATGTTTAAACATTAACAATCAGGTCGATACTTCCGTATACGCAGAGAAAGTCCAATGTTTAAACAAAATAAGAAAATAAAACAAGTTGAAGTTGTTTAGGCTTTAACCACCAGGTCGATACTCCCGTATACGCAGAGGTGATCCAAAGCTTAAACGAAACACCAAAGAAAATAAAGCAGAACGTTTAGGCAACAACATCCAGGTCGATACTCACGTATACGCAGAGGATGTCCGATGCTTAAACAAAATAAAGAAATAAAACAAGTTTAAATCTTTGCAAAATAAAATGCACAATCACAGCGACTTTTCAGCAAAGTTGTGAAAGTTCACGAACTTAACCAGTTTTATGTCTTTCGACAATCAGCGATTACTGAGTAGGCACACAGTCAAGAAGGACAAAACTAAGTACTATGCTTTCAACCGTGTTTTCCACTAGAACTAGGCTTTTTCATTTAGGTTTGTATCGTTATTGCAAATCTACTAGTCTAGCTGAGCCTATCGTCGCATCATTAGTGAGACCGTTTATCACATTTGACACTTCATATCCTTAGCATGCTGTGATAGTTCACTGATTTACTATCATTTCCTCTTTTCTCAACAAAACTCATTTTTGCTTTTTCAATGTTTTTGAAATTTTCTAATTTTTTAAAAATTTTTTGACTCCCCCTTGGATGTTGACGAAGTCTTCAGCTCCTGAGTCTTCAGTCTTGGTCTTTTCTCCAACTCTCTGACTTCACATTAAAAATACTTTATCTTCACAGGTTTAGGATCACAACCTGACTCCATCTTCAAACTCCCTTTTGACTGATGATTCAGACTCTCCCTTTCACTGACTCCCCCTCTCAATATGCTAGAATTTGAGATGTCTGATTCAAGCTTTGTCATTTAGCTTCCGTTGGGAATAATGAAGTCCAAACCTGTTTAACCTGCACATCCTCTACCACAATATAAGTTTCACAAATTTATAACCATTGAATTTAAAAACTTACTGGTAGACAATATTCATTCATCAAACATACTAGTTACATCAAGTTCAAACGAATGACCTTGATTAACTAACCACTCAAACTTTCAAAACATTTGCATTTAACATTCAAAGTTTTTCAACAAACTTTCCCAACCCAATTCATCAAGTTTAGCACTTGGAATTTTGAATATCAGCTCTTCAACATCAGTTGTCGAAAATCTTTTTGAATTTTTCAAAACTTTATGCTAAAACACACCGAAAATCTTTTTGGATTTTGAGATTTTAAAGAAATACAAAAATGAAATATATACAAACAATATTTTTGTGAGTTCGTGTAAGAGGATCATATCAGTTCATGAAACAAATCACTAGCACCGTTAAGCTTTTGACATTTTAAGTTCTAAATGATTCACTTAGATTGACGATATGTTTGTCCTCTTAAGCTCAATCTAAAACTTTCGAAATGCTTACCGATACGTTAAGGTATATTAATTTTGCACTAAATTCTTATAGACCCCACGATCTCAGCATATCCCCTCATCATGCAATACACTGACTCAAGTAATGCCTTTAAACTTTCATCAACTGTGAATTGTGCGAAAATAACGCAGAATGTTTAAACATTAACAATCAGGTCGATACTTCCGTATACGCAGAGAAAGTCCAATGTTTAAACAAAATAAGAAAATAAAACAAGTTGAAGTTGTTTAGGCTTTAACCACCAGGTCGATACTCCCGTATACGCAGAGGTGATCCAAAGCTTAAACGAAACACCAAAGAAAATAAAGCAGAACGTTTAGGCAACAACATCCAGGTCGATACTCACGTATACGCAGAGGATGTCCGATGCTTAAACAAAATAAAGAAATAAAACAAGTTTAAATCTTTGCAAAATAAAATGCACAATCACAGCGACTTTTCAGCAAAGTTGTGAAAGTTCACGAACTTAACCAGTTTTATGTCTTTCGACAATCAGCGATTACTGAGTAGGCACACAGTCAAGAAGGACAAAACTAAGTACTATGCTTTCAACCGTGTTTTCCACTAGAACTAGGCTTTTTCATTTAGGTTTGTATCGTTATTGCAAATCTACTAGTCTAGCTGAGCCTATCGTCGCATCATTAGTGAGACCGTTTATCACATTTGACACTTCATATCCTTAGCATGCTGTGATAGTTCACTGATTTACTATCATTTCCTCTTTTCTCAACAAAACTCATTTTTGCTTTTTCAATGTTTTTGAAATTTTCTAATTTTTTAAAAATTTTTTGACTCCCCCTTGGATGTTGACGAAGTCTTCAGCTCCTGAGTCTTCAGTCTTGGTCTTTTCTCCAACTCTCTGACTTCACATTAAAAATACTTTATCTTCACAGGTTTAGGATCACAACCTGACTCCATCTTCAAACTCCCTTTTGACTGATGATTCAGACTCTCCCTTTCACTGACTCCCCCTCTCAATATGCTAGAATTTGAGATGTCTGATTCAAGCTTTGTCATTTAGCTTCCGTTGGGAATAATGAAGTCCAAACCTGTTTAACCTGCACATCCTCTACCACAATATAAGTTTCACAAATTTATAACCATTGAATTTAAAAACTTACTGGTAGACAATATTCATTCATCAAACATACTAGTTACATCAAGTTCAAACGAATGACCTTGATTAACTAACCACTCAAACTTTCAAAACATTTGCATTTAACATTCAAAGTTTTTCAACAAACTTTCCCAACCCAATTCATCAAGTTTAGCACTTGGAATTTTGAATATCAGCTCTTCAACATCAGTTGTCGAAAATCTTTTTGAATTTTTCAAAACTTTATGCTAAAACACACCGAAAATCTTTTTGGATTTTGAGATTTTAAAGAAATACAAAAATGAAATATATACAAACAATATTTTTGTGAGTTCGTGTAAGAGGATCATATCAGTTCATGAAACAAATCACTAGCACCGTTAAGCTTTTGACATTTTAAGTTCTAAATGATTCACTTAGATTGACGATATGTTTGTCCTCTTAAGCTCAATCTAAAACTTTCGAAATGCTTACCGATACGTTAAGGTATATTAATTTTGCACTAAATTCTTATAGACCCCACGATCTCAGCATATCCCCTCATCATGCAATACACTGACTCAAGTAATGCCTTTAAACTTTCATCAACTGTGAATTGTGCGAAAATAACGCAGAATGTTTAAACATTAACAATCAGGTCGATACTTCCGTATACGCAGAGAAAGTCCAATGTTTAAACAAAATAAGAAAATAAAACAAGTTGAAGTTGTTTAGGCTTTAACCACCAGGTCGATACTCCCGTATACGCAGAGGTGATCCAAAGCTTAAACGAAACACCAAAGAAAATAAAGCAGAACGTTTAGGCAACAACATCCAGGTCGATACTCACGTATACGCAGAGGATGTCCGATGCTTAAACAAAATAAAGAAATAAAACAAGTTTAAATCTTTGCAAAATAAAATGCACAATCACAGCGACTTTTCAGCAAAGTTGTGAAAGTTCACGAACTTAACCAGTTTTATGTCTTTCGACAATCAGCGATTACTGAGTAGGCACACAGTCAAGAAGGACAAAACTAAGTACTATGCTTTCAACCGTGTTTTCCACTAGAACTAGGCTTTTTCATTTAGGTTTGTATCGTTATTGCAAATCTACTAGTCTAGCTGAGCCTATCGTCGCATCATTAGTGAGACCGTTTATCACATTTGACACTTCATATCCTTAGCATGCTGTGATAGTTCACTGATTTACTATCATTTCCTCTTTTCTCAACAAAACTCATTTTTGCTTTTTCAATGTTTTTGAAATTTTCTAATTTTTTAAAAATTTTTTGACTCCCCCTTGGATGTTGACGAAGTCTTCAGCTCCTGAGTCTTCAGTCTTGGTCTTTTCTCCAACTCTCTGACTTCACATTAAAAATACTTTATCTTCACAGGTTTAGGATCACAACCTGACTCCATCTTCAAACTCCCTTTTGACTGATGATTCAGACTCTCCCTTTCACTGACTCCCCCTCTCAATATGCTAGAATTTGAGATGTCTGATTCAAGCTTTGTCATTTAGCTTCCGTTGGGAATAATGAAGTCCAAACCTGTTTAACCTGCACATCCTCTACCACAATATAAGTTTCACAAATTTATAACCATTGAATTTAAAAACTTACTGGTAGACAATATTCATTCATCAAACATACTAGTTACATCAAGTTCAAACGAATGACCTTGATTAACTAACCACTCAAACTTTCAAAACATTTGCATTTAACATTCAAAGTTTTTCAACAAACTTTCCCAACCCAATTCATCAAGTTTAGCACTTGGAATTTTGAATATCAGCTCTTCAACATCAGTTGTCGAAAATCTTTTTGAATTTTTCAAAACTTTATGCTAAAACACACCGAAAATCTTTTTGGATTTTGAGATTTTAAAGAAATACAAAAATGAAATATATACAAACAATATTTTTGTGAGTTCGTGTAAGAGGATCATATCAGTTCATGAAACAAATCACTAGCACCGTTAAGCTTTTGACATTTTAAGTTCTAAATGATTCACTTAGATTGACGATATGTTTGTCCTCTTAAGCTCAATCTAAAACTTTCGAAATGCTTACCGATACGTTAAGGTATATTAATTTTGCACTAAATTCTTATAGACCCCACGATCTCAGCATATCCCCTCATCATGCAATACACTGACTCAAGTAATGCCTTTAAACTTTCATCAACTGTGAATTGTGCGAAAATAACGCAGAATGTTTAAACATTAACAATCAGGTCGATACTTCCGTATACGCAGAGAAAGTCCAATGTTTAAACAAAATAAGAAAATAAAACAAGTTGAAGTTGTTTAGGCTTTAACCACCAGGTCGATACTCCCGTATACGCAGAGGTGATCCAAAGCTTAAACGAAACACCAAAGAAAATAAAGCAGAACGTTTAGGCAACAACATCCAGGTCGATACTCACGTATACGCAGAGGATGTCCGATGCTTAAACAAAATAAAGAAATAAAACAAGTTTAAATCTTTGCAAAATAAAATGCACAATCACAGCGACTTTTCAGCAAAGTTGTGAAAGTTCACGAACTTAACCAGTTTTATGTCTTTCGACAATCAGCGATTACTGAGTAGGCACACAGTCAAGAAGGACAAAACTAAGTACTATGCTTTCAACCGTGTTTTCCACTAGAACTAGGCTTTTTCATTTAGGTTTGTATCGTTATTGCAAATCTACTAGTCTAGCTGAGCCTATCGTCGCATCATTAGTGAGACCGTTTATCACATTTGACACTTCATATCCTTAGCATGCTGTGATAGTTCACTGATTTACTATCATTTCCTCTTTTCTCAACAAAACTCATTTTTGCTTTTTCAATGTTTTTGAAATTTTCTAATTTTTTAAAAATTTTTTGACTCCCCCTTGGATGTTGACGAAGTCTTCAGCTCCTGAGTCTTCAGTCTTGGTCTTTTCTCCAACTCTCTGACTTCACATTAAAAATACTTTATCTTCACAGGTTTAGGATCACAACCTGACTCCATCTTCAAACTCCCTTTTGACTGATGATTCAGACTCTCCCTTTCACTGACTCCCCCTCTCAATATGCTAGAATTTGAGATGTCTGATTCAAGCTTTGTCATTTAGCTTCCGTTGGGAATAATGAAGTCCAAACCTGTTTAACCTGCACATCCTCTACCACAATATAAGTTTCACAAATTTATAACCATTGAATTTAAAAACTTACTGGTAGACAATATTCATTCATCAAACATACTAGTTACATCAAGTTCAAACGAATGACCTTGATTAACTAACCACTCAAACTTTCAAAACATTTGCATTTAACATTCAAAGTTTTTCAACAAACTTTCCCAACCCAATTCATCAAGTTTAGCACTTGGAATTTTGAATATCAGCTCTTCAACATCAGTTGTCGAAAATCTTTTTGAATTTTTCAAAACTTTATGCTAAAACACACCGAAAATCTTTTTGGATTTTGAGATTTTAAAGAAATACAAAAATGAAATATATACAAACAATATTTTTGTGAGTTCGTGTAAGAGGATCATATCAGTTCATGAAACAAATCACTAGCACCGTTAAGCTTTTGACATTTTAAGTTCTAAATGATTCACTTAGATTGACGATATGTTTGTCCTCTTAAGCTCAATCTAAAACTTTCGAAATGCTTACCGATACGTTAAGGTATATTAATTTTGCACTAAATTCTTATAGACCCCACGATCTCAGCATATCCCCTCATCATGCAATACACTGACTCAAGTAATGCCTTTAAACTTTCATCAACTGTGAATTGTGCGAAAATAACGCAGAATGTTTAAACATTAACAATCAGGTCGATACTTCCGTATACGCAGAGAAAGTCCAATGTTTAAACAAAATAAGAAAATAAAACAAGTTGAAGTTGTTTAGGCTTTAACCACCAGGTCGATACTCCCGTATACGCAGAGGTGATCCAAAGCTTAAACGAAACACCAAAGAAAATAAAGCAGAACGTTTAGGCAACAACATCCAGGTCGATACTCACGTATACGCAGAGGATGTCCGATGCTTAAACAAAATAAAGAAATAAAACAAGTTTAAATCTTTGCAAAATAAAATGCACAATCACAGCGACTTTTCAGCAAAGTTGTGAAAGTTCACGAACTTAACCAGTTTTATGTCTTTCGACAATCAGCGATTACTGAGTAGGCACACAGTCAAGAAGGACAAAACTAAGTACTATGCTTTCAACCGTGTTTTCCACTAGAACTAGGCTTTTTCATTTAGGTTTGTATCGTTATTGCAAATCTACTAGTCTAGCTGAGCCTATCGTCGCATCATTAGTGAGACCGTTTATCACATTTGACACTTCATATCCTTAGCATGCTGTGATAGTTCACTGATTTACTATCATTTCCTCTTTTCTCAACAAAACTCATTTTTGCTTTTTCAATGTTTTTGAAATTTTCAAATTTTCTAATTTTTTTTAAAATTTTTCTCCCCCTAAAATCAAAATATGTTTCAATTTTGATTTTCTGAGAAAATTTGAAAACAAACTATATAAGAAACATGACAAACTGATATCAAATCACTTCAATTCGCCATTCACTCGGCATAAACAATCAGAACTCCCCCTGACAACAAACTATTTTTCCATTATGATTTCAAAACACTTAAGTTTGTTTTAATCAAAATGGTTTTTCCGGAAAATTAGTTTTGTTTGTCTTTTCACAAACTCGGGGTTTCATCACATTGTTCGTTTTCAAACATTTTAAAGAATTAACAATTAAGACCCTTGTCAACAACAAACACTAGTAGAAAATCAAGTACAACTTAATGTCCCTGATTTACCACTTGTACATCGAAATATCACAGTTACCATCCTGTGAATTTCTCAAGAAATGTGCCGATTCCTGTTCCACGTTTACCAACCTGGGAACTCTGGCAAGTCAGGTTTTTCATTTGAAAAGATCTACCCAAGCCTGACCAGCCTTGGGTTTTACAACTTTTACCTCAACAGATGGCTCTTCTGGTTTTGATAAACCAGAATCATTGCCTGCACATGGCTTGTCTGACTTTGAAAAGTCAGATTCATTGCCTGATGATGGCTTGTCTGACTTTGAGACGTCAGATTCATCGCCAACACATGGCTCCTTTGTTTTTGAAGAAACAAATTCATCGCCAACAACTTCCTTTTTCTTCTCTTTTGTCCTCAGATTTGCATCTGATGAATTCGTTTTGCTTGCCTTTTTAGTTGAGGAAAGCAATTCATCAGAACTTTTTCTCGGATTACCAGTTGTATCCAAGGACAAAATTTTCTCGAGATACTCTCTCGCCTTCTTCCTTTTCTTTCGCAGTCTGTCTTTCTGCCCCTGTGAAAGTTTAACTTTCTTTTCTTGAATTGTCTGATCCTGAACTTTAGGTTTTAGAACCTTCTGTTCATAGGGCTTGACGTTGACTATCTTCTTTGTCATTCTTTGAGAATCAACCCTCGATCTTCCCATCGATCTCCTTGGGCAATCTCTAGCAATGTGGCCTCTGATTTGGCAGTTATAGCATCTTCTTGTCTCATAACTCCAACTCTGGCAGTTAACAGCAATGTGTCCTTGATAACCGCATCTATAACACATTCTGTTATCGTACCATGTACCACCTTCAGTCCAAACATTCAAGTCATAGCACTGTTTGGCTCTGTGATAATCGTCACTCCTCCTAAAAGCTGGATTTGGCCTTTGAGCTCTGTGGTCCGACCTGCACCACTCATTACCAACTATTTTTGAATTTTTGTTTTTAGATTTTTGTGTTTTTTCAAAACGTTTGGATGACTTATCTGATGAGCTTTTATTTTCATTTTTAGGATTTTTCAAATTTTTATCTTTTTGTTTCTGTTCTGCATTCTTCTTAACAAGTTTTTGTTTAGAACATTCACCCGTTTCAGTAGTTTGCAAAACAGTGTTTTTAAATTTTTCTTGTAAATCTAAAAATATTTTTCTTTTCTTTTCTTTTTCATCATCAGATACTTCATCACAATCTTCAATTTTGACTTTGACTTTGTCAAAATTTGTGACATTGTCACTTATTGGAACGTTGTACGACCTTAAACCGTCAGTTAAGGCAGTTCATCTTCATGTGTAAAGGCGGAATCAATGCACATAAAGTCATAACAGCTCTAATCCTTTTAATCTTTCTTTTCTGATTAATTTGAGTGCTTATACAAGGTTTTCTGATACAAATCCGTCAGCACTTCGTGTTCCACACAATGACCTCTCTCTTCAAGCGAAACACAACACACATATATATAGGCTTGATGATTTCGCTTGAGCATGCTTCAAGCGAAATCTCATATGTTGATTTCGCTTGAAGATGTTTCAAGCGAAATCTTCAAGATTAAACCATACAAACCCTAATTTAACCCTAATGTGTGTTCTTTCAATCAATCTAGACACAAGACCTAATGCAGACGAAGTCAACAGACATTCCATGCACTAACAGAGCCAGATTCAGATCCTGAAAATCAAGAGAAAGAGGAAGAGAATGATTAAGGATGCTTATAATGGAGAATTTTTTGAGAGAGCGAGAAGACTGATAAAGACTGAAGGTTTGACAACCGAAGACTCAACACTGAAGACTCGTCAACATCCGAGGGGGAGTCTGGTGGTGCATACGTCTGTAGACTTCGTCTTGCATTGAGTCTTGTATGTAATAGATATACCAGGGCACGAAAAACGAGATAACGGGTTTATAGGTAATTCCACTTGAAATGACATTGTGTCATTTCAAACGAAATCAAGTGAGTAATTCCGCTTGAAATTACATGCTGATTCCGTTTGGGTGATTCCGTGCGGAATCTAATTTCGCTTGAGACTGTTTCAAACGGAATCACTCAGCCTATAAATACCTGATGTGCCTATTCATTTGTAACGATTTTGATTCCAGTAGCGAAGCTCTGCCGAAGTGTCTACAGCATTGTAATCGATCTAATATCAATCAAAAGACAGTTTAAAGTGATTTCTCGTGCAATTCAGCTGAAATAACACTGATACATCTGTTTCCGCCTTTTGTATTGGTGAAGTTCTCTTCTGATCGACTCGTTTGGGTCACAAATCGATCCTACATAAATTAATTGTGATAAACTGATTGACCAACCACCACGACTAAACCCGTCCGGGCCCACCGGAAAATGGGGTGTGACAGTTTGTATGTGAGAAATCTGACTACCAAAAAAGATGAACCCATTGGAAAATAATTTTGGATCGCCATTGAGTTTCAATACAAGACATTTGGATCGATCAAAGTTAAACAATACAGCCTGATAGAACAGATAGCCTAACATATAAACTCTAATAATGTTTCATGTTAAACCAACTGGAAATAAAAGAGTAAGTCATAGACTTTTATGTGAACACACATATATATAGGGTTAGGATTGTGTGAGAACCACTATACTAATTAAGAAACTTGAGAAGCATTCTAGACCACACATTTTCCCAAAGCTTTTGGCAATATACACATATGTAAATTTAAAATTGACTATATACATATGTGTATAATTCAAGATTTGAAAATATACATATATTAATATAATCAATTTTAACTATACATATGTGTATATTACGAAAAGCTTAGGGAAATTGTAGGATTGTTTTACCGACCAAAATGAGTCGTTCAGAGGCGTTCTACTCAATATGAAAGGCGGAAACAGATATATCGAGTTCGATTCAGCTAGATATTGACTTTAATTGTCTTTCTAATTGATATGACAAAGTTTTAGAGCGAAACGACACTTCGGTAGCACTTCGGCTCCGGAATCACACATACAAGACTTACTGAAACGAAATCAGGACACTCCTATATATAGGCAAGCTGATTTCGCTTGAACATGCTCAATCGAAATCACCTTTCACACGGAATTACCATTTCAAGCGGAATTAGTCACGGTGATTTCGCATGAAAGGACATGCTGATTTCGAACGGAATTACAATTCTAATTCCGTGCGAAATTACCTTTCATCCTATTTTTGACATTTTTCTCGTATAACGTGCCCTGAACTATCTAAACGACTAAAAGACTCGATACAAGACGAAGTCGACAGACGGATGCACCAACAGACTCCCCCTCGGATGTTGACGAGTCTTAAATGTCGAGTCTTCAATCTTCAGTCTTTATCAGTCCTCTCGATCTCTTCAGAAGTATCTAACAATGTAAAGCATCCTCAACCTTTGACTTCTTTTCATCTCCAGGATCTCAATCTGGCTTCTTCATTTTAATTCTCTTGATCAGATCTCTTAATTCCTTAAGTTCATCAGCATCATCAGTTTGCATGAACATCAGGATCTGTACTTGGCTTTACCATCTTCAAACTCTCCTAGATGTTGTTCCAAAATCGTGAACTAACTTACACTCTCTCCACAGGCTCAGGACCAATTCCCGACTCTAGTGTTTCCTGCACAAATCTCTACCCAAAAATAAATTTCACAAATTTAAAATTTGACAAATTTATATACCACTTGCAGATATCTTTCCAGAATGATTTTACAATGATAATATCTGATGAACCACTTGTAGGCAAATATTCAAAATTTTTCTTATTTAAAACACAGACTCCCTCTCACAAAATTGTTTCATCATGTTTAGCACTTGGAATTTTGAAAATCAGCTCTTCAACATCAGTTGTCTAAAATCTTTTTGTATATTTCAAAATTTATGCTAAAACACACTTAAAATCTTTTTGGATTTTTGAAATTTAAATGAAATGCGGTAAAGAAATATTTGCATACAATATTTTTGTGAGTTTGTATAAGAGGATCATATCAGATTTTGAGACAAAATCACCAACACCGTTAAGCTTTAAACATTTTAAGTTCTAAACGATTCACTTAGATTGTCAGTATACTGATCCACTTAAATTTTCACACAAAGTTCAACTGTTTCGAGATATGAGATTAATGTTTTAAGCACTTAAACATATTCGCGTGTCCCACCTCAGAAATATTCAGTCTTACAGGTGAGTATACCTAGATGATATCTGTAAAGGGTTAAATTGCGAGGGCCGTGAGAGCTCAGGCTATTGCTTCCTCAAAATCAGAGAGATGACGGCTTCGACTTTTGGTGTGTTCCCTTTAGAGAATCTTTTCTTCAACAGCACATGATTAGCATTTTGCAATGTTTCATCATTTTTTATGTTGAGGGCGGGCTATATTTCAAGCAGGCGTAAAGTATTCTTCGGGGACTAGGCCATTGCTTCCGCAAAATCAGAAGTCCCGGGATAATACCCCAGATATCACTGAGTATAAAGACCTAGTATCTCAGAAAGAGGGACCTTTCAAACAAGATTTCGGGGGTTACCCATGTATCCGAGAGATGTTCCCCACGATATAAGAAAGTTCGAAATTTAGGTTTATATCTCGTGTAACACCTCGAAAATTTACGTCCAATAATGTATTGACACGTGTCATGGGCTTTGAATATGTGAAAACATACGTTAGAGGGACTAAAGTTGACAAACAGTGAAACTATGTGAATATAAGGGTCCAAAGTGTCAACAATTGATAAATAGGCTCTACAATAACCCTACATGATGTTTATAATCTTAAACGGATAAATCATGGGTCATACGAAGCGGAAAATGAAAGAAAGTGAGGAATTACAAACTACAGGGGCTAAAAGTGTCAACATGTTGAAAGTATACCTCTGAGTGAACTTTTGGCAAACCTGAAGCTTTGTAATGGTAAAATATACTCACTAGAATATGTGGTAAAAATTTCATCAAGTTTCGTTATCGTATGAGAAAGATATGATCAAAACCGTGCACGAAGGGTTAATTGCGTTAACATTGAATTCGTGACTTTTCGGGTAAGCACAAAGTTAACCGAGGACTTTACCATGTTTGTAAAAGTCCCAAGGCCCTTAAAAATAAGATTTTAGGGTCTAATGTGCAAGATAAATCGCGAAAACCACGTTACAAAGGTCAGGGACTGAATTGTAATTTGCTAAAACTTGTTAAGCTGGTAAACACCTTGTACGCGGCCCGCGAGGGGCCTGTCGCGGCCCGCCTACCAGCTGCCAGCGACAGATGCAGCGACCAGCTGCCAGTTATGTCTGTTTTGCGAGTTGTTAACAGCTGTTGTCGACTCCAGAGCCTCACCAATGAACTTACATGAACTAGGGGCACTTGTCTTCATCCCACAACACTCCTAGACCTCTGTGGCACCCTCTAATCAGATCAAAATCTGCATAAATGGGACTTGAAGCTTGAAACTTTCATTACTTACAATTTCAAAAAATTCACAAGAACACTTCTGGAGCTCTCTAGACGACAAGGCAACTTCCTAGTGATCTCTAAGCTTTGTTAGGACTCTTGTAAGTATTCATAACCTTCTCAAATCCGTTCTAGCTTAGTTTATTAACCGAAAGTCAATCCATCGTAAATTAAGTTTGACTTCGTGATTAAACGAAATGTGCTCAGTCTTTTCTCAAATTGAAAGTACCTACAAGTTGGTATTTATGTGGGTAACAAACCCTCAAAAAGGTATTTTCAGATTCTCACTCTAAGCATGCTAATTGTCGAGTCAAAGCTTGTTTCAAAAAGTCAACAGAATGTGTTTTTGCAAATTTAAGCATGATTAGCAATGTAGGGTACATGCAACCTGTTTGATCATTAAAATAACTTGATAATCAATGTAAGAACTTGTCTCAACATGTTCATCTCGACAATTTTCAGTTTAAACCCGAATCGGAACCGAAAGTCGCATAAATTGACTTTTTCTTTGACTTTCAGTTCTGATCCGTTCATGCATGTTTGAGATCTACATTAGAGCTTATTTTGGACCAATTTTCATATAAGTTTAACTCTCTGAAATTTTACAACTTGGTTCAACACTTATCCGATTCATATGCATGTTTCCGATTTGTGCTTAAATATGACTATTATGCCCTTTTGACTATAAAACGTGATTTTTGAAAAAGTGAAAGAGTAGAAACATTTGTTACTGATTTATAAACTTGCACCTAAAATTTGATATCAGTTTGAAGTCCAGAATAAGAGTTATGCTCAATATCGTAATTTGAAAGCTTTATGTTACTTAAACAGCGTAATTAACGTATAACCCATTTAAACTCACTTTTTGATATCAAACTTTTTACCCACTGTTATAATATAATAGTTTGGGATTTTTAAAGATTTTTATTTAATTTTTGGCTGAGCATAACATAGGTCTCTAAGTTTAATTCGGTAAATACCGAATTTGCCCTTTTAAGCCATAAAATGAGTTTTACAAATCCTTTTGACCCCAAACCTTTTTCTACTGATTTTATTTGATAAATAAAATATTTTGAGCATTCTGGAAATATAAAAATATCAGCTTTCTTTTAAAAACCCGGAAACGGCTCTAAATCGCCTTTTTAAGCGTTTTTAACGCATAGTATGTACTATAACCATATTAAACATATAAGGTTGATACCTACTGATGTTTTTAGTATATTTTTATAAAATAACAGTAAGTACAAGTTTATAAACTCAGGTTTCCAATTTTGACATTTTATAGCTCTTGTGAAATTACCAAAATACCCCTAAGGTGCATAGTTTGGTTTTAATTGATGATTTTCACTTATGGGTCATACCCTACTTTTATAACATGTTGAATTAAGTATATTTACTGTAGGAACTAGACCTGTAACTCAGATTTACAAATAAACTCTTTTATAATCTTTTAAATGACCAAAATGCCCATATGAGGCATAAATTGAGTTTAAATTCATTTGGGGCATAATAGAAGATATCTTACTAATATTATAACATATTTGGAGCATATTATCTCAGGGAACTTGCATATGACTCTTACGGTTACCCGTAACGCCCTTTTCGCGTTCGGTTCGGTTTATATAACTAGTTTGCATAAATTGACCGAGACGGGTCAAACATTATCATTTATGTCTCAAAATCCAGAATGTATTTAGTATACCCATATTATACAAGTATTCAAACTTTTCGGGTCTAAACCACATTCTATCCGGTCTTCGCTTAATCGTGCGTTTGAACCGTTTCGTCCTTAAAGCTAACCGGTCTAAGCTTAAGCTTAAATAAAGACCCGTTAGAAATCTAATAGGTTATTATAAACCTTCTTTCCAGATTAGGAGCACCGGTAAAAGCTACTTGCATTTTGCTAGTTGAGATTTATACTTTACTCAGGTAAATACTTTTAACTTATTTTCCCTATACGGGCTTGGGTTACGGTATATAAAATACCGCTTGATCGAGCATCAAATCTTACATCTTTGGGTGGTTAATTAAATAATTTGATCGGCTCGTTTAAACAGTCTTGTTCACTTAAAGCCTTTGGGGGGTTAATGACCATGTCCCGGATATCCTTGGCATCATCTTACGAGATGGCCACGACCTGAGCACGAGGTGTAGGCGTACACCTGTCAGTGTATAACTCTATAATGTGGTGTGTCTATTGATCTTTAACCCGGACAAGATCCGGGCTACTGAACGCGCAAGTAACATGTAATTCGTTCACATGATTATATTGTATAATTAACCCAAGTTATAAAAAGGTTTTGTGCCACGTGCATTCAAATCAATTTTCAATCATTTTCAAAATGAGTCAGTTAAATTGTATTTACTAGTGTAAACTGACGTATTTTCCCAAAAGGTTAAGTGCAGGTACTACACGTAATAGGCTGGCTGTCTTCTAGAGCGTCCACAATAAGTCTCGCAAGCTTGGACGACAATAAACTGTTGAACAATATCTTATTTTTATTTTGATCCGCCTGTGGATCCGTTTCAACTACTAGTGATATTTAATATTACACTTTATTAAAGTTGAAATGAATCTATCTTTGCTTCCGCTGTGCATTTATATATATTGTGTTGTTGTCTATGATGATACCAACTACGTCACGATACTCCCCACCGGGCCCACCGGTGACACGTGGAAAATTGGGGTGTGACAGGTTGGTATCAGAGCCAACTCTGAGTGAATTAAACACTAGCCATTTGTGTTTAATCTTAGTTACACAATTGCACAATCCTCGATTCTCGAGTATAGACAAAGAACTTAGGAATTTTCCAAATTTTGGTTTTTAATTCTAACTTTGTCTTACATATATTTTTGTTGTATCACTTGTTGTTTTTGACAGGTTCACAAAAAAATGCCGCCACGTATGCGAGGAATAGGAAGGGGACAAGGAGCTCATGTAGCCCCAAATGACCACGAGGCCGGACCATCACACCGGCGAACACCTTCAGACCCTCACAACACAGATACTCAGGATCTTTGGAGATCCTTTACTGAACCAGCTAGGCGCTCAGTTTCACTGAGTACCTCACCTTCCATCCCACACTCCTTTGGGCCTCATTCTAAGAATGAGCCCTATAACTCTCACCAGTCCTATATTACTCTAGGACACCAATCACCTTTTGACCAACCATCACCTGTTTTCCAGGGCTTATTCAACCCTGCTGACTATCTGGATGTGCCTATGGGTGTTAACCCACTTGGCCCGAAGACCACTTTTCTGGTGGCAACCCGATGGACATCGATGAGGATACTGCTCCTGCAATGCCGCCATCTGGAACTCCAAACCACCCCATCGAGAATTCTGATGGGTCACCTTTCATGGGATCACCATACAATGGTCCCGATAGTTATGAGGAGATGTTTAAACAGTATGACTGGGCTTTTACTCCCAGTTACCATAACTCTCCCCTGCACCAGCCAAACCACTCTCCCCTGCACCAGCCACATCACTCTCCCCTGCACCAGCTTCAGCCTAACTCTCCCCTGCATCATCAGCAGCAGCCACAGCAGCAGCAGAATCCTTCCGAGGATTCCAGACTAGTCTCGGTCACTCCACCGGCAGCACCACCTCGGCTTCAGCCTCCCTCGCCCCCGAGGCGAAGGAGAACTACCATGCGAATATCCGCACGAGGGGGAATACGCATCAGCGCCCCTCCACATTCGAGTGGCAGCCGGTACTCGCCTGTCCACGAAGAACCGGAGACGGGAGAATCCTCACAACCCGTCTCAGAAGTGAATACTGCGCCAGTCACGCCACAACCACCATTGGGTTTTGGAGACCCAATTCCCACTTACACTGGAGCTGCAGCATTCAACCCTTTCGAACAGCAGATCCACACAGGCTACAACTTTACAGAAGATCCCTACTGGATAGCAGCAAACTCCAACACTCTCTATCAGGAAGGTCCCTACGGAGGTACCTGGGCTTCGGGACAATCGACCTATGGATACCCACCATATGGGTACCAGCAACCGCAGCCTCCTCAACCTCCGCATTATCAACAACAGCCTCCTCAACCGCCGCATTATCAACAACCACCTCAGGCGTCGGCGATTTCACCGCCCCAAATGCAAGAAATCCTTCATGAGTTACAAGGGGTGCGTCAAGAGATGCGACATGAGTTGCGGCATGATCGGAGGCATAACCGGGGGATGTTTAAGAAGATGGTGGATTTAATTAAGGGTAAAAGCAAGAAGGGTCACTGAATCCTTTGTTTGTTTATTTATTTTAGTTGTAATCATGTCCCTGCGAGGACATTTATATTCTGTACTCTACCCCTGCGTGGGTATTTCTTTCTGTTCTGCCCCTGCGAGGGCATATCTTTTATTTGACCCCTGCGTGGGTTTGTTTGTTTGTTTGTTTTGTTAGTTGGCCCCTGCGTGGGCATGATTTTGGTAAAAGTCCCGTTTAGGGCAAAACTCGTACTGATTTAATTTTTGTTTGGAATGGTTAATTTAAGTTTTTCATTTTAAAATTATGTGCATAAACATAGTGTATAAATAAATGAAAAATAACATTTATTATTTTGATTTACCATTTTAATAATATAATAAGGATCTTAAAAGGTAAAACCTAGCTGTTATGTTGTCATAAATTTAGCCAATATGGTAGAACCTGTTTAAAAGATTCAATTCTCTGTTAACGTCTGTAAACATGTTAACATTCTTGGCTAGTGTGATCCGTAAAATCACATATGTCACCCTTTTAATAAATTACCCAAATTTATACTTTTATATATAATTGATTGTGACAAAATGCCTACGGGTTATAAATAATGTCATATAAAACAAAAGGCAGCCGTAGTTTATAAACTCCCTGCCAAGAAAAGGATTGATTTGTCTTATTTATTCAAGCTTTAATCCTATAAGATCTAAATTTGTAATTTAGAAATTTGTCTACGTGACTAGGCTTACTATGCCAATATTATATTTCATTCCAAAAAGATTACTAGTAAAAGTCCTGAATGAAATTATTAAATTAACTAATATGGCTTTTATTTACCATGGTTAATAAATCGTCAAGAACAATAATACTGTTTAGGCTTCTAAATAGATCTTATCCTTATTTTTATGTAGCACTTAAAACTACATGGCTAAGTCTGAAGAACTAAACAGTCGTCCAGCAGAAAACCCTGAAAATGCTAAGATATTAGTAACGGGTGCGGAGTTGAAAGCATTAGTGAATGATGCTGTTGTCGAAGCACTAAATAGACAGTATAGTGAATCGAGCGGGACCCAAAGTAGGACCCGATCTGCACCACATTCCAAACCCAAAGTCCACTCTGAGGCTCATAGCAAACCGCCCTCTAAGAGAGATGTACCCAAGAAGGATAAGCCAAAGAAGGATGATGATGAACGTCACTCCTCGAACCAAAACAGTGTCCCGTCAAGGAAGGTCGAGCCTAAACAGGAACCGCGTGGTAAGTCCTGTACATACAAATACTTCGTCTCATGTAAACCCCGGGACTTTACTGGGGAAAAGGGAGCGGTAGATTGTATAACTTGGTTGGACGAAATGGAAACGATTGTAGACATCAGCGGGTGTGCTGAAAGGGACGTAGTGAAATACGTATCCCAATCGTTCAAAGGAGATGCACTAGCATGGTGGAAATCCGTCATACAAGCTGCTGGAAAGATCCCCCTCTACAATTTATCATGGGATCAGTTCGTTGCCCTTATTAAGGATAATTACTGCCCGCAGCATGAAGTTGAGAGAATTGAGTCAGACTTCCTATCTTTAGTGATGAAGAATTTAGACTGCCAGGCATACCTCACCACTTTCAATACCCTATCCAGGTTGGTTCCGTACTTGGTAACCCCAGAACCTAAGAGGATTGCCCGCTTCATCGGGGGTTTAGCCCCAGAGATTAAATCAAGTGTTAAGGCATCAAGGCCTGCAAACTTCAGATCAGCAGCTGATTTATCTCTCTCTCTCACCTTGGACGTAGTCAGGTTGAGAGCGCACAGGAATTCCGAAGAGAACAAGAGGAAGCGTGAGGACGATACCTCACGAAGATCAAGTAAGAAACACCGAGGAAATGACAACCACAGGAAAGGGTCGGGATCTAGGAGAGATGGGCAACAATCGGGGGATAAGCCCAAATGTAAAACTTGTAAGAAGAACCACTTTGGGAAGTGTCGTTTGGAGTCGAGATCACAGTCTCACGTGAGATCTTGTGGGATTTGCAAATCCACGGATCATAAGACTTTGGAGTGTAAGAAGCTGAAGGATGCAACATGTTATGGTTGCAACGAAAAAGGGCATATTAAGTCTAATTGCCCAAAGTACGCCAAGAAAGCCGAAGATGGGAAGAAGACCAACGCGAGAGTCTTCAAAATGGACGCTAAGGAAGCTGTTCAGGATGACAACGTGATTACAGGTACTTTTCTTGTAAATGATGTTTTTGCTAGAGTATTGTTTGATTCTGGAGCAGATAAGTCTTTTGTAGATAATAAGTTTTGTGAGTTGTTGAAATTACCTGTAAAACCCTTAAGTGTGAAATATGAGGTGGAATTAGCTGATGGAACCATAGAAACCGCCTCGACTGTTTTAGATGGATGTGTTATATCCATTAGGAATCACTCTTTTCCTTTATCCTTACTTCCCTTTAAGCTAGCCGGCTTTGACATAGTGTTAGGCATGGATTGGTTATCGCATAACCAAGCCCAGATTGTGTGCAATAGAAAGCAAGTGGTAGTCAAAACTCCGTCTGGCGAGTCACTCACCATCCAAGGAGATACCCAGCATGGATTGCCTGAGCAAGTGTCTATGCTCAAGGCATCCAGATGTCTGCAGAAGGGCTGTGTCATTTATATGGCACAAGTTACTATAGACGAGCCAAAGCCTAAGATTGAAGACATCCCTGTCATTTCGGAATATCCTGAAGTTTTTCCCGAAGAACTACATGGTTTACCACCGGATAGGCAAGTGGAATTCCGAATCGACATCATCCCTGGTGCTGCACCAGTAGCAAGAGCACCTTATAGGTTAGCACCGACGGAGATGAAGGAGTTAAGGACGCAGTTAGACGATCTACTAGCCAAAGGTTTTATTAGACCTAGTTCGTCTCCTTGGGGAGCGCCGATCTTGTTTGTCAAGAAGAAGGATGGATCGATGCGTCTGTGCATCGATTACCGTGAGATTAATAAAGTCACTATCAAGAATAGGTATCCTTTGCCCAGGATCGACGATCTGTTCGATCAGTTACAAGGGGCAAGCTACTTCTCTAAGATCTACTTGAGGTCAGGCTATCATCAGTTGAAGGTCAAGGATGAAGATGTGCACAAGACTGCATTTAGGACTCGATATGGACATTACGAGTTCCTAGTGATGCCTTTTGGGCTCACTAATGCACCGGCCGCATTCATGGATCTCATGAATCGCGTCTGCAAGCCTTACTTAGACAAATTCGTCAACGTCTTTATTGACGACATCCTTATTTATATTAAGAACCAAGCTGACCACGAGAAACACCTTCGTTGTATTCTCAAACTTCTACGTCAGGAGAAACTCTACGCCAAATTTTCGAAGTGCGAATTTTGGCTTCGGGAAGTCCAATTCCTTGGACATGTGGTAAGTGAGCGTGGTATCCAAGTGGATCCCGCTAAGGTAGAAGCAGTTATGAATTGGCAAGAACCGAAGACACCTACTGAGATTCGTAGCTTCCTGGGTTTAGCAGGATATTATAGGCGTTTTATCGAAAACTTTTCAAGGATTGCTGCGCCCCTAACTTCGTTGACACGTAAGAAGGTTAAGTTTGATTGGGGCCCTAAGCAGCAGGAATCCTTTGACATTTTGAAGAAAAAGTTGAGCAATGCACCAGTGTTAACATTGTCCGATGGTATAGAAGAATTTGTGGTGTATTGTGATGCATCCCACACTGGTATGGGCTGTGTACTCATGCAAAAAGGCAAGGTCATTGCCTACGCTTCACGACAGTTAAAGGTACATGAGAAGAACTATACCACCCACGACTTGGAGTTGGGTGCCGTTGTATTTGCATTAAAATTATGGAGGCATTACTTATATGGAACCAAGTGTGTGATCTATTCAGATCACAAGAGCCTTCAACATTTGTTCAATCAGAAGGACTTGAACATGCGACAAAGACGATGGATGGAAACTCTAAACGATTATGATTGTGAGATAAAATACCATCCAGACAAGGCAAATGTAGTTGCTGACGCCTTGAGCAGAAAAGAAAGAGTAAAGCCAATAAGAATCAATGCCAAGCGCATCGAAATCAGGAATAGTTTGAACGAAAGGGTCCTAGCAGCACAGAAGGAAGCTGTGCTGGAAGCTAACTATCCTGAAGAAAAACTGGGAGTAACTGAGGAGCAGTTATCCCATGACAAAGACGGAATGCTAAGATTGAATGGACGAATATGGGTTCCAGTTTATGGAGGACTTCGGGATGTTATCCTCCAGGAAGCCCACAGTTCCAAATATTCCGTCCATCCTGGAGCTGATAAGATGTACCAGGATCTAAAGGCCAATTATTGGTGGATTGGTTTGAAAAAGTCTGTAGCTGCTTATGTAGCTAAATGTCTGACTTGTGCGCAAGTCAAAGCGGAACACCAGAAGCCGTCAGGTTTATTACAACAACCTGAAATCCCCACATGGAAGTGGGAGATGGTGACGATGGATTTTATCACTAAGTTGCCAAAGACGAGAAAGGGAAACGATACTATATGGGTCATAATGGATAGACTGACGAAGTCAGCACATTTTCTACCCATCAAGGAGACTTATAGCTCCGATATGTTAGCACAGTTATACGTTGATAAGATTGTAGCTTTGCATGGTATACCTGTGTCTATTATCTCAGATAGAGATACTAGATACACGTCACATTTTTGGAAAAGTTTCCAACAATCATTGGGCACTCGTTTAAATTTTAGTACGGCTTATCATCCTCAGACTGACGGTCAGAGCGAGCGTACTATTCAAACGTTGGAAGACATGCTACGTGCATGTGCGATCGATTTGGGTGGTAGTTGGGATAAGAACCTACCATTAATTGAATTCTCCTACAACAATAACTACCACACCAGCATAAAAGTTGCGCCTTTTGAGGCCTTATACGGTAGAAAGTGTAGATCGCCCATTTGTTGGGCGGAAGTTGGAGATGTCCAACTATCAGGACCAGAGATAGTTTTTGAGACGATGGACAAGATTGTCCAGATTCGCGATCGTTTGAAAGCTGCCAGGGATAGGCAGAAAAGTTATGCGGATCCAAAGCGTAAATCTTTTCACTTCGAAGTGGGTGATAAAGTGTTGCTTAAAGTATCACCCTGGAAAGGGGTGATGCGATTTGGTAAGAAAGGCAAGCTAAGCCCGAGATACATAGGACCTTTTGAGGTTATCGAACTTGTCGGGTCAGTTGCTTATAAGTTAAACTTGCCTGAAGAGCTTAGTGCTATACATAATGTTTTTCACATCTGTAATCTGAAGAAGTGTTTCGCTGATGAATCACTGGTAATACCACATACGGATGTACATATAGATGAGAGCTTGAAATTCATGGAGAAACCATTGTCGATTGAGGATCGACAGGTAAAGAAGCTTCGAAGGAAGCATGTACCTATTGTAAAGGTCAAATGGGATGCCCGTAGAGGTCCCGAATACACATGGGAGGTAGAATCCACGATGAAAGAAAAATACCCTCATTTATTTCAGAAAAATATCGAGGTCGAGATTTCTTTTAAGGGGGGTGAGGATGTAACACCTCGAAAATTTACGTCCAATAATGTATTGACACGTGTCATGGGCTTTGAATATGTGAAAACATACGTTAGAGGGACTAAAGTTGACAAACAGTGAAACTATGTGAATATAAGGGTCCAAAGTGTCAACAATTGATAAATAGGCTCTACAATAACCCTACATGATGTTTATAATCTTAAACGGATAAATCATGGGTCATACGAAGCGGAAAATGAAAGAAAGTGAGGAATTACAAACTACAGGGGCTAAAAGTGTCACCATGTTGAAAGTATACCTCTGAGTGAACTTTTGGCAAACCCGAAGCTTTGTAATGGTAAAATATACTCACTAGAATATGTGGTAAAAATTTCATCAAGTTTCGTTATCGTATGAGAAAGATATGATCAAAACCGTGCACGAAGGGTTAATTGCGTTAACGTTGAATTCGTGACTTTTCGGGTAAGCACAAAGTTAACCGAGGACTTTACCATGTTTGTAAAAGTCCCAAGGCCCTTAAAAATTAGATTTTAGGGTCTAATGTGCAAGATAAATCGCCAAAACCACGTTACAAAGGTCAGGGACTGAATTGTAATTTGCTGAAACTTGTTAAGCTGGTAAACACCTTGTACGCGGCCCGCGAGGGGCCTGTCGCGGCCCGCCTACCAGCTGCCAGCGATAGATGCAGCGACCAGCTGCCAGTTATGTCTGTTTTGCGAGTTGTTAACAGCTGTTGTCGACTCCAGAGCCTCACCAATGAACTTACATGCAACTAGGGGCACTTGTCTTCATCCCACAACACTCCTAGACCTCTGTGGCACCCTCTAATCAGATCAAAATCTGCATAAATGGGACTTGAAGCTTGAAACTTTCATTACATACAATTTCAAAAAATTCACAAGAACACTTCTGGAGCTCTCTGGACGACAAGGCAACTTCCTAGTGATCTCTAAGCTTTGTTAGGACTCTTGTAAGTATTCATAACCTTCTCAAATCCGTTCTAGCTTAGTTTATTAACCGAAAGTCAATCCATCGTAAATTAAGTTTGACTTCGTGATTAAACGAAATGTGCTCAGTCTTTTCTCAAATTGAAAGTACCTACAAGTTGGTATTTATGTGGGTAACAAACCCTCAAAAAGGTATTTTCAGATTCCCACTCTAAGCATGCTAATTGTCGAGTCAAAGCTTGTTTCAAAAAGTCAACAGAATGTGTTTTTGCAAATTTAAGCATGATTAGCAATGTAGTGTACATGCAACCTGTTTGATCATTAAAATAACTTGATAATTAATGTAAGAACATGTCTCAACATGTTCATCTCGACAATTTTCAGTTTAAACCCGAATCCGAACCGAAAGTCGCATAAATTAACTTTTTCTTTGACTTTCAGTTCTGATCCGTTCATGCATGTTTGAGATCTGCATTAGAGCTTATTTTGGACCAATTTTCATATAAGTTTAACTCTCTGAAATTTTACAACTTGGTTCAACACTTATCCGATTCATATGCATGTTTCCGATTTATGCTTAAATATGACTATTATGCCCTTTTGACTATAAAACGTGATTTTTGAAAAAGTGAAAGAGTAGAAACATTTATTATTGACTTATAAACTTGCACCTAAAATTTGATATCAGTTTGAAGTCCAGAATAAGAGTTATGCTCAATATCGTAATTTGAAAGCTTTATGTTACTTAAACAGCGTAATTAACGTATAACCCATTTAAACTCGCTTTTTGATATCAAACTTTTTACCCACTGTTATAATATAATATTTTGAGATTTTTAAAGATTTTTATTTAATTTTTGGCTGAACATAACATAGGTCTCTAAGTTTAATTCGGTAAATACCGAATTTGCCTTTTTAAGCCATAAAATGAGTTTTACAAATCATTTTGACCCCAAACCTTTTTCTACTGATTTTATTTGATAAATAAAATATTTTGAGCATTCTGGAAATATAAAAATATCATCTTTCTTTTAAAAACCCGGAAACGGCTCTAAATCGCCTTTTTAAGCGTTTTTAACGCATAGTATGTACTATAACCATATTAAACATATAAGGTTGATACCTACTGATGTTTTTAGTATATTTTTATAAAATAACAGTAAGTACAAGTTTATAAACTTAGGTTTCCAATTTTGACATTTTTTAGCCCTTGTGAAATTACCAAAATACCCCTAAGGTGCATAGTTTGGTTTTAAATGATGATTTTCACTTATGGGTCATACCCTACTGTTATAACATGTTGAATTAACTTTATTTACTATAGGAACCAGACCTGTAACTCAGATTTACAAATAAACTCTTTTATAATCTTTTAAATGACCAAAATGCCCTTATGAGGCATACATTGAGTTTAAATTCATTTGGGGCATAATAGAAGATATCTTACTGATATTATAACATATTTGGAGCATATTATCTCAGGGAACTTGCATATGACTCTTACGGTTACCCGTAACGCCCTTTTCGCGTTCGGTTCGGTTTATGTAACTAGTTTGCATAAATTGACCGAGACGGGTCAAACATTATCATTTATGTCGCAAAATCCAGAATGTATTTAGTATACCCATATTATACAAGTATTCAAACTTGTCGGGTCTAAACCACATTCTATCCGGTCTTCACTTAATCGTGCGTTTGAACTGTTTCGTCCTTAAAGTTAACCGGTCTAAGCTTAAGCTTAAATAAAGACCCGTTAGAAATCTAATAGGTTATTATAAACCTTCGTTCCAGATTAGGAGCACCGGTAAAAGCTACTTGCATTTTGCTAGTTGAGATTTATACTTTACTCAGGTAATTACTTTTAACTTATTTTCCCTATACGGGCTTGGGTTACGGTATATAAAATACCGCTTGATCGAGCATCAAATCTTACATCTTTGGGTGGTTAATTGAATAATTTGATCGGCTCGTTTAAACAGTCTTGTTCACTTAAAGCCTTTGGGGGGTTAATGACCATGTCCCGGATATCCTTGGCATCATCTTACGAGATGGCCACGACCTGAGCACGAGGTGTAGGCGTACACCTGTCAGTGTATAACTCTATAATGTGGTGTGTCTATTGATCTTTAACCCGGACAAGATCCGGGCTACTGAACGCGCAAGTAACATGTAATTCGTTCACATGATTATATTGTATAATTAACCCAAGTTATAAAAAGGTTTTGTGCCACGTGCATTCAAATCAATTTTCAATCATTTTCAAAATGAGTCAGTTAAATTGTATTTACCAGTGTAAACTGACGTATTTTCCCAAAAGGTTAAGTGCAGGTACTACACGTAATAGGCTGGCTGTCTTCTAGAGCGTCCACAATAAGTCTCGCAAGCTTGGACGACAATAAACTGTTGAACAATATCTTATTTTTATTTTGATCCGCCTGTGGATCCGTTTCAACTACTAGTGATATTTAATATTACACTTTATTAAAATTGAAATGAATCTATCTTTGCTTCCGCTGTGCATTTATATATATTGTGTTGTTGTCTATGATGATACCAACTACGTCACGATACTACCCACCGGGCCCACCGGTGACACGTGGAAAATTGGGGTGTGACATCTCGTCACAATCTACTAAATGTGCAAAAACCTACTGGCACATCATCAGTGAGACCGTTTATCACATTTTTCTTTCCAATTCTTTAGCATGCTGTGATCGTCCACTGATGTACTATCATTTCCTCTTTTTCACAACAAAACTCATTTTTGATTTTATCGTGTTTTTTACTTTTTCAAATTTTCAAATGTTTTTGGATTTTCTAAAAATTCTTACTCCCCCTAAAATTCAAAATCATTTAAAGAAAATTTGAAAAACAAACTTTACAAATAAAGCGACAACCGATTTTCAAGCTTCAGTTCGTCATCCACTTGGCTTAAACAATCAGAACTCCCCCTTTCAACAAACTATTTTCCCATTATGATTTCAAAACACTTAAGTTTGTTTTAATCAAATGGTTTTTCCAGAAAATTAGTTTTGCTGATTTCATAAAACCACTTGTAGGTTAGGGGATTCATTACCTTGTTCTTTTTATCTTCAACCTTTTGAAAAATATAACAATTTTAAATTCTATCATCAAATATCACTTGTAGAAAATCAAGTGCAACTGTAACACCCATGTTATTATTTTGAAATTTGTCGTATAAATACGATATCAAACACGTAATTACGATTAAGTATCCTTAGAAAATACGAGTAATTTAGAACTTTTACAACTTAAAAGTTTTCAATATAATATAAATAAGTTCGCCATTTAAAAGTTATGACGTAACGCCGTGCGGAAGCTTTAATCTCATGTGTTCGGTTCTTCGTAGATGCTTGATCGTCATCCGTAGTGTGCCCAACATCACCTAAGATCAAAATCAACTTAAAAGTTAGTTTTGATAGTCAAGTAATAAGTTTAAACAAGTTCCATGGGTCAAACAAACAAAAAAATAACATTTTTCTGAATTAGGGGGCGTCGCGTGACGCCTATCCCCCTTTTCAGCAGAATGCTGCTTTAACAGTTGCTGTACGTTCCCAGCTTAACCTGATTTCACGGAAACGAGCATAACTCTCTCGTTTTTAATCCGTTTTACCCGATTCTTTTTCCTACGCGTCCGTAATTTAATTCTTCATCACATGGAGTTAAAATCCAACATCCAACATAATAAATTTTGAGACTTTCAAGCCTTCGACTCGTTACCTTTTTATCGAATTTTACCCGTATATGCATTTTATCAAACAAACATATTTGTTTGATTCCTATATCACCTACACTTCTTCAAATTAATGTTATATACCATATTAGGTTCTAATCACAGGTTTATTACACAATTTAGACCCATTTTCACTTGTATGCTTATTTTGACCCGTTAAGGGTATTTAAGCACTTTCGAGCCTAAAATTGCTTTCGATTTCTTCTAGCATCCCATTACCACATTTCTTATCCTATAATCTCCCACCGCAACTGTATTTAAGGTAGGTTTAATGTGGTGGTCAATATAAACCAAATTTTACCTCTCGAATCATTATTTTACGGCAAAAACTCAAATAGTGCCATTTGGCTAATATAATACCTCTTTCAGCTTCTATACTTATTCTAAGTATTTACCTAGTCATAATACTCATTTCCAAACAACCTTTAAGGGTCGTTTGTTCCATTTAGCCTACAAGGGCGTTTTGGTCGATTTTAGTTCTCTTATGACGAAGGACTCTCTCTCAATTTATTCGACCAAAATAACACTTTTAACTACAACATAATTATGCGTACCTGGCTCGGATCAACAAGTAGACCCGATTTATACCTCGTTTTCATTATCACACCATCAATGGTGACGCAACTATCCGATTTGCTATTCGGTCCTGTTAACATAAGACTTGACAACCACATTAGTGTATATTGTCAAATGGTGTTATCACCACCATTCGACCCGTTTGGACTATATGCCCAACATTATCTATTTAATCAAAAACATTGTTTTTGATTTCCAATTCATACATCCATCCCATCCCAGATTTTATAACCATACCCTTTTTCTTTACACTCTTTTCTTATAAATTCAACCCATTTCGGCTTACGCCATGGGTATCCTTTTAACCTTGA
This sequence comes from Helianthus tuberosus, assembly GCA_030545235.1. NCBI lineage: Eukaryota > Viridiplantae > Streptophyta > Magnoliopsida > Asterales > Asteraceae > Helianthus > Helianthus tuberosus. The sequence continues at coordinate 142,813,123 of CM060410.1, read as the reverse complement.
TTTACATTAGTCGACACTTGACAAATTTCCATATTTCCAATATTATCATTATCACGTTTACAACGTATCGAATAAACGGGTATTCTACATAAGTGTGTAAATTACACTTACCTCGCATCCACGCCATGCTTTTCTTTCCGTACTTGCTCCGTTTGACCCGCTCTCTCCTCCAAGATTTCATCTAGCTTGTTAGGCGTCAAACTATTGTCAATCATTTACAAGGCGGTTAAATTAGTCATTAACAATCACGACTATTCCACCTCACTTATTTTCTATGTCGAAGCTACTGTTCGACTTCATGCTTAGTCAACTTAATTTATTCAAAGTTAACTACTTTAAATCACCTGGTTTACAACATTTAGTCTAAATCGACATAGTATTTAGAACCCTTATCACTTCACATCACACGTAATTGCCATATCATTCAAATACGCGTTTTCACTCTAAATTTCAACACTTTAGTTCTCATTTAGGCATTTTAACAAACACCTAATGTGCATAATTTTACATATTTACTAACTAGTTCATAACTAATTATTTTCACCAAGATTTACATAAAAATCAAACCTCTATGTCTAGTGTTCATGAACTACATCAAGAACTTATATCATAGCAACCAATATTCATCAATTTAACACCCTAATCCGAGTGTTCATCATATTGTCAATAAACCCATTTAACACACATATAGGTAATCACCAAATCATTCAAGTCATAGCATCATATGCATGATTTTCACTTAGGGTTTAGTTCCTAAGCATGTGTACATCACTAACTTAGCCATAGCTCCTCTAATCGTTACATAATTCGCGAATTATGATGCTAACTCAAATTTTGCAACTTCACAAATCATCAAATTTTTACATACCTTATGATCCCCTAGGTTGGGTGATCATTAATTCATGTTCATGCATCGATTTGGGGCTAGAAACGACCTTCAATTTGTGGATTTAATCAAGCACTAGGGTTGGGGTTCTTGCCTTGGTCTCCCCTGGCTTCTATCGAATTCAGGCACTCACAAATGTGAGTGTTTGAGGGTTTTTTTTTTATTTAAGTGTTTTAATAAAACACTTTTCTAGTTGCCCATGTTTAGTCCCTCAAGTTTAGAGATTCATAATGAAACTATAACTCATAGTTTATTATTTAATTACCCATTACTAACTAGGTTAAATTTTACCTAGTTAACTTAGTGGGTTCCGAGAGTTAAAACCCGTTTTATTTTAAGTCTCGTTGACTCGGGCTCTTATAAACTCAATTCCTTAATTCTTTGATTCGCTTGTATTTAATTATTAGGATTTCTTATTTAAATCCAAATATTTACCGGGTTATTGTTATTTTTTTACTGCTAACGGTACTTTACCCGTCTTTTAGTATTAACGAAGTTTGATTACCAAACCCGTTTTCGGGGTGTTACAAGTCTACCCCCCTTAAAGAGGTTTCGTCCTCGAAACCTTTCTTACATAGTTCATCGAGTTCTAAACTCAATGCGTTTGACCTGGGTACTCTTTTAAGCATTACTCATACTTTAACCAATTGTTAGTATTACCAGAAAAATTATGGTAATATCTTTTTGGTTACAGAACATCTACGTACCTCATACGACATAATGTAACTTGAAATAACGTAATTCCATTATTTCTACTAGTTTAGTTAACTTAGCGATATCCATCGCTTTTATATATTATCGAACTCTTTGTGAATCCGTTACCTTGACCCATTTAAAGGTCTTTAGTGAAATCTTTCACTTTTAGCAACTATTTCTTTTGTTTTCAAATTCATTTATTCGGTTCAGTTACTCCGAATCCTCCGCTTACGAGCAAACCAAATTTCTCGATTTGAATTGCTGACCTTCACCGGTCTCACTAACTAGACTTATTAGTCCAGTTACTTTTTACCGCTCGCTTGATTATAATGCGATTCTATTTCACATTACATTTCTTAACCGTGATCGTGTCTCATCATGTTTAATTTATATATCTACCTTTCATTTTCGAAAAGATCACTTTTCGAATATATCGTCTTGCGCCTATCATCGTCAAGACTTGAATCTTTCCTGCTTACTATTCAATTTCCTATCAGAATTTATATTTGTAAAAATGTTATTTCTTACTAAAACTGAATTTTAGTCTAACGATTTTCTCTTTAACTATGTCAATTACTCATATCAAGGAAATTGACAACCCATAATTTATTATTTTCCGTTCTCGTTTTACGTGGGGAATCGTAACAAGTTCCCTCACCTTACACTATTGACCCGTAGGTTCCTTCACTTAACCTCGTAGGCTATTTCCTTAAGCTTTCATCTCTTTAAGACGAGGCCCTTATGATCCCTTTGCTTCAATTCATGACCCGTGGGTTGTTTTGGCCCCATAGACCTTTACACTATTTAATATCCCGTAGGTTATGATGATCCCGTAGATCATCTTTTATTCTTATCTTTATTCAATTGTCTATTTATACATATATAGCTTTAAAGCATCCTTTGTTATGTTTGGAATCATTTAATTTTGCTTTTGAGCTTTAGTTGACCTTGACCGTAGTCTAAGTTTTCATTTGTTTACTTTCGGACTATCTTTCCGACTTTACGAATTCTAACGTCATTTACACGTCAGTTTGTCCTACGCTTACCGTTACCCGGTTCATACTTATACTCCTTTACCACCCACTATCCGAGTCCTTCTATCTTATTGTTTTTAGCTTTCCGGTTTCACCGGTTTGCGTTTTCCTATTATATTAAGCGTTATTCCTTAACTGACTCGTTTGACTCATTTTGGGTTAATTTTCATCACTTATGAATATCAAACTTCATCCTTTATTTGACCCGTCCAACTTTGAAATGGTTGAACGCAATTACCAAAATTTATGTTTGCGAAAAGTCTTGTCATCTTTTAGTCATGACTCATATTCCGAGTCTCTTGACTTTCTATTTCGCGTTCCTGTTTCTCAGTCTACGCATGCGTTTAATTCCTTACCCATCAACCGGGTGTTTTACCGAAATCGTTATCATTGCACCCCCTTCTGGTATGCATTAAGACTTCGTTTCGATTTACTTGGTCATCTTAGCGAAATCCGTCGCTTTTATTCGACCATGTCTTTTATTCTTTACGTGACCACCATTGGCGGCCTCATTAATTATGAGTGACGATTATCATCATTATCCTTGTTTTACTACGACTAAAGTTAACAACCTTGATTATCTTTTTCATGTGGGCAACACCTTTGTTTTTATGACCCGGCGGTCATCTATACTTTGGTTTTACTTGCCCGTTTTGTTCACCATGGCCCTCTCGTCCAAGATGACTTATTTTCGTGAATTTTCTTCTGATCATTCATTTATATTATCATTTACATTAATCCTTGTCCCTTCTATCGGGCTCATTATCCTAATGTAATACGCTTCCGTCACCCGGCTGTGCGTTTACATTATTTTCAACTATTTTGTTCATTTGTTTCATTTGGGTACTTTTTAATTTGTCCCATTCACCCCGTCCTTACTACATCGGATGTAAATGTGTCCGCTATAAGAAGTTCATGGTATCATATGCCACTACTTACTTGGCCAGAGTAAGCGATTAACACATGACACGCATGACCTTTTTATAGTTTTCACATCACACCCTATGTAAGTAATGCCTCTATTTGTTTCTCTTGGAAACAATATCCCGAATACATTTTCTATTCGGGTTTTTCCAAGTTTTAATCTACATATGCAACTTTCAATTTCTACATATTTGTTGCATATTACTATTTGTGCAATTATATTTAAAATGTGCACCTGGTAATGCTTGCCTTAACGGGCTTTCTTGCCATTACTTATTTGCGATCGTTAAGCGATTTAGGTCCTTGATGATTATGCTCTCCTTGCCATATCTCGGACCGTTCCATCATCATATCCACAATTCGTTTGACTCTCGTCGTCTTCAAACGCGAGTGTCCTTCAATTAAAACATTCACAAAAGTTAGTAACGTCAACTTCAATAATCGCCCGTATTATAATACAAGGCATTTTCTACTATACGCATCAACGCGCGTATTTTCATCAACTATATCAATCATTTTAATTGGGGTAACGTGTATCACACGATAGCCCTATGTGTTGTTTACAACACTTTAGCATGCTAAACTATTAACATACATGTACTTACCGGATTTGCGATCAAGCCTCGAACCGAACACATTTGTTAACAAGCTTGAGCTCTGATTACCAACTTGTAACACCCATGTTATTATTTTGAAATTTGTCGTATAAATACGATATCAAACATGTAATTATGATTAAGTATCCTTAGAAAATACGAGTAATTTAAAACTTTTACAACTTAAAAGTTTTCAATATAATATAAATAAGTTCGCCATTTAAAAGTTATGACGTAACGCCATGCGGAAGCTTTAATCTCGTGTGTTCGGTTCTTCGTAGTTGCTTGATCGTCATCCGTAGTGTTCCCAACATCACCTAAGATCAAAACCAACTTAAAAGTTAGTTTTGATAGTCAAGTAATAAGTTTAAACAAGATCCATGGGTCAAACAAACAAAAAAATAACATTTTTTTCCGAATTAGGGGGCGTCGCGTGACGCCTAGCCCCCTTTTCAGCAGAATGCTGCTTTAACAGTTGCTGTACGTTCCCAGTTTAACCTGATTTCACGGAAACGAGCATAACTCTCTCGTTTTTAATCCGTTTTACCCGATTCTTTTTCCTACGCGTCCGTAATTTAATTATTCATCATATGGAGTTAAAATCCAACATCCAACATAAATAAATTTTGAGACTTTCAAGCCTTCGACTCGTTACCTTTTTATCGAATTTTACCCGTTTATGCATTTTATCAAACAAACATATTTTTTTTATTCCTATATCACCTACACTTCTTCAAATTAATGTTATATACCATATTAGGTTCTAATCACAGGTTTATTACACAATTTAGACCCATTTTCGCTTGTATGCTTATTTTGACCCGTTAAGGGTATTTAAGCACTTTCGAGCCTAAAATAGTTTTGATTGCTTCTAGCATCCCATTACCACATTTCTTATCCTATAATCTCCCACCACAACTGTATTTAAGGTAGGTTTAATGTGGTGATCAATATAAACCAAATTTTACCTCTCGAATCATTATTTTACGGCTAAAACTCAAATAGTGCCATTTGGCTAATATAATACCTCTTTCAGCTTCTATACTTATTCTAAGTATTTACCTAGTCATAATACTCGTTTCCAAACAACCTTTAAGGGTCGTTTGTTCCATTTAGCCTACAAGGGCGTTTTGGTCGATTTTAGTCCTCTTATGACGAAAGACTCTCTCTCAATTTATTCGACCAAAATAACACTTTTAACTACAACAAAATTATGCGTACCTGGCTCGGATCAACAAGTAGACCCGATTTATACCTCGTTTTCATTATCACACCATCAATGATGACGCAACTATCCGATTTGCTAATCGGTCCTGTTAACATAAGACTTGACAACCACATTAGTATATATTGTCAAATGGTGTTATCACCACCATTCGACCCGTTTGGACTATATGCCCAACATTATCTATTTAATCGAAAACATTGTTTTTGATTTCCAATTCATACATCCATCCCATCCCGGATTTTATAACCATACCCTTTTTCTTTACACTCTTTTCTTACAAATTCAACCCATTTCGGCTTACGCCATGGGTATCCTTTTAACCTTGATTTACATTAGTCGACAATTGACAAATTTCCATATTTCCAATATTATCATTATCACGTTTACAACGTATCGAATAAACGGGTATTCTACATAAGTGTGTAAATTACACTTACCTCGCATCCACGCCACGCTTTTCTTTCCGTACTTGCTCCGTTTGACCCACTCCCTCCTCCAAGCTTTCATCTAGCTTGTTAGGCGTCAAACTATTGTCAATCATTTACAAGGAGGTTAAATTAGTCATTAACAATCACGACTATTCCACCTCACTTATTTTCTATGTCGAAGCTACTGTTCGACTTCATGCTTAGTCAACTTAATTTATTCAAAGTTAACTACTTTAAATCACCTGGTTTACAACATTTAGTCTAAATCGACATAGTATTTAGAACCCTTATCACTTCACATCACACGTAATTGCCATATCATTCAAATACGCGTTTTCACTCTAAATTTCAACACTTTAGTTCTCATTTAGGCATTTTAACAAACACCTAATGTGCATAATTTTACATATTTACTAACTAGTTCATAACTAATTATTTTCACCAAGATTTACATAAAAATCAAACCTCTATGTCTAGTGTTCATGAACTACATCAAGAACTTATATCATAGCAACCAATATTCATCAATTTAACACCCTAATCCGAGTGTTCATCATATTGTCAATACACCCATTTAACACACATATAGGTAATCACCAAATCATTCAAGTCATAGCAACATATGCATGATTTTCACTTAGGGTTTAGTTCCTAAGCATGTGTACATCACTAACTTAGCCATAGCTCCTCTAATCGTTACATAATTCGCGAATTATGATGCTAACTCAAATTTTGCAACTTCACAAATCATCAAATTTTTACATACCTTAGGATCCCATAGGTTGGGTGATCATTAATTCATGTTCATGCATCGATTTGGGGCTAGAATCGACCTTCAATTTGTGGATTTAATCAAGAACTAGGGTTGGGGTTCTTGCCTTGATCGCCCCTGGCTTCTGTCGAATTCAGGCACTCACAAATGTGAGTGTTTGAGTTTTTTTTTTAATTTAAGTGTTTTAATAAAACACTTTTCAAGTTGCCCATGTTTAGTCCCTCAAGTTTAGAGATTCATAATGAAACTATAACTCATAGTTTATTATTTAATTACCCATTACTAACTAGGTTAAATTTTACCTAGTTAACTTAGTGGGTTCCGAGAGTTAAAACCCGTTTTATTTTAAGTCCCGTTGACTCGGGCTCTTATAAACTCAATTCCTTAATTCTTTGATTCGCTTGTATTTAATTATTAGGATTTCTTATTTAAATCCAAATATTTACCGGGTTATTATTTTTTTTACTGCTAACGGTACTTTACCCGTCTTTTAGTATTAACGAAGTTTGATTACCAAACCCGTTTTTGGGGTGTTACAGCAACTTAATGTCCTTGATTTACCACTTGTAAATCGAAATTTCACAAACATGAATTTCTCAATAAGGATGCCGATTCCTGCTCCACGATTACCAATTTGGAAGCTCCGGCAAGTCTGAATTTTATATATGAAAAACAGACATCCAAGCCTGACCAAACTTGGATGTAACCTCTTCAACTTCACTTTGGGTTGGGCTGTAAGTTGCCTTCTTTGATTCATAAAATTCTTTAACCCCTTTTGCCTTCCCATCGACCATTTTCCCAAAAAAAAATTTCACATTTCCATTGAAAACTTTTTCAACATCGAATTCTTTCTTTTCAGAATAAAATTGATTTGAAATATCAACCGTACCCACTTTTTGTTTAAAGTTTTCAACCTTCAATGGTGAAAAGTTATCATCATCCATTGGAGGAACTGAATTTTCTTCCTTTGCCTCAACTTGTGGCTCCTCTGACTTTGTGAAATCAGATTCATCACCAGATTTCACATCAAATTTCTTAACAACCCATTTTTGATTGTCAGGATTAACTCTTCTTTTGTAAAATCTCTTCTTCGAACATTCACCAACTTCATATGTTGAATTTTTAAAAATTTTGAATCTTTCAGTTGGTGGTTCATTTTTCTCAACAATCTTTTCTTTTCTTTTAGTTTAGAAACAACTTCCTGTTTGATGTTGGTTGACCAACTTCTTGACATCGGTAACAGGTTCTTGTTTCCTTTCTTTGATAGGCTCCATTCTTCATTCCATCTTGCTTCTTAGCAAGGAATTCTCTGTTTGATTGTTTCCAAAATGAGCTCTTTTTTTCTTCTTCTGAACTTGCTCCTGAAACAAATACAGTTTTTGTTTTATAAGCTTTCTCATTTTTATAATTTTTGGTGGAATAAAACCTAAACCATTCTTTTTGAAATTACAGTTATGGTTTGGTTTCTTTCGATAACCTGAACCAGAACTGTAACCCTTTTTCTTGTTTAAACGTTGTTAAACTCTTGAGGTGTAAGGTTTTGGTTTTTCAGAAAGATTTACATCTTTTATTTCAGAAATATTGATTTCTGTTAGTTTGAAAACCTTTTTTTATCATTTCTGGTTTAACACCTCTTATTGGAAATTCCTCATCAGAATATAATTTGTCTGAATCAATCAAAGTATATGCCACTTTGATTAGTTCATCATTCAAATTAGATTTTGATAACAGAAATTCTTTATTATAAACCCTTTTAACCGATGGTTTTGAACTGTTGACCAACGAACTCGAACTTTCTGACTCAGACTTTGACTCTGACTCTTCATCCTTATCCAACACCTGATCGACCACTTTCTTTATTAATTCAGACTCATGATCAGTGTCAGACGATGTAAATGTGACATCAATGTTTTTTGGTAAATCGTCGGTTGTTTCGGACTTTAACTTTATATTGACTGCCTTTTTGACTTGCTCCTCATTTGGTTTTCTGGGAGAATAACCTTCCCAAATCAGAGGTGGACACTTGTTATAATTTGCACTTTGTTTCTTACCAGTATCCTTCTCTTCAGTCTTCTTGTCCTGAAAGGCTTCCATACCTGCAACAGTTGGATAAATTCGATCAATCAGATAATCAGAACTAGAATAGCTTTGTAACAATCGTCTGATTCTTTCATTTTCTATATTTTCTGTCTCCAACTCTTGCTTCAACTTGGCACATTCTTCAATATAATGATTAATGGCCTTCTGCTTTGTTATCATCGTAGCATTCATCATTGTCAACGCATCTTCTCTTTTAGAATTTGTCTTTTGTAGACCAGTTACTGTTCTATTCAACACATCATACGATTCTTTCACATAGTTGAGATTGAATAATAATGTCTCTTTCATTTTATCTTGCTCACTCAATTTTTTATCTTTTTCTTCACACTGCTTGCAAGATTCCGAACACTTTAGACAGGGTTTGATGACTTCAACAATCATTTCAACTTCAATAATCTTTTCAACTTCGAGTATTTTCTCAACTTCAATCACTTTTTTAGTATCACTCATCTTCTCAGTGAATTCAACTTCTTCACTTTGTTCATTCTTCATTTCTTGATCAACACTTTTACTCTTCATCTTTTTCTGTTCCTTTGATGCTCGTTTCTCCTTTAGCTTTTCCACACGATCTGCAAAATAAAATTGAAAACTTTCAGGAGATAGATGAAATTTTTCAATATTAATATGCATTTCTTCTTCATCATCACTGTCATCAGATGACAATTGATCAACGACTGGCTCTTGAATGATTTGTTCAGTGGGAGCTGCCTTTTTGGAATCAGGTGGAATGAATTTGTCCCAACTGAAACCTTCAGCCATTTTCTCATCATCTTGATCGATTATACCATAATAAGCTTTCTTATTCGCTTCTACGATCATTTTAGCATGAGTAGTTTGTGGTTCTTTTTGTTGATACGGCTGATGAGCAACTTGTTGATAAATTGCTTTCCGATAGTAATCATTGTCACCAAACGGATTCTGTGCTCCACTTGCTTCTCGATTTTTACATTCCCTCTTGAAATGTCCTTTCTCCCTGCATCTAAAACAAGTAACTTTAGATTTATCAAAACCTAAAGTAGAAACATTAGCATCTCTAAAATCATCTCTTCCTGTAATCATCTTAAACTTTTCAGCTCTCCTCAAAACACTAGCTAAACACAATTTGATATCCATTAGCTCCATTTCTTCTGCATCTATCTGATCATAATCTTCTTTCGTTAACATAGGATTTCCGATTCTTCCAGTAACCAACCCTTCATATGATTCTAACACTATAGCAAGTAATGACATGTGACCTTTAACAACCTCTTCAGAGAAATTTTGGCCATTCTGAAGATGCAACGCGATGTTGCAATTTAAAACATGACCGTTACTGCTGTTTGAGCTATGAAACTGATGATTTGGTGTTGAATTCTTTGGATTCACACTTGGGTACGAAAAAAATCCACTATTGCTGCTTGAGCTTTGATTAACAGATCCAGATGAATTTTCTGCACTGAAAGCAGTTTGGACTTTCGGACTTACTTTAACATTCTGAACACTCCCTTTGAAGTACATCTTAACATCTTGTTGTGCACTTGGATTGTTCATCCTAGCAATCTTTTGCTGCTCAAGATCTTGTCATTCAATCTTTTCGATGAACTGAGAAATTGTCAAACCATCATATTCTCCAGTGTTCTTTAATATCATCAAATATGTACCCCATTCTTTTTGAGGTAAAGCATCAGCTAATTTGTCAACCCATTCCTCACGATCTTTGTTGATATTTAACAATGACATTGATCTCACTAAGTGACAATATCTTTCAATCAATTTCTTCATATCTTCTCCTGGCAAACTTGAAAACAGATCAAATTCTTTCTTTAACAATGATTTTTTACTCTTGATCATCTTTTTTCACTTCCCTCAAACTTAATTCGAAGTGCTTCCCAAATTCAACGTGAAGTCTTATCATGTTGAAGCAATACAAATATGTCTTCTTTAATAGCTTGCTGGAGTAAACTGATCATCATCTTTTCTTCTTTGTACATGTCTCGTTCTTTATCCGTAAATTCATAAATTTTCTTTTCAATTCCCAAGTCTGTACGTGGTAGTACACACTTTTTCTCAACACATTCCCAAGATCTCAAATGATTAGCTTGAACCCAGTTTTCAAATCGATCTTTCCAACCATAATACTCCTCAATTCCCATTAGCTTCGGGGGTTTTTGCAAAGTTCCAGTCTCATTTTCCATGTTCATGTTTTGAGAAATAGCAGCCGGAGTAGTTGGGGATGTAGCAAACAGGTTATAGAATTCTTCTTCCATGATTCGGTAAACTTTTTCACAAAACAAACACTTTCAAATGAAATAGCACATTCAAACGGAATACCAGTTGAAGCGAAATTATCTTCAAACGAAATCAACCTCAAGCGAAATCACCTCTTTCACACGGAATCACATGTTGAAGCGAGATACCTTGGAAGACAATTTCAAACGAAATTCCAACTCAAACGGAATCACGAATTGAAGCAAAATTACTGATTTCGTGTGAAACTTCAAGCGAAATAACACATTGAAACAGAATAGTGATTTCAAACGAAATTACTCAAGCGAAATTATAATTCCGTGCGAAATAAGGTGCAATTTCAAACGAAATTATGCTGATGTCATCATTTCGGTCAAACTTTTGTCAAATTGATCAAGTTTTAGCTTGATTTTAGGTCCACTTCTCTCAAGGCTTTGTTAAAACACAATTTCGCATATAATGTGTGAAATTCAAACCATTTTAACCGTGAAATTTTGTACAATTTTGAAAAGAAGGTGTAGAAGTTAGAAAATCTAATGAAATCAAGCTGAATACGGTAGAACTCCTCCTCCTGAGCTCTGATACCACTTGTAGGATCATTTTACCGACCAAAATGAGTCGTTCAGAGGCGTTCTACTCAATATGAAAGGCAGAAACAGACATATCGAGTTCGATTCAGCTAGATATTCACTTTAATTGTCTTTCTAATTGATTTGACAAAGTTTTACAGCGAAACGACACTTCAGCAGCACTTCGGCTCCGGAATCACACATACAAGACTTACTGAAACGAAATCAGGACAGTCCTATATATAGGCAAGCTGATTTCGCTTGAACATGCTCAAGCGAAAAAACCTTTCACACGGAATTACCATTTCGAGCGGAATTACCATTTCAAGCGGAATTAGTCACGGTGATTTCGCATGAAATGACATGCTGATTTCGAACAGAATTACAAATTCTAATTCCGTGAGAAATTACCTTTCATCCTATTTTTGACATTTTTCTCGTACAACGTGCCCTGATCTATCTAAATGACTAAAAGACTTGATACAAGACGAAGTCGACAGACGGATGCACCAATAGAAATGTGTAGGCCAAAATGTTTCTCAAATAGGGTGGTCTTCTTTTAGGATCACTACCATATATATAGGATTCAGATCAAGGGAAAACATCTACGCGTTGTGAGAACTTAGAGAACTGGTCTTTCCGTGCGAACTTTGCCCCAATTTTTTCACCCCTCAAGATTAAAATGTTATAAAGTTGGTCGTACAAAAAAACTTTGAAGTGGTTTTTTCGGCCTCTTACAACTGCTGTAAATAAAAAAACTAGGTTTTTTTGGAAAAGTAAATTTTTTATGGATATTTGGTAATTTTTTTAGAAACCTTTCGTAAGGCTGAGTTCTTACAACTCACATGAGTTTTAATTTTATCCCAACCCTATATATATATATATATATATATATATATAGGGTTGAGTTCAATTCAGAACTCTAAATAACTACAGAACTTTCAGAACTCCTAATAAACAATCATTTTATATATAAGTTTTTGTATTTAGGATCTTTTTATCATCTATTATATGTATTTCTTTGATTACATACATGTTAAAAGTAGTTTACATATGTTTAATTGCTAAAATTATATATATATGTGTCATAACTAATTACGTATATGTAAAAAAACTAGTTTACATATGTGTAATTATAAAATTACATATAAAAAATGATAAAATTACTCTTAACATGTATGTAATCGTAAAAATACACATAATAAATGATAAAATTATCCTAACCATAACAATATATAAATAATAAGATTGTTTATTATGAGTTCTGCGAGTTCTGTAAATATTTATGGTTCTGAAATGATCCTAGCCCTATATATATATATATATATATATATATATAGTGGGGATCCTACGGAAAGTGTGTTTTTCCTAGAAAGTCTAGGAAGTGATCTAGGCCATCCAATGGGTGTGTTTAATGGTTGAGATCATCTTGGTGGCATTTTGGTAATATGTGTTTCTTAAAAATATGATTATTTAATTAATCAGGGGTAGATATGTCATTTAGGTTGTTTTAAATCTGAAAATAATTGTCATTCCATAACCACCCCACATTTCTTGCGATTTTCTCTCTCTCTCTCTCTCTCTTTCTCTCTCTTCCTTCTATCCTTCATGAAGAAACACATCAAGAAAACACATCGTATTAATCTGCTTGCTGTTAAAACACAGCGTCAAGAAATCCTCCAGCATTACCAGCATGGATGGTAAAACACAGCGTATGAATCTGCTTGCTATTAAAACACAACTGTATGAATCTGAATGCTAAAACACAACTGTATAAATCTGCTTGCTGTTAAAACACCACTGTATGAATCTGAATGCTAAAACACAACTGTATGAATCTGCTTGCTGTTAAAACACAACTGTATGAATCTGATTGCTGTTAAAACACAACTGTATGAATCTGCTTGCTGTTAAAACACAACTTTATGAATCTGAATGCTAAAGCACAACTTTATGAATCTGTTTGCTGTTAAAACACAACTGTATGAATCTGAATGCTAAAACACAACTGTTTGAATTTGCTTGCTTTTAAAACACAACTGTATGAATCTTAATGCTAAAACACAACTGTATGAATCTGCTTGCTGTTAAAACACAACGTCAAGAACATTCTGTTGGTTTCCAGACATAATTAAAAATCGATACAGACCAGATAATAGTAAACAGAAAAAGAAGTGTATTTTCCATATCTCCCACGTAAAAAATGATTTACGAATAAAGTTGATTAAGATTGTGAAAGGAACGAATGAGAATTTGATTGATATTTACATCTGGTAGTAATTCGCAAATCATGGAGAATGAGTTACCATAAAATCGTGCATAGTTAGTTAATGAGATATAAATTCCAAAATTAAAATAAAATGTCAAATTACACAATTGCCCTTTTAGTTAAAATCCTTCAATGCCACATGTCACGTTTTGATTGCTTCCTAGACTTTCTAGAAAAATAAGGCTTTCTACCCAACTCCTACTCTCTCTCTCTCTCTCTCTCTATATATATATATATATATATATATATGGGGATATTCATTTAAGAAGAAAATTTTATTGAGAAGAAAAAGAACAAAAGGCACAATTGTAAAATATTAATTAGTTTTTCTTTTATCTCATTGATTACTATCTTTAAGTAATTAATTAATCATAAAGACTATATTTTTCTACACTAATTTTTTTTTTGCCTACACACATAAATAGTTATCCTACACATTTCGAAATTTATTCTACACATATTTAACTTTATCGTACACAACTCGTAATTTATCCTACACATTTAGTAATTTGTCCTACACTATAAATTAATTTTTATTTTTTTGAAAAAATATATATATTTGAAAATAACTTACAAATTTAATTTAGTTAGCTTAAAGAGGAAGACTAGAAATTAATGACCTATGTAAGTTTACAAATATAGTCTTATATTAAAATTAAATGCAAATATTAAATGAAGTAAAATGATGCATTCTTATTGGTTGAAACTTTTTTCTTTTTTCTTCTTACAAAAAATGTATTCTCATTTGAACCCTTCAATATATATATATATATATATATAGAGAGAGAGAGAGAGAGAGAGAGGGAGAGAGTGAGTAGAAGTTGGCTACAAAGCCAATATAGCCATAGAAAAGTGACATGTGGTAATTAGGTTTTTTAATAAAAAGGGCATTAAGTTAATTTGATAATTATATTATTTATGGAATTTTTTTATTATTAACTAACTCTTAAGAATTCTAAGGAAACTTAATATCTCCTTGATTTCGTATCAGAGGTTATCAAAATTAGTTATCAAAATTACTGGAGGTTATCATTCCTTGCGATTTTCATATTCTTATTTGTAAATCAATTGTCTGATAAAAATAATGGCTTCAAATACAATTGTTGATTGCGACGATGATAAATACAAATTGATTGGTTTTTTTATCATTTGTTCTAACAATGATCATGTTATGGGGTTTAATTTTCAACAAGTTTTTGACAATGTGTTTTACCAGTTAAAAGGTTAATGTTAATGTTTTATAATTATCACACCCCAACCGATGGCGAAAAACATCGGAGTGAGACGAAGATAGATTGCTCATTACATATTCCACTAGAATTTGCGACAAGTATTTAAATAATGAATTTCATTTTATTACTATAAGAATTTGATTACAACATGAAAAGGAAAATACAATTACAACAACTTGAAATGAAAGAATTTTTTTATAATAAATATATAAAATTTAAAATGAGTATCTAGGCATCCAACTATGTTCCATGCATCATCAACATCATCGTTAAACCTGTAACATGTTTAAAATAAAGTGTCAATGCGAAAGCATTGGCGAGTACACAAGGTTTGTATAAATATAGTATAAGTATAAAAGCATTTTGTCGAATCCCCATGACAGTTTGTAAACAAGGTAACTAGCATGCATCGCAATATGTCAAACCCAAGTGTCCACTAGTATTTAGCATCCCTCGCCATAAAAGTGACGAAGTCGTTTAAGAATGAATAAAGACTTAACAAGACCCTGACAAGCGGCGTGCTACTCCTATAGCGCTACATGTGTTAAGTTGGGGCTTAGCAAAGTTAATGACATAAAGCATGTATAATCTAGGAGTAAACAAGCAGCATGTATATAGGATTGAGAATATAAAGCATGTTTAAGTGTGTGATAGTGAAGTTTGTATATTAACATGTTACAACCCAAAGTGTTTTAAAAGTAAAACGGGTCAAGTGTACTCACAAATTTGCTAAGTCTTTCGATTATCCAAGTATTGATGAGTTAATGAGATTAGGAGATTGAATGTGTTCGGATTAGAGTTCAAGGAATATTTAGAGTCGGAACTTAGGTAAGTAAAATACACCAAAAGTATGTATACGAGAAAAATAATCATTTAGCACTTAATACTCGTTTTTTGACACTATTAAACCCATAGGGGTTAGAATGTTTTCATGGGTTAATGTACCCATTAGAATCGTAACAAGAAACTAAGTACCTAGATGATGTAACCTAGTTCCATGATGAATAATCACTTGATTACCATCAAAGGTTTGGTTTTTTATATTTATTATATGTATTTTATATAGTTTAAGTCCAACAAGTATATCAAAGATTATCATATAAGTCATGCATAGAGGTAGCAGGGTAACATTCCTTTTAAAACCTCTTTTGTATATTCACCACCGCACAAGTTGTCATAAGACAACAAGGATGGTCATGAATGAATTGGTACGGAAATGATACATACATACATACATACATACATACATACATACATACATACATACATACATACATACATACATACATACATACATACTAACTAAGAAGAAAACATCAAGTGAGGTGTGGATTGTAAGTAGGATAGCCCAAGCTTTCCAAGTAATCACACATACACAAGTTCAAGCCTTGTTTAACACTTGTGGGTTAATACCCTTACAAAACAGAAAGTTTAGAGGAGTAAAACACCTCCTAATTGTATATGACAACCTTGTTTTTAAGCACATTAATCATAGACTTGATTAGTGACATAAGGACATAGGTTTGTATGAGTAAAACATGAGTTTTCTTCCAAAATATGAAGAATTAAAAAGATAAAAATGAGCAAAATTATAGGTGCACTTTGAACCTCAAAAATGGTAAGGTTTCACCTTAGTTTGCCCAAGCAAACTTGTGAAAACCTTCCTAGAGGTTATCCAAGTGTTAAGAAGGAAGAAACAAAGAAGAAATAGAAGAAGAAGTGAGTTAAAACTCACTTTTAATTGCTGGAACTTTTAGATGTGTTGCTGAAAACTTAGCTGAGTTTGAGAGTGTTTTTGGGGAGGTTTGAGGGTTGTAAAAATGGGAAAGTGGATGGAAAATAAGTGGTATTTATAGGGAAGGGATTAAGGTTTCAATGGGTTAGGCTTTGAATATGATTAGTGGGTAATTAACTTTGAAACAAGATAACTAAACCCAGCCCAAAGGCTGTGATCGAAATCTGGCCAGCCCATATTTATTTATTTATTTTTGAACATTATAAGGTGTATATTTGTTGTATATTCAGGTGTTACATGTTATTTAATATATGACCAACATGTAACAAGGCCTAATTGTCACACCCCTTTCTGCGGCGGAAGCACGAGGTGTGATCATGAAAGGTTCTCATTGCATACGAAAGGTAAACATACTACATGCTCAAAAATAACTTCAAACATTACATTACTGAAAACATAAGTCAAGTGTTTACAACACGAGATAGCATATTTTCTTAAAAGTTACAGCTTTATTTAATGATAAACTTAGCGACATCCACGAGCATGAGTAAGACCACGCGCACATCCATCCTAGTTACCTGAAATACATGTGAGTTTTGGAAAAAACGTCAACATAATGTTGGTGTGAATTCATGCAGTTTTTGTATTTCACGTTTGTATACTTTGTATGAAAACATAGTTTGTGTCATGTATAAATCCAGTTTTCATATATAAATCAAGTATTCATGTGTACACCACGTACTCATGTATAATTCAAGTTTTCTTGAGTACCCCACGTACTTCAAGTATAAATCAAGTTTTCGTGAGTACCCCACGTACTTCAAGTATAAATCAAGTTTTAGTATGGTATGAATTTATGTAAATAAAGTATTCCTGTAAGTATCAGGATTGTTAATGGGTTGCAAGGCCATTAACATGTGACACGACATAGGAAGTCACCAAACCTTAGGCATTTTTCTAGTGGCATATTCTGAGACACAAAAGCACTACTCGGTACTCGTCCTCACCAAGAGTGTGGCTGCCCGGCACCCGTTAGATCTAACCTTTTGTTCTGAGGTCTAGGTATATTGTTGATTAATGGTGCTTATGTACCCTATTCGTGACATGATTTCTCGTATCATTTCTCATAACGCATCATACTTGGTACTCGTCCTCACCAAGCGCGCTTCTTGTATTCTTACATCTCGTCACACTTGGTACTCGTTCTCACCAAGTGCGCTTCTTGTTATCATACCATTTCTAAACATAGTAATATTTGTAACATGTATTTCACCCCCGAAGTTATAAAACTGAAAACAGTTAAAAGAAAAGGGGGAGCGTGAACTCACAACTTTGCGTTCCTTGCGTCGTAAACTTCACCGGATTTTCTTAATTAACGTCGTGACCTATACGTGTTTTCTTAACGTTAGTCACTAGACTTGTATCGTACAAGTACAAGTCACTTTCTTTTATGTATATGTTTTCTTGTGTTAAAAATAATTCATATTTTTAACTAAGTGTCTTACTTATATTATTTCCTCAAAAATAAGTATAAGTATCTTGTGTTTTGCACTTTGCACCCGAATTATGTATCATGTATTTTGTATGTGTATATTTGTTACAAAAATTATGGCGAGGTTTATATTCGAAAAGCATAGTTTAGAACACACTAGCAAACATTTGTCTAGAAAATATTTACTAAGTGTTAGGATTTTCAGAAAATTTCGCCATATTCTCCTTTGTAAGTGGAGGTGTCCATGCTAAGTAGCATATCATTTTCTTTAACATATAACACGTTAGATCGTTCTCAAATAATCAACCTGACATTCTGACATGCAAGATACCACTTTTGTCGTTTCAGTTTTAATATATAAAACTGGACTGTTTTCGGACATTTTAATAAAATGGTTATCTTATTCCAAAAATTCCCAAATTTTTACCAAAATGTCTTATACGAATCAAATATTATTGTGTAAAAATATCGGGGTCTAGTTCATTACCAATATTTTATAAAAATTTGTTTCCAGGACTGCAATCAGATTTGTCGCTTTCTGATTGCAGTTTACAGATTAATTCATCTAAAATTGATCGTAAGTACGATTTACGAAATTCCAGTGGGAGAATTACTACGACAACAGTAGTCATCTACAGTACAATTTTCATGAGCTATTTCTACACAGAACTCAAGTTATGACTAAAAACATTTCGTCCATTTACTGTAATAAAAACTCAGCTTTAGTTGCTGTTACAAAAAGGGTCTTTAAAAATAGTAAACGAAGTCCAAAAATTATGATTCCAGTGTCATTAGAACCGTATTTCATAATAACACATGATAGACTCAAGAAAATCAAGTTTTTGTCAAGTTACGATCTGGTTATAGCCAACTGAAGTTGGCTGTAATATCTGGACAGAACTGTTTTCAGCTTATTGTGTTCTAACGCACGTTTTATTGGTTCCGTTAACATGTCTAGTGATAAACAATGACCTTTATCATTCATTTTAACGAGTAAATCATCAAGTAATCAACAACATGTTCATTACAACATCCTACTACAACATTTCATTATGTAAAGTTTTATGTTTGAATCTTTTATGTTCAAGTTTCTAGTTCTTTAGTGTTTTTCAAAATATTCAACATCACAAGTCTTTTATCCACTATAAATAGAAGTAAATAAGAGTGTTGAAGGTGCTTACTACTAGCTTCAAGCTAGGGGAAGAACAACTATGAAGATTGAGTGGTTAAAAGCAAAGGGTTGAGGTCTTTCAAGATCCGAATGTTCCTAGCTTCGTTAACCACCTCCTTGCATCTTAATACAAGCTTGGAATGGATGATTGAGTGTTGAAGATGGTGGTGATGGGGCTGCTTGGTTTCAGCCGATTGGGGGAAAGAAGGGAGAAGAAGTGTGGTATAGGTGATAGTGAATGAGCTTCTAACTTTAATATCCATGCTTAGGGACTTGTCCATTAGGTAATGTGTTCACAAAGTACCATACAATATCCCTTTCATATCTAAGTAAGATCTTATCACATCTTGTAAGATTAAGTGGAGATCTTGGAATAGGCCATGTGAGCCGATTTTCTTTGCTAGGGGGAGGGGTCTAATTGTAAGTATGAACTAGTTAGTCACCTTGTAGTCCATAAGCAAGTGTATAGTTAAGTAGGTTAGTTACTAATTAATTTAGTGGGTGTTAAGGTGTTCGGGGATCATGACTAGTTCAGAAAAATAAAAACAATGCTTCTAGCATTATTGTGGTGTTCCGGGTAATATCCGGTTGTTCGGTTATATACCGGTTCGTTAAAGTGCTAAATTACACCTTTTTGTTATACTTTCGATTCCCGACACTTAGGGAAATATTCTGGATGTTAAAACATGAATTCTGCATAATATTTATGTTGTTAAAAGCTGATTAGAGCTGAATTTATTAAAATTCTGCACTTAAAGTGCATTTCGGGTGCTTTTTAGTGCTTATTTTTGCTTCCGAAATGTCTATATATTAGACCCTTGTATTAACTCTTGGGTTTTAATGTATTCTTGTCGTTGGACCTACACCTAGGCTCCAATTTTATTGTCTGTCTGCTTTCTGCAGAATTGTTGACACAATGTGTCTTACCGGTGAGTTTACTAGTATTTCTGACGCAACGCTCTCGTTAAAGCAATATTTTGTAGTATAAAACGTGCATGGATTCACTTGTTTAGCATGTGTTCAGACATTGCTGACAATTAAGCACATAATTGCAGTCATTAAATAATAATTAAAGTGTAACGCCCTAACACGTTTTAACCTAATTTAACGCAGCGGAAATGTATATCTAAAATTTCTTTCATGATATTCTTTCTTTCACTTAAATACATTAATCCCTTTCTATAATTTAATTAGAAACTAACATACATATATCGAATTACATGACCACATACACACCCACATACAATCCATGACTTGACTCGATCTTCAACCGCGTGCATTTCTTGATGAAACATCCATAACCCTGTACAACCTGCAGTCACCACATTCAATCTCATCATTAGTAACCGGTGACATAATACAAAAATATTAACACATGCATAATAAAGCGTCCACATATCATGCTTTCTCTTATACTAGCTCCTTCATCCATCCATTCGATCACTCGCATCGGATTGCAGAGTCAACCTTTACTTCCATTGTTAACCTGCCTATGCTTCACATTAATTCTCAATAGAAAAACGGTTAGTTTCATTAGCTTCCTTTCATATGGATGTGTCCTCAAATACGCATAACTCGTCTTATTCATTCAAGCAGATAATTAAATACCTCTCTCAAGCATGTATTCATTTTCTATTCACACCCGTACTTACAATTTACGTCCTACATATATAACTCCTTAATTTCATGTTTATGCATAATTCATTATATAAGTTCCCTTTCTTACCCAAACTTAATCGAATTTCTTTCTTAACCACTTCCGACCCATTTCAACTAAAACTTAACTTAGTAATAACATCGATACCTATCTTCTTATCTTACATTCAATAATTACCATATATCATAATTATATTACCAAACAAGAGGGTAAGTTCGGAGTTCACTTACATTATTTGACCCGTTATGAACAAGTCAATATATAAACATTATGAGAATCATTCCACTAATCATTTCAACCCATTTAGATGGTTTGGTTCATATTCGCTACACATCAATTTTAAAACCTTCTTCAAGTATAATTTCTTGCATCTAATCAATTTTAATCTACAACGGGAAATTGTGCGAATTCATATTATCATAAATATCATTCATAAACCTACTAGTAGAGTAAACGAAGTTCATAAGAACTTACTGGGGTCGTGCGCTCCTAATGCTTTCGCTTGACTTGATTCTCCTCCTTTCTTCGACCCTAAAGGGTGTATCACATTTGCATTTAGTTTTCACATTATACATCATTTACACGCATTCACATCATTCACTCTAACGTTCATTACTCATATTCATATTCCACGCCATTATTAGATCTTTTAAATCTAAAATTCTTCATATTCATACATAATCAATTCAGCTCAAGCATTTCATCGAACACCTTATGTGCATACTACTTATCTAGCGAAATGTACAAGTCTATTAAGCACATCTCTACAAAATCTTTTCTAAAGTCATGGCAAAACATCACCAACACATGAATTCTTCAAATATTCAGATTATTATAACATCATTATGCATATATATTAACCTTACTCATCAAACTATATCAAGAATTAACACATACATCATCATCACTAGTCATATCATCACAATTTCAAATGGGTTTTCTTATCAAACCATCAATATAGTCAAAATCAAGCACATTACAACTTCCTTATGTTGAAATTAACTAACATTCATGCTTAATTTCACAATACATCCATGGATTACACATAACCCATATCATTAAACATCACTAAAGCATAAAATTCAACTTACTTGATGTTGAGCACACTTAGAGGATTGTAAATCTGGATACATGCATCAATTTACACTTTAATTTCTCTTCTAATTTGGTGGATTAGTAGTATTTAGGGTTTTGTTCTTCCCACTTCTCCTAATGTCGAACACACACACACATACGTCTGATGTATGTGTTGTGTTTAGAGAATTTTAATTTTCATAATTCCACTTTCAACTTATGCACATTTGGTCCCTCAAGTATTAAGTTTTAAATATATATGGTTAAGCATCTATTTGCACACTTTAATGTCTTAACATAATTTCCTAGTTGATATTCATTTACGGGCTCACTTTTACCCCTCACGGTATATTTACCCGTTCCTTTATATTAACCGGGTTTAAATTACCAAACCCATTTTTGGGGTGTTACATAAAGTGTACGAAAATTACTGGTTTGTGCCAGTTGTCACAGTCTACCCCCGTTAAAAGAATTTCGTCCCGAAATTCAGTCTGAGCTAACTCTCGCAGGAGTCTTCTTGAATAGGTGGGGATACTTTTCTTTGAACTGGTCTTCACGTTCCCATGTGTACTCGGGTCCGTGCTTAGAGTTCCAACGTACTTTGACAAGTTTTACACTGCTCCTCCTGGTCTTGTTGACTTTCCAGTCGGTAACCTTAACTGGTTGTTCTGTAAATCGGAGGGCGTCATCAATATGCACTTCATCCACCGGGATGATTACGTTTTCTTGTGTTGGACTCTTCTTGAGATTGGATACATGAAACGTATCATGTACTCCATTATGTTCTTCTGGTAATTCCAACTTGTATGCCACGGTACCAATTCTTTCCAAGATTCTGAATGGTCCGATGTATCATGGATTCAGCTTTCCACGTTTTCCAAATCTTACTACGCCCTTCCAAGGTGAGACCATTAACAACACTTTGTCTCCCACCTCGAATTCTACTGGTTTTCTTTTCAGATCAGCGTAGCTCTTTTGTCGATCTCGAGCCGCCTTAATGCGCTCTCGGATCTGCGCAATCTTGTCGGTTGTCTCTTGTACGAGTTCAGGACCAACCATACGTTTATCTCCAACATCTGCCCAACATAAGGGCGATCGGCACTTGCGGCCATACAGAGCTTCGAACGGTGCGACTTTTATGCTCGTATGATAACTGTTATTGTAGGAAAACTCAACTAAAGGTAGATGAGTATCCCAGCTGCCGCCTAGATCCTTGACACATGCGCGAAGCATATCTTCTAACATTTGTATAGTCCGTTCGCTCTGGCCGTCTGTTTGTGGATGGAATACCGTGCTTAGATCTAACTGAGATCCAAAGGCTTCCTGAAAGGATTGCCAGATTCTTGAGACAAAGCGTCCATCTCTGTCTGAAATGATTGAGATAGGCACTCCATGACGTGCCACAATTTCCCTTAAGTATATCTCAGCAAGCTTTCCAGTGCTGTCTTTTTCTCGGATCGGTAGGAAGTGCGCAGACTTTGTTAACCGATCGACTATCACCCGTATCATATCATGCCCTCTCGGGGTCCTGGGTAATTTCGTTATGAAATCCATCGAGATTTACTCCCACTTCCACATGGGTATCTCTGGTTGTTGTAGTAGGCCGGAGGGTTTCTGATATTCAGCCTTAACCTTAGCACAGGTTAGGCATTTTCCAACATAAACAGCAACGTCGCTCTTGAGTCTCGACCACCAATAGTATTCTTTTAAGTCTTGATACATTTTGTCCGATCCTGGATGGATCGAGTATCTTGATTTATGTGCTTCATTATGGATGACTTCTCGAATGCCACCATAGAGTGGAACCTAAATACGCTTCTTGAAGTATAAGGCTCCCTCTTCGTTTGGCACCATGTATTTCAACATACCTCGTAGGTATTCAGCTTTACGGTTTTCCATCTTAAGGGCTTCTTGTTGTGCATCACGAATGCGTGTAGTGAGGTTCGTTCGTATGGTCATTTCCAATGCTCGAACCCTTAGGGTCTTAACCCTTTCTTTTCGGCTCAACGCGTCCGCTACAACGTTTGCCTTTCCGGGATGGTACTTAATCTCACAGTCATAATCGTTCAGCAGCTCGACCCAACGTCACTGTCGCATGTTTAGTTCTTTCTGATCAAATATGTGATGTAGGCTTTTGTGATCTGTGAAGATTGTACATCGAGTACCATATAGATAGTGTCGCCAGATCTTCAAGGCGAATACCACCGCACCTAGTTCCAAGTCATGCGTGGTGTAATTTCTTTCATGTACCTTTAATTGTCTTGAAGCGTATGCGATGACTTTCTGGTGTTGCATGAGCACGCAACCCAAACCTTGTCGTTAAGCGTTGCAGTATACCACGAAGTCTTCTGTGCCTTCGGGTAATGATAATATTGGTGCATCGCATAGCTTGTTTTTAAGTAGCTGAAAGGCTTCTTCCTGTTTGTAACCCCAGTCGTATTTCTTATCTTTTTGAGTAAGGGTCGTTAGCAGTTGAGCTATCTTTGAGAAATTCTCGATGAATCGCCGATAATAGCCCGCTAAGCCCAAAAATTGTCGAACTTCAGTTGGGGTCTTGGGAGCTTCCCAATTCTTTATTGCTTCTATCTTGGACGGGTCTACATGAATGCCCTTCTCATTCACAACGTGACCAAGAAATTGTACTTCGCGAATCCAGAATTCGCATTTCGAGAACTTTGCATAAAGCTTCTTTTTCTTCAGTAGTTCCAAGATGGTTCTGAGATGTTGCTCGTGCTCTTCTTTCGTTCGTGAGTAAATCAGGATATCATCGATAAATACAATCACGAATTTATCAAGATATGGTTTGCATACGCGGTTCATCAGATCCACAAAGACCGATGGTGCATTCGTCAGCCTGAATGGCATCACAAGAAATTCGTAGTGCCCATAGCGTGTTCTGAATGCAGTCTTTGGTACGCTTTCCTCTTGGATTCTCAGCTGATGGTATCCAGATCGAAGGTCAATCTTGGAATCGTAGCTTGATCCTTGCAGTTTATCAAATAAGTCATCAATCCTCGGTAGCGGGTACCGATTCTTGATAGTGAGCTTGTTCAGTTCCCTGTAATCGATACACATCCGCAGTGTTCCATCCTTCTTCTTCACGAATAATACTGGAGCTCCCCAGGGTGAGAAGCTTGGCCTTATGAATCCTTTATCCAACAACTCCTGGAGTTGTGTAGATAATTCTTGCATTTCGGACGGCGCAAGTCGATAGGGAGCCTTGGCCACAGGAGCGGCTCCTGGAACCAAGTCTATATGAAATTCGACTTGTCGTTGCGGAGGTAGTCTTGGCAGATCTTCGGGAAAAACATCAGGGAATTCCTTCACCACAGGAATGTCTTCGAGTTTTGGCTCCACAGCCTTCTTGTCTACCACGTGTGCTAGGAAGGCAACACATCCTTTTCGTAAGCACTTCTGTGCCTTCATACAACTGATGATTCGAAGAGGCGCGTCTCATTTTTCTCCATGCACGATGAGAGTTTCATCATTCGCCAGAGGGATGCGAATGATTTTCTCATGACATACAACTTCAGCTTTGTTCTTAGGCAGCCAGTCCATTCCGACCACTACATCGAAGCTACCCAATTGAATAGGTAAGAGGTCGATGCTAAATCTTCGTTCACCAAGTTCTAGTGTGCAGCCTCTAACAACTTCGCCCGATTCAACAAGTTTACCATTGGATAGTTCTATCGAATAAGGAATTTCTAATCTACTAGATTCTATTCCAAGCATGCATTTAAATTCCACAGACATGAAGCTATAATCGGCGCCAGTGTCAAATAATATGGATGCAAAGTGATTGTTAATGAGAAACGTACCGGTGACCACGTTAGGATCCTCGCGTGCGTTCTTTGCTCCAATCACAAATGCTCGAGCCTGAGCATTGTTTCCCTCTGGGCAGTCCTTCATGAAATGATCATTGCTTCCACATCTGAAGCATCCTTGATTCCGCCCCTCCCCGTTACCATTCTTGTTACCAGCACCATTACCATTCCGGTTCTTTCCTTTTCCCCAACAGTCTTCTGTTTGATGACCCAACCTACCACATTTGTCGCACCTTGGAATGCGACAAGCTCCTTCATGATGAAACTTACATTTTTGGCATTTAGGTATGGTGCCTTGGTAACCTTTGGTTGCAAGGGTTTTCGCCTCCTGAGGCGGGTTAGCGCCATGCTTCTTGTTGAAAGCCTTGTTGTTGCGAGTTGCTTGATTCAAACATGTATGCTTTCTCTTTTTGTCATCGGACGACTCAGCATGCGTCTCGGTCTTTTCTGTTGGGTTCAGTGACAACTTCTTCATACGAACACAATCTTCAGTCAGGCTGACAGCCAGAGTTACAGCCTCGGTGATCGTTTGAGGTTTGGCCGAAGTTACCCTGCCACGAAACTCTGGGGCCAGTCCCCAAATGTAGCGTTCAACGCGCTTGATCGTGGAACCTTCGAGTATAACCATTAATGTCAGCACCTTCCATAGTCAAGTGCCAGAACTCCGTTTCCAGTCTTTGGAGTTCAGCGCGAGAGCAATACTTCTCTCTCATTCTTTCCTTCAGTTCATCCCAAGTTAGGCCATAAGCGGCATCATCGCCTAAGGTTTGGGCTTGCAAGTTCCACCAAGTCAGAGCTTCATCGACAAACAGCCCAGTAGCAAAAGTGACTTGCTGATCCGCGGTACACTTGCTCATGCGGATAGTAGCTTCAGTCTTCTCCGTCCAGCGTACAAACGCTACTGCACCTCCTGTGCCGTCATAGTTCATCGGTTTGCAGTCGAGGAACTGCTTGAAAGTGCAGCCTGGAATTGATTCAACCAATTCACATGTAAGCAATCGAAGAAATAATGAAACAAAGACCGTTCATAAATTTCTCCATGCTTAGTACATTGTCTTAAGGTTACCTTGAGCTGCGTTTCCTCCAGACGAATCTCCATGCCCGTTAAGTCTAGCATTGGTTGGTCCTCCACTGTCTTGAGTACGGTTCGCCTCATACTGGGCGATAGCAGCGAAGATCCTTTCTTCCAGTAGAGCGTTCAGCTCTTCAGCAGTTCTTGGCAGTGGGGGAGGAGGAGGTTGATCATCATTGCGAGCATTCACAGCTTTCCTGGGTGCCATGTTCTGACAGAACAAAACACAACAGGGTTAAACATTTGTTTGATATCGTTATACTAGACAGTAGTAGTATATATATTCACAGGTATATACCACATAAGTGACATCAAACAACTATTACTCTAGCAGAGTACTTAGTAGGCTTACACTGAGGGAATCTACACGTGACAAGACTTGCTGTGGTTTCTGTGCACTGAATCCCATAATTATGTATGCATCCATAATTACGTAACTCCTTGCACAGTCCGCACAGTTCGTTTCATCCTTGTATTTCTTCCTTCAGATGGGCCATCGCTTTCAGATAAAGTCACGTATACTTGTGACATTCTACTTCTAGTATATGCTAATTATCACACATAATTGCAGGTAGTTTCTAGTCAACGACAAGTGCTACTCAAGTGCACTCTAAGTCTCGTATTGTCTTTTCTAGACTCATGTAGACATTTCAGGTAGTGGATATCGTGGGACGTTTTATGCAATGAAAACTCTTTGAAAAATTGTTTTCGTGAAAGGATCCTAGAGATTGTAGACTAGACTCGAGAAGGAATCCTGGTTCACTACAATCGCAGCTCTGATACCAATCTGTCACACCCCTTTCTGCGGCGGAAGCACGAGGTGTGATCATGAAAGGTTCTCATTGCATACGAAAGGTAAACATACTACATGCTCAAAAATAACTTCAAACATTACATTACTGAAAACATAAGTCAAGTGTTTACAACACTAGATAGCATATTGTCTTAAAAGTTACAGCTTTATTTAATGATAAACATAGCGACATCCACGAGCATGAGTAAGACCATGCGCACATCCATCCTAGTTACCTGAAATACATGTGAGTTTTGGAAAAACGTCAACATAATGTTGGTGTGAATTCATGCAGTTTTTGTATTTCACGTTTGTATACTTTGTATGAAAACATAGTTTGTGTCATGTATAAATCAAGTTTTCATATATAAATCAAGTATTCATGTGTACACCACGTACTCATGTATAATTCAAGTTTTCTTGAGTACCCACGTACTTCAAGTATAAATCAAGTTTTCTTGAGTACCCCACGTACTTCAAGTATAAATCAAGTTTTAGTATGGTATGTGTTGATGCAACAAACACAAGACCAACGGTGGTAGCTGGACTGGCTAGGCAGAATGGTTGAAGGGTTCAACTTTGCCTAACGCAGGTCGTGGGGTCCCCCCACGTTTGCGAGACGTGGAAGGAGGTTTACTAGTTTATTGTTGTTCTTTGCTATGGATCCTTCTCTGAATTGTATTCAGATTCGGAAGTGGAAGCAAAGGGAATGTGTGTGTTGGATGTGAAAGGGAATGACTTGTGTGAAACAAGCATTCGACGTGAATGACCAGAGATTAAAGAATCAGAGCTGGTCAGGAGATGATGTCTGAAGTAAATGAAGTGTCATTTTATAAGAGAAGGCATCTCCCGAAGTGGAATGGTTTGGACTAGTAACCTCGCTTGCAGTGGAGGGTTTCCCCTTTCGGGGGTTGAAGGCTTTTGACCCCCGGATAATAGTGTGCATTGGCAGACCTGCTTTGCTTTTGCGGCTGTGGGTTGGTGAAGCGATCTTCAGATGTGACCGGCTACTGTTTCTATATTGCTTTTCCCAACTCACAGCTTTTCAACCATTGAACCGTTTAACCTTTTGAGCGTTTACATATTTAATCATTTTATTTAGTCTTGAGCTACCCCCGTCATCAGCCCCCCAAGTCAGAGGTTTTTGGGTGATGAGCTAAAGACTTCTGACTTTTATGTACGTATTTTATTGCCTGAAGGTTTCGAGGGTTCGTTGCTTGAAGGCTTGAAAGGTTGAAGGCAGTTAATGTTTTGAATTTGAAATTCAAATAACTGACAGTTGATTTGATTGATGTATGGCAGTTGATAGGGTGGCGGTTTTCGCAGGAGTTACTGTTTTGCCATTATTACCCCTATTGTAGGCTTATATTTATTTTGTATTTCCAAACTTATCCATTTGTTTCATAATCTTTTCCAAGTTTCTACCATTTTCTCTCCTTCTCTAAGGTTAGTTCCGGTTTCCTTTTCATCTTGCATTCTTCATTTTCCGTTCAAAAAATGGGTGCTCGTAAGGACTTAGCAAAATCTTTTTCTCGGTTAACACAAGAGGAGATAGATTTATTTTGTATGGAATATGGTATTGATAGGAAGTTTAACCCCACTGCCCCTGCTTGTGATGTTCCCGTTGATAAACCACCTTCTGGTTCGATTGCCCTTTATTGTAGTCATTTTGAGTTCTCAAACCTTCGATATCCCTTTTCGTTTTTTGTTTTGAACTTGTTGGAGTATTATAGGGTTTCTTTTGGGTAAGTTCATCCAAAGGGGATGGCTAGGGTTTTGCATTTTGAGGTTTTATGTCGTGCTCTTGGGTATGATCCTTCTCTTTTACTATTTCGCCGGTTTTTTCGCTTGGCTAAGAATGGCGATTGGTTTACTTTCGAAATATCCAAAGTTGATACCTGCCTTATTTCGTCGATGGTTACTACCCTTGGGGCTTGGAAGGACCGCTTTTTCTGGGTTTCCGATGCTATTCTCCCATTTAAAATGGTGTGGAGGAAACCGGATGCCGTCCTCAATGATCCGGAACCTTCCGAGTCTGATTTGAATGATGTTTTTCTTAATGCCATCCGGGAGTGCCCTTCTAGGGTTCGTCCCTTTCCTGAGCACTTACTAGTTCTGTTAGGGGTTAGTAAAATTTGGGGGAATGTTGATCGGGATCCGGTTCTTATGAGGAGTGGCATGGGTATGCATTTTCCTTTTTTGCCTTCTTTATGCTTTTCTTAACTTATGACTTATATGTTGTTTGCTTTTTGCAGTCATGTCTGCTTTGGATTTTATTAAGAGCGAGGATACTTCTGATGTTGTTTTTGAGGATGCTCCGTCTGTTCCTGGCGAGACTGTTGTGGTTAGAACTGCTGATCAAAGGTTTGAGGGCTCAGGTTACATTAGTGCCGCTACTGCCAAGGGTTTTTCTAAGACCAATGTCCCCAAGTCTTCAACTCGTCGATCTTCTCGTCGGTTGTTGAAGGCTGGTCCTCAATCCACTTCTACTGAACCGGTGGATTTGAGTGATGACATTGAAGTTTCGGAGGATCAAGGTGTTGAAGCGGGTGCTGAG
Organism: Helianthus tuberosus; assembly: GCA_030545235.1. Lineage (NCBI taxonomy): Eukaryota > Viridiplantae > Streptophyta > Magnoliopsida > Asterales > Asteraceae > Helianthus > Helianthus tuberosus. Next base: position 142,782,788 of record CM060410.1, on the reverse strand, counting down.
AAGGATAAGGAATTGGTTGTTCATGGTAAAAAGGTTTCCAGCAAGAAGGTTGTTGCCACTCCTGTTCAGGAATCTTCGGGCAGGGACGTTGAAGGGTTGGATCCAGAAGGGATTTATGTGCCTTCTTGGTCGGTGAAAAATGATGACAGTTTCAAAGATGCTGCTGTTTGTGAGGATGTTCTGAGTCACATTGCTCCTCCCTCAGTGCACGAGACTATTGCTGGCATGGATGATGACCTGATGTTGTCCCGTATGATTTAGAGTACTTGCAACCTTGCTGCCATGCTTCCTCAAGGCATTGCCCGTTTTCAGCAAAGGATGCAGGAGTATGAATAATTTTCCAAGAAGAAGGAAAAAATGAAATCCTCCATGGCCGGGATGAAAAAGGAGATAACTGGCTTTGCCGAGAAGGAAGCGGCGTGGGACAAGAGGGTTAGTGATTTGAAAAGGATGCATGAGATTGAGATGGGTGATTTGAAAAAGAGCTTCGAGGCTGATAGGTTGAAACTTAGGGCTGACCGAGAAGCTTTGTTTGTTCAGCAACAAGCTTTTGGTAAGGAGAAGGAGAGGTTGAAGGCTTCAGTTGCTCAGGCTACTGTGGATAACCAATGGCTTATTGAGCAGGGTTTCCATCAAGTGGTTACCTATCTGCTGCACTCTAAAGAGTTTAACTCTGCCCTTGGTGATGTTTATACTAAGCTACTCAATTTAGGAAAACACCAAGGTCTTATTGCAGGTTATAAGCTCCATGAGTCCGGTCATTCTTTGGAGAAGTCACCTCTGTTTCGGCCCGAGGCTTCTGATGTTTTTAAAGGCTCTGTTGAGCAAATGGAGAAGCTAACTTATCCTTACATCCATCAAGTTTCTGGTTGCTTTGGTAAGCCTCTTCCTGAGTTGCAGGGTTTGAAGCCGGAGGGCTTAAATTAGAAGGTCTGTGCTGAAATCCTGGGATCTCTTTCAAGGAAGAGGTCTTATTCGGGTGATAGTGACGATACCCTTTCAGGTCAGCCGGATGTTCCTAAGGATGCAAGCTTGGAGGCTTCAGTGGTTGGTGGTGATGGAGGTGTGAAGACTAAAAAGTTGAAGAAAACAAAGAAGGCCAAGGGCGAAGGTTCTGGAGTTTCCAAATCTGTTGACGCTTGATTCGTAGCTTTCTTAGCACTGAAAACAATTTATGTTTTGTAATGTTAACTTGAACAATATTAGGTTATTAGGAACCCTTAAGGTTCCTGTTGGTTGTGTTTTAAGGCCTTTGTGGCCGTTGGAACAGTAGTTTAAGCTTGCAAGTTACTAGGACTTGCTTCTAACTTATGTTTGAAAGTCTTTTTTGGGCTTTCTTTTATATGATGTTATGTTTTAACTATTTTCCTTTTATTATGATTTTATGCTTGTGCCTCTTTGGTCAAGGCAGTCCATTTGGTTTTTAACCGTCCAAGCCTTTTGGCTGTCTATCAATAAGTTGAAGCCTTTAAGGTTTCGAGGTATTGCCCGGGTGGCTTGAAGCCTTGAAGACTTCTTGGTTTTGCGTCCTGGCTTGGTTTGTACCTTTGTGATTTTTGTCCAATTGACTTTGTTCTTTTTGGATTTGCTTTGTTCTTTTGTAACTGTCTTTGTCGAGTTTGTGCTGCCCTTATGTTTTTTATACCTAAAAGGGTTCAGTGCTGCAGACACTTAGCCTTGGCATTTTTAACAAGAAGGGATGGCACCTATCCTTTTAATTATTTCTTTTGGTTGTTTAGCCTTTTTGTAAACTATATTTCTAAAGCTTATGGAGCACTTGGTGTAGGCTGCTTATACCCGTCTATGAGACAATTTTGTTTTTTCTTAACAAGTCTCATGGAGTTGTATTGATTTAGGAACTCACCCCTTATATAGGCTCATTCAACCCTTGAACCTATTGAGCGATGTGGCCTGGGAGCTCATCCCCTTACATGGCCCTTGCCATGGAGTTTTTTGCTAGGTTCTCAACCTGATTTTGGGATAGAAAGACAAGTTTGATAAAAACAACTTCATTCATTAAAGCAATCCTTGCTTTTTACAAAAGGTATTCATAATCTTGCTTGAAATACATTTTGATACAAACCAAACTTTCCGTTTAAACATGGAACCTTTTAAGTGTTTTGCCGTTCCAATGTCTTGGAAGCTTTTTTCCTTCTGAATCAGCCAGCTTGTAGGATCCACCTTTGTGTGCTTCAAGGATGGTGTATGGGCCCTCCCATTTTGGGCCAAGCTTTCCTTGATTTTCTTTCTTGCTGGCTTCGTTGTTTCTGAGGACTAGGTCTCCTGGCTTGAGGCGTTCGTTTTTTACTTTTTTGTTGTAGTAAGCTTCCATTTGTTGCTTGTATTTGGCTTCTTGAATTGCGGCTTGATCTCTTGCTTCCTCTAGGAGTTGTAAATTCAACATGGTCTCTTTTTGGTTTGTTTCGGGATCCATGTTGACAGTTCTTTGGGTTACAACTCCTATTTCGGCAGGGATCACAGCTTCAGATCCAAATACCAAGCTGTAAGGTGTTTTCTTATGGCTTGTTTTTTCTGTTGTTCTAATTGCCCATAGGACACTAGGCAATTCTTCAAGCCAGTTGTTTTCGTATCTTCCCAATCTTGTCTTTATGCCTTCCACTATGCTTCTATTTGTTCTCTCAACCTGCCCGTTTGATTGCGGATAAGCCACTGAGCTGAAAACCTGATCGATTTTGTATTCTTTGCACCAAACGCTGAAAGGCTTCTCAGCAAATTGCCTTCCGTTGTCGGTGACAAGTACTCCTGGCAATCCATAATGGCAAATGATGTTTTCCCAGACAAAGTCAATGACTTGCTTTCCTGTGATCTTGGCCAGTGGCTTGACCTCGGGCCACTTGGTGAAATAGTCTACCGCCACCAGTAGGAATTTCACTCCCGCTTTGTTTGGGGGAAATGGACCAACAATGTCCATTCCCCACTTATGGAATGGCCAAGCCGAGGTTATTGGGACTAGATCATGCTTGGGACTTTTTGGGATTGGTGCGTGGATCTGGCAGGCATCACATTTCTTCAATTCTTCGGCTGTGTCGCGATGCATTGAAGGCCAGAAATATCCGAGGTTCATGAGCTTTGCAACTACCGACCTAGCTCCAAAGTGAGCTCCACACACTCCTTCATGAATTTCCTTGATCAAATACTTACTTTGCTCGGGACCGACACATCTTAGCAAGGGAGCAAGGTAACCTTTTTTGTAAAGGGTTTCTCCTTGCAGTATGTATTGCCTTGCCTTGATTTCCACCCTTTTAGCTTCCACTTGATCATTGGGTAATTCACCATTTTTGAGGAACTTTCTTATGGGAGTCATCCAATTTGGTTCTTCTTCGGTAACCACATCTTGAACCTCCAATTCATTAATGGATGGGACCTTCAACACTTCTACCAGTACCTTCTTGGTGAGGTGGGCAAAGGTGAGAGATGCAAGCTTACTTAAGGCATCGGCCTTTTTGTTTTGAGATCTGGGGATCTGTTTGATGTTGCATGCTTGGAAGGTACTCATCAGTTCCTTGGACTTTTCTCTATATTTTTTCATGTTGGGCTCTTTAGCTATGTAGCTGTCATTCACTTGGCTTAAGACTAGCAACGAATCCGTGAACACTTCAAGCTTTTCCACCTTCATTTCTTTGGCCAGCCTTAGGCCGGCTATTAGTGCTTCGTATTCAGCCTCGTTATTGGTGGTCTGGAAATCAAAACGAAGAGCATATGTGAATTCCAAACCTTTCGGGTTGATCAAAATTAATCCAGTCCCTGACCCTTCAACGCTTGAAGCCCCGTCGGTAAAAAGCTTCCAGGCTTCAGGGTTGGAAGGTTCAGTGGTGGCAGTGTTTACTTCAGTGACTGTTTGGTTTGGGACTTCCACAATGAAATCGGCCAAGACTTGAGCCTTGATAGCTTTCCTTGGGACATAGGTGATGTTATGTTCACCTAGTTCTATGGCCCATTTGGCTAGTCGTCCCGAGTTTTCAGGTTTTTCAAGCACACTCTTAATAGGTTGGTCGGTGACCACTTGTATGGGGTGTGCTTGGAAATACCTTCGAAGCCTTCTAGCTGTTTGAACTAAGGCTAAGGCAAGTTTTTCAAGGGGAGGATATTTCGTTTCAGCTAATTTTAAAGTTTTGCTGAAAAAATAAACGGGTACCTGGGCCTTGTCTCGCTCAATGGTGAGGACTGCACTGATGGCCTCGTCCGTGATTGAGAGGTACACCGATATTAACTCCCCGGTTTTTGGTGCTGCAATGTCTGGTAGAGAAGCTAAATGTTGCTTCATCTGGTTGAAAGCTTCTTCAGCTTCTTCAGTCCATTTGAAATATTTCTTATCTGAGCAATTCTTGAGCGTTTTGTAGAAGGGCAGAGATCTTTCGGCTAACTTTGAGGTAAAACGCTTCAAGGCTGCAAGCTTCCCGTTCAAGCTTTCAACCTCCTTTTTGGTCTTTGGTGGCTTGGTTTCAAGGACGGCTTTCACTTTGTTAGGGTTGGCTCTGATGCTTTGCTTTCCAACAATGTGGCCCAAGAATTTTCCTTCCTCGAATCCAAATGAACACTTTTCCGGATTAAGCTTCATGTTAACCTTTCGGAGGTTCTTGAAAGTTTCTTAAATATCATCGAGCATTTGATATTCCGTCTTGCTTTTAATAACCAAGTCATCGACATATGCCTCCATGTTTTTGCCAATTTGGCTTTCGAAAGCTTTGTCAACGAGCCGTTGATAGGTTGCTCCTGCATTCTTGAGGCCGAAAGGCATCTTTTGATAGCAGAAGATCCCTTTGTCCGTGTGAAAGGCTGTTTTTTCCTCATCTTCTTCCTTCATGAGGATTTGGTGATAACCTTTGTATGCATCAAGAAAGCATTTGAACGGGTATCCGGTGAGGGAGTCAACTTTGAGATCAATTTCTGGTAGTGGATAGCAATCCTTAGGACAAGCTTTATTAAGATCCTTGAAGTCTATGCACATTCTCCAAGAGTTGTCTGGTTTCTTGACCATAACCGGGTTTGCAACCCATGACTGGTACTTGACTTCTCGGAGAATGCCGGCTGACACAAGCTTTTCAACCTCTTGGCAGGCTGCCAGACTTCTCTCTGGTGCCAAGCTTCTTTTCTTCTAGACCACAGGCTTGACCTCTGGTGGTATTCTCAACTCATGCTCGGCAATGTCCCGGGGGATCCCGGTCATATCTTCAGGACGCCAAGCAAATACATCGTTGTAGTGTGTTAGCAATTTTTCAAGGTATGAAAGGGTCTCTTGAGAAAGGTCTGGGTTGACTCTTATTCCTTGTTCAGGGTATTTAGGGTTTATGACCAACCTTTGCCTGTCTTCTTCATTGTTTGAACTTTCACCTTCAACCATGTAGGCTTCCTGAGAGGGTTGAAGGGTTGCTATGCCTCTTTCGGTGGGAAATTTGACTGTGCCATGGCCAACAGATACCGCCATGTAAAATGCACATTGTCCTGGTCTTCCGATGATCACATCATAGCTTGAGGGGATGTTGATAACCACAAAGGTGAGTGGTTAGGTTCTTTCTTTTAAACCTTCACTGAAACGAACATTAAGTGTCAGTTGCCCTAAAGGCTTGAGGGGTATGTCAGCGATGCCTTTTATGGAGGTTCCAGAGGGTTGAAGCCTTGAACGTTCTTCGTTGCTCAATTGGTTGAAGAATTTTTCGAACATGATTTCAGTGGCTGCCCCCGTGTCTATGTATGCCTTGTATGTTTGCAACGTTCCCACGGTAGCTTCTACCACGAGAGGGCTGGGGAGAGGGTTATTCTCCGTAGGGGGGAAACAGACACACTGAAGCTCCCAAGCTTCCAACCTCTGCCTCTTGTGAGGGACCTTTCCATCGAAACCTACCATATTGACTTCCTTCCCCTTTCCTTCAGCCATTTTGTCCCGGGCTCCCTTTACCAAATGAGCGAGTTCTCCGGACTTAACAGCTTCTTCTATTCTTTTCTTGAGTTGGAAGCAATCATTGGTGTGGTGACCTTTTTCTTCATGAAACTCGCAGTATTGGGTGGAGTTCTCGTTTTTCCTGCTTTTGGGGAGAGGTCTAGGAGGTCGAAAGTTTTGTTTAACTTCTTCTGTTGCAAGGATTTCTTGAGGGGTCTTTGTGAGGGGTGTGAAACTTATGCCTTTTTCTCTGCTTGAAAGGTTCCGACCTTCAGACCTTCAAGGTTCTGAACCCTTTGACCGTCTGTCGTAGGAGTTGAAGTTCCCTCTTTTTCTGGCCGGACTGTTGCTTCTCCAGCCGGACCCTCTTTTTCTTTGTTCCTTAATGTCTACTGCCTCCTCTCCCCGGATGTGGGCTTCAGCCCTTTCAAGAGCTTCTTCTAAGGTCTTGGGTAGAGATTTGTTGAAATCCCTTGTAAGGTACTTAGAGGTGATGGCATTCATGAAGCCAGCCACCCTCATTTTCTCATCAGCCCCTACATAAGTCAGACCTTCCTTCTTGTACCGTTCAATGAAAGCACGGAGACTTTCATCATCACGTTGTTTTATTTGAAAGATCACTGTTGCGTCTTTGACATATCGCCTTTGCTGGGAGAAATTGGCCAGGAAACCCCTGCTGAGATCGTCAAAGCTTCGAACGCTTTGAGCAGGTAAATCGTTGAACCAGATCCTGGCGGATCCAACAAGAGTTTGCATGAACATTAGGCAACACTCAGCGTTGGACCATTTCTCTATCCGAGCTGCACCGGTGAAGATCTGAAGATGGTCCTCAGGATCTTCAGTCCCATCATATGTCCTGATGTGGGTTGGCATTTTGATCTTTGACTGGAAATCATAATCGGCTATCTGCCTTGAAAAGCATGAAAGGTTACTTGGCTTGTATGGTTTAGCCAAGTCTTCTTCAGTCCTTGCATCCACATTACTGCTATTGCCGTTGTTTCCCTGAGTGGCAAGCACTTGATTGATGAAGTGTTGCCATGGGAAGTTGGCCATCATCTGGGTCATCATGCCGGGAATGGGGTTGAAGCCTTGAAGGCTTCCTGGGGCGACTGAACAGTTCATTCCGAGGGGAGCGCTCATAGCAGCACTTCGTGCCAAAGGAAGCACTGACAGAGCTTGTTCCCATGTAGTTGTTGTGGATGTTGGAAAGCTTGTTACTGGGGACCGTAGGAGCTGGTCAAGAGTCAGCTCATGCCCCAAAGGAGCACCACTAGTAATTGGTTGGGTAGAGAAGATAGGATGCACCGTAGGATTTTTCATAGTGGACAGATAAGGGTGATGGTTGGGAGGATCACTGGGACCAGCCTCATTCCTAGTTGTAAAACGAGGGGGAGGTGGTCCAGGAGACAAAGTTGGTTCTGGCTCGTCATAATCTAGACGGATTCTCACCCCCTTTTCCCTTTCTCTAACCACGTGCTGGTTGAGGAGAGACCTCAACTCCAGGAAATTGTTGGCAACCCCCTCGGGGGTAAGTTCAACACGTGTCGGGGTGTCAGAGACACCGACATTGGGGGAAGGAGCTCCGGATCTAGACGGAGTTGGTGTGTTGAAATTGAGGAACTCGGGTGTGCTCCCCGGAGTTGAGAAGGAAGTTGGTATAGCCAAATGAGCTTGACTACTACCCGGAGTAGAAGTGTTTGGGATCTGATTTACTTCTCCCGGGGATCCACTTTCAGACATGGTGGTTTTAAATGAAGAGAGCTACACTACTAGGTCTTTTTTGAGAAGAAATACTGGCGTAGCCCCACGGTGGGCGCCAACTTGTTGATGCAACAAACACAAGACCAACGGTGGTAGCTGGACTGGCTAGGCAGAATGGTTGAAGGGTTCAACTTTGCCTAACGCAGGTCGTTGGGTCCCCCCACGTTTGCGAGACGTGGAAGGAGGTTTACTAGTTTATTGTTGTTCTTTGCTATGGATCCTTCTCTGAATTGTATTCAGATTCGGAAGTGGAAGCAAAGGGAATGTGTGTGTTGGATGTGAAAGGGAATGACTTGTGTGAAACAAGCATTCGACGTGAATGACCAGAGATTAAAGAATCAGAGCTGGTCAGGAGATGATGTCTGAAGTAAATGAAGTGTCATTTTATAAGAGAAGGCATCTCCCGAAGTGGAATGGATTGGACTAGTAACCTCGCTTGCAGTGGAGGGTTTCCCCTTTCGGGAGTTGAAGGCTTTTGACCCCCGGATAATAGTGTGCATTGGCAGACCTGCTTTGCTTTTGCGGCTGTGGGTTGGTGAAGCGATCTTCAGATGTGACCGGCTACTGTTTCTATATTGCTTTTCCCAACTCACAGCTTTTCAACCATTGAACCGTTTAACCTTTTGAGCGTTTACATATTTAATCATTTTATTTAGTCTTGAGCTACCCCCGTCATCAGTATGAATTTATGTAAATAAAGTATTCCTGTAAGTATCAGGATTGTTAATGGGTTTCAAGGCCATTAACATGTGACACGACATAGGAAGTCACCAAACCTTAGGCATTTTTCTAGTGGCATATTCTGAGACACAAAAGCACTACTCGGTACTCGTCCTCACCAAGAGTGTGGCTGCCCGACACCCGTTAGATCTAACCTTTTGTTCTGCGGTCTAGGTATATTGTTGATTAATGGTGCTTATGTACCCTATTCGTGACACGATTTCTCGTATCATTTCTCATAACGCATCATACTTGGTACTCGTCCTCACCAAGCGCGCTTCTTGTATTCTTACATCTCGTCACACTTGGTACTCGTTCTCACCAAGTGCGCCTCTTGTTATCATACCATTTCTAAACATAGTAATATTTGTAACATGTATTTCACCCCCGAAGTTATAAAACTGAAAACAGTTAAAAGAAAAGGGGGAGCATGAACTCACAACTTTGCGTTCCTTGCGTCGTAAACTTCACCGGATTTGCTTAATTAACATCGTGACCTATACGTGTTTTCTTAACGTTAGTCACTAGACTTGTATCGTTCAAGTACAAGTCACTGTCTTTTATGTATATGTTTTCTTGTGTTAAAAATAACTCATATTTTTAACTAAGTGTCTTACTTATATTATTTCCTCAAAAATAAGTATAAGTATCTTGTGTTTTGCACTTTGCACCCGAATTATGTATCATGTATTTTGTATGTGTATTTTTTTTACAAAAATTATGGCGAGGTTTATATTCGAAAAGCATAGTTTAGAACACACTAGCAAACATTTGTCTAGAAAATATTTACTAAGTGTTAGGATTTTCAGAAAATTTCGCCATAGTCTCCTTTGTAAGTGGAGGTGTCCATGCTAAGTAGCATATCATTTTCTTTAACATATAACACGTTAGATCGTTCTCAAATAATAACCTGACATTCTGACATGCAAGATACCACTTTTGTCGTTTCAGTTTTAATATATAAAATTGGACTGTTTTCGGACATTTTAATAAATTGGTTATCTTATTCCAAAAATTCCCAATTTTTTACAGAATGTCTTATACGAATTATATATTATTGTGTAAAAATGTCGGGGTCTAGTTCATTACCAATATTTTATAAAAATTTGTTTCCCGGACTGCAATCAGATTTGTCGCTTTCTGATTGTAGTTTACGGATTAATTCGTCTAAAATTCATCGTAAGTCCGATTTACGAAATTCCAGTGGGAGAATTACTAAGACAACAGTAGTCATCTACAGTACAATTTTCATGAGCTATTTCTACACAGAACTCAAGTTATGACTAAAAACATTTCGTCTATTTACTGTAATAAAAACTCAGCTTTAGTTGCTGTTACAAAAAGGGTCTTTAAAAATAGTAAACGAAGTCCAAAAATTATGATTCCAGTGCCATTAGAACCGTATTTCATAATAACACGTTATAAACTCAAGAAAATCCATTTTTTGTCAAGTTACGATCTGGTTACAGCAAACTAAAGTTGGCTGTAATATCTGGACAGAACTGTTTTCAGCTTATTGTGTTCTAACGCACGTTTTATTAGTTCCGTTAACATGTCTAGTGATAAACAATGACCTTTATCATTCATTTTAACGAGTAAATCATCAAGTAATCAACAACATGTTCATTACAACATCCTACTACAACATTTCATTATGTAAAGTTTTATGTTTGAATCTTTTATGTTCAAGTTTCTAGTTCTTTAGTGTTCTTCAAAATATTCAACATCACAAGTCTTTTATCCACTAAAAATAGAAGTAAATAAGAGTGTTGATGGTGCTTACTACTAGCTTCAAGCTAGGGGAAGAACAACTATGAAGATTGAGTGGTTAAAAGCAAACGGTTGAGGTCTTTCAAGATCCGAATGTTCCTAGCTTCGTTAACCACCTCCTTGCATCTTAATACAAGCTTGGAATGGATGATTGAGTGTTGAAGATGGTGGTGATGGGGCTGCTTGGTTTCAGCCGATTGGGGGAAAGAAGGGAGAAGAAGTGTGGTGTAGGTGATAGTGAATGAGCTTCTAACTTTAATATCCATGCTTAGGGACTTGTCCATTAGGTAATGTGTTCACAAAGTACCATACAATATCCCTTTCATATCTAAGTAAGATCTTATCACATCTTGTAAGATTAAGTGGAGATCTTGGAATAGGCCATGTGAGCCGATTTTCTTTGCTAGGGGGAGGGGTCTAATTGTAAGTATGAACTAGTTAGTCACCTTGTAGTCCATAAGCAAGTGTATAGTTAAGTAGGTTAGTTACTAATTAATTTAGTGGGTGTTAAGGTGTTCGGGGATCATGACTAGTTCAGAAAAATAAAAACAATGCTTCTAGCATTATTTTGGTGTTCCGGGTAATATCCGGTTGTTCGGTTATATACCGGTTCGTTAAAGTGCTAAATTACACCTTTTAGTGTCTTTTAAGTATCTTTTTGTAATACTTTCGATTCCCGACACTTAGGGAAATATTTTGGATGTTAAAACATTAATTCTGCATAGTATTTATGTTGTTAAAAGCTGATTAGAGCTGAATTTATTAAAATTCTGCACTTAAAGTGCGTTTCGGGTGCTTTTTAGTGCTTATTTTTGCTTCCGAAATGTCTATATATTAGACCCTTGTATTAACTCTTGGGTTTTAATGTATTCTTGTCGTTGGACCTACACCTAGGCTCCAATTTTATTGTCTGTCTGCTTTCTGCAGAATTGTTGACACAATGTGTCTTACCGGTGAGTTTACTAGTATTTCTGACGCAACGCTCTCGTTAAAGCAATATTTTGTAGTATAAAACGTGCATGAATTCACTTGTTTAGCATGTGTTCAGACATTGCTGACAATTAAGCACATAATTGCAGTCATTAAATAATAATTAAAGTGTACGGAAATTACCGGTTTGTGCCAGTTGTCACACTAATATGCAAAGGGAACATGAAAACATGTGTTAAACAAGAATGTAAACATAGGTTTTGTGTTGTAATAATAAAAGAAGTATTGTAAGGACTAAACAAGTCTCGTATTCTAATAATCAAGTGCTTGCATGTATGGAACGTTTAAGAATTGCGAATGCACGATAATGGTTTACGAGTTACACTTATGTTTATGAGGATTACGAATCATGTATCAACGAATGCACGTATTACTGTATAAACAACAAATATTTTTTCGCAAAAGATTAATTTCATTATAATCAAAGCCTCGGATTTACAAGGTTTCGAAACGAAATACGATTACAAGGAATACAAGTTTCCAAAAATAGAATTACAAGATAACTTTCTAATCAAGGAAAGTTACGACAAAGTGGAGCGTTACAATAATTCTCTTGGTATTAATGTTGTTTTAATTAATGAAACACAGTTCACTGAGATATATTGATATTGTGTCTTAGCAATTAACAATTAATATATGCTTACCTGTCGTTAGGCCTGTAAATGAACCGAACGAACACGCACATTGGCATGTGCGTGTTCATTCATTTAACTTTAACCGAACAAGAACACGAACATATAATCGAACACATTTTTTGTTCATGTTCGTTCATTAAGAAATCAGGCATGTTCATGTTCGTTTATGTTCGTTCATTTAAAACCTAAATGAACAGTTCACGAACAAAAAACGAACACAAACGAACATAAACAAAAAAAATTAACTGAACATATTTGAATAAACATAAACAAACATAAATTAACATGATTGAACAAACATAAACAAACACAAATGAACGTAATTGAACAAATATAAACAAACATAATTTAAAATTAGTGAACACAAGCAAACAAGTTTAATATATTACAGTTCATCCGAAACACATCTAAATTAGGGTTCATAGATACTAAAATTAAGTAGTTTTTATATAAATATTAAGTGATCAGTTACGCTATAAGAACATTTTTAAAATTTCATTTTTTATTACTAGAAAACTAAATTACTGGATATATTTATATAATTAGTTAGAAAACCTAATATTTATATAAATATAACTATTTATATATTTACTAAAATTTAAGCGAACATAAACAAACATAAATGAACGAATGTTCATGAACATAAACGAATGAACACAAAGTGTGTTCATGTCCGTTCATTTAATTAAACGAACAAAAAATTTTGTTTGTGTTCGTTCGTTTATTAAATGAACTAACATAAACAAACTTCCCCTCGAACAAGTTCACGAATAGTTCATGAACGTTCGGTTCGTTTACATGCCTACCTGTCGTCTAACATGTTAGAGGTTCATCATGTTGTGTTTTATTTCCTATACTATGATCAAACTTTAAAAAAAACAACACTGTCTTCAACAAAGCATATTGGATACATGTATATGCAGGATTTAATTACAATGTAGCTTTAACACATCAATCCTTAAAACAATATCAATATTAATAACACTGTCTTGACGCTATGTTTTATCAGTTTCTAGTTTATTCACATTGTGTTTTATCATAGTGTTGTGTTTTACTACACTTGAAGTTGGATATTGGATGTGTTTCATAGTAGTGTTGCACTAAAACACAATGTGATGAACCAGATGAAATACGAATTGAATGTGCCTTAAAAGAAGATGATGGATTGCGAATGGAATGATAAACATGGTATCAATCGTGCTTATATTTCAATCCAAATTTGTTATCTTGATCCATGATTCTAGCTATTTTTTGTATGAAAGAGGGTTTTCTATAATTGGTTTTAGAGAGAGAGGGAAAATCGCGAGATTGTAGGGGCGTGTGATATTTATGACAGTTATTTGATTGATTTAAAACATGTAAAACAAACAGACTACCCCTAACCTATTATGACAATTAATTAATGGCATACAAATATTACAAAAATGCTACTGACTTGATCTCAACCATTAAACACATCCATCGGATGACTCAGATCGCTTCCTAAACTTTGTAGGAAAAACACATTTTGCGCAGGACCCTACTATACATATATAGGGTCAGGATTTAGAGAAAACGGTGAAAAGTGTGAGAACGGTGAGAACGCTTATGGGTCGTCTGATCAAAACAATCCATGGACTAGATTGCGTGGTGGCGTTTTTGTAAATAACATTAATTTTATTATGTGGTGCGCGCTTCATTAAGGGTAAAAGGGTCTTTTACCGCTCATATTCAAAACTCCATCAAATGATAACACGTCATTAAAAAAAATGCCATTAAAAACAAAACGCCAAAAATTAGTGATAAAACGCGTTGGATATTACAGGAAGATGAAACAACACAGTAACTGAATTTCGGTTATTAACATTTATTAGAAGAAACTCTCTCCTAAATTACGCGCCAAAAACATCATTATATAAACGAGGTAAAACATAGCTTCCATAATCACTTCAATCTATCCATTTCTGTAAAAAAAACATATTTAACCAAAAACGCCAACTTAACCCAAACGCCAAAATGGCAACAATCGTTTCGTGGAGATACACTCTGGCAATCAGGCGATTCGTCCTCTGTTTTGACAACAGAAGGAGGGTGTATGTTAAGACGGCCAGGGCAATTTTGAAGATGGAAGGAGAGATACAGGGGGGAATCTTATCCCTTGGCATCGCTCTAGACAACGAATGCCATGAAACACATATGCTTATGAAAGCATTAACCAGGAAATTTGGACCAATCAAAGCAGATGTGAAGCCGGACCCTGTCATGACATCATGGCGTTTTGATGATGAAATAGACATGGTGACTGTTACATACGACAGCGGAGAGCAAGAAGTCTACTGGCTAGCAAACATCATGACAAAGCAGCGTCTTGGTTTCATGGAAGAATTGCATAAAGCCACTTGTACCAACACAGAAATAGACTTAAAATTGGAGTTAATGCAAGACATGTTCAAGTGGAGGCTTCAGAATCTTCAGGAAAAAGAAGCTGATGAAGGTGAAGGTGATGACATGGATGAAGATCCAGATGAAGACTCCGACGAGGAAGAAGATGACGCAAGTGATGGATACTTTTCGGATAAAGTACATTCTGATGAAGGCTTTTAATTTTTTTCCTCTTTTTTTTTCTTCTGTGTAATCTTCTTTTTTTAAGATAATTAAATGATATATTTCTCTTTTTATTAGCAAAACGCCAAAAAATACTAAAAATGGTTATTCCTTACAAAAAAACGCCAAAAATAACAAAAAATATTTTTCCTGCTTAATATTTTATTTACTCCGTTATTGTATTTTGCCATCTTGGTCTGCATAACGCCATTTAAAAAAACGCCAAAGTTAGAAGATGGGACGTCTATCACCTATAAAACTAATAAAAGCTGATCAACACAGTAAATACAAAAACAGTAACTGAAAAGACAGTTACTTTATTACTATCATTTATTACAATAAAAAAGTCCTGCCTAAACTACGCGCCAAAAAAAACTCGTATAAGAGAGGGGTCTATACATAATGAAATTGATCACACCCAGAAAACACAAACGCCATATCCTCTAGAAACCAGTCACTTTAAAACGCCAAAAAATGTTTGTTAAAAAACCACAGATGGCAAAGCTTTCACTGAATGGATTCTTCTTCTGAGAGGGTTATCTCAATAATATTTTGCTGAATGAGATGGACAAATATTCAAGAAAGAGACTGATGACAGTGATATGCCATCATGTGAGCTTTGTTCTTGATGAATATAGGCATGGAATAAAGGGATAACACAAGTGCAAAATGCTATTTTGGACTCCATTATTACAAATAGCATCAAGCAAGAGTTGATCTTTAATGACATGCCACCAAACAAGAATATCACACCAAAAAACAGGATGCCACTAAGCAGCTTCGTCTAAAAAAGACGGGGTTTATATAGGAAAGTTGGCATCTAGCTAAGATATTCAAAAGGTTCAAAACGCCAAAACAAATTCAAGAAGAAGGAGCTGATGACAGTGAAGATTCGGAAGAGAAATTAGATTACCATTTTTAATTTTTTTTCCTTTTCATTTTATATTGTTTTGTTATCAAGTTATCTGTTGTTTTGTTATCTAATTCTCTACAAATAAAATATATTATTATATAAAACGCCAAAAACTACAAACACCAAAACGCTAGTAGTGTGAAAACTATGAGAACGAGTGATGGCAAAGCAACTAGTCAAATGTATTAAACGCCAAAAAAAACATTAAACGCCAAAAAAAAACATTTGGTCTTATTGTTAACTTATGAAAATATTAATGACTCGTAGTGTATATTATACAAAACGCCAAAAAAATTGACCAAAATACGTTGTAACGCCAAAAAATTATCTATGTGACACAAAAACAATTAATTCAACGCCAAAAAGTTTAATAACTACAATTAACGCCAAAAAAATCTTAGACGCCAGAAAATGTTATAGCGCGTTAGGAAAATAAAAGAAGATTGAAAAGACAAAAAAACCCCTCGGACCCTGATCATGTCCTGCGCCACGTGTTAGGTCAGGAAGCGTTCTCACCGTTCTCATACTTTTGAGCGTTTTCTCCTTATCCCGTTCCTATGTATGTATGTATGTATGTATGTATGTATGTATGTATGTATGTATGTATGTATGTATTCATTTAGTTTATTTATTATTGAAGCTTAATTTTGCATCGGGATACACTCGCCTCCGAACCGGGAAAAACCCTTGCCTAGGGCCGAAGCCGTGAACACTCGTCCGAAGGCACGAGAGTGTGGTGAGGTAAAACCCGCTTAGTTCAAGGATCGAACTAGCGATCGCCGCCTACTCGTCTAGTCTCCCATCATCACTAGGTGCTGCAAAAAAGAATGGGGAAAACAATAATCAAACCTAAGTCCCTTAGAACATCAAGTCTCTTCCTTACCACTCCACTACCACCTGATTGGCAATTTTACACGGTATTTACTACATATACATTTTGAAGTTGAGGGAATAGTGCCAGGCTGCTTGCCTGGCACTTCCCTATTGGACCAACTCATTTTTAATTTAATTTTATTCCCAAATTAAAATTACGATTACGTCCTTCGTTTAAAAATACATTTTTGCCCATAGTTCAAAATAAAATTATAATTTTACCCCTAGCTCAAAATTACGATTTTGCCTTCAGTTCAAAAACCCATTTTTTACTTTATTCCCAGTTTAAAATTATGGCTGGCACGTCCCTATTGGACCAACTAATTTTTAATTTAATTTTATTCCCAGTTTAAAATTACGGTTTCGTCCTTCGTTTAAAATTACGTTTTTACCCCCAGTTCAAAATAAAATTATAATTTTGCCCCTAACTCAAAATTACGATTTTGCCCTCAGTTCAAAAACCCATTTTTTACTTTATTCCCAATTTAAAATTACGGTTTCGCCCTCCGTTTAAAATTACATTTTTACCCCCCAGTTTAAAATTAAATTATGTTTTTGCCCCTAGCTCAAAATTACGTTTTTGCCCACAGGTCAAAATAAAATTATGTTTTTCCCCTAACTCCAAATTATGATTTTTGCCCCAGTTCAAAATATTATTACGACTTTGCCCTCTGTTCAAACTTATGATTTTGTTCTCATTTCCAAAATTACGATTTCTCCCGAGTTAAAAATTGTGCTCTTGCCATCATTTTTCCTTTTTTTTTTTTACAAAACTATAGTAGTGTTTTATTTTGCTTGGTTGACTCAATGTAACTTTTATTGTGTCAAGCACTTGTCTAACACTCGCTCATTGGTCCTGACAAATTAGTATTTTACCCCCAACTCAAAATTACAGACATGTCATCGTTTTAATTTTTTTTTAGCAAAACTATGGTAGTGTTTTGGTTTAATTGGTTGTCTCGATGTATTTTTTTAGATCGTGTTATAAGTAGTATGTACAAGTTAACTAAATACATGCATACATGTTATGAAACTAAGAAATATTCAATTTAACGCCTCGCAACGCGGGCAGGCATAAGTGTAATATTTATTCGTCCATGCATGCCTGGTACATGCTCATTTGTCCTGAAAACTTACAATTTTGCTCCCAGTTTAAAATTATAGTATTTTCATCGTTTTAATTTTTTTTTAGTAAAAGTATGGTAGTGTTTCTGTTTTAATTGGTTGACTCAATGTAATCTTTTTTAGATCGTGTTATGAGTAGTATGTACAAGTAACCGAAATAAAGACATACATGTTATGCGACAGAAATATTCGGCTTATTGCCCTGCAACACGGGCGAGACAAAAACTAGTTACATCTTACAAAATCTATTTATGCGTTGTCTGAGTTGTTAACAAAATAAATAAATAATAATAATAATAATAAAAATAAAAATAATAATAATAATAATAATAATAATAATAATAATAATAATAATAATTAGATATTATATAAAGTGGCATTAGGATTTAGGAATCTACCTTTTACGATTCTAAGATGATATTATTCACTTTTATTAATATAAAAATACAAAACATAAAACAATATAAACTGACTACCGACTCTGTAATGGACTAATGGTGTAGCATTTTAGTTTGTAATCTTTCTTTTTCTTGAAAAAGAAGACGATTACTATTAAACACAAAAAAACATCCTAAGCAGAACCTTTACCTTAATCATGACAGTTTTTAGTGGTGTTTATGCCGTTTTATTATAGAACATGTTATTCGATGGAATATGGCAAACATACCCAATTAGTATACTTTATAATACCTGTGTAGACCAGGCATAGTTTGTTTTTAATAGTGAAATCCGTATAAACTAGATGTCGTTTGTTTTTAATAAAATGGGTAAACTAGTGATTACCTATTCCTCTGGAATAAACTTGTTCCAAAGAAGGTTGGGATTATGCCGTGGCGTGCGTTATCGGAGAAGTTACCAACCCGGGTCGCTTTGGCTACACGAGGAGTCAGCATCACGGGTACCCGGTGCCTGCTATGCGGTGACTATGAAGAAACTAGTGATCATCTCTTCGTGTCATGTCAGTTTACTCAATCGGTTTGGTTGATCATCTCGCAATGGTGTAGAGCACCTCCCTTAATCGCATTCAGCTTGAAGGACGTTTTGGATGCCTGTAACTCGGTAAGCGGCTCCAAGATAAAAAAGATGGTATATAATGCTATTACTCAGGTAGTTATCTGTAGTTATCTGGTGTATTTGGAGGATGCGGAATGACGTCTTATTTGGCCAGGCGTCCCCTGATATTACGAGGGTTGTAGAAGAATCGAAATCAATGGCTTATTACTGGATTAAAAATCGCTCGGGTTCGTCTCATTGGTCTTGGAATGAATGGCGGAATTTTAATGTAACAATATAGGTGGTGTGGTTTTGTTTTAACTGGTTGGCGTTTTTCTATGTATTGTAAATTTGGGGTCTAGTACCTTGCTAGTTGAATAATAATATTTTGTTGGCCGTTCAAAAAATAAAATAAAATGGGTAAACATAACGTGAATTTTTAAGCATTTCTTTATGAAAGAACTTTATGATATAATACAAATTATCTCATTATATGTATTCAAACTCGATAAATATTTCTTGATAATCTCTTTATTATATCTCTAGGGAAAGGTTCCGTAACATGCTTTTAACCAAATACACATGCTTTACAACTCAAAGGTGTAGCTTAATTGCTGTCTTTTGACCATTACATAACCTCATCGGTATTGGATGCTACCATTAAATACTTCAAAGTATTTGGCATTTTTATATAGTTTGTGAAGAAATAAGTTTACACGCACACATAGGGACACCTTTTTTTATTAAACAAGCAATTAATTGGATTCTAAATTTCGGATTAAATATTTTTATTTTATCAAAAGGGTAGTGCTCTTGTAGTACCATAATGACTTTCTCTCACTGTGTTCCCGAGTTAAGTTAAGGAGTGAAAAGAAAAAATTCTCTCATTTTTTTTTCCTCTCCTTTTCTTTCCAAATTGGAAAGATTAATTTTAGGCAAAAAATCTCTCATTTTCTCTTCTTTTCTATCCTTTAATGAAACTATGAAACACAACTAAAAATTATTTCATTCCAAATCCTTTCTTTTCTCTCATTTAACGAAACTCGGGAATATAGCGTAAGGGAAGTAGCAAGTTGTAGTCTCATTTGTGATAAAATGTTATGTGCAAGCTAGGGATTATACCACAGTGGGTTTTCAGGCGATGAGTTTCCTCTGGAATTCGTGATTGGCCGGGTAATCAGCGTTGTCTGCGATCATGAACGTGGGTAGCATTTTGCCAATTGATGTACCCGGGTGACCGAACTTTGTTGTACTTTAAAGGAAAAGTATTGTTTTTATTTTGGTTTTTTTATTAAACTAGTTGATTTTTCACCCGCGCGTTGCGGCGGGGATCCGATGTCTACAAAACGTGTGCTGGCAACGGCAAGCAGATACCGAATATCAAAGCATATATAAAAATGACGTACTAACGATAGTCACTCCGTCCTAAAAAAGTGATTTTAAATAATCTAATATATAATAGTTGGACCCACACGTCCTACATGTTGGAAATTCGGTTGTTTTCAGTTCAGTTATAGGGTACTAACACGTTAAAATATGGATGAACTCGGTACTGGTAACGGACCCGAAAGTACCGATCCCAAAAGTCATCGAAATTAGGTACCGGCACCGAAAATGCTCGATACGATACGGTATGGTATTTGAAGGTATAAATAAATACATGTATAGTGCCAGACCGGGGTCGAACCGAAAGTAACTATTCTGATAACGCCAAAAGATAGGTACCAAATTGGTACCGAAAATGATTTGGTATAGTAAATTTGGTACTAATATGTGATGCGTGTAAAGTGTCGTATAGTTTTTAATGTATATTTTAAGCCCTTTAACACTTTTTAGCCAAGTTTTAAATTTATAAAACACGATATTTACTAACACTAAACACACATATGGGCAAGTGCACCCATCGTGAGCGTAGTATAGTGTTGGTAAGATACCAAGGTCGTCGAAGGACAGAAGAGCTTTTAATACCGGTTTATCCTCAACGTCTAATCAAATCAAAAGTTTAGAAAAAAGTTTTTAAACAAGAAAAATAAAACTAACTAAAATGCTGAAAAGTAAAATAAAATAAAAACAGATAGACAAGATGAATCACTTGGATCCGACTCGTATTTAGTGTAACCTTTGATTATTTCGGCACTTTTGCACTTTTGCACTTTTTAAGAGATTATCTTAGTTATTGTAGTAGGCCCCTTTTCTGAAGGTGACATTACCCTCAACCCAGTAGTTTGAGTCAGTAAGGATACAATCCTAAAGGGTTGGATTATTGAAAGATAATTAATTAAGTTATTAATGCATATTGTGGTAGACCCCTCTTCTAGAGGTGACGTTACCCTCGGCTAAGTAGTCTGAGTGAGCAGGGATACAGTCCTAAGTAGCCAGGTTAAAGTATTAATAGTAGTTTACATATGAGGGAATCAAGGAGTTCGGACCCCCGCCATCCAATACCAATGGGTATTGAAGGAGGTCCTACTAAAGTTGACCCAGGTCCTTGCAGGATCTATACACTGAACAAGGCAAGACTCTTACCAAACCGTTCCCTTAACCCCCGACCAGGTAGCCAACATACCTCCATATAGATCGTGGAGATATGAATGGTGAAAATCTTTTATTTTATATAGACAGTAAAATAATGCCAAGACACCACAGACAAACGATAAGGAAGACTCACCTTCAACATAAGAAACTAGTTATTAAAGTCATTAATACAGAACCAAATAAAAAGTGCGAAAAGATTAAAAATAAAAAGTATTACACTAAACACTTGTCTTCACCAAGTGATGTAAGAGACTTAGGCAAACATGGCCTTTGATTGTCAAGAACTCTTACGATCAATCTTGGATCCCGAGACTACTCACACACTCTATGATGGATGATGGATGATGGTGGTGGATGATGGTGTGTGGTGGTGGAGTGTGGAGTGTGGGTGAAGTGTGAGAGAGGTGGTTTGCAAGTGAGCCAAGCACCCCTATTTATACCCTGCACAGAAGCTCGGACACGGCCCTGTGTCCATTGGGCACGACCCCGTGTCCACCCATCTTCCCTTTCTTCATTAATTGCAGTTTGTCTGTATTAGTTGACCACGCCTCCGTGTCCACTGGGCACGACCCCGTGTGTAGAAGCGTATCTGTACTATCAAGATTTTCCTAGATTCTGCGAATCTTAGAGTTGACCAGGGCCCCGTGTCCGCTGGACACGCCCCCGTGATGGGTGATAGAAGCTTCTACAACTTTGTCTTTTCTGCAGACACTTGGGCACGCCCCCGTGCTCAGTGAGCACGGGGCGCGTTTAGCCTTCTGTTTTCTTGTTTTTGCTTTGGAGGATGCTGTCGAGGGGTCAAGCACGCCACGTTTATTCCTTTTCTTGTATTTATGTTGGATTTGCCTGCATTTTTGCTTCTTTTGTTTATTTAAGCTCTTTTAACCCTGAAAATACAAAAGGAAGACAAAAACACACTTTTTCCAACATTAGTACTAAAAAGGGTTAGTTTTATGCCTCATTTGATGTATTTTATATGTTGCATTTTGTGCACATCAAATACCCACACACTTGAATCTTTGCTTGTCCTCAAGCAAAACTCTTTATTTTGTGGCTTACACTCCCAAATGGAATGGGTAGAAGAGAAGGTTTTTGGGCTTGTCATAGAGTGTCGGGATTCCAAGATTCTTTATTTAGGTTTTATTTTTATTTTATTTACAATCCTATTTGTCATGATTTATTTAAAACATTACATCAGATAAATTACTTATTAGGGCATAACATGCCTCTTTAAAATTCCATTTATATACAAGTTCACATACCTTACGGGGGGTTACTCAACACTCGGCCGAAGATGTATTTTTATGAAACACTTGAGAGCGACATGGAACTTACTTCTACCATATGCTTGCCAAGCAATCAATCCTCCTCCTTTTTAACTATAAACCTTTGTAAATATCAAGAGGACTTTTGGGGAAGGGTTAGGCTTGGGTTAAAGGTAGGTGGTTTGGTTAGTGGTTAGTAGAAAAGGGCGAAAGGCGTAAAAAGCTTCGGTTTTCGTAAGACTTTTTATTTTTATGACTTTTTATTTTGATGAAGCAATTTTTCAAACAAAGTTCTTTTTGACAAACTTGTTTGTTTATTTCTTTTGGCTTCATCATCATTTTTTTTTCATACGAGAAACCGAGCTTTGTTACTAAAATAAAGGGTTTAAAATGAAAAATGGTTTTGGTGGGTAAAATGGTGTTTGTTTTGGGTTAGGAAATGAAAAGGTTTAGGCTCAAAGGGGCTAACTAGGGGGATTTTGGGTAGGTGGTAAAAAAAAAAGAAAAAAAATGGTGTAAAAATAAAAAGGGTTAGTCTTAATGCCTCTATCATTTACTTACTTGGGTTTAAGTTGGTAAGGACCGAGAATGTATTGTCGTGGCAAGTTCTAGAGTCGTAAGAACCAAGCGGCTATTCACACAAGAAACGAAGAATGGGCATTTAGTTTAAATATGTGTATTTGTACGCTCAATAGAGGCTCTAAACTCACTTTTTGTGGGAATGAGTTTTTGTGTGATCAAGTATATATAATCAAATTTTAAGTAGATTTGTCATGCCGTTTCATAATTTTCTTATGTTGGTTCTTTTTATCACGACGCTATCGGTTGTAAATTTGTAAAAATATCACATTTTTAGAACTTGTAATTCCCAAATTAAACCAAGACAAGTAAAAAATTGAATTTTTTTTGAAAAAAATTGGGGTGTTTAGAGTTCCAATAGAGTTTTGTGTAAGGCTTGTAATTAGGACTTGCAAAATTCAAGGTTTTAGCATCCCCCCACACTTAAATTACACATTGTCCTCAATGTGTCCCAAAAATAAGTTTTTAGGTTGATTGAATGTGTAAAAATATGTGAAAAAGAAAAATTTTATGTTACTGGGCGTCTGGACACGGCCCCGTGGTGTCCAGGCACGGCCCCGTGTTCAGATTGCCAGTAACAGAAAATAAAATAGAGTAACAGAAGGCTGGATACGGGGGCGTGTTCAGTGAGCACGCCCCGTGTCCAGGTACCTGAACTGGGCATTTTTCTGCAAATGGTTGAGCACGGGGCGTGTTGGATTAGCACGGCCCCGTGCTGAACTTGCTGTAATGAAGAAAAATCATCGGGTGGCCCTGTTTTTGTGCATGGGGTGTTGGTATAAGTTTCCCTTGGTATCCTTCACCATCCCGAGTGTGTTTTATTCCTGAAAATTAAAACTAAACTAGAAAACATAAAAGATAATCTAAACTAAACTAAGGATAGTTTCGTGGAATGCCTTCGTGGTGCGCCACATTTATAAAGGTCCTTGGTTAGACCCAAAGCCAGTCATATGTTACCCAAGTGGGATGTCTTTCATCCCATGTTGCACCGTCGGAGAGCATCATCTAAACTTGAGTCTTTGACCGTCATGTAATTGACCGGGTCATCGTCTTCTACTCTCTTGCCAACTCCAAACTTCATTTCCTTGTCCCCAACCCTTAATGTTAGTGTCCCACCATTCATGTCTACTACTGCGTGGGCCGTGGCTAGGAATGGCCTACCTAAGATGAGTGGTACTTCGGTATCTTCTTCCATATCTAGTATGACAAAGTCGGCCGGAAAGACAAATTCGCCGACTTTAACCAATAGGTTTTCAGCGACACCTTGTGGATATTTGACCGACCTATCAGTGAGTTGTATGCTCATTTTCATAGGGCTTGTTTTCCCTAGGCCGAGTCAGTCGAACATTGATGCGGGCATGAGGTTGATGCTAGCCCCGAGGTCGGCTAGTGCATTGCGAATGGGAGATTCCTCAATCGAATAAGGGATTGTGAAGCTTCCAGTATCAATCTTCTTTTGCGGGAGTTTGTTGAGTAGCAAGGCGGAGCATTCTTCACTTAAATTAACTAATTGCAATGATTCGATTTTCCTTTTGTGAGTGAGGAAGTCCCTAATAAATTTTGTATACTTAGGCATTTGGGTTAGGACTTCAACAAATGGAATATTGACATGCAATTGTTTTAGTAAATTTACGAATTGTGAATTGCTCATCGGTCTTTTGGCGAATTAACCGACCGGGGTATGGAACAGGAGGATTCTTGTGGGGCTCTTGATTTGGTTTAGGAGCCGCTTCTTGTTCGGCCGTCGGTGGGGCCGCGGTTTGACTAGATCTGCTCTTTTCAATTGGGGGTAGCGGAGCCTCCTCGGGACCCACGGTGCGGTTTCTTAATGTAATGAGATGTACTTGTGCCTTTGGGTTGGTTTCGGTATTGCTGGGTAATACGCCTTGTGGTCTCTCAGACATATTTTGAGCTTGTTGATTTATTTGTTTTTCAATGTTTTGAATACTAGCTAGTTGATTTCTAAAATTCGATTCCAGTTGTTGAAATCGATCCGAGTTTTTCTTTTTGGAGTCGGAGATGAGGTGAGATACAGTATCTTCAAGCCTCTCTCATCCCCCTTGTTGTTGTTGAGAGAGATTTTGCGACTCGTTTCTTGGTTGTTGAAAGTTTATTCGTTGGTTTAGATTTTGTTGGTTACTACTATTGTCGGGTTCTCTCCAACCAAGGTTAGGGTGGTTACACCATCCTTGGTTGTAGGTACCCGTTGGAGGACCCGACGGCCTAGGTCTATTATCAATGTAGTTTACCGATTCCGTTTCATTATTCATTTCTTTCATACAACTCCAATTTTCATGTGTCCCACCACACCCCTGCAAGCCATAACCGAAGCCGTTTTTGCCATTTCTAACTTTTTGATTTTTGAAGAAAGGGCTTCGATTTGGGCTTGCAAAGAAGTGCTCTCATCAACCTTATGGGCGCCCGGGGCAATAGATTTGTTTCCTCGGGGAGTGTGCCACTGAAAATTGGTTTGAGCAATTTCCTCAATTTGATTATAAATTCCATTTGGGCGACGATTACCTAAGAGTCCCCCGGATATAGAGTCAAGTGTTTGTCTTATATATGGCAACAATCCATTGTAGAAAGTGGAAACTTGTTGCCATACTGCAAGACCATGATGAGGACACTTTCTCAGTAGCTCCTTGAACCTTTCCCAAGTTTCATATAAGGATTCCCCGTCCTCTTGTGAATATGTATTAATTTCAGTCATTAATTTAGCCGTTTTAGCAGGAGGGAAATACTTATATAAAAACTTTTGGGCCACTTCATCCCAGGTGTTTACCGAGCCAACTGGGAGGGTATTAAGCCAAGCTTTACCTCAGTCTTTTAGTGAAAATGGAAACATTCGAAGGCGGATGGCGTCCTTTGATGCTCCATTTATCCGAAAGGTATCACATATTTCTAAGAAATTAGTAATATGTAGATGGGGATCGTCGTCCACAAGCCCATGGAAGGTTGCGGAGTTTTGAAGCATTTGTATCAAATGCGGCCGAAGTTTGAAGTTGTTGGCTTCGACATTCGGTGCATTGATAGCGGCACCGAGATTTCCTACGGTGGGCCGTAGGTAATCCATGAGGGTACGTTGGTCCGCCATTGGAAGTGGGTCCCCCGAAACTTTCTCTTGGTTTTTAGCTTTAAGTCTTTTTCTGAGAAAGCGTTCGGGTTCTTCTAGAGGTTCGTTTATGTCTCTACTAGAACTGGAGCTCATACACTATGTAGAAAGTTCAGATGTGGCGCCTGGGTTCCAAGTCCTGCAATAAAAACAGAAAAGAACGTTGGTCAGAAGGTCCACCACGGCCCCGTGCTCAGGTGAACACGGCCCGTGGTCGGAGATACAGTAGTTGTTTTCTGGATCCCTGTTACTGGGGAGCTCGACACGGCCCCGTGCTGCACCGACACGGACCCGTGCTCAACTCCCTATAACTCGGAAAATAAAACTGCCAGTAACATGCTGAGAACGGCCCCGTGTCCGACCAGGCACGGCCCGTGCTGAGTTCTGCAGAAGCTGAAAAATTAAGAAAAATCCTAAAAAAAATATAAAAATAAGAAAAAATGATTAGGCCATTGATTCCTAACTATCTTAAAATCCTTGTGTCCCCGGCAGCGGCGCCAAAAACTTGATGCGTGTAAAGTGTCGTATAGTTTTTAATGTATATTTTAAGCCCTTTAACACTTTTTAGCCAAGTTTTAAATTTATAAAACACGATATTTACTAACACTAAACACACATATGGGCAAGTGCACCCATCGTGAGCGTAGTATAGTGTTGGTAAGATACAGAGGCCCTCCAAGGACACAAGAGCTTTTAATACCGGTTTATCCTCAACGTCTAATCAAATCAAAAGTTTAGAAAAAGGTTTTTAAACAAGAAAAATAAAACTAACTAAAATGCTGAAATATAAAATAAAATAAAAACAGATAGACAAGATGAATCACTTGGATCTGACTCGTATTTAGTGTAACCTTTGATTATTTCTGCACTTTTTAAGAGATTATCTTAGTTATTGTAGTAGGCCCCTCTTCTAAAGGTGACGTTACCCTCAACCCAGTAGTTTGAGTCAGCAAGGATACAATCCTAAAGGGTTGGATTATTGAAAGATAATTAATTAAGGTATTAATGCATATTGTGGTAGCCCCTCTTCTGGAGGTGACGTTACCCTCGGCTAAGTAGTCCGAGTTAGCAGGGATACAGTCCTAAGTAGCCGGGTTAAAGTATTAATAGTAGTTTACATATGAGGGGATCAAGGAGTTCGGACCCCCGCCATCCATTACCAGTGGGTATTGAAGGAGGTCCTACTAAAGTTGACCTAGGTCCTTGCAGGATCTATACACTGAACAAGGAAAGACTTTTACCAAACCGTTCCCTTAACCCCGACCAGGTAGCTAACATACCTCCATATAGACCGTGGAGATATGAATGGTGGAAATCTTTTATTTTATATAGACAGTAAAATAATGCCAAGACACCACGGACAAACGATAATGAAGACTCACATTCAACATAAGAAACTAGTTATTAAAGTCATTAATACAGAACCAAATAAAAAGTGCGAAAAGATTAAAAATAAAAAGTATTACAATAAACACTTGTCTTCACCAAGTGATGTAAGAGACTTTGGCAAACATGGCCTTTGATTGTCAAGAACTCTTACGATCAATCTTGGATCCCGAGACTACTCACACACTCTATGATGGATGATGGTGGTGGATGATGGTGTGTGGTGGTGGTGGAGTGTGGGTGAAGTGTGAGAGAGGTGGTTTTCCAAGGGACGAAAAGATTAAAAATAAAAAGTATTACAATAAACACTTGTCTTCACCAAGTGATGTAAGAGACTTAGGCAAACATGGCCTTTGATTGTCAAGAACTCTTACGATCAATCTTGGATCCCGAGACTACTCACACACTCTATGATGGATGATGGTGGTGGATGATGGTGTGTGGTGGTGGTGGAGTGTGGGTGAAGTGTGAGAGAGGTGGTTTGCAAGTGAGCCAAGCACCCCTATTTATAGCCTGCACAGAAGCTCGGACACGGCCCCGTGTCCACCCATCTTCTCTTTCTTCATTAATTGCAGTTTGTCTGTATTAGTTGACCACGGCCCCGAGTCCGCTAGACACGCCCCCGTGGTGGGTGATAGAAGCTTCTACAACTCTTTCTTTTCTGCAGACACTTGGGCACGCCCCCGTGCTTAGTAAGCATGGGGCGTGTTCAGCCTTCTGTTTTCTTGTTTTTGCTTTGGAGGATGCTGTCGAGGGGTCAGGCACGCCACGTTTATTCCTTTCTTGTATTTATGCTGGATTTGGCCGAATTTTTGCTTCTTTTGTTCATTTAAGCTCTTTTAACCCTGAAAATACAAAAGGAAGACAAAAGCACACTTTTTCCAACATTAGTACTAAAAAAGGGTTAGTTTTATGCCACATTTGATGTATTTTATATGTTGCATTTTGTGCACATCAATATGATACCGGTTTGATTACAGGATTTGATACCATTTGCTCATCAATAATCTAAATATCCAAGTTAATTTTATATACTACAATTCATTCATTACAGAAAAAGACAAAAAGAAAGAAAAATTTTTGTTGTGTATATAAAACCTCATTTAAACGAAATACAATTTACTTACCACGTGTTTGAAAAGTAATCTAAACGGTGCAATTACATGCGTTGCTACGTGGCATGAGCTCAAAGGTGATGCTAGAGATGAGCTTGGTAACAACCGATACCAAAAATACCGATACCGAAAATCCTTAAATGTGGGTACCGATACCGGTATCGAATATACCTAGTACGGTATGGTACCGGTATTTGAGGGTAAAAACCGGTAAATACGGGTACCGTACCGGATCAGTACTGAAAATGTCAAAAGTCGGTACCGAAATCTGTAGGTGATGTTACTATTCATTGGGTTCTAATTTTAATATATAGGTAATTTAGTAAATTCGATACTGGTACCGGTACCCAGTACCATTTACTCATTTGTATGTGACATTACTATTCATTGGGTTCTAATTTTAATAAGGTCTACCTATTTGCACACCAACATGGTTATTTACACACCAAACCCTACCTTTACCTACGCTGCGTATAGATCTATACGCAGCGTATAGGGTTACCTCTATACGATACGTATAGAGCTACACTCAACGTATATAAACCATGGATTTCAGAGCCTTATCAGCAATCATTGCACATAAAACAAGGGTTATATACGCTGCGTATAGGTCTATACACAGCGTATATAAACCATTAGATTTTTTTGGGTCATTTTGGTAGGTTTGAGGGATCATTTTTTCACAAAGTTTAAATACGTTGTGTATAGTGTCACACCCCCAAAAATACCCCAAGCAGAAAGCCCTGCGAGGCGTGTGACGTACCAAGATCTAGCCACCAATCATATTGAACTCTTATAGGATTTTTAATAAAGCTTTCATTCATTAAGATAAAGTATTACAAAACATTATTTATAACTCGTTGTGTTCAGCGGAAGCATAATACAAAGTTTAATCAAAACAAAAGTGTATGTAACCAACTAATCTTGCTTCAAGTTTCCATGTATCTCGACCCATGACCACTCCAGCATCCTAGACAGCAAGTTCCATATCCACACATATTTATAACCTGCGAGCATGCACACAAGTGTATCAGACAACGCTGGTGAGTTCACGATTTTATGAAAACATTTGGTTACTAAGTGTTTAATCCAGTTTAATAACAATTCCGAAAGTAATGTTGATAATAACTCGATACCGTACAAGATGGCTCCAAATGATTTTTGCCCTTTCCCCGCCCCTATCAAAGCAATGGGCATGACTGGGTTATTAGTTCACACTCGTCCTCTCAGGTACGGGGTGAGGGTGCCAAACCTAGATAGCGCTACCAACTAATACCCCATTACCTCTCAGGTAACAAACAAGATGGGACTTAATAGTGATAGGAGTGAGTGTATTATCCGACATTCTAGCGTTTACCCAAAAGACTTATTTCTCTCAGGAATACCCACTGATTTACCCAAAGACTTATTCCTCTCAGGAATACCCATTTGACTGTCCCACTCACCGGGACGCATGCTCAAGAGAAGTGAACTCACCTTGGGTTTGCTTGGTAAGACTAGTTACTTGTTTAGCAGTTGGACAAATACGTCCTAACATAGTTTACTGACAACAATCAGCTTCTTAATCTCATCGTACACATCATGCCATACATAACTCACGTAATGTACACACAACATCATGCAATTGCAAAAATTAATCATACCAAACAGTCAGTAGCATAAATCAAAGTATTACAATGTTAACAGTGTGCGAGTCTACGGCCCATTACAAGGTTGTGTGATTGGGTTAGACTTGTGCGACTCATACACAGGCTGTTGTGTGATACCTCTTTTTGGGCTAGACATAAGGCGGCCCGATAATTTACCCGAAGCCTAAATCAGCTTGTGCGATTGTCTATCACATGTGCGATTGGTTTCTAATTGTGCGACCTGCCAAATTGGGTTTGTGCGATTCAACAACTCAGGCCCATTAAAATGTTGTGCTATTTGTTCGTGTCTGTGGGCCACTAGTTGTTGTGCGGCCCAACTAACAACACATGCCCGTGTGCTCGTGAGGTTCTATGGTCTTGTGCGACCTGACCATATTTGTGCGAAGAAGGTCCCGTTGTGCGACCAAATGAAAGTGTGCAATCCACAATTAAAACCATTAAGCCGGTTACACTATTATTTTGTTAACAACTAATTACCATGATTACAGGCAATCAATCAACAGTTACACCACATTTATCGCCTCTTATCAACAAACACTCACACCAATTTGATCAAGGCAGTTACCAGATTCAGAGATTATGAATCCTAATCATTCCATCGTAATTACTAACACTATCATCATTCTTCAATCAGATCAAACCAAAACATCAACCCAAATCGAGTTTCATGAAGTTTCATGAACATTCATTATCATGAAATCCCTAGTTTTCTTGCATCATTCAAACAAC
Source organism: Helianthus tuberosus (assembly GCA_030545235.1). NCBI lineage: Eukaryota > Viridiplantae > Streptophyta > Magnoliopsida > Asterales > Asteraceae > Helianthus > Helianthus tuberosus. The sequence goes on along the minus strand of CM060410.1, from coordinate 142,752,156 downwards.
AATGCTAACTAATACAATACATGTTAACCATCGAATTCACATATAAGCAGCCCTAGGTCATTAGCAACAATTCATCATAAACTATCGTTTTCATGTTCTCACTATAAATCAACAATTATCCACATAATCACTCACCACAACAAGAACGCATTAACCACTACAACAAGAAACTGAACTAAGGGCGCGATAACTAAACGGGTGATTATGTATTGCTAAAAAAAGCAACAAGCTTTGAAGAAGAGCAGGTAGGCTGTCGTCGAGAGGAAAGGAGGGATCTCTAGGGTTGCCAATTTGAGATTATGGAATAATGAAACCCCTAACTACCCTTAGGTGCATAAACATCAAACACGACTGGGCCGAGCCCAGCTTGGTTCCAGTTCGTGCCCTTTGGAGCTTGGGCCGATGGATTGTCCCTCAAACCGCAAGGAGAGAAATGTGTGTGTTCTCTAGAGTGATGTGTGACTTGGTGTGCGACTCGTTCCTATTGTCTAACCATTCCACGTAATATACAAGCAACGACAATCACGTATAAGTTTAACACAATGTGTAATTAATAACACTAGTTACGAAAAGTAGGTAAGGCTAACCTTGAAAGTTTGGGTTGTCACATCATCCTCAACTTGAAAGAAATTTCATCCCGAAATTTGATAAGAGGTTTCAGGGGAGGTTTTAGAAGAACGAAGTGGTAGTTCAAGATGACCGTGGATTTTCCTCAGGTACCACATCATCCCCAACTTGAAAAGGGAATTTCGTCCTGAAATTCACCCGTTGCATCAGGATTAGGTTGATCAGTTGGGAATAGTTGAGGATGCTTGAGCTTCATCTGATCTTCACGTTCCCACGTGAACTTTGGTCCACGTCTTGAGTTCCAACGAACTCTCATGATTGAAATTCGACTGTGTTAACTAACCTTGGCTTCCTGGTCCATGTTTTCGATAGGTTCCTCCACAACCTCAACTTGTCGTTAATTTTAGGCTTTAACAAGGGTATTGTTTTGGTAAAAAAATTACCGAAGCAATTTAGTGATCAAACTTAGTTTGTGAGGTAGTGTGCTATGTAAGATTGTAAAAATGTATTTACTTTGTTGAAAATGTAAACAGTTTCAGGATATAGCTCCGGGATGCAGAACTATATCAATTTGTAAACGAAATGCAAGTAAAGTAAAAATTGACACAAGATGTACGAGGAAAGCCCTTGATCTTTCTAGATCGCCGGCATAAAACCTCGGGAGCTGACAATCGTCGGCTGCCTTGTTCTTCTTATTGCTTGAATAACCAGGATACAGTGCACGATAATGCTCGGATCAAATCTAAGTGTTACAATGATTGTGATTTGTGAGTGTTGTGAGTGTTTGTGATTGAAATGGTGATGGTAGCTGCAATGTGTGTGTGTAAAATTGGACGGGATTATGTGTGTCAACCTACTGATCCAGCACTCATATTTATAGTTACAAGAAATAACAAACTATGCTAAAAATCCGGGATATTGCCCTATTATTCCGGGATCCTGCGAATATTCCCTTTTGACCGTTATAAACCCCCTCTCCAAGCTTCCAACGTCTTTCTTGTAACCACCTTGACCTATTCTTCAGGGAGACCAAGCCTCATGACCGTTTGTACCTTGCAGCCAAAGCAAATCGTTAACAGCACGCAGGATACCCTCGCAGGATGTTACCAATATCCTGGTCCAGTATCCTGGCAGCGAAAATAGGCATATAAAGTCAGGATATAATTTCGGGATATAGGTTAGAAAATTCCACCCACAACAATTGTCCCCAAAAATATAGCCGTTGGGATCCTTTGATCTTAACAGATGTATTTTTCTGACGTTATCTGAAGTCTTAATGGATAGAGATGTGATGTGACAACCCGAACTTTCAGGTCAGTGTCATTTTGTTTAGTGACCTTAACTTCTCATTATTTCTCTCCAACGCTTCCTCTTGTGTTAAACTTGTTAAACTTTTTATTCTATGCTAAACGTAAACGGAATTGGATTGTGTGCTTGTATCTTTGGGCCGCGTATGATGGGTCATCTGCATATCCCTTTTGGCTACACAATAACTTCGGCCCACACACACAATTGGGTATCGCAGGCCTTAACTATAACATAAACAATTCAGACCTTGTAGTGGGCCGGTTGATGTTGTTAATGGGCCGACCCTGTTGCCACCATTTAAAACACACGCACAAGGAAATTAGAAGTGATTTAGTGGGCTTAGATTATGTGCTATTGATTAGAGTGGGCTGCTATTGATTAGATGGGCTAGTGCCCACTTCGGTCAAAAAGATAAACCGCCCAACTTGTAGTATAACTATGCATACGTAATATTAAAAAGGGTTATCACAAGAACTTGAAAACAAACCCTACTTATCCCCTAGTAACGTGCAGCTGTGGACCCCCCCTTCATCGTTGTCGAAGTCTCTTCCTCTTAGAATCAACCTTCGTGTCTAGCGTACATCAATCTTCTGGTTAGTTTCGTTATATTTAATCAATTCTTGATTCATGTTGTCTATCTTTATGTGGATAAGCATGTAGTTATTCAATCCTTGATAAACATGTGCATGTTGTATGATTGATGTTGTAACAAATTATAAGAAAACAGTAACATGGGGAACTCGTCGTATGTTTTGTTGACTGCTTGCTGATTGTCGTGTTATGTAATCGAATGGCATGTAATTGCATATATTGTGTTGGGTATTATCTAATGATTAATTAGATAAGTTAGCACAAAGTGGCGGCCCATGTGCTTGTCTCGTGATCCTATCAAACAATATGGATATCATAATAATGTTCTCATGATCCGCACATATGGAAAGTAATTATAGTGGGCCCAAATAATGTAATTAATAGTCTGAATATATTGACTTAAAGAGGGATCCGAACTTGGCTGCTACATATGTAAAATCATGCATGGAGCATTTAATTATATCTCTTGTGTAAATAGTGGGCTGCACATGTTCCTAACTGGTTGTTATTCAAATGGCTGCATATGTTTCATTACATACTGTCCAACGATTTGTTCTGAATTTAATAGTAATTACAATGGTCTGATTATGCATGGAATAATAATATGGATGTTCCTTTTATTTTTTTTCAAAGATATTTGTGGTGTGGATGTTGTTGAATATAGATATATATCTCTAACCCCTACTGTCCATTAATAATAATAGTAATAATCATACATGCCACTTCTCACACTAGAAATCTATTAATATTAGTACAAGTCTCTTGTTATAATAACTAATAATATAAGTGGTCATTGAAGCATTTGGTTCTTGCAACTAATTTTTATTATTGTTATTAGTGGTTAACTGATATAATAGTGATTTATTCGGCCCCACATAAGAAAATCGTGTGTTACTAGGTGTACGGTATGCTAGACTAGATAACGTGTAACCAATAGACACTGGTTGTTTGGACACTAGGGTATTGCGAAATCCTACTCCTATAATTACTTACATGAAAGATGTTGTACCTTAGGTCACGTGTGACGGACCTCACTTATATTTAACGCGTAAGAGTACATTAACATACCGAGCAAAACTAAGGTGAGTTCATTACTTTTGAGCATGCGTCCCGGTGGTTGGGACAGTCAGTGGGTATCCCGGGGAGGGATAAGTCTTTTGCGTAAAAACGGGAATGTTGGATAATATACTATTCCTATCACCATTACAGTCCCTCCGTGTTGTTTGGTTACCAGGGAGGTAACATGGTATTAGTTAGTAGCGCTACTTAGGTTTGGCAACCTCACCCCGTTCCTGGGAGGACGGGTATTGAACTAATGACCTAGTCATGACCAATGCTTTGATAGGAGCATTGGAGAAAGGGCAAAATAATCAGAAGCCGTCTTGTATTGGGGTATTATCAACATTGTTTTCAACATTACTTTCGGAATTAAATACAATGGATTAACTAAATACTTGGTAACCAACGTTTTCGTAAAACTATGAACTCACCAGCCTTGTCTGACACACTTGTTACATGCTCGCAGGTCGTTAGGTATCTTGGATTCGGAAACTTCCTGTCTGGAGTAGCAGGAGTGGTCATGGGTCGATTGGAGGGATTTACGTGATTGGATTTCGATACTATACATTGGTTTTAAACAGTTTGACTTTGATTTATTATTTGCTTCCGCTGAACACTTGGGTTTTCACTTAAACTTGTTGATGGTATTTTTATTAATAACTGAGAACTTTATTTTGAAACATGTATGTGTTCAATGTAATTAGTGGCTCATTGTTGGTACGTCACACGCCTATCAGGGACACTCCCTAGGTGGTATTTTTGGGGGTGTGACAGTTTGGTATCAGAGCAACTGGTTATAGTGAACTTGGTTTTAAAACATTTTTATAAAGCCAGACTATAACCGAACAGATCCGAAATCGACCATGACACTCAGCTCCAGACTGCAAGGTTCGTTTCTCGTTTACTATTGCATAGTATATCTAGTATTTGCTTATGAATAACATCACACGTGAATGCACACTTAGCACTGCAGTAAGAACTTCTATGTTACCAACGCATGTTACGTGTTTTAAGAGTGCGACTCTTCTTGAACTTTCATGATCTATGTTGTGGCGTCATCTGTCTTATTGCTCGAATTCGGGGAACCTTTTAGCGCGAGTTAAGAGGCACTGAGATAAGCATGCAAATTTCCTTATTATTATGGGTGCACACATAATAATAATGTGGGGTGCATGTGAGACCCAGTGAGGCTTAACGAGTGTGAGAGGGGTTCCGCTCTGTTAATTGATGTTATGTTAGAACTCAGCAGTCTATAGGAGTCAGAGCAGTGATTGTCTCCTACTCGAACATGAACTTTTCACCCCTTTCTGAATCATTACGAATCTCGATGCTATCGAGTATCACCTGATCACACATCTGAACGCCTAGCGAACTATGTAGAATTTTAGGTGCTAGTACGAACGTCCCTGAGTTGGATGGCTCAGCGTCAAATGATTGGACTATACTTTCCTCACTTATCTTTGTTTGCTGGAACTTAGCGTGTTGACGCCTTAGATCCCGAAGGGCGATCACTTCTGCCACACTCTCGCGACATACCGTGTATTACTCAGTTAACTTGCAAGAACGATGGACAAGAGGGTAAACGTAGTACCTTACTGACTTCAGCATTTGAACGACCCTAGTTACCGACAATGAACAACAGCGATTTGACTCCAATCAAATCCTTAACCCCAGCCAGCGACTCATGGGAGTCGACTCTTGCGAACCAATCGGTACAAAATCGATGACGATTGACTGTAGAGCGGACTGTGTAACTGCCCCCACCATGAGTAGTGCCTTAGGGCGTGGCACGGAATGTGAAAAGATGGACCTTGTTGGTGAAAGGACGCAGGACACCATTACAGGCAACAATATTAGAGGCAACAGTCGCGGCAACATCACGGTACTCGTGATCGTAGCTTACAGTATGGAAACGAAGGTGACATCGACAAGGATTGACTGTGTTAAGTCAAGGTGACGACAACCAAGGGAACGACGGCAGTACTGGAAATTCTCGTGACGAAAACAACACTGGAAATGAAGCTCATGGAAGGACATTTAGTATTGGCATAGGCTATATACCAGGCTTAATAGCAACACGATAGCTTGGATGGGTAGCTATTCGCTTTGCCTCTGTTCTATTTAACCCTGATGCTTCTTGAAACCGAACCTGTTGTGGAGTCGGCTGATGCAAGTCAATTGAAGCCTTATATGTTCGCTGGGATGCAAACTCGACCTTGGGGGACAGGTGTTCGACATCGACCTTCCTTCTACTACCCCTGATGGTTACAATGTAGTAGTTAGTGTGGATTGGTTATTCAGAAATCGCGCAGACATAACTTGTGAGGAGAAAATTTTATGTGGAGAATCGTTATTTGTTCTAAAGCAACAGAGTGGTGCAAAGGTTAGCGCCATATCAGCTATGAAGGCCCAGAAGTGTCTACGGAGGGATCACCCCACTACGTTTGCAACCGTTACTGATGTTGAGGCTAAAGGAAAGAGGATCGAGGATCCACCAATTGTTCGTGATTCCTCTCAGTGTGCTACCCGAGGAGCTTTCAGATTTACTTCCACCACTGTTAGGCAGAATCTCAGTTTGATCTCACGACAGGGGAAGCCCTGATTACTCGTGCTACATACCGTCTTGCACCAGGAGGGTTGCAAGGACTATCTACAGGAACTGTTGGACATGGGTTTTATTGGACATAGTTTTCGTTTGCTTTGGGGAGCCCCAGCTATATTCGGGAAGATAAAGCCTTTTCGTATGTGTACTGATTATCCAGAACTCAGCAAGGTGACAATCAAGAACTGTTTGCCTCGACCATGTATTGACGGAAGACCAAGAGGAGAATGTTCCTGAAACGGCATATCGAACGCAATACGGCCATTGCGACTTTGTACACCATGACCATTGAGTTAATCAACACACCAGCAGCTTTATGGACCACCTGAATCGACAGTATTTATGGATGACGTTCTGGATCATTTCCAAGAGGAAGGAACATCATGGGCGGCATTTGTATCTTATTTTAGAGCTCCTGAGGGAGGAGCCACTCCGCGCGAAGTCTTGTTAAAGGTAATTTCTGGATTCGAGAGATACCTTTTTGGTCATATGATCAACGAAGTGGGAATACACTTGGATCTCGCTAAAGACCCATTTCGTTAGATATTGTTCGGCCCCAAAGATTCCTTCGAGGATGCAGCAATTTCTTGGTCACACTAGACTCTATCGCAGATTCACCACAGGATTTTCGAAGATCGCGCAGCTTAAATCTCTTTAGCACAGTAGGGTGTTGTGTTCGTGAAAGACAAAACAGGAGGACGTATTTTCAGCTTTCGAATCCCAACTCTGCAATGTTTACACACCGACGCAACACGAGAAAGTGATGACTTACATAATGGACTTACAGGAAGAACTGCATGAGTCACGACCTGCGGTGGAAGCCCTGGTCTTTGGATTTAAATTGGAGGCATTACTTGGACGGTACCAAATGCACTACCTAGACCGATCACAAGGGCCTCCCGTGTGAGCTAAACATGTGATGGCACCGCTGGATGGAACTTTTGAATGAATACGACCGTGAAACCTGGACGTGCACGAGCTTTGCAGCCTGCTATCAACTCTAACATACCTGATCAGATTCGCCTTGCTCAAACTGAAGAACTGAAGGAAGAGAGTTCTCAAGATTAACCCATGCGTGGCATGGGGAAGCAACCTTTGGCAGGTCGAACGATATTTGCTACTTCATGGAACGAATATGGACCTCACTATACAACAACCTTAGGGAACTGGTGCAGGCGAAGCACACGGGCCTCGATATCCCATTCATCTAAGTTTTGATAGGATGTATTAAAACCTGAGGACCATGTACGGATGACCGGGCCTGAAGGCCCACATAGCAACGTGAGAACGATGTTTGAGATGTGGGAAAGTCAAGGTGGGATATTAGCAATATGAGCACATATATGGAAATGAGAATAGACTGCCATGGATTTTGTCGCTAGTCTACTTACAACTCGAAATGGAAACATTATCACCTGGGTGATCATTGACAGTCTCACGTTACCAACACACTTTCTTGCAAACAAGGAAGTGACGAGTCTTCATAAGTTGCGAATGTTCCTCTGAGAGAGGCGGCTTATAGGCACGAGGTGCCAACTCCTATTACCTCCTATTTTGAGCTATACTTGATTTATGACAAGCGATACATAACACCCTTGACTCACGTATAGACATGAGTATTACTTATCAACATAGAACGAACGGTTTGAGTAAACAACCCCCCCTGACACTCGAAGACATGCTGCAAGCATGTGTGAGATTAACTTGGTGTAAATTGGAAGGACGTATACTTTTGGCTGAGCTCTACTGTAGCTGTTACCCTTCTAGTATTCAGACAACTCTGTTTGGGGCATTGCTTGGATGATAATGCCAATCTCTTCGTGGATTGAGGTGGATGACCATCTAAACACGGGTCCAGGACTTGTACTCGAAACTCTTGGGAAGATTGCTAAGATTGGAAATTGTTTGGCGGCATCGAGTGACCGTCAGGAAAGACGATAAGCTTAGGAAACACTAGGAGTTCATTGTAGATGGTCGTATCATGTTAAAAATCTCACCCTGGGAGGGTGTGGTACGCCTGGGAAGTGTGGCAAACTTAATTTACGTTATGGTGAGTTATTCGGAATTCTGGAAAGAATTGGTCACGCCGCCTACAAACTCGAGTTACCTGATGAATTGGATAACGTGTATGATATCATTTATGTCTCGAATCTAAGGCAGTGTTTGTCCGATGAAACGTTCGTGCTACCCTTAGTAAAGTCTGAGGTTAATGACAGGTTGCAGTTGTTGAGGGATCTACTGAAATCATGGGCTAGAATATCAAGATTCGTTAGCATGGTCGAATCCCGATTGTAAGACTTCGTTGGAACTCAAGGCGTGGACCGGATTTCACGTGGGAGCGTGAGGACCAAATGAAACTCAAGTAACCTCAACTCTTTCCTGTTGACTAATCAAATTCGGATACTACTGGTGAATTTCGGGACGAAATTCCTCTTCAAGTTGGGGATGATGTGACACCTGGGGAAAATCCACAACAATCTTGATTCCTCACTTCACCTTTTTGTGCTTACTAATCAAATTTCGGGACGAAATTTCTTTCAAGTTGGGGATGATGTGACAACCCGAACGTTCAGGTCAGTGTCATTTTGTTTAGTGACCTTAACTTCTCATTATTTCTCTCCAACGCTTCCTCTTGAGTTAAACTTGTTAAACTTTTTATTCTATGCTAAACGTAAACGGAATTGGATTGTGTGCTTGTATCTTTGGGCCGCGTATGATGGGTCATCTGCATATCCCTTTTGGCTACACAATAACTTCGGCCCACACACACAATTGGGTATCGCAGGCCTTAACTATAACATAAACAATTCAGACCTTGTAGTGGGCCGGTTGATGTTGTTAATGGGCCGGCCCTGTTGCCACCATTTAAAACACACGCACAAGGAAATTAGAAGTGATTTAGTGGGCTTAGATTATGTGCTATTGATTAGAGTGGGCTGCTATTGATTAGATGGGCTAGTGCCCACTTCGGTCAAAAAGATAAACCGCCTAACTTGTAGTATAACTATGCATACGTAATATTAAAAAGGGTTATCACAAGAACTTGAAAACAAACCCTACTTATCCCCTAGTAACGTGCGGCTGTGGACCCCCCCCCCCCTTCATCGTTGTCGAAGTCTCTTCCTCTTAGAATCAACCTTCGTGTCTAGCGTACATCAATCTTCTGGTTAGTTTCGTTATATTTAATCAATTCTTGATTCATGTTGTCTATCTTTATGTGGATAAGCATGTAGTTATTCAATCCTTGATAAACATGTGCATGTTGTATGATTGATGTTGTAACAAATTATAAGAAAACAGTAACATGGGGAACTCGTCGTATGTTTTGTTGACTGCTTGCTGATTGTCGTGTTATGTAATCGAATGGCATGTAATTGCATATATTGTGTTGGGTATTATCTAATGATTAATTAGATAAGTTAGCACAAAGTGGCGGCCCATGTGCTTGTCTCGTGATCCTATCAAACAATATGGATATCATAATAATGTTCTCATGATCCGCACATATGGAAAGTAATTATAGTGGGCCCAAATAATGTAATTAATAGTCTGAATATATTGACTTAAAGAGGGATCCGAACTTGGCTGCTACATATGTAAAATCATGCATGGAGCATTTAATTATATCTCTTGTGTAAATAGTGGGCTGCACATGTTCCTAACTGGTTGTTATTCAAATGGCTGCATATGTTTCATTACATACTGTCCAACGATTTGTTCTGAATTTAATAGTAATTACAATGGTCTGATTATGCATGGAATAATAATATGGATGTTCCTTTTATTTTTTTTCAAAGATATTTGTGGTGTGGATGTTGTTGAATATAGATATATATCTCTAACCCCTACTGTCCATTAATAATAATAGTAATAATCATACATGCCACTTCTCACACTAGAAATCTATTAATATTAGTACAAGTCTCTTGTTATAATAACTAATAATATAAGTGGTCATTGAAGCATTTGGTTCTTGCAACTAATTTTTATTATTGTTATTAGTGGTTAACTGATATAATAGTGATTTATTCGGCCCCACATAAGAAAATCGTGTGTTACTAGGTGTACGGTATGCTAGACTAGATAACGTGTAACCAATAGACACTGGTTGTTTGGACACTAGGGTATTGCGAAATCCTACTCCTATAATTACTTACATGAAAGATGTTGTACCTTAGGTCACGTGTGACGGACCTCACTTATATTTAACGCATAAGAGTACATTAACATACCGAGCAAAACTAAGGTGAGTTCATTACTTTTGAGCATGCGTCCCGGTGGTTGGGACAGTCAGTGGGTATCACGGGGAGGGATAAGTCTTTTGCGTAAAAACGGGAATGTTGGATAATATACTCTTCCTATCACCATTACAGTCCCTCCGTGTTGTTTGGTTACCAGGGAGGTAACATGGTATTAGTTAGTAGCGCTACTTAGGTTTGGCAACCTCACCCCGTTCCTGGGAGGACGGGTATTGAACTAATGACCTAGTCATGACCAATGCTTTGATAGGAGCATTGGAGAAAGGGCAAAATAATCAGAAGCCGTCTTGTATTGGGGTATTATCAACATTGTTTTCAACATTACTTTCGGAATTAAATACAATGGATTAACTAAATACTTGGTAACCAACGTTTTTGTAAAACTATGAACTCACCAGCCTTGTCTGACACACTTGTTACATGCTCGCAGGTCGTTAGGTATCTTGGATTTGGAAACTTGCTGTCTGGAGTAGCAGGAGTGGTCATGGGTCGATTGGAGGGATTTACGTGATTGGATTTCGATACTATACATTGGTTTTAAACAGTTTGACTTTGATTTATTATTTGCTTCCGCTGAACACTTGGGTTTTCACTTAAACTTGTTGATGGTGTTTTTATTAATAACTGAGAACTTTATTTTGAAACATGTATGTGTTCAATGTAATTAGTGGCTCATTGTTGGTACGTCACACGCCTATCAGGGACACTCCCTAGGTGGTATTTTTGGGGGTGTGACATGTGACCTGATACAGCTTTCAAGGCTAGTATTTCTCATAGTTAGTTATCTTCGCCCTATATCTTATACTTTCTTTTTGTTAATTATCACATTGTACCGGACCATTCAGGTCTTCCCTCCCTATATTCTTTCTTTGTGCATCTTTTCCGTCGTCACCGATCTCATGGCAAAACGCACTCGTTCATGCTCCGGCGACTCCAAGCCAACCTTCATGGCACACAATCTTCTTGGCAAGCCCGAGAAAGAGGTTTGCAATTTTGATAATGCCGACATGGCCGCTCTACGTGCCTCTGGAGCCTTCCCTGATGGTACGTCATCCGGCCATTTGATTGGAACATCCGGTCAGATTTTTCTTCAGCTGAGTGGGTTTGTTTTTTGGCTTAGTCACTCAAGTTCAAGTCAGCATTCATCCTCCAATACGTCGGGTAAGGATGTATGTTCTAAATGCATTTCTGCACACGTTTGGTTAGTTGATGTATTGACATATAAAAATTGAAATTACTTCCCTTTTATGTAGATTCCAGCAAACTTGTTCCAATTTTCGATCTGGAAGAGCTTGACAGTTTCCCGGCAACCGTTCCAGTAAAGAAAGAGCCTAGCTCCAAGCCTTCCATAGCATCCAAACCTTCAACTAGTTCTGAACCTGCAGCCATGCCCAAGCCTTCCTCAGCAGCGAAGCTCCGTGCTTCTAGTTCCCGTATGAGGAAAGAATCTGATTCTCTCGTCATCGTTGAAGTCTTTTCCTACGAGAACCTTGGTTTCATGGAATCTAGCCATTTCATGTCTTCTTTCCTTAACCAGGTAAATATCCTTATCCTACATCCTGCACACATATGCTGAATCGATACCCTGGTTAGATTATATTAACAATACCTGAGTTCTGTTTTGTAGAGTCTTGAGCGTCTAACGCATCTCTACGCCGAAGCTTGTGAAACAGTGAAGATCTCGGAGGCCAAGTTGAAGAAAGCTAAGATCACTATCGTGGATCAGGGGAAGATCATCACAGCCAGGTCACAACATTATGAAGATAAGTTAAAAAAGGTGACTCTAGATGCCGAAGCTGCAGTGAAGAAGACCACTCAGAATGCTGAGATCGAGCTGGTTGTTGCCGAGGTCCAACATAAGCAAGATATGGCTTCATTCAGGGATGGCCTCAAGGGTTCCGTCGTAGTTTCCCTCCTTCAGGCCAGGCTTAAGATGGCTTATGAAGCCAAGATAGCAGGCTTTAAATGCCCAACCTGGACCGTTGATGTCTGGGAGAAGAAACTGAAGGATCTTGGTTGCAGTGCTGTGACGTATCCTGCCAAGCCGGAGATTGGCGAATCTTCCAAGGCGGGTGAGACGGCGGAAGAAGCTGGTGATGGTGGATCTGGTGCTACCCCATGAGCGGGTGGCAAAGTGAGCGATGATGGATATTTATTCCTACGCCAGAGCCCGCTTTTTTAAGTTCAATGGTTGTTGGTTGTTGAACACTTTTCTTTTTCTCGCATGTTGAACGATTTACTTTCCTGCACTTTAGACATTAGTACAATATGATGACCAAGGGTGGAGGGATCCTGAGTTTCAGGATGAAGCCCTTGATCATCAATTAGTATGCTTAATTTTGAACATTCTAACAATTGAAGGGGGAGGTATCTTGGGTTCCAAGACGAAGCCTTCAATTGTTAAGTAAGTATGGCAAAAAACGAATTTGTGCTTTTGGCGGATGGGTCTCGGTTTGAGATGAAACCAAAAGCACAAACTTTTGCTATGTTAACAATATAACCTTTTTATGACCTTATCTATCGTTGTCCTTTTTCTATTCTTGTTATGCATTGCTTAGTTTGAATATGATTTCAATGTTCCAAACTTAGTGTAATATTTCAAACGTCCTGACCAAATGTCCTGAAAATATCTTGATCAGGTTACCCGCAGATATCCTGCCAAGTTTTTTTGCCAAATAGAGTTCTTACAACTCAAACAATTTCGATAAAGTTTTCAAAGAAAAAGGATGGTTCATTTTTATAAAGCTTGTTTTGATAACAGTAGTTTGATTTGAATATAGTTTCAATTTTCAATCCAAGTATCCTGAAGTATATCCTGAGAATACATCTTGAGAATATATACTGAGAACATATCCCGACCAGGATACTCATAAGTGTTATAATATAGTTTCAGAAATTTAGACAATCTAGATAAGGTTATTTAAAGAACAAAAATAGGAAAGATCATACCGAAACAGAAGACATCTCAATCCTTTCATTCCAGTCCTTTCGCAACCATTCCACCGAAGGTGTCCCCAGTCCAGGATACTTGGCGAATTATGCCCAAACTTGATCCTTTGAGTTCCTCACAATGCCTTAGTGGGATATAGTGTTGGCATAGGTTTCCTTCTTGCTCCAGCATAAATGTCCCCAGTAGGATATAGTATCAGCATACGTCATGTTCTATCACGGATGTCCCCTGTCTGTCCAGGACCAGTATGTTGTACTAGGATATGATCGTTTAGCAATTCTTCAACCAGTTGTTTAAACTTAGCAATCTTTTTTCAAAAATTTATGTAGACTTGTAAATGATTATGTTTTTTGAAAATATACTTTGGGATTATCCAAAAACTTTGTATTTTATTGGGACTAAACCCATTTTCCAGGCATTTAAGCTGAAGTATAAGAACCTCAAGACTTGAAAAGGTGAAAACCTTTAAGTCTTTGAGTTTTACTGGGGATTTTACCCACGTTTCGTGCGCTACAGGCGAGGGTGTGGAAAACCCAAAACTTAGAAAGGTGAAAACCTTTAATCATGGGGAAAATCCCAAATTTTCATGCGCTACAGGCGGGAGTGTATAAACTCCAAGACTTAGAAAGGTGATAACCTTTAAACCTTAGAGAGTATGAAAATACCCTTTCGTGAGAGAGGGTGATCAATCCTCATATACCTTAAGGATCCAAGGTATAGCCAACAGTAACGAAATTGTTAGCCACTTTTACATGAACTGGTCCCGCCACCTTGAACTATCCCTGGATAACTTGCGCTCCAGGCGGGGTGTTTAAACCCAATTCGTGAGAAAGGTGAATACCTTTAAACCTATGAAGGGATCAGGATCCCTTAAACGTGAGAGAGGGGGCCAATCCTCTAATCTTTCGAAGTATCCCAAGTGTGTATCCTGGAGCTATATCCCAAAGCATATTCTGCAAAACACCTTTAAACTAAGGTGGGTGTTAGGTTGGCTAACACCCCTCCGATGCTTAAGTCAGTATTGGGTATCAAAATAAAAGATAATATCAAAAATATAAATGAGTTATGGAGTTCGTACCATTATGAGTTAGAAATTAAATTCTAATCTCACTTGTATAGCAATCCAGGATCTTGGTAGCATATCCCCCTCCATATTCTTGAGTCGGTATGCTCCTTTCCCATATTCTGACTCAATTTCATAGGGTCCTTCCCATTTTGGAGCTAATTTTCCATCGGCAGGGTTGGTTGTATTCTGAAAAGCTTTTCTTAACACCCAATCCCCAACTTTGAATCTCCTTGTCCTTATATTATTGTTATAAGACTTGGCTATCCTCTGCTGGTACGCTGCCATTCTCAGCTTTGCTGCATCTCTTGTTTCATCAACAGTATCCAGTTCTTGACATAAGATTTCAGGATTTGATTCAGGATCCCGTAGGCTAGATCTAGCTGTCGGTATCACCATTTCTGTCGGGATCACTGCTTCTGCCCCGAATACCAAAGAAAATGGGGTTTGCCCAGCAGCATTCTTCACAGTTGTTCTATCAGCCCATAGGACAAATGGTAGTTCCTCTGCCCTGTTTCCTTTTTTGGCACCTAGCCTCTTCTTTAAGTTATTGACGATTATCTTGTTCGAGGATTCTGCTTGTCCATTTGCTTGAGGATGCACTGGTGTTGACGTGATCATCTTAATTCCCCAACTTTTGCAAAATCAGTAGTTCTTTTGCTGATAAATTGGGATCCATTATCATAAATTATCTTGGCCGGTATCCTGAATCTTGTCAGGATATTCCTCTTTATGAAGGATACCACTTCTTGATCTCTAACTTGGACAAAGGCTTCTGCTTCAAACCACTTGGAGAAATAATCCATCATTACCAACATGAAAACCATTCCTTCTGGAGCCTTTGGAAGCTTTCCCACTATATCCATACCCCATTTCATAAACGGCCAAGGGGATACGATAGGGTGTAATGGTTCCGCAGGTTGATGTAGGATGTTGTCGTGTCTTTGACATGCATCGCATTTCCGAGCATACTCTGTGGCATCCTTTCTCATGGTCGACCAGTAATATCCTGTTCTCAATACCTTCGAGAACAGAGATCTGCCCCCAGTATGGTTACCACAATCCCCTTCGTGTATATCCTGAAGCACTTCTTTAGTTTCGGGATCCTCCAAGCACCTCAGATATGGTCCTGCAAGAGATTTCTTATACAAAACATTATTTATAATAGTGAATCGTGATACCTTCATTCTAAAGGCCTTAGGATTTTCATCCTTTGGGATGTGTCCTTCCTTGAGATATCTCATGATTGGAGCCGTCCAGGACTTAGGATCCTGCTCAGGATACACATCATCAGGCTCCTGAACACTTACTACTTCCTTACCCTGAGGATCCGTCGCAGTATACAGGATATGTAATATTGGTATTCAGGTTCCTTCCGGTATCCTGACTGATGATCCCAGATTTGCCAAGGCATCAGCTTCAGCATTATCCTCTCTTGGTACCTGTTCAAGTGTAAAAATATCGAAATATCCTGCTAATTTTTTGAGAATTTCGAGATACTCGATTTCTCACCTTTTACTGCATAAGATCCACTGAAATGGTTAGTAATCAACAAGGAATCAACATATACTTGTAAACATCTAATATTCATATTTTTAGCCAATTCTAATCCTGCTATTAGAGCTTCATACTCAGCTTCATTATTGGTAGCAGAAAATTCACATCTAATAGCCTGGGGTAATATGTCCCCCTATGGCGATTTTAGTAGTATACCTAGTCCTACTTCTCTTACATTAGATGCACCATCAGTATATAACGTCCAGGATTCTAAGTTTTCTCCTAGCTGTTGTACTTCTAGGTCTACTTCATTTTGAATATCACTACTGAAATCAGCCACAAAGTCAGCTAAAGCCTGAGACTTTATGGCGTTCATATACTAGATCAAAGGCACTTAATTTCACTGACCATTTAGCCATCCTACCTGACATCTCGGGTTTCCTAAGCACATTTTTAACAGGATAGTTGGTTTAATAGGAATTCTATGTGTTTCAAAGTAATGTCTAAGTTTAGTCGATGCCATAACTAAAGCTAATATTAATTTTTCTAAGTGTGAATATCTAGTCTCAGCATCTAGTAAACTTTTACTAACATAATAGACAGGATACTGCTGACCTTCATGACCCTTTACCAAGTAATGACTTTATCATCCGTAAGCATGGTCATCCTTGTGGGCTAATCTCCTATTTCCTCCTTAGCCTTCCTGGCCTGCCTCTTAGCTGTAGAGTAAGAAGTTCCACATATGTCAGATCCCCCAGAGATAAAGTTAATTATCTTGGCATCTGGTGGTGGAGATGCAGCTCTCTCAGGATCCTGGTCAGTATCCTGAGCTTTCTTCTTTCAAGTATCCTTTGCTCAGCAAGTGGCTTATCTCCTTTCTCAAGGCTATGCAATCATCTGTCATATGCCCAAAGTCTTCATGGAAGGCACATCATTTAGCTTTATCCTTCCAATCTGTATTCCTTGGATTCTTTTTCGGCCACCTAGCTTTGTCCCCCAGTCCCTGCATAGCATACATTAACTCAGGAACATTTACAGAAAAACAATACTCTGAGATTTTAGGATATTCTTCATCGTCCTCATCCTCAACAACATTCACTCTCTTATTATCGTTTTTAGCATATGGCTTTGAACGATACTGTTTGTAGGAAGATTCTGACTTCCTATTTGTCCATTCATATGTTGAAGACGTGGTCATCCTCTCATGCATTTTCTTGTCATCTTCAAGCCTTATGTATCTCAAAGCCCTATCCGAGCTTCATCTAAATTCCTGCAAGGATTCATTACAAGATCCTGATAAAATTGACAATCCTTCCGTAACCCCATTTTGAACGCTTGTACTGCCGTAGCAACATCAAGATTCGGGATATCCAGGGATTCTCCACTAGATTTGTTAACATAATCCCTTAGGGATTCTTGTGATCCTTGTGTTATCATTTAAAAGCCATTTTAAGTCCGATCCTGTTAAAGTTGAACCGAAGCCTTTTCATAAGCATGCTTCCTTAAGTTCTGGTGGGGTTGGATTTATTTCCATCCTTTCCCTATACTGGGGAAATGCTCCTCAGGATATGTTGTCCCATCATACAACTTCATGCTGGGAGTCTGGAATCTTATTGGAATTTCAGCATCACAAATTGGATAAGCAAATCAGAATATCCTGTGACTAACCTGGGATACTTCCGGTATAGCCTGCACTACCCCAGGAACACTTGATATCATATCCTTCAATTTTTGAAGTTCCCTGGTCAATGCTGGTGTTACACCTATATCCTGCAAAGAATCAGAATTATTAGTAGCAGAGATACTGATATTGGCAAACATGTTACCAGCCTGTTGACTTTTTCCATATCCTGGATAATATCCTAGGCCATATCCTGGATCCCTCACGGTCGATATCCTGGCGGATGACGGTATCTCCAGCATGTTGCTCTGGGACTGACTCGGTATCATGTTGCCTTGATTATCCTCGGTAAATGTTGCTGAACTAAAGTTCAGCATCCTGGGCTGTAGAGGAATAGTTGTATCCTCCACAGGTTTCCTGGAGTTTGACTTCAAGAGTTGTATATCCTTCATGGTCATTTGGTTAGTTTCTTGCTGCCTCTTCATTTGTTCCTGTATACTTACCAAACAAAGACAAAATTTCATCATTAGAAGCAAGGATATGGGTTCTCCCTGAATTTCCGGATCTAGAAACATTCTGAGCAGCAGGAATTTCTCTCGGTGTGTGGCTTTCATTTCTCCTCTGAAATGTCTGAACTGGTGAAGGTGGAGGTGGTAATGAACCAGCAGCAGCAGAGGTTGAAACAGACGTGGAAGAAGAGTTCAAATTCGATTGAGAAGCCATTAGAAATAGTTTTGAAAATAATTTCGAAAACAGAAAACCGAGTAATGATTTTAACAAAGTATTGATTAAAAATAGCACCACTTGCCCCACGGTGGGCGCCAAATTGTTTTGGTCAAAAATTACCGAAGCAATTTAGTGATCAAACTTAGTTTGTGAGGTAGTGTGCTATGTAAGTTTGTAAAAATGTATTTACTTTGTTGAAAATGTAAACAGTTTCAGGATATAGCTCCGGGATGCAGAACTATATATATTTGTAAACGAAATGCAAGTAAAGTAAAAATTGACACAAGATGTACGAGGAAAGCCCTTGATCTTTCTAGATCGCCGGCATAAAACCTCGGGAGCTGACAATCGTCGGCCTGCTTTTTCTTCTTATTGCTTGAATAACCAGGATACAGTGCAGGATAATGCTCGGATCAAATCTAAGTGTTACAATGATTGTGATTTGTGAGTGTTGTGAGTGTTTGTGATTGAAATGGTGATGGTAGTTGCAATGTGTGTGTGAAAGTGGACGGGATTATGTGTGTCAACCTACTGATCCAGCACTCATATTTATAGTTACAAGAAATAACAAACTATGCTAAAAATCCGGGATATTGCCCTATTATTCCGGGATCCTGCGAATATTCCCTTTTGACCGTTATAAACCCCTTCTCCAAGCTTCCAACGTCTTTCTTGTAACCACCTTGACCTATTCTTCAGGGAGACCAAGCCTCATGACCGTTTGTACCTTGCAGCCAAAGCAAATCGTTAACAGCACGCAGGATACCCTCGCAGGATGTTACCAATATCCTGGTCCAGTATCCTGGCAGCGAAAATAGGCATATAAAGTCAGGATATAATTTTGGGATATAGGTTAGAAAATTCCACCCACAACAGGTATCATAAGTGTTTCATCGGACAAACACTTCTTTAGATTTGAGACATAAATGACATCGAGAACGTTACCCAATTCGTTGGGTAACTCGAATTTGCAGACCATGTCACCGACTCTTCCCAGAATTTTGAATGGCCCAACGTAATGTAAATTCATCTTGCCACGCTTCCCAACGCGCACTGCACCCTCCCAGGGTGAGACTTTCAATCATGACACGTTTGCCTGCAGCGAACTCCCAGCGTTTCCTAAGTTTATCATCTTTCCTGGCGGTCACGCGTTGCCACCATACGATTCCCACTCTAAATAATCTTCTCAGACGTTTCGAGTACAAGCCCTGGACCTGTGATTAGGTTGTCACCCACCTTAGTCCAACAAGGAGGTCGGCATTATCGTCCATGCGATGCCTCAAACAAAGCTGTCTGAATACTAGAATGGTAACTGCTGCAGTAGAGCTCAACCAAAGGTAGGTATCCTTCCAATTTTTACTAAAGTCAATCACACACATGCTTGCAGCATGTTTTCGAGTGTCAGGATGGTTCGTTTACTCTGACCGTTTATCCTACGATGATAAGCAATGCTCATGTCTAGACGTGAACCAAGGGTGTAGTGTGTTGGCTGCCATAAATCAGGTATAGATCAAAATTAGAGGTAACAGGAGTTGGCACCTCCTGCTCAGAAACCGCCTCTCTCAGTGGAAATTTTCACAGGCTAGGAAGACTCGCTAGTTTCCTTGATTGCAATAGGGTGTGCTGGTTACGTGAGACAATCAACGATCATCCAAGTGATATCGTCTCGGTTTCGAGTTTTAGGTAGACCATCAACAAAATCCATGGCAGTCTATCCCCATTTTCAAATGGGTGTTCCTGGTTGCTGACACAACCCAGGAGGTTCTGATACTCCACCTTGACTTTCGCATGCGTCAAACATCGTTCACATACATTGCTATGTGGGCTTTCACGTCCGGTCACTAATACAAGATCCTTAGATCCTAAGACGTTCTATTAACACCTGGGCGAGTAGAATATCGAGGCTCGTGTGCGTTGCCCAACACAAGTTTCCTAGGATTGTTGAATGGTGAGATCCATATTCGTTCCATGAAGTAGCGAACATCGTCCGACTTGCCAAAAGTTGCTCCTCCATGCCCCGCATGGATCCAACTTGAAAAGTCTCTTCCTTCAGTGCTTCGATTTGAACAGGGTGAATCTGATCGGGTAGATTAGAGTCGATGGTGAGCTGCAAGCTCATACATTTTTAGGTTCCATAGTCGTATTCGCTCGAGAGTTCCATCCAGCGATGCCATCACATGTTTAGCTCTTCCGAAACAAGGGTACACGGGAGGCCCTTATGATCGGTCTAAGTAGTGCATTTGGTACCGTCCAAGTAATGCCTCCAACTTAACTCCAAAGACCATGGCTTGTGTCACGGCCCCCGACCCGGTTTGACCCGGCTCAGGAGCCGCGGGACAGAAAATCCCGTGGTATTTATTTAATTGAGTTGACAGCGGAAGATTTTAGCTGGATCTTTTTAAAACTGAAATTTCCTGATTTATTTTATTTCATAATTCGGGAAAAATCCCGGTAGTTTACAATAAGGTGATTTCACTAGGAAATCTTTATTTTTTTACAAACATTTCTATTTATTTATATTGAGCCACTTCCTTAAGCTTGTAGTGCTTCGCGACAC
The DNA here is from genome assembly GCA_030545235.1 of Helianthus tuberosus. Classification (NCBI taxonomy): domain Eukaryota; kingdom Viridiplantae; phylum Streptophyta; class Magnoliopsida; order Asterales; family Asteraceae; genus Helianthus; species Helianthus tuberosus. Next base: position 142,731,356 of record CM060410.1, on the reverse strand, counting down.
TTTTCCTGGATCACAACAGATCACCTTAAACATGTTTGAAAAAGGTTTTGTCAGCGGGGAAATACTGGTGAATCATTCTTTTTACTAAAAACAACGCGTTGTTATAATTTACAGCATTAAGAGCGATTACAATGTTTATACATATCAACCATCTACCCACGGTATCTATCACTCGACCACCTATTGGCTATCTCATTGTCTAATGGTGTCTGTGATTATGGTCATATCACCCCTTGGCTAACCCGTTGTCCAATGGTGACGGTTATCAAGTATTGTATAGAAAACCCCACATACCGGCTGTAATTTGGAGATTACAAAGACTTAATCCCTGTAATTATAACTTTGAAAAAAAACATAATTTTGAAAGCAATTTTGGTAAAAAGAGAATGACTCACATTGTAGATTTAATACGGACAGAACTTAGCCTACTGATTAGCCTTGTAACCTAATTTAAATAACAATGCACACGAACTAGGTCAGTAACTAATACAACATTTACGATAACACACGAGATTAAACCCTCACAATGGATGACAAAGTGCGATACTTAAACATCCATCGAATTCACGACAAATGACAAAGCATAACCCTAATGTGGGCAGCACTTAAACATCCATTGGATAGTTTCAATCGATCGGACATTGAATCGTAGCAGTGATCGAGTTATTACCCTGTTATCGTAGCAGAGGTTCGGGATTATAACTACTTTTGAACGAAGCAGTGTATAAGTGAATGTACGTAAAGAATTTTAACGTCGAAACATGCAAACTGATCAAGTCCCAAGCCCCTGTATTTATACCCTCATTTGGTACCTCCCGCATGTCGCGACAGGATCCCCGGGATCTATCGCGGGGGAACCCAAAGTAGGGTAGGCTTGCCTTGTCACTAGTTTAGGCCTGCTGAGTTGATGAAATTCGAATTTACGTGTTTTAGAACTGTTTTTGAAGGATAAATATGATTTAGGGGATACCCCCCTTGAGTTTTAGGGGCCCTGATCCTAGTTCCGATTGTTTTGAAATTTTTAGGGTTTATGCAGAATCACTTGGGGGTTTTAATTAGGGTTTCCTATTGAACAAAATATAATAATAAATAGGACTTTTGATGAGAGTTGTTACATCCTCCCCACCTTAATAAAATCTCGTCCTCGAGATTTACTGGAATAATTGAGGATATTTCCGTTTCATTTCTGATTCTAGCTCCCAAGTATATTCAGGTCCTCTCTTTGAATCCCATTTGACTTTGACCAGTACTAGTCGTTTGTGCTTGAGAAACTTGATCTTTCGGTCTTCTATTTGAAGTGGTTGTTCTACGAATTTTAACTTATCATTTACCTCTATGTCTTGAAGATGTACTACCAGGGATTCGTCTGATAGACATTTCTTGAGATTGGATACATGAAATACATCATGTACTCCAGCTAATTCTTCTGGTAGTTGTAAGCGATAGGCAACTGGTCCTATACGTTGAATTACTGGAAATGGTCCTACGTATCGTGGATTTAGTTTTCCTTTCTTACCGAACCGAACTACTCCTTTCCAAGGAGAAACTTTCAAAAGTACCTTATCTCCGACTTAAAATTCCAGTGGCTTGCGTCAATTATTGGCATAACTCTTTTGACGATCTCGAGCAGTCTTTAGTCTTTCCTTGATTTGAGTAATCTTTTCGGTGGTCTCTTGCACGATTTCAGGACCTGATAATTGACTTTCTCCTATTTCTGCCCAGCAAACCGGAGTTCTGCATTTGCGTCCATACAGTGCTTCGAATGGGGCAGCTTCGATACTTGCATGATAGCTATTATTATAGGAGAATTCAATTAAGGGTAGGTGATCATCCCAGTTTCCACCAAAATCTATCACACATGCCCGGAGCTTGTCTTCCAAGGTTTGTATTGTTCTTTCACTTTGCCCGTCTGTTTGAGGATGATATGCCGTACTTAAATTTACTCGTGTTCCCATTGCTTTCTGGAAACTTGTCCAGAAATGGGAAGTGAAACGACTATCTCTATCTGATACAATGGAGAGTGGAACTCCATGTAAGGATACTACTTCGTCTACGTACAATTTCGCCAACCTTTCCATGCTAAAGGTTTCCTTCATGGGTAGAAAGTGAGCTGATTTGGTTAATCGATCCACAATTACCCAAATAGCATCATTACCCTTTCTGGTTTTGGGTAACTTAGTAACAAAGTCCATTGTTATTAGTTCCCATTTCCATACCGGCATTTCTAATTGTTGGAGTAACCCTGAAGGTTTCTGGTGTTCTGCCTTAACTTGTGAACAAGTTAAACACTTAGAAACATATCTAGCTATGTCCTTTTTCATTCCTATCCACCAGAAATTATTTCTTAAATCTTGGTACATTTTATTATTTCCAGGGTGCATGGTATACCTAGATTTATGGGCTTCCTCTAAAATCTTATTTCTTAATTCTCCTTGCTTAGGTACCCAAATTCTTCTTTTGTGGAATCTCCAAATTCCATCAGCTCCTTGTTCTAATTCTTTTATTCGTCCCTTCATTCCTTCAGCATCGTCCTTGATTGTTGTTTCTTGAACATTCTTTAGTTGTTCCATTAAATCTAACTGTAGATTTAATCTAAGAGCACGAACCCGTCGTTGTTTCTCATGATACTTACAACTTAAGGCATCTGCAACTACATTTGCCTTTCCTTCGTGATACTGAATATCACAATCGTAGTCGCTTAGTATTTCCATCCATCTCCTTTGTCTCATGTTTAATTCTTTTTGCCCAAATATGTAACTTAAACTTTTATGATCCGTATAGACAGTAAACTTACTTCCATACAGATAATGTCTCCAAATTTTAAGGGCAAAAATTATGGCTCCTAATTCTAAGTCATGAGTCGTATAGTTTTCCTCGTGCTTTTTCAATTGTCTTAAACCATACGCAATTACCTTCTTGCGTTGCATTAACACACATCCTAATCCTAGCTTAGAGGCATCACAATATACTTCAAAATCTTTATTTCCTTCTGGTAAGGCTAGAATTGGGGCATTGGTTAACTTTTGCTTCAAAATCCTAAAAGCCTCTTCTTGCCTAGGTCCCCATTCAAACTTAACCGCTTTACAGGTTAGCTTAGTTAATGGCACCGCTATTTTAGAAAAATCCTGAATAAAGCGCCTATAGTATCCAGCTAATCCTAAAAAGCTTCTAATTTCCATGGCTGACGGTGGGACCTTCCATTTAGTAATTGCTTCTATTTTAGAGGGATCTACGTGAATACCTTCGTGGTTCACCATGTGTCCTAAAAATTGCACTTCCTGTAACCAAAATTCACACTTCGAGAATTTGGCGTAAAGCTTTTCTTTTCTTAACAAAGTTAAGAGTACCTGCAGGTGCTGACAATGCTCGTCCTGACTTTTGGAATAAATAAGTATATCGTCGATGAAGACAATTAGAAATGTATCCAAGTACGGTTTACAGATTCTATTCATCATGTCCATGAATACTGCAGGTGCATTCGTTAATCCAAAGGGCATAACTGTAAACTCGTAATGACCATACCTAGTTCTGAAAGCAGTTTTAGGTATGTCTTCTTCTTGCACCTTTAATTGATGATATCCGGAGCGTAAGTCGATCTTAGAAAAGTATCTAGCTCCTTGAAGTTGATCGAAAAGATCATCAATCCTAGGTAATGGGTATCGATTCTTAATTGTAACCTTATTCAATTCTCTATAATCAATACACATTCTCATTTACCCATCTTTCTTTTTCACAAACAACACTGGTGCTCCCCAAGGGGATGAACTAGGTTGTATGAATCCTTTACTTAACAATTCATCCAATTGTTTCTTAGTTCTAGCATTTCTGTTGGTGCTAATCGATAAGGGGGCTTGGCTATCGGTGTAGTTCTAGGAATTAAATGAATTTTAAATTCTACTTCCCTATCTGGTGGTAATCCTGGTAACTCTTCTGGGAATACATCTGGATATTCTGAGACTACAGGAATCTCCTTAAGTTCTTTATCCTTAGTACTAATGATTACTGAAATCATATATACTATTCCTTGCTTTCGTTCATAACTAGCAACATTCATTACTGAAATGAACTTCATGGGTTTACGTGGCTTATCTCCTGTAATCACGATCACTTCTCCGGTGGGGGCCCGAATCTCTATAGAGTTATTATCACAAAGGATTCGAGCATGGTTGGCTACTAACCAATCCATTCCTAACACAACATCGAACTCAGCTAAATGCATTGGTAATAGGTTTGCATGAAATTTATGACCTGAAAGTTCTATATTTTATTTTTGCAAAACCTTATCTATGTTAATAGATTTCCCATCTGCTGTTTCGACTGTAAAAATCTGCCTAAGGTTAGTTAAGGGTAAGTTAAGAGCTTGGCATAATGAAGTATTTATAAAACTTTGGTTTGCACCAGAGTCAAATAATACTGTTGCGTAAACGTTGTGAACTGGGAACATACCAGCTATCACATCTGGAATGAGTTCTGCCTCTTGAGTAGTTAATTGGAATGCTCGAACATTCTTCTTGGTAGCTCCGTCGGTCGGTTTGGCTTTATTGTCTGCTGGTTTAACCAATTTAGGGCATTCTGGTTTAAAATGTCCTGCTTCTCCACAGTTATAGCAGACCCTTGTTTTCTTTCTGCAGTCTTCTTCACGATGTCCTACAACTTTGCAAAAGTTGCAGGTTACATTGCATTTTCCAAAATGTCTCTTTCTGCAATTCCTGCAGAATGGCGGAGTTGAGGATTGCCGCGTTCCTCTTTTCTTGAAGTTGTTATTATTACCCACACGAAATCCTTGGGTAATTTTCTGAGCCAGTTCCTTTTTCCTATTTTCATCTCTTGTGCGTACCAGCTCGTCAGTTAGGGTGTTAGCTAATTCTACCGCATCGTCAATAGTGCGAGGTCTGGCAGCTTTAACGATATTACGGATTTCGCCAATCAATCCCCAAATATAGCGAGAAATAAGTACCGGTTCTGGCGAAGCCAGTGTTGGTACCACTCTAGCATATTCGAAGAATGTCGAAGTATATCCTCGACAGTCTACACCCATCATCCGATGGTTCGGGAACTTATTTGCCATTTGTTCTTTTTCGTATTCGGGACATAATTTTCTTTCCATTAGTTGCTTAAATTCTTCCCAACTCATGGAATAGGCCATATTTCTTCCTTTGGCTTGAAGTACCGTATTCCACCATTCTAACGCCCCTTCTTTGAAAAGATTTAACGCATACATAACCTTGTCTTCTTCAGCACATTTACTTATCATAATTACTGCTTTGGTTTTCTCCAACCAACGCAGTGCTGCAGTTGCCCCTTCATTGCCTGCAAATTCAGCTGGTTTACAAGCAAGAAATTCTTTGTAAGTGCAACCAGGCGTTGCAGCTTTCATTTTCTTAGGGAGTGGGGCCTGTCGTGGATCATTATCGTGATTAGTATGATTTCCGCCTCCGTTTACACTATTACTGAAGTTATCTTCTTGGGTACGTTTACTAGGAATGATTTGTTGAGGTTCAACAGGTTTCTGGGCAGCAGCAAGGATTGCTGGAATAGCATTGGCTATTCCTTGAGCAACAATATTTTCTATATCTTGCCTAGTCATAAATTGATCCTCCTGGTTTTGCTCAGATTCGTTAACCTCGTTAACTGGTTCATTATTAGCGTTTTCCATCTGATAATTAATATATATAATTTATTAGTATAGAGTAAATAGCAATTATACACAAAACAATCATACAAATTTCACAACACACATATATATATATCCAAAATTATCGATTCCTCGATTTCCCTTTTTATATATCATATTATGCATCCGTACACACTGTTATGTTACAAAGTTTTATTTTTATTTTACAAGATTATATTTTTATTATTATTATTATACAGTCACAACTACGTTCTCACACCATCCCTTCTGCTAATATTTTAGAAACGACGCTCCCTCTCGTCGTACTTCCAGGAGATTTGCCCTCCCACCTCCCGAATCCTATTCCCTACACCTATCAACTCCTCGCCAAAATGGCGGAGTTCAGCTAAGTTTTCATTACTCATTGGTGGATTTGGTATAGGTTCTGGGTCGAACTGAGGGAAAAAGGTATAAGGGTTATTTAGGAGGTTTTGAAACTGCCAGTCGTTGGTCCACCATTCGTCCATTTCTCCTAAAGGTTGAGTATGGATTAAAGGTTCTGGGATGGCTGGTTCCAAATTTATTGGAAGTTGAGTTTCGGCAGGATAAGGGTAAAGGTTGGTATTAATAGGTCTAATGATATCACAGCTTGCCAATATGCGATCCAACTCCTCTTGTAATGGCAACTCCTCGATTTGTTTAGAACTTTCCCCAATTTCCATTTCTACTTGCCTGGAATCTTCTCCGATCGCAATTCCTTTTCCTTTATCAATGGAATTCTCTATTTTGGGAACCTTTCTAGTTGTTGGTTTCCTCCTACGTACACGCCTCCAGCCTACGAATCTTCTCCTTTTCTTAGGCTTTGGTTTCTCCAGAGGTGGAGGGTAGAATTCCATAGGTTCTTCCACATCAGGTATGTAACCAGTAAAATCTTTGGAAACATCCACTTTCACAGGATAGAGATTGAGATTCTGAAGGGCTTCAGATAACTCATTCATGTTGTTTAGCACATATGCAAAATGCACAAAAATGCTAAGTTAAAATTTTATAACAAAATTTCACAGATAACCATTCAAGTATTATTGCATACCGTGTGACTAATTTAATACAAAGGACAACTGCCAATTAAAACATACTAGGGTTTACTGTAAACTTATTTATTTACTGGGTAAAGTTTCTGGCTTGTAGGTGATTTGGGTACTAGAACTGAGTCAGAGTATTTAAATGTTAGCATTTACTGCTACAGTGGCTAGCATATAAAGATCTGCCTATTTTTCATCTAACTTGTCTTCCCATGGTGGGTTACTGCCTAGTTCCTGGGTTTCCTGATTAACTCTCATTTCTTTTGGTCGTGATTTCTTTATTTTCTCCTGACTTTTTCTAATAATCAAACTTCTTTTATTAGGAGAAAGTGGTTCCTCATATTGTGCATTTCGAACAAATATTCCTTCCTCAGTATCTATTGGGTATTTTGAGGATGAAGTTCCTTTTTCTTTTGGTGAAGTATCTAATTTATGGTAGATATCCGAAAGTCTTTGCTTACCCATACTGTAAACAAATATTCAAACAATAAAACACGTAATCACAAAAATGGCAATCAGTAAAATTAAGTATTTTCTAAATACTTAATTGGCTTAAATCAGTGGCTCTGATACCACCTTTTTCTGTCACGGCCCCCGACCCGGTTTGACCCGGTTCAGGAGCCGCGGGACAGAAAATCCCGTGGTATTTATTTAATTGAGTTGACAGCGGAAGATTTTAGCAGGATCTTTTTAAAACTGAAATTTCCCGATTTATTTTATTTCATAATTCGGGAAAAAATCCCGGTAGTTTACAATAAGGTGATTTCACTAGGAAATCTTTATTTTTTTACAAAACATGTCTCTTTATTTATATTGAGCCACTTCCTTAAGCTTGTAGTGCTTTGCGGCACTTTTCCTGGATCACAACAGATCACCTGAAACATGTTTGAAAAAGGTTTTGTCAGCGGGGAAATACTGGTGAATCATTCTCTTTACTAAAAACGACACGTTGTTATAATTTACAGTACTAAGAGTGATTACAATGTTTATACATATCAACCATCTACCCACGGTATTTATCACTCGACCACCTATTGGCTATCTCGTTGTCCAATGGTGTCTGTGATTATGGTCATATCACTCCTTGGCTAACCCGTTGTTCAATGGTGACGGTTATCAAGTATTGTATACAAAACCCCACATACCGGCTGTAATTTGGAGATTACAAAGACTTAATCCCTGTAATTATAACTTTGAAAACAAACATAATTTTGAAAGCAATTTTGGTAAAAAGAGAATGACTCACATTGTAGATTTAATACGGACAGAGCTTAGCCTACTGATTAGCCTTGTAACCTAATTTAAATAACAATGCACACGAACTAGGTCAGTAATTAATACAGCATTTACGATAACTCACGAGATTAAACCCTCACAACGAATGACAAAGTGCGATACTTAAACATCCATCGAATTCATGACAAATGACAAAGCATAACCCTAATGTGGGCAGCACTTAAACATCCATTGGATAGTTTTAATCGATCGGACATTGAATAGTAGCAGCGATCGAGTTATTACCCTGTTATCGTAGCAGAGGTTCGGGATTATAACTAGTTTTGAACGAAGCAGTGTATAAGTGAATGTACGTAAAGAATTTTAACGTCGAAACATGCAAACTGATCAAGTCCCAAGCCACTGTATTTTTACCCTCATTTGGTACCTCCCACGTGTCGCGACAGGATCCCCGAGATCTGTCGCGTGTCGCGGGGGAACCCAAAGTAGGGTAGGCTTGCCTTGTCACTAGTTTAGGCCTGCTGAGTCGATGAAATTCGAATTTACGTGTTTTAGAACTGTTTTCGAAGGATAAATATGATTTAGGGGATACCCCCCTTGAGTTTTAGGGGCCCTGATCCTAGTTCCGATTGTTCTGAAATTTTTAGGGTTTATGCAGAATCACTTGGGGGTTTTAATTAGGGTTTCCTATTGAACAAAATATAATAATAAATAGGACTTTTGATGAGAGTTGTTACAGCTTGCCCCGCAGGTTGTGACTCGTGCAATTCTTGTTGTAAATCCACTACGTAATCCCTCACCTTCTCGTGTTGCATCAGCGTGTAACTGGGACTCTGATTCGAACTTTCATGGTATACCACTAGGTCACCTGTACCCTCGGGTGAAGACGATGCTCAGTGCATTGCAGAGTTGGGATTCGAAAGATGAAAATATGTTCTCCTTTCTTGTCTCCCTCGAATACACAGCACCCAGCTGTTGTTAACGAGATTTAAGCTGCGCAATCTTCAAAATTCCCGCGATGAATATGCGATAGTATCTAGCGAAACCAAGAAATCGTTGTATCCCTGAAGGACTCTTTGGTGCCGATCAATTTCTAATAAAATGGATCTCAACGAGATCCACGTGTATTCCCAATTCGTGGACTATGTGACGAAGAAGGTGTACCTCTCGAGTCCAGAAGTCACACTTAACAAGACGTCACATGGAGTGGCTCCTCCCTCAAGAGCTCTAAGATAAGATACAAGTGCCTCTCATGGTGTTCCTTTCTCCTGGAAATGATTCAAAGCGTCATCAATAAACACGGTTGATTCATGCGATCCATATAACGGCTGGTGTGTCGATTAACCGAAAGGTCAAGGAATACAAAGTCGTACTGGCCGTACTACGTTCGATATGCTGTTTTAGGAACATTCTCCCCTTGGACTTCCACCTGATAATTATTCGTTCGTTAGTCAACCCTCGTATAGGAGCTTGACCCTAGCAACTGGTCAACAGGTTGTCAATACATGGTCGAGGCGAACGGTTCTTGACTGTCACCTCGCTGAGTTCTCGATAATCCATACACATATGAAAAGACTTATCTTCACGGATATAACTGGGGCTCCTCAAAGCGAAAAACTAGGTCTGACAAAACTCTTGTCCGATAGTTCCTGTAGTTGATTAAACAGTTCTTGCAACCCTCCTGGTGCAAGACGGTAAGGAGTACGAGTAATCAGGGCTGCCTTCGGCGCGAGATCAAACTGAGATTCTTCCCTACAGTTGTGGGAGTAAACCTGATAGTTCCTTGGGTAGCACACCGAGAGGAATCACGGACAATTGGTGGATCCTCGATCCTCTTTTCCTTAGCCCTAACATCAGTATCGGTTGCTAACATAGCGGGGTAATCCCTCCGTAGACACTTCTGGGCTTTCATTGCTGTGATGGTGCTAACCTTTGCAGTACTCTGAAGCTTTAGAACAGATAACGATTCTCCACTAGGGAGAGGGATACGCAAAATTTCTTTCTCACAGGGTATATCTGCGCGATATCTGGTTAACCAATCCACACTAACTACTACATCGAAACTACCAAGGATAGCAGAAGGAAGGTCGATGCTGAACACTTGTCCCACAAGGTCGAGTTTGCATCCCAACGAACATATGAGGCTTCAATTGACTTGCCATCAGCCGATTCCACAACAAATTCGGTTTCGAGAGGTATCAGGGTTGAACGAAACAGAGACGAGACGATTAACTACCAAGGACGTCCAAGCCACCATGTTGCTATAATCCTCGCATCGCCCACGCCAATCCTAAATGCCCTTCCATGAGCATCATTTCTAGTGTTGTTGTTTTCGTTACGAGAATTTCCAGTACTACCGTCATTCCCTTGGTTGTTGTCGTCTTGATTTAACAACGACCCGTCCATGTCGTAGGCACCTTCATTTCCATACTGTAGGCTACGATTACAAGTACCTTGATGTTGCCGTGACTGCTGCCTCTAATGTAGCTGCTTGAAACGGAGCCCTTCGAGCTTTCACCAACAGGATCCATCTTTTCCCATTCTGTGTCACGTCCTGAGGCGCTACTCATTGTGCTGGCAATTACACATTCCGCACTATAGTCAATTGTCATCGCTTATGCCCCGATTGATTTGTAAGAGTTGACTCCCATAAGTCGTCGTCTAGGGTTAAGGATTCGATTGCAGTCAACTTGTTGGTGTTCGTTTCCGGTAATCAGGTTCGTCCTAATACTGAGGTCGGTAAGGTACTACGCTCATCCTCTTGCCATCGATCTTGCAAGTTGATTGAGTAATTCACGGTATGTTACTAGAGTGTTGCAGAAGTGATCGTACTTCGAGACCCAAGGCGTCAATACGTTAAGTTCCAGTAAACGAAGAAAAGTGAGAAAGATATAGACCAGTCATTTGACGCTGCGACATCCAACTCAGAGACGTTCATACAAGCACCTAACATTCTACACAGCTCGCTAGACATTCAGATGAGTGCTCAGGTGATACTCGATAGCATCGAGATTCGTAGGGATTCAGAGAGGAGTGAAAAGATCACGTTCGAGTAGGAGACAGTCACTGCTATGACCCCTATAGGTTTGTTATGTTTCTCTTTGATCAAACAACGGAACAAAACCCCTTTTTCACTTGTTAACCCTCACTGGGACTCACATGCACCCCACATTATTATTATGTGTCAACCCATAAAAATATTGTGATTTGCATGCTCATCTCAATTCCTCCTAACTCTTGTCAAATGGTTCCTCAAACTCAGATGTCAAACGGGGGTTATCAAAACGACAAGGTCACAAGAATCCAAGGGTTATGACACACTAACAACACATCATAATATAAACAGGCAATTCATGTAACTATGCTATAGTGACGGGTGTGTGTCTGTATGCTACATCATAAACAAGTGTACACTAGTCATGCAATGTATACAACTGGTGAAAAAGACGAACCTTGCAATCTGGAGCTGAGTGTCATGGTCGTACTCTTTTATTCAAAACTGTTCAGTTATAGTCTGGTTTTATAAAAACGTTTTAAAACCTAGTTCACTATAACTAGTGGCTCTGATACTAAACTGTTACACCCCCAAAAATACCCCAAGCGGAAACCCCCGCGAGGCGTTTGACGTACCAGGATCTAGCCACCAATCATATTGAACTTTTACAGGATTTTTAATAAAGCTTTCATTCATTAAGATAAAGTATTACAAAACATTATTTATAACTTGTTGTGTTCAGCGGAAGCATAATACAAAGTTTAATCAAAAGAAAAGCGTATGTAACCAACTAATCTTGTTTCAAGTTTCCATGTATCTCGACCCATGACCACTCCAGCATCCCAGACAGCAAGTTCCATATCCACACATATCTATAACATGCGAGCATGCACACAAGTGTATCAGACAACGCTGGTGAGTTCACGGTTTTATGAAAATGTTTGGTTATCAAGTGTTTAATCCAGTTTAATAACAATTCCGAAAATAATGTTGATAATAACTCGATACCGTACAAGATGGCTCCAGATGATTTTTGGCCTTTCCCCAATGCCCCTATCAAAGCATTGGGTATGACTGGGTCATTAGTTCACACCCGTCCTCTCAGGTACGTGGTGAGGGTGCCAAACCTTGATAGCGCTACCAACTAATACCCCGTTACCTCTCAGGTAACAAACAAGATGGGACTTAATGGTGATAGGAGTGAGTGTATTATCCAACATTCCAGCTTTTACCCAAAAGACTTATTCCTCTCAGGAATACCCATTTGACTGTCCCACCCACCGGGACGCATGCTCAAGAGAAGTGAACTCACCTTGGGTTTGCTCGGTAAGACTAGTTACTTGTTTAGCAGTTGGTCAAATACGTCCTAACATAGTTTACCGACAACAATCAGTTTCTTAATCTCATCGTACACATCATGCCATACACAACACACGTAATGTACACACAACATCATGCAATTGCAACAATTAATCATACCAAACAGTCATTAGCATAAATCAAAGTATTACAATGTTAACAATGTGTGAGTCTACGGCCCATTATAAGTAAAGCCCAATCCGTTGAGTGTTCATACAAGGGTGTGCGATTGGGTTAGACTTGTGCGACTCTTACATGGGCGGTTGTGCGATTACCTCTTTTTGGGCCAGACATAAGGCGGCCCGATAATTTACCGAAGCGTAAATCAGCTTGTGCGATCATCTATAAAATGTGCGATTGGTTTCTAATTGTGTGACCTGCCAAATAGGGTTTGTGCGATCAACAGCTCAGGCCCATTAAAATGTTATGCAATTTGTTCGTGTCTGTGGGCCACTAGCTGTTGTGCGGCCCAACTAACAACACAAGCCCGTGTGCTCGTGCGGTTCTATGGTCTTGTGCGACCAGACCATATTTTTGCGATGAAGGTCCCATTGTGCGACCAAATGAAAGTGTGCAATCCACAGTTAAAACCATTAAGCCGGTTACACTATTATTTTGTTAACAACTAATTACCATGATTACAGGCAATCAATCAACAGTTACACCACATTTATCGCCTCTTATCAACAAACACTCACACCAATTTGATCAAGGCAGTTACCAGATTCAGAGATTATGAATCCTAATCATTCCATCATAATTACTAACACTATCATCATTCTTCAATCAGATCAAACCAAAACATCAACCCAAATTGAGTTTCATGAACATTCATTATCATGAAATCCCTAGTTTTCTTGCATCATTCAAACAACAATGCAAACTAATATAATACATGTTAACCATCGAATTCACATATAAGCAGCCCTAGGTCATTAGCAACAATTCATCATAAAGTATCGTTTTCATGTTCTCACTATAAATCAACAATTATCCACATAATCACTCACCACAACAAGAACGCATTAACCACTACAACAAGAAACTCAACTAAGGGCGCGATAACTAACCGGGTGATTATGTATTGCTAAACAAAAGCAACAAGCTTCGAAGAAGAGGAGGTAGGCTGCCGTCGAGAGGAAAGGAGGGATCTCTAGGGTTGCCAATTTGAGATTATGGAATAATGAAACCCCTAACTACCCTTAGGTGCATAAACATCAAACACGAGTGGGCCGAGCCCAGCTTGGTTCCAGTTTGGGCCCTTTAGAGCTTGAGCTGATGGATTGTCCCTCAAACCGCAAGGAGAGAAATGTGTGTGTTCTCTAGAGTGATGTGTCACTCGGTGTGCGACTCGTTCCTATTGTCTAACCATTCTACGTAATATACAAGCAACGACAATCACGTATAAGTTTAACACAATGTGCAATTAACAACACTAGTTACGAAAAGTAGGTAAGGCTAACCTTGAAAGTTCGGGTTGTCACATATAGACCTATACGCAGCGTATATAAAGGGTCAAAAAGACAATGTTACCCCTGTTTTGGCTGCGTATAGCCAATGCAGGGGTAAAATGGTCTTTTTATACTACATATGCTGCGTATAGACCTATACGCAGTGTATATAAAGGTTTTTTTATAAACATTTATACATTAATGGTTTTAGTAAATTTTATAAAAAAGAGTTTTCTATTTTAAATAAATAAAAAATTAAGTATTTCTATTTTAAATAAATATCGTATCGACCTCGTATAAGCCTATAAGTGTGATATCGAATCGTATAGGTGTAGTATAGGTCACGTATTGACCTCGTATACGCATCGTAGGTAAACCCTAAGTGTGTAGATAGCCAACTAAGGTGTGCAGATAGTTTGGCCCTTTTAATATACAGGTAATATCTAAAGTTTGGAAAATTCCATGGAATCCATCAAATTATACTCACAAAGTTTTATGATACCAAAAATTCCACTTAACCATTATTGAACACCTAACTTGAATAAAATACCATAAATATATATATTAGAGATGATTGGTCTTATCGTTGAGTAATACGGTTACTTCTATAACTCTTTTCTAGTGATTGATTATTGTATAATATCACAGTAGACAAAGGCTTGAATTAAAAAAAAAAAATTACAAGTTTTGTGCTTTATGTTTACATTGTTTTGCAGACGGTATCATTTAGCGTAAAATTTTGCAAGTTTTGTCCTTAACGTATCAAAATCTTACACGTTCTAACCTTTAGGCCAAATTCAGTTAGTTTTTTTGGTTAAATCTCATCATATGCAAGTCACATGAGGGTAATTTAGCATTTTTACCAATAAAGGACGATTTCGGTAAATATATAGCAAAAACAAAAACTCTTTCTCGTCCTTTCCTCACTCTCCCAACCACCACCCTCACATACCGCCACCCACCCACCTTTGCTAGCACCAGCCACCACCAGCCGAGCAACACTATCCACCATGACAAAAGGGATACTAATGTACAGTAATTGAAGCTCACCCACTTCCTACACCCTAACCACTCCGACCACCCATCCTCCAACGCCGACGATCTCATTTCCCCTCAAGGTTGTACTGATGGCATCACAGATCGTCAAATGGCGCTGCAAATCAAGGTTGAAATTGTGATTTTTGATCGATTTTGGTTTAATTTTGAGGTTTTAGGTTAGGGTTTAGCATAAAGGTTAAAACATGCAAGATTTTTATACGTTAAGGACAAAACTTGCAAAGTTTTGCGCTAAAGGACGACACCTGCAAAATGGTGTAAACATGAAAAACAAAACTTTAAATTTACTCTCAAATTAAACTTGTTTAAATATGAGAATGGATCCTAACCAACCCTTGATCAAAATTATAAATGGATGAAAATGTTAGTGGCATGATTATAAATCAAATTTGGTTTATTATAACGATCAAAAGGTAGTTATGGAATATTCCTTTGAAAAGGACCGACAATTAACGTTTTGAGTTCTTAAAGATGACTGGTGTTGATTGATTGATGATGATACTACGATTTAACAATCACCCTAATAAAATAATTGCAAGGGCTACTCATTTTCAAACATTAGTATGAAGATGACGGGGTGATTGATGGTGATAAAAATAGAGTTCTTGAAGACAAATAATGATAGTTAACACCTTGAAAACATCTACCATATCATATAGATCGACGATAATGACATAAAATTATAAAGTTTTAGACCATTATAAACTATTGAACACCTAAATACAAAAGTGATGTAATGATCACATACATCTTAACATAATACAATATTGAAATATTATAGGGGATGAGTATTTATAAGCAAAATGATTTTCTTAAAAAAAAGGCAACATAGTTCCAATTGCGTGGGAAAAACTGGCTAAAATTATCCCATATGAACCTTAAGGTTTTATAATGATAAAAAAAAAAACTAATAAACTGGTTAATCTTTTATTTGGTAATGTAATTAGTTGATTTACAATTTGATATTATTATGGCAAAATTTCAAATACAAATAGCCTTATCGTACAAAACGTACGAAAGGCATGAAAAGGTAAAAAACGCGGTAACATTTTCGTAATTATTCACTCGTAGAGTAATTATCAAAATTACCCTACAAATGATCTTGTAGGGTAATTTTGTAAAATGACATTGTAGGGTAATTTTGTAGAGTATTATAATTACTCTACAAATGATCTTCTAGAGTAATTTTATCTTGTACGGTAATTTTGATCTTTTACGGTAATTTTGTAGAGTATCATAATTAGTTTACAAATGATCTTGTAGGGTAGTTTTAATCTTGTAGGGTAATTTTGATGCTGTAGTGTAATTATGAGTAAAACAATTACAAAAACGCCACCGCGTTTTTTTTACCTTTTCATGTCTTTCGTATGTTTTATACAATAAGGCTATTTGTACAGGATCTTTACGTTATGCTTGTAAATATTTCCATAAAAAACCGAAACTTGAGGCGGGCCTAATAAATCAACACGTCACCTATATGGCTAAGTTGACTGGCCCAATAATTTGCGTAAGGTTTAGCCGAATGGACCAAGCCCACTTACTAAAAGGTTACATTTGGTCCATGTGGACTGAGGAATGTCAATTGCAGTTCGATACTTCGATGAACATAACGCTCAACAATCTAAAACTAGAAGTTATAAGGAAAATATTTTTAGTATGCGCATAACATGGATTTGGTCAATACGAAATTACGGATAGCATTTCTAGTATACTCAATTCCTGTTACACGCAACCAGAATGGATGAAATCCATAAAACACCTATACCGCAAAGACGGTTTGTGTAATTCTTTCTTAAGACAAACAAACTCCAGTCTCGCATTAATAGAATAATAGTTTTTTTTTTCTTTTTTATAATTATGAACTATAACTTTTATATTCTTTATATACACAAATAGAACATTTTTTAGTTTTTAGAGAAAAATGCTCGGATAGTCCCTGTGGTTTCGCCTTTTTTCACCTATAGTCCCCAACTTTCTAAAACTACCTGAATAGTCCCCAACTTTTCATTTTTTGTTCCCGGATAGTCCATGGGTCTAACTTCAGTTTGTTTTCTCTGTTAAGAGGGTGTGAAATGACAAAAATACCAAAATTAAAAAAGTAAACTGTTAAATAAATAAATATTTATTTATTATAATAATCCTTAAACGACGGAGAAGAAGACCGATGGTCGTCGGAGATGATGTAAGTGGTGACGGAGATGATAAACTCCGGCGGAGGTGAACGATGGTGGGTTAAAGACAGACGGAGGTGAACGATGGTGTAGACGGTGATCGGAGTGTGAAGAGGCGATTGGAGATGGCATCCGGCGACGATGAACGTTATGGAGATGATGATAGGAGACGATTGGCGGTGAGAAATGATGAACGGAGATTCGACGGTGACCGGAGACGAAACAATAGCCGGTTGCAGGTGATGGAACGGTGAAAAATGTTGCAGGTTTCGGTGATTAAATGAACGGAGGTGATGATGTCGATGACGGCATTGAATCGCCTCTTCACACTCCGATCACCGTCTACACCGTCGTTCACCTCTGTCTGTCTTTAACCCACCATCGTTCACCTCTGCCGGAGTTTATCATCTTCGTCACCACTTACATCATCTCCGACGACCATCGGTCTTCTTCTCCGTCCACCCCCTACACCATTACATCATCTTCACTGTCATTGTTGACCTTTACTGATCATCTTCTCGGCGTTCTTCCCGATCAACAGTTTATCATCTCCGGCGACAGGGTCTTTGTTCGGATTTTAGTGAACGAAGAAGACGAGTGTTGTCGGCGGTAGTGTTTTCATTATTAGGGTTTTGATCGTACAAGAAGACAAACGACATATTAATTGTCGTTTAAGGATTATTATAATAAATAAATATATATTTTAATAGTTTACTTTTTTAATGAAGGGTAGTTTTGTCATTTCACACCCACTTAACTATGAAAACTAACTGAAGTTAGACACAGGGACTATCCGGGAACAAAAAATGAAAAGTTGGGGACTATTCAGGTAGTTTTAGAAAGTTGGGGACTATAGGTGAAAAAAGACGAAACCACAGGGACTATCCGGGCATTTTTCTCTAGTTTTTATTTGTTAATATTATGTATAACGGAAATGAAGAATTATTGGTCTTGAATGTATAATGGTTGGAATTGATTTGATCCCCACCATCATCAAGAATCAAGATGGTGAACAAATGAAACTTACATTGATTCTCTTTAGTCTTCATCAATCACCAAATAATACTACGATATATGTGTCTTTGAATGATTGTTATGAGCTAGCTGTCTTTGGTCCCATCACAAATAATTTAGCAGATCGATGTGCACCTGAGTATGACTGGTACATTTCGTTCAGCGTGATCGAGTTGGTTCGGCTTTGAGCAATCTTATTAAATGTTAAGATCAACGAGAACCTACAATATTTGTATTATTTGATTCTAAAATAATTTGAAGGCTCACAAATTTCAATATCATTTTGGTGATTTTCTGAGTGTTTGTAACTTTCGTCTGATTCTAAAGACAATAACTCGTTATATGTATTTTTATGTATCAGCCTGCGATTTCTTCTGGAAGGTTCAACGATACGCTATAATACGATGTTAAATAAAAAATGTGACACGATCAAATTTTTTCATTTCCCATGATTATGAAACTGACTGTTAACGACATCAGTTTTTTGGATGGAGACAACTCCCAACACAACTTAATGTATTATCATCAAGAACACGGATGTTGAGTTGAATGATGGTGAATTAACAGTAAGTTGGTTTAAATCTAGATTGGTTTAGCTTTAAGCTTTAATCCTGGTGAATTAAAAGTGTGTTGAGTTGGACATCGGTTTCTCAACGAAAGGAATTGTAAAAAGAAAAAGTGACAATTCGTGTAGCTGCAAAAACAGAATCATAGTCCTTTTCCTTCAATTCCAGAACATTCTCCCCAAGTTTTGTAAGTATTGCATTTGCGTTAATGAGATGTTAAATGTTTTATTTCAAAATTTCAACCTCAGTTTCCAACATAACACGCCTCATTTCATCTTTTTTACTCTTTTCTTTGATTTCAACAATCAGTAAGTAAATACACAACGGTTCTCCAATCCCAGATCAGCGTTGTTTATCACCTTGTGTGAACATTGGAAGCCTGACAAACAGTCTTGCAATTAGTCAGCAGTCATTACTTCTTAATGAACTCAAATTCACGAAATGATGAGTAATGTTAGGAGAAGCGTTGGGATTCAAGCGTTTAGACGCCATGTCGCATGACTAATTGTTCAAGTAAGTGTCAAAAAATCCGAAAATTCAGGTTCGCTTTATTCGTTTCATTCAATATTAAATATAATTACGGTTTGTGATGAACAGCCACCACCAATACCAGTTTGTTACCAGTGCGGTTGCCGTGAGCCTGAGAAACTTTTAATAAGCTGTCATTGTTGTCAAATTCGTTGTGTGCATTCATATTGCTTGGTTCCACCACAAATTCCATGGGTTTGTGTTCAATGCAAGGATCTTCGATTTCAAGCACTTGATCATCTCAAATTTAGGAAAATGGGGTTGAAAGATGATAACCCAACAATGGAGGATCTCACTCTACAACACCAATCATCATTCGTGTCGTATCATATCACTTTTTTAATATAATACCGTATTATAGTGTATCGTGGCGTGTCGTATCACATATTTATTATTTTTATATCGTTAAGTATTGTACTATAGCGTATCGTGGCGTATCGTATCACATCTTTATTATTTTTATATCGTTAAGTATCGTATTATAGCGTATTGTGGCGTATCGTATCACATCTTTATTATTTTTATATCGTTAAGTATCGTATTATAATGTATCGTGTCACATTTTTAACTTAATCTCGTATTATAGCGTATCGTGGCGTATCGTATCACATCTTTATTATTTTTTTATAGTTAGGTATCGTATTATAGCGTATCGTGTCGTATCATAGCATAATTTTGTATTATTTTTTTACTAGGTTAATGCCCGCGTAATACGAGGGCTTCAACCAAAACCATATTATTTACTTTGAAATGAAATATTCTATATAAACAAAATAAAATACAAAGTATCATGTTACATAAATTAGTGACAAAGTGGAAACGCAATTTAAAGATAGTAGAGTCTCTTTGAAGATGCATGTCCTTCGAGTTGCCAAAATCTTTTTTTTTTTAACAGCAACTCACTATTTATATATATAAATACGGACAACAAGGGGCTGAAAACACAAAACAACTAAAAAGAAACGGAAAGGAAACAGAAAACAAAAGCATAGCCATTACAAAATTTCCGAAACATTAAACTCAGCCCACTTATCCCAGTCCAGCTTTGGTAACTTCGTGCGATTAGAAATCCAAAGGAAGACGTCTTCTTTTATGAGATCGCCAGTTCTCCGGGTTGGAACAAATTGCCCCTCAAGAGTGTAAGTAGACTTTCTTGTCAACAACCGTTCAGCAAAATCCTTGTTCTTCAAAACATAAACCCAAATAAAAATAAAATGAACATTTAAAAAACAAAACTGACTTGGCCTAGATAATTATTCTATGTCAAATCGGCCTTGTTTGTGAAAATCTGATCAGAACACTTCTAAATTGGAACAATACAAAACAACATTAGAAAATTTAACATCACATTACTTAACCGAAGCTTGAAGAGCCTTCATTATGCATGTTTCACCTCCACTCAAGAGCTCAAAGTGATAAAAAAATATCAATTAAATAATTTTTCACAGCTATTGGGAATTTTGGACTTCATATAAGACACTTACCTTGTTTTTTTCCGAAGGGTGTTCTTTTTCCGGTGCTTTTTGATTCTCAAGGTTGTCTTTGTTATGGGCCCTGAGAGGATCCATGCTTACACATTCATCCCAGCTATCAAAACACAAAAACTTTTTAAAATCACATATAAATCACTAAAAATAATTAAATAGGCTAAATCGCGCAACCCACGAACTTGCCAAGCTTTCAAGTTAGCCTATGCAAATCAAGTAGAAGCATATAAGACTAAAAATCAGATGTACCTACAAAAAGAAAAAAAAAATAGAAAAAAAACATACCAGCTCCTTCAAATACCGTGAAGTGATTGCTTGAAATTTCATTGTATTCAGCATGTACCCAAAGATTACAACCATCACAGTACATCTAAAAATACGAAGATGCCCAGAAAAACATCAGAATCCACTCATTTGAAGTTATGAAAACATGACTACAACAAATTACCTTCTTAAGATTGAAATATTCAAGATCAAGATCTGTAGCAGGTCCCACATGGATCTCAACCAGATCCGATTCGATAGAACGTTCTTGTCTATCTCTATATCCAGAATTCAAATGCTCGTTTTCTATACTATACGCCTCTTCTATTGCCTAAAAAAAGTGAAATATATTACAAAAATTACCAAAGCAATTGAGGAAAAAACAGCCAAATACAAAATGCGATTACAAAATGCAACATTGTATGCAAGAACCATAAACTTGTTTGTAAATTACACATCTCTACAATTAACCATAAAAAACACCATAAATTATCAAATTACGACTTTAGTCGACACTTCAGTGAGATTGTTTTTTGTTTTTACCTTAACAAATGAATCGGGTGGAATCCGTAAAAGCCCAACTGCAGGTTCCATCTTTTCACCGCTTAGAAAAGCAACCTCCGGTCGAAACCACGCACATATTACATGGACCCACAGCGTATCAATATTAGTCAGCTTCAATGCACCACCTGTAGAAGAACCATGATACAAAAAATTGAAGAAAAAAAATAAAACCTATAATTCCAAAAGTGTGAAATGACAATTTTAACCTTTTACAGGGAAAAGGCAACATTATCGCTCAACCTTGGGTGTTTCACACGCCCGACAAACCCAAAATGTAAAATCATTCATATCTCTAACTCCATAGCATTCTTGATGAACAACGATTTGACATCTGATGAGAAGGAACTTATATTAATAAGTAAATTGTTTACATATTGTTGCATTACATACTGAAAAGAATAAACTTATAAAAGGACATGTTGCAGATAATGATTTTGTTAACATCATAATCTTCATCCCATCTACAAATTGCACATCGTTCGGTTGTCCACTTTGCATAAACAGGTTCACACTTCTCTACGGTTTCAAAAACAAATAGCATTTGTATACCATCAAAGAATGTAAACCCATGAAGTATAGCATAAACAATATGAATACCTTGAATAAACAAAAACAGTTGTTCATCTAATTGATTCGAAAAGAGCCTTAGCGTAATAATCAATGTTATAATCTGCAAGCTGAAATGTTAAATGTTAAAAAGTGTAATAATAATAATGGATATAACATACTTTAATCAAAGTAGATGAGACAAAAAACAAACCTATTTTTCTGGCGGTAACATCGAATCTTTGACTTTAATGCTGACTTTCCACTTTTGTGCTCTGGAACCGGTATGTCGTTCCCATTCGGATGGAGTTTGCTTCCTGGTCCCACATGAACCACACTTACACTGAATCCTGTTACAAAATAAAATGAAAATTAGAGTCGATAAACAATCAAAGCATTATATTAAAATCGATAACGGTGATCTTAAAGATGAAGATTTGGATAGTAAATGTCTTCAACGTCCGTACATACGACAGCTATTTTGTCAGGAAGTGTACTCTGGTCATTGCTTTCTGTACAACTGCTAACTTTAGATTGACTTTCGTCTACAACCGATTGGTCAAATGAAAACTGACCCTTGCATTCTCGGAAGTAATATTCATTGTTTTCCGGATCCTTAAATCAATATAATCAATTGAGTTAAACTATTAAAAGTCATGAATCAATATAATTAATAGGAAATGTGGTCATACCGTGAAGCGATTGCTTGAAATTTCATTGCATTCAGCATGTACCAAAAGATTAACCATCACCGTACATCTGAAAATACGAAGATGCCCAGAAAAACATCAGAATCCACTCATTGTTTAAAGATGAAGTTAGGAAAACATGACTGCAACAAATTACCTTCTTATGATTAAAATATTCATGATCAAGATCTGTAGCAGGTCCCACATGGATCTCAACCAGATCAGATTCGCTAGAACGTTCTTGTCTATCTCTATACCAGAATTCAAATGCACGTTTTCTGTACTGTACGTCTCTTCTGTTGCCTAAAAAAAGTGATAAATTACGAAAATTACCAAAGCAATTACGAAAAAAAAAACAACCAAAATACAAAATGCGATTACAAAATAATATACGGACATAAAAGTCACTCCACCTCTCCAAATCTTCCAACATTTTACCCGACTTTCTCGGCTCAATTTTAATTATCTCCGCCAAGTTTCAAAAACAGTTTTAATGCGGAGTTTGACCCAGAATAAAACGTTCCACCAAATCACTTTCGCCAGAATGCTTTATAACACGCAGATATGCCTAAATAGTGTCAAAATCGAACTAACATACTGGTGTAAAAACAAACCTAAAATCATAGATCTACAACAACTTTAATGCTAATAAAAAGATAATAAAACACTCATGAAATAAATTGCCGCTGTCCTTTTCAAATGTTTCATACGTTTGTACTTCAAGATTATCCATGAGAGGCTGCGATTAAAAGAAAAGTGAATAACTGCAAGCATATCAAATAACATTCAAGCATTAACAAAAATATGCAAATGACGAATCTTTGTCCAAAATCAGTACCAACATACATTCAAGCATTAACAAAAATCAGAAGATGACGAACGATTGTCCAAAATCAGTACCAACATAACATTCAAGCATTATAAAAAATCGGACTTTATACACTGCACATTATAAACAAAAAGGAAACATAAAAGAAACCGTGCACTATCACCTAGGATTATAAACCCTAAATAAAATTGAATCAAATCGTACGAAAACGTAAAATAACAATCAGTTACAATTTATATTCAAATCTTACAAAATAACAATCAGTTTTCAATTCGAAAATAGTAACCTCACATACCGGATTACGGTTTGAAGATGGATTGATCATTGTCGCAGACGATTGACGATTGAGATGCCATCATACACATTAATCGACTCAACCACCACCTGCTGCTACTGTGTCTAGTGCCCAGAGGTCTCCTCCGCCACCTGCAACCATGACTCTGTCACGAACCTCCCTCAAACCACTTAAAGAATGAACAAAAACTCAACTCCCAAACAACTAAATCTGACCTGAAAGATGTCGATCTACAAGCCTCCCAACAGATCGAGACTTGTGAACTCGGACACTGCCACAACTTTCGCCACCGATACCAATCTATTCAAAAATGCACATGAAAGCTCGGAGGTTCTTGACATGATCCTGAATCCGAGTTACGTTTATTAGGGTTTTGAAAAGGTGGAGGAAGATGTGAAGCGGAGGAATTGTTGGACGGATCTTGTTCGCCGTGTTCGCCAAATCTTGTTCATTAGGGTTTTGAATGAAAAGACAGGAATCGCCGTTTGATAGAATGAGAGAGTTTAGACCGAGCGTATGTGAGAAGCCAAAATTAATCCGCAACCTAGAGCTATGCCACTTGTCCAATTATTTGCCATATGCCACCTCATTGCCTATGTGGATGCTTAGTTGGCTTGCACCATTGGGTGACATGTGTCCTCCAATGGTTTGCTTTATTAGAGATATAGATGTTGATGTATTCACGACGTGTGATATTATACGTTGTACGTAACTAAGCAAACCAATCTAAACAGTTAAAATAAACAATCACAAATACAAATAAACTGAAACTACAAATTTAGTTACATAACAAGTTTTTATATATATACAGGACATCGTTCAAAATACATAAACTGTCAAAATACAAGAAAAGTATAACGATCCTAAACCTATGGATCCTGACACTCCTGATTGGTGCCTGAGGGCCCCGCCCCCTTGTCCATCTCCTCGAGAGCCGACCAATCGATGGCCGCGTGGCCGCCAATCTCCATACACCGAAATTTTTCACATCTGTGAAAAGCCTTGCTCATCTCATTCAATGCTAGATAAGGATTATCTAGCAACGGATCCACATCTGGGCCACCGCTGCCGCCCCCGCCCGTCCACCTCTACCACGCCCACATCCACGTCCGCCACCTCCACCGGCTCCTCCGGCACAACGTTTGACTCCTCCACGACCAGCACCCCGGCCCCTCCCTCTGCCAACAACGACGTCCATATCTGCATGAATAAACAATTTTTAATCAATTTTTTACAAATTATAACAATTTTTAATTAATTTTTTAAAAAATATAACATTTTTTAATTAAATTTTTAACAAATATAACAATTTTTAGAACTTGTTACGGATTCGACGCTCGTTACGGATTCGATGACTTACGTTTCGACGCTCGTTATAGACCTACACGCATTACAGACGACTTCAATTAAATAATATAAATATTATATATTTACGACGACTTAGGTTTCGACGCTCGTTACGGACCTACGTGCGTTACGGACGACTTCGACTAAAAATATAAATATTATATATTTAGCACGACTTACGTTTTGACACTCGTTACGGACCTACGCGCGTTACGGACGACTTCGACTAAAAATATAAATATTATATATTTAGCACGACTTACGTTTCGACGCTCGTTACGGACCTACGCGCGTTACGGACGATTTCGACTAAAAATATAAATATTATATATTTACGACGACCTACGTTTCAACGCTCGTTACGGACCTACGCACGTTACGAACGATTTTGACTAAAAATATAAAAAATTATATATTTACGACGACTTACGTATCGACGCTCGTTACGGACCTACACGCGTTACGGACGACTTCGACTAAATAATATAAATATTATATATTTAGCACGACTATGATAGAGAATAAATTTTAGCACGTAACCGCGGCACTGTAACTGGCTCTTCCTGTCCGTCCGTACGAGGCACCGTAACCATGCTCTTCCTGTCCGTACGAGGCACCGTAACCGGCTTCATAATACGGAGACCCATAACCATGATCATAGCTAGGCACGACTAACTGAAAAAAAAAACAACGGTTAAATCATAACGCCACATCTAAAAGCCTTCATAATAATAAGTAATTTTATTTTTACCTCGTTCAGATCTGGCAATAACGTTTGGCGGGGCACAACAATCTAAAAAAAACAAACGGGTAAAAGGTAATGATAAGTTTAACGCCGAATAGAAAAAAGTAAATAAATGCTTACCTCGTTGAGGTCTGGCAACAACGATTCCTTATGATGGGGACGAAAGCTGGACACGACCTCCTTCGCGTGATCATCATTTCCTCTCCCATCGTAAGAGTCAGGGACAACAGATCATTCCTAATACAAACGGTGTGCTAAGTATTTTATAAAAAAAAAACAGAACAAGTTAAAAAAATGCTATACCACACTGCTTTCCGGAATAAACGTGCTTGTGTTTGTGTTGGATGACTCGCCGAAAATGTGGTTGAACCACGACATGTTGTTAGCGAATGTAAAGAAAAAACGAAGACGATATATATCATCATCTTCCTTCATCGTTTAAATAGGGGAAGCAGAATGCAAATTTACAATTCAATACGGGTCGTATAGGCCTATACAACTCGTATAGGGCTGACGTCAATCACTTTCTGTCACTTCTGAGTGACAGAAAGCAACCTCGTACTATAATACGGATCGTATATTGTTAAAATGAGTGTTAAATATTTTTAGTTCATTCATATGTTGTTTACGTTCAGTATTATTAGTTTGGGTGTTGATTTAGCAGATATAACACATGGAGGACCAGGATGGAATATTTGCAGGGGTTAAAGTGAAACTTGCTTTAAGGCGGTGCAATTATTGAGAAGTTCAGGGTGTTGGTTGTAACTTTGAATATGTCTGGACATATATGAGGAAAGGGGTTTACGCAGATTAAAAATAACCCCCAATTTCTTTCATTACTTTCTCTCTCTATTGCTACCTACAACACAGGCGTTCTTCTCTGTTCTTCAAGATGATTGATTGTTCTGTTGCAGTTAGGGCTGATGTAGATTCGTTATGAAT
This sequence comes from Helianthus tuberosus, assembly GCA_030545235.1. Taxonomy (NCBI): domain Eukaryota; kingdom Viridiplantae; phylum Streptophyta; class Magnoliopsida; order Asterales; family Asteraceae; genus Helianthus; species Helianthus tuberosus. Next base: position 142,704,576 of record CM060410.1, on the reverse strand, counting down.
CTTGTTCTGCTGTTAGTCCGGTTATGGTTTCAGCATCGTTGAAGACCTGTTGAAGATCTTGTTGATTTATTTATTTTGTATTGTTGAAGATCTTGTAAATCTTCATGGTTTGGTATTTCTGTGTTCGTTGTTCACCAGACTAGTATGGTCTGGTTGTTATTGATCCAGTGATTGGATCCTGTTGGTTGATGTCTCTTTCTATAATCAACTGATAGTTTATCAGTTGATTATGTAATTTGTAAATGTTGATTTAGATCTTACATATGTAAGATCTAGGGTTTGGGGGGTGTTTTTTGGTTTGGGTTAAATAATAAAGTTTTACGTCATGTTTTTGTCGCTTCTCTTGCGCTTTATGTTGTTATTCGTGTTTTGTATAGATCATTCATACCATTTTTGACATGGTATCAGAGCCACAGTGCTCCGATTGATGATTATTTGTTACTTGTTATCCGCTGCTTTGTTTCTGATCGTTTTGTATTTTGTGTTAGGGTTTCAGTTCTTGGTAACTGTGCTTGATGTTTGATCTTCTCGGATCTAGTGTCTCTGGTAGTGCTTATGTTATCAGACGAAACCCTAAAATTAGGGTTTGGTGACTTCGGAGTTTCTTCTCGGATCTTCTTCTGCGTTAGTCTCTGAAACCGTTCAAGTTTCAGGGCAAACTAACCTGAAGTGTTCTTGGTGATTATTCTGTATCAGATTTTGTAGTTCTTGAAAACTACAGATCTGATATTTGTAGAAGATGGTTGCATCCGTTGTAAGATCGTTCAGTTCACTCATTTACATTTCTGTTGTTGGTTAGTTGAAGTCGGGGTAGTGAGGACCGGCACATATTACTTGTAGCTTTTGTGATTCTTATTTGCTGATTTGTGCTAGCTTCTGTGTTTTTTTGTTTGCTGGTCTGTGTATTGTGTTGGTTCTTGTTTGTTCATTGGTGTCTTATATTTTTTGTTTTTGTTTTTTTATGACTATTTTTTTTATGCCCATAAAAGGTTTATATAAGGTGTTTTTTGGTCTTAACCTGTTTATTTTGAAAGTTTTTCAAATGTTGAGTCTTGATCAGATGTGTATTAGTCTTGAGCTCGTTGTTGGTGTGTTCTTCACATTTAAGGATTTCTTCGTGTTCTTAGATCCATTTTTGTGTTGATTCAGGTCGTATATGAGTTCCTTGTTGTTTATGTAGTTGTTATCTGTTGGTTCTCATCTTTGTTCGATTTAGAGGGTTAGGTTTTGTAAGTCGTGACAGTTTGAGTATTTTTTGGGTTTTGTATGATAATTGAATGGTCATGTTTTTTTTTAATCATGACTGGCTGAGTTTTTTATTGCATGATCCTGTTGTTTCATTCATGATTGGATGTTTGGTTGCCATGTAATGTCTTACGTTTGTAGTTATACGATCTTGTATTTGCTGTTATAAGGTAGTTTAGATTGAAATGTTGTCTCTTGTTGTGTGTGATTTTTCCCTCGGTGTCTATGTGGTTTGTGGTAAAGAGGTTGTTTAAAACGTCTGTCACTATATGACTATTAAAATTGTTGAATGGAACTTTGTTTTTTAATACCATAAAAGGTTTATAACAGAGTTTTGGTTTTTTAAATTTCAAGGGTTATCCAGGATCTCAAAATTGTGTGTTATAAGAACCATGTCTACTGTATTTTGCATGTCTGTCTGGTCGTATGATTATCATGATAGAGGATGTTGTCTATGAAAAAAAAATTGTTTACTATCTCATACGTTGTTTAGTTTGAAAGGTTGTCTTCTGATTGTTGAATCATGTGGTTCAGTGTATTGGTTTAAGATTGTTTCTTGAATTATGTTCTATCTTGTCTAAGAGTTATTTGTTTAAGGATGTTATCTTGAATGTTGGTTCAGTCTTATGTGTTTTTCTCTTATGTAAGAGATAGTTTTTCTTGTCTTAGAATCAAGTGATCGCTCATTTTTGTCTTGAACAGTGTATAAATGTCTTTCGGCCCTGATCAGTATATGTCTTATTGTATGATTAGTCGAAATATATGGTTTTGGTGTTTCTAACCACTTGTTCTGTCAAGTTTGTTCTTGATGTCTGTGTCTTCCTAGCTATGAGATCTATATGTTGAGGATCTTTGTCTTGTATGTTGTTAAATGTCTATTATTCGCAGTCTTGATGTCTGCTTGTCTATAATCTTGTTTGTATGGTTAGTTTGAGCTGTATGGTTCATGTTTAATCGATGGTATTGTCAAGATTATTTTGTATATGTGACAGCCTTTGTATGTTATCTCTTGTGAGATGTTTTTGGTTGCAAATTATGTAGATTTGTGGTTTTGTTTGGCTGTGTCTTATTGTCTTGTGTATGTCTCGTTATTCTTAGCCTTGTGTGAGAGATATGAAATCAAGTGATTTTGTGTTTCACTTTTGTTTAGGTTGGAATTGTTGTCTGATATAGAAGTGTGTACTTCTCTTTTATCAGTGTTATTATGAATCTTGTTGTCTGGATCAATAGTATTGTCAAGATTGTTCTAGAATGTTTGTACAGCCTTCTATTTGTTCTCTTGTATGAGATGCGTGTTCCGTTTGCAAATCGTGTGATTTTGTGTTCTGTCGGAACTTGTTTGGTTGTATCGTTTAGTCTGATGTCTGCGTTGTTATCAGATTTTTTCTTTGAATCGTGTGATTCAGTTTTGTTGTGAAGTTGTAAAATTTTATTTGCTTGATTCAAATTAGTCTTTATGTTCTTTACAAGTTTTCTCATGATATGTTCCTTATAAAGTTGTAAAAGTTTTTGATCAAGTCAAATAAATTTCTTAAGATCTTCACAAGTGTTGTTTTTCAGACGTGTTCTGAATTCTTTAAAGTCTTGTGACTTTATGTGTTATCAGATGTGTATCTGGTTCTGTTATGTAATCATATGATTTCTTGTTATTTGGATATGTTTTTTGAATTGTGTGATTCAAAATATTCAGATATGGTTCTGAGTCTTTAAAGTTGTGTGACTCTTGGTTTTTATCGTATATGATATGCATACTATAATTGAATGGTTGTCTTTTCAGACTTTGTTCTTATTGTAAAACCATATGAGTCTTTATGGTCTTTATGATTTCATAAAAGGTTTTTTTCGCTTCATTCAAGTTACTCTTTGAGTTCTTCACAAGTGTTGTCTTTCGGACTTGGTTCCGAAGTCTTAAAAGTTGTGTGGCTTTATTATTAGATGTATACTTGGATTCTGCTATGTGATCATTGTTGACTTTGTTCGTACTTGTTCAACCAAATGTGATAATCAGCAAATTGTTGGTCTCATGAACTCGTCTGGTTTTTCCATGCTTAACAAATAGATATTTGGTTTCTTGAGTTTCTCATGGATCTGTGAGTGATACATGGTCTCTTTGTATTAGCTTCTGTACGCAGGAATTCTCTTGCCTTTATATTATCTGTTTCTAAACAACTCTGCAGAAATGTTCTCTCTCTAGTTCTAGGGTTTGTTTGTGTTTATTAGGTTGTTCAAGCGAAATCTGTTAAATCATTAGAAAGAGTGTACAAAACATCATGTTGATGGTCTGTTACTGGTATTGTTCTTGATACAAATCAAAGTTTGTCTCAGCTTGTTGAATGTTTTTATCAATTTTAACATGATTTTATAAATTTGTATTTTGTAAACTTAATACCTTCCCTCTAAAATAGTGAGAAAGTGTTAACTTTGAAAAGTTGTAGTTTCCTAAATGGTATTTCAAGTGCCCAATTCTAGACTACACATAGGACAACCATTACGTATCAGCAACCACAGAAAAATGGTCAAGAAAATAAAAATAAGCTTGGTTGGTAATTGAGTGTTTGACTTAATGACAGTGAAGTGTTCATAACTTGTTTATATCATTTTTCTTGATTGTTTATGGAGTAGCTTTGTTGTTTGGTTGGTCAAAGTTGTGACATTTTTTTCAAATTTGAAGGTTTTTTTTCTCTATAAATGTGTTGTCGTAATGAGGTTTTTGAAAATAAATTTATATTTTGAGACATTCTTTAATGAAAAGTTAACTCTTTGTAAACATAGTATGTCAAGTGCTATATTTCTACTATTCGATTTGTTTGGCATTGGGCTGAGACGAAGGTGTAAAATACATCAACTCAATTCATGTTTTTTGATGGATGGGTTAAGAGTTGCTCGACTTAGTTGCGCAACACAAAGTGACTAGGAAACTATTAGATTTGGAAAGAGAAGTACTGTTTTACATTAACAAGCTGTTTTTATACGGATCGTCTTCAACTAATATCCAATTTTGGTATGGTAACATGGATTAATTAGGGAAGTTATTTGTGACTCTAAAATCTACGGTTTGCCTGTGTGAAGATCCGGATTTTGTAGTGATTCTTGACTTCTAGTTGAGAGTTATTTAGAGTTGTCGCTGATTGTAGCAGGAACACTAAAGATTGTTAAGTTGGGTTCTTGTCAGATAAAGGTTGATTATGAGAATCTGTTGGCTGACATTTTTATGAAAGGGTTATGCATTGCTAAACATGAGTTAATGTGTGACAAATTGAGTCTAGTCAACTGGTTTGCACATATGAATGATGGGGGGATGTTAAAATGAGTGTTAAATATTTTTAGTTCATTCATATGTTGTTTACGTTCAGTATTATTAGTTTGGGTGTTGATTTAGCAGATATAACACATGGAGGACCAGGATGGAATATTTGCAGGGGTTAAAGTGAAACTTGCTTTAAGGCGGTGCAATTATTGAGAAGTTCAGGGTGTTGGTTGTAACTTTGAATATGTCTGGACATATATGAGGAAAGGGGTTTACGCAGATTAAAAATAACCCCCAATTTCTTTCATTACTTTCTCTCTCTATTGCTACCTACAACACAGGCGTTCTTCTCTGTTCTTCAAGATGATTGATTGTTCTGTTGCAGTTAGGGCTGATGTAGATTCGTTATGAATCTTGTTCTGCTGTTAGTCCGGTTATGGTTTCAGCATCGTTGAAGACCTGTTGAAGATCTTGTTGATTTATTTATTTTGTATTGTTGAAGATCTTGTAAATCTTCATGGTTTAGTATTTCTGTGTTCGTTGTTCACCAGACTAGTATGGTCTGGTTGTTATTGATCCAGTGATTGGATCCTGTTGGTTGATGTCTCTTTCTATAATCAACTGATAGTTTATCAGTTGATTATGTAATTTGTAAATGTTGATTTAGATCTTACATATGTAAGATCTAGGGTTTGGGGGGTGTTTTTTGGTTTGGGTTAAATAATAAAGTTTTACGTCATGTTTTTGTCGCTTCTCTTGCGCTTTATGTTGTTATTCGTGTTTTGTATAGATCATTCATACCATTTTTGACATATATGCCTATACGATCCATATTGGGGTTGCATGTGAACCCTAGCTATCAGTTTTGAAGGACAATCTAGACTAATACGCATCGTATAGGCCTATACGATGCGTATTAAATCTCATGATGAGGACATTGTCAGCCTTTGACTGACCTTGAAGTTTGAATTTCACCTAATACGCATCGTATAGGCCTATACGATGCGTATTGATGTTGTCGATTTAATTTTCCAAGGTTTCTGAATAATACGACCCTTTATTTATAACTGATATACACTTATTTGATTTCATCTCTCACTAACCCACTCCCTATCCTTCTCTTTCTAACCCATCCTCTCTATGATATTACGAATTTATTGCTTTTTTTTTTTTACTAAAAACTAAAATAAGCAATTGTATGTGCATGCATTTGATTTCGTGCATTAATGGAAAAGGGACCTCAAAGATCATTTAACATCATGCCAAAAGATTATTGCAATATATAAGAATATGGGTACAAAGTACATGGCCCATTTCTGTTTCCCATCATCAATTATTCATCCAATATGTATATTACAGCTATTAAAAACTGAAAATTATTTTAAATGACGAGAAATGCCTTGTCACCGTTTTTTTTGAACGGCTAATTCTTGTAATCACCTATCGTCTCTAGGATCTGAACCCAAGACCTTTCTCTTTCCAAACGAAGTGTTTTTAAAAGCTTTACATTTGCCAATGGATCAACACTCCATTGGTGCCTTATCACCGTTAGCTATGCATGATACAAGTTTTTTGTGCGGTGACATTTTAGCAACTAAAGTATACCATGTTACCAATACTTTTTCTATCAAGCAGATTTATTTTTAAACAGCTAATGTTCCCCTTGCTTAGGTTTGAATTTGAAATCTCAACTCTAGCATGTGTCTCTATCACTATTAATAATAGTATTAATGATAATTTGATGTTTCAAACAATCTCTAATTTATTTTAGAATCCCGAACAAATTAATATGCTCTTTAAATTTAGTTCTAAATCTACATAATATTAATCAAGTAATTACGACCCTTAATCACTTAGGAAGTGACACATTTACAACACATAGCAGCAAGTTTCATAAACAATCCTAAATGTGAATAACTTATATATTCAAGTCAACCATCAGAAAGAACCAACCTATAAAACACTTAACATCATCCGCAATAAAACTATATGAAAAGTCATATTTTGTTTGGAAACTAGGCTACGTTAAGATTCATATAGTTTTCATGTTGTAAAATGCGATAGGTGATGCGACTTTAATATTCCTGATGTATTTGTTTAGGATTTTCAGCTTCTTAGCAGCTCCATCTTTTAAAGTTAAAAAAAGATTCATGTAGTTTCAGAGAAGTGTGGGGGTTGTTTAATCACGGAGAATGTTGAAAGCAAATGACATGGACACACGAATGGAAATTGATTGGATCCAACTGGAACCTTAAATGCTCTTTTTCTATATCTTCTCAAATATCAATTTAATTTTTTTATTTGTTAGCATCAATAATTCTATATCTTCTCAAATCTCAATTTAATTTTTTTATTTGTTAGCATCAATAATATCAATCATACATACATAAAAGTAAAATCGCATTTTGGTATCTATCATTTAATCAAAATTACAAAAAAAAAAAAAAACATATTCCCCTAATTATTTTATTATAAATTAAAAATGGACATTTTATTATAAATCCAACCTCAAAGGACGTTACTTCAAAAACCAAATAGCTCATACGCACCTCGCATGAGGCTATTCTTGTTTTCCTATCTCATCGAGTGTAGTTTGTTTACATGGCTCATATGCAATATTTCATTGGAATGCCAACAATTTCAAATTAATTCATTAGTGACATACAGAGGTGCAAAAAAAAACCATAATTGGAATCGGACCCGGTAAAAAAAACCCAGAACCGGTTTTTTTAGTACCCGGGTATTCTATACCTGAAATCGGAACCCACCCTACCCGTATGGCATATATAGGGTATGCATTTTGATCTCAATACTCGGAACCGGAACCGATTATACCCGATTAATACTCGAAACTGTACAAGAACTGGAACCGGAACCAATGATACTTGACTATACCCGATACACGATTCTAATATCTTTCTTTTAAATTTATGTTAGTGCATTTATTTTAATTTTCTTACATTATACAATGCATTTTTAGTAATAATAAACAAAAAATACGAGAAAATAGGATAATAAAAACACAACAGAGTATTAAAACAATATGAAAATATAGAAAAACCCGAAAATAGGGTATTTTAATACACGGTTTCCTAAGAACCAGAACTGAACCCTACCCGAAACCGGGCACATAGGGTATGGCTTTTTGGTCAAATGGCCGGAATCGGAACCAAACCGGTTATAGCAATAACCGGTTCCAACCCTTAAAAGAAGAAACCGAAATCAGTTCCATAACTGAGAACCGGGCACATAGGGTATGGCTCTTTTGTTCTAATCTAACCTATACACACATATATAGGGCTAGGGCAAACCCAACAAACTCGGACACTAAGTCTTGACAAAATAACCTAGTCCGAATATATAATAACAAATTCGGACAGAACATGAAAAACCTAAAAACATTAAACTCTGATAAGCTAGTCCGAATTTATACATACAAATTTGGACTCCCTTCCATCATAATAAACTCGGACAAACATCCCTAGTCCGAATTTAACAGATAAATTCGAACAAGGCATTCATTATAAATCCAGAATCTGTCATGCTTCACCATCTTTGACTTTGGCCTTTGACTTTGTTGACCATAAATGATAAAGCACAGTTACCCAGCAGGAGTTGCACTTACAAAATCTTGATTCTTAACTGTCGTTTGAGCAAGTCGTCTCTCAAACTCAGAGATGTCCTTTTTTCAAGGCAATCACCTGACTTCTATGTTCTTTGTCGGCACTCGAAAGCGCGACAATTAACTTTCTAGATTTCTCCAGATCAGTAATAAAATTACTGTTATGGAGTTCGTATCTGTCACACTTAGTAACAAAATCTACGCATCTAGCACATCTTTTATCAGCAGGTTTAGATTGTACTTCGATGTTAGCCATGAATGCTTGATCTGAGCTTTCTGCTTTTCCTGCTTTCATCTTTGTCGTTTCTTCATCAGCAAAGCGTTGCATTTCTTCAGTTGCGATCCTGAACTCAAACCGATCACTTTCATCTTTCTTTTCTTCTTTTTTTCTTTCTTTCTACTTTCTTCTTCCTCATTCTCTCTTCTATTGTTTTCCTCAGCTTCATTGATTTTATCCATTTCCAGATTTTCACTTAAAACTTCCGCCACCACAATCAACTCTTCCACATTTGCCTCTTCGAACAAATCTCCAAACCCCTCTTCAAGGATCTCTGCAGTAAACGCTTGTGAAACAATAGCAGTAGCGGTTTCTTCCTTTACAACCCCCAGCCGTGTGGCTCATTAATAGCTTAATAGCTTGAAAGGGTTGAACAACCATAGCGTTATGAGGACTAGGAGTAAGGTTATCAGATGAGGTTGTTGTCGAAGTGGTAGAAGTCGTATTGGATGGGGCTGGACTATTGTTGTTGGATCTTGCTGAGCTTCCTTAACCATTGCTTCATTCTCTATTCTTTGGTTTTCGGCATTCTCTTGCATAATGATCATAGATGCCACAGTTGTAGCATTTAACTTTGGTCATATCAATCCCTACACGTGTCTTTGTGTTACCCCCTATGAAACTCTTTCCCGTTCGCTGGAGAAATTTCTTCGCTCTTCTTACTAATAACGCCATACTTAATTGCAAATCAAGTTCTTCCATTTCATCTTGATCAATTTGATCAAGATCTTCATACAGGCTTGATGGTTCAACTAATTTTCCAAGTGCAAAGTTCTCAAATGCTGTCATAAACGATGCTAGAAGTGCCATGTTTTCTTCTATGAGTTTTAGACAATATGAGTCAACTTTCGGAACATTCAAGCTTTGTTCACTTGGTCTAGCATTTGATGACGACGTTCCATGGGATATATAAGTTCCACCAGCGGTACTTCCACTATTGCTACCAATGACAAAGGCACTTTGTTTGTAGGATCTCCTTGAGAAGTTTCTTCTGAAATAAAAGCAACACATGTACTACTTCTCTTTTCAATTTGTCATGCTCGATACAAAGCAGGATCTTGAAGCTTCTCAAAATCAAAATCTTGATCTTCCAAGGTCCATGCGTAACTTTTCATTTTCTGGATTGCTTGATCAAGAGTAAGTTCTTCATATTGAGCACTTTCTTTGATTAAGGCAGAAAACATAATCCACTGTTTCGGTAAACAATTTAGAAACTTTTCCACCTTTTCAAATTTTGTATACAATCTTGGTTGACTATGATCTAACTCACTCAACAAATGGTAGAATCTCTTTACTAGGTCATCTAACGATTCACTTTTCATAGCTTTAAACACTAAGAATTGAGTCTTGAGTTGATCGAGTCTTCTTTTCTTGAATAGCTCATTTTCTTCATACCTATCGCTCAAACTGTCCCACATTTCCTTTAATGAGTTTTAATTACTAAACGTGTGTAGGATTGATTATTGTGGTAAAGACATTGTGATCAAAGATATGGCCTTCTCTTCGCATTCGTAATACTTTCTTTGATCGTCAGTTAACGCTAGATAACTGGTAATTGTTAAAGTTCGAGCAGTTGTCTGCCATGACCTGACGTCATACATAACCACATTCTTAAATCTTTCGCTTTGATGTACCCCTCAAATCGTCCTTTCCATTCTGGATAATCTAATTCATTCAATAGCACGGGAGGTTTATCGCTGCTTCAGACTTCGTTGTTGTGTCTTATACTTTGAACAACAGTGTTCAAGTTGTTTGCCATCTTCACTAGGTCTTAGTTTAAAAAATTTAACACTTTTCAAAAATCTCTCAAGTCCGGAGAGAAACAGACACTTACAGGAAACCCTGATCAACAACCTAATGAATAAATACTGATGAAACCTCAACAAACAAACAAGTTCGAACCAATCACTCTTAAATCAAAAAATTCAGATAATACAGAGCAAGTTTGGACAAGGATTTATTAAGTACTGACACTTCCTTAAATTCATACTAAAGAAGAATAAGTACTGACACTCTATAAATTCGGACAAGGAAGATAAGTATTGATCAACTCTAAATTCGGACAAAGATGATAAGTACTCATCAACTCTAAATTCGTACAAAGATGATAAGTACTGACAATCTATAAATTTGGACAAGGAATAAGTACTGACAAGTTCCTAATTTTGGACAAGGAGTTGAATAAATCCTGACTTCACAAACTCTGACAATGAATTTTGAACAAATTCGGACAAAAACCCACAAGTACTGACATGGGTTATATCCAAATTCGGATCAAAACAACTAGCTTCTGAATTTATTTCCCAAGTGTGACTTCACACTGGGTCATCAATAAGTTCAGAAGTAACAAATACGAACAGATATGTAAACTCTGACAATGTAACAATCCCGAAACAGATCTGATGAATAATGATTGGTTACCTCAACCATCTTCTTCACCTATTCACAAAAAACCCAGAGAATTTGCAGAAAATTTTTAGATCTGACACTTTCTAAACACAATCTCAACAATCGAATCAATGCCAAACACTCAAAACTAAAATCTAATCACCATCCATCATGAAAAATCAAGAAATAGATGAGAATCCATGAAAAACATAAGAAAGTATGAGAAACCCTAGAAAATAGAAAACTCTCTACAATAAAAAAAAACCGATGTATAAATCTAACCTCCAACACGAAACTTACTGTTGGTGTATATGTCTGACGACTTCGTCTTGTATCGAGTCTTGTGTCTAGATTGGATAGAATGTAGCTCGGTAGGTTAGTTTAGAGGGAATTGGATGTACTGGACCATTCCGCACGAAATGGATCTTGGTCATTTCGTGCAAAATGCCTTCCCTATATATACCTGTGCTGCCAGTTCATTTGTAACGATTCTGGATTCCAGAGCCGAAGTGCTGCTGACGTGTCGTTTAACCTATAACGCTTTCAAATAAATAAACAAGACAATTAAAGAGTGAATCAAGCTGTAATCAGGTCTGTATCATTGAATTCCGCCTTTGATATGGATTAGAACTCTTCTGATAGATTCGTTTAGATCGAATCTCGATCCTACAAGTGGTATCAGAGCTCAGGAGGAAGAGTTCTTACTAAATCAGCCTGATTTCACCAAAATTTCTGATTTATACACCTTCTTTTTCAAAATTAACAAGATTTTATGGTTAAAATGGATTGAATTTCACATATAACGTGCGAAACACAGTTTTATACAATCCTTGAAAGAATCAGACCTAAAATCAACCTAAAAGTTGATCAATTTGACTAAAATCCGACCGATTAGGTGACATCAGCAGCATTTCATGTGAAATTGACCCCATTTCGCACGAATTGAACCTTGTGACCTCCCATTTCGCAAGAAATAACCCATTCCTCACGAAATGACCCATTCCTCTTGAAAGCTGCCATTTCGCTTGAATAGAACTTCTATTTCGCACGAAATGGTTCATTAGACTTTCATTTCGTACGAATTGATCTCCTAGCTGCACCATTTCGCATGAATTGATCATTAGTGCTCCATTTCGCACGAAATAGATTTCCATTTCGTACCAGGGTTCATTTCGCATCAAAAGGATTTCGCATCAAAGTATCCATTTCGTTTGAATTTTCATTTCGCTTGAACATTGTGTTTTTGTGAATTTTCATCATCGAAACATGGAAGAAGAGTTTTACAACGCGTTTGCTACTACTCCAGCTGCTCCGGTTACTGTTGCCGAAACCATTGAAATCGAAAATGAAACAGGAACATCTCAAAAGCCTCGAAAGCTTATGTACATCGAGGATTTTAAAGGATGGCAAAATTGTTTTGAAAACTGGGTGCAAGCTTATAAGTTTGATGCATGGTGTTCGTTAGATGTAGATTACGTTAAACCGAAAGATGAACGTAGGATTGAAAAAGCTTTAAGTGACTATTCAGCGGGTGAGAAATTGAAATACACCAGTGAAAAAATGATGATTAGTATTCTTCAACAAGCAGTAAAAGAAGATATCTTTGTTTTGCTTCAACATGAAGATACTGCTAGATCAATTTGGTTAGCGTTATGTAACAAATTTAAGGGAAGCGCTGATATGATAAAAAACAAACGTGCATTACTAAAGAAACCATTTGATATGTTTGTAGCTTTTGAAGATGAGACGACTAAGAAGACTATCGATAGATATTGTCATCTTGTTCAGGAAATGAGAAGATTGGAGATCAAGAAAGAAGACGATGAATGGGTTGATAAGCTTGCTGATGCACTGCCACAAAATAAATGGGGAACATATTTGTTGATTTTGAAACATATGAGAAAATCTGAAAGTATGAATTTGAGTAAGTTCATTCAGAAGATTGAAGAACATGAATTGGATATTCAGAAAACTGCTATCATGAATAATCCAAATGCTCAACAGGATGTTAGTCTATATTACAGAGGAAGCAAATTTGAGACTACTCCGAGTCCGAAGATTAAGACTGCTTTCAGTGCTGATGGTTCTTCTGGAACAAATGTTAGCACTACAACTCAGAGTGGTGGATATTCGTCATCGTATTCAAGTTTTGATCCGAATTTCACAACACCAAGTCCTCAACGACAGAGTTCAACAAATCTGCAATGCAATGTTACATTGAATATTCAAAACGGTCAAAATCTCTCTCCAGAAGTGGCTAAGCAACACATGGCATCACTTGTTACTATGTTAGAGTCTTATGAAAGTTTAGTTGCTGGAAGAATCGGAAATACAATGTTTACTAAGGAGGATTATAACCAGATTGATTCTGAAGAACTTGAGTTGATGGACATCAAGTGGTGTTTAGCCAGTGCTGTAAGAAGAGCAGAAAAATTCCAACAAATCACCGGAAGAGATGATTTTCGTGATGTTGCTACATCTCTGTTAGGATTTGATAAATCAAAGGTTACTTGCTTTCGTTGCAGAGAAAAGGGGCATTTTAAACGAGAGTGTACAAATAAAGAAGCAACCAGAAGACAAGATCCGTTTGGAAACAATGATTATCATCGAAAATCAATTTATCATCAGCTTGCTCAACAACCGTCATCATCTCGTGCTATTGAAAATGAAAAGAAAAAAAGCTTATCTTGTTAATCAAGATGATGAAAGATTGCCAGAAGGATTTAGCTGGGATAAATATGTTCCGGCTGATTCAGCATTTGTTGCTCAAATCTTGGAAGAAGAAGTAGTCAAATCTAAGTAAAAAAGAATAAAGATTTTCAGATCATCAGAAAGTGATGGAGATACTGATGATGAGGAAGAGTACATTAATAATGCTAGAAAAAATTTAGACTCATTCAGTTTTAATTTGTTTTTTGCAGATAAGATCGAGATATTGAATGAGAAGAAGGCTGCTAGAATGACGAAAGAGTTGGAAGCAAGAAGAATTGCTGAAGAAAAGGAAAAAATGGAAGCTGAAAAAGCAAAAGTTGAAGAAAATTAGACAGAAAAGGGCGAAGATGAAGAGTGTGAGGTAAAAGTAGAATTTGATGAAGAACCAATGATTGAGAAAATTGTTGAAGTGGAGAAAATAGTTGAAAGAATTGTTGAAGTTGAAAAGATTGTCGAAGTTGAAAAGATTGTCGAAATTGAGAAGATTGTTGTGGTCACGAAACCTTGTCTGAAATGCTTGAAACCATGCAAAGATTGTGAGGAGAAAGACAAGAAGTATCGTGAACTAGAAGAGTTGAAAGAAAAACTGTTGTTTGATGTGAAGTATGTAAAAGAATCCTATGATGTGCTGAACAGAACAGTTGATAATTTGAACAAAACAAATCTAGAAATGGGAGCTGCTCAGACGATGATGAGTTCAACATTAATGACTAAACAAAAGGTCATCAATGAGTATATTGAAGATTGTGCTAAGCTGAAGCAGGATTTGGAACTCGAAAAGATTGAAAATGAGAGAATCAAAAGATTACTGCTGAGTTATACAACTTGTGATTATTTAATTGACAGAGTTTATCCTACTGTTGCAGGTCTTGAAGCTTTTCAAGATAAAAAGTCGGAAAATACGGATACCGGTAAGAAACAAGGTGTCAAGTATAACAAGTGTCCGCCTCCGATCTGGGAAAGTTATTCTCCCAGAAAGCCAAATGAGGAATGATTGAAAAAAGCTGTCAATATAAAGTTAAAGTCTGAAACCATTGATGAGTTACCAGACAACATTGACATCACATTTACAGCGTCTGACACTGATCATGAGTCTGAGTTATTAAAGAAAGTGGTCTATCAGGTGTTGGATATGGATGAAGAGTCAAAGTCGGAGTCTAAATCTGAAAGTTCGAGTTCATCAGACAAAAGTCCGAGTTCATCGGTCAAACGGGTTTACAATAAAGAATTTCTGATGTCAAAAAACAATTTGAAAGACGAAACATTTAAAGTAGCATATACTTTGAATGATACTGACAAATTATTTTCTGATGAAGAATTTCCAATAAGAAGTGTTAAAACTGAAATGATCAAACAGGTTTTCAAATTAACGGAAATTAATATTTCTGAAATAAAAGATTTAAATCTTGCTGAAAAACCTAAAAAATACACTTCAAGAGTTCAACTGAGATTGAACAAGAAGAAATGTTACAGTTCTGGTTCAGGTTTTCAAAAGAAACCAAACCATAACAATAATTTCAAAAAGAAAGACTTAGGGTTTATTCCACCTGAAAATCATAAAAATGAGAAAAAATATAAACCAAAAACTAAATTTGTTTCAGGTACAAGTTCAGTAGAAGAAGAGAAGAAACCATTCTGGAGACAGACAAACAAAGAATTTCTTGCTGAAAGGAAAAAGAATATGGTGAATGAATCTGAGAAGAGAGTTGAACGTAGAACCTGTTTCAAATGCCAAGAAGTTGGACATATCGCTTGGAATTGCCCAAAGTCCACTTATACAAAACAGGGAGTTATTTCTGACTCAAAGTTGAAAAAGAAATGTGTTGATGAAAAGAAACAACCAACAGAAAGTTTTAAAAAGTTCAAAAATTCGACTTTCGAAATTGGTGAAAGTTCGAAACATTTTTACAATAGAAAAGTCGATTTGAACAAACAAAAATGGGTTGTTAAAAGTTCAGAGAGTAGTTCTGAAAATGAATTTGACTCGTCAAAGTCAGAGGAGTCATTTGTTGTGAAAAGTGATGAGAACTCCGTTCCAGAAATGAACGAGGAAAACTTTCCGCCGTTGTCAAAAGAAAACTTGAAGTTAAAAGTTGGAAAGGTTGAGATTTCAGATCAATTCTTCTCTGGTAAGGAAGAATTTGATGCTGAAAAGGCGTTTAATGGAAAAGTAAAATATATTTTTGGAAAGATGGTTGACGGGAAGGTGAAAGGAGCAAAAGAGTTTTATAAATAAAAAAGATGGGGAGTTAAAGATGACTCAAAATCACCCAAGGCTGGTCAGGCTTGGGTGACAACATTTACTACTTAAAATCCTGACTTGTCGGAGCTCCCTAGTTGGTAATCGTGGAGCATGAATCGGCATCTTTCTTGAGAAATTCACGAAAGTGATTTCGACCTACATGTGGTAGTAATCTTGAAAATTGTCATATTTCGACTTACAAGTGGTATTGATTGATGAGAACATATAAGTGTATGTACCTGCAAGTGGTTAATCAAGGTCATTAAGTTGAACTTGATTTAACTTTCATTCAAGTGATTCAGAAACGAACTGATGAATTAAACCCCGATTTTACAATTGAAATCAACAAAACTAATTTTCCGGAAAAACCATTTTGATTAAAACAAACTTAAGTGTTTTGAAATCATAATGGGAAAATAGTTTGTTGTCAGGGGGAGTTCTGATTGTTTATGCCAAGTGGATGGCGATTTTAAGCAATTCACAACACTTGTCACTTTATTTGTACAGTTTATTTTCAAAATTTCCCAGAAAATCAAAATTGAAACATATTTTTGATTTTAGGGGGAGTAAATTTTTTTAGAAATTTCGAAAATTTGAAAAAGCAAAAAAAAAAAAAAACATGATAAAATCTCGAAATCCAAAAACATTAAAAATTCAAAATTGAGTTTTGTTGTGAAAAAAAGGAAATGATAGTACATCAGTGGACAATCTCAGCATGCTAAATAATTGGAAAGTTAAAATGTGATAAACGGTCTCACTGATGATATGCCAGTAGGTTTTTACACGCTTAGTAGATTCTGTTCGAGATATAAACCTAAATTTCAAACTTACTTATTTTGTGGGGAACATCTCTAGGATATATAGGTAACCCCTAAAATCTTGTTTGAAGGGATTTCTATTTCTGACATACTAGGTCTTTGTGCGTGGTGATATATGGGGTATTATACCAGGACTTCTAATTTTGCGGGAGCAATAGCCTAGTCCTCGTATAATGCTTTACATTGCTTTAATCTTAAAGCTCGCCCTCAGCATAAAAAATGATGAAACATTGAAAAATGCTAATCATGTGCTGTTGAAGAAAAGATTCTCTAAAGGGAACACACCGAAAGTCGAACCATCATCTATCTGATTTTGCGAAAGCAATAGCCTGAGCTCTCATGGTCTCGCATTTACCCCTTTACATATATCACTAGTGTACATTCATCTGTAAGACTGAATATAGGAGTCTGGATACGGGAGTATATTCTGAGATGGGACACACGGATAAGTTTAAGTGCTTAAAACATTAATCTCGTATCTCGAAACAGTTGAACTTTGTGTGAAAATTTAAGTGGATCAGTATACTGACAATCTAAGTGAATCATTTAGAACTTAAAATGTTTAAAGCTTAACGGTGTTAGTGATTTGTCTCATAAACTGATATGATCCCCTTACACAAACTCGTAAAAATATTGCTTGTATATATTTCTTTACTGCATTTCATTAAAATCAAAAATCAAAAAAGATTTTCGGAGTGTTTTAGCATAAATTTTTGAAAAATTCAAAAAGATTTTCGACAACTGATGATGAAAAGCTGATTTTCAAAATTCCGAGTGCTAAACATGATGAACAGGTTTGGGAGAAGTTATTTAAAAATGAAAAAAAATGATATTTCTACAAGTGGTCACCAAAGATTTTAAATGTTAAATCATTTTGAACGATACCTGCAAATGAGTTATAAATTTGTCAAATTGTTAAATTTGTGAAATTTATTTTGAGGTAGAGACTCAGGATAGCCAGGCTTCGACTCCTGAAGATATGCAGATTTAAGCCATGTTCTTGATCCTGTTGCTACAGAGAGCCAGGAGACGACCTGAACTTGTGGAAATGCTATGTCAGATTACGATCCCAGAACGATTTAAGGGGGAGTATGCTAGCAAAAGGGAGTCTGAAGACGTAAGAGCCAGCTACAGATCTTGGGATAACATTCGAAAGAGTCAGTTTTAAATCCTGATAATCACGCAAGCTGCTGATGCTGAAGAACTTAAGGAATCAAGAGATCTGATCAAAAGAATAAGAAAGCTCAAGAGCCAGTTTCTGATCCTGAAAGTTTATTGAAGATTATCATATCAACATTCAAGGGGGAGTTTGAATGGTTGAAAGCCAGATTGAGATCCTGGAAAATAGAAAGAGATCAAAGGATGCTTACACTGTCAGATACTTTGGAAGAGAGCTCGTGAAGACTGATAAAGACTAAAGATGTGACATACCAAAGACTCGACACCGAAGACTTCGTCAACATCCAAGGGGGAGTCTGTTGGTGTATATGTCTGTCGACTCCGTCTTGTATCGAGTCTTGTGTCTAGATTGGATAGAATGGAGCTCGGTAGGTTAGTTTAGAGGGAATTGGATGTACAGGACCATTCCGCACGAAATGGCAAGAGCCATTTCGCACGAAATGGACATTATCCATTTCGCAAGAAATGGATCTTGGTCATTTCGTGCGAAATGCCTTCCCTATTTATACCTGTGCTGCCAGTTCATTTGTAACGATTCCAGATTCCAGAGCCGAAGTGCTGCTGACGTTTCGTTTGACCTGTAACGCTTTCAAATCAATAAACATGACAATTAAAGAGTGAATCAAGCTATAATCAAGTCTGTATCATTGAATTCCTCCTTTGATATGGATTAGAACTCTTCGGATAGACTCATTTAGATCAAATCTCGATCCTACACTTACAACGGTAAGAGCACTCTCTATACAGAGCTTGCTCTGATACCACTTGTAAGGTCACCTAAAGCACCTTGAACACACGAGCCCGGATCGCTCGACACACACGCAATGTGCGGAAACCACCGCGTGACTCGTACCGCTCCGTAGATCTCGTATAGAAGGAGTAGAAGATGAAAGAACCGATCAATCTTTGAATACATTGAGTATTCACATATCACACACCTGAATAATCACACACAGTGATAGCACACACAAAGGTAAGGTTTGTTTCTCTCTCTAGAACAAGTCTTGCACATAAAGTTTTCCCAAAAAGCCTTCTCATTGTATTTAATCACTAAGAATATATACAATGACAAGTACGGACACTAAGTCCTAACACTAGCACCTTTTCCGAATATTACATATAAGTTCGGACACAAGACTAAAACACTGTAACACCCTGAAAACGGGTTTGGTAATTAAACCACGTTAATACTAAAAGACGGGTAAAGTACCGTTGGTGGTAAATTAACCCGGTGAATATTAGGATTTTAAATAAATAAGCCTAATATTAAATAAAAGCTGAACGAAAGCTTTTGAAGAAATAAAGTTTATAAAAATGCCCGAGTTAACGGGACTTTAAATAAATTGAGTCGTAAATTCCCCGAACCCACTAATTTAACTAGGAATGTTTAACCTAGTTAATGAGTGGAATTTTTGTTAGAAATAAGTAGGTTGTAGCCTACTTAGTAACTAACCAAACAATAGGGGGGGGGGAATTCGGATAAATGGGAAGTTAAATTATAAATAACAAGGTTAAAACAAAACACACACATATGTGTGTGTTCTGTTGAGTTCGACCAGAAGCTCCTAGGGAGCTCTTCAAAACCCTAGTTCTTACAAAATCATCAAATTGAAGGGTCAATTGACGCTCAAATTCACAACCGAACGTGAATTAACGATCACCCGAACAAGAGGATCATAAGGTATGTAAAATCTTGATGATTCGTGAAGTTCTGAAATTTGGATAATCACCATAATCGCGAATTATGATGAATTATTGAAGCTATGATTGAATTAGTGATGTATACTTGCTTAGGAACCAAACACTAAGTGAAAATTATGCATAAGATGCTATGATTTGAGGAATTACCACACTAGGATAAGTGGGTATTAATCATAAGATGAATTTGATGATATAATTATGATTAGAATCCTCATACATGATTGTAAATACTTGAACAAATTGTGTGTTTAGTTATATAATCATAATTAATATGATATGAGTTTAGTATGACATGATACAAATTTATGATAGGTTCATGTTCAAGAATGTTTAATATCATTGTGTATTAATTCGGTGAATTATGATGACCAGAACTTGCTTAAAACGATAACATAAAGATGATGCTTACCGGATAATTGAACAAGTAATTAAACGAGTAGTTAAGCTACTTCGTGTAATTAATTATGTTAATAGACAGTTTGACTTTTTAAAGTCAAAATGACCTTTTATATGATCGAATGATAATTTGGACATAAAGATCATACGATGAAATAGTCGTTAATGATTATGACTAGTCTAATCATCTTAGAAATTTGAATGATAGTTTGACGCTTAACAAGCTAGGCGGAAGCTTGGGAATGAAGCGGGTCAAACAAATCAAAAAATAAGGAAAAGCATAATCTGGATGCTAGGTAAGTAAAGCTTACACTCTATTTATTTAATACATATTGATTTTATAGGTTCTAAATAATATAAAGTCTTGTTTTAATCCTGATGTTCCGACACGACATGTGCGGTGCGGAACAAAAGACAATAAAGATAAACCATGTTTAATGGTTAAAAAGAGCTAATACGGTTATTTAGTCATGAAAGGACTAATAAATAACGAGTTTTGAATAATTACCTTATAAGGTAACTAATACAAATAATAAAGGTAAAACGGTAATTCGATCACTCGTTGACGATTACCGTTAGTTTGTGAAAGACACTTTATCGCATAAGTTTTAATGGATCAAAAGAGTCAATAAATGATTATAAGGAAAATGACCGTACAGTGTAAACCAGAGCGAGTCATGTAGACGAGATAGTAATAAACATCATCTCGCCAATAAATTCGGTCACTTAGACTAAACGGGTCAAAAGGTAAAAATATCACCCTTTGACAATAACGACTAATGCTATGTCAAGTTGTATGATTATAGGAATAAATATCGAATGGATATTTACACCGCTATTACTTAGCGGCTATTATGGCAAGGTATCGAAATGGGTCAATATATTGATCCGAGCCAGGTATGTATAATAGGTCAATTCATCATTTAGAACTTGAGGTTCAATGAGGGCTAAACAAGTTAAAAATGGACATTTTGTTATCTTTTAAGTAAACCAAATGATTTAAATTATAGTCATTGTGTTTTGAAAACATAGTGATTATTTAAACAAGATCCTAGTTTAAAAAGTGGGTTTTTGGTCAATTACGACATTAAAAGTCTTTTGTTATAATGAAAGGATTTAAGTTGACCAAAACGCCCTCGTAAGCTAAATCGAGCAAACGAACCTTAAGGGTTGTTTGAAAACAAGTTATATGATCAAGCAAATACTTTGAATAAGTATAAAAGGTGAAAGGGGTAAATCTTGGGTCAAATGACTCTATATGAGTCTTTGCCGTAAAATAGCGATCCGAGGGGTAAAACTCGGAATTTATAAATTACCACATTAAATCCGCCACAAATATAGTTGTGGAGGAAGATTAATTGATAAGAAATGTGGTGATATAATGCTAGAAACGAATGGAAGCGATTCGTGGTTAAAATATGCTTAAATTTCCCTTAACGGGTCAAAATAAGCATTTAAGTAAAAACGGGTTTAAGAATGTATATAGAACCGTGATTTGAACCTAATGTAATAGACAATATCAGAATTATAAGGTTCATAAGAATTTAGGATCAAACGAACAAGTTTGTTTGATTAATATACGAACGGGTCAAAAGTTCGTAACTATATTTTAAGCCGAAGGCTTAAAAATATAAAATTTTGTTAATCTGGATGTCGGATATTAATTCCATGTGATGGAGGATTAATTTACGATCACGTAGAAAGAAACGTGACGAAAAACGGATAAAAAAATGATCAGGTTATGATCATTTTAGTCGAGATTTGGTTTGCTGGTAATATGTAGCACCAGCACCAAACCTTTCTGTAAAATACTAGTCCTCGCGTCACGCGACGAGGATATGGTGGTGGCGTCACGCAGCGCGACGGCTGTCGCGTCCCGCGTAAACTTTGGCCCGACTCGGTCGCGGCCCGCGAGAGCTCAACAGCTAGAAAAACTTGTTTTCTTGTTCATTTTTAATGTCCGAACTTGTTTATACACGTTATAAACTACCTATAACTAACTCATTTCATGTTTGGATGACATGTAGGTTATTATACAGTACCGGAGGATGATCAAGCTCGATAAAGAACCGAACACGATCAAGATTCAAGCTTCCGCAATTGTTTCGTCGTCACTTTTAAAACGGCAAATTTATACATGTTATGTTAAAATGTTTTAAAGTTTAAAATGTTTTAACAAACTCACATTTTAAGTGTATGTTTAATCTTAAATACACTATTATAGTCGCATTTTATATGATAATCGTATAAAAAGGACCAAGGGTCTTACGAACACCTAGTCAGTACATATCAAATAAGTACTGACAAACAAACAAATAAGTTCTGACAAAGAAGCTAAATTCGGACAAGCAAATTTGGACCCCATTAACTTATACTGTCCAAATTTGATACATATAAAACATCAACTTTCAACAAATTACAAAGTAAGTCCCTGAAGAATCTTCAAATAGCAGCATCCAACATTTATCATCCAGAGGTGCACTTACATTTTGACCATTAACAAATTTCCAACTCATTTATTTGTTTTTTTTAAATAATTGAGTAATCATTGTTGAGATATTATGAGGTATTATACCACTACACCCTTTTTAACTTTAAGCCCCATAATGCCCCTTTTGCTTACTAGGCCACCACGTGTCGCTTCATCCCAAAGATAAGGCATTTGTTACTCACCCTACGTATATAATGTTAAAGATAAAAAAAGATTCCTATAGTTTTCACACTACACATGATCTTACACATCATGATGTTAAAGTTAAAAAAAGATTCCTATAGTTTTCACACTACACATGATCTTAAAGTTAAAAAAGGATTCATGTAGTTTCAGAGAAATTAAGTGTGGGGGTTTAATCATGGAGAATGTCGAAAGCAAATGACATGAACACACGAATGGAAACTTATTGGATCCAACTGGAACCTTAAATGCTCTATTTCTATATCTTCTCAAATCTCAATTTAATTTTTTTATTTGTTAGCATCAATAATTCTATATCTTCTCAAGTCTCAATTTAGTTTTTTTATTTGTTAGCATCAATAATTCTACATCTTCTCAAATCCCCAAAGCCCAATTTCTCAAAGATGGTTGTAGAAGTGGTGGCCTTGATGATGATGATGGTTGTAGAAGTGGTATCTAGGGAGAGAGTACAGGGAGAGGGAGGGAGAGGGAGATGATGGTTTAGGTTTATAAGTTTTAAAATTTTGACATTCTTTTTTTAATTGAATGACTGTTTTGCCCTC
Organism: Helianthus tuberosus; assembly: GCA_030545235.1. Lineage (NCBI taxonomy): Eukaryota > Viridiplantae > Streptophyta > Magnoliopsida > Asterales > Asteraceae > Helianthus > Helianthus tuberosus. The sequence goes on along the minus strand of CM060410.1, from coordinate 142,681,512 downwards.
ACATGAGTTGTACATGATTTTGCTTAACTGGAAGTTTTAACCAGGTTAGGGTCAAAGGACCTAAATTGTAACAGATTTTGCAAATAAAGGACTGTGACTGTAATTATTGAAGTTAAAGGCTATCAATTGCAATCCGGTATAAACATAAAAAAAGAAAAGTGTAATTTACCCTAATATTAATCAAGTGATTACGACCCTTAATCACTTAGGAAGTGACACATTTACAACACATAGCAGCAAGTTTCATAAACAATCCTAAATGCGAATAACTTATATACTCAAGTCAACCATCAGAAACACCCAACCTATAAAAAACTTAACATCATCCGCAATAAAACTATATGAAAATTCATATTTTGTTTGGAAGCTAGGCTAAGTTAAGATTCATATAGTTTTCATGTTGTAAAATGCGATAGGTGATGCGACTTTAATATTCCTGATGTATTTGTTTAGGATTTTCAGCTTCTTAGCAGCTCCGTCTTTTAAAGTTAAAAAAAGATTCATGTAGTTTCAAAGAAATTAAGTGTGGGGGTTTAATCACGGAGAATGTCGAAAGCAAATGACATGGACACACGAATGGAAACTGATTGGATCCAACTGGAACCTTAAATGCTCTTTTTCTTTATCTTCTCAATAATATCAATCATACATACGTAAATAAAAGTAGAGTAAAATGCACGGATAGTCCCTGTGGTTTTGCAAAATAACACCTATAGTCCCCAACTTTTGGAAATTACACTGGTGCTCCTTGTAGTTTGACAGTTTGTTACTCGGATAGTCCCTGGAGTGGATGTCCGTTAGTTTTCTCCGTTAAGTGTATGTGAAATGACAAAATTACCCTTCATCTTCTTAAATCTATAAAAACAAACACCCCCCCTTCTTCACCCTAAAAACTCATCCCTAATTTTTTCATTCCCAGCAACAATAAAAAACCCAACAAATCATGGTCTCCATCTTCATTCTTCTTTGTGTTAACCGATAATTGTGCTCCACAATTATTGGTTTGTTATTTTGTAAATCAATGTATTTATTTGTATGATTTGTTTTCCTTTGTTTCCGTAATGACCTCTTCTCACTGTAACTATTTATGTACGTTTTGTGTAATGAGAAAAGGCAAGGCATTATACTACTTCACATGGTATCAACCTTCTAGGGCTTGTTCTCGAACACCCCTTTCTGCCATCCTTTGTCCTGTTTTCGATCAGGCCTTTTCATCTTTGTTCCCTGTTTTGCTGCACCTCCTCTGTCACTATGACTGATAAAACTGCTCCTGAAGCCGCCACTTTCAAACCTCTTCACCCGGTCTACACTGTTTCGAATATCCAAAACAAGGTTCGTACCCTTGATGGCACCAAAGTCTCGTATGCTTTATGGGTCAAACTGTTTACCCATCATGCCAAAGGGTACAATGTGCTCTGCCACATTGATGGTACGCCATCACCTGCCAAAGACTCCGCCGATTTTGCGGAATGGGAGAACATAGATTCCATTGTTTTACAGTGGATATATGGTACTCTCGTGGACGATCTTCTCGTTCGTGTTATGGCAGATGAATCCATGGCATTGGATGCTTGGAAACGGGTGAAACGTCTCTTTGTGAATAACAAAGGCCCCCGTGCGCAAGCAATTCAACACGAACTGGCTAACCTTACCCTAGCCTCCATGCCGAGCCTTGATGAGTATTGTCAGAAAGTCCGCGACCTAACCGACCAGCTTCATGCTCTTGATTTTACGATGAACGACCAACAACGTGTGCTCCATCTCGTTAAAGGTCTTCCGTCAGAATTCGACACCATTGCCTCCATACTAAACAACACCCTGCCATCATGGGAAGATGCCATCGACCAGCTCCTCTCTGAGGCTGGCCGTCTTAAAACCCGAGACGCCGTCACCAAAACCCGGCCATTGCGGCTGCCATCCCATCCCCACATCCACCTCCAAATTCTAACCTCCACATCCCTGCCAACAACCATTCACCGCCACACCACAACAGCCCAAACAACCCACCCACAGCCCATCGTCCAGGCCGCCAATACAACAACAGGCCAAATAATCGCCCATACCGATCCAACAACAATCGCAGCCCACATCATCACCCTAACCATAGCCCACATACACAGAACCCATATCCAAACCACCCTCAACTGTCACACCCCAATTTCCACGTGTCACCGGTGGGTCTGGTGGGGAGTATCGTGACGTAGTTGAGATCATCATAGTCAAACAACACAATATATAAATGCACAGCGGAAGCAAAAGATAAATATATTACATTCCGAATATAAGTAGTGTCAAAGTATTACAACGAAAGGTAAAGGATCCACAGGCGGATCAATAAAAGAAAACTGTTCAACAGACTTTAGGCATCTAGAACTTGCAAGATTCCCTAATGACGCCCTGAGCTCCCAGCCAATTACGCATAGTACCTGTCACTTAACCTTTTGGAAAATACGTCAGTTTACACTGGTAAATACAATTAACTGACTCATTTTGAAAAGAGTTTAAGAAAATTGATTTGAATGCACGTGGCACAAAATATCTTTTATAATTTGATTAAAATGCACGAGGCAAAATTAATCTTTTATACTTGGGACAATTTTATTAATAAAGATCTTGTATCCGATTTACATGGTTGTCCAACATTTAGGGCCGATGATTTTACAATACAAGCCGGTCAAGATTAATCGACACACCCTAAATATAACTCACAAGAAGACATCCTTACGAGTGAGTATATCTTTTACATATGCAACAGGAGGTGTTATGCCTACACATTGTGCTTAAGTTATGGCCATTCACTTTTTAAATGAGCCAAGGATATCCAGGACACGGTCATTAACCCCCAATGTTATTTGTTATCAATCAATACAGATTAAAACGGGATTATGCAATTTAATCATCTCCGATTAAAAGGTTTCTACACCCGACCAAGCGGTATTTTTATAATACCGTATCCCAAGCCCGTATAAGGGAAAATAAGTTAAAAGTATTTACCTGAGCTAGCAATGCAATTTATACTCAGCCGTATATTCTAATGAGCAAGCACAAGTACTTCTACTGGGGCTCTCAATCTGGAACGAAGGTTTTATTAACCTATTAAATTCCTAACGGGTCTTATTTAAGTCGTAACTTAGACCGATTAGTTTTAAGGAAAGGTTTACGGTTCAAAACGCATGATTAAGCGAAGACCGGAATAGGATGTGATTTAGACCCGACAAGTTTGGAGACTTGTATAATGTGGGTAAACAAAACACATTCTGGATTTTGAGATAAAAACGATAACGTTTGACCCGTTTCGGCTAATTTATGCAAACTAGTTACATAAACCGAACCGAACGCGAAAAACCCATGACAGGTAATCATGAGAGTCATATGCAGGTTTCCTAAGTTAATTATGCCTCAAATATATTGTGACATCAGTAAGATGTCTTTTATTATGCCCAAAACGTATTTAAACACAAACTAGGCCTCGTATGGGTAGTTTGGTCATTTAAAAGGTTATAAAATAGTTTAAGTATTTACCTGAGTTACAGGTCTGGTATAATCAGCGAAAATACTTATTTTGATAAGTTATAACAGTAGGATAAAGTATATATGTGAAATTTATCAATTATAACCAAACTATGCACCGAAGGGGCATTTTGGTAATTTCACATAAGCCGTAAAGCTCAAAAATGAAGTCTGAGTTTATCAACCTTTTCTTACTGTTAAAATATTATAATTTTCCTCAAATATCAGTAGGTATCAACCCTTGTATGTTTAAAATAGTTTTAGTACAACTATGCGTTAAAAACGCTTAAAAAGGCGATTAAAGGCCATTTCCGGGTTCGATACTTAAATCTGATATTTTTATATTTCCAGAAGGCTTAAAATAATGTATTTATCTTATGTGATTAGTAGCAAAAGGTTTGGAGTCGTTTAGATATGTAAAACTCATTTTATGGCCCGTGAGGGCAAAACCGACAATTACCGGATTAAGCCTACGACTACTAGTTATGCTCAGCCTAAAATTTATTAAAAATCTTTAAAAATCTCAAAATAATATATTACATCAGTGGGTAAAATATTTGACATCAAAAAGTATGTTTACGTAGGCTATACGCTAAATACGCCGTTAAATTAACATAAAGCTTTAATTTTACGCTAACGAGCAAAACTCTTAACCTACACCTCAAAATGATGTCAAATTTTGTATGCAAGTTTATATATCAGTAACTAAGGTTTCTACACTTTTACTTTTTCATAAATCACGTTTTAAGGTGTAAAGGGCATAATGGTCAACATATGAGTAATTAACGGAAACGCGCAAACGAAGGGGTCAATCAATGAACCAACCACAGAGGTTTATGCTAATATGTGGCCTGGTCCTAAGAAATCTCTAAGGCATTTCCAAATCATACTAAAGCGGGTCAGAACTGAAGTCAAAGTAAAAGTCAAAGCTTTGCGACTTTCGGTTCCGAATCGGTTCAAAACAGAAAGTTGTCGAATCAAACAAGCTTAGACAAGTTCTTATGCTTATTATCAAGTTATATGAATGATAAAATAGGTTACACGCCTTTTACATCGTTAATTATGCGTTAAATGAAAGATTACATTTCTGTTGACTTTTTCTAATCATCTTTGACTCGACAAATGACCTAGTTAGGATGGGAATCAGTGGATGCCCTTTTAAGGGTTTAAAGCCCACATAATTACCAACTTATAACTACCTTTGATTTGACTAATCACTAAACCATTAGTGATTAATCTTAAAGTCAACCGTTAATTACGACGGTTTGACTTTTAAGCTAAAACTAAGCTAAAACTTAATCAAGAAAGGATTGGAACACTTAGTTAAGTCCTAAGCTTGATTAGGAAGGACTTGGGTCTGCTTTGAAGCTCCAGAAGGCTCCTCAATTGCAGAATGAAGGTGTGAAGACTTGTTGCAAGTTCATGGTCCTTTTATAGTGAAAATTTCACCATAAATCTTTGACACACAAGTCTACCAACTGACCACAACCTTCTAACATGTGTCCCTAGTGTCTAGGGGTCATTTAGGGGCCTCTTGGAAGGGTTTAGGTGCATTACAAGTCGATTAGAAGGCTGAATAGGCAACAAGAACATTTTTCTGCATCTGGGCGTCCCAGGCGGCCCGCCTAAGATTTTGTTAAAGGCCACGCGGGCCGCGTGGGCCTTGAATTCAGGTTTTACATTTTCTATTTGTTGCATATTCGACTCTTGGCCCTTCCGAATGGTCAACTAACCTTTATATTGCAATTTGAACCCTCTAATTTGATACATAAGGGCTTCAAGATATATACCCACTTTGTTAAGCCCCCGGTTAACTCTATTGTTACCCGAAAAGTCCTAACTTTCAACGTTGACGCTTTAACCCCTCTCATACGAATTTGATCATAACTTTCTCATACGATAACGAAACTTTATGAAATTTATATCGTACATTCTAGTGAGCATAATTAACAGTTACAAAGCTTCGGGTGTGTTAAAAGGTAACTCAGAGGTATAACTTAAACATGTTGACACATTTAACCCCTGTAGTTTGTATTTGCTCACTTTTAGCTTCGCATGATCCATGATTTATTCGTTTGATGCCATAAACATCATGTAGGGTTAATGTACAATATATTTATTCACCGTTGACATTCAGAACTCGTATTTTTCATATACTTTTCATGATTGTCAACTTCAGTCCTTTCTGAACATTCTTTCACACGTTCAAGCATATGACACGTGTCAACACATTATAGGACGTGAATTTTCGAGGTGTTACATCCTCACCCCCTTAAAAGAAATCTCGACCTCGAGATTTGTTAAAGTAAAGGAAGTATTTTCTGTCTTATATTGGGCTTAATCTCCCCCGGTACCTTTGAGCCTCTAAGGCACTCCAATTGACCTTTATAATAGGTACATTTATCTTTTTGGAGTTTCTAATCCTGTCGATCCTTAATCGACACAGGTTGCTCATACTATCGTAGTTCTGCATATCATAATGTGATAGTGCTTTTTGACTTATTGGCGAAACACATCCTTCAGCCACTGGTGTGTAATGTATTGCGAGCTCCGCCAAGCTTCTTAAAAAGGTTTTAGCTCGTAAGCTACTTAATATTGATACATTCGATTTCCTTCGAATGGTTCTATATACTCAGAGCTTAACTAGCCTGAAAATTTAACAATTTGGCACACCCTTCTTGGGTGATATCTTTTGTTGAACTTTATTCCTTAACAAGAATTTAGGAGATTTGCTATTTTCATTAATTCTTTATTTTCTGCCGAAAACTGGCAACTTACAATCGATTATGGTTTTGTATGATCTTATTTGTTGTTTCCTAGGCAACTTTCAGATCCTGTAAATTGGTCTTACCAATTTCCCATCTAATAATAGATGTTTAAAATTTCATCTTTACAAGGTCTCCAAGGGAGCAACCTTGGTGCTTACATAAAAACGATTATAGAAAAGCTTATCTTAAGGTGAGATGGTTATTCCAACCACTGCTTAAAACTAATCTTAAGAGTAGCTAATCCTTATAGCTAGTTGAATAACTCAACGATCCTGGGTAGTTGATGGCGATTCTTAATCGTTGTTAAAAATAGGGTTGCGGTAATGAGTGCATAAGCAAAATGAACCGTCTTTCTTATCTAACAATATTAAACTCTCAGAATATTGAGTTAGGCTATACAAACCCTCTATTTTAAAATTTACTTAATCAGGTTTTTGGTTATTCCATAATCAGCATGGAGTTCTTACAACACTCTAACCCAAAGCGGGATGTTAATCCTAACTCTACTTGCCTCTCGAGAGGTAAACAGGATAGTCTTAGGAGAAGATAATCAGGGTACTAGGGGGGTTACAGAGATTTTTTTCGTATCTCAGGCTTCAGTTCATCCATCACTGCTTGTGTCAAATAAGTGACGTATTTATGTTATAAGTCCATGAATTCCTTAATCGGGAATATCTATTTGGACAATTCTATTATGGATATCTTCTTTGAATACCATTAGCTGACTTTAGTATTCTATAACCATTGGAATATCTTTGTGGTCCCATGCATTAAACCTCCATACTGATCAGGCATGGAAGCAATCTATGGAACATATTAAGATATACCAATCCTTATATGGCGCTTTTATCATCCTATTTGGTATTCGCACTCGTTAGAGATCAAAGAGATATCAATTTCATTTGAATGCATTTATCTGGAGAGAGAGTACATTGGAATTTTATGACTGAAGATTTCTGACAGGAACAGAAGAATAGTTCTGGTGAATTTTCTACCTGTAAGTTTTTTTTTCTTACACTTAATATATATAGGGTTCTTATGAAAAGTTTTTAAAAACTTGTCATACTTATAGTTTATGAAGGATTTACTGGTATCCGAACCAAAATAAAAACTCTTAGCATTTAAATTACTGATAAAATGCCAAGGAATGTACCTGATGCCATTATTTATGGACTAGCTCAGGCATTTTAGGCGCTTTCAATTTTAGGCTTTACTCCCTCTGCCGCATTTCCTTTGACAGATTTAGGACACATAGTCTTGATGTGGCCTTTCTCATTACAGCCAAAACAGATTGCATTCTTCATGTCTTTGCAGTCCAATGTTTTATGTCCCTTAGACTTGCAGATCCCACAATGTAGAGGTCGAGGCTCAATTCTGCATTTCCCGTAGTGGCGCTTCTTGCAAATCTTGCATACAGGTTTCTGATTGGACTTTTGTTTATTCTTTTTCTTAGAACTCTGGGAGTTATCTATCTCCCTTTTCCTTTTTAGTTCATCCTTTGCATCAGAGGCATGAACGGGATCCTCCTTAAGAGTAAGGAAGTGTGGTCCTAGATAAAATTTGGACCGAGCAACATGGGGCTCCTTGAACTTTTTCACAGCCTTCTTCACAGCTCTTCCAACAGCTGCGTCTATCATAGTTTGGAGAACATCTTTGGAAATTCTAAGGTTCACAATTTCAGCATCATTAGCATGCATCGTGCCATCAATGGCGCGATCGACTGTTGTCTTATCCGAGTTTGCCATACTTTCTATTGGTTCCTAACACCAATAAAACAATTTCTTAGTTGAAATCCAACAACTGCTATTTTTCATTCTGATGGCCTTAATATATACTAACCATGGTGTCAATAACCTATACAGGCTATTATAGCACTAACATTCTTAATGAACGTTATTTAGAATATATTAATATTACTTAGCCTAGGTCGCAAAAGACCATCAATGGAATTAAAGATTTGGACCTAGTCCATCACTTTTCTGACAGAGGATCAAAACGTCACATCTGTCTTTATTATATTAAAGAATTTAGGTAGCTTGAAAGCTTGCCATAGGAATATCAGAAAAGAGTGATTCCTATTAGATATAAAATATCCATCTAAGGTTTGTTGGAGCATTTTCTAAAGTATCATCGGCCAATTTCTACCTCGTATTAAATGACCAAAGTCCTAATCAGGCGGAGACAACAGTTCTCTATTGTTATTGTTCAATATTGAATCATATGTGCCAGTATCAAGTAAATTTCTGCATAAACTGCTTGATAAGGAAAGGTACCTGCTATATAGTTATCCTTCTGCATCATTTCCTGGCGTTCATCCGGAAGACTCATGCGTTTATTTTCCTGGCCTCTCCCGGCTTCTTTATAAGCTTTGGGCAGTTGGTTTTGATGTGCCCTTCCTCGTTACAATTGTAACATGTGGCGTTCTTTAACCCCTTGCAATCTAAGGTTTTGTGACCCTTGGTCTTGCAAATTCCACACAATTTAGCACGTGGGTCGATTGTACATTTTCCAAAATGTTGCTTTTTGCAGTTACTGCATTTGGGTCTGTTATCAGACTAACTCGAGTTCTTCCTAAACTCGGAATCCTTCCCGCGCTCAGAGTTTCCCTTCTTCTTCTTGTTATGTCGATGAGAGTTTTCCTCCTCTCTTTCTCTTCTTCCCTCGCCAGAAGCCTTAACAGACTTAATTCTAATTGCATCTAAGGTGAGAGATAAGGATAAGTCCACCGCGGACCTATATGTGGTTGGCCTAGATGCTTTAACATTTCCTTTTATCTCTGGTGCTAGGCCTCCAATGAAACGCGCTATGCGTTTAGGTTCAGGGGTGACTAAATAAGGAACTAGGCGGGACATAGTGTTGAAACTTGTCACATACGCCTGACAATCTAAATCCTCCATGACTAGAGTCAAGAAGTCTGATTCTATATTTTCTACCTCATGCTGGGGGCAATAGTTTTCCTTGACTAATGCAACAAACTGATCCCAAGATAAGTTGTAGAGTAGAACTTTTCCCGTGGCTTGGAGCAATGATCTCCACCATGCCAACGCTTCTCCTTTGAATGATTGTGAAACAAATTTCACAACATCTTGCTCCGCACAACCGCTGATGTCAACAACAGCGTCCATCTCATCGAGCCATGTCATGCAATCGATGGCCCCTTTTTCTCCTGTAAAGTCTCTAGGCTTGCAGGAGGCAAAATATTTATATGAACAGGTCTTAACTGGTGCCTCTTGATGGAACACAACCTATCTAGACGGAATACTCCTTTGATTTGACAAGTCATGAACATCGTCCTCCCTTGACTCATGTATTTTAGGAGGGGGCTTACTACGAGCCACAGATCGAGTCTTAGAGTGGGTATCATTTGGTTCGTCATACTGTCTATCAAGAGCTCGAGTAACAACATAATCTATTATTGCCTGCAGTTCTGCTCCAGTTACATTAATTCTGGTAGTATCATTGTTCTCCTTCATGTGGCTGTTAACTTCATCTAGTCCAGCCATGTAGCTTGATTACTACATAAATATTAACAATGATTTATTCAGAGGTTTTTTTTTATGGAATCATCATCTTTGACGATTCATCAACCATGGTAATATAAACCATATTGGTTAACTTGTTAGTTATATTTAATTAGTATTTTCCATGATAATTTTATCCTAGTTATAAAACATTAAGGATGTTGAAGTGGCGCAAAAGGCCTAGTCACAAGGACAGTTCTAAATTTTATAAGCCATGATTTCAGAGAATCGAGGCATTAAGGTTTGAATCAAGTTCATTACCTTCTCTTGACAGGGAGTTGTAGACTTCAACTGTCTTTTGTCTTTTAGGACAATAGATATAGCCCGTGGGCATTTCCCTTCTGAGGGATGGTTATAATATGATCATCTTCTCAGATGCTATTAGTCGAGATCGTATGGATCCTACCGACTATTATGCTTGGACCTGGTCCAACATTTTTAGACAGGAGGTCAAAGACCACCACTGTCGTTGTCTTATTGGACAACAAGTTTAGCCCGTAGGCACTTCATCACTATCGGATGTTTATAATATGATCATCTTATAGGATAACACAAGCCATGATTTCTAAATCACTAGGCTAGATAAGAAAATTTGGAAGAATCCAATATAAGGATGACTGTTGTGATTTTATCGAATCACATTTGTCAGGAGTGCTAACACGTTCTTAGGTGTTAACAAGGATCTGAATCCCTTGGGTAGGTTTCACCATCTTGGCCGCGTAGGCTAGGTTTCACCTTTAAGATTCTTTTTAAAATGCCTACTGGCAGGGAAGGAAGGATATTTATTTTATTCAGGATTTTTATCATAAATCCTAATTTATAAGTTACTAATAGCACAAATGGCCTAGTCGCGTAGACAAGTTTAATTTATAAGCCATGATCGTTTGGGATCGAGGCAAATTTATAAGTTAGTGATAGCACAAAAGGCTTAGTCACGTGGACAAGTTTAATTTATAAGCCATGATCGTTTGGGATCGAGGCATTTAGGTGTGAATCAAAGTTCATTACTTTTCCTTGACAGAGAGTTGTAGGCTACCACCGTCTTTAGTCTCAGAGGTCGTTAATTATAGCCCGTAGGCACTTCCCTTCTAAGGGATGTTATTTTCCATTTATTTCATATTTCATGTTTAGAATGAAAACTTAATTTAATCAATCCATTATATGAAAATAAAAGTACAGAGTTGCCCTAAGCGGGTCTTTGAAAGGAATAATGTGTCCTTAAAGGGACTGAAAGATAAATATGTCCTTATGAGGACTATTAAGGAAACGATCTTCAGCAAAAGGAGTTTCTTCTTCAAGTTATTTCTGAATGCTTTCTCTTTGGATGCTCGTTTCATTCTAGCCGCGGTACGAAGCTCAGCATTTCTAGGCTCCGGGTGTGGAGGACTCCTATTACGACTTCTTCGCTTGGCGACGTGTTCAATATATATAAAAATTTGGAAGTAAAAATTTCCATATTAGGATTGAAAGTATTCCTATGTTAAGTCTAGACTCAGAAGGTCAAGGAATGTGCTACTGTGTCATTGAGATTAAACACATAAGGCTAGTGTTTAATTCACTCAATGTTGGCTCTGATACCAACCTGTCACACCCCAATTTCCACGTGTCACCGGTGGGCCCGGTGGGGAGTATCGTGACGTAGTTGAGATCATCATAGTCAAACAACACAATATATAAATGCACAGCGGAAGCAAAAGATAAATATATTACATTCCGAATATAAGTACTGTCAAAGTATTACAACGAAAGGTAAAGGATCCACAGGCGGATCAATAAAAGAAAACTGTTCAACAGACTTTAGGCATCTAGAACTTGCAAGATTCCCTAATGATGCCCTGAGCTCCCAGCCAATTACGCATAGTACCTGTCACTTAACCTTTTGGAAAATATGTCAGTTTACACTGGTAAATACAATTAACTGACTCATTTTGAAAAGAGTTTAAGAAAATTGATTTGAATGCATGTGGCACAAAATATCTTTTATAATTTGATTAAAATGCACGAGGCAAAATTAATCTTTTATACTTGGGACAATTTTATTAATAAAGATCTTGTATCCGATTTACATGGTTGTCCAACATTTAGGGCCGGTGATTTTACAATACAAGCCGGTCAAGATTAATCGACACACCATAAATATAACTCACAAGAAGACATCCTTACGAGTGAGTATATCTTTTACATATGCAACAGGAGGTGTTATGCCTACACCTTGTGCTTAAGTTATGGCCATTCACTTTTTAAATGAGCCAAGGATATCCAGGACACGGTCATTAACCCCCAATGTTATTTGTTATCAATCAATACAGATTAAAATGGGATTATGCAATTTAATCATCTCCGATTAAAAGGTTTCTACACCCGACCAAGCGGTATTTTTATAATACCGTATCCTAAGCCCGTATAAGGGAAAATAAGTTAAAAGTATTTACCTGAGCTAGCAATGCAATTTATACTCAACCGTATATTCTAATCAGCAAGCACAAGTACTTCTACTGGGGCTCTCAATCTGTAACGAAGGTTTTATTAACCTATTAAATTCCTAACGGGTCATATTTAAGTCGTAACTTAGACCGGTTAGTTTTAAGGAAAGGTTTACGGTTCAAAACGCATGATTAAGCGAAGACCGGAATAGGATGTGATTTAGACCCGACAAGTTTGGAGACTTGTATAATATGGGTAAACTAAACACATTCTAGATTTTGAGATAAAAACGATAACGTTTGACCCGTTTCGGCTAATTTATGCAAACTAGTTACATAAACCGAACCGAACACGAAAAACGCATGACGGTTAATCATGAGAGTCATATGCAGGTTTCCTAAGTTAATTATGCCTCAAATATGTTGTGACATCAGTAAGATGTCTTTCATTATGCCTAAAACGTATTTAAACACAAACTAGGCCTCGTAGGGGTAGTTTGGTCATTTAAAAGGTTATAAAATAGTTTAAGTATTTACCTGAGTTACAGGTCTGGTATAATCAGCGAAAATACTTATTTTGATAAGTTATAACAGTAGGATAAAGTATATATGTGAAATTTATCAATTATAACCAAACTATGCACCGAAGGGGCATTTTGGTAATTTCACATAAGCCGTAAAGCTCAAAACTGAAGTCTGAGTTTATCAACCTTTTCTTACTGTTAAAATATTATAATTTGCCTCAAATATCAGTAGGTATCAACCCTTGTATGTTTAAAATAGTTTTAGTACAACTATGCGTTAAAAACGCTTAAAAAGGCGATTAAAGGCCATTTCCGGGTTCGATACTTAAATCTGATATTTTTATATTTCCAGAAGGCTTAAAATAATGTATTTATCTTATGTGATTAGTAGCAAAAGGTTTGGAGTCGTTTAGATATGTAAAACTCATTTTATGGCCCGTAAGGGCAAAACCGACAATTACCGGATTAAGCCTACGACTACTAGTTATGCTCAGCCTAAAATTTATTAAAAATCTTTAAAAATCTCAAAATAATATATTACATCAGTGGGTAAAAGATTTGACATCAAAAAGTATGTTTACGTAGGCTATACGCTAAATACGCTGTTAAATTAACAAAAAGCTTTAATTTTACGCTAACGAGCATAACTCTTAACCTACACCTCAAACTGATGTCAAATTTTGTATGCAAGTTTATATATCAGTAACTAAGGTTTCTACACTTTTACTTTTTCATAAATCACGTTTTAAGGTGTAAAGGGCATAATGGTCAACATATGAGTAATTAACGGAAACTCGTAAACGAAGGGGTCAATCAATGAACCAACCACAGAGGGTTATGCTAATATGTAGCCTGGTCCTAAGAAAGCTCTAAGGCATTTCCAAATCATACTAAAGCGGGCCAGAACTGAAGTCAAAGTAAAAGTCAAAGCTTTGCGACTTTCGGTTCCGAATCGGTTCAAAACAGAAAGTTGTCGAATCAAACAAGCTTAGACAAGTTCTTATGCTTATTATCAAGTTATATGAATGATAAAATAGGTTACACGCCTTTTACATCGTTAATTATGCGTTAAATGAAAGATTACATTTCTGTTGACTTTTTCTAATCATCTTTGACTCGACAAATGACCTAGTTAGGATGGGAATCAGTGGATGCCCTTTTAAGGGTTTAAAACCCACATAATTACCAACTTATAACTACCTTTGATTTGATTAATGACTGGACCATTAGTGATTAATCTTAAAGTCAACCGTTAATTACGACGGTTTGACTTTTAAGCTAAAACTAAGCAAAAACTTAATCAAGAAAGGATTGGAACACTTACTGAAGTCCTAAGCTTGATTAGGAAGGACTTGGGTCTGCTTTGAAGCTCCAGAAGGCTCCTCAATTGCAGAATGAAGGTGTGAAGACTTGTTGCAAGTTCATGGTCCTTTTATAGTGAAAATTTCACCATAAATCTTTGACACACAAGTCTACCAACTGACCACAACCTTCTAACATGTGTCCCTAGTGTCTAGGGGTCGTTTAGGGGCCTCTTGGAAGGGTTTAGGTGCATTACAAGTCGTTTAGAAGGCTGAACAGGCAACAAGAACATTTTTCTGCATCTGGGCGTCCCAGGCGGCCCGCCTAAGATTTTGTTAAAGGCCACGCGGGCCGCGTGGGCCTTGAATTCAGGTTTTACATTTTCTATTTGTTGCATATTCGACTCTTGGCCCTTCCGAAAGGTCAACTAACCTTTATATTGCAATTTGAACCCTCTAATTTGATACATAAGGGCTTCAAGATATATACCCACTTTGTTAAGCCCACGGTTAACTCTATTGTTACCCGAAAAGTCCTAACTTTCAACGTTGACGCTTTAACCCCTCTCATACGAATTTGATCATAACTTTCTCATACGATAACGAAACTTTATGAAATTTATATCGTGCATTCTAGTGAGCATAATTAACAGTTACAAAGCTTCGGGTGTGTTAAAAGGTAACTCAGAGGTATAACTTAAACATGTTGACACATTTAACCCCTGTAGTTTGTATTTGCTCACTTTTAGCTTCGCATGATCCATGATTTATTCGTTTGATGCCATAAACATCATGTAGGGTTAATGTACAATATATTTATTCACCGTTGACATTCAGAACTCGTATTTTTCATATACTTTTCATGATTGTCAACTTCAGTCCTTTCTGAACATTCTTTCACACGTTCAAGCATATGACACGTGTCAACACATTATAGGACGTGAATTTTCGAGGTGTTACATCAACAGTCACCCTACTACCCACCTTTTTGGGCACCCCCTTACTGGACTCCTCCGCCGTGCCCGTACCCCACTCAAAACTGGGCTCAGCCGTGGCACCCTCTGGTCTCTTCTCAGCCCCCAACTACTCATGGCAACCGTCGGTCGGCTCAGGCTAACCTTGTCGACGTCGACCCTCTCGAACCAACTCAACTAGCTGAAGCGGTTCATGCTCTCTCCGTGGACTCCGGTGAAAGCACTGACCAGTGGAACTTCGACACAGGTGCATCTTCTCATGTTTCATTAACTAAAATTAATATTGACACGTTTTCTACGTTTGCACCAATAGCGTCAATAATTGTTGGCAATGGCAATAAGCTTCCAGTTATGGGCTCGGGTCACTCAACCCTCAACTTTGCCTCAAAACCTTTACATCTTAAAAACATCCTTTTTAATCCCAACATTGTCAAAAACCTTATATCTGTTCGACAATTTAATATTGACAATTACACATCGATTGAATTTGACCCATATGGTTTTTCTGTGAAGGATTTCAAGGATGGCACGATCCTGAGCCGTCACAACAGCTCTAGTGACTTGTACCCGCTCACCCCACCAGCTTCCACCACCGTTTGCTTTGCTACTACTCAAGAATCTCCTTTTTGGCATAACCGACTCGGTCACCCGGGTCAACCTGTCATGGATTTTCTCCGTTTGAACCGTTTTATTTCTTGTACTAAAAATAAGACTTTGTCTCTTTGTTATGCTTGTCAATTGTCGAAACATAAACGTTTGCCATTTAATGATTCTACTACGTACTCATTATGCCCTTCTCTTTATTGCATTGTGATTTATGGACATCACCGTTATTAAGTCATGCGGGTTATAAATATTACTTGGTAATAATCGATGATTACACTCAATATACATGGGTTTATCCCCTTCGATTCAAATCTGAAACGTTTTCAAAACTAACCCATTTTCACCAATTTGTTACAACCCAATTTCGCCTTCCCATCCAAGCCATCCAATGTGACATGGGCGGTGAATTTGACAATTCACGCCTTCATACCTACACCTCTCAACATGGCATTCAACATCGGTTCTCGTGCCCTCACACCTCTCAACAAAATGGCAAGGCGGAGCGCATGATTCGCCGTTTGAACGAAATCATGTTTACCCTTCTTACTCACGCTTCGCTCCCTTCCAACTTGTGGGTCGAAGCTCTTCATACCGCCGCCTACCTACACAACATTCTCCCCACTAAATTACACCAAATTTCTACCCCGTTGTCCCTATTATACCTTCGAGAACCGTCTTATGATCATCTTCGTGTCTTCGGATGTGTTTGTTATCCCAACACCTCCGCCACTCGTCCAAACATGCTTACCCACCGATCTACCGCATGCCTCTTTCTTGGATACCCAGCAAATTACCGCGGGTATCGGTGTCTTGATCTTACCTCCGGTAAGACAATCTTCTCCCGTCACGTCACTTTTGACGAAACCATTTTTCCCATGGCCGACCACCACACCGTTCCCCCATCTCATACCTTCCTTGACCCTAACCCACTACTTTTTGACCCATCCTACTTCGCCACCCCTACACAGCCTTCAACCGGCTCCCACACCCCACCCGTCACTCCCCCCAACCAACACTCCCACCATCCGTTTTCTCCTGTTCAATCAGCCCACTCACCTCCCTCATCGTCCAACCCACCTACCGAATCACCCCCACCTTACGGCCCAACCCAGCCTCAACCGGCCCATTCCCAGCCCAACTCACCCAACCCACCGCCACCTGTCTTCCCTGACCCACCACAACCTCCTACACACTCCATGCAAACCAGGTCACGATCTGGTATCTTCAAACCCAAACTTCCTTTTTCCCTTAATACACTCACCATGTCACCCCTACCCAAATCTCATCTCACCGCACTCTCTGACCCAAACTGGAAGGTTGCCATGGCCGACGAATATGAAGCTCTATTGGCCAACAACACGTGGGAACTTGTCCCGCGACCGCCCGATGCCCCGGTCATTCGATGCATGTGGCTCTTCAAGCATAAGTTCCATGCCGATGGTTCCTTAGAACAGCACAAGGCTCGGTTGGTGGTAAATGGAAAAAGCCAAACCGTCGGTGTTGACTGCGACGAGACTTTTAGTCCGGTGGTTAAACCCACCACTATTCGCACCGTTCTCAGCCTTGCTGTTTCGCGCGGTTGGTCGACCCACCAACTTGACGTCAAAAACGCGTTCTTACACGGTCACCTAAAAGAGAATGTTTACATGTTTCAGCCGCCCGGTTTCACCTCTTCAAAATATCCCAAATATGTCTGCAAACTTAAGAAATCTTTATACGGTCTAAAACAAGCCCCCAGGGCCTGGTATCAACGTTTTGCAGGTTACTTACTTCGCTGTGGATTTAAGAGCAGTGTTTGCGATACATCACTTTTCATTTATCATCAGCGGGACTAGATAGCTTATCTACTTTTATACGTTGATGACATTATTTTAACTGCCTCCAACAATGACCTGCTGCAACGCATCATTAAGTCCCTCACTGCTGAATTCAAGATGACTGATCTCGGGACTCTACATCATTTTTTGGGTATTGCAGTCACCAAACATGTGAACAGGTTATTCTTGTCTCAGTCCAAGTATGCAGCCGATATCTTGTCCTGTGCAAACATGTCCACCTGCAAACCGGCTACCACTCCTGTCGAAGCCGGATCTAAACTTAGTGCCGACAGTGGTTCCCCTTTTTCTGATGGTTCTTTATATCGCAGCCTGGCTGGAGCTCTTCAGTATCTCACCATCACCCGACCCGACATTGCTTATGCTGTTCAGCAGGTCTGTTTATTCATGCATGCTCCTCGGGAACCACACTTCCAGTTTCTGAAACGGATCCTTCGCTACATTAAGGGCACCCTTGACCACGGTTTATTACTTTCACCATCCTCCTCCAGTGACTTGACAACCTACTCAGATGCTGATTGGGGCGGGTGCCCCGACTCCAGACGGTCCACATCCGGCTATTGCGTTTTCTTGGGATCCAACTTGATTTCCTGGTCTTCTAAACGACAGTCTACTATCTCCAGGTCAAGTACAGAAGCTGAATACCGTGGCGTGGCAAACACCGTTGCTGAACTTAGTTGGGTTCGCAACTTGCTACTTGAATTATCGGTTCCTGTCCGCCACGCGTCCATTATCTACTGTGATAACATCTCGGCTGTTTACCTCTCCGATAATCCAGTTCAGCATCAACGGACTAAACACATCGAACTGGATATTCACTTTGTCCGCGAAAAGGTACGTCTTGGCGCTGTCAAAGTTCTTCACGTCCCTGCCGATTACCAATATGCAGATATCTTCACGAAAGGATTACCGAAGCATCTTTTTCAACGGTTTCGATCCAGTTTATGCCTTCGGCTTCCTCCGGCTCAAACTGCGGGGGCGTGTTAACCGATAATTGTGCTCTACAATTATTGGTTTGTTATTTTGTAAATCAATGTATTTATTTGTATGATTTGTTTTCCTTTGTTTCCGTATTTACCTCTTCTCACTGTAACTATTTATGTACGTTTTGTGTAATGAGAAAGGCAAGGCATTATACTACTTCACACTTTGTAAAAAAATCAAGAAATATTAAGTGAGCCAAGCGCATACACCATGGTGAGCAGATAGGAAAAATGAATTCATCGTTGGCTTACCACTCCACCTAACTAGATCTGAAACCCATAACTCGGTTTTTGCGACAAGGCGGCGATTTGACGAGGTGGGTTTGATGGGGGTAACAGTGATGGTGCGGCGAAGGTGATTTAGAGTTTAGGATTTTGAATGGAGGGATGTGGTGGGTTACAAAACAGACGTAGTGGGTGGATGGCGATGGGTAAAAGTGGTGAGATTATTGTTTTTGCAGTGGATTGTGATGAACATGTAGAGCTAGTTACCGAATATGGATGATAGTTTTTACAGTAAAATTATTGGTAATATGGATGAACAGGTGGTGGTTGGTCATGTGGTGAAGCTCAGTTGTGATAGGGGCAGGTGGTGCTTTGCAGTGGATTGTGGTGGTGACGGTGGGAGGATGGAAGGTGGTCGGATCGGAGGGTTGGAGATGGCCGGAGAGTTGGAGGGAAGGTAATTTGGAATGAAAGATTGAAGAGGTGGGGGTGGGTCCCACAAATAATTTATAAATTAAAATTTTGTTTTAATCGTTTTTTAATAAGGGTAATTTAGTCATTTTACATGGAGTTAACAGCACAAGTTAACGACCATCCACTCTAGGGACCATCCGAGTAACAACTTGTCAAACCACAGGGATCACGGGTGTAATTTCCAAAAGTTGGGGACTAAACCTGTTACTTTGACAAACTACAGGGACTATCCGTGCATTTTACTCATAAAAGTAAAATCACATTTTGGTATCTATCATTTAACCAAAATTACAGAAACATATTCCCACAATTATTTTATGATAAATTAAAAATGGTCATTTTATTATAAATCCAACCTCAAAGGACATTACTTCAAAAAAAATATAGCTCATACGCACCTCACATGAAGCTATTCATGTTTTCCTATCTCATCGAGTGTAGTTCTGTTTACATGACTCATATGCAATATTTCAAACTCATTAGTGACATACAAAGATATACAGGGCCGGCTCAACCATTTTGGTGGCCTAAGGCAAAGTAAAATCTTGTGGCCTTTTTCCTAAAAAAATCTATGTAACTGAAAGTTAAACTTGAAGGGCTCAAGTGTAATTATTTGAAAGATTGTGTTAAAATTTAAAAACAAGAAAAAAATGGTGAACAAGGGATTCGAACTTGATTCTCACCAACATCCATACATACACAAAACCACTACACTACCAATCATCAATTTGTTAATAACCCACACCCTAAATCTTTTATAAATGGACTTTGGTTTCATCAAATAATTGAGGCCCTATAGTTTTGGTGGCCCAAGGCCCAAGCCTCATTTGGCTTACCCTTGGGCCGGTCCTGAAGATATATAATTGTTGTCTGGTGGCTTTCATTACTGTTTGGTCATTGTTTATCTTTTAGTAAGAAGTAATACTAGCAAAGATCTTTTCACATTAAGAGTATACATTGCATAAGACATGATCCATTGTCCCATACCTTTGAAAAACTTTGGATGAGTTGAAAAGGTCAAATGGGGCTCCATTATAAAAGATTGGTTGTATGAACATCCACCTCTATATCTCCAATATAACAAATGGCTTTTTATAAAATTTGTGCACGATGTACAAGAAATTACTACTTTAATAAAAGGAGACAGTTGTGTAACAAGTGAGCAAACCACGGAGAACAAACATGCTATTTTGAAAAGGCAAGGAAGACCATCCGGGCAGTTACGTCCTTTTTTTTTAACGATCAACAAAATTCAATATTATATACAGGCCAGCAAATGAATTGAATACCCAGCCACCAAATAAGCACAACATGTCCACCAGGAAACATAAACTAAACAAAATTTAAAACTATATCTCCAAACTGATTTAACTCTAAATGAATTCCAGTTTTCCCAAGAAATAGCAACCGCCTTTGCTCTCAAACAGATCCAAATAAATTCAAGGGTTTTTATCACTTCGATAATCTTTTGAATGGAAACTTGCTTCTGATTAAAGACCAATTCATTTCCGGTCGTCCATATTCCCCACATTTGTGACCAAAATGTAAGTGTATTTTTTTTTTTTTGAATAACCAATGCAAACTTTATTAAGCCAAACACAACCGAAAAAAAGTTTCAGCCAGAAGCTGATACAGAAACTCAGGCGAAAACAGAAAAACGAAAAAATACAGACCGAAATGTATAGCAGACATCTGAACTAGCTACACATTTAAATTGAAATCCCACCAATTTTGTTTAGATATTGATCTGTGCTTTGAACGTTGCGTCACTCCATATAGCGAAGAAGTCTTTATCTCTTCCATTAACATCTGAACCGATCGATTTCTTCCTGCAAAGATTCTGTCGTTTCTGTTTAACCACAGTAACCACATCGCCTGAATAGCGATCGCATGTAGGATCTTTTTTACGTTCCGACTCCTTTGGTTATCAAGAAAAGCTTGCAATACATCCGTTAAATTTCCTTCCGTGTTCACCATTGGTGTTTTTGTCCATTTTGTCACCTCGTTCCATACCCTTTTCGCAAAATTGCAGCGTAATAGGATATGGACCGCAGTTTCTTCGCACTCACCACAGATCTTGCACATGACATCCTGAATATTCGTTCCCCTGTTTCTTAGTGCTACGGCCGACGGAACCTTTTCCTCAATAGCTCGCCAGACGAACATGGAGCTCTTCCTTGTTGCCCAATTATTCCAACTAAACGAGGTCGGAGCTGTGTTTATGTCCAAACAGCGGCCCAAACTGTGCCTGACCATTTTCACGCTGAATTCTTCTTCCTCATTATATCTCCAGACCCACTTATCTCCCTTATTTTCTATGTTTATTTGCTGTAGCCGGTCTTTCAAACTAATCATCTCCTGTTTCTCCGAGTCACTGTGCGGAACTCTAAGCCATGCCCAATCCCATACAATACCCCCATTCGCGATTTTATACACTTCCTGAACTTTTGCTTTTTTCTGTGCTGATAATTGGTATAAACATGGGAATTGTTCTTTCAAAGGTACATTACCCAGCCATATATCTACCCAAAACAAGGTTTTGTCCCCCCGACCCACTTTACTTCTAAAACTTGAATTAATATTTATATTGCTCTTCAAAAATTCTTTTGCTATTTCCCCAATGTTTTTCCAAACCCCCACCATGGATTTCTTAAAAGGTATTG
This sequence comes from Helianthus tuberosus, assembly GCA_030545235.1. Classification (NCBI taxonomy): domain Eukaryota; kingdom Viridiplantae; phylum Streptophyta; class Magnoliopsida; order Asterales; family Asteraceae; genus Helianthus; species Helianthus tuberosus. The sequence goes on along the minus strand of CM060410.1, from coordinate 142,659,705 downwards.
ATTCGATTCTTCTTTGGTTTACATGTAAGGAGCCGATGACTCTAGACCACAGGTTGTCCGGTTCCATCCTATATCTCCACCACCATTTTGCCAAGAGGGCCAAGTTCATGTCCCTCAAATTACCAATTCCCAGCCCCCCAAAATCTTTCAAGGCCACCACTTTCTCCCATTTAACCCATCTAATTTTATTACTTAAAGAGCTCCCTCCCCATAGGAATTTTCTCCGTATCCCTTCTAAAACCTTTAAAACACCACTTGGGCATTTATAAAGGGAGAAGTAATAATTTGGTAAGCTGCCCAAAACCGATTTGACTAATATAACTCTCCCAGCAAATGATAACGTCTTCGCCTTCCAGTTTGTGAGCCTTTTATTAAATATATCAATAACTTCCTTCCAATGTGCCATCCTATTCATATTCGCTCCGACTTTTAATCCTAAATATACGAACGGAAATTTTCCTACTTTGCAATTAAAATATGAAGCCATACTTCTCACTTCCTCCGCACTTGAACCTACCCCGTATAGATAACTCTTCCTAGGGTTGACTTTTAATCCTGATATTAAATAAAAGATACGAAGAATCCTCTTGAGGTTCTTTGCGTTGTTATCTTCCCATTCACCCAAAAATATCGCATCGTCCGCATAAAACATATGCGTCAAATATGGCCCTTCCTTTGGCAATTTTACACCTTGGAACATATCATATTCTTCGGCTTTTGTCATCATTACATGTAGGGCCTCCATAGCAATGATGAACAAAAACGGAGACAAAGGGTCGCCTTGCCTTAAGCCTCTATTATAGTGAAATTCGCCCGTAGGTGAACCATTCACCAAAACTGATCCTTTCCCCGCAAATAATATTCCCATAACCCAATTCCTCCATCTTGGAGGGAAGCCCATATGTGTTAAGATGGAAATCAAGAATTTCCAATTTAACGTGTCATAGGCTTTTTCTATATCTGCCTTGAAAACAAACAAACGCTTCCCCGACCTCTTTGCCCAACCCACCACTTCGTTTATAATTAATGGGCCTTCTATTATATTTCTACCCGCCATAAATGCCGATTGGACATTTGATACCACATTCTTAATAACCCCTTTAATTCTATTAGCTAGCACTTTAGAGATAATTTTGTTAATCACGCCAATTAGAGATATAGGCCTAAAATCTGAAAGAGTAATTGGATCAGTTACCTTTGGTATAAGGGCAATAAACGAAGCGCTACACGAGTGGTGAATCGATCCGTGGATATAAAACTGGTTCATGATCTCCATTATTATTCCTTTCACTTCCTCCCAATATGCTTTTATGAACTTGAAAGTGATCCCATCCGGTCCCGGCGACTTGTCTATTCCACAGTCCCATACTGCCTTCCTTACCTCCTGGATCGAGAACTGGCATACTAACCCATCCGCTTCAGCCCCACTTAACATTTTAAAGCCGCCTGCTCCAATTCTCGGTCTCACATAGAGTGGTTCTTTGAACTTTTCTTGGAATGACATCAAAAATTGTGATTTTATTTCCTTTGGGTCCGAAACCCACACCCCGTTTATCCATAAACCGCTAATCTTATTCCTGGCAATATGATTATTTACTATCGAGTGAAAATAACAGGAATTCTCATCCCCCAATCCTATCCATCTTGCCCTCGCTTTCTGTTGTAGATCCGATGCAATCTTACCTTGCCACTTTTTGATTTTATCTTTGCAATCTTGCCAAATGGTTATTTCTTCACCCGTCAGAGCTCTACTTTCTGCTAAAATATCCAATTGTGTCACCTTATCCTGGGCCTCCAACAAATCTTTTTCCTCTACCTCTTTTTTGTTTTTGCGCCATTTTTTTAATTCTTCTTTCACTGCCTTGAATTTTATAGCCAAAACCTCATCCTTAAATCTTGACTCACATATCGAATCAAGACCCTTCCTCACTGTCTCATCAAATCCCTCCAAGTCAAACCAACTATTGAACATTCTAAAGGGGGAAGGACCAAAACCATTATTTATAGTGGTTAAAATTAACGGGCTGTGGTCCGAGATATTCCTACCGAGTGCTAGTAATGAAGCATTTGGCCATTTATTCATGAAGTTTTCACACACCAAAACCCTATCCAATTTACTCAGATTCGTACCATCCCCGGATAAGAATGTGTACTTCATCCCTCCCATGTTGTACTCATGAAATCCCCCTCTACTTATAAAACTGTTAAAACATAAAGCTCCTCCTGCGTCAAACTGTGAATTAAACCTCTCTTCGGGAAATCTAACCTCGTTGAAGTCCCCCAGCATTAACCATAGTCCCGTAATTGAATTCTTTGCAGCCAATAATTCCTCCCACATGATTCTCCTGCTAGTTTTACTCGTCGAACCATAGACATTTACTATCACCAGATCCATATTTTCTCCTACAATCCTTCCTTTTGTCAAAATAAAATTTTGATTTTTTATCTCCTGTTCTTTTTTGAAAACAGTAGAATTCCAAATTGATAATAAACCCCCAGACCGACCCTCCGCGTCAACTTTCGAGAAAAGATTTGGTGTTCCTTGTGACCCAATTCGACTCCCACTCTCCCCATTATTTTCTGCGACATCTAGGTGAAGGGTGAATACGGGTGGCGCCGGTTCGTCTTGGATGGGAGGCGAGATTTTACCGATTATTCCACTGTCGTGCATTCGGACGGGTGGAGGTCGGGTTTCCGCGCATCTAGGAGAGCCAAGGGGCTAGTTGCGGTCGAGTAGTCGACCTTGGCCACAGCGCCCGATGTCACAGTGGTTGCACGTCGTTCCTTGCCGATAAAAAAAATTTATAGTTGTTCTATAGGTGTCATTTGGATAATCTCTAAACACCTAATAGTGTATTTGAGCTTCTTTAGCTTAATTTCAACCCAAACCGACACTTTTGTTTCAAAATTAGTTAATTAAGTTTGATCATGTTCCATGTCACCTTTAAGTCTAAAACACTTTTACAACTAGTACATTTTTTTAGAATGGAAAATTTTCTTTAACCTTATAATCTGTAAGATTTGAATCCAAGATCTTCACTGTTCCTCTACTCGATCATTTTTATTTCCTATTTCTAACTAGATTGAGAATGCAACATTAAAAATCGCCCATATACATGAGATTACATATAAGAAACATGTCCTTGGAAAAGGTAGGACTTAGTTGTCCACACACTCCTCTCCAAATTTCTTCTATAAAAACCTCCTACCTATACTCATATTTTACTCAATACTTATTAAGTCTTCAACCAAAAATGGGAGAAATTAATGTAACTGAACCCAAAAGCCAAAACCAAGCCATTGTCCATGCTCTTTACAAGACACTAGCCAGCGGTGACACTAAACATGTCACTGGAATATTAGCCACTGACCTGGAGTGGTGGTTTCACGGCCCTCTAAACTGCCACCACATGATGCGTATGCTGACCGGAGAAGCCCTACCAAACGAGTTCAAGTTTGAACCGCGAAGTATAACAGCCATTGGCGACGAGATAGTGATCGCTGAGGGCTATGAAGGCGCACATGTGTATTGGGTACATGTGTGGACCCTGAAAGATGGGCTGATAACTCGATTTAGGGAGTATTTCAACACGTGGTTGACGGTGAAGGAGTTGAAGCCCAAACCCGTTGGACAGTGGGTGTCGAAGGAGAACTGCTCCACCGTGTGGCGGAGCCAGCCTCGTGATCTTTTCCGGCGGTCGTTGCCCGGGCTCATGCTTGCCATTTGATGTCACAAATGGTCACCATTGTTGTGTATAAGTACCATCTACTTCTTGTTCCCTTCTAATTGATGTGTCAAGTTCATGAAGCAAACATGCAATTTGCACATGTATTAGTTAATTATGTAAAGTTTAAAAAGTATTATTAATGTGTACATTTACCCAACTTATAGTATGGAAGAATGACGAAATGTGTGTAAGAAAGACTCCAACGACTCATTTCCAACAAATTGGAATTGTTTAGTTGTGTATTGTTAATAGAGTTAAATGCTTGGTTCGTCCCTGTGGTTTGCAAAAATTGCAGACTTGGTCCCAATGGTTTACTAATTACACGCGTGGTCCCTGTGGTTTTCAAAAATGCACTCGGTTGGTCCCTAGCCCTAACATCAGTTAAATTTCTCAGTTAAGTCCATGTTAAATGACCAAAATACCCTTGCTTATTAACTCTCTTTATAATTTAAATTATCCCTTTCACCGCATCATCTTCCCCAAACAAACCTGCAATTTAGGGTTTCATCTTCATCCACACATCCTGCAACCCAGCGCCTCCACCTTCCCTTCGACCCAGCACCACCGCCTCCACCTTCCCTACGACCGGAGCTTCCTCGTTGCCATAAACCCACCACCACCGCCGTCACCTTCAACCCACCACCTCCATCTCCACCTCCATCGACACCTTCACAAACCCGCCCCAATCTCAAAATCTGTTTGTGGGTTCTCTTCGTAGGTTTGGTTTGAAGAAAATGGTTTTAATTTGTTTGATTTAGCTTGTAAGTATTGTCGCGCTTAGAATTTATTTGTTCAATTTAGTTTTTAAGGTTAAAAAAATTTCAGACATAAGCTCAAAAGGACCCAAATTTGTAAACAACGAAAGTCGGAAAAGGGCCCCAAATTTTTATTCGCTTTTAGCCTCCACAAAGCTTGAGCAAGCCCTGCTTACAATGGCACCTTCATCGGTATTCGACTTTTTTGTGATCTATGTTGTCGACTCCATTTTACATCTTCAATTTATTCGTTATTGGTGTTGCAGGTTAATAGTGGGGGAACTAGCAATATTGTCAACCCTTTTAGTAAAAAGAAGGTAATGATTCAAATAATGGTGACCTTAATTAAAATATTAGAACTTATTTTCAAACTGTGAAATGATTGTTGGGTTTTGGAGTTTCTGTTCACACTTTATGGGTACGATCTTCCATGATTGATTTGGGTTTTGGAGTTTGTGATTTTGTGAGAAATTTGCAGTTGGATTGAGAGAATTTTGGGGACGAATGAGAGACTAGAGGAGAGAAAGTTGGACTGACTCGGCCATGGTTGACGGATCTGGTGGTGGTGGTCGGGTATTGGTGTTCGGAGGTGGTGGTTGTGGTGGCCAAAGATGATGGTTACTGGTGTTTGAGAGAGAGAAGGGGGTTGTTGAAGAAGATGATGAGGGTGGTGTTACAGGTTGAAGAAGATGATAAGCAAGGGTATTTTGGTCATTTAACATGGACTTAACTGAGAAATTTAACTGATGTTAGGGCTAGGGACCAACCGAGTGCATTTTTGAAAACCACAGGGACCACGCGTGTAATTAGTAAACCATTGGGACCAAGTCTGCAATTTTTGCAAACCACAGGGACCAACCAAGCATTTAACTCTTGTTAATATGATAAAGATGTTTCATAAACATCAATAATAAGTGTTTTAAAATATAATGAACATTCATGATCTATAGTTTTATTTTATCTTGAAGTGTTTCTAAAAATTATCTTTATTGCAAATTATTATTGTACGATCTAAATGGAACGAACATCTTGACGGATTTAATGAATAAATAATCATATCCATCTTCACTAGGCTATAATGTTATACACCAATTCAGGAGCAAACCCAATAAATCTGAGAAAATCCCCTTGTGAGAATCGAGCACCGAACCGAATGGTTTTTAAGCTCCACTTGTGAAAATCGAGCCCATAACGTATTTGTCTATTAATCATGAAATTGGTGTCTAGAAGTCTAATCATTATGAAAAATTAAAATATTATCCATGAAACATAATTATATTACTACAAGTCGATAAAGTACACGACTTAGACCATATGAAATGGTGCCAAATGTACGCAACACAGTTGACTTATAGAATTTTACAAGAGTTGAGTCGTTTGAAAGCTACTTGGGATTATATCAGTAAGAGCTTGAAAATTATCAAGCTCAAACTTGTCGAGCTTGAAGATGAGCTGAAGCCTCACATAAAGCTCATATTGTTCACTTTTTTTGAGCGGCGAAAATTTTATTATTAAAAACACATTTGACACTACCAGCAAAAAGCTAGAGTGAGCCCATACATAACACATACACGACACAACGTCGTTCATATAGTCAACTAGCTCATGCTTTGTGCACTAAGTCTGCTTAGGGTCATGACCCTGACCGACCATATTAGTGTAACGTTATGTATTTCCGTACTTCTATTTTTAAAAAACTTGTATTTGCATTTCATATTCAATCCTTGGAATTCCAAGACTTTGATCAATGGAAAATGTATTTTATATCAATCTTGTTTGATCATACTTGCACAACATGTAACCAATCACAAATACGTACTTTTTATACAAAACCGAACCATACTTTAAGTTTATATACCCTTCTGAGTGTGATCATACGTGTTTTATACTTACATATACTTGCATACACCATAAATACCCAAAACATGCTTAATTATGTGTTTTTAGCTTCAAAAACCAATAAAAACAACTGCAGGGGGGGGGGGGATGAACATTTTTCAAAACTTTGGAAAACATGTCATCTTCGCGCCACGTGACAAAGCACGTTTTTCAACCATATATTTTAATTAATGAAAAATGGGTTTAAACCTATTTTTTCTCCTCGTAACTCCCAACCACCTTTTTAATTACCCAAACCCTAATACTCACTTATAAATATATCTCCTCCATACCTCCTAAACACTTTACACTCTCTAATCCTCCCAAATCATCAAACCTTTAAGTGTTGGAAGATTATACCAAGGTTCAAAACAGTGACTTTTAAACACTTTTTCTCCCATCTTATTCTTATTTCTTGCTTACTTCCTATTTGGATAACCTCTAGGCACTAGTACAGAAATGATCAAATGATGCGGACAAATTGGCTATAAGATGCGGTTCTAGACCCGCATCTTATGACGTAGCATCTTATGGCATGCGGGTCCAAAAAAATGCGGTTTAGACCCGCTTCTTTTGATAATCTAAGTAAAAACTATAAACCGCATCTCTTGGTGTTTAAGCTAAAAACAAAATTTGCTTAATTTTTAGTAATATTTATTAAAAAATCTTGATAAATTCCCATTATAAACAAAATATCTAAAAATGAAAAAAATTTATACAAAAAAAAAATAAATTAAAACCAATATAACCCAAAAATATAAATTACAAAGATTTGAAACACAAAATTATAATATTTTCAAAGTAACGCAAATACATATATCTCTAAGATGCAAGTGATATACAATAACTTCCCTAACCAATGTCTCTGTACTTGCAACCCAAATCAACAACTTTAATTCGTACTTGCAACCGTAACCATAGAAATTGCCTAACAAAACATAACGTCACACTAATAGAATTAAGAGTAAATTACAAAAAATGTCCTTTATGTATGTCACTTATCGCAAACTGTGTCCTTCGTCTTCAATTATTACAGAAAACATACTCGATGTTTGCAAACCCTTACAAGTTATGTCCTTTAGCCCCAACTCGATTAATTTTTGTGGTTAAATCTAACCAAATGGACCCCACATGAGGGTATATTGATCATTTTATCCTAAATACTAAAGAAATAAAATTATAAAAAATTCAAATCTTCTCTCTCTTAACTCTAATCTTCATAATCTGCACATTATCATCAATAACCCAGATCTTCAAAACTTCAAAACACATTATCTTCAAAACCCAGATCTTTAAAACTTCAAAACATAAAGAAAAAAAATAAACAACTATCATCAATAACCCAGATCTTCAAAACTTCAAAAACCAGATTATCATCAATAATCTACACATTATCATCCATAACCCAAATCTTCAAAAAACAGAAAAAATAAACAATTCGAAACTTCAAAAGACAGATCCACATTTTCAAGAACAAATCCTTTCTTTGAATTTCACTCATAACACCTTACAAAAACATCAAACAAAAGAACAATATATTCTTCATTTCTTTACCATCCCAGATTATCATCAATAATCTGCACATTATCATCCGTAACCCAAATCTTCAAAACACAGAGAAAATAAACAATTCAAAATGATGTGTACAAAATGCAACATATAAATTACACCAATTGTGGCATAAAACTAACCCTTTTTAGTACTAATTTGGAAAAAGTGTGTTTTTGTCTTCCTTTTGTATTTTCAGGATTAAATGAGCTAAAATTAACAAAAGAAGCAAAAAGGCAGCTAAATCTAACATAAATACAAGAAAAGGAACAAACATGGCATGCCCGACCCCCCGACAGCATCTTCCCAAGCAAAATCAAGAAGACAGAAGACTGAACACGCCCCGTGCTCAGTGAACACGGGGGCGTGCCCAAGTGCTAGCATAAAAGACAAAGCTATAGAGGCTTCTATCACCCACCACGGGGGCGTGCCCAGCGGACACAGGGCCGTGGTCAACTCTAAGATTCGCAGAATCTGGGGAAATCTTGATAGTACAGATATGCTTCTACACACGGGGGCGTGCCCAGCGAACACGGGGACGTGGTCAATTAATGCAGACAAACTGCAATTAATGAAGACAGAGAGAAAGGATGGACACGTGGCCGTGCCCAATGGACACGGGGCCGTGCCCGAGCTGCTGTTCAGGCTATAAATAGGGGTGCTTGGCTCATTTGCAAACCATCCCTTGGCACACCACCTCTCTCACACATCACCCACCACCCACCACCATCACAACACCATCATCCACCACCATCATCCATTGTCCATCATAGAGTGTGTGAGTCGTCTCGGGATCCAAGATTGATCGTAAGAGTTCTTGACAATCAAAGGCCATGTTTGCCTAAGTCTCTTACATCACTTGGTGAAGACAAGTGTCTAGTGTAATACTTTTTTATTTTTAATATTTTGGCATTTTTTTACTTGGTTATATATTAATGACTTTAATAACTAGTTTCTTATGTTGAAGGTGATTCTTCCTTATCGTTTGTCCGTGGTGTCTTGGCATTATTTTACTGTCTATATAAAATAAAAGATTTTCACCATTCATATCTCCATGGTCTATATGGAGGTATGTTGGCTACCTGGTCGGGGGTTAAGGGAACGGTTTGGTAAGAGTCTTGCATTGTTCAGTGTATAGATCCTGCAAGGACCTGGGTTAAATTTAGTAGGACCTCCTTCAATACCCACCGGTATTGGATGGCGGGGGTTGATGTGCGTGAGTGTTATTAGTTTTTAATGTATATATTAAGCCCTTTTTAACACTTTTTAGCCAAGTTTTAAATTTATAAAACACGATATTTACTAACACTAAACACACATATGGGCAAGTGCACCCATCGTGAGCGTAGTATAGTGTTGGTAAGATACCGAGGTCGTCCAAGGACACAAGAGCTTTTAGTACCGGTTTATCCTCAACGTCTAATCAAATCAAAAGTTTAGAAAAATGTTTTAAACTAAGAAAATAAAAACTATCTAAAATGCTGAAAAATAAAAATAAAAATAAAACAGATAGACAAGATGAATCACTTGGTTCCGACTCGTGTATAGTGTAACCTTTGATTATTTTCGCACTTTTGCACTATTTAAGAGATTATCTTAGTTATTGTAGTAGACCCCTCTTTTGGAGGTGACGTTACCCTCAACCCAGTAGTTTGAGTCAGCAAGGATACAATCCTAAAGGGTCGGATTATTGAAAGATAATTAATTAAGTTATTAATGCATAATGTGGTAGGCCCCTCTTTTGAAGGTGACGTTACCCTCGGCTAAGTAGTCTGAGTCAGCAGGGATACAGTCCTAAGTAGCCGGGTTAAAGTATTAATAGTAGTTTACATATGAGGGGATCAAGGAGTTCGGACCCCCGCCATCCAATACCAGTGGGTATTGAAGGAGGTCCTACTAAAGTTGACCCAGGTCCTTGCAGGATCTATACACTGAACAATGACAAGACTCTTACCAAACCGTTCCCTTAACCCTCGACCAGGTAGCCAACATACCTCCATATAGACCGTGGAGATATGAATGGTGAAAATCTTTTATTTTATATAGACAGTAAAATAATGCCAAGACACCACGGACAAACGATAAGGAAGAATCACCTTCAACATAAGAAACTAGTTATTAAAGTTATTAATACATAACCAATTAAAAAGTGCGAAAAGATTAAAAATAAAAAGTATTACACTAGACACTTTGTCTTCACCAAGTGATGTAAGAGACTTAGGCAAACACGGCCTTGATTGTCAAGAACTCTTACGATCAATCTTGGATCCCGAGACGACTCACACACTCTATGATGGACAATGGATGATGGTGGTGGATGATGGTGTTATGGTGGTGGTGGGTGGTGGGTGGTGGGTGAAGTGTGAGAGAGGTGGTGTGCCTAGGGATGGTTTGAGCTTGAGCCAAGCACTCCTATTTATAGGCTGAACAGAAGCTCGGGCACGGCCCCGTGTCCAGTGGGCACGGCCCCGTGTCCACATCCTTCTCTGTGTTCATTAATTGCTCTTGTCTTTATTAGTTGACCTCGGTCCCGTGTCCGCTGGGCACGACCCCGTGTGCAGAAGCATATCTGTACTATCAAGATTTGCCTGGATTCTGCGAATCTTATAGTTGACCACGGCCCCGTGTCCGCTGAGCACGGCCCCGTGGTGGGCGATGGAAGCTTCTACAACTTTGTCTTTTATGCTGACACTTGGGCACGCCCCCGTGCTCACTGAGCACGGGGCGTGTTCAGCCTTCTGCTCTCTTGTTTTTCTTGGGAAAATGCTTTCGGGGAGGTCGGGCATGCCAAGTTTATTCCTTTTCTTGTATTTATGTTAGATTTAGCTGCCTTTTTGCTTCTTTTGTTAATTTGAGCTCATTTAATCCTGAAAATACAAAAGGAAGACAAAAACACACTTTTTCCAACATCAGTACTAAAAAAGGGTTAGTTTTATGCCACAATTGATGTAATTTATATGTTGCATTTTGCACACATCAAATACCCCCACACTTGAATCTTTGCTTGTCCTCAAGCAAAACTCTTTATAATGTGGCTTCACACTCCCAAATGGAATGGGTAGAAGAGAAGGTTTTTGGGCTTGTCATAGAGTGTTGGGATTTCCAAGATTCTTTATTAAGTTTTATTTTTATTTATTTACACTCCTATTCGTCATGATTTATTTAAAAGTTTTCATAAGATAAATTACTTATTAGGGCATAACATGCCTCTTTAAAATTCTATTTATATACAAGTTCACATACCTCACGGGGAATCACTCAACACTCGGCCGAAGATGTATTTTAGTGAATCACTCGAGAGCGGCATGGAACTTATTCCTACCATAGGCTTGCCAAGCAATCAATCCTCCCCCTTTTTAACTATATACCTTTGTAAATATCAAGAGAACTTTTGGGTGAAGGGTTAGGCTTGGGTTAAAGGTAGGTGGTTGGGTTAGTGGTTAGTAGAAAAGGGCGAAAAAATGTAAAAAGCATCGGTTTTCGAAAGACTTTTTATTTTTGCAATTTTTTATTTTGATGAAGCTATTATTCAAACAAAGTTATTTTTGATGAACTTGTTTGTTTATTTCTTTTGCTTCATCATAATATATATATATATATATATATATATATATATATATATATATATTTCAAAGTCATACGAAATCCAAGCTTGTTACTAAAACAAAGGGTTAAAAATAAAAAGGTTTTGGTGGGTGAAAGGGTGTTTGGTTTGGGTTTAGAAATGAAAAGGTTTAGGCTCAAAGGGGTTAACTAGGGGGATTTTGGGTAGGTGGTAAAAAAAAAAGAAAAATAATGGTGTAGAAATAAAAAGGGTTAGTCCTAATGCCTCCATCATTTACTTACTCGGGTTTAAGTTGGTAAGGACCGGGAATGTATCGTCGTGGCAAGTTCTAGAGTTGTAAGAACCAAGCGGCTATTCACACAAGAAACGAAAAATGAGCATTTAATTTAAAGATATGTATTTGTATGCTCAATAAAGGCTCAAAACTCACTTTTGTGGGAATGAGTTTTTATGTGATCAAGTATATATAATCAAATTTTAACTAAGCTTGTCATGCCTTTTCATAATTTTCTGATGTTGGTTCTTTTTATCACGACGCTATCGGTTGTAAATTTGTAAAAATATAACCTTTTTAGAATTTTGAAATTCCCAAATTAAACCTAGACAAGTAAAAAAATTAAAAATTTTTGAAAAAAATTTGGGGTGATTAGCGGTTCCAATAGAGTTTTGTGTAAGGCTTGTTATTAGGACTTGCAAGATTCAAGGTTTTAGCATCCCCCCACACTTAAATTACACATTGTCCTCAATGTGTCCCAAAAATAAGTTTTTAGGTTGGTTGAATGTGTAAAAGGTGTGAATCAAGCAAAAATGTGTGTTACTGGGCGCTGGACACGGCCCCGTGTTGTCCCGGTACGACCCCGTGTTCAAGTGCCAGTAACAAAAATTAAACAAAAGAACCAGAAGCCTGGACACGGGGGCGTGTTGGGTGAACACGGCCCGTGTCCAGTTTACCTGAACTGGGTCATTTCTGCAGACTGTGCAGCACGGGGCCGTGTTGGGCGGACACGGCCAGTGCTGAGCTTACTGTTAATGAAGAAAATTGTCGGATGACCCTGTTTTCCTGCATGGGGTGCTGGTTCAAGTTTCCCTTGTTATCCTTTGCCATTCCGAGTGTGTTTTATTCGTTTCAACACCATCCAAACACCAAATTAACTAAAACCATCATTCATTAAGTCATAGAGAGAATTACATAATAGTCTAAAAGTTAAAATACTAGATAGTTAGGTCAAAGAAACACAAGAAATCTAAACCAAGAAGTTCTAGCCTACTACTTATTTTATTAGCAAAATTTTCAAAAAGGTAAATCCCTCGGTTAAATGTGGCTTAAAACTTCTTTCTCCGGGCATGGTTTGAGGAGGTGCAACCTCCACCGGGACTTCTTGTAGATCTTCAAGAGGAGGTTCCACTGGAATGTCGTCCCAACAGGTAGGATTGTGGATTCGAAGTGCTAGGTTCCAATCCTTTTGAGGGAGGATTGGTTCCATTGGAGGTGTTACAAGAATGTTTAACCTCTGGTGCAAGAGGTTTATTTCTTAAAAACTGTTTTCCAACCCCACCGTAAGATAATTTATACGATCTATCAGGACCTCCTCTACCGAAGTCATCTCATCAAGAGCTTCACGTAACGCCATCACGTATCGTACGAGAGTTGCTTCAATTGATGGCCTCCTTTCCCTTCGACTGTTTCTGGAGTGCGTAGAAGAGGTTCCACTGTTTTGGCTAGACATTCCACGAAAACAAACCAAAAATAGTTCATTTTAATGAAACAGTACTACGGACACGGCCCCGTGCTCAATGAGCACGGCCCCGTGTTCACCTTTCTGCAGTTTTTTAGAACAAGGAATCTTGGAGTCTCAAATTATTTTCCCAACTTATGAAGCATTTTTTTGAACAGAAATAACTTAAAACAATGTTGTGTAACTTATTTTTAACAAGATTCCTTGAGCAAAAAGTTAACAAACATCACAAGAAATCTTGGAATCAAGCTTTAATGGAGGTGTTGTTGCAAGAAAGATGAAGAAGAAGGTAATGGATAAAAGAGGAAGGGACAAGATGTTTGTTAGAAACTTCTTTTAGAACATACCTAGGATGGTAAGTTAGAAAATCCTTTCAAATCTCTGTCCCTGGATGGTCCAAATGTGCAGGATTCTTGGCTGCATTTATAGAAAACGACAGCATACTGGACACGGCCCCGTGTCGGCTGGACACGGCCCCGTGTGCAGGCAAGATCCTGACACATTTTGTCCGTATTCTGAAAAAAAGTCAGAAGGGAATCTTTTGGTGGACACGGGGGCGTGTTGACCTAGGCACGGCCCCGTGTCGAAGGGCTAGTTATGAAGTTTGTCTATTTTTAAGGAACTTTTCCGGATCGGGTGGTTCCTTTCTGGATGGAACAACCCCAAAGTACCTAAGATACCTTAATTGATCTAGATTAAGACTAGAACGCAAGAGGTTGTCGGTGAGGGTGATTCCTATGCTATAAGTAGGTGGACAAGTCCAACCCTTTCCCGGGCTCTCGTTAAAGAAGGTGTATGCCGAATCGCTCAGGTCAATGTATGCATCGAACGAAGTCGATGGGGAGTCCTTCACGACACAATCGGCACAGGGACGACTATCGCTCAAGTCCTCACTAGAGTTAGAAGCATTTCTATCCTATTAAGAATTAGATCTTCTAATTGAAATAATTCATTAAGAAGCATTTCTCCTAGAAAATCTGGTTGGGAGCATTCAAGGGAGAGATAGGGATTATTTTTACTTTCGCCCCTCTTAAGGATACAAGGAAACGATGGGTTTATATAGTGGGGCTTATAATTTAGAAAATAACATTCTAATTCCTTATGGGTACCACCACATAATTGACACCACGTACCATAAGAGTGCCGAAAGTAAAAAGTATCAGTATCACTCATGTTTGTGTCAGAAATTACTAACCGTTAGGATCTTACGGTTCTGTTTTCAGTAACTGAATCTTGGGCACGGGGCGTGTTAAGTGGGCACGGCCCCGTGTTCAGCTTACTGTCTGACTTAAAACAAGATTGTCAGTTCCAATGATTGGGCACGTGGCGTGTTTAGCGGGCACGACCCGTGCTGAGTTCTGCAGAAGCTGAAAAACTAAGAAAAATCTTAAAAAAATAGAAAAATAAGAAAAACGATTAGGCCGCTTGTCACGGCCCCAACCCCGGTTTGACCCGGTCAGGAGCCGCGGGACAGGAACCCGTGGTATCTATGATGCGACAGCGGAAGAATTTTAACAGGATCTTTTAAAACTCAACATGCCAAATTATTTTATTCCATTATTTATGATAAAACCCCGTAATTTACAATAGAGGAATTTAACTAGTAAATTCCCTGATTTATTAAAAACATGTTTATTCATTTTAACTGAGCCACCTCTTCAAGCTTGTTAGTGCTCCGTAGCACGTTTCCTTGATTTACAGCAGTTCGCCTGAAACATGTTTTAAAAATATTTTATCAGCGGAGAAATGCTGGCGAGTCACTCAATTTAATAAATTGACACATAGTTATCAATTACAACATAAGGGTGATTACAATGGCTTCTATCTTATTTTTATCTAGCGCCGTGTCACATTGCGTGACGATGGTCATACCACTATTGGGTCCTTCCCCAAGTAGTGACGATCACTGTTAGGATATATTAGCCTAACCAGTGAAAATTAGTAATGTGCACAATGCCCCACTAGCCAGTGATTAAGATAACCACGACTTACTCCCTGTAATTATAACATTTGAAAATGGAGTATTGTAAAACAGTTGATAAAAAGAGAATGACTCACATTGCAAGTTTAATTGGACAGAGCTTAGCCTACTGATTAGCCTTTTTGACCTAAATTAAATAACATGCACATGAACTGGGTTAGTAACTAATACAACATTTATGATAACTCACGAGATTAAACCTTCACAACGAATGACAAAGTGCGATACTTAAACATCCATCGAATTCACGATGAATGACAAAGCATAACCCTAATGTGGGCAGCACTTAAACATCCGTTGGATAGTTTCAATCAATCGGACATTGAATCGTAGCAGCGATCGAGTTAATACCCTATATCGTAGCAGCACCCCACTAATTAAGGTTGTAATTTCGACTTCAGAGCAGTAGAAATTCGTTTTTGTGTTTGGATTTTGACACCAGTGGACTGTGCATGCAACAAGCTATTTATAGGTGAAATTTAGGGTTCATGCGGCCCGCCTAACCACCTATTCTACGCGTAGGCTTGATTGGTCACGAGTAGGTATGCCAGCTGGTCAACACGTGGATCCGGAACACTTATCCGGTCAACACATGTTTGACGCGGCCCGCGTAAGCTTTCTTTAAGGCTTACGCGGCCCGCCTGAAACTCACTAATTCTGTTTTCTTGGTTTTTCATGTACAGTAAGGTTTCAGGGGTCAGGGTTTTCACTTACGAGTATTATTGACATTTTTTGAGAGTCCTTACATCCTCCCCCACCTTATTTAAAATCTCGTCCTCGAGATTCATTGGAATAAGTGAGGATACTTTCGCTTCATTTCTGATTCCAGCTCCCAAGTGTATTCAGATCCTCTCTTTGAATCCCACTTGACTTTGACCAACACAAGTCGTTTGTGCTTGAGAAATTTGATCTTTCTATCTTCTATTTGTAATGGCTTCTCAACAAATTTTAACTTTTCATTTACCTCTATATCTTGAAGAGGTACTACCAGAGATTCGTCAGATAGACATTTCTTGAGATTGGATACATGAAATACGTCATGTACTCCAGCTAATTCTTCTGGTAGCTGTAAACGATAGGCAACCGGTCCTATACGTTGGATCACTGAAAATGGTCCTACGTATCTTGGACCTAGTTTTCCTTTCTTACCGAATCGAACTACTCCTTTCCACGGAGATACTTTCAAAAGTACTTTGTCTCCAATTTGAAATTCAAGTGGCTTACGTCGATTATCGGCATAACTTTTCTGGCGATCTCGAGCCGTCTTTAATCTTTCCTTGATTTGAGTAATCTTGTCGGTAGTTTCTTGCACAATCTCGGGACCTGATAATTGACTTTCTCCTATTTCTGCCCAACAAACTGGAGTTCTGCACTTACGTCCGTATAGTGCTTCGAATGGGGCAGCTTCGATACTTGAATGATAACTATTGTTATAGGAGAATTCAATCAAGGGTAAATGGTTGTCCCAATTTCCACCAAAATCTATCACACATGCTCTAAGCATGTCCTCCAGAGTTTGGATTGTTCTTTCACTTTGTCCATCTGTTTGAGGATGATATGCAGTGCTTAATTTTAGTCGGGTTCCCATTGCTTCCTGGAAACTTTTCCAGAAATGGGAAGTGAAACGACTATCTCTATCCGATACAATGGAGAGTGGAACTCCATGTAAGGATACTACTTCGTCTACGTACAACTTGGCTTACCTTTCCATGCTAAAGGTTTCTTTCATGGGTAGAAAGTGAGCTGATTTGGTTAATCGATCCACAATTACCCAAATTGCATCATTACCTTTTCTGGTTTTGGGTAACTTAGTAACAAAATCCATTGTTATGAGTTCCCATTTCCAAACAGGCAGTTCTAGTTGTTGAAGTAACCCTGAAGGTTTCTGGTGTTCTGCCATAACTTGTGAACAAGTAAGACACTTAGAAACGTATCTAGCTATATCCTTTTTCATACCTATCCACCAGAAATTATTTCTTAAATCTTGGTACATTTTGTTGTTACCAGGATGCATGGTATACCTAGATTTATGGGCTTCCTCTAGAATTTGATTACTTAATTCTCCCTGCTTAGGTACCCAAATTCGTTTCTTATGGAATCTCCAGATTCTATCACTACCTTGTTCTAAATCTTTTATTCGTCCTTTCATTCCTTCAGCATCGTCCTTGATTGCTGTTTCTTGAACATTTTTCAGTTGTTCCATTAAATCTAACTGAAGATTTAATCTAAGAGCACAAACCCGTCGTTGTTTCTCATGATACTTACGACTTAGGGCATCTGCAACTACATTTGCCTTTCCTTCGTGATATTGAATATCATAGTCGTAGTCACTTAAGATTTCCATCCATCTTCTTTGCCTCATGTTTAATTCTTTTTGCCCAAAGATATATCTTAAACTTTTATGATCTGTATAGACAGTAAACTTACTTCCATACAGATAATGTCTCCAAATTTTAAGGGCAAAAATTATAGCTCTTAACTCTAAGTCATGAGTCGTATAGTTTTCCTCGTGGTTTCTCAATTGCCTTGATGCATACTCAATTACCTTCTTGCGTTGCATTAACACACATCCTAATCCTAGCTTTGAAGCATCACAATATACTTCAAAATCTTCTGTTCCTTCTGGTAAGGCTAGAATTGGAGCATTTGTTAACTTTTGCTTCAAAATCCTAAAGGCTTCTTCTTGTTTAGTTCCCCATTCAAACTTAACTGATTTACAGGTTAGCTTAGTTAATGGTACGACTATCTTAGAAAAATCCTTAATAAACCATCTATAATATCCAGCTAAACCTATAAAACTTCTAATTTACATTGCTGATTGCGGAACCTTCCATTTGGTGATTGCTTCTATCTTAGCAGGATCTATGTGAATACCTTCGTGATTTACCATATGTCCTAAGAATTGCACTTCTTGTAGCCAAAATTCACACTTCGAGAATTTGGCGTACAACTTCTCATTTCTTAACAAAGTTAAGAGTTCATGCAAATGCTGACAATGCTCGTCCTGACTTTTGGAATAAATAAGTATATCGTCAATAAAGACAATTACAAATGTATCTAAGTACGGTTTACAGATTCTGTTCATCATGTCCATAAATGCTGCAGGTGCATTTGTTAACCCAAAGGGCATGACTGTAAACTCATAATGACCATACCTAGTTCTGAAAGTCGTTTTAGGTATGTCTTCTTCTTGTACCTTTAATTGATGATATCCGGAGCGTAAATCTATCTTAGAAAAATATCTAGCTCCCTGGAGTTGATCAAAAAGATCATCAATCCTAGGTAATGGGTATCGATTCTTAATTGTAACCTTATTTAATTCTCTATAATCCATACACATTCGCATCGAACCATCCTTTTTCTTTACAAACAACACTGGCGCTCCCCAAGGGGATGAACTAGGTTGTATAAATCCTTTGCTTAGTAATTCATCTAATTGCTTTTTCAATTCTAGCATTTCAGTGGGTGCTAACCGATATGGTGCCTTGGCTATCGGTGTAGTTCCTGGAATTAGATGAATTCTAAATTCTACCTCCCTATCAGGTGGTAATCCAGGTAGTTCTTCTGGGAATACTTCCGAGTATTCTGATACTACTGGAATGTCCTTAAGTTCTTTTCCTTTAGTGTTAATGATTACTGAAATCATATACACCATTTCTTGTTTTCTGGAATAACTAGCCACTTTCATTTCTGAAACGAACTTCATTGGCTTTCGTGACTTATCTCCTGTAATCACTATTAATTCTCCTGTAGGTGTATGAATTTCTATGGAATTCTTATCACAAAGAATTCGAGCATGGTTGGTTACTAACCAATCCATTCCTAACACTACATCGAATCCAGCTAATTTCATAGGTAACAAGTTTGCAGAAAATTTATAACCTGAAAGTTCTATCTTTCCTTCTTGCAAAGCCTTATCTATGTTAACAGAATTCCCATCTGCCGTTTCGACTGTAAAAATCTGCCTAAGGTTGGTTAATGGTAGTTTAAGGGCTTGGCAGAATGAAGTATTTATAAAACTTTGGTTTGCACCAGAGTCAAATAATACTTTTGCATAGATGTTGTGAACTAGAAACGTACCAGCTATCACATCAGGAATCAATTTAGCTTCCTGAGTTGTCAGTTGAAAGGCTCTTACATTCTTCTTGGTAGTTCCTTCTGTAGGTTTGGCTTTGTTATCAGTTGGTTTAACCAATTTAGGGAAATCTGGCTTAAT
Organism: Helianthus tuberosus; assembly: GCA_030545235.1. Lineage (NCBI taxonomy): Eukaryota > Viridiplantae > Streptophyta > Magnoliopsida > Asterales > Asteraceae > Helianthus > Helianthus tuberosus. Next base: position 142,640,298 of record CM060410.1, on the reverse strand, counting down.
ATGTCCAGCTTCTCCACAGTTGTAGCAAACTGTGAATTTCTTCTTCCTGCAGTCTTCTTCTTGATGCCCTGGAATTTTGCAAAAATTGCAATATCCCATGCATCTTCCAGAATGCTTCCTTTTGCAAGTATTGCAAAATGGACCAGTGGAAGATTGCCCAGTCCCCCTTCTTTTGAAATTGTTACGGTTACCCATACAGAATCCTTGGTTAATCTTTTGGGCTACTTCCTTTTTCCTGGTTTCTTCTCGTGTACGTACCCGTCCGTCAGTTAGGGTGTTAGCTAATTCCACAGCATCATCAATAGTGCGTGGTCTCGCAACTTTGACAATGTCACAGATTTCGCCAATTAATCCCCAAATATAACGGGAAATAAGCACCGGCTCTAGCGAAGCCAGGGTTGGTACTACTCTTGCATATTCGAAGAATATCGAAGTATACCCTCGACAGTCTATATCCACCATTCGGTGGTTTAGGAATTTATTTGCCATTTGTTCTTTCTCATATTCGGGACAAAATTTTCTTTCCACAAGACTCTTAAATTCTTCCCAGTTCATAGCATAAGCCACATTTCTTCCTTTGGCTTGAAGTACTGTATTCCACCATTCTAGCGCCCCTTCTTTGAAAAGATGTGACGCGTACATGACTTTGTCGTCCTCGGTACATTTACTTATTGTAATTACTGCTTCGGTTTTCTCTAACCAACGCAGTGCAGCAGTTGCTCCTTCGTTACCTGCAAACTCAGCCGATTTACAGGCAAGAAATTCTTTGTAAGTGCAACCAGGTGTTGCAGCTTTCATTTTCTTAAGGAGCGGAGCTTGTATCCCATCGTTGTTGTTATTAATATGATTGCCGCCTCCATTTACACTATTACTGAAATTATCTTCCTGAGTTCGTTTATTAGGAACAATTTGTTGAGGTTCGATTGAATTTCGAGAAGCAGCAAGAATTGCTGGAATAGCATTGACTGGCTATTCCCTGAGCAACGATATTTTCTATATCTTACCTATTTAGAAATTGATCCTCATTGTTGTGCTCAGATTGATTACCCTCGTTAACTTGTTCATTACCAGCGTTTGCCATCTGGTAATAAATTTTATATAATTAATTAGTATAAATAAGAAACAACCAAATATAATAGTTTAATCGCACATAATCACATAAACAAATATACATCCAAAATTGTAAAGTTCTCAACTTCTATGTTTATATTTTATAATATGCTTCCGTACATACTGTTATCTTACAACCGTTTTATTGTTTATTTTACACATACTGGTTATTATTATTATTATTATTATTATTATTATTATTATTTTACACACACAGTTTCATAATCCCCTTTTTCCATTGTCAGCTAGCATATTAAAAGCGATGTTCCCTCTCATCGTATTTCCAGGAGATTTGTCCTCCTATTTCCCGGATCCTATTCCCTGCATCCATCAACTCCTTGCCGAAATGGCAGAGTTCAGCTAAATTCTCATTACTCATTGGTGGATTTGGTATAGGTTCTGGGTCGAACTGAGGGAACAAGGTATAGGGGCTGTGGAGGAGGTTTTGAAACTGCCAGTCGTTAGTCCACCACTCATCCATTTGTCCTAAAGGTTGAGTGTGGATCAGAGGTTCTAGAATGGCTGGTTCTAGGTTTATTGGGATTTGAGTTTCGGTAGGATAAGGGTAAAGGTTGTTATTAATAGGCCCAATGGTATCACAGCTTGCTAGTATGAAATCTAACTCTTCCTGCAACGTCATTTCCTTGGTTGGCTTAGGGCTTTCTCCAATTTCTTGCTTAGAACTTTCCCCAATTTCCATCCCTGCTTGCCTTGAATCTTCCTCAATCTCTATCCCTTTTCCTTTATCCATGGGATTCTCTATCTTAGGAATTCTCCTAGTTGCTGGTTTCCATCTGCGTACACGCCTCCATCCCACAAATCTTCTTCTTTTCTTAGGTTTTGCTTTCTCCAAAGGTGGAGCTTGAAATTCTATAGGTTTTTCCACCCCAGCAAAGTAACCAGTAAATTCTTTAGAAACTTCTATGTTCACAGGGTAGAGGTTGAGATTCTCTAGGGCTCCAGATAACTTATTCATGCTGTTTAACATATATTTAAAATATTGAGTTAAAATTTTATAACAAAATTTTACAGATAACCTTTAAGTATTATTGCATACCGTGTGACTAATTTAATACAAAGGACATCTGACAATTAAAACATACTAGAGTTTATTGTAATTTATTTATTTACTGGGTAAAGTTTCTGGTTTGTAGATGATAAGGGTTGCTAGAACTGAATTAGGATATTTAAAGATTTGTATTTACTGCTACAATGGATGGCATATAAAGATCTGCCCATTTTTCATCTAATTTATCTTCCCATGGTGGGTTATTGCCTAGTTCCTGGGTTTCTCGATTAACCCTCATTTCTTTTGGTTGTGACTTCTTTCTTTTCTCCTGACTTTTTCTAATAATAAGACTTCTTTTCTTAGGAGAAAGTGGTTCCTCATATTGTGCTTTTCGAACAAATATTCCTTCCTCAGGATCTACTGAGTATCTTGAGGAATCTGATCGGGATGAACTTCCCTTTTCTTTTGGTGAAGTATCTAATTTATGGTAGATATCCGAAAGTCTTTTCTTTCCCATACTGTAAATAAATATTCAAATAATAAAACATATAATCACAAAATCACAGATTTGGAAATCAGGAAAATTAAGTATTTTGAAGTACTTAATAGGCTTAAATCTGTGGCTCGTTCAGTAGCTCTGATACCACCATTTCCTGTCACGGCCCCAGCCCCGGTTTCACCCGGTCAGGAGCCGCGGGACAGGAACCCGTGGTATCTATGATGCGACAGCGGAAGAATTTTAACAGGATCTTTTAAAACTCAAAATGCCCAATTATTTTATTCCATTATTTAGGATAAAACCCTGTAATTTACAATAGAGGAGTTTAACTAGGAAATTCCCTGATTTATTAAAAACATGTTTATTCATTTTAACTGAGCCACCTCTTCAAGCTTGTTAGTGCTCCGTAGCACGTTTCCTTGATTTATAGCAGGTCGCCTGAAACATGTTTTAAAAATATTTTATCAGCGGGGAAATGCTGGCGAGTCACTCAATTTAATAAATTGACACATAGTTATCAATTACAGCATAAGGGCGATTACAATGGCTTCTATCTTATTTTTATCTGGCACCGTGTCACATTGCGTGACGATGGTCATACCACTATTGGGTCCTTCCCCAAGTAGTGACGATCACTGTTAGGATATATTAGGCTAACCAGTGAAAATTAGTAATGTGCACAATACCCCACTAGCTAGTGATTAAGATAACCACGACTTACTCCCTGTAATTATAACATTTGAAAATGGAGTATTGTAAAACAGTTGATAAAAAGAGAATGACTCACATTGCAAGTTTAATTGGACAGAGCTTAGCCTACTGATTAGCCTTTTTGACCTAAATTAAATAACATGCACACGAACTGGGTTAGTAACTAATACAACATTTACGATAACTCGCGAGATTAAACCTTCAAAACGAATGACAAAGTGCGATACTTAAACATCCATCGAATTCACGACTAATGACAAAGCATAACCCTAATGTGGGCAGCACTTAAACATCCGTTGGATAGTTTCAATCGATCGGACATTGAATCGTAGAAGCGATCTAGTTAATACCCTATATCGTAGCAGCACCCCACTAATTAAGGTTGTAATTTCGACTTCAGAGCAGTAGAAATTCGTTTTTGTGTTTGGATTTCGACACCAGTGGACTGTGCATGCAACAAGCTATTTATAGGTGAAATTTAGGGTTCACGTGGCCCGCGTAAACCTTGGCATGATCTTTACGCGGCCCGCCTAACCACCTATTCTACGCGTAGGCTTGATTGGTCACGAGTAGGTATGCCAGCTGGTCAACACGTGGATCCGGAACACTTATCTGGTCAACACATGTTTGACGCGGCCCGCGTAAGCTTTCTTTAAGGCTTACGCGGCCCGCCTGAAACCCACTAATTCTGTTTTCTTGGTTTTTCATGTACAGTAAGGTTTCAGGGGTCAGGGTTTTCACTTACGAGTATTATTGGGACATTTTTTGAGAGTCCTTACACCGCTGATTCCTAACTTTCTTAAAATCCTTGTGTCCCCGGTAACGGCGCCAAAAACTTCATGTGCGTTAGTGTTATTAGTTTTTAATGTATATATTAAGCCCTTTTTAACACTTTTTAGCCAAGTTTTAAATTTATAAAACACGATATTTACTAACACTAAACACACATATGGGCAAGTGCACCCATCGTGAGCGTAGTATAGTGTTGGTAAGATACCGAGGTCGTCCAAGGACACAAGAGCTTTTAGTTCCGGTTTATCCTCAACGTCTAATCAAATCAAAAGTTTAGAAAAATGTTTTAAACTAAGAAAATAAAAACTATCTAAAATGCTGAAAAATAAAAATAAAACAGATAGACAAGATGAATCACTTGGTTCCGACTCGTGTATAGTGTAACCTTTGATTATTTTCGCACTTTTGCACTATTTAAGAGATTATCTTAGTTATTGTAGTAGGCTGTTGGTGCACTGAATGTCTGCTGACTACGTCTTATCGAGTCTTATGTCTAGATAGGTTAAATGAGTGAACAACAGTGTTTGAGTTAGGGCTTAATCATGTTTTAAAGTGCCTGATCGTTTGAACATGGCCTGACCGTTTGAACATGGCCTGACCGTTTGAAGAGGGTCTAGTTTGAAGATGGTTGAGTTTGAAGAGGATCTAGTTTGAAGATGGTTTAGTTTGAAGAGGGTCTAGTTTGAGGAGTGTCCCATTTGAAGCAGGCTGTGTCACCTTCAAACGGGAGGGTCACTACTATAAATAGGAGATGTGTATGCTCATTTCAAACGGTCATGTATGTGTGTGTGAGCGAAGGTGCTGCCGAATTTTTGTCAGAATACATTGTAAAAGTTCACAATCGGTAATAGAAAGAAAGTTAAAAGGATACAAGTTGTTTTTGACTTTGTATACGTTGATTCCGCCTTCGTATTCGAAGATGAACTGACTTAACTGACTTTTAGGGTCACGACAACGATCCAACAAGTGGTATCAGAGCTCAGGACAAGGAGTTCATACCAAATTCAGCTTGATTCTACCGAATTTTCTAACTTCTACTCACTTTCTTTCATATTTTTCTGATTCGGACATATTTCACGGTTGAAATGGCTTGAAAACTTCACATATTAAACGAAAAACACTATTAACTAATCCTTGAGAATTTGAAATCAAAACTCGACTTAAAACTGATCGAAAATGTCCATACCGTTTGAAACTGTTCGCGAAATACTGACGTCATCTAGTTTGAACTGAACCATCCCGTTTGAAACTGACACTTCAAGTTTGAAACTGGCTAAAAGTTTGAAAGTGGTTCCCGTTTGAAAGTGTCTAAAAGTTTGAAAGTGGTTCCCGTTTGAAAATGACATCAAGTTTGAAAGTGACATCAAGTTTGAAAGTGACATCACGTTTGAAAGTGACATCAAGTTTGAAAGTGACATCACGTTTGAAACTAGTTTTCGTTTGAAACTTGATTTGTGTTGTCTCAAACGGAATAACATATTTCGTTTGAGAAGAGCCATTTTGATAGAAAGACTATACCGTTTGAACCATTCCGTTTCAACAGATTCCGTTTGAATCTGTCATTTTTAAAACCAAGAACTTTCTAAGTGTTTGTTAAATATTTCAGGTTATTCAAGAATTTCGCATCATGGCTAATGTTGATCCTGATAAATGGTGGAAAATAGATTACGCAAGATGGGAAATCGGAAAACTCAGTGAACCATTCAAAGAAGCCCAAAGAGCCAAAAGATGGAATGATGATTTGGAATGTTACATGGATCCATGGGGTAATCCAGTTGTTAATCCATCAAAGGTGGATTTTGAAGCTGTAACAAATTTGCTTCCAAGGCAGGCTACTTTCAACACACGAAGGTTATCTGATAAAACATATCTACCTGATTTGGAGAAGAAGATAAGAGAGGTTTGTGAAGCAAGTCTACCGAAGGTGGTAGAAATGAAGAAGCGAAAAGAAGAAAAATTGAAAAAGATGGTTGAAGATTTGAAGAAGATAGCTTTAGAGGAAGTCAAAGTGGAAACAGTAAAAACTGAGAAAGGGAAAGAAGCTGTTACTGAAAAACAGCTGGTTTTTGAAGAAGTAATTTCAAAGAAAGAAGAATCTGAAAAGTCTGTATCTGTGAAATCTGAACCAGTGATTAAGAAAGAGGTTGAAGAAGACACACCGGTCTTTGAGATTGTCCAGAAGGAGAAGAAACAGGCTGAAGATATTCAAACTTTGAAAGCTGAAAAGAAAGCTGATGATGAACAGATTTTGAAGTTGCGCTTGAACTGCGAAAAACTAAAATCTGAAAATGACAAACTTTTGAAGAATATTGAGAGTTTGTCATTAGAAAACAAAAATTTTTAAAAATTAGAAAAAGATTTTCAAAGTCAAATGAAGGTTTTAGAAGATGAAAAATCTGTTATTTTTAAAAATAATCTTGAAAAACAGATTGAGATAAATTCTCATCTTCAGAAAATCATTCGGCTTGAAAATGAAGCTGAAATTGCTCTAAATAAAATTAATGAGCTTGAGATTAAATTGAAAGGTTTTGTGAATTCTACATCACATGTTTCTCCAAAACCGATCAATTCTGTTCCAATAAGTGACAATGTCACAAATTTTGACAAAGTCAAAATTGAAGATTGTGATGACAAAGCTGATGATGAAAAAGAAAAAGAAAAGGAAAAGAAAAATATTTTTAGATTTACAAGAAAAATTTAAAAATACGGTTTTGCAATCTACTGAAACAGGTGAATGTTCTAAGCAAAAACCTATTAAGAAGAATGTAGAACAGAAACAAAAAGTTAAAAATTCAAAAAATTTTAAAAATGAAAATAAAAGCTCATCAGTTAAGTCATCCAATCATTATAAAAAATCACAAAAAATTGTAAATGAAAACTCACAAAACGATGGTAATAAGTGGTGCAGGTTTGACCACAGTGCTCAAAAGACAAATCCAGCATTGAAGAGGAGAAATGATTATCACCAAGCCAAACAATGTTATGATCTGAAGGTTTGGACTGACAGAAGTGGATGGTACGATAACAGAGTGTGCTATACCTGTGGTGTTAGAGGACACATTGCTGTTAACTGCCAGAATTGGAATTTTGAAACACGAAGATGCTATAATTGCCATATCAGAGGACATATTGCCAGAGATTGCCCAAGGAGATCGATGGGAAGATCAAGGGTTGAATCTCAGAGAACGATAAAGAAACCAGTCAATGTCAAGCCCAAAGAACAGAAGGTTCTAGAAAAGAAAATGAAGCTTTCGCAGGGGCAAAAAGACAGACTGAGGAAAAAGAGGAAGAAGGCGAGAGAGTATTTGGAGAAGATTTTGTCTTCGGGTTCACCGGTTGGTTCGAATAAAAGTTCTGATGAATCGATTCACTCGACGGCAAAGTCAAGCAAATCGAATTCTTCAGATGAAAAATCTGAGGACAAACAAGAAGAAAAAGAAAGTTATTGGCGATGAATCTGGCTCATCCAAGTCAGACAAGCCAAGTTCGGACAATGAATCTGATTTCACAAAATCAGATGAGCCACAAGTTGAGGTAAAAAAGGAAGAAACAGTTCCTTTAATGAATGCTGAGAAATTTCCACCATTACGAGCTGCAAACCTAAAATCAAAAGGTGTTGATGCTGAAAAAATGTTTAATAGAAATGTTAAACATATTTTTAGTAAGATGGCTGATGGTAAGGAAAAAGGAGTAAAAGAATTTTATGAAGAAAAGAGAAAAGCTCAAAATACACCCAAGGACAGTCAGGCTTGGGTGAAACTTTTCAAATAGAAAAATCTGACTTGCCGGAGCTTCCAGGTTGGTAAGTGTGAAGCAGGTATCGGCATCATTTTTGAGAAATTCACAGGATGGTAACTGTGATATTTCGTTTTACAAGTGGTTAATCAAGGACATTAAGTTGTACTTGATTTTCTACAAGTGATAGTGATGTTTGACCTAATAATGTTAAATTTTCAAAATGGTTAAAAGAGATCAAGGTGATGTGATGACCCCGAACCTACAAGTGATGGGTAAACAAACTAATTTTTCCGGAAAAACCATTCTGATTAAAACAAACTTAAGTGTTTTGAAATCATTATGGGAAAATAGTTTGTTGTAAGGGGGAGTGTTGCTTGAATACGCCGAAACCCTCACGGCTGAACAAACATGATTACTTTCATCAGATTGAAAAACGTTTTTCAAACTGTAAATTATCAATGTGTTGTAAATCATGGGGGTATGTATATTTACTGCTTTTCGTGCTATTCGGTACACAGTTACTTCTGCTGAACTTGTAGGATGAGCTTGCTTATAGGTACACAGTTAGCAGAAAATGGATGGCGAGACAAAGCTATCAGTATTGGTTGTCAAATTTTCTTTATATGTTTTTGCATTTTAGGGGGAGATATATTGTTGTCAGAAAATACAAAAACATTTGAAAATTTGAAAAAGTCAAAAACATGATAAAATTCAAAAATTGAGTTTTTGCGTAAAAAGAGGAAATGATAGTACATCAGTAGACAGTTACAGTATGCTAAAGAAATGTAATGATTAAATAGTGTTAAACAGTCTCACTGATGATGTCCCGATAGGTTTTTGCACATTTAGTAGGTTTGTTCGGGATATAAACCTAAATCTTTACTTGCTTATTTCGTGGGGAACACTACTTGGATATATAGGTAACCCCTGAAATCTCGTTTGAAAGGTTCCTTTTTCTGATGTACTAGGTCTTTATACTCAGTGATATCTGGGGTATTATTCCGGGACTTCTGCTGAATGGAAGTTCTGACCTAGTCCTCGAATAATACTTTTCACAAATGCTTGAAACATAGCATCACCCTCAGCATATATGATAAGACAATAAAATTGCTTAGCAATGCTGTTGTAAAAAAGATCCTCTAAAGGGGACACACCCACAAGTTGAGTCATGATCTCTCTGCTGAACGATGGTTCTGACCTGAGCTCTCATGATTCTTCATAATTTATTAACCCCTTACAGATATCATTTGTGTTATAATTACCTGTAAGACTGAATATTGGGATCTGGATACGGGAGTATATTCAAGAGGTGGGACACACATATAAGTTTAAGTTTCTAAAACACTTAATCCGTATCCTGGACAGATTGAAAATTGTGTGAGAATTTAAAGTGGATCAGTATATCGACAATCTAAGTGAATTGTTTAATACTTACTGTGTAATTAAGCTCAACGGTACTTGTGACTTGTCAGAAATTGATATGATCCTCTAACGCATACTCAAACAAAAATAGTGTCTGTAAATATGTTTGTACATATTTCTTTACTGCTTTATATTTTCAGAAAATACAAAAAGATTTTGATTTCTGCTTTATTTTCGACAACCGATGTCTGAGTGCCGAGTTTCAAAATCTAAGTAAGCTGATTGTGTTTCTGAAAATAAAACAAGTTCATTAATTTGAAACTTGAAACCTTTTATAAAAAATCAAAACAGTTTGTGATATCTCCAAGGTCATTAGTTTGGACTTGGATGATAAACTGTGGGGGATTTGGATTCTTAAATATTGCCAAATCTGTAAAGATTGTTGATAAGAGGTGTGTTTTAGAAAATTGAATTGCCAGGTTACTGTTACTAGTAGTAAAAAATGTTGTTACTTATGAATGTATGAGTGATTGCAGGTAAAAGTCCAGACTACGATCCTAGAAGCTGAGTCTAAGGGGGAGTCTGAAGACAAACTCAAAGCAAGGGGGAAATTTTAAACCGAAAAGCAAGGTGACGATCCCTAAAGCACGGAAGCTTGACGAAAGGGGGAGCCTGAAGAAAGAGAGAGCCAAAGATAGATCCTGGTATAACATTTGAAGATAGAAGCTGATCAAAGAAGATAGAGATTGATAGGATGCTTGCATTGTCAGACAAATTTGGAAAGAGACAAAGACTAAAGACTCGATGCCGAAGACTTCTTCAACATCCAAGGGGGAGTCTGTTGGTGCACTGAATGTCTGCTGACTACGTCTTATCGAGTCTTATGTCTAGATAGGTTAAATGAGTGAACAACAGTGTTTGAGTTAGGGCTTAATCATGTTTTAAAGTGCCTGATCGTTTGAACATGGCCTAACCGTTTGAACATGGCCTGACCGTTTGAAGAGGGTCTAGTTTGAAGATGGTTTAGTTTGAAGATGGTCTAGTTTGAAGATGGTTTAGTTTGAAGAGGGTTTAGTTTGAGGAGTGTCCCGTTTGAAGCAGGCTGTGTCACCTTCAAACGGGAGGGTCACTACTATAAATAGGAGATGTGTATGCTCATTTCAAACGGTCATGTATGTGTGTGTGAGCGAAGGTGCTGCCGAATTTTTGTCAGAATACATTGTAAAAGCTCACAATCAGTAATAGAAAGAAAGTTAAAAGGATACAAGTTGTTTTTGGACTTTGTATACGTTGATTCTGCCTTCGTATTCGAAGATGAACTGACTTAACTGACTTTTAGGGTCACGACAACGATCCAACATAGGCCCCTCTTTTGGAGGTGACGTTACCCTCAACCCAGCAGTTTGAGTCAGCAAGGATACAATCCTAAAGGGTCGGATTATTGAAAGATAATTAATTAAGTTATTAATGCATAATGTGGTAGGCCCCTCTTTTGAAGGTGACGTTACCCTCGGCTAAGTAGTCTGAGTCAGCAGGGATACAGTCCTAAGTAGCCGGGTTAAAGTTTTAATATTAGTTTAACTTATGAGGGGATCAAAGAGTTTGGACCCATGCCATCCAATACCGTTAAGTATTGAAGGAGGTCCTACTAAATTTGACCCAGGTCCTTTGCAGGATCTATACACTGAACAATGGCAAGATTCTTACCAAACCGTTCCCTTAACCCCCGATCAGGTAGCCAACATACCTCCATATAGACCGTGGAGATATGAATGGTGAAAATCTTTTATTTTATATAGACAGTAAAATAATGCCAAGACACCATGGACAAACGATAAGGAAGAATCACCTTCAACATAAGAAACTAGTTATTAAAGTCATTAATACATAACCAATTAAAAAGTGCGAAAAGATTAAAAATAAAAAGTATTACACTAGACACTTTGTCTTCACCAAGTGATGTAAGAGACTTAGGCAAACATGGCTTTGATTGTCAAGAACTCTTACGATCAATATTGGATCCCGAGACGACTCACACACTCTATGATGGACAATGGATGATGGTGGTGGATGATGGTGTTATGGTGGTGGTGGGTGGTGGGTGAAGTGTGAGAAAGGTGGTGTGCCAAGGGATGGTTTGAGCTTGAGCCAAGCATTCCTATTTATAGGCTGAACAGAAGCTCGGGCACGGCCCCGTGTCCAGTGGGCACGGCCCCGTGTCCACATCCTTCTCTGTCTTCATTAATTGCTCTTGTCTTTATTAGTTGACCTCGGCCCCGTGTCCGCTGGGCACGACCCCGTGTGCAGAAGCATATCTGTACTATCAAGATTTGCCTGGATTCTGCGAATCTTATAGTTGACCACGGCCCCGTGTCCGCTGAGCACGGCCCCGTGGTGGGCGATGGAAGCTTTTACAACTTTGTCTTTTATGCTGACACTTGGGCTCGCCCCCGTGCTCACTGAGCACGGGGCGTGTTCAGCCTTCTGCTCTCTTGTTTTGCTTGGGAAGATGCTTTCGGGGAGGTTGGGCATGCCACGTTTATTCCTTTTCTTGTATTTATGTTTGATTTAGCTGCCTTTTTGCTTCTTTTGTTAATTTGAGCTCATTTAATCCTGAGAATACAAAAGGAAGACAAAAACACACTTTTTCCAACATCAGTACTAAAAAATGGTTAGTTTTATGCCACAATTGATGTAATTTATATGTTGCATTTTGCACACATCAGGGGTCCAAACTCTTCGATCCCCTCATATGTAAGCTACTATTAATACTTTAATCCGGCTATTTAGGACTGTATCCCTGCTGACTCAGACTACTTAGCCGAGGGTAACGCCACCTTCAAAAGAGGGGCCTACCATAATATGGATTAATAACTTAATTAATTATCTTTCAATAATCCGACCCTTTAGGATTGTATCCTTGCTGACTCAAACTACTGGGTTGAGGGTAACGTCACCTTCAAAAGAGGGGCCTACTACAATAACTAAGATAATCTCTTAAAAAGTGCAAAAGTGCGGAAATAATCAAAGGTTACAACACTATACACGAGTCGGAGCCAAGTGATTCATCTTGTCTATCTGTTTTTACTTTTATTTTATTTTTCATCATTTTAGTTAGTTTTTATTTTTCTAGTTTAAAATCTTTTTCTAACTTTTGATTTGATTAGACGTTGAGGATAAACCGGTATTAAAAGCTCTTGTGTCCTTGGACGACCTCGGTATCTTACCAACACTATACTACGCTCACGATGGGTGCACTTGCCCATATGTGTGTTTGGTGTTAGTAAAATATCGTGTTTTATAAATTTAAAACTTGACTAACGTGTAAAAAGGGCTTAAAATATACTTAAATATATATACACACTACACACGCATCAGAAACATCGAAAGACAAATCTATATTTTCAAGAAGAAATCCTTTCTTTCAATTCACTCATAATATCTCACAACAACATCAAACTACAACAACAACATCAAACAAAACAACAATGTATTTTTGATTTTTTTACTATCTTCTTCAACTTGAAAGATCTTATGCGAAACCCGTTTGTAGAGAGAGAAACACAAATGTAGAGAGAGAAAAAACATTGTTGGAAACGGAGAAGAAAAAGATGAAACTAGGGATAAAAAGATGAAATTGGGGATAAAACTTAGAATCGAGCCCAAATATACCCGATCTACAACAGTAATTGTAATCGCCGCCGCACCCGGACAAGACCGATGGGGCTGTAGCAGTGGTCAGGGGTTGTGGTGGGGCTGTAGCAGGGTGGTGGTGTCGGCAGGTGGGTAGTAGTGGGGGAAGATGGTGATGGCAGGTGAGGGTAGGTGATGGTGGTGGTGGTGGTGGTGGTGGCATGTGGGTTGTGGTTGTGATAGGATTGGTTGTGGTGGTTTATGGTGGGGTGAACTAGGAAAGAGAGAGCTAATAGAGAGAAAGATGATGAGAGTTGAGAGAGAGAACTGACTTATGTGTATATATTTTTCCAGAGTCGTTCCTACATTTTCGGAGGCCCTAATCGAACTACGAAGTGGTGGCCCTTTTGCAAAAATTATCATTTTAAACATATTTAGTAACAAAACCCTCCTCCTTTATCCGGGCTTGGGACCGGCAATTAAAAACTAAAAAGTTTATAATTGGCGTAGTTAATTTTTTTTTGAAAGTCATATGTTTTCTATAATTATAGTATTTGTTTAAATAAAATCTACTTTTCTAGCTTTAACAGAGGCAAATTGTTTGATGAAATTATCGTAATCAAGTTCTTCTAAAAAATCTTTTTCGATTGACATAATAGCTAAACCGTTTAATCTTTCTTGTGACATTGTAGATCTTAAGTAATTTTTTATTAGTTTTAATTTGGAAAAGCTACGTTCTGCGGTAGCAACGGTTACAGAAATGGTTAACACAATTCTATAGGCGATATATGCATTTGGAAAAGAATTAAAGTTTTTAATATAAGTTAATATATTAGTAAGTGTGTCAGATTCTACATGTATAATTTTTCTTAGCATTTTTAGTTCTTCAAATAAATCTAAACCATCAATATCAATATGATTATCATAGTTCCAAAACTTTTCCAGATAAATGCATTTCTCTTTTAAGATTTTTTTATCTAAAGATTTAAACTTTTTTATACTAAACAAAAAACCAAAAATTTGTTCGAAGTCTTTAATCTGAGCAAATCTACTTTCGAGTGAAACACTAGCTTGATCTACTATGTATAAAAAGTAATCCGTTCTAAAACAATCAATAGGAGTTTTTAAAGTCTCATTATCAACATTTTCATCAAATCTTCTATTTCTACGAATAACACGTTTTTCACGAAAACTAGGTTCAATGCCCATCTTTAAAGCAAGTTCTTTAGCCTCAATCATAGCATTTTCAAATCCTTCATCCCTAAACTTTTTAAAATGAATAATAAGTCCATCAAGTTGTTTTATAGCAATATCAATACACATATCTTTTGATTGTAAGTTTTTACTAACTACATTAATAGCATGTAAAACATCATACCAAATAACCATCGCTAATAAAAATTCAAAATTTTCCAACTCATTTTCAACAAAAGATTTAGCTTCACTTTTAACATTAGCCTCAATACTATCACGATACAAATCCATTAATTCATCTTTTAGTTGTGGATCTTGAAACCTAATTGCTTTAACACTTTCTAATCGACTTTCCCAACCTGTTTGTGATAATGATTTAAGAGTTAAATATGGTACATTATCTTGTAAAATTTTCCATCTTTTAGTGGATGATGCAAAAATAGAATAAATACGTTGTATGGTTCCAAAAAAATCTTGAACTTTGTCACAAGCGCTAGCTATATCAGAAATAACTAAATTTAAACTATGATGTTGGATCTGAGTTTGTTTTTGATTGTATTTTGTGTTTGTAATTAAAATGAGAATGGATGAGTGTGCAGCGGAATTATGATGAAAACAAACTTTGCATACAATCAAACGAGAGTAATACTTTGATCAAACATCTTTACACAATGAATCGGAAGATTGAATTTATTTCAATAACGATTACAATGATTGATGAATGAATGCAAACTCCCCCTCAGCCAGAGCTCAGTTGTTTGTTCGTGCAAAGAAGACAAGTGATGCAAAAGAGCTAATAGAACAGTACAAAGTACTGATCTATTTATAGGCACTTGCAAACCACTGAGCATCTTAGCTGACGTCACCATGAAAGTGACATCTAACCTCCTAACAAACTCTAACCTCTGATCTATACAAACACTGCTATGTTAACTACTGCTATTACATTACTTTACAAGATAGACTATAGATCAGCTGCTGCAACTTTCCACTGCTGTGAACCCAGCAGTACTTGTCCGGATCAGCAGTGCTTGACTCAAGGCAGTAGATAGAATCAGCAGGGCTTTAGTCTTCCATCAGGTCTTTACTTGAGCAGCAGTCGTAGGTCAGCACTTTGTAAGATCAGCAGATAGGAGGTCAGCAGATATGAAACCACTTTCAAGGGGAGAGATTTGTATGTAAACATCTGCTTATTCTTGATCCACTGTTCTGATCCAGTTTTGGCTTTAATTATCTGTTCCTCTGATAGGGTTCAATCCCAACAATCTCCCCCTGGAACAGATAATACCAAAACTCTTCATTATTTGTGGAATTCTTTTATTGCCTCATCAACAGTTCCCTTATCTGACCTTTAAATTGTAATTCAAAGTCTAGGGCATCTGTGTCTTCATCATCCCTGCTAAGTGGAAGATCAAGGAGATCCTGCAAATCTTCAAGACTCAGGCCAAGAGCTTGTTCCCTTGATATTTTCTTCACTTCTCCACCAGACCTGAGCAAAGTCAATACGCATGTCTGTTTGTCAGTTTCCCACTTTTGTATTTTTAAGCCTGGTGGGTTTCTTGGGAGATGTTTATTTGCAGAGGTATATGGTGAGGCTTGCCTGTTCATAACTGGCTGAGCAGTATTTGCAGTTTGATCCAAACCAAGAGTTTCTATGATCATTTTCTTTATGCCTTCTTTTACAAGTTCATCTCCTTTGATCATCTCTTGGATGGTTTCTCCTCTCAACTGTTTGTGTGCCCTTCTTTTATAGATGGCAGCACCAGTTGGAGCAGTGGCTCTCCTGATTTGCAGCTTTGTTGGTCTTTTTGAAACCTCTGCTTCAGGATAGTCAGGCTTTTGAGGAACATTTGGATCTTTCTTTCTTAGTTCCTCCAACCTTTTGTAGGTGGCCCTGACCACATCTTCTTTCCATCTAGCAACTTGTCTTTTGTTTCCATATTCAGCAGCAACCAATTCCTCTTTCATTCTTTTCAGTTCTACTTGTTTGTCCGGTACATTCTTTCTAAACTTTGCCCAGTCAGGAGGAGTATGAGTGACCTTCCTTTTTATCATGTCTTGAATTCTTGCAGCTTCATCTTCAAGTTCAGGAACAGTCCACTCTTTGTACATGTATCTCTCTCCTTTGTACTTCTTGTGAGCCATGATGCTTTCAATGTAGTCTTTCTTCAAAGTTTCAGCTGCTCTTTCTGAAATTTGTTGACTGACATTTTTTGCAAATTGTTCTAGGGATCTGACCTGTGTGAGCAGATATTGATAGTTTCTTGAAATTTCTTTGTCAGATTTCCCTTGTGTGTTTCTTTTTGAGATATCCTCTGCTTGCTTGGCTTTGATTTCCAAATATTCATCAACATTTTTTGGCCAGGGATATCCTTTTATTGATGGCAAACTCCTTTTGGCAGGGTTATCCTCATAGTAAAAAGATTTTATTTCTTCTCTAACAGCTGCTAGTTCAAGAGGAAATTGAACACCTGCAGGAGGTAAGGGCTTGTACATTGGAACTGAAGAGAGAGGAACAGGTTTTGGTATTGTGACAAGAGCTGAAGATTTTGAAGATGTTTGTGGTGGTAAAGTGTCATCATCTTTGAGAATTAGCCTTCTCCTCTTTGTTTGAGGAAGGGCTGATGATGTTTTGGATGGAACAGTGGTGATGGATGTAGTGACAGTGGTTTGTGATTGACTAACAATTGTTGAAACAACTGGTGTTCCAACCACTGTTGTCATTACAGCAGATGTTTTAACAACTAGTGTCTTCTGCTTTTTGGCAGGAGGTGATTTTGTTTTTGGTGGTAATGGGGGTAAAGCAGTGGATTTGGTGTATGTTGAAGTGGTGTGTGTTGAAGTGGGAGCAGATGTTGAAACCACTGAATTACCAACAGTTGTTGATACAACATGAGTTACAACAGCTGTTTTAGGTGGTGGTTTTGGAGCAGACTTTGAACGTCTGGTTGGAATGGATTTGGGTAGCCTTACTCTTCTTGTAGGCTTCTTCTTTTGATCAACAAGATTTTCATCATCTTTTGACCCTGAAGTACCCTGATCCGGATAATCCACCCTGGCTTTCTTTTTGGCCTCTCTATCCCTTTTTACACTTGCAACTGCTTCTGCCAGTGCATTTGTGGTCACATCAATTTTCTTGCTTCGATCTGGCAAAGGGATTTGTTTGGTCATGTTTGCATTTTCTGGTTCAATGTAGAGACCATCCTCTATTCCCTTCTTTTTCCACTCCTGAATTTTCTCCCCCTTTTTGGCATTATCTGGGGGAAGTTGATAAATGAAGCGAACTTTTGGAGGAGCAGTGCCAGTGGTGTACAGGATCTGAGTTTTGAGAGCCTTTAGATCAGCCTGAGTGTTCTTGAACCTTGACTCCATTGCATTTCTCAGCTGTTGGACATGTTTTTCATGTTGCTGATCTGCTAATTGTGCTTCTTGATGGAGAAAAGGTTGAAACAAATTCCAGAGCTCATTTGTAGCAGGTGCTGTTTGTGGAGCAGGTGCTTGAGATGGGACAGCAGTTGATTGTACCTTTTGTACTTGTAACACCTGTTGTAGCATATCTTTAAGTTCTGCAACAGAGGTATCAAGCTTTTCAATACGATCCGTCAATTTCTGGTACTTTAAACCATCACCCAAGTTAATGGGATCATCTGATTTCCCACTAGCAGTGGTTTTATCAGTAGTTGATGTAGGGAATGTACTCCAAACATTAACCACTGATGCCCCTTTTTCTTGGTACTGGGGTCTTCTTCCTTCAACACTTGACAACCTTTTGATGTTGCCAGTAGGATAAATAAATCCACTGGTGGTTGGCAGAGGTGCTATGTAAGGAATTGCCTCCAAGGAAGTCTTATTAATGTAACCACTGTCCAACTGTAAACCAGTGGGTTCAACAGTTGTAGTGGCTGCTTCACTTGGACTACCACCAAGAGTTACTTGTAACTCAAGGGGTGTAACCTCCTCAGGTTGTGTTGGTGGGTTAGCAAAGATTGATACATCAGACCCAGTCAGTTGTTGAGGTATATTCTCATTGATAGGTGAGTGAGAAGGACTGGTTAGTGCCTGGTTCAAATCAATTGCATCCAACAGCAGTTTAGTTGGTGGGGGAATTGTGGATGTGATAGGTGGTGTAGAAAATGGATTTGCCCCGGGTATTGAGCTGTGGATGATAGAAACAAGTGTTTCCAGAGCATCATGATGTGGAGACCCTATTTGTAC
The DNA here is from genome assembly GCA_030545235.1 of Helianthus tuberosus. Classification (NCBI taxonomy): domain Eukaryota; kingdom Viridiplantae; phylum Streptophyta; class Magnoliopsida; order Asterales; family Asteraceae; genus Helianthus; species Helianthus tuberosus. The sequence goes on along the minus strand of CM060410.1, from coordinate 142,622,035 downwards.
AACCTGTTCTTTTTGTGAAGAAGCAGGAGGAGTTTCAGTTATTGGTTGAGATATTTGTACCAACTGCTGTGAGGAAGAAGCAGCAGTGGTTTCTTGTGACTTTTGTGTTGTCACAGACATTTGCTCTGGTATCTCATCCTCCAGAGTTGCCTTTTTGATTAGTTTGGGGGGTTTTTGAGTTTTTCTTTTTGTAGGCTTTTTGTGGATTATAGGTGTGGGTTTCAAAACAGTTGGTCTGCTGCTTTGATCACCTTGAGCAGTGGTCTCAGCAGCAGATACCTGAGGAGCAGTTGTAACTGCTAAAATCTGCTCAGGCACCTCTGCTTGTGTTTTGCAAGGTGCTAACATTCTTGAAAAAGTTTCAGTTGTTAAACTGTTTATTTGAGTAGAATCACCTTGGTTTATTGCAGCTAAATCATCCTTACTGAATTTCTTTGCAAAATAGTAACTTAAAAACCTTGGAAACAGTAAGAATGATTTTGTTTCAACATTATTAACCAAATCTTTAAAAATTTCTCGAGAATAGTTAAAATTTTCTTCTTGAAGAATTGCATATCCCAGGTTTTGAATCTTTAAAGGGATTTCATTGAAAGAAGTGGTTTTATTTGAAACACATAGTAGGAGGGTATGAAATAAAAATCTGGTTGAAGAAGGAAAATAACCTTTTTGTAAGGTAAGTTTCTTCATCATTGTGGCTTCATACCCTCTTTCAATGAAGTCAGTTTGCAACTCGTTTTTAGTGAAAGAAATTTTACCTTCTTGATCATCGAGTTGAAAGACCTCTGAAATGGATTGTGGCGTGATTTGGACAGCTTTACCCTTTATTAAAGAGTGTATGGTGGTTGCAATGTCTCCTTGTTTTTCAAGGGTTGCATTCTTCCAAAACTCCCGTTGGGTCTCCAAATAGATTGGTGCATCGACGGTGAACAAAGTTTTGTACTTTGATTTTGCCATGGTGTCAATGATGGAATTGAAAACATTGGTGGTTCCTGGTTTAGTGAGAAGACCCAGGAGATTGTGGGATGGTTTATATGGAATTTCAGTGGAAATTGCCTTTTGAGAGGCTGTTTTCGATGAAGATTTGGATGAGGGTTTTGAAGAGGACTTCGATTTTGTCATTTTGAAGAGGATGATCGAAGAAATTTGTGAAGAAATGAGACGAAAACTGCTTTGAGAAGAGAATTTTTAAGAATTCAATTCGATAGTAAAACCCTGTTTTGGTGATGAGTGGGGGATTTTATAGGGAAGAAAGTGAATGCTGACGTGGCAGCCGTTACAAAAGGTCTGACCACTATGTACTGCCCATGTGACAACCCCTGGTGAAAGTGAAGGACAGTACTTTTATGAAAGTGACTGATGAAAGCAGTGGTAGTAGATTAGTGGATGATTTTCACTATCAGTGGATAGCATATCAGTGGCTAAGACACTGCTTTTGAACAACAAAGTTTATCAAAGGAATGAGAGAACAGGGGTTGACTTTCAGCAGTGGACAGGCTTTTGAAGTAGAGCAGACTTTTGAACAATCAGTGGTTAATGGTAGACTTTTAAGGATTTTAATGAAAATTTCATTTTTAGCTATTTTTAAGGATGGGTTTTGATTTTCTGAAAACATTTTGATGCTTTTATGCATAGAAAAACAGGATTTTGCTTGTTATTCCATGTTTAGCATCCCAATTCTAGAGACCAAGCTTTCAAAAGTGGCTGTATCAAGTGCTTTTGTGAGCACATCTGCCAACTGGTCTTTAGTTGGGACATGATGCAGAGAAATCAAACCTTTTTCAAAGCAATCCCTCACAAAGTGATGTCTGATGTCGATGTGTTTGGTGGTTTAATGGGAAACTAGATTTTTGATGATATTTTCTGCTGCCTGGCTGTCCAACATGAGTGGTGTCTTTAAGGCAGTGATACCAAAATCCAGCAACTGATTTTGAAGCCATAGGAGTTGGGCTGTAGAGCTTGCAGCAGCAATGTATTCAGCCTCAGCAGTGGATGTTGAAACTGCTGCTTGCTTTTTACTTTGCCAAGAAACCAAGCAATCACCTAGAAACTGGCACCCTCCTGATGTGGACTTCCTTGTGGTGTTACATCCAGCAAAGTCACTGTCTGAAAAGCCTGAAAGCTTGATATTCCCATTAGCTGGATACCAGATACCAAGTGTGGGAGCACCTTTTATGTATCTGAAGATCCTTTTTACAGCAACGAGATTTGATTTTCTAGGAGCTGATTGACTTCTTGCACAGACACATGTTGCAAACATGATGTCTGGTCTAGATACAGTTAGGTACAACAAAGACCCAATCATGCTTCTATAAAGTGTTTGGTCAATCAGCTCATCTTTTTCATCAGACATGACCAGCTTATTTGTTACCATGGGTGTGCTGCATGGTTTACAATCATTCATATCAAATTTGGTTAAAAGTTCTTTAGCATATTTGCTTTGATGAATGAAAGTTCCATTTTGCATTTGCTGAACTTGGAGACCAAGAAAGCATTGTAGCTCACCCATTGCACTCATTTCAAACTCAGCTGTCATGAGTTCTCTAAACTCTTCACACATTGAGTTACATGTGCTTCCAAAAATAATGTCATCCACATAAATCTGGACAATCATTAAATCCTTCCCTCTCCATTTTAAAAACAGTGTTTTATCAATGGTACCTCTTTTAAAACCATTTGAGAGTAGGAAGTTGGAAAGAGTTTCATACCAGGCCCTTGGTGCTTGTTTCAAGCCATACAATGCTTTGTTTAGCCTGTAGACATGATCTGGATAAAATGGATCCTCAAAACCTGGAGGTTGACAAACATACACCTCTTCTTGAATTGTACCATAGAGGAAAGCACTTTTGATATCCATTTGAAACACCTTCATATTGTGGTTGACAGCAAAGGCCAGGAACAATCTAATGGCTTCCAATCTTGCAACAGGGGCAAATGTTTCATCATAATCAATCCCCTCTTCTTGTCTGTAACCTTGAACCACAAGCCTGGCTTTATTCTTGACAACAATACCCCTTTCATCAGTTTTGTTCTTGAAGACCCACTTTGTGCCAATGGGACTAACCTCTTCTGGCAGTGGTACAAGCTCCCATACTTGTTGTCTTTTAAACTGTTGGGGTTCCTCTTGCATGGCTTCTACCCAGCTGTTGTCTTTCAGTGCCTCTTGGTACTTGACTGGCTGATGGAGTGATAGAAAACCAGCAAAAAGACAAATGTTTTGGGTTTGGCTTCTTGTGGGCACCCCTTCATTTATGTTGCCAATGATTTGATCAGGTGGATGAGATCTCAAGAAGATTATATCTCCTTGGTATGGTATGATGGCATTTGTTGGTGAAGGCTGCAAATGTGTATCATCTGAGCTAACCACTGCTGGGGACTTTGATGATCCAGCAGTGGCTTCAAAAGGTGGTGGAATAGGAGGTAATGAAGTGGACAACTGTTGACTTTTATCCACTGTTTGAGGACTTTTGTCAGCAGTGTTTGAGGATGTGGAAGCAGTGGTGGATGGGCTACTTTGGTCAACAACTGTTGAGGTAGCAGTGGTTGAGCTTTGACAACTGTTTTGAACAGCTGATGCTTTACCCTTTGTGGCAGACCTTTGAGGGATGATGATTTCATACCCATAGTCTGGTGTTGTATCCTCTGATGGACCTGCACTGTTAGTCTTGACAGCAGTATTTTCAAAAGTAAAATTTTCAAGATCAAACAGATCTGCAGGATTTTTGCTGGGATTTTCATTGATGAAAGTTCATTGAACTTTACATTCAAAGTCTCCTCCACTGCCTTGGTCCGTGTATTGAACACTTTGTAGGCCTTGGCAGTGGTTGAGTATCCCAGATGATAACCACAATCAATTTTGGCTGCAAATTTTGAAATGGAATCTTTTAAGTTCAAAATAAAGCATGGGCAGCCAAACACCTTGAAATATGAGATCAGTGGTTTGATTTTATACAGAATTTCATAAGCAGTCTTTTTGTACCGGGGGTTTATTAAAACTCTGTTCTGGACATAGCAACTAGTGTTTACTGCCTCTGCCCAGAAAGTTAATGGCAAACCTGAATCTGCAAGCATAGTTCTGGCAGCCTCAATCAAAGTTCTGTTCTTTCTTTCAACAACCCCATTTTGCTCTGGTGTTCTAGGGATGCTGTACAGCCTTACAATCCCTTTCTTCACACAGAAGGCATCCAACTCCTTATTTTTAAATTCTGTGCCATTGTCACTCCTGAAGCTTTTCACTGGAAGGTCAAATTGCTTTTCAACCTATGTCACAAAGTCTTGAAAAATGCCTGCAGTCTCATCTTTTGAGTGTAAAAAGAAAGTCCATGTAAACCTAGAAAAGTCATCAACAATAACCAAACAATATCTTTTCTTCTTGAGGCTCATGACTTAAACTGGGCCAAACAAATCCATGTGTAGCATTTGCAAACACTGGGTTGTTTTGGACTCTTATGCTGTTTTCCTTTTAAACAGGAAATGCGATGTTCAGGACATGAAAACAATTTTTGTGGTAGGCCTCTCACCAAACCATTTTTTGAAATTTCAGTGATTGTCTTAAGATTTGTGTGCCCCAGCCTTCTGTGCCAAAGTTCTGTCTCTTTGTTAGAGGCAGCTGAGAACAGACAGGCTTCAGCTCTGGGACACTCTTTTGACATGTCAACAACATAAACATTGCCACTTCTTTGAGCAACAAGTTTAGTTTGACCAGTTTTGATTATTGCTTCAATCTTTTTGACCATTTCTGGTCCAACAATCCTACAACAATCTTTTGTGAAGAATGACCCAAACCCTTTGTCACTCATTTGTGATACACTCAGAAGGTTGAATTTTAGATTGTCTATCAGATTGACATTTTCAAATTTTACATTTCCAGACTGCACTGTACCAGACCCTAGAACTTTCCCTTTACTATTATTCCCAAAGGATATATCACCCCCTCCATGGATTTTTAAGTCTTTGAGGAGGGCTTTACATCCTGTCATGTGCCTGGAGCCTCCACTATCTACATACCAAAGACTATCAAAGCATGCAGAAGCTCCCTGCACATGAAGTAAAAGGATTAGTTCATTAAGGTCTCCAAAGCCAACAAGGCTTTGGATGGGGTCTCAACAGTGTCTGGGATGGATGCAGAATGATGGACAGTGGTTAGGTCAGGGGTTTGGACTGTTTTAGGGCAGTGTTTCTCTAACCACTGTTGTGGGTCTTGACCAATCATCTGCTGGTAACCAAAAGGATGCCTGTTCACTCTGGGTTTAGAGGGCCTTTTGTAGGCCTCATAAACATGTGGAATCCTTTGGTAAGACTGTTTTTCCTTGCCTTTTCTGAACTGATTGGCAGGGGGTGCATCAGTAACCTGAACATCTCTTTTGACAGATGTTTGGTTCAGCTGTTTTGTGACAGCTGTTTGAACGGGCACAAACAGTGGTTGTTTCTTGGTGAATTTGACAGATGTTGATGATGATGGACTCAAGGATGTTTTAGCAATGTACTCATTCTTTTTCACATCAAAGTTTTTGAGATACACACATGCTTGAGTTTTGTGGTTTGTTTTACCACAAACAATGCAACTTTCAGCTGAGACAATGACACTTGTTCTGTTTAAATCATAAGTTTTTAAGTGGAAACAATCTTTTGTTAGATGATTCTTTTTCTCACAGAATTCACAAAACAAGTTATCAATTTTTTCTTTCTTCTTTTTCTTGTCAGACTCCTTTGCAGCAGAGGTTTTAACCACTGCTGGGATATCCTTGAGAGGTATGACTTTAGCTTTTGGAGCTTTAACACCATCAGTTGATGTAAAGTCCATTGGCTTGAAATTCTCAAGAATATCACACTCATCAGACCATTTTGGTTTAAACTGATAGTCTTCAAGTTCCTCAAAAGTAGAGGATCCCATTGGTCTGTCAAGTGTGATTTTGTTACCAAGTTTGTTAGTAATTTTCACTTCTTGGCCATTCTTGTTTGTGGGTATGAACTCAGTGGTTACATCAGTGGTTTGAACAGATTTTCCAAAAGCAATGTTTTCATCATCATGTTTTCTATAACCAACCCCAAATTTCACATTGCTTTTTATCTGTTTTCCAAGCATAACCTCATACCCTTTGCATGATTCCACCAATCTCTCACATGTGATCTGGGTGGACTCTAACTCCTTTTTGCAAACTTGGTATTTTTCTACCATAGTTTGGAGTTGAGTTTTGGATATGCTTTGTGCTTCTTTCAAACTGCTGATCTCTTTTTCTTTTTAAGTCAATTTGTTTTTAAGTTCTTTTAAAGATCTTTCAAATTTGACTTCATCAGTTAAGATTTTATCCCGAAGGTTTTCATTAACCTCTTTGATGTTAGCAAAAGCAATAATGCAATTGTCAGAACACAGTTTTTCTAGAACTTGAGGAGATACCTTGGCAGCAGCCATCATTGCACAATCACATTGATGATTCTCTTCATCATCAACTATCACCTTCTTTTCACCAGCCTTTTCTTCCTTCTTTTCTTCTTTGTCCTCTTCAGACCATGGGTCTGTCAGTGGTTCAATCAGGGAACCTGAACTTTCTCCCAACAGTAGTTCACCAGCCATAGCAGTAACCACTTCTTCAGTCACCTCATCCACTGTTTCAATACTCAGCTGTTCCTCTTCAGTATCAACCCCCTCCTGTATTGACTCTAATGCCATCAAACAAAACTCATTATGAGAAGAATCATTAGAAGCATAGAGTGCAAAATTTTCATCACTAAGGTCTTCAGGCATACTGCTCCAGTCAACAAACCGTTGAGTGAAAAAGCTTTGTTGATCTGGTTGTACTGCTGTTGGTGCATGTTTTGTGACAACAGCTTAATAGTTTGATTATTTAGTCTTTGGATATTTTGTATTGGGCTTAGCGTTATTGGTTAGGGAGTTTAATTAGTGTAATGGGCTTGGAGAATGGCCTAGCCCAGACCAAAGCCCATGTGCAAAGCTTGTCCTATATAAACAAGGCTTAGCATTAGGGTTTAGGTTAGCCAGTTAGTAGTCAGTTGAGAGAGTTTGAGAAATCTACAGAGAGTGGCTGAGAGATTTCTTGTGAAGGTCTTTAATTGATTGTAAACCTTGTGTTGGATAATCAATAGAAGACCGGATTGAAAGTGATTGTGACGTGTTCTTCATCTTGATATTCTTGTTTCTGCTAGTTCGATTGATCAAGGGGATTCCGCACCCTTGATTGATTATCAATCTCATTACGATCCACACGGGATAGGGACCTACAATTGGTATCAGAGCTTTTGCTCTTAGTTGTTTGGTTCGAGATTGATACGGATTCAAGATTTTCTAAGAAAAGGTGTTGTTTTGACTGTTTTGATTGGTTTTGATTCTGTTCGAGTGTTTGGTTCTTATTGTTTTTTCCGAAAATTCATCAAATTCGTCTCGATATTCATCTGGTTCATTGCTTTTTCTGTGAAAAATCACTATATTTTGCTCCATAGATCTGTTTGATAAAGTGTTTCGGAAGGATAAAATTAATTCTTTTTAAAATCTTAAACATTTTGCAATATCTTAAGTTGTAAAAAGATTTAAAAAATCCTCAATTTTAGGAAAGTTGAAGCATCTGCACGTGCGTTGTTTTTGGAAAGTTGGAACGGCTTCTAGCACAAATTCCGAGTCATATCTCGCCGGTTTCGACTCCTTTTATCCTTGTCTCGAGTCATCATCTTTTATCAAGGTCTCGACTCGTGCTCCTGGCATCACCTTCACAACTTCATTGAGGTCTCGACTCATCACCAAAGTTTCATTCAGCATCCACGATCTCGACTCACTTCAAGAAAGGTCTCGAGTCATTCTTCTCGAGTCGCAATCAGCTCAAAGGTCTCGAGTCATCAACATTCTCAAGGTCTCGAGTCCAACGTCTCGAGTTATCAAGGTCTCGAATCAACTGTCTCGAGTCATCGACTTCACGGTTTCGAGTCATTCTTCTCGAGTCGCAACCGTTCTGGTCTCGAGTCACAGCCTGGTCTCGAGTCATCTTCTTCCCGAGCAGTCTCGAGTCGCAACCTCGGTTCCGACTCGCAACCGCATCCACAGTTCTGACTCCACCATACCTACGATCACCCCTACCTCACCATTGTCTTCTCCGGTCATCATCATCACCACCGGTAGTCATCATCACCGTCCATCTTCTCCGTCTATCACCACCTCGCTTACACCGTCGACCACCACCGTTCAACGTCCTTGCAACCATTAACACCGCAGACCATCATCACCATCACCGGAGCACAACACCCTAACCCTGCAACATCACGAAAGGCTTTGGCGGCAAAAAAAAAAAAAAAAAAAAGGGTTTTGTGGGCTGTGTTGAACGAAGAAGACAAAGCAGACAAGTGATTGACTTTAGACTTTTATTAATCTAATACTTATATTATTGATAATAATTAGTTAATCATTACATAATCATTAGGTTTTTATAATAATAATAATAATAATAAGTTTTCCTTTCATTTTATAAAATAAAAAAAAAGGTTTTGTTTAGTTTGTGGAAAAGTTTTGACAGGTTTTGGGGTGCGGTTCGGAAGTTGTTTCGTGCGTGTTACTAGGTGTTTGAGTTAGAAAATTTTCTATACGGTTACGGTCAAAGCGAGACAAAGACCAACAGTCAAGTTAGATTTGGATTTTGACACAGGTTACCAAAATCCATTTAAACTTTTACGCTGCGTGATGTCCAAAATGGATAAGGTCAGTGAGAATGTTAAGAACTGGCCAAAGCTTACAAACATCAAAGAATATGCTGACTGGAAAGAAAAGTTTGAGTCGTTTATGAAGAGTGAAGATACTAAAATGTGGAGCTGTATGATCGATGGGTACTTTGCTCCCACACGTCGTGTTGATGGAAGAGTTGTAGTGATGTCTTATGATAAGATGAATGAATCTGAGAAACGAGTGGTTGATGCTGAGAAGAGAGCTTTAGCAGTGATCAAGAAATCCTTGCCTGAGGGCATTAAGCATACCTTCAAGAACTATGGGAATTCTAGAGATCTGTGGGAAGCTTTAGAAAAACGTTATCAGAGTTCATCAAGCCAGAGTGTAGGAGATCGTGCTTTTGGTAAAGAAGTAGCTGCTGGGGTTGAAGAGAAAAAGAAAGCTGATGAAGAGAATGCTGTGAAAAAGGACGCTGATAAGGAAACTGCTGAAAAGATAGATGCAGAAGTTTCAAAGGGCTTGAAGGATGTGAATGGACTTACATCAGAGGTAAAGGTATCATCAGAATCTGTAAGTCATACATGTCTTAATTGCACTGAACTACAGGTTAAAGTTGACAGACTATCGGAGCAAAACAAAATTCAGTCAGCTGAATTAGAAAAGTTAAAAGAGTCAAATGTTCTTTTGATTAAACGAGAGTCAGATTGTTTTACAAAACTCAAATCAAATGAACAAGAAATCAGCAGTTTAACAAGCAAAGTCAATGAACTGTTACAGATCATTGATTTGGCTCGTGAAACTGTGAAGAAAAGACTAACGAGCTTTCAGAAAAGTGCACAGAATTGGCTGATGCACAAGCCAAAATTGTAGAACTTCAGGGGAAGTTAAACAATTTTGGAAATTCTTCGTTAGTCAGGACTCAAATTCAAAAAGGTTTAAAAAGAAGTAATGATAAAACAGGGGTGGGGTTTACTAAAGCTTCATCTTCTAAACATCAAGACTACTCATTTTTACCAACTGAAGATGAGCTAACTGATTTTGTAACCACTGCACAAGTAGTAGTGGATCCGATAGCTGTGGACTTGCCAAATAGTCCAGTTTCTTTGAAAGAATCTGTTGGGTCTAACAGTACACCTCATAAAGTGGATGAGGATACTGAAGACAAAAAGGCTAACACATTTAAAAAGGGATCAAACAAAAAGAAAACTTATAAGAAAAGATCATGTTTTAGATGTCACAACAAAGGACATGTGTCGAGTTGTTGTCCTTTAAAGAAAGGTAAACAAAAAGTTGATGAGGTCAAGGATGGGAATCAGGTTGGGTCAAGCAATACTGTAAAATCAAGTTGTCAGACAAAGAAACCTGAATTTCAATCAAAACCCTCAACTTCGAAAAGATTTGATGGACCAAGAAATATTTCTCCACAATTTAGTCATTATAATGGTAAATCAAATCGGTTTCAAAGTCAAAGTAAAAATTTTGGATATCAAAATCGATACCAGACTTCTGGTAATCGAAATTTTCAAAGAGGAAATGGACATAGGGGTTTTAGTAACTCAAATGTTCAACAACATCCAAAATTTTTCCAAAATTCATGGTATAATAATGCGAGAAGCAGGTATCAAGATAATAATTTTCAAAGGTCAGAAAATCCGAGAGGTTGTTGGAACTCTCGCAATCAAAGACCTAGTGGAAATTATCAATCTTGTTCAACAATGGGGAAGCAATCCAAGGATCCACTGAGGAGTGCTGGATATTGGATGGATGTTCCAGTAATGGATGAATTTGGAAAACCCAAGACTATCAGGGCTTGGGTTCTCAAGACTAACTGAGTTTTTGAGTGATTGCAGGATGACCAAGAAGGACTGTTGATGTGTTCGACAGTGGTTATTCCTGTAAAGCATCTGAGGTGAATAGTAGGTTAACATGGGTAACGAACTATTTACTTCTGTGATTATTTATGCTTATTCTAAACTTTAAACGTGAAAAACTTTTGTGAGATTTAAAGTGGGAGTCTGTTTGTGTTTAAATTTGTGTTTTTTGAAACTTACTCCATGAAAACAAAAATTTAGGGGGAGAAATCACCCTAAGCCAAAAAGAGTTTAGATAGTGCGTGTGTTTAGGGGGAGTAAGTTATAAAATTTTAAAAATCCAAAAACATTGAAAAATCAAAAACATAAAAAAATAGAAAATCAAAAATGAGTTATCACTGTGTGAAAAAGAAGAAATGATAGTACATCAGCAAGTTAGACTGTCACACTCAAACTGAATTAAATTGCTTAAGTGTGATAGCAGCTTCATCATATGATGTACCAGTAGGCAAAAAGCATGAAATAATCAACTTACCAAAGTGATATAAACCTAAATGCACTGAGTATGAGTGGGGAACACATCAGTGGTGTATGGTTTAATGACCTTAATTCTTGCGTTGATAGATTGCCAAAATCTGAAGTTTTGGGTCTTTATACTGTTATTTCATCCGGGAATATCAGGGGTGTCCTTCTGCTGCATCCAGATACATGCTGACCTAGACACACCCAGGATATCTTAAAAGAGCTAAAAATGCCAAAACCCTGAAAATGAAGAAGCTCTCATAGAGAGTCATTCAAAAAGTGTAAAAAGCACAAATCGTACCAAAAATGGTATTTGTCTTAGCCCTCGTTAGATATTTTGGTCTCTCTGCTGTACGGAAGTACTGACCTGTTCACCAAGTATCTAAACGTTGAAAAATAAAACGGATGAATTCAGTATACTCACCTACTACGATGAATCTTTGTGCATACCTTGATCGCGGGGGTATATCCTGAAGTGGGACACGCTAATATATCAGAATTAATATTACCTTAACGTATCATACGGTAATGGCACTTGAAATGTTCATGCATTTTGTTTAAGAGGACAAACGTACTGGTAATCGTCTTGGACTGCTTTTCACGAAAAATTAAATAAAGAATTATCTAATTGTGTGAAACAGTTTGATTGTGCTGATATGATCTTCTTACCGGTGATTCTCACAAAAATAGAGTGCTTATTGCTTTTGTAAATAGTTTACTGCTTTCTTAAAATATCAAAAATACCAAAAATATTTCTTTTTAAAAGACTTCCATTTTAAACTGATGGGTTGTTGTTTTTGCATGATAAGATAAAATATTGGTTTATCTTTAAATGTGAAAAAGACTAATGGTTTTTTCGAGATACTTGCTTGTGTTGCTAAACAGATTGATGCAGTTATCAAAATGAAGTGCAGAATACAAGTAAAGTGCAGATTGAGAGTGAAGTGAAGATGCATGGTAGGATCCTTCTACTACATTGCAGAGAGAAAGAGATTTGGAAGAGTTGGAGCTTACTTGCTTAACCAAAGATTGCTAGTTCACGGATCTACAACAAATGAAAGTTTTGGAGATTGGAAGCATCAGCTAAGGGGGAGTTTGTTGATGTCAGAAACTGTGTAGCTGACGCTATCCAAAGACTAAAAGACTGTAAGATGTTTGAAGACAAAGTTACACTATGAAGCTATTGTCAAGGGGGAGTTTGTTGGTGCATGTTTTGTGACAACAGCTTAATAGTTTGATTATTTAGTCTTTGGATATTTTGTATTGGGCTTAGCGTTATTGGTTAGGGAGTTTAATTAGTGTAATGGGCTTGGAGAATGGCCTAGCCCAGACCAAAGCCCATGTGCAAAGCTTGTCCTATATAAACAAGGCTTAGCATTAGGGTTTAGGTTAGCCAGTTAGTAGTCAGTTGAGAGAGTTTGAGAAATCTACAGAGAGTGGCTGAGAGATTTCTTGTAAAGGTCTTTAATTGATTGTAAACCTTGTGTTGGATAATCAATAGAAGACCGGATTGAAAGTGATTGTGTCGTGTTCTTCATCTTGATATTCTTGTTTCTGTTAGTTCGATTGATCAAGGGGATTCCGCACCCTTGATTGATTATCAATCTCGTTACGATCCACACGGGATAGGGACCTACAACTGCTGCTGGAGCAGTGGTTTGAGGTGCAGGCTGCACTTGTGCCTGGGGGACAGGGGTTTGAACATATTGGATCTGTGGAACAGTAGTTTGGACATAGTGCACTGGCACAGGGGCAGCAGCATAGTGAGCAGTGTTCACTTGAGCTGCTGGGGCATACTAGGCATAGTGCACAGTGCTTTGGTTTTGAGGTCTAGGATTTGAGCTAGGATGAGTAATTATGGGACCAGTAGTTTGACTCCTACATTCCCTAGCGAAATGTCCCAACCTATTACACTTGTAGCACTTGATTTTCGATTTATCCAACCCAACCCTTAGATTCCCATGCAAACCTGGGAATTTTCGCCCTCTTCTTTTGTAAAATCTGCTAGTTCTAACACTTAGCAAAGCCAGTTGGTGCAGGATGTCCATTTCCTCTAAGTCAGTGGGATCAAAATGTTGCAAATCATTGAGTTCAAAACATAAATTGTCTGACATCTGGTTTTCGTTTGTAGTGAATGCATAACTAGCAGAGTGAGGATCAGGGTTGTTAAAATTTGCACCAGCAGTTATGTCAATGAAGTGATCATAACCCTGATCCTTACCACTGCTCCCAGATTCTTCTTGACCCAGAATAGCAGTGTTACCGAAAGTGTAATCATCGGTAACTTTTCCTGACTCTTGCAACCTCCTTTTCTGGTTCAACTCCCTTTCGTAGGTCAGGAGTCGACCGTGAAGTTGGGTCAAGGTCAGATCCTTGAACTCAGGTGAGTTTCGGGTGACAAAAGCTATGGTGTCCCATTTTTCTGGCAGTGACCTGAGGAACCTGCTATTTTGAGTTGAGTTTGTAAAAGTGGTGTTAACAAGCCTTAGTTCACTGATGAGACAACTGAAACGCTCAAATTGTTGCGTTAGTGATTCACCTTTAACGTAACAAAATGTTTCATACTGTTGGTTCAGAATTTCCCTATTGTTTTCTAAGACTTCTTCGGTTCCCCCAAATTGTTCCTTAAGTGTGTCCCATAACTCTTTGGCACTGTTACAGTGTAACAGTCCAGCATATATCTCATTGGGCAGCGCTGATGCTATGATGCTAAAAGCTTTAGCATCTAGTTCGAACTTTTGATAGTCGGTTTCAGTATAATTTTCAACTGGTTTTGGAACGAACTTTTTAGCATCTTCAGCGCTTGGCACTGTGGGAACATGAGGACCAAAGACGACAGACCTCCAACATCCTGTGCTTTGTTGAGCGAGGATGTGACCCATCCTCCTCTGCCAGATGTTGTACTCATTTCTTTTTAGCATAGGTGGTTTAAAAAGAGAGCCAATGTTGTTTTTATCATCCTGAGATTGTGACGTCATTCTTGTTGTTTTACAGACACTGATAAATCAACTTTAATGGTGATTAATCCTTGCTCTGTTTTTCAACGAACGAACAAACGATCAGTATCAACTGTAATGAGCCGAACTATTTATGTCAAAATGATTGTTAAATCAAATTTGATTGTCCAAGCTCTGATACCAATTGTTGGATCTGAGTTTGTTTTTGATTGTATTTTGTGTTTGTAATTAAAATGAGAATGGATGAGTGTGCAGCGGAATTATGATGAAAACAAACTTTGCATACAATCAAACGAGAGTAATACTTTGATCAAACATCTTTACACAATGAATCGGAAGATTGAATTTATTTCAATAACGATTACAATGATTGATGAATGACTGCAAACTCCCCCTCAGCCAGAGCTCAGTTGTTTGTTCGTGCAAAGAAGACAAGTGATGCAAAAGAGCTAATAGAACAGTACAAAGTACTGATCTATTTATAGGCACTTGCAAACCACTGAGCATCTTAGCTGACGTCACCATGAAAGTGACATCTAACCTCCTAACAAACTCTAACCTCTGATCTATACAAACACTGCTATGTTAACTACTGCTATTACATTACTTTACAAGACAGACTATAGATCAGCTGCTGCAACTTTCCACTGCTGTGAACCCAGCAGTACTTGTCCGGATCAGTAGTGCTTGACTCAAGGCAGTAGATAGAATCAGCAGGGCTTTAGTCTTCCATCAGGTCTTTACTTGAGCAGCAGTCGTAGGTCAGCACTTTGTAAGATCAGCAGATAGGAGGTCAGCAGATATGAAACCATTTTCAAGGGGAAAGATTTGTATGTAAACATCTGCGTATTCTGGATCCACTGTTCTGATCCAGTTTTGGCTTTAATTATCTGTTCCTCTGATAGGGTTCAATTCCAACACATGACAACCACATGGAGCATGAAAGGCTCTAGGATTAACTTCTAACAATCGTTTTTGTACTCCCTTATGTTTTCCTTTCATATTGGAACCATTATCATAACCTTGACCTCTAATGCCATCCACATTAAGTTCTATTCTATTAAGTTCCTCAGTAATAGAATTAAAAAGACCTTTACCGGTTGTATCATTCACTATTAAAAATTATAAAAAGTATTCTTTAACTTCTATTGAAGTTGGCGAAATATCTAAACATCGTAAGATAATGGACATTTGTTCTTTGTGGCTTATATCGGATGTGCAATCAAGAATAATTGAAAAATATTTAACTTCTTTAACCTTTTTAATAATTTTTGTTTTGACCTCATTTGATAATAAATGTATTAGTTCATTTTGCATTCTGGGTCCAAGATAATGATTATGAATTTCTTTATTTTGTATGCGTCTAACATGTTCTTGCATTATCGGGTCAAATTCTGCAATCATCTCAATACCGGCTAAAAATAAACCATTGTTTTCTTCATACAATTGTTCATTTGTCCCACGAAATGCTAAATTATGTGTACCAAGACTCTTTACAAGGGCAATAATTCTCTTTAGCACATTTCTTCAATGTTCTTTTTATTTATTTATTTGATTTTGATTTTGTCTTATTTTTCGCTAAACTTATCTCTAATTCCATCCATGTTCTCATATTGTTAATATGTACCTTACTTTTTTCATGTTCTTTTAATTTACTACTAATATCTTTCCAATCGTTATTACCTTCTTTAGCTAAGCGACTAGTACATTGATTCATGTTAAACAATTTACAACAAAAACAAAACGCTCTATCTAAATCTATAGAATAAATCAACCATTTTCTTTCTAGCGTTTCACCATTTGGTAATGTTCGCATATAGTGAGATGTATTAAAGCTTCTTGAGTGTTCATCTTGTGGAAAATCGTAATCATGAATTTTAATCGGACCTTTTTCTACGAGTATCTCTCTTAGATCAATACTAATATTATTCCATTGACTTGGATCAACAAAATTTGTAGGTATTTCATCGGTTGTAAATTCATCATTTGTAGGTTCCTTATTTATAGGTGTATCACTATCGTTTGTAGGTTCATTATTTGTAGGTGTATCAATATCGTTTATAGGTTGACTTGTTGTAGGTGTATCACTATCATTTGTAGGTTGACTTGTTGTAGGTGTATCACTATCATTTGTAGGTTGACTTGTTGTAGGTGTATGAAATTTTGGAAGTGCTCCCTTTTGTGATTCAATTAAAGCTTCTTGTTTACGTTTTTTTTTTTTTTTTGCCTTTTTGAATGACCAGATTCAAAAGTTCGAATTCGATTTGACATTACTAAAATATAAATCTATTTAACAGATGGATAATGAGCCCTAATTCCCTAAACAACAACTTTATTAAGGAAAAATAGCAAATTATAAAAGAAGAATAAGCCCTAATTGTCTAAACAACAACTTGATTCAGGAAAAAAAATCGGATAGGAGATATCTAACCTGTGCCACAGACTTCCAAGAATCTGAGTGTCTGCTACAAATCAGATAATCCACTGACTTCCACGTCTGCTACAAATCAATAAGACAAGAACTGATATCAATTCAAATCAAGAACTGATATGAAAACACAATCGAGAACTGTATATGAGAACGGAGGGCAGAGGGTTTGTTAATTTGTTTGATGACTGAGTGACTGACAAAACACAATCGAGAAGAATTTATAAATGTTAATACCTGTAATCAATCGACGATTCTGGCGACGATTCAGGCTGTTAGGATCGGAGGCTATCATGATTGTGTTTGTTTGTAAGATTTGAACAAATCAAATAGATATGAACAAATCAAGTCTAACACTGTTCACGTTCCACTATTGTGGCCTAAGCACTGATTACTTGATCATCAGTGCTTTCTTCAAAAGGTGATCAGTCTTTGAATGAGCAGTGCTTGGGTCTTCAGCAGTACTTAAGAGACAGCAGTAGATAGAGCTCAGTGTTTGCCTTTTAGCAGTCTTTAGCTGTTTCATCAGTGTTTGGTTCATCAGTTGTTCTTCAGAGCAGTACTTAGAGTGTATCAGCAGATAGATAACCACTGTCAAGGGAAGAGCTTAGAGTAAACGTCTGCTTATTGTGAATCCACTGTTGTGACCAGGTTTTGGCTTTACATTATCTGTTCCTCTGGTAGGGTTCAATCCCAACAATCTCCCCCTGGAACAGATAATGCCAAAACCTGTCATTATTCTGGATCTTTATTACTCATCAGTAGTTCCCTTGCTTTTCTTTTAAATTCTTCTTCAAATGCTTTGGAACTTGTATCATCTTCATCCCGGCACAGTGTAAGTTCAAGGAGATCCTGCAAATCTTGAACACTAAGGCCTAGTGCTTCATTCCTTGATATGTACTTCACATCTCCATTGGATCTGACTATAGTCAATACGTGGGTCTTTTGGTCAGACATCCACTTTAGTACTTTTGAACCCAACGGTTTCTCGGGAGAGATTTATTTAGAGATGAGGTTTGGGATATTAGCCTTGAGAAAAATTGTAAAGCAGTATCCTGAACTTCAGACATTCTTTTGAAAGCTTCTTCTATGACTTCATTTGCTGCAGCTATATCTTCTGCAACCTCTTTGTCAATCAGCTCTTGTCTTTGTTGTTGATCAAGCTCGCTGTCTGGGATATCTGCTGAACTATGTGGTGATGCAGGCTTGGTTAACACCTTCTTAAAAAGGTTTTGAAGCTTTTCTGAGCTCACTTCTTTTAGACCCATTTTCTTGATGGCTTCTATGAAGTACTCAGCTTCCTTTTCTTTAACCTCTTCACTGGTCAACTGTTCTTTTTCTTCTTGGTTTGTCACAAAAGTAGACCGGAACAGTGTTTTAAGGTTTTCTATCTGCTGTTCTAGCTTCATTATTTGTTCATGCTTCTTTGAGGTGCTTGAAACAGTTATCTTTCTTTTCTTTAGCCTTTCATAGGCTTCATCAGTCTGCTGTTTTGACCATTTTGATATGGCTTCAGCAGTGTCCATTTTTGCATCCACCAGCTCCTTTTTCTTTCTCTTATACTCAGCACTTAGGTCAGCAATGAGCTTTTTGTATTTGCTCCAGTTTGGAGCATTCTTCTTCTTTGTAGGATCATTCTTGATTTTCTCAATCCTTTCTGCCTCATGCTTTAGAGCGACTATTGGCCATTCTTCGAACTGTTGTTCTTCAGCAGGATAAAATTTCTCTTTCATGATGTAGGCAAGATATTGTTTTCTTAACCTTTTCTTTTAATCAGCCTTTTCTTTGTTTGGGTCTTGTGCAAACTCTTCTATCTGCTTTACTTTTGTGAAGTAGAACTCCAGTCTTTTAGCAATGCCATCTTCGCTTAAACGTTCATGTTCACTCTCAACTTTAGCGCTTAGTTTAGCTTGCCTTGCCTTGATTTTGAGGTAATCATCCATATCATCTGGTGGCATGTAACCTATGAGTGAAGAGAATCTTCTTTTTGAAGGATCTTCTTCTGTATAGAATTGCCTCATCTCATTTTTGATAGCTTCAAGTTCTAGTGGATGTTGTGCAGCATTAGGATCATGTATACCCTCATCGGCAGAGATTGGCTTTCTTTTTCTGTTGAAGAGATTTGGTTGTGATGTAGGAAAGGTGAGAGCAGTGGTGGATGATTGACTAACAACTGTTGAAACAACTGGTGTTTCAACTGATGTTGTCATTACACCTGCTGATATGTCAGCAGATGTCTTCTGCTTTTGAGCAGGGGATGACGGTGGTGAGGTAGTTTTTGATGATGGTGATGGTGGTGGTGAATCATCATCTGATATGAGATTCCTTCTCCTTTTTAATGAAGAAGGGGCAGATGATGTTTTGGGTGGATCAGTGGTTTGAATGATGGAGAGTGTCTGACAAACAACTGTTGAAACACTGGTGCTTCAACCGCTGCTGTCATTACAACAGATGTTGTAACATCTGTAGTCTTCTGTTTTATGACAGGTGGCAGTGGTGATGGTGTGATTGTAGATGATGGTGGTAGAGCAGTAGTTGTAGTGGTGTGTGGTAGAGTGGTGTGTGTTGAAGATGTGTGTGTTGATGACATGGCAGCTGTTTGGCTACTGACAGCAGTTTTTGTAACTACTGGTGTATCAGCTGTTTGACTAACAGGTTTTGAGACCTGTTTTTCTTTTTCTTTTTCAGGCTCAATACAAAGGCCATGTTCTATTCCCAATTTATTCATTTTTCCCAACAGCTTGATATTCTCCCCCTTTTTGGCATTATCTGAAGGGGGGTTAACAAGAAATGATATGGAAGAAGGAACTTTGCCAGAGGCGCTTTGAATGCTAGCCTTTATAGCCTTGATATATGCTTGAGTGTCTTTAAACCTTGATTCCACCATGTTGGTCAGCATTTGTACTTGAATAGCATGCTTTTTATCAGCCATATGTTGCTGTTTTTCAAGCATGGGTTGAAAAATATTCCAAAGCTCATTTGCAGCAAATGCATGTTTTGCAGGTGCTTAAGCAGGAACAGCAGTGGCTTGTGCTTTTTGAGCTTTTAAAATCTCTTGCACCATATTCTTTATTTCAGCAATTGAATCTTCAAGTTTTTCAACTCTGTCCGTCAATTTATGATATTTTGAATCATCACCTACTTTAGTAGGATCATCTAAGTCCCCACCAGCAGTGGTTATATCAATGTTTGACTTAGGAACTGAGTCCCAAAAATCACCCATTGATGCCCCTTGTTCTTGGTACTGGGGACTTCTTTCTTCAGCACTTGATAATCCTTTGATGTTACTAGTGGTCAAAATAGGCTCACTAGTGGTTATCGATGGTGCTATAGAAGAAATTGCCTTCAAGGGAGTCTGATTAATGAAACAACTGGCCAAATGCAGATCTGTAGATCCAACATTTGTAGTTGCTGCTCCACTTGAATTACCACCGAGAGTTATATGTAACTCAGGGGGTGTAACCTCCTCAATTGTTGCTGGGATAGCAGGAGTAGTAGCATCAGACCCAGTCACTTGTGGGGGTATACTCTCAGTGACAGGTGATAGAGAGGAACTGGTTTGTGTCTGAGCTATAGTAGCTGCATGCAACAAGGGTAACATGGATTGTGGCATTATGATTAGTGAGGGTATAGGTGTTGAAAGAGACGTGTCCTTGGGATCAGGACTGTGGAAGATAGAGCCAAGTGGATCTAGAGCTTCATAATTTGGTGTCCCTGTGATTACAACCTGATCCTTTTGTGAGGATGCAGGAGGAGTTTTAGGCATGGGTTGAGATCTTTCTTCCAACTGCTGTGAGGAAGTAGCAGCAGTGGTTTGTGGTGACTTTTGTGTTGTCACAGGCAGTTGCTCTGGGATCTCATCTTCCAGAGTTGCCTTTGTTTTGGGTTTGGTGGGTTTTCTGGATGTTTTTCTTTTGGTCTTTTTGGTGATGTCAGGTGTGGGTTTCAAAGCAGTGGTTGTGCTGTTTTGATCACCTGGAGCAGTGGGCTCAGCAGAAGTTGCCTGAGGATCAATGGCAGTTTCTAAAGTCTGCTCAGGCACCTTTGCTTTTAACTTTATTGGTGCCATCATTCTTGAAATGTTTCAATTGTTAAACCTTTTATTTGAAAATGGACACCTTGTTTGGGCAAATTTTCATCCTTTTTTTCAAATTTTTGTTTAAAGTAATAGCTTAGAAATCTTGGAAAAAGAAGAAATGATTTGCTATCAACATTCTTTATCATGTCATTGAAGATCTCCTGGGAATAGTTGTAATCTTTATTGTTTAAAATAGCATAGCCCAGGCATTGAATCTTCAATGGTATTTCGTTAAAAGATGTTGTTTTATTTGAAACACACATCAAAAGTGTGTGAAATAAAAATCTTGGTGCAGACGGGAAATAACCTTTTTGTAAGGTATCTACCTTTGATTGTTCTGCATATCCTCTTTTCAGAAAATCAGCTTTTAACTCGTTTTTGTCAAAGGAAGTTTTACCTTTCAGATCATCGAGTTTGAAGACTTCTGAGATTGATTGCGGTGTGATTTTGATTGCTTTTCCCTGTATCGAGGAGTTAATGGCTACTGTCTTGTCATCTTGTTTTTCAAGCACAGCATTTTTCCAGAACTCTCTCTGGGTTTGCAGATATATGGGAGCGTCTACTGTCAACAAAGTTTTGTACTTTGATGTAGATATGGTGTCGAGAATGGAATCGAAAGTATGGTTGTTTGTGGGTTTTATGAGGAGACCCACGTAGTTGTGCGGTGATTTGTATGGGATTTCGTTGGATTATTCGGCCGTTTGATCGACCTCTTTGGAGGGTGGTGGTGATTTTGGTTTTGATTTTGATTTCGACTTTGATTTTGTCATTTTTGCGGAGAAGAACGAAGAATGTTTTTGAAGATTTTGGATAAGAAGGGTTGGAAACTGCTATGAGAAGAGAATTTTGGAATTCAATTCGACAGTGTAAAACCCTGTTTGGGGTTTAGGGCAGGGTTTTATTTTAAAAAAAAATGATCGCTGATGTGGCAGCGGTTATTATGATCTGAAGGCTAAAAACTGACCACGTGTCAAACACTGATGAAATGGATGAAGGATGGAGAGCAGTTGTTTTAAGGACCACTGACGTATCAAGCATCAGTGGTTACAACGGTAAAAAAAATGAAAACATTGGAGGATTTTTACTATCAGTGGATAGCATATCAGTGGATAAGACACTGATTTTTAGCATCAGTGCCTGTCTAAGCAAAATGAAGAATCAGTGGTTGACTTTCAGCAGTGGACAATATTTAGAGATCAGACGTTGAAACAAAACAGTGGTTAGGGTAAATGGTACAGATTTGTGAGACAAATATTTCAACAACTGTTTTGAGAATTTACTTTCAAGGTTTTTGCCACATGTCAATTTTGAAGAACAGTGGTTTAGTACCCCAGATGATGTGAACTTTTTACTAAGGCAACTCATTTTCGTTTAATATTTAATTAAAACATGAGTACCCTAGTAATTCAAGCACAGTTAGCAATCAACCTTTGATAAAAATTCAGGAGCAAACCTGAGTATGACATGATCTTGACATATGTACCATTTCCTTTTGACCCATTTATGAGGACAATAATACCAACAAAAATAAGGTATTACATCCTGAAAGGAACTGAAACTATTGCCAACAAAAACAAGCAAAAGTTCCCAATATATTATTAAAAAAAATGAACAATATATCCTGGTTATTCGAGAAAATCCTTTGAACAAGAAAAAAATGGTTAAAGGATTTTCTGAGAACAGCATAAAAAAGGATCTGGTTTAATTTCAATAAAGTACAAAATCATATCATTCTCAAGTTATTGAAAATGGTCAGTGGTTTGACAATAGTAGTAGGAAAGTTTTGAATACATTTTGACCACTGTTTGGTACCATTTTCTTTGTCAGTTGATTGCAAACATGAGGACACATAGATGAATTTTTGGACATTTGTCTAGTCCTTTTGAAATTCAATCACTGGAGACACTAACATCACCTGAACTTTTTGAACCAATGAGCACAAACAGTTGCTTAATGACCATTATTACCCCAAGTTTTGACTCTTAAGTGTTTTAAGTTTATACTCTTTTCTTCTGAATTCAAGAGTTTTTGTGAATTCAAAAGTTTTGCGACAAACACACTTCTGAGTTTGTGAATTTTCTTCTTCCCTTTTTACCCTTCCCAATCATAAGTATTGAAATACTTACTAAGGGGTATTTTTTGAAGGAATACTTCTTCCAGAATCATTTTGCAGTAATGTTTTGAGAGATTTGGTCATTTCTGCAAATGCTTATGCCAACCCCATCATTACCTATGATTTGGACATTTTTTACTCCTGATTTTCTTAATGTATTTTCACATAGTTGATTTTGTCCTTTTGAGGAATTCAACCTGTTTTCAACACATAAGATCTGAATGACTAAAGTTTTAATTTCCCTCTTTTGTTTTAGCAAAACAATCAATGTTTTTACGAATGTTGGTGCATTCATCTGTCGTCTTCGTCTTACATCGAGTCTCGGGTTCGTTGCGGTTTGGGTCAAACATGATGTCATGATGACATCATCAATGACATCACTACATATGAGACAAATAAGTTGCATGTGCATGTGAATATGAAAATCAGGAAACATGTGATTTAGTTAGGTTCGCTCATATGTCATTGGTAGCAGGTTCGCTCATGTGTCGAGTTTAGGTTCGGTTATTTGGTCATAGTCTAGTCCGCTTTTATGTCATTTAGTCAGGTTCGCTTTTATGGACCTGCTCTCCTATATATAGGTGATAAGAGCGAATCTCTCACATAGTTGTAGGTGATTGTCTTCCGGTGAGCCACGAAGTGCTGCCGAAGTGTTGTAAGGTCTGTAATCGTTTGCATATCAATATAAACAACAGTTAAAGGTGAATACGCGCTGAATTACGCCGAAACACTTGTTTCCGCCTCTTGTTTTGGTGAAAAACTCTTCTAACCGACTCGTTCGGATCCGAAACCGATCCTACAATTGGTATCAGAGCTCAGGAGGAAGAGTTCTACCGATTCAGCTTGTTTTTCACGGATAATTTCTGTTTCTACTCCATTCTTCACGATTTTTTCAAAATTTAAACAAGATTTTCTGGATGAAATGGAATGATTTTGAAATATAACGTTCGGAACAGTAGTTTAATCAATCTGTGAAAGTTTCAGATCTTAAAACAAAGTAAATCTTGATCAATTTCTCAAAAAATTCGGTCAGTTCGTTTGAGCGATATCCAATTCACACGAACAGAATTTTGAACTCAGATCTACAACGTTTTAGTGGACGTTTTTGAACAAAAAACACTTCATTGTGCTCGGTTTTTGTTATAGAACAATCCTTGAAAGTTTCAAAGCTTGAATCGACCTAAAACATCGAATTTTTGAGGGTTCACTTATACGTGCAAGTTCAAAAATGACATCAGCAGACAGGTCCGCTCATCTGGTCAGTTTATCTGATCCGCTCATCTGGTCCGCTCTTAGTGACATTTGAGATCCGCTTTTAGTGACATTTGAGGTCCGCTCTTAGTGACATTTGAGATCCGCTTATTGTGACACTTAGAATATTGTGTACATCAAATTGTGTGAACCGTTTGAAAAGTTAATCGAATTTTGTATAAAATTCTGATCGAGGATGTCAGGTCATTGATATTTGTGATAAGAGATCATGTGGTTTGTGTAGGTGTACATGTGATAGGCATTAAAGTTGTCGATTTGTATAAATCCAAGAAAGTTGCGCATGTGTATCTGATCATTAAAACTAAAGGTCCAATCGAATTGTTATGAGAATTAAACTTGTCGGCAGCTTATGAATTTAAAAATGTACATGTGAATTGAGATTAGGAACATATAGTTTGAACATCATCGATCCATGTGCTTTGACTAAAGAATTTGTCAGGAAACATATTTTGTTTGGTCCAATGAGATAAGTGTAGCAAAAGTTGTTTGTCGGGTCATCAGTGTTGAATGTGAAGTGGATTTACATATTTGATAAAGTGTTTCTGTTTGCATGTGATAACAATCATATTAGAGTGTCATATTTGATAAAGTGTATCTGCCATAATCAAAGTTGAGGTCCAATGAATCAAATGATATGTTAATGGTTTCTTTGTAAGTGAATTAAAGGCCCAAATCAGATTTTATTTTACATAAAGTCGTCGGATTGTTCAAGCCCAATTAAAGTGCCTTGTATTCTAAACAGTTTGACATAGCATTGGCCCATGTAACTTGAATTTGGGTTAAATACACAAAGTTCTCGACCCAATTTTATAACGACATTTGTTAGAATTTGCGGCTTCATTTACAGTCAAGGTAGACCTGGTTTGTTTGCTGAATTGGTTCAGCCAAAGTTTTTGAAGGTTTAAACAGGTCGCGTGAAAAAGTCCAAATCGTTTGAAAGTCATCAATTTGCTTGAAAGATTAGTTTCAGTTCGTACAGTTTGGAGTTCAAAGGTTTCAAAGGATGTGGTCGTTTTGAATTTGATACCGGGTCATAGCAATCTGTACAGTGTGTCAACTTTCAGTCCGCACAAAATTTTCATCTGTTCGAGTACCAGTCTTATTTTGTTAATTGATAAGTATTTAAACTGATCATTTGTTTGTGTTGTCAGGTATTTTACAAAGAGATACAGCTCTTTTGAAAATTCGAAACATGGAAAACGAGTTCTACAATGCTTTTGCTAGTCCAGTTACAATCACTCAGAGTGTTGTGCATGAAAATGAAACAGGGACGTCTCAGAAACCACCCAAACTCATGGATATTGATGATTACAATGGATGGTCTGAACGGTTTGGAAATTGGGTTGAGGCGTATCATTTGGATGCGTGGGATCACACTGAGGAACCTTATGTTAAACCCACAACAAATGGTGTGCAGCAAACAATTCGAGAAATGAGTACGGAAGATAAAAAGAAATATCGTGATGAGAAATTGATGGTGAGTCTGCTTCAGCAAGCAATAAAAGAAGATATCTTGATACTACTTCAACATGATGGAACTGCTTACTCAATCTGGACAGAATTGGAAGCAAAATTTGTTGGAAGTGATGATATGCTCAAAAACAAAATGTCTCTCATGAAGAAAGAATTCGATTTATTTCGTGGTTTGAGATCTGAAAACACCAAACAAATAATTGATAGATATTGTAACTTGGTGAGAAATATGAAAAAACTTGGAATTAAGAAAGATACTGATGAATTGATTGAAAAACTTGCAGATGCACTACCTCATGAAACTTGGGGAACATTTCTGATGATGCTGAGATCCAACAGAAAAGATTATAAAAACATGACACTGGGAGACTTCATTAAACATTTGGAAGCTCAAGAGATGGAGCAGAGAAAGATTGCCAGGATGAAGAATTACGATGGAGAACAAGATATCAGCTTGTATTACAAAGGTGGTGTCAACGAAAAGTCAAATTTTTCTCCGAAAATAGAAACTGCTTACAGTGTGAAAGATTCTTCTGAAAAGAAATCATCCCAGGGATCAAGCAGCACTAGATTTTCATCATTCGATCCAAACATTTCTGCAACAAAGAACGGAAGAAAACTTCAATGCAATATTGTATTAAATCTTGAAAGTGATCAAGATTATTCTGAAGAAATAGCTAAAAATCAAATGTCTTTGTTGGGAATGGTTCTAGAGTCTTATAGTAGTTTTGTGGCCGGAAAGATCGGTAATCCAATGCACACAAAAGAGGATTACGATCAAATCGATGCTGAGGAAATGGAATTGATGGATATTAAATGGTGCATGGCCAGTGTGTTGAGAAGAGCCGAAAAATTTAAACAAATTACAGGCCGAGATGATTTTCTTAATGCTCATGTTTCAACTTTAGGCTTTGATAAATCTAAAGTTACATGTTTTCGTTGCAGGGAAAAGGGGCATTTCAAGAGGGAGTGCAAAAATCGTGAAGCTACTGGAGCCCAGAATCCTTTTGGAAACAACGATTATCACAAAAAGGCGATTTATCATCAAATCACACCACTAGCACTGCATCAGGCACAAACTGCACATGGAATGATGGAGATTAAAGATTCAAAGAAAGCTTGTCTGGGAAAGGATGGTAGATTCAGTTGGGATAATTACATTCCAACAAACAGTAAAGTGTGTTTGGCAGAACAAGATGATGAAAAACTGGCTGAAGGTTTCAATTGGGACAATTTTTGCCCAGATCAAGAATTTATGGCCAAAGAGATGTCAAAAGACACTTCAAATGCTAAAGCTTTCATTGCAAATGCTTATGATTTGAAATGTGCTGAAAGGTGCAGAAAAGTCATGGAAGCTGCTGAAGCAAGAAGAAGAAAGCTTGAAGAAGAGGAAGAAGAGGAAGAGAGATTAAAAGCTGAAGCTAAAGCTGAGAAAAAGAGAAGAGCTGAATTTTTACAATCAAACCGAACAGTTAAAGAGGTTCCTGAATTTGAAGTCAAAGTTGATGCAGAACCTGTCAAAGTTCCTGAAAAGTGCATGAATTGTGATTCTTTAATCAAGCAAAACAATGAGTTGCTGCATAACATAAACAGATTGAAAGAATCCTATGATACAATGAACAGAGAAATCAACAAGTATACTGATTCAAACGGTGAACAAGTTGTGGCAATGAATACACTGAAGATAGCATACCTGAGACAGCTGGATGAGGTCAACTTTCACATAAAGAAGTGTGCTGATCTGGAGTTGAAGTTGGCAACACAAAAGATAGAAACTGAAAGAGTCAACAAGTTATTAGAAAGTTACTCATGTTCTACTTTTGTTGTTGACAGGATTTATCCGGTTGTGGAGAATTTGAAGACATTTGAAGAAGTGAAGACGTCCGAAGAAAAGAAATCTGTGACAAAAGATGAAGTGAAGACTTCTGGTAAGAAACCAAGTGTGGTTTACAATAAGTGTCCGCCCCCGGTCGAAAATGGATTTTTACCTCGAAATCCAAATTCCGAAAGAGTCGAAAAGGAAATAAACTTACAATGGGAGTCTGGACCGTCGGATAACTTGCCAGAAAATATTGATGTCACGTACACGTCGTCCGACACTGATCATGAGTCAAAGTTGATAAAAAGTGTGGTCGATCAGGTGTTAGATAAAGATGACTGTGAGGAGTCAAAACCGAAGTTCAAATCCAAGTCAAAGTCTGAGTCCGATGCGTCAAAGTCAACAGTCAAAAAGGACAAACGGGTTTACGATAAAGAGTTTTTGATATCAAAATCTAATTTGAATGATGAATCATTCAAAGTGGCATATACTTTGAAAGATTCTGACAAATTATATTCTGATGAGATTTTTCCAATAAGAGGTGTTAAACCAGACATGATCAAAAAGGTTTTCAAAATAACAGAAATTAATATTTCTGAAATAAAAGATTTAAATCTTAATGATAAACCTAAATCCTACACCTCAAGAGTTCAACAACGTTTAAACAAGAAAAAGGGTTACAGTTCTGGTTCTGGTTTGCAAAAGAAACCAAACCAAAACCGTAATTTCAAAAAGAATGGTCTAGGTTTTATACCACCGAAAAACTATAAAAATGAGAAAATTTATAAATCAAAAACTGTTTTTGTTTCAGGAACAAGTGCTGAGAAAGAACAATAGAGTTCATTTTGGAAGCAGACAAATCAAGAATTCCTTGTCAAGAAGCAAGAAGAACTGAAGAAGAATGTTGTTCCAAAGAAGATTGAAAAGAGAACATGTTTTCAGTGTAAAACTGTTGGTCATGTTGCTAGGGACTGTCCGAAGACATTCAAACCAAAACAGGAAGTCTCTGGTAAACTAAAAGAAAAAGTGATTGAGAAAACTGAACTTTCAACCCGAAAGTTTACAGGTTTTGAAAATTCAACTTTTGAGAAGGGAGAATGTTCAAAGAATGTGATTAAAGGAAAAGAAAATGTAAAAAATCAAAAATGGGTTGTGAAAGGTTCAGGTAATAATTCTGGTGATGAATCTGATTCCACAAAATCAGAGGAGCCACGTGTTGAGAAAAGGGTTGAAAAATCAGTTCCAACTATGAACGATGAAAATTTTCCACCTTTGCGAGCTGAAAATTTTAATAAGAAAGTTGGGAAAGTTGAAATTTCAAATCAATTTTATTCTGACAAGAAAAAATTTGATGTTGATAAGGCTTTTAACGGAACTGTGAAACACATTTTTGGCAAAATGGTCAATAGTAAGGTTAAAGGTGTTAAAGAATTTTACGCTGCCAAAAGAGGAGGTCACAGGTTCGCTAAAAGTAAAAATGAAGAAGAGGTTGTTACACCCAAGGAAGGTCAGGCTTGGGTGGATATATTTTTCAAAGAATAAAAACCTGACTTGCCGGAGATCCCAAGTTGGTAATCGTGGATCATGAATCGGCATCATTCTTTATCATGTTTGTATAAAATGTTTGAGAAGTTTTTGCAGGACTTGCCGGAACTCCCAGGTTTGTAAGCGAGGAGTAGGAATCGGCACCTCGAGAATTCAACTAACAGATGATGTTTGGTTGAAAATGTTTGATTGGATTGATCTTAAAAGTGGTAAATCAGGGACATTAGGTTGTATCTGATTTTCTACAAGTGGTTGAAAAACAATGTGATGATTTAATCCCCAATTTTACAAGTGGTAAAATCAACAAAACTTATTTTCTGGAAAAACCATTTGATTAAAACAAACTTAAGTGTTTTGAAATCGATGGGAAAATAGTTTGTTGTGAGGGGGAGTTCTGATTGTTTATGCCAAGTGGATGGAGAATTGAGGCAATTCGATATCAGCTGTCATGTTCTTGTACAGTTTGTTTTCAAATTTCCTAAAATGTGTTTGCATTTTAGGGGGAGTAAGAATTTTTAGAAAATCCAAAAACATTTGAAAAATTTGAAAAATCCAAAAACATGATAAAACGGAAAAATGAGTTTTGTTGCATAAAAGAGGAAATGATAGTACATCAGTGGACGATCACAACATGCTAAAGATTCGGTAAGATAAAAAAGTGATAAACAGTCTCACTGATGATGTGTCAGTAGGTTTTTACACATTTAGTAGATTGTGACGAGATATAAACCTAAATTTCAAACTTGCTTGTTCTGTGGGTTAACACAAACTTGGATATATAGGTAACCCCTGAAATCTTGTTTGAAAGGTCCCTTATTCTGAGATACTAGGTCTTTATGCTCAGTGATATCTGGGGTATTATCCCGGGACTTCTGCTGAAAGAAATTTCTGACCTAGTCCCCGGATAATGCTTTTTGCAAATGCTTGAAACATAGCATCGCCCTCAGCAAGCTGATGAAACAATAAAATTGATAGTCGCTGCTGTTGTAATGCAAAAGATCCTCTAAAGGGGACCCACTAAAAGTCGAAGCCGTCATCTCTCTGCGTATCGAAAGATCGACCTGAGCTCTCACGGCCCTCGTACTATAATTTATTCCCCTGACAGATATTATCTGTGGTATACTCACCTGTAAGACTGAATATTGGGATCTGGATACGGGAGTATATTCAAGTAGTGGGACACACGATTAAGTTCAAGAGCTTAAAACATTAACCTTATATCTCGGATCAATTGAACTTTGTGTGAAAATTTAAGTGGATCAATATACTGACAATCTAGGTGAATTGTTTAGAACTTAAAATGAAATGAAGCTTAACGGTGTTGGTGATTTGTCTCAAAAACTGATATGATCCTCTTGCACGAACTCACAAAAATATTGTTTGTAAATATTTCATTTCTGCATTTATTTTCTTTTAGAAAATCCAAAAAGATTTTAGTGTGTTTTAGCATAAATTTTTGAAAAATCCAAAAAGATTTTCGACAACTGGTGTTGGAAAGCTGATTTTCAAAATTCCGAGTGCTAAACATGATGAACAAATGGTTTGGGTGAAAGTGTTTGAAGATTGTTGAAATGAATTGAGAAAGTTTTTGCTATAAAACGTTATTCCTGCAAGTCGTAAATTAGTTTTGAAAAACTTATCCACAAATGGTTATCAGAAAATTTATTTTTGGGTAGAGTTTTTGCAGGTTGGCAAGGTTCCGAAACCTGAATGTGATGAAGTGCCAGGTTTCGATCTAAGAACCTGTGGAAATTGAGTTTCAGACTACGATCCCAGCAGATTGAGAGGGGGAGTCTGAAGACATCATGATATTCAACATTTGAGAGAGAGGAGTTTGTTGAAGATAAAGATAGAGAATGAGGATTCTTGTAATGACAAATACTTCAGAGGAAGATCGAAGATTGATAAAGACTGAAGATGCAAAGACTCGACACTTAAGACTCGTCAACATCTGAGGGGGAGTCTGTTGGTGCATTCATCTGTCGTCTTCGTCTTACATCGAGTCTCGGGTTCGTTGCGGTTTTGGTCAAACATGATGTCATGATGACATCATCAATGACATCACTACATATGAGACAAATAAGTTGCATGTGCATGTGAATATGAAAATCAGGAAACATGTGATTTAGTTAGGTTCGCTCATATGTCATTGGTAGCAGGTTCGCTCATGTGTCGAGTTTAGCTTCGCTTATTTGGTCATAGTCTAGTCCGCTTTTATGTCATGTAGTCAGGTTCGCTTTTATGGACCTGCTCTCCTATATATAGGTGATAAGAGCGAATCTCTCACATAGTTGTAGGTGATTGTCTTCCGGTGAGCCACGAAGTGCTGCCGAAGTGTTGTAAGGTCTGTAATCGTTTGCATATCAATATAAACAACAGTTAAAGGTGAATACGCGCTGAATTACGCCGAAACACTTGTTTCCGCCTCTTGTTTTGGTGAAAAACTCTTCTAACCGACTCGTTCGGATCCGAAACCGATCCTACAACGAACATAGGTTTTGTTAATCTGAGGTTCATACTTTAGTATTTAGTAAAAACATCACAGATTGCACATCAACAACTGAAATTAATTTAGAAAATAAGAATAGACTCATAGTTTAACAGATATAGTTTCAGATCTAGAAACCATGAGTGTCGTATGCATGAAATCACTTGTTGTGTGAAATTTGTGTGTCATATGACATCTTGGTTGATTTACAAAGTTTTTGAATAGCCATTTTGAACATGATTTACTCGATACTCTGTTTTTCAACTAACTACAACCAACCTTAGTATCAATGAATTTTGAGCTGAACTGTTATGTCAAATTGATTATTAGATCGAATTTGACTGTCCAAGCTCTGATACCAATTGTTAGGATCGGAGGCTCTCATGATTGTGTTTGTTTGTGAGATTTGAACAAATCAAATAGATATGAACAGTTTTAAGTGTAGCGGAAATGAATAACAAACTTTGTAAACACAATCAAAGGAGAATATAGTTTGATAAACAATTGCTTTTCATAGAGTCGAAAGATTACATCAAAAGCAAAAGGATACAATGCAAGCTTACAGACTAAACTCCCCGTCAGCCTGATACTTCAGAATTGGTTGCACAAGATGAAAGGATTGAATTGAGGAGAAGAACTCTCTCAAAACAAATCAAATATAACAGTACAGAGTACTGTCATATTTATAGGCAAACCAAACTACTGATGTACCTCAGCTGACGTCACCATGAAAGTGACATCTAACAGCCTAACAACCTATAAACACTGGTCTATACAAACTACTGAATGTCTAACAACTGATTGATAATAAAATACAAAACAAGTCTAACACTGTTCACGTTCCACTGTTGTGGCCTAAGCATTGATTACTTGATCATCAGTGCTTTCTTCAAAAGGTGATCAGTCTTTGAATGAGCAGTGCTTGGGTCTTCAGTAGTACTTACGAGACAGCAGTAGATAGAGCTCAGTGTTTGCCTTTTAGCAGTCTTTAGCTGTTTCATCAGTGTTTGGTTCATCAGTTGTTCTTCAGAGCAGTACTTAGAGTGTATCAGCAGATAGATAACCACTGTCAAGGGAAGAGCTTAGAGTAAACGTCTGCTTATTGTGAATCCACTGTTGTGACCAGGTTTTGGCTTTACATTATCTGTTCCTCTGGTAGGGTTCAATCCCAACACAGGCGACGACAGCGTGACTTCCAACTTGCAAAGCCGCTGCCGTTCATTATGTTCTTCTGATCTTCTCTCGTCGACGATTCGTGAACTGTGGGGAGACCGAGATAGCAGCGCCTTTTTAGTTTCATGTTTGGGCCTTTTATTTTCTTCTCAGACGATTCTGACCTTTATTTTATTGGGCTACTTATTTCTTGTTTAGTATAAACTAAAAAAATAGGCCTAGTATATAAAGAACCATAAAAAAATTTGGAGGCCTTTCATTTTGGGTGGCGCTAGGCCTATGCCTAGGGTTGGAAGCCCATTGGGCCGGCTCTGATATTTTTAATATTTCAAAATTCTTTTTTTTTGTTTTATTTAACTATAAAAACTAATTGAGTTAGGGTTAAAGGACATAACGTGCAGAGGTTTGCAAACATCGAGTATGTCTTTTGTAATTATTGAAGATAAAGGGCACGGTTTTCAATAAGTGACATATATAAAAGACGATTTTTGTAATTTACTCTAGAATTAATAACTAAAAAATGATGATTAACATGTCGGTATAAAGAATCATGCAAGAAAAGCCAAACGATTTGCATACCTGCTAGTCTTTTTAGAGGTAGGCTATTTGTCCTTGAAGAGTTGAAGTAGGTGTAAAAACTTCTCAAAACACAAATACAAAAAAAAACTTCTATAATCACAAGTAAATTACTACTTCGAACAAAGCATTAACAACACAAAACACAAAAACTAAAAACGAAAATGCAAATGAATTGACCATGTTAAAATGGGTAAACAAATTCTTACCCGAATAAATATAAAATAAATAGGGAATGGGTCAAACTTATCACCAGTTCACCACTAAGTGAAACCCATAGCAAGAAAGGTCTTTTAAAAATAATACCTCAACTGTCTTGAGATGTACAGCTTCACCCAGCTTAACTAAAAAGGAAGATAGAACATCTAGTGACAACCATATTTGACATAAGGCATACTAAACATATAATTAATACCCATAATTTGCAAAATAATAACAATAATAATAATAATAATAATAATAATAATAAATCAGATTCAAATAGTTAAATCTTATCAACTAAATCTTGAACAAATATTTCTAGATTAACAAGAATTAAATTACTTAAAAAAATTAGAGAAAATGGATACAATTTTTTGGTTTCATATGTTAACGCATTAGTTTTTTGGGTATAAATAAGACTCTTAAGCATTTAAAATGGTTTTCAAATCTAGATGAGCGGAACCACTTGAGATAGGATCGAAAAAAGATCGAAATGAGTAACTCT
The DNA here is from genome assembly GCA_030545235.1 of Helianthus tuberosus. Lineage (NCBI taxonomy): Eukaryota > Viridiplantae > Streptophyta > Magnoliopsida > Asterales > Asteraceae > Helianthus > Helianthus tuberosus. The sequence continues at coordinate 142,588,412 of CM060410.1, read as the reverse complement.
TAAACGAGCTAGAACTCAAGTTCAAGCCTTACATGGAGCTCTTTTATTTAATTAGCCTAAGCTTGATCTTTGCACATTATGATCGTTTAGGCTTGCGAGCCTAAATAGGCCGCATTAACTTCCTTTAATTTGCAAAATACTAAAGTCTATAGCCCATTGTTTTAACAGCCTTGTACGCTCGTTCACAATCCTTTACTATAGCTATAGAAAGAAACATGGAAATGGCAATCGAGGTTCAAATAATAGCATAAACTTATGCGCCAGAAATATAAATCATGGAGACGAATCAAACCATGAACCACTTCACCAAACCATACAAAGCATTATCGGAGTCCTTCATCAGTTATGTGTTTGCTAAGCTCTGGTTAAGAGCAACAAAACCTCACTAATATGTCTATAGAAGCATTGAATGCCACTAAGATGATTATTGCAGCATTAAATGATAGTTGACCAAAACAAAATAAAGCATCAAACAACCAAAAGGCATGAACTCAAACACCATAATATTTTTTTCAATATAATTTTAACACTAGAGCAAGTCAAATTCCATCACATTTTCAATCTTTCGGGAAAATATGTATTTCAAACCATAGCTGAATCCATATACTTATCGGCTTGCTTATAAGCTCTTTGAAGATGATTTTGGATTGGTATGCACCAATTAAGTCAGATGCCTTTAATATAGTCACCAGAAAACTATAAAATTTGTATACACTTAAAACAGCTGAGAGAAAAATCAATGCAAAAAAGAAGGAAATTCACATTTTGATGGTTCAGTTAAGGTCTAAAACCTACCTATGCACACTCCTAAGGTATGTTACTTTCTACACGTGATACTAAAATTGGGTGGGTTTGGCCGTTTGGGTGATTTATGTTTGCATAATGAGCTCATTTTGGTACCAGACGATTACATAACATGTTAAATAAGCCATCATTAGAAAATTAGGCCATGAACAGCTAAGCATGTAAAAAAAGAACTCCTTAACCAAAGCGAGCCCATTTTTCTCTGTAATATGTTAGACCCATTTTAAGATGACTAAATTAGACCCAAAAGTAATTTTTATTTGTTACCAAACCCACATAATCAAATAAAAGGCACACTAAAACAGTGGCATATCAAGATTATGGTTGCACATTAAATAGAAAAGAAATTGAATATACCTTCTTTGGATGAAACTGAAGTGCTGTGGTGGAACAATTTTGTTTGGAGGCAGTTCAACATGATGTGTAATAAGGCTTGGAATCCATAGTAAATGATCACTTACGAATCAAATATCGCAACACTAGGTCCGCTATAGACATAAACCATATGAAGTTAATAATTGAGGAAAAAAAGGGATCAATTACCCATACTATCTAGAGAACGGTGAAACCGACCGTTTACATAGGTGGAGGAGACACCATTGTAAGATTGTTCCTTAGCGATTGGAGATGGATCGGGGGAAGATGGTAGATTTCTGTAGAAGGTAGAATGGAGTTTGCATCCGGTGGAGAACCTTGAAGCTCAACATTGCCACCCCCTCACACACATTGCTCGCACTAACCCTAATTTTTTGATTGCTAAGAAGGTGAGACTTGAGATAGTAGAACGTGGGAGTTAGATTTTGAAATGGTTTGAAAATCTCAAAAAAAAAAATTGAAAATGGGCGAGGTGAATTCTCTTTGGGATTTATGGAGGGAAGTGAAATTATGATGGAAACTATAATAATATAATATAATATAATATAATATAATATAATATAATATAATATAATATAATATAATATAATATAATATAATATAATATAATATAATATAATATAATATAATATAATATAATATAATATAATATAATATAATATAATATAATATAATATAATATAATATAATATAATATAATATAATATAATATAATATAATATAATATAATATAATATAGGGTGAGGTTCGGCTACAAAGTCCGTTTTTCCTACAAAGTGTACAAAGTTATAAAACACTACAATTTCAGCCTTAAAACACACTCAAAACCCACAAATAACATAGTGAAGAGTAATAAAACACAATATCCAAACCCTAACAATCCTTAAAAACTTCAAACACATCATCGTACAACTAAGAATATAAAACACAGCATGATAATCAACATAAAACACACTAATGTTAGTCATTCGATAATCAAAGCCTTATCATCCAAAACACAACACAAAACCCACAAATATGGTGTTTTAGTAATCTTCACTATTTATTTGTGAGTTTTGAGTGTGTTTTATGGGTGACATTATAGTGTTTTATGACTTTTTACACTTTGTAGGAAAAATAGACTTTGTAGCCAACTCTCACCCATATAATATAATGTGTGTATGTAGATTTATAAAAATAAAGCCAAAACATACATAACATAAAAGTTTACATCTACAAGAACTAGTGGGTTTTTCCATACTTCGGGGCGGGTTTTTAGTCGGTATCGGTTCAAATCATTATCGTATTGTTATAAAACAGGTATGATACTGGCACTCTGTAGGATCGTTTTGTCACCCAAACGAGTCGTTCAGAAGAGATTTAATCCGTTTCAGAGGCGGAAACTAAGAAACGAAGATAGAAACAGCTTGAATATCACTTTAAACCTTGTGTATATTGAATTAACACTGATTACATGCAGAAAATATACCGGCAGCACTTCGGTATCGATTACAAGGCTCTGGTCTGGTACCTTCAAATGACAAATGACAAGCCTATTTATACTAAATGCTTGACAGCTTGAAAATGACATATACACGTTCAAGCTACCAGACATCTCAAGCTACCAGACATCTCAAGCTATCAGACATCTCAAGCTACCAGACACGTTCAAGTTACCAGACATGTTCAAGCTATCAGACATTGCAACCCAGACTTGATATAAGACGAAGACGACAGATGTATGCACCAACAGACTCCCCCTCAGATGTTGACGAATCTTAAGTGTCGAGTCTTTTCAATCTTCGGTCTTTATCAATCTGAACGCTCTCTGAAATATCTCACAGTGTAAGCATCCTCAAACTTTATCTCCTTCTCCTCTTCAGCATCAACAAACTCTTCACGAACAATATCTACTCAGATGTCTTCAGACTCCCCCTTTCGATATGCTGGGATCGCAGTCTGGCATGTTGAAATCATACATTCATCAGGTATCGGAACCTGGCTTTCTATCATTCAAAAAACCAGCACACTCTCTACCCAAAAATAAATTTTCTGATAACTACATGTAGAGTATATTTTAAAATGATTCAACATTAATAGTCTCTGATGAACCATTTGCAGAAATATCATTTTCATTTCAAAGAACTTCAAACAAATACTTTCCCAAACCTGTTCGTCATGTGTAGCACTTGGAATTTTGAAAATTAGCTCTCCAACACTAGTTGTCGAAAATCTTTTTGGATTTTTCAAAATTTATGCTAAAACACACTAAAATATTTTTGGATTTTGAGATATTAAGAAATGTAGTAAAGAAATATTTACAGAAAATATTTTTGTGAGTTCGTGCAAGAGGATCATATCAGTTTTTGAGAAGTCACAAGTACCGTTGAGCTTAGTTACACATTAAGTATTAAACAATTCACTTAGATTGCCGATATACTAATCCACTTAAATTCTCACACAAATTTCAACTGATTCAGGATATGAGTTAGATGTTTTAAGGACTTAAACTCATTCATGTGTCCCACCTCTTGAATATACTCCCGTATCCAGATCCCAATATTCAGTCTTACAGGTGAGTATACCACAGATGATATCTGTCAGGGTTTAAATTGCGAGGGCCGTGAGAGCTCAGGTCGATACTTCCGTATACGTAGAGAGATGACGGCTTCGACTTTTGGTAGGTCCCCTTTAGAGGATCTTTTGTATTACAACAACAATGACTATCAATTTTATTGTTTCATCAATTTGCTGAGGGCGGCGCTATGTTTCAAGCAAGCGGAAAGTATTCTCCGGGGACTAGGCCATTGCTTCCGCAAAATCAGAAGTCCCGGGATAATACCCCAGATATCACTGAGCATAAAGACCTAGTATCTCAGAAAGAGGGACCTTTCAAACAAGATTTCAGGGGTTACCTATATATCCAAGTAGTGTTCCCCACGGAATAAGCAAGTTTGAATTTTAGTTTATATCCCGAAAAAAGTTTACGAAAAGTGTAAAAACCGATCGGCATATCATCAGTGAGACTGTTTAACGCTATTTAAACATTACATTTCTTTAGCATACTGTGACTGTCTACTGATGTACTATCATTTCCTCTTCTTTGACACTAAAACTCATTTTTGTATTTTATCATGTTTTTATCTTTTTCAAATTTTCAAATTTTTTTGGATTTTCTAAAAATTTCTACTCCCCCTAAAATGCAAACACATTTCAGGAAATTTGAAAATAAACCGTACAAGAAACTTGACAACCGATATCAAATCGCTTCAATTCGCCATCCACTTGGCATAAACAATCAGAACTCCCCCTTACACAAAACTATTTTCTCATTATGATTTCAAAACACTTAAGTTTGTTTTAACCAAAATGATTTTTCCAGAAAATAAGTTTTGTTGATTTAACCACTTGTAGATTCGGGGTGTGGTTCATCACATTGTCCATTCAATCACTTGTATGAGGATTACATCAAGTTCAAACTAATGACCTTGAGTAATCACTTTGTCAGAATCAACCTCTTACCACTTGTAAGTATATCCAAAACGTTTAATCACATGTAGGAATAAATCATCTACACAAACCATTTTAAGCAATCAAAATGCCGATTCCTGCTTCACACTTACCAACCTGGAAGCTCCAGCAAGTCACACTTAACCTGTAAAAATTTAACCTTTATAAGATTCATTTACAATCAGATTTAAAGAATGATGCCGATTCCTGATCCGCGATTACAAACTTGGGATCTCCGGCATAGTCCTAAGACTTTACGGGAAACAAACTTCCATCCAAGTCTTCTCAGACTTGATGGCTTTCAATTCTTGCGCAGTAGGGTTGTAAGTTGCCTTTTTAGTTGCATAAAAATCTTTAACCCCCTTTACTTTCCCATTCAACATTTTCCCAAAAATTTTCTTAACACTTCCATTGAATGTTTTCTCGACATCAAACTTAGTATTCTCATTGTAAAACTGATTCGAGATATCAACCTTACCAACTTTCTGTTTCACTTCTTCAAATTTCAGTGATGGAAATTCATCATCATTCACTGAATCTTTTGTCTCAACCTGTGGCTCATCTGGCTTTGTGGAACCAGATTCATCGCCGATTTTTACATCACACTTCTTGGCAATCCACATTTGGTTATCTTTTGCTTTCTTTTTGGAAAAAATTTTCTCTGAACACTCACCAACTTCATAAATCAAATTTTCAAAAATTTTGAATCTTTCAGTTGGTGGTTCAACATCAACAACTATTTTTTCCAGTTTTTCAGAAACTCCTTGTTTAGTCTTAGCATTTTTTGGACAGTTCCATGCAATGTGACCAGCTTCATTGCATTTGAAACAGGTTCTAGTTTCTTTTGAGTGACTAACTTCAGTTCCATTCTTCTTCTTTTCAGCAAGAAACTCTTGATTTGACTGTCTCCAGAATGGTTTCTTCTGTTCCTCTTCTGCACTTCCAACTGACACAAATTCTGTTTTTGTTTTAGAATTTTTCAAATTTTTATGATTTTCTGGTGGAATAAATCCTAATCCTTTCTTTTTGAAATTACAATTTTGGTTTGAATTCTTTTGAAAACCAGAACCATAATTGTAACCCTTTTTCTTGTTTAAACGTTGTTGAACTCGTGAAGTGTACTTTTTAGGTTTTTTAGTAAGATTTAAATCTTTTATTTCAGAAATATTAATTTTTGTCATTTTGAAAACCTTTTTGATCATGTCAAAACGAACACTTCTTATTGGAAACTCTTTGTCATAATATAATTTGTCTGAATCATTTAAAGTGTATGCAACTTCAAATGTTTCATCATCCAAATTTGCTTTCGATAACAAAAATTCTTTACTATAAGACCGTTTAACCGACGACTTTGGACTGTTGACTGACGAATTTGACCCTCCAGACTCAGACTTTGACTCAGACTCCTCCTCAGTATCCAACACCTGATCGACCACCTTTTTGATTAACTCAGACTCATGATCAGTACCGGACGAGGTAAACGTGACATCAATGTTATCTGGTAAAACGTCAGTTGTGTCGGTTTTTAGCTTTATATTGACTGCTTTTTCAAGTTGCTCCTCGTTTGGTTTTCTAGGAGAATACCCTTCCCAAATTGGAGGCGGACACTTGTTATATCTAACAGTCGGTTTCTTACCACTATCTTTCTTCTTTGGCTTCTCATCTTGAAAAGCTTCCATACCTACAACAGTTGGGTAAATACGATCAATGAGATAATCAGAACTAGAATAACTTTGTAATAAACGTCTAATTCTCTCATTCTCAATCTTCTCTGTCTCCAACTCTTGCTTCCACTTAGCACTCTCTTCGATGTAAAAGTTGATGGCTTTTTGCTTTGTCATCATCACAGCATTCATCATCGTAAGTGCTTGTTCTCGTTCTGAGTTTGTCTTTTGGAGACCAGTTACTGTTTTGTTCAAGACATCATAAGATTCTTTTACATAGTTGAGATTGAACAGTAACTGCTCCTTCTTCTTCTCATACTCAGCAATTATATCATCTTTGGCTGCACATTCCTTGCATGCTTCCATACACTTCGTGCAAGGCTTGACAACTTCAACAATTTTTTCAACTTCGATTGTCTTTACCACTTCAACCACTTTTTCTTCTTCTTTCACCTTCTCAGTTTCAATCATCTTCTCAACAACACCTTCAACATTCTCTTTCTGAACAACATCTTCAGATTTCATTTGTTGTTGTTCTTTAGCAGCTCGTTTCTCCTTCAGTTTCCCCATACGATCTGCAAAATAGAAATGAAAACTTTCAGGAGATAGATGAGATTTAGCTATATCAATATGTTTTTCTTCCTCATCATCACTATTGATATCATCAACTGGTGACTGATCAAACTATACAAATTTTTCATAATCAACATCTGATAAACCAGAATCTGATGGTGTTTGATCAAATACAACTTCCTTTTCTAAAGTAACATCCTTCTGTACACTCTCATCTGCACTCTGTGAACTTTCATAAGCACTTTCTGAACTTTCATCAGAAACAACAGACTCTTCATCCAAACTCTTTACAATCACTCCAATAGACTTCATCCATGTGGCAAACATGTCTGGTTCTCGGACAATCTTAGCGATGAAAGATTTAAAATTCCCATTCTCATCTGCAAACATATTCCAGCTGAAGCCTTCAGGTAGCCTCTCATCATCTTGATCGACTATGCATGCTTTACTATCAGGTGATATAAAATTGTTCCAGTCAAAATCCACCACACACGCTCTTTTTGAATCCTCGATTCTTCTACCATGAGCCGTTTGTGAGTCTTGTGATTGACCAACTTGCTGGTAAATGGCTTTCCGGTAGTAATCGTCTTTTCCAAACGGATTCTGAGCTCCACTAGCTTCCCTGTTCTTGCACTCCCGCTTGAAATGGCCTTTCTCCTTGCATCGAAAACAAGTAACTTTAGATTTATCAAAACCTAAAGTAGATACATGAGCATCAAGAAAATCATTTCTCCCGGTAATTGTTTTGAACTTTTCAGCACGTCTTAGAACGCTAGCTAGACACCATTTGATGTCCATCAGTTCCATCTCTTCGGCGTCTATCTGATCGTAATCCTCCTTTGTGAGCATGGGATTTCCGATCCGACCAGCCACTAGACCCTCATAAGATAACAACACAGAACCAAGTAGAGCCATGTGGTCTTTAGAAGTGTCTTCTGAAAAATTTTGACCTTTTGGAAGATTTAGAGCAATGTTGCACTGAATCACATATCCATTTCCTGTCTTTGTGCTTTGAGACTGAAAGCTTTCTAATGAACTTTTTGGATTAACACTCGGATATAATGAGAAACCGCTACTGCTTTTGTTTGAACTCTGATCAGCTTTTTCGGATGAATCCCCAGCACTAAATGCAGTTTGAATTTTTGGACTTCTCTCAGCTTCTGGAACCGGAACACTACCTTTGTAAAACATTTTTACATCCTGTTGACCACTTGGACTGTTCATCCTCGCGATCTTCTGCTGTTCCAAATCTTGACCCTCAATCTTTTCGATAAACTGACCAATTGTTAACCCATCATAAACCCCTGTGTTTTTCAAGATCATCAAATAAGTTCCCCACTCTTTTTGCGGTAACGCATCAGCTAATTTGTCTACCCACTCTTCAGGATCCTTTTTTATACTAAGCATTGACATAGATCGCACCAAGTGGCAATAACGTTCAATCAGCTTCTTCGTATCTTCAGCCGGTAGACTGCTGAACAAATCGAACTCTTTCTTAAGCAACGCCTTTTTGGTCTTTATCATGTTCTCACTACCCTCAAATTTGACTTTAAGTGCATCCCAGATTGATTTAGCAGTTTTGTCATGCTGTAGTAATATGAATATGTCTTCTTTTATGGCTTGCTGAAGCAGACTAATCATCATCTTTTCGGCTCTATACATATCACGTTCTTTATCACTAAATTCAGATATTCTTTTGTCAACTTTCAAATCAGTCTGTGGCAAAACATATTTCTTCAAAATACACTCCCATGATCTCAGATGGTTAGCCTGAACCCAGTTTTAGAACCTATCTTTCCACCCATAATACTCCTCAATGCTCATTAGCTTCGGGGGCTTTTGGGTGGTTCCCGTCTCGTTTTCCAAATTCATGTTCTGAGCAATGGAAACCGGAGTAGATGAAGATGTAGCAAACGCGTTGTAAAAATCTTCACTCATAATTCGGAAACTTTGTCAAACAAGCTTTCAAACAAACTTACTTCAAGCTACCAACCCTTTTCAAGCTAGCCAACTAGTTAGCTTGAAACTGCTTTCAACTCTTCAAGCTACCAAGGAACTTTTCAAGCTACCAAAGAACTTTTTCAAGCTACCAAAGAACTTTTCAAGCTACCAAAGAACTTTTTCAAGCTACCAAAGAACTTTTCAAGCTACCAAAGAACTTTTCAAGCTACCAAAGAACTTTTTCAAGCTACCAAAGAACTTTTCAAGCTACCAAGGAATTGATGATGTCAGCAAACACGAACCAATTTCAAGCTAGCAGACCGATTTTATCAAGTTTTAGTTCGATTTTAATGCTTAAACTTTCCAGGATTTGTTAATACATGAATGCGCACAATATGTGAAAGTTTGAGCCATTTTTACCGTGAAAATTTGTTTTGAATTTGTAAAAGAATGGTGAAGAAATCAGAAAAAGTGACGAAAACAAGCTATTTTTGCAAAATCTCTTCCTCCTGAGCTCTGATACCACTTGTAGGATCATTTTGTGACCCAAACGAGTCGTTCAGAAGAGATTTAATCCGTTTCAGAGGTGGAAACTAAGAAACGAAGATAGAAACAGCTTGAATATCACTTTAAACCTTGTGTATATTGAATTAACACTGATTACATGCAGAAAATATACCGGCAGCACTTCGGTATCGATTACAAGGCTCTGGTCTGGTACCTTCAAATGACAAATGACAAGCCTATTTATACTAAATGCTTGACAGCTTGAAAATGACATATACACGTTCAAGCTACCAGACATCTCAAGCTATCAGACATCTCAAGCTACCAGACATCTCAAGCTACCAGACACGTTCAAGCTACCAGACATGTTCAAGCTATCAGACATTGCAACCCAGACTTGATATAAGACGAAGACGACAGATGTATGCACCAACACACTCAGTATAGCAATAAAAAAAGATATCTCCATAAGTACATCGACACATGTTTTACATCAATTGAATACCCATAAAATTGAATAAAACTTTTATTGAAACGAAGATAAAAACAAGCATGTCGTAACATATATTCAAAATTTAAAAAAAATGTTTATATTGCTAAAATATCGAAAAGTATTAACCATGATTAACCATTGATCCTTAAGAACCTTGATTAACCACCAATGGTAGTATTTGGTAAGTATTAACCATGATGACCCAATTGAACATTAGCGCTCCTAATGGACCATCAATTACTATAATTGACAATCATTAAATCTAATTACCATCAATAACTCTAGTAGAATATATATGACAATGGTTGACCATCGGTGAACTTAATTTTTAAATAATTCACCCTAATTGATCACTAATTATCCACCACTCACATGATCTAGCCGTACCTTTCCTTAGCTAACCATACCACATATAAACCTTTGTAAACAGTTTGTAACATGTACTTCACCCCGAAGTTATAAAACTGAAAACAGTTAAAAGAAAAGGGGGACATGAACTCACAGTCTTGCGTTCTTCACAACCAACGGTAACTCAAAGCTTCTTCCGGTGTACACGACTACCTACAACATACTAAGGTCTATTAGACGAGCGGGTCGTGCCTTGACTTAGTATTAATTAATGTCTTTGAGTTACGTTACTTGTTGTTTTCAATATTATTCCAAGTTATATAATTGTTTGTTAAAATAATAAATATTTTAACTTAAATGATATATTTATTAAATTTTGGAATAATTGTTAAAATAATATATTTTAACTTGATACTTTTCAAGTATTTAAACATGTATATCCTTCACAAGGATGGGTGTATTTGTATTCGTATTCTCATACTTGTATATTTTTGCCATGTATTGGGGTCGTATTCCGGAGTGTATTTATACATACGAAAATACGTATTTTCTTGTATTTGTTAAGTATTATTATACTTGATTTTGCATAATTTTTTTCGGAATAATATCTTTAATAGAAATTCATCAATATATATTTCCAAAATATATATTTTAAGAAACTAGTGGGAATGCCCGCGCGTTGCCGCGGGTACTTATGTTTTTTTTGGCGCGTGTTGCATGACGGACTTTATGTATACACGCTAGGTGGTTTTTGAATTGTAACCCTTTTAACTCATTGAGCTCATTTGACCCCTTTCATTGAAGAAACGTATTTAAATTACCCAGGCATCAACGAAGCAATATATGGTGACAATTTATTATTCGAACTCAAGTTAATCTCCTTGTTAGAACTTGTAGTTATTTTCTAACTTTATAAACATAAAATTCAAGCACAAAGCAATTATATTTTCTCCACCACCTGCTTCATTTAAATGACCTTGGTATAACAAATAATGCAAAACCAAACATGCACTTCTAATCTTGTTTCTACTGTGAAGTAACTGTGTCAAATTGCTTTAGAAACATAAGCTGCCATGAAGTACTAAATTCAGGGGGGAATAATTGATAAGATTTGTACAGTACAAAGAAGTAGATTAAGATAGAAATAAACAAGTTACTATTTATTTTCAAACTTTGAAGAAAGAACATTTACGATTACAGATTATAACCGACCGCTGTTTACATATCACGGGTCGGCTTATGTGTTCTTTTTTTAGTTTTAACCCTCTATACAATAGATTCTCGAAGTTCTTGATAATTAATATTATATTAGATACTCATGAAACACGAAGAAAATAGCATCTGGAGAACCTTTGGGTAGATTATTAATGCACTTAGAGGCGAACCAAAATCAGTGTCTACAACATCATCGTTGCAAGTGAGAACCCACAAATCTCACGACTGTACTCTCTTTATATTGCCCCGGCAAATTGGCCATGATGGTACTCTCGAATTCCTGCAAATTTGGAAACAAATGTACAAGATTAGTGTTGTGCGCATTATGGTGTTGTACTGTACAACTCGTTGATAGATGATGTTAGGTATATTACCAATCCTGGTAACAGTTGAGGCACATTGCATGGCAGCAGTTAAGCAAAACTATCTTAATGCAAGGGTTCAAGCAGATCCCACTTTCATCGATTTGATATTAAATAACAGTGTTAATTCACAAAGAAAACTTCATAATCACTCTTTACTTTTTGTGCAAACAAACAAGAAAATTTGCTCTTTGTTTACAACTTAACTTAGCACCTCATTCATTCTTAATTTCAAACTTTATCGTCATAGAACTACCATCTAGTCTCTTTAGGAAATTTACCATTTCTAAAGTTCTTGACATAGCGATCATTATCCTATGGACGTTCTTGCAATCGTATGCAAATAAAGTTATAGAATATAGACCCAAATAGCAAAAGTTTCAAGTTTTACATCAAGTCGTTTTTACATTTTTACAAAGAACTAAAAATGTTTATTCGAGTATAGTTAAAAGGCATTGTAAACGTTAAAGTAATTGAAGTAGTTTTGAGTGCAATCAAAGGCTAAAGAAGCGGAGCCTTACGATGTAGTACCTAAACAAATACGACCATTGCAATAGATATGAGAGCGAAGCGGAGCCGGATGCAAAAACATCACCTCAGTCATTTCATCGAACAACTTGAAAGCAAGAAGCCAAAAGCCACAGTCATTTCATCCATACACATAACCAAATGCATCAACTAAACCTGAGATCGAATGGCGTGGTTGCATCAATCTAATGAAACGCTAAAAACCGAGTCAAAAGATTAAATTGATAGCACATTCAGATATTATGTATACACTCTACAACTTACATTCTCTGGGATTGGATCAGACTTGTAGAAGGGCTTGAGGTTGTCTTGTAGAAAATTTCCACCAAACGACTATTTAGGAAAAGAAAGAATTTGAGTAAGTTAATTCATCATTTATGTGGCTTCTAATGTAAAAGTTTAAATAAAAATTATTAAAAGCGTGAACCTTGATGTTGTTAAAATTCAATTCACCATTCCAAAGTACTTTTTAGCATCCTTGATGTTGGAAACCTTTGCTGAATGGCTGCGCAGTTTCTTCCTGATCAACTTGTTCTTCTTCCTAATGATCACATATTCTTCTTGATAAACTTGTTTTTCCCAGTGATCTCACCTAAAATTTGACACCAAATGACTATGAAATATCATCCAAGAAGCTAAATGAAACAGAGTAAAACAAACTTACCAAGTAACCCTAAAATTTGATTCCATGTATATGTAAAATCTAACTGAAACGAGATAAAACTCACCAACAAAGTCGTGCAAATATACTTCACCCTCGCTAATCGCTGCACTGAACATCAACAATTTTATCTTTATCTGATTAAGCTACGATTGATTCAGAATAAAAAGAAAAAGTTGCAACAATCAGTTCATGATGAGATTATAATATGAATTTCAAACATCACGTACAGGATACACTTGAATTAGAGCAGTGAAGACTGGAAACATCACATACAAATCTATAATATGTAATGAAAAATTGGCTTAGACCATTAGAATGCATAAGAAAATACCCAAAGAAATATTACGCAATAAGAAAGATTGCGAAAGCCAGAACGTTGATATTAATAGGAAAGATAGAGAAAACCAGAATGTATACCACCACCATCGTCGCCTCGTTCCTCTAAGTCACTATCGCCCTGTTTGAAACTCTATGTTTAGTGCCATCATCATCCTTCCCAGACAGAGGTCACCCATAACCCCCAATCGGAACCCTAGACTATCGTTTCTATCTTCTGATTACCATTGCGAGTTGGAATTTCAACCGTTAGTTCTATCTTCTGGAAACGAAGGCGTAGATTCAATTCTTTGTATCTCTTCTGTTCCCACCATTGCTAGGGACATAATCGGATGGCTTCAATCTTGGAGGTAGAAACCAAAATCAACGCGCCCGTAGCTCGTTGCCACGTATCTCGCCACCTCCGTTTCGCTCATCTCACTCACCCTATCACTCTCTCTGCATACATGGATGATTGAAGGTAGGAGAGGTGTGTACGCAAGAATGAATCAGTTCTGTTTTAGATGAGAGACTCAAGAAAAGATTCAATTAAGTTCTTGTGGTTGAGGATATATGAACCAGTCATATGGAGAGTAAAGCGTCGTGCATAGTGGCCTCCTGGCTTCTTAATCGATGCAAGCACTGATGAAACATTCAATGTGGCATTCAATTGAAGAATGAATGGGGGTTTCATTTTACAGGGTGTCGATTAGGTTTGCTGAGGGCAGAGAAGGAAAGAATTGTGTGTGCGAGAGCATGGAGTTCAAGTGCAATTACTATTCTACCCTCTTAGTGTCTTAAAAACTTGAACCTTTTACAATTTTACCCTCTCAAAACAAGCTTTTATTAATTGTACATATTGCATAAAATGATGGACACCATGTAAAATTACATGTGTGTACATCACTTCTCCTTTTTATAATAGTATAGATATTACTTAGAAAAATTATTTATAAGTTTTCCTTTGGCAAAAATATTTATAATTTCACACAAGTCTCAAAAATAATATATTTCCAAGTCTAACTTAGAAAATATATATAAATCCATTTTCCTTCCAAAAATAATATATACATGTTTGTTTGAGAAAATATATATTTCTTTCAAAAATAATATATCTTCTAATAATTCCAAGAAAATATATATTTTTATTTGCCCAAAAATAATATATTTTCTCTTTGTCAAAAATATGATATATATTGTAAAAATCATATTTTTGTTCTCTTGGTGTCTAAAATATTATTTACCAAAAGTATACTTGTGAATCAGTTTTTCCGAAATATTTTTGTGAGTTATAGTCCTTTGTTCGGTTTCACCAAGATTTTGTGTATTCTTTGTATATATATATATATATTCCTTGGAATTTTGGTAATATTTTGGGATTGTAATTTTTGGTATTTGATGAGTTATATTATTTCAAGTCCTGAAATAATATAACTAATACACATAATATACAAATAATCACACACATGGTGACTTCTAAATATATATTTTCCTAAATACATATTTAGTCACTTTTATTTATAAAAACCAACCTCCAATATTTGTAATTATTGTAACAAAAATTATGGCAAACTTTATGTGAAAATCCATGGTTTAAAACATACTTGTAAATATTTGTTTAAAAATATTTTTCTAAGTGTTTAATTTTTCGAAAATTTTTGCCATAGTTTCCCCTAAAAATAGTGGTTTCCATACCTTGAAGGTATATCATTTTCTTTTGTAAATCAACAAAATCAATCAACAATAAACAATCTATACTTACCAATTTTGCAAAAAACAAGCATAAACTACCACTTCATTAACTTGAAAATTTATAAAAATTTGTAGTAACTTACTAGTGTTTTTAGTAAGTCTTGTTACCCTTTAAAGTGTGGTTGATTCTTTAAAAACATCATTTTTAAAGATCTAGATCTTCACAACTTATAATCATATTTTCTAAAAATGTTTCTTCTTGGATTTCTCTTGTTACATAAGTGTTTCTACACTTGTTTAACCACCAAAAAAATGAGGGTTATTTATTTAAGAACCAAGATTAAGTAAAACTTGTATTTTTAACTCGGTTTCTTGAAAAATCATTCTTGAAATCTTAGATTTACAAGACTTACAACTCACTTTAATCATTATTTTACAAGAAATCAATATATTCTTTCAAGTTCATGTCTTTCATGAGGATGATTTATTAAACTCTAACATGTTCATCCTCTCATCTTGCTAGATTATGTTTTTAATCATGATCTAGCAAGATCATATGATGATCTACATCATTTTCATAAGAAATCAACAAGTAAATCAACACATAAACAACATGGTTTCTTCATGATTTAAGCTTATGTTCAAGTTTCATTCTCTTGATTCTTAGTGTTCTTCAAGTTTATCATTATGTATCATTCTTTAACCACTTATATAAGATGTAAAATGGAAAGATTAGTGTTCTTACCCCTAGCTCAAGGCTAGGGATGATCAAGAGAAGACAAGAGGTGTATAAAAGCAAATAGAGAAGGTCTTTCAACTTCTACAAGCTCCTAGCTCCTTTGTGCACCTTCTATCACCCTTGAGTATACTTGGAATTGGATGAAGATGGTTGAATGATGGTGATGATGTTGTTGTTCCTTTCGGCCGAACCCAAGAAGAAAGGAAGAAGAAGAGTGTGTTGAAGTGTTGTTTAGGGAATGATAGGTTATGTCTCAAAGTTAATCTTATAAACTCCTAACTTCACAATTTCCCTTGGTTCATATGTTTATTAAAGCACCAAGAAGATCTAATATTTAATCAAAAGAAAATCACAATGTGGGTCCCTTGTTGGGCCATCCATTAGGGGGGGGGGGGCGGGTATAGGTTTAGGTTATAACCATATAGTTAGTTCATAGTTAAGATCCAAGTATTAGTTAGGTATTTAGTTAGTAGATATTTATATAGTGTGTTATGATGTTCGGATACCATAACTAGCTTGGTAATGTTAAAACAGTGCTTCTAGTGAAAATTTGGTGTTTCGGGTAGGGTCCGGTTGTTCGGTTGTGACAGTTTCGATTCCCGACACTTAGGAAAGCATTTAGGACCATTTAACCACATTTCTGCATGATATTAGATTGTTCAAATGCTGAATTTGCTGATTTTCTGCAGAATTCTACAGTTTGTGTGAGTTTTAGGCACTTTCCGGCACTTAAACTATCGCTAGGAAGGCAGTTTTGTGATCCTTACTTTCCTACACACTATACTAGTGTCATACTTGGTTTCTGGCCCATTCTGTGTCTCAACACATTGTCTGTCTATGTACTGAACACCGTCAGCATTTTTCTGATTTGTCTGATAACTGTGCTAACTGTGTTTCGTGCATCATTTGAGTCAATAAAGTTCTCATGCAACAATGATATGACATTAAGCAATATGTGATGCACATGTATGTATATGGCAATAATCAGAAAGCAATTCAAGTCATTAATTGTAATGCATCACAGTTATTAAGCACTAATCATGGTTTAATAGTTGTACGGATACCTGGAATTTTGACAGTTGTCTCACCTTCATTGACAAGAATAGAGCATGATCAACCCTACTTTACCATCACTAGCCCTAATCGGTTCAAATCATTACCATATTGTTATAAAACAGGTATGATACTGGCACTCAGTATAGCAATCAAAAAAGATATCTCCATAAGTCCATCGACACATGTTTTACATCGATTGGAAAACCATAAAATTGAATAAAACTTTTATTGAAACGAAGATAAAAACAAGCATGTCGTAACATATATTCAAAATTTATAAAAAAAAAGTTTATATTGCTAAAATATCAAAAAGTATTAACCTTGATTAACCATTGATCCTTAAGAACCTTGATTAACCACCATTGGTAGTCTTTGGCAAGTATTAACCATGATGACCCAATTGAACATTAGCGATCCTAATGGACCATCAATTACTCTAATTGACAATCATTAAATCTAACAGATTTAACGATCCTAAATTACCATCAATAACTCTAGTATAATATATATGACAATGGTTGACCATCGGTGAACTTAATTTTTAAATAATTCACCCTAATTGATCACAAGTCATCCTTAACGCCCTTCATTGACAAGAATGGAGCATGATCAACCCTACTTTACCATCACTAGCCCTAATCGGTTCAAATCATTAACGTATTGTTATAAAACAAGTATGATACTGGCACTCAGTATAGCAATCAAAAAAGATATCTCCATAAGTACATCAATTGGAAAGCCATAAAATTGAATAAAACTTTTATTGAAACGAAGATAAAAACAAGCATGTCGTAACATATATTCAAAATTTATAAAAAAAAGTTTATATTGTTAAAATATCGAAAAGTATTAACCTTGATTAACCATTGATCCTTAAGAACTTTGATTAACCACCATTGGTAGTCTTTGGCAAGTATTAACCATGATGACCCAATTGAACATTAGCGATCCTAATCGACCATCAATTACTCTAATTGACAATCATTAAATCTAATAGATTTAACGATCCTAAATTACCATCAATAACTCTAGTAGAATATATATGACAATGGTTGACCATCGGTGAACTTACTTTTTTAAATAATTCATCCTAATTGATCACTGATCATCCTTAACGCCCTTCATTGACAAGAATGGAGCATGATCAACCCTACTTTACCATCACTAGCCCTAATTGGCCCATTAACCATCCTTATGGATCATTGATCATCCTGATCACCCTTTGTTGACAATAATGGAACAAGAACAACCATAGTTAACCACAATTGGACCAAATCGGCCCAATAACCATCCTAGTGGATCATTAATCATCCTAAACGCCCTTCGTTGACAATAATGGAATATGAACAACCCTAGTTGTCCACCATTGGCTATAATTGACCTATCAAAGATCCTAATAGACCACTAATCATCCTAAACGACCTTCATTAACAAAAATGTAGCATGAACAACAGTAGTTAACCACCACTGTCCGTAATAGATCAATTAGTTTTGAGTGACATTAAGGGTTATTTGTTTAGCTTTTAATGAGGCTCTTGATGGTTCAGACCTCTAACCAGTTCAGCAATTAATGGTTCAAAATTTTGTTCGACAGCAGATGTCTGAATGGTTCAGACATTTGACTCTGAATGGTTTTAAGCATTATACTGAGTCTGAATGGTTAAGATCTCTAATCTGAATTGGTCAAACATTTGCCTCTGAATGCTTAAGCATTATATTGGCTCTTAATGGTTCAGACATCTTACTTGTTCGGCACTTAAACATTCAGAAGTTACCAAATAGCCCCTAAGGGCAATAATGTATTATTCTTGTAATGTCCAAAAAAATTTCTTTTCACATTGTTTTTGATAGTCTTCCATATAAAATTGATAAAATGATACAGGTTTATCCAAAAATGTGAATTGGTCTAATGTGACTGTTAGGATCGGAGGCTCTCATGATAGTGTTTGTTTGTTTAAAATGAATGATCAACGAATATGAAAACATGTTAAGTGCAGCGGAAATGAAAACAAACTTTGTAAACACAATCAAAGGAGAAAGTAGTTTGATAAACAATTGCTTCTCATAGAGTCGAATGATTTACAAATCAAAGCAAAAGATTACAGATAAGCTTACAAACTATACTCCCCCTCGGCCTGATGCCCCAAGGTTGGTTGCACACAAGATGAAAGGATTAGACATGAGGAGAAGATCCCACTCAGTCAATCAAATGTAACAGTACAGGGTACTGTTACATTTATAGGCAAACCAAACCACTGAGGTATCTCAGCTGACGTCACCATGAAAGCGACGTCTAACAGCCTAACAACCTGTATCTACTGTCCTTACACAAACACTGATGTCTAACAACTGATTGTAAATAAAATACAAAACATGAGGAAACAACTGCTTCTTGTTCCACTGTTGTAGCCTAAGCACTGATGCTCAACAACAACATCAGTGCTTTCTTCAAAGGTGATCAGTCCTTGAATGAGCAGTGTTTGTGTCTTCAGCAGCACTTAAGAGACAACAGTAG
Organism: Helianthus tuberosus; assembly: GCA_030545235.1. Lineage (NCBI taxonomy): Eukaryota > Viridiplantae > Streptophyta > Magnoliopsida > Asterales > Asteraceae > Helianthus > Helianthus tuberosus. The sequence continues at coordinate 142,569,132 of CM060410.1, read as the reverse complement.
ATAGAGCACCAGAGTTTGTCTTTAGCAGTCTTTAGGATTACATCAGCAGTTGAAAAGGGTATCAGCAGTTGATTATGAGCAGCAGATAGAGACCATCAGACGTTATAAGCCACTTTCAAGGGGAGAGCAAAGTGTAAACTGCTGCTTATTGTGAATCCTCTGTTGTGACCTGGTTTTGGCTTTACATTATCTGTTCCTCTGGTAGGGTTCAATCCCAACAATCTCCCCCTGGAACAGATAATGCCAAAACCTTCCATTATTCAGGACCTTTATTACTCATCAAGAGTGCCTTAGCTTGTTCTTTGAATTCAGCTTCAAATTCCTTTGCACTCTGGTCATCCTCATCCCTACACAGTGAAAGCCCAAGGAGATCCTGCAAATCTTGAACACTAAGGCCTAGTGCTTCTTTCCTTGATATGTGCTTCACATCGCCATTGGCTCTGACCAAGGTCAATACGTGAGTCTTTTGATCAGACATCCACTTTAGTATTTTTAAGCCAAGTGGGTTTCTTGGGAGAGACTTATTTGATGATGAGTTGAGGGATAATGGCCTTGAAAACAACTGCAGACTTTCAGACATTCTTTTGAAAGCTTCTTCAAAGACTTTGTCAGCTGCAGCTATATCTTCTGCAGTTTCTTGTTCAATAAGTTCTTGTCTTTCAGCTTCTGTTTTATCTTTAGCAGTGTTTGGAGATGCAGGTTTGTTTAATGCCTTAAAAAGGCTTTGAAGCTTTGTTGAAGTTTCTTCTTTTAGACCCATTTTCGTGATGGTATCTTTGAAGTACTCTGCTTCTTTTTCCATTACCTCCTTTTCAGTCAACTGTTCTCCCTCTTCTTGATTTGTTACAAAAGTAGACCGGAACAGTGTATCGAGGTTTCCCATCTTCTGTTCAAGCTTCATCATTTGTTCTTTCTTCTTAGAAGTGCCTGAAACAGTTATCTTTCTTTTCTTCAGCCTTTCATAGGCTTCATCAGTTTGCTGTTTTGACCATTTTGATATGGCTTCAGCAGTATCCATTTTTGCATCCACCAGCTCCCTTTTCTTTCTTTTATATTCAGCAGTTAAGTCAGCAATGAGCTTTTCATATTTTCTCCAGTTAGGAGCATTCTTCTTTTTCGTAGGATCATTCTTAATCTTTTCAATCCTTTCCGCCTCACGCTTAAGAGCTGCTACTGGCCATTCTCTGAACTGTTGTTCTTCAGCAGGATAGAATTTCTCTTTCATGATGTAGGCTAGATATTGTTTTCTTAACTCTTTCTTTTGATCAGCCTTTTCTTTGATTAGTTCCTGTGCGAAATCTTCCATCTGCTTTACTTTTGTGAAGTAGAACTCCAGTCTTTCAGCTGTGCCATCTTCGCTTAACTTATCTTTTTCACTATCAAATTTAGCTCTTGCTTTAGCCTGTCTTGTCTTGAGTTTGAGGTAATCATCCATATCCTCTGGTGGCATGTAGCCTATGAGTGAGGAGAATCTCCTTTTTGAAGGATCTTCTTCTATATAGAATTGCCTCATTTCATTTTTGATAGCTTCAAGTTCCAGTGGATATTTTGCAGCATTAGGATCATGTGTACCCTCATCGACATGTATTGGCTTTCTTATTCTGTTGAAGAGCTTTGGCTGTGAAGTAGAAAAGGAGAGAGCAGTGGTGGATGACTGACTCACAGCTGTTGAAACAACTGGTGTCTCAACATCTGTTGTCGTTACAACTGCTGATATGTCAGCAGTTGTCTTCTGCTTTTGAGCAGGGGATGGAAGTGGTGATGTTGGTGGTGATGGTGGTGAATCATCATCTGATATAAGATTTCTTCTCCTTTTTAATGAAGAAGAAGCAGATGATGTTTTGAGTGGGTCAGTGGTGGTAGATTGGATAGCAGTGGTTTGTGGCAGTGATTGACTGACAGTGGTTGAGACAACTTGTGTTTCAATCACTGATGTCATTACAACAGATGTTGTAACATCTGTTGTCTTCTGTTTTAATACAGGAGGCAGTGGTGATGGTGTGATTGTAGATGATGATGGTGGAGCAGTAGTTGTGGTGTTGTGTGGTAGAGTGGTGTGTGTTGAAGATGTTGATTACATGGCAGCTGTTTGGCTACTGACAGCAGTTTTTGTAACTACTGCTGCATCAATTTTTGTAACTGCTGCTGTATCAGCTGTTTGGCTAACAGATTTTGAGACCTGCTTTTCTTTTGCTTTTTCAGGCTCAATATGGAGGCCATGTTCTATTCTCCTCCTATTCAAATTTCCCAATAGCTTGTTATTCTCCCCCTTTTTGGCATTATCTGAAGGGGGATTTACAAGAAATGGTATGGAAGAAGGAACTTTGCCAGAAGCATTTTGAATGCTAGCCTTTATAGCCTTGATATCTGCTTGAGTGTCTTTAAATCTTGATTCAACCATGTTGGTCAGCATTTGTACTTGAATAGCATGCTTTTTATCAGCCATTTGTTGCTGTACTTCAAGCATGGGTTGAAATATATTCCATAGCTCATTTGCAGCAAATGCCTGTTGTGCAGGTGCTTGAGCAGGAACAGCAGATTTTGGTGGGGCAGCAGTGGATTGTGCTTTTTGAGCTTTTAAAATCTCTTGCACCATCTCCTTTATTTCAGCAACTGATTCTTCAAGTTTGTCAACTCTGCCCGTCAATTCCTGATATCTTGAATCATCACCTACTTTAGTAGGATCATCTGAATCCCCACTAGCAGTGGTTATATCAATGTTTGACTTAGGAACTGAGTCCCAAAAGTCACCCATTGATGCCCCTTGTTCTTGGTACTGGGGACTTCTTTCTTCAGAACTTGATAAACCTTTTATGGTGCCAGTGGTTAGATCCAACTCACTGGTGGTTATCGAGGTTGCCATGGAAGAAATTGCCTTCAAGGGAGTCTGATTTATGAAACAACTGGCCAACTGGAGACCTGTTGGTCCACCGGTTGTAGTTGCTGCTCCGCTTGAACAACCACCGAGAGTTACTTGTAACTCAGGGGGTGTAACCTCCTCAATTGTTGCTGGGATAGCAGAAGTAGTAGCATCAGACCCAGTCACTTGTGGAAGTATGCTCTCAGTGATAGGTGTTAGAGAGGAACTGGTTTGTGTCTGAGCTATATCAGCTGCATGCAACAAAGGTAGCATGGTTTGTGGTAATATGATTGGTGAGGGGATGGGAGTTGAAAGAGACATGTCCTTGGGATCAGGACTGAGGAAGATGGATCCAAGTGGATTCAGAGCTTCATAGTGTGGTGTCCCTGTGCTTACAACCTGATCCTTTTGTGAGGATGCAGGAGGAGTTTTAGGCATGGGTTGAGATCTTTCTTCCAACTGCTGTGAGGAAGTAGCAGCAGTGGTTTGTGGTGACTTTTGTGTTGTCACAGGCATTTCCTCTGGGATCTCATCTTCCAGAGTTGCCTTTGTTTTGGGTTTGGTGGGTTTTCTGGATATTTTCTTTTTGGTCTTTTTAGTGGTGGCAGGTGTGGGTTTCAAAGCAGTGGGAGTGCTGCTATGATCACCTGGAGCAGTGGGCTCAGCAGCTGATACCTGAGGAGCAGTTGTAACCGCTAAAGTCTGCTCAGGTACCCCTGCTTTTGTTTTTATTGGTGCCATCATCCTTGAAAATGTTTCTTTTGTTATGCTTTTTATTTGACAATGAACACCTTGTTTGAGCAAATTTACATCTTTCTTTTCAAATTTTTGTTCAAAATAATAACTCAAAAATCTTGGAAAAAGTAAAAATGCTTTACTTTCAACGTTTTTCACCATGTCATTGAAAATCTCCTGGGAGTAGTTATAGTTTTTATTATTCAAAATAGCGTAACCCAGGCTTTGAATTTTCAGTGGTATTTCGTTGAAAGATGTTGTTTTATTTGAAGCACACATCAAGAGTGTGTGAAATAAAAACCTGGGTGCAGATGGAAAATAACCCTTTTGTAGGGTATCTACCTTTGGTTCTTCTGCATAACCCCTTTTCAGAAAATCAGCTTTTAACTCGTTTTTGTCAAAAGAGGTTTTACCGTTCTGATCGTCGAGTATGAAGACTTCTGATATCGATTTTGGTGTGACTTTGATCGCTTTTCCCTGTATCGAGGAGTTAATGGCTATGACTTTTCCGTCTTGTTTTTCAAACGACGCCTTTTTCCAAAACTCTCTCTGGGTTTGTGTTGGTGCACTTGTGTCTGTACTTTGTCTGTATTTTGTCATGTTACAAAACGATGTCTTGTGTTAGTCTGAGTTACGTCTTAGGTTTGTTAATATGTGCGTTCGATGTAAGTTTGTCCAAGTCAACCATCCTCCTGTTTGGCTTGGCCAAACAGTTAACACATTGGTTGTAAGCTGTTTGTGTCGAAGGATAGGTCATCGAAGGATAGTTTATATCCTTCGATGATGAGCTCGAAAGATAACCTTCGATGGATGTTGTTGGACTTCGAAGGATATCATCCTTCGAGGTATATGCGATCTTTCGATGGGTTTCTGGTCGATAGATGATCCTTCGATCAGTCTATCTGATCCTTCGACCATACGAGCTGAAATGGGTTTAAATACCCGTGTGTTGTGTTCACTTCAGAAGAGAGACACAGAGAGAGCACACACACTTCAGAGAGAGTTTGCAAAACACATTTGTAAACATTGAGCTTGTAACCGAACCTTTCATACGTATTAATACATGTGGTGTTAATCGGTGAAGATTGTGTGTTGTGTTTGTGCTTGTTCTATCTCGGTTTGCATGCTAGCTTGGATTCTGCACTTGCTAGTGTGTTAGACATAACAAGGAATAGGTTAAACCTCAACCTCCGAGGGACCTACAAGTGGTATCAGAGCCGTGGCTCTTTTCCTTGTTAAAAACCGAGTTTATACAAGACTTTGGAGTGTTTTGGACAAAAACTCTCATGGTTTAGCACCCGTTTTTACTGTTTTTCTCGCTCTTTCAGACGTTAAAACGTGTTCTAAACTATCCGGGTGTGTTAAAGGGCGGTTTGGGTAACTTAAAAACTTGTTTTTAAGAAAGTTGGTATTTTCCGGCCAAATTCCGGCTTACTCCGGTGACCGGTTTCTGGTTTAGAACCTTGTTTTTCGTGATAATATTTTTTGTTCAAATCTGTTTTGGTGAAAGGTATGGTCTGAACCATACTTTCTGCCGAAAGTTTCTACCAACTTGTCACCTTTCTCACCAACCTGTCACCTTTTGTCAACTGTGTCAGTGCAGATCGAAGGATATCCTTCGAAGTCGAAAGATCATCTTTCGATCAAAGGAGGTCCGATAGATAATCATCCTTCGGACATCCTTCGAAGTTTGTGACTTATCCTTCGATCCAAGGAATCTTTACGAAACATATATCTTTCGGTCTACAGGTCTTGTTCGAAAGACAAGGATCCTTCGATTGGAGAGTCTTTCGAAATCTTTGTTCGAAACTCAACAGTGATCTTTCGAACACCGTTGATCCTTCGAACAAGTTCTGTTCCTTTGATACTTGTCTGTTTAAGTTTAACAAGTTTGTGTGTTTCAGGTCTTTCGATCAAGGATCTTTCGGCTGGTTGTTATCATTCGAGATATTAACATAGTTTGTGAAAATTAAATTTTAAAAGGGGAAAACTTGTTTTTCAAATTTTAAATCAATTTTCACTTAATATATTAATTTTATAAAATGGGAACAAACAGTCAGTGGGATCCAACCGCGTGGACTCAAACAACTTCGACTCCACAATCATCAGCTACGCGCGGTCAGTGGGATCCAACCGTGTGGACTCAAACAACTTTGACTCCACAATCATCAGCTACGCAATCTGCGTCAGATTTCAACAAAACTGCATGGATGCAAGCTATTGCCCCACCTCAAGCTGCAATGATAACTGCAAATCAATGGGCTTTGGTTACAAATCAAAGCAGCAGCATTCAAGCTATGATGCAGAACGACAGTGAAACTGGTACAAGCACAAAACCGCCAAAGCTAAATCACATCAATGATTGGGGATGGTGGAAAGAAAGGCTGAGAACTTATGTTCAGGGGCAAGGTCAAGATCTATGGATGTGCTTCTTCACCGCATTTGAAAATGATTTGGAAGTTGCAGGATCTAATCCAGAAACTTACAGCACTATGTCTGATGATGATAAGAAGAAATTTGAGTTAGAAAAGAAAGCATTCATGATTCTTACACAAGCTCTTCACAGAGACATTTACCACCAGTTTGTTTACTGCACGACTACTAAAAGCTTGTGGGATATGCTCACGTTACGATGCGAAGGAAATGCTCAATCTAGAAAGATCAAGCAAGAATTACTGAAGAAAGAATTTGAAGGATTCACGTGTTTGGAGAATGAGACTTTGGCAGACTTATCTACAAGGTTCCATCACTTGTTGAGCGAGATGTTTGCTTTTAGAGTCACTGCCACTCCACAAGAAATGGTGAAGAGATTCGCTGATGGCTTACCAGCAAGATGGAGCGGTTATCTTGAAATTCTCAAAGAAAATGGTGTTCTAGACACAATCACCGTTTTTGAGTTAATTCAAAAATTGGAAAACAAGGACGTAGAAGAAAAGCTTAAGGCAAAAAGGACACTAACCCCTCAAAATCCAGAGATGTACTTTGGGATTGCAGGAGGTATCAGTGGAGAAAAACCAGCCTCTCAACATGCGAAGCTCCAAACAGCCTTCATCTCAAACACCAGACCTTCCACAACAGATCAGTTTGATCCTTCAGCATACACGATGTATTCAAGACCAGTCTCTTCTTCTCTACAACAGAATGTGCAACCGACAACTCAGCAGCAACAACCGCAACAGCAAGGGTTTTATGGAAGCTCTTCAAACTTTCAAGCCACTTCCAATCCGAACACAGTCAGATTAGACACTTCCAACTTTTCCAAAGTCAGTGTTGAAATAGCCAAGGAGCATATGGAGATGTTGAACACCTTGGTTAGTGCTTATTGTGGATTGGTGGCAGGTCAGATTGGGAATATCAATCTAACCAATGAAGATTATCAGCAAGTGGACAGAGAAGAGTTTGAAATGATGGATATCAAATGGGCTCTTGCTAGTGCAATTCGAAGAGCAAAGGAGTTTATGGAAAGGACCGGGAGAACCGACTTGAATAGCAACAACAACACCAAGTACGGTTTTGATAAGAATGCTGTCACTTGCTTCAATTGTGGTGAAAAGGGTCACTTCAAACGGGAGTGTCAGAAGCCACCTAAGCAAGGAAATCAGAATCCCTTCAGAAACAATTCTGACAGATCAATAGTTCACGTTGGAGGAAATGCATCTGGATCCACAAACACTAATCCCCACAGAGGATTGGTTGTTCAAGCTGATGAAATCTGCAATTGGAACCTTCAGCTTGGAGAAGGAAGAAATGGTGGAACAGCATGTTATGCTAAAGTGATTGAGAAAGTAGTAGAACCCGTGTCTGCTGGTGAATCTTCAGAAGATGAAGATAGTTCGGGTTTTAGTGGGAGCATGAATGGGGAATCACTTGATGCTGGTAATTTATCAAGTGATGATTTAGATTTGGAAGTTGATGAGCTTTTGGCTGAAGCTGAAGCATTATGCAAGAGGAGATCTATTCTTTGCCAGAAATCTGCTGGAACTTCCGAGAAGCTTGCTCAGTTCTTCTCTGAAGATGGATCTTTTTCTTTCCATTCAGCCTTTATGGCTAATGTCGACAGTTCATCAAGTCAGGTATGTGTCGATGAACCCACTGTAGTTAGTTGTGAAAATTGTGATAGTTTAAATGTTAAATATGCTGAAAAGGAAAGTCAGTTTGAAATCACACACAAACACAATCAAGAATTGATTGTAGATCTTGCTAAAGCAACTGAAGCTAACTTGTTTTTAACCAGAAATGAAAAGGAATTTAAAACAAAAATTGCGTCATTAAGACATGATGTTTCAGAATTACAAAAGGCTGTTTTGCGAAAACAACATGCTAACAATAATCTTATTGACACAATTGAAAAGCAAATGGTAGAGTTGGCAACAGCTCGATGTGAATGTGAGACAATTAAGCAGAAACTGGAAAGCTATTCCAATTCCCGCTATGTATTGGATCACATCATTGATGTTCAAAAGAAAAAGGGGGATGCAAGATGTATTGGATTCAAATCATGTCCTCCCCCAATGAATCACAATTACTCCAAATTGCCTGATGACGAGGATATGCCCCGTTTTGAACCTACTGTGCCACTCGATCTAGATGATTTTGCAGCAGGCCTCGGGTTCACAACTAGTACATCATCCTCGGGTCAATCAGAATCTGAATCTGAATCTGAATCTGAGAATGTGACAGATTCATCATGTGTTAAGGAACAGAGTCCTCCCATTGTTGAGGATGCTGATTCTTCGGATGATGAATCTGAAGAAATTGTGAAACAACAGTCTAACTCGGTTACAACAGATATTCCAATCGAGAATCACATCCTGTGTGATCCACCAGTGAAACCGAGTGAGACTGAAATGTCAAAATCAATGGAGTTCCTTGTATCTAGCAGTGAAGAGAATAACTTGTTGTACACGCTCAAAGGAGATAGCAAAATCTACTCTAACAAAGATTTTCCAATTAAAAATGTAAATCAAGATTTAATTGAGCAAATTTTTGAAGGATGCACTGATAAGTTTTTGGGGAACAAAAGTGGCAAAGTTACCGTCACTCAATGTGATCCAATTCCGTGTGAACAAGTTAGAAAACAATACGGAAACCAAAAACTACCAATTGAGCGAAAACAACAAGTCAACTCCGGAAAGGGTAAGGTACAGGGAAAGAAGGCTCAGAACAAGAATGCTCAAGCACCTAAAGTTCAGCAGCCTAAGACTGAACAACCAAAGGTTCAACAACAAAAGGTGAAAAACAAAAAAGCTCCTGTTAAGAAACAAGAACCGAAGATGAACTTTGTTGGATCCACGGGTTCAGACAAACTTGAAACATTTCAGGATAAATCTAACATTGATTTTATAAAACAAGTTAGAATTTTAAAACGAAATGATCAGAATAATTACACCCAACACACCAACGGATGTGATTTAGGTCCAAGCACATCTAGATCACAAAGTTCATGGTCTGGTTCTCCGTCTGGTCATCAACGTGTTTCTCCGAAGTTTGTGGAGCGGAGAACATGTTTTGAATGTGGGACAGTTGGGCATATTGTAAGATATTGCCCACACGTGCAAAAGCTGAAGTCAAAAACGAGTGCTCCCCAAGAAATCGATTACCGAAAACGATCAGTTTCCCCGAAACAAGACCCACGTGTCTTGAAAGAAAGGGAAAAGAAGTTAAAGCAAAAGAATCAAAAGGTAATTGAAAAGGCCTTAAAATCAGAGGTCAAAGAAGAAAAACCTGTACAAGCAAAATCTGAAACTGTAAAACCAGTAAATGCTAAAACAATAAATTCAAATACTGGTAAAGGACAAACAGTTTGGAAGCAAAAGCAGGTAATTCAATCAGGGGAAGCACCACAGATTCTTTTTCCTAATCATCAAGTGATTGAGATCACTTTCCTTGATGATCAAGGACGACCCAAGTCCACAAAGGCTTGGGTCCCCCTCTCAATCTGATAAGTTAAGTGAGTGTGTAGGATATTCCAGGAGGAACTTTCGATAGTCGTAAGATTGTTGATAGTGGAGCGTTCTTGCACAAGATAGGCGACAGAAGAAATTTTTGCCTTTGATGGAGAGAAAAAGAAAGGGGAAACAGAGTTGTCTGTCGAAAGAAATTGATAACTTCGACAAAATGAAAATCATTCCAAAAGTGTGTTTGTTAAAGGCTTTAATCGGGTCCCCGGGATAGATTCATGTAAAATGTACGCACCTGCAGCACGTCTGAAGTTCACAATCGACAATATGAACGTGCAGCGTACATTTCTTTGCGGTGTGATTGAAGAAAATGTGTTTGTTGAACAAACCAACCGGGTGTGCGGATGCCTTGGCATGGATTGAACAACCGCACACTACTTCTCAAAGAGAAAGACAAAGACCTTCGCTGGTGCAATGTGGAAGACCAGCCGGACCCGGAGGTTTATGATCTTGTTGCTGTGACGGGATTTCAGTAGCTACAAAATCGACCTTGAAATCCACACCGGGTGGATATCCAGTTTGGGAGAGCACTCAGATTCCTGTCAATGCACGAAGCAGTTGAAGGATACGGTTTTAAAATTCTAATCTCTCTTTTACTTGTCGATATTTTAGCCGCTTTTTGAATTATTATCTCGTACAGCACTCTTTGGCCAGACAATGTTGTCATAGTCCGCACCGCTTACCGACACGCCAACTGATTCTTCCAAAATTCGGTACATCATTTCTGATTCAAAATTAATTTTGGTAAACGGCATTGAGGTAAAACATGAGTTAACCAACATCGGAAAATCATTTTTTGTAAATACCTTTGTGTTTTTAAATTCTATCTTAGTTTATTGATTCTAGGGGGAGTAAATCCAACTTTGAAAAATCCAAAAACATTGAAAAATTTTCAAAACACAAAAACAATAGAAAAGCAAAAATGAGTTTCCTGGCGAGCAAAAGAGAAAATGATAGTACATCAGTGGTCTGTCCAAACCTCTTTAAACCTTAAATGAAAAACGATAAGCAGCTCTATATAAGATGTATCGGTAGGCTCACAATCATTTTAAAGTGTGCAGGGTGATATAAACTTAAATCGACTGAAGACCAGGTGGGAACCATTCATTGGCATATGGTCTTAGTACCGAAATTTCGTTTGAGAGATTGCCGAGGTTCTGAGATATTCGGTCTTTATGCTGCTTATCATCTGGGTATCATGGTTGTATCTTTTTCCGAAAAATAACGGGGACGCAAGTCTAGATCTTCCATGATACTATACATACGTGTACATACTGCATTCGACCTCAATAAGTGATCAACAATCACATGTCCAAACAAATAAGTGATAATATATCACATTTCTTCGGGAGTCAAGTTCGTCTCTCTGCTGTACGAAAGTACTGACCTGTTCACGGACTTGCTCTTGTGCCCTCATGCATCGAAAATCAAGTTCCTCATCAATAAGTGATTATATCACATAGGGCTTGTTTTCAAATCAAAATAAGTGAGAATCTCACATCATATACGGTCAAACAGATGATAATCGGTATACTCACCGGTAAGATGAACCCTCGTGCATACCTTGATACGGGAATGTGTCGTGATGTGGATGAACACCGGTCTGTAAGTATAAATCATACATTAACGTATCCCCTCGCCATGATTACATCTGATAAGTTGAGCTTATGTGGACAACAATACCGATAATTGTTATAGGATACTTATCTTAATGTTAACTAATAGAACAACAAGAGTGTTTTGACGTGACCGTACACTGATATGATTCTCTTACCCTCGAAACTCGCAAAAAGAATGTCTGTAAATATTTGTTTACTGCTTTCGTTTCTGTATCTTTGTATATATTTATTTATTGCTTTCCGTCTTTACTTTTGAAAAATGAAAAATTTCAAAAAGATTTTAGGTGTGTTTTAACATAAACTTTTTAAAATCCAAAAAGATTTTGCTTCTAGTTTATTTTTGATTGACTGATGTTGGAACTCGAGTCTATCCTATCCAAAATCCTGATTATAAGCCGAAAAACAATTGCACCTTCATAAATGGTCGAAGTTAACATATTTTGAAAGTTAAAGGATTAAAATTGTACTTTTTCTAAACTTTCAAACTGTTGTCGGTTGGTGTTTGATTGAGATTTGATCTCATATGTGTCTTTTGTTTAAGTGTTAACTATATTCCAAGCGGTTGTTCTCATTATGCGTTTAGCTTTCTTGCATATGCAGATGCTAAAGGTGAGGAGAACATGTTCGATGACAAGCTTTGGAATGAAGACACGAAGTGGAGGCACTCAAAGGATAAAATGATCGAGTTGCCGCTGACCTCTCATCCACACCACAAGGATCCGAAGAATTGAAGTTCAAAAGATTCACAAGCATGACTCAATAGAGAGTTCATTCTAAGGGGGAGTTTGTTAACACACTTCCTAAATTAAATGGGGAGTTTGTTGATACACTTTCTACTTACGACGTGTGAAGACTTTAAAGATCCTCCGACATTGAAGACTTGAAAGGACGTCAAGACTTGAAGACACGAAAATCGAGACAAAGCTACAGCCAAGGGGGAGTTTGTTGGTGCACTTGTGTCTGTACTTTGTCTGTATTTTGTCATGTTACAAAACGATGTCTTGTGTTAGTCTGAGTTACGTCTTAGGTTTGTTAATATGTGCGTTCGATGTAAGTTTGTCCAAGTCAACCATCCTCCTGTTTGGCTTGGCCAAACAGTTAACACATTGGTTGTAAGCTGTTTGTGTCGAAGGATAGGTCATCGAAGGATAGTTTATATCCTTCGATGATGAGCTCGAAAGATAACCTTCGATGGATGTTGTTGGACTTCGAAGGATATCATCCTTCGAGGTATATGCGATCCTTCGATGGGTTTCTGGTCGATAGATGATCCTTCGATCAGTCTATCTGATCCTTCGACCATACGAGCTGAAATGGGTTTAAATACCCGTGTGTTGTGTTCACTTCAGAAGAGAGACACAGAGAGAGCACACACACTTCAGAGAGAGTTTGCAAAACACATTTGTAAACATTGAGCTTGTAACCGAACCTTTCATACGTATTAATACATGTGGTGTTAATCGGTGAAGATTGTGTGTTGTGTTTGTGCTTGTTCTATCTCGGTTTGCATGCTAGCTTGGATTCCGCACTTGCTATTGTGTTAGACATAACAAGGAATAGGTTAAACCTCAACCTCCGAGGGACCTACAGTTTGCAGATAGATAGGAGCATTTGCTGTCAACAAAGTTTTGTACTTTGATGCAGATAATGCATCAATGATGGTGTCAAAAGTGTGATTATCAGTAGGTTTTGTGAATAAACCCAGATAGTTATGAGATTGTTTGAATGGTATTTCGATGGGTTCTTCGGTCGTTTGAGCGACCTCAGTTGAAGGTGGTGGTGATGTAGGTTTTGATTTTGATTTTCCTTTTGACTTCGTCATTTTGATGAAGAAGAATCGGAGAATGATTTTGAGAAGAAGGGTTGAAAACTGTTATGAGAAGAGAATTTTTGGAATTCAATTCGACAGTGTAAAACCCTGTTTGGGGTTTAGGGCAGGGTTTTATTTAAAAATAATCGCTGATGTGGTAGCGGTTATTACGATCTAAGGGCTAAAAACTGACCACGTGTCAAACACTGATGGAGTGGATGAAGTATGGAGAACAGTTGTTTTAAGAGCCACTGACGTATCAACCATCAGTGATTACAACGGTAAAAATCTTGGACAGTGGATGATTTTTACTATCAGTAGATAGCATATCAGTGGATAAGACACTGATTTTGAGCATCAGTGCTTACAAGAAAATGAGGGATCAGTGGTTAACTTTCAGCAGTGGACAGTGTTTAGAGGTCAGACGTTGGAATAAAACAGTGGTTAGGGTAAATGGTGCAAAACTGAAGAACAGGTGTTTCAGCAACAGTTTTGAGAATTTTCATTCAAGGTTTTGCCGCATGTCCATTTTGAAAGACAGTGGTTTAGTACCCCAGATGATGAAAACTTTTTACTAAGGCAACTCATTTTCGTTTAATATTCGATTAACACATGAGTAACTTAGTAATTTAAGCACAGTTTGCAATCAACCTTTGATAAAAATATAGGAGCAATCCTGAGTATAACAAGATCATGACATATGTACCATTTCCTTTTGACCTATTTATGAGGACACAAATACCATCAAAAATAAGGTATTACATCCTGACAGGAGCTGAAACTATTGCCAACAAAAAACAAGCAAAAGTTTCAAATATATTATTCCAAAAAAAAAATGAATAATATATCCTGATTATTCGAGAAAATCCTTTGAACACAAAAAAAATGGTTAAAGGATTTTCTAAAAATAGTATCAAAGAGATCTGGTATAATTTCAATAGAGAAAATAATCACATCACTCACAGGTTTTTGAAGAATGGTCAGTAGTTTGTCAACAGTAGTAGAAAACTTTTGGAATACATTTTGACCACTGTTTGGTACCATTTTCGTTGTCAGTTGATTGCAAACCTGAGGACACATGGATATGTTTTTAAACATTTGTCTAGTCCTCTTTGGAGTTCATTCCTGGGAAACAAAACCTTTCCTGGATAGATGAATGCACATAGTTGCTTAATTAACCATTATTACCCCACTCTTTGACTCTTTAGTGTTTTATGTTTGTACTCTTTTCTTCTACTTCAGAAGTTTTGAGATAAACACACTTCGGAGTTTTTGTGAATTTTCTTAATATATTTTAACATAGTTGATTTTGTCCTTTTGAGGAACTCAACCTGTTTCCAATACATAAGATTTAAATGGCTAAAGTTTTAATTCCCCTCTTTTTAGATTACCAAAAACACTAATGTTTCATGAACATAGGTTTTTGTTAATCTGAGGTTCATACTTTAGCATTTTAATAAAGGACATCACAATTTTCATAACAACATTTGAGATCAATTTAGAAAATAAGAAATAATCTCATAATTTGACATATATACTTTCAGATCTGGAAACCATGAGTGTTTTATGTATGAAATCACTTGATGTATGAAATTTGTGTGTCATATGACATCTTGGTTGATTTACAGAGTTTTTGAATAACCATTTTGAACATGATTTACACAGTACTCTGTTTTTCAACTAAATACAACCAACCTTAGTATCAATGAATTTTGAGCCGAACTGTTATGCCAAATTGATTGTTAGATCGAATTTGACTGTCCAAGCTCTGATACCAATTTTTAGGATCGGAGGCTCTCATGATAGTGTTTGTTTGTTTAAAATGAATGATCAACGAATATGAAAACATGTTAAGTGCAGCGGAAATGAAAACAAACTTTGTAAACACAATCAAAGGAGAAAGTAGTTTGATAAACAATTGCTTCTCATAGAGTCGAATGATTTACAAATCAAAGCAAAAGATTACAGATAAGCTTACAAACTATACTCCCCCTCGGCCTGATGCCCCAAGGTTGGTTGCACACAAGATGAAAGGATTAGACATGAGGAGAAGATCCCACTCAGTCAATCAAATGTAACAGTACAGGGTACTGTTACATTTATAGGCAAACCAAACCACTGAGGTATCTCAGCTGACGTCACCATGAAAGCGACGTCTAACAGCCTAACAACCTGTATCTACTGTCCTTACACAAACACTGATGTCTAACAACTGATTGTAAATAAAATACAAAACATGAGGAAACAACTGCTTCTTGTTCCACTGTTGTAGCCTAAGCACTGATGCTCAACAACAACATCAGTGCTTTCTTCAAAGGTGATCAGTCCTTGAATGAGCAGTGTTTGTGTCTTCAGCAGCACTTAAGAGACAGCAGTAGATAGAGCACCAGAGTTTGTCTTTAGCAGTCTTTAGGATTACATCAGCAGTTGAAAAGGGTATCAGCAGTTGATTATGAGCAGCAGATAGAGACCATCAGACGTTATAAGCCACTTTCAAGGGGAGAGCAAAGTGTAAACTGCTGCTTATTGTGAATCCTCTGTTGTGACCTGGTTTTGGCTTTACATTATCTGTTCCTCTGGTAGGGTTCAATCCCAACAGTGACATTCGAGATATTGTTTATGATTGTGAACAGATTGGTGCTGATATACGCATGAGGTGTAGAATTCAGGATACTCACCGGAGTGAAGAATTCGAGAAGATCACGGGATACTTCAACACCTCCCAGTAACCATATACGTTCTAAAGCTTTCTCACGAGGATCTACACATTTGATGACATTAAGGCCAATCATCTGTCATACTTGAATTCTCCCGAATTAGATTCAAACTTACTAGATCGCTGAAGACCTGATCCTCATATGTACAAAAGATACCGAGTTAGGAATCATCCTTCTACATCTTCTGAAGCACTCAACAAAACATGAGTTGGAAATGGTCTTGAAGATAAGTCAAGTTCATCAGATCAGTGCTTGATGACTAACGATGCTTTAAAAGATTAAAGATCTAATGCATCAACGTAGGGGGGTATGTTAGTATAGATGAAGGTGAAGCATTCTAAAGATATCAAGTCAGCGAAGAAACGAGAAATTGATGTTATTGTTAAGGGGGAGTCTGTAAATGTAGTAAATATTAACAATAGATCAATTAGTATTGAGTGACATTAGAGGCAATATTGTAATATTCATGTAATGTCTAAGGGGCTATAAATAGGATTAGGATCTTAGCTTGTGAAAACTTTTGGAGAGATACACACATATTGTAATAGAATACAGGGTTTGCAAATATGAACACAAGCTTTTATTGATATTTAGATTTGATTGTTGACTCACCACATCGTGTTTGACAGATTCCGCACGTTAAATGCGTTAATTAAACAAATTATATGGTATACTATCCTACAATCAATCATTCTAATGGACCATTAATCATCCTAAACAACCCTCATTGACACAAATGTTGCATGAACAACCCTAGTTGACCATTTCTGGCCCTAACTGGCCCATCAATCATCCTAATAGAACATTGATCATCTTAAACACCCTTCACTAACAATAATGGAACATAAACAACCCTAGTTGACCACCAATGACCCTAATTAACCTGTTAATTATCCTAATGGACCATTAATCATCATATTTGTCCTTTATTAACAAAAATGTAGCATGAACAACCCTAGTTGACCACCAATCATCCTAATGGACCATTAATTGTCCTAAACAACCTTCGTTGACACTAATGTAGCATGAATAACCCTAGTTGACCATTATTAGCTTAATTGGTCCATCAATCATCCTAATAGACCACTGATGATCCTTAACGCCCTTCGTTAACAAAACGAGCATGAACAACCCTAGTTGAGCACCACTGTCCCTAATTGACATATCAGTGATCCTAATGGACCATTAATCATCCTAAATGACCTTCATTGAAAAAAATGTAGCATGATCATTGAACAACCTTAGTTGACCATCGTAGCTATATGTTTAAGAAACATGAATGTGATCGTCAATATATGTTTAAACCTTATTTTTTTAATCATTTAACGATAAGTCGATATGAACACATATACGTACACATACACAGACATACATAAATATATACATACGTAATATATATAAATAAATAAGTACATACTTGCATACACAATACAACAGTAAATAAAAAATAAACATTTGTAGTCATGGAAAGTAATTTTTTATCAAAAGAAAATTATTTATTTATTATTAATACTATATATGAAAACCTTTTTTATAGCTTTTTATTTAGTATCAGTAACCAAAAAAAATCAATCATACATATACAATTAGTATTTACTTATTTTTATTATTAATTTTTATTAAGAAAAAAATACACTATTGGTCCTTGTGGTTTCTCACAAATTTCAATGTTGGGTACTAATAGTTTTTTGTTGCAAAATCAGGTATTAACTTTCTAATTTGTCACAATGTTAAGTACTAAAGTCAAACCTTGTTAACTTGTTTTGTTAACTTGTTTAGTTAACTCTTAATAAAATAACTAAAATGCCAGTTAATAAATAGAGAGTCTATTTTTAATTAATTATATTTGACTAAAATAATTTAAAGTTTTATTTATATTTATATTTTTTATGTTTTTCTGTTTTATTTATAATTTTTTGGTAAAATTATATGGATTTGAACTTTATTATTTATAAATTTTGAGTTTATATATAATATTATTTAGATTAAGTTAAAAAGTTTATGTAGCATATTACTATATATAAACTCAAAGTTTATAAATAATAAACTTCAAATCGATTTAATTTTATAAAAAATATAAATAAACAGAAAAATAGAAAAATATAAATAGAAATAAAACTTTAAATTATGTTAGTCAAAGATAATTAATTAAAAAATGACTCTCTAGATATTAAGTGACATTTTAGTTATTTTAGTAAGACTTAACAAAAAAAAGTTAACAAGGTTTGGCCTTAGTACTCAACATTGTGACAAGATTTGGCCTTAATACTCAACATTGTAATAAATTAGAACATTAATACCTGATTTTGCAAAAAAAAAAAAAAAAAAAAAAAAAAAAAAAACAAACTATTAGTACCCGACATTGAAATTTGACAGAAACCACAAGGACCAATGGTGTAATTTTTTTCTTTTATTTATTAAGCAATATTAGTATTTAGTTAATACTTATTTTTTATTATTAGTTTCTATTTATAACCGTTATATCAAGAGATGCGGTTCTAGAACCAAATCTTTTGGCTTTTGATTTTTTTTACAAAACACCCATAAGATGCGGTTACATAAGAACCTTATCTTTTGGCTCATGCTTTTTTCAAAACATACATAAATCTTTTTCAAAAACCTATAAGATGCGGTTAGAGAGGGGGACCACATCTTTTGAAAACACAAGTAGCATCTTTTGCTCAATTAGGTAATCCACAAGTTTACCATTGTAAACCAAGTTGGAACATCACCATTTTGAGGTCCAAAGTTGGATTTATTTTATGTTTTTAAGCAAAACTTTCATACATATTCATTTACTTTAAACCTTGGGACATCTTCAAGTTGCCAACAAATCCCTATGTTGGATAGGTTTAGATTGAAGATTTGTTCAAGAAATGTTGTACTTTTAAGTTTACATTTCAAATAATCTAAGTCACTATGTATGTATGTATGTATGTATGTGTGTATGTGTGTATGTGTGTATGTGTGTATGTGTGTGTGTGTGATAGTCTAATATATGGTCATGTATCAAGTCATGGATTGTCATGCATGGGTAGGATGATTCCTTTAACCCTTTAGTTCACCAATGCACAAATCATCAAATGGATGATTTGGATAGTCATGAAAATAAGTACAAGCGTACGTACGTACATACATACATACATACCATCTATCTATCTATCTATCTAATTCGAAACCAAACCATAAAACCAACCAAAATAATTGTTGAATGTTGGTGATATATTTTATTTTATGGATGGATGGTCTAAGGTTTTAAACGACTTAGGACATGACGTTTTCTTCATGATATTCAACTATGTTGGTGAGCATACTTTCATGATCAACTACTACTCTCATGATCCAACTAAAGAATGAACATCATTTTTCAAGATATCTGATAATCCTTTACCAATTCCTACAGTACATATTATTTTTTATTTATTACAGTTGCATATATTACACTTTAATATTAATAAATAATAGTACTTTCTTATTTTATACAATTTTTACTACAGGTACTACCGATTTCTTTTCTTGCCAAACATTATCAAAATGGTTTACCGGATAAGATATTTCGGTTACGCTTATTGTATCCGTGTTTCATCATTGAGAAGTCCGTATGAGGAAAATTGGTTCAAATTACTATTTTGCTGATGGTTGGTTTAAATTTATAGAAGATCTTCGCTTAAATGCCGGTGATATTCTCTGTTTTCAAATGAAGGATGCCACATATTCGAATATTATAATCTTCAATAAATATGCACGTCAACTTTTGTTAAACAACTCACCTTTGATTCAGCCAAACCATGAACATATTAGCAATGTCGAAGGTTATCTACAAGTTAGTGACGACCTTAATTATCTTTTTTTTTTTTTTGCAATTATCCTATGTTTTCTTTCATTATTTACTTTTTAATATTTCTTCTATGTAATAGTATTTACAAAATTTTCATGTTGTTATCAAATGTAGATCCTTCCAAAATTAATTACTAATTTAGGTGGTTTAGATGAGTTTTATGAAATGAAGATCAAAGTTGTTGATCGAAATACTTGGCTTATGAAGCTCCGTAAAGAGTATATTGATAGTCAAACAAGGTTTGTCAATCCATTACTCATATTATTGTTTATTTTTAATTTAGTTTTTACTAAATTTTTCAATTTGTTAATTACTAATATATTTTCTTTCATATAAATTGTTTACAGTAGGTTTAGTGTTGTTGGATGGTATGATATGATTCAAGTCGAACATATTTCGTTAGGTGATGATTGTTTTTTCAATTGGTAAAAAAGGAATGTGTTGGTGCATTCATCTGTCGTCTTCGTCTTATGTTGAGTCTCGGGTTGTGTTGTGGATTTGAAACGAGTATGACATCATCCTATTCAATGATGATATCATCAAGATGACATCATCAAGGACATCATCTCACAAGAAGACAAAAGAACATGCATGTTTACGTGAAAATAGGATTGTTATATTTTGTAGTTTGACTTTAAAGGTGATTTCGCTCATATGGTCGAATAGTTAGGTGATTTCGCTCTTTTGTACAAGAGGTGATTTCGCTTATATGGCATGTGAGTGATTTCGCTCATTTGTCATGTCCTTAAGAGCGAAATCACAGCTTATATATATAGGGGTTCACATAAGCGAAATCAGTAGTAAGACCTTGTATACCGTACCGAACTGCTGCTGGTTTGTCACATTGATTAGATCTAGAGCAGTCCATATATTCCGAGTCGAAACTCTGTCCAGTTGTAGTTGTTTAGTAATAAACGTTGTTTAATTACATCTTCGCGCACGATTACGGTTCGATTTAATGGATTCCACACGCTAAATTGAATCCACCACAGATCTAGTGGTCGTTTACGATCCGATCCTGTACCTACAATTGGTATCAGAGCCAGTTATGAACTAAAATACCTGAATCAAATCATTTTTACTACATTTTTTGGATTTCTGGACATTGCCACGGACAAAATGGACTGAGTTTTTGATATACTGTGTAAAAGTGACATTTAACAAACCCTTGAGAGTATCAACTTAAAATTCGGCTTAAAATTGGTAAAAAATGGCTTAAAACCTGATTCCGCTCGTAATGACATTCGGTTGATTCCGCTCGTAATTCTGAGCGAAATCAGGTCTTTTACCTGAAACTTCTGATTCCGCTCCTAGTGTTAACATCTAATTCCGCTCCTGTGGAAAAGTGTGATTCCACTCCTGGTGTTAACTTCTGATTCCGCTCCCGTGGAAAAGTGTGATTCCACTCCTGGTGTTAACTTCTGATTCCGCTCCCGTGGAAAAGTGTGATTCCACTCCTGGTGTTAACTTCTGATTCCGCTCCTGTGGAAAAGTGTGATTCCACTCCTGGTGTTAACTTCTGATTCCGCTCCTGTGGAAAAGTGTGATCTGATTCCACTCCTGTGAAAAAATTTTGATTTCGCTCTTAAGTGTTAAAACGGGATTTCGCTCTTAAGTGATAAAACTTGATTTCAATCTTACTTAGAAATTCTGATTTCGCTCGAAATTATATTCAGCATTAAAAATCATGGTTTGAGGGTTAAGGTCCATTTCGTTCGTGATATTTCGTCTGAAGTCCAGTTTGTGTAGAACGTGTTTTCAACAAAGTCACCTGTTTACAAAAGTTAAAACATTTTTCAGTAATCAAAGTTCTAAAAATGGAAAACCAAGATTTTTACAACTTCTTCTCCGGCAGTGGTATGGTAGCAGGACAAAAATCAAGTAGTGTTATACAAAATGCCAACATGGAGAACGAATTGGGAACAATGCAAAAGCCTCCCAAACTGATGAACATATATGAATATGCGGGATGGTCAAGCAGATTTAAGAACTGGGTTCAGGCTAACCATTTTGAATGCTGGATGAAGATAGAGAGAAAGTATGTTCCACCAGTTGATGGTTTAAATAATAAGAAGAATATTATAAGCCTGACAGAATCAGAACAGAATGATTTCAAAGCCGAGAAAAAGATGATTAGTATTCTCCAGCAGGCTATCAAAGAAGATATTCTAGTATTGTTGCAATATGAAGATAATGCTCAATCTATGTGGTTTGCATTGAAGGCGAAGTTTGAAGGTAGTGATTCCATGATCAAGAATAAGAAGGCTTTGCTCAAGAAGGAGTTTGATATTTTTACCGGTATGAAGGGTGAAACTACAAGGCAACTAATTGAAAGATATTGTCATTTGGTTCTTGAGATGAATAGATTAAAAATTGAAAAGACCGATGAAGAATGGATTGACAAATTGGCTGATGCGTTACCTTATGACGATTGGGGCACATACCTGATGATGCTAAAGAACAATTCAGACTTTGCCAATTACAATCTTAGTTTGTTCATAGAAAAGATTGAAGCTCACGAGTTGGAATTGCTGAAAATCAAGAAAATGAACGCAGCGAGTGTGCAGCAGGATGTATCGTTGTATTACAAAGGCAACCATACAGTATCAAATAATCAAAGCCCAAAAATACAAACAGGGTTCATTGCTGATAACACTTCAAGTGTTTCTTCAAATACTCCACAATCTGGAAATTCTTCACCATTTGCGAACTTTGAACCAAATGTGAAAGCTTAGGAACAACCTTCATCTCAAAGTTCTACTGGTTCAAATCATCAGGCATACGTTTCTAGGGTGCAGTGTAATATTGCGGTGAATATTACGAATGGAAATGAAATTACTGAAACAGCCGCGAAACGACACATTGCGTTACTTGCTTCCGTTCTTGAGGCTTATGAAGGCTTAGTAGCAGGGATAATTGGTAATCCTGATATGACGAAGGAGGATTACGACCAAATTGATCCCGAAGAACTTGAACTGATTGACATCAAATGGGGCATGGCTAGTCTGGCGAGGAGGGCTCAACGTTTCATGGAAATTACAGGCAGGAACAGTTTATCAGGTCCAGATCAGAAATTAGGGTTCGATAAATCGAAAGTTACGTGCTTCAAGTGTAAAGAACGTGGTCATTTCAAGAGAGAATGCCCGAACCGTGAAGTGAACAATCATCAAAATCCGTTCACCAAAGACTACTACAAGCAAGCGATTTATCACTGACCAAATCAACAGCAAATTGTTCAAAGGCCACAAATTGAAAATAAACCGGAAAAAGCGATGATTGTGAATCAAGACGATGAGAAGGTAGCTGCAGGTTTCAGCTGGGATAAATACATTCCCGGTAGCGATGGACAGGCAATGATGGCTGAAGTTGTTGAAATTTCTGAGATGGTGTCTGAACCGGAAACAGTTACTGAAGATGTTTCTGTAGTTGTTGAAGAAGTTTCTGCTGAAAATGTGGACAATTTTGAAGAAATAGCTGCTGAAGTTCATTACTCCCAATCTGAGCAGGAGGTATTAACTAGTTCGTTGAGATCTATCATGCCTCCTAAAATTTTTGAATCTTTTGCAGGTTTCTTTGAAGAACCAAGTACCGGATTGTGTCCAAGATATGATGAGAAGAAAGAAGTTGTTGAAGAAATGATTGATGTGACAAAGGAAATGACCGAAGACACTTTGAAAGAAATTGCTGACAAGGCTCTCATGGCGAAACTGAGAGAGGTAGACACAGAACTTGTGAAACCCAAGTCTGTCGGTACAAAGTCAGTTCAAAAGGAGTCGGGAATTGAGGAAACCAAAACTAAGAAAGTGTCTGAGTCAGAGTCCAAAGATGTCGGTAAACAGGAAGTGAAAACTGCTCATGAAGCAGAGGTTGTTGAGAAATTGGATTCAATCTCTGAAACACCATGCCAAAAGTGTTTACAACCGTGCATGGAGTGTCTTGAAAAAGACACTAAGTTTCAGGAATTGAAAGAACATGCTGATATGTTAAAATTTGATCTAGGACAAGTCAAAGAAGCATATGATACTTTAGCCAGATCAGTTAAAATGATTAAAGAAGAAAGTGTTGAAAATGATAAAGCCACAAAACTAGCAAAAGCAAAACTTTTTGATAAACAAGTGGAAGTTAATTTTCATATTGACACAATTGCATTATTAAAAAAAGAATTGGAATTGACTAAAATTGAAAATGAGCGAATTGATAAGAAATTGATGAGCTATGTTGCATCGTCCTATGTTCTTGAACAAATTATTCCACAACAGCTCAATGCTGCACCAGTCTTTAAGAGCGTTCCACCCCTAATGTGGAATCATTATACACAGAAATATCCAGATGGGGTGGAAGCTGCTTTGAATCTCAAATTGAGATCAATCGAGGATGAATTGCCTGAGAGCATTGATGTTACATTCTCTGCATCCGACACAGACAACGAGTCACAGGTCATCAAGACTGTTGTCGATAAGGTGTTAGATGAAGAGAGTGATAACTTTGAGGTTGAAGTTATGAAATTTCATTCTGAGAAGTCTGTTACTGATTCTGAAGATGAGGATAATTTTTTAGATCATTTCTTACCGAAATCAGACAAGAGTAAGAATGATGATCCGATTATGGTGGTTTACACTATGATTGGAACGGACAAGCTTTATTCTGATTTCGAGTATCCTCTTAAGAATATTAAGATTGAAAATGTCGAAAAAGTTTTCAAATTGGTTGAAATGAACATTGATGAGGTTAATAACGAAGAATTCTTTTCGAAACCTAAAAAGTCATTTGTTACAACACGTGTCAACAACTCGGGGAAAAAGGAATGGGTAGGAAATGGTAACAAGAAAAATGGTAACAACTTTAAAAACAAAGGAATTGGTTTTGAGAAAAAAGATGGCTAATAAGGTTGTCAAGCAAAAAGATAAAATGAATGATGTTTTTGTTGTTGGACCAAGTGTGGATGATGAAAAAGAATACATTTTTAGTCAAAAAGCAGTTGACGATTTCAATGCTGCTAAGAAACTGAAAGTAGAGTCATTCAAGTCAACTTTTGTCGAGTATGACAAAAGAGTTTGTTATCGTTGCAATGAAATCGGGCACATGGCAAAACAATGCAAGAAAATTTTCGAAAAACCTGTCATTAAACCTGTTGTTCAAAAACCTCGACCTAAGTTACCAGTTGACAAAAAGGGTAAAAAACAAATGGTTTCACCAATCCGCATCTTGAAGAGGGGTGAATCGTTGGAGTCGGAAGATAAGCCGAAATCGACATTCTAGATTGGTGAATCTTCAAAGTCTCAAAAGACTTCAAAGATTTATCCAAAAACAAAAATTTTTGAAAATCAATCATGGGTTGCAAAGTCGAAACCATCGGTCGAGGAGAAAAGGATGGAAAACATTTTGAAGAATGAAACAAAGGTTTTTGAAACTCAATCTTGGGTGGTTAAACAAAAAAAATCAGTTGAGGTGGAAAAAATGGAGAATGAGTTAAAGTTTGATTCAAAAGTCTTTAATCCAAATGTTTTAAATATTTTTGGAAAAACGGTTGACAGAAAAGTCAAAGGGACAAAGGAATTTTATGCATCAAAAGTGGGTGCTAATGATAAACAAGAATTTGAATTTGAACTTGATAGATTTCTTGCAGAGTTTCCCCCGATCAAAAATGAAGTAAAACCAAAAGCTAAAACTGATGTTCCAAATGTCACATTTACTTTTCCAAAGATTGATGAAAAATGTGATGTAGAGTTTGGAAGTGTCTCAACAGTTAAAAAGCCATGGGTTTCATTGTTTGAATGAATTTGATATGATATTTGCAGGGGCTGCCCAAGTCTATTCTGTCAAAGTGGATTATGGATAGTGGCGCTTCACGGCATATGACTGGGATGCTTGCTTTGTTATATGATGTCAAATCTGTAAATGGAAGCTATGTTGGATTTGCCGGAAATCAAGGTGGAAGAATTGTTGGTCAAGGAACGCTGTCAAATGGCGTGATTTCATTCGACAAAGTGAACTACATAATAGAGTTAACAAACAATTTACTCAGTATCTCACAAATCTGTGATAAAGAGTTTAGTGTACATTTTACAAAAACTGAATGTGTGGTTTTGAAACCAGGGTTTAAAATCCCTGATGATATGGTGTTGTTGCGTGCTCCACGGGAGTATGATCTTTATTATCTTGATATGAACATCGCAACACCAACAACTCATCAGAAACAGTGTTTTGTGTCAAAGACTAAAGCGACAGAAAAAGATTCAATAATGTGGCATCGTAAAATGGGGCACATTCATGTTCGCAAAATGAACTTTTTGGTACATAATGATTTAGTTGATGGTGTAAATTTGAAGAATTTTCACTTAAATGATGATTGTGTAGCGTGTAAGAAAGGAAAGCAGACTCGGAAGTCACACCATTTGAAAATCATGAATTCGATCAGGTTACCTCTTGAGAGATTGCACATGGATCTCTTCGGGCCTGTCAACGTAAAGAGCATTAGCGGAGACTTATATTGCTTGGTGGTGACTGATGACTTTACGAGATTTTCTTGGGTAGTGTGCTTGGAACGAAAAGATCAAACTTTTGAGTCTTTGATGGTGCTTTTCAAGAAGATGGAAACGGTGTATAAACTGCCAATCCGGAGGATTCGGGGCGACAACGGAACGGAATTCAAGAACAACAAGATGTACAAGTTTTGCAACGAGAAGGGAATTCTTCATGAATTCAGTGCACCGTATACACCACAGCAAAACGGCGTAGCTGAACGAAAGAATCGAACCCTGATTGAGACAGCCCGTACAATGTTAGCCGATTCCAAGCTACCAATTTTTTTCTGTAGTGAAGCAGTATCTGCAGCCTGTTACACATTGAATAGAGTTCTAACTGTCAAGAAGTACAAAAAGACTTGCTTTGAGTTGCTGCACCGTTATAAGCCGAATCTTGAGTTTTTGGAGCCATTTGGGTCTCCGTGCACTTTTATTGATGAAAATGGTAAATTTGGTGCTAAAGCTAATGAAGGTTTCTTTGTAGGTTACGCTAGCCCACTCAAGAGGGTGTTTGTACC
The DNA here is from genome assembly GCA_030545235.1 of Helianthus tuberosus. NCBI lineage: Eukaryota > Viridiplantae > Streptophyta > Magnoliopsida > Asterales > Asteraceae > Helianthus > Helianthus tuberosus. Next base: position 142,542,551 of record CM060410.1, on the reverse strand, counting down.
ATGCCTGGGAAAGGTGATTCAAGTTCAACACGTGGATTGTCAGAAGCACACTCCATCATCACAACTTCCCGGACAAAGATTCCTGTTCGACTACGATAAGCTCTGGGAGTCGTTTCATCTGCCGGTCGAGCCGAGTGAGGAGGAACAAGCTCTTATATACCTGTATCAACAAACTGTGTCACAGGAACAAGTATTTAGACCGATAGAAGTTTCTCAACCCACCGTGGGTACACACGATGATGAAGCAGGACCGAGTGGAACAGCTCAGGAACAACCAGAGGAACCAGCTCCATCATTTGATGAATCTGACGACTCAGAAGCGGAACCCGCTCCGACTTTTGACGAGGATCCAACAGAAGCTGAGGATCAAACCGTTGATCTTGACATATCGAGCTTGGAATCGGAAGTAAATGTGCCTGAAAATGTTATGCCACGAACGTTGTCTTATCATCCCTCAGAACAGATTATCGGCGACCTACAAAGTGGTGTCAAAACCCGACATCAAATAGACCAAGCTCTTACATGTTTCTATTCATCTATTGCTGATATGCAGAAAGAAGTCTCATTAAAATGTTTTATTTCGCAGATAGAGCCCAGAACCTACAAAGAGGCATTGACTGAGGATAGCTGGGTAAATGCAATGCAGGAGGAGTTGCAACAGTTCGAAAAGCTAGGCGTCTAGAGACTTGTTGATTTGCCACAAAACCAGAAGTTAATCAAGACAAAATGCGTTTTTAAGTGCAAACGTGATGACAGAGGTGTCGTGGTGAGAAACAAAGCGCGACTTGTGGTTCAAGGTTTCAGTCAACAGGAAGGAATAGATTATGATGAAGTTTATGCACCGGTTTCCAGACTTGAGGCAATCCGGATTTTTCTAGCCTTTGCGTCATGGAAAGATTTCAAAGTATATCAACTTGACGTCAAATCAGCCTTCCTTTACGGAACTATCAGAGAAGAAGTGTATGTGGGGCAACCACCGGGGTTCACAGATCCACTACACAAAAACAAGGTGTATCTACTGGATAAAGCGCTGTACGGACTTCACCAGGCCCCGAGAGCCTGGTACGAGACGCTTTCGACATACTTGCTGGACAACGGGTTTACAAGAGGAATAGTAGACAGCACCTTGTTCACAAAGGAAGAGGCAGGCCACTTGTTGATCGCGCAGATTTATGTAGACGATATCATTTTTGGATCTACCAACGATGATCTTTGCAAAGAATTTGAGAGGGTAATGAAAAAGAAGTTCGAGATGAGTTCGATGGGGGAGATGAAGTTCTTCCTCAGGCTGCAGGTGGAACAAATGCCCGACGGAATCTTCATTCACCAATCAAAGTATGTGAAGGACGTGCTCGACAAGTTCGACATGACAGATTGCAGTCCTGCATCAACCCCCCTTGCACAGAATCATGGAATATGTCCAGACAAGAATGGTGTGAAGATAGACGAGACATTGTACCGATCTATCATTGGTTCTCTAATGTATCTCACGGCTTCCCGTCCAGATATCATGTACCCGACGTGTCTCTGTGCCAGATATCAGTCAAATCCAAAGCAGTCACACCTGACCATTGTGAAACGTATCTTACGGTATTTGAAAGGTTGCCCAAGCATCGGCTTGTGGTATCCTCGATCGGGTGACTTTACTTTATCTAGTTTTGCTGATTCTGATTTTGGGAGCTGCAAGCAAAACGCAAAGTCCACCACTGCTGGGTGTCAGTTCTTCGGAACTCGACTCATCACTTGGCAGTGTAAGAAACAAACCGCAGTAGCGCTCTCTACTTGCGAAGCTGAATACGTTTCAGCCTCCAGCTGTTGCTCGCAGATCCTTTGGATCCAACAGCAGATGCGCAACTACGGTTTGCAGTTCTTAGATACTCCGATATATGTGGACAATGAAGCAGCCATTAACATAACTAAAAATCCGGTTCACCATTCGAAAACAAAACACATTGACATCCGTCACCACTTTATCCGTGATTGTCACGAGAAAAAGTTAATTCGGATTGAACACGTGCACACCGATGATCAGAAAGCGGATTTCTATACTAAACCATTTGACAAAAAGAGATTTTATTATCTTTTGAAATTGAACGGGATGAAAAATCTGCAATCTGGGAGGGTTATTGAATGTGAAGCCGAATTGGGCGGCGATCTGACGTGAACCTTTGTCGAGTTGTCAATTGTGTTTGTACAGTTTATTTTCTGCTCTTCGATAAAAAAAAAACACAAAAATATGTTTTAGTTTTAGGGGGAGAAATTTGCAGAAAAATACAAAAACATGATAAAATTAGAAAAACCAAAAACATTTGAAAAAGTAAAAATGAGTTTGTGTATAAAAGGGAAATGATAGTACATCAGCTAGATAGGTGCAGTACGCTAAAGAAATGTAAAGTATAATTGTATTAGACAGTCATGTAGATGATATGCCGATAGGTTTTTACACATTCAGTAAATTTGTTCGGGATATAAACATAAAAATTACTTGCTTTTATGTGGGGAACATCTCTCGGATATATGGATAACCCCCGAAATCTCGTTTGAAATGTCTCGTATTCTGATATACTAGGTTTGTTTACTCAATGATGTCTGGGGTATTATTCCGGGACTTCCGCTGAACGGTGGTTCTGACCTAGTCCTCGAATAATACTTTTCGCAAATGCTTGAAATATAGCATCACCCTCAGCATATATGATAAGACAATAAAATTGCTTAGCAATGTTGTTGTAAAAAAGATCCTCTAAAGGGGACACACCAAAAGTCGAGTCATGATCTCTCTGTTGAACGGTAGTTCTGACCTGAGCTCTCATGATTCTTCATAATTTATTAACTCCTTACAGATATCATTTGTGTTAAAACTCACCTGTAAAACTGAATATTGGGATCTGGATACGGGAGTATATTCTGAGGTGGGACACATATCAAAGTTTAAGTCTTAAAACATTAAATCCGTATCCTGAACAGATTGAGTAATGTGTGAAAATTTAAAGTGGATCAGTATATCGGCAATCAATGCAAATTGTTTAATATTGGTAATGTAATTCAGCTTAACGGCACTTGTATCTTGTCAGCAGCTGATATGATCCCTTAACACGCTCACAAAAAGATTGTGTGTACAGTTTCAGTTTATTCAGTTAAAAACCAAAAAGATTTTAGTGTGTTTTAGCATAATTTTTGAAAAATTCAAAAAGATTTTCGACAACTGATGTTGAAAAGCTAATATTCAAAATCTCAAAGGCTAAACAAGATGAACAATTGGTTTGGTTAAGATGATGAGAAGTTGGAAGATAATCCTCAAATGTTTAGATGATTCATTAATTTGAATCACAATATTGTGTGTTATATGTTTGAGAATTTTGAGTGAATTCTTTTAGAGTCAAAATTATTTTGTCTTACGAGTGGTTGAGATGTGTAGGTTTCTGATTCTGTTGCTACGGAAAGCCAGGCGTCGATCCTAAAAGCACGGAAGCTTGATGAAAGGGGGAACCTGAAGAGACTACCGAAAGGGGGAGCTGAAACTGAAGACAGATCCACCGGGATTCTGTTCGAGCAAGGGGGAGTCTGTTGATGCTGATTGAAAGAGTGAAGCATAAAGACTGATTAAGACTGAAGATGCAAAGACTCGACACTTAAGACTCGTCAACATCTGAGGGGGAGTCTGTTGGTGCATTCATCTGTCGTCTTCGTCTTATGTTGAGTCTCGGGTTGTGTTGTGGATTTGAAACGAGTACGACATCATCCTATTCAATGATGATATCATCAAGATGACATCATCAAGGACATCATCTCACAAGAAGACAAAAGAACATGCATGTTTACGTGAAAATATGATTGTTATATTTTGTAGTTTGACTTTAAAGGTGATTTCGCTCATATGGTCGAATAGTTAGGTGATTTCGCTCTTTTGTACAAGAGGTGATTTCGCTTATATGGCATGTGAGTGATTTCGCTCATTTGTCATGTCCTTAAGAGCGAAATCACAGCTTATATATATAGGGGTTCACATAAGCGAAATCAGTAGTAAGACCTTGTATACCGTACCGAACTGCTGCTGGTTTGTCACATTGATTAGATCTAGAGCAGTCCATATATTCCGAGTCGAAACTCTGTCCAGTTGTAGTTGTTTAGTAATAAACGTTGTTTAATTACATCTTCGCGCACGATTACGGTTCGATTTAATGGATTCCTCACGCTAAATCGAATCCACCGCAGATCTAGTGGTCGTTTACGATCCGATCCTGTACTCACAGAATGCAAGGTTATTGTTACGAAACTCCAGAAAGCCGAAGTATTAGAGTAATAGGCTTTCTATTGATATTTCAAACTATAAAAACGTAATTTCACAGCATTGACTTATCTTTTCGTTTTATTTATATCGTTAGTATATTGGTTGGTTATATTTACTTTATAGGGGTAACTTCGTAAAATAGTAACCAAGTTTCCTATTTGTTCCATAAAAGTCACTCAATCTTTTTTTGTCTCTATGAAATCACTCAAGTTTAATTTGGTGTTCTAATATTGTGTAATTAGTAGGTTACCAGGTTAAGTTTTTTATTTTAAATTTTAATAATTACGTGAATCATGTGTTTACCTTTTTACCCTTTCAATTGTAGAAGAAAAAACAAAAATAAATAAAGAAAAACAAAACAGAAACAAAAAGTCAAATAAAGCTCAATTTTTTCTAATCGTCGACTTCGAATACCGGCAACAAGATTTCGCCGGTAACTAGGAAGCAGGAACTAGGCGAGGATGTACCTTTCTTCTTCAAAAGAACGTGTAGTCCATCTCCTCTACGTTCTACCTCCTTCTGTAATTAGTTTGTTGACGAATGAACCAGTTCGTCGGAGAATTGGGTTGTGGCGATACGGTGCTCAGTTGAAGTCCAAAAGCATTTTGAAGCTTTGTAAGAGACAGAGAAAACTAAATGTGCTCTTTAAGAGGCGTTTCAAAGGTTATTATGAATTAGATCGGAAAATTTGAATACTCACCGGAATCTATGGACTATGAAATCGATTTGGGCAGAAGCAAGATCTTGTTGTCGGGAATCGTTATTGGAGAATCGCGAAAGTTTGCCGGATTTGTACCTATGCCTTGAAAACGAGAGTAAAACTAAGAAGGTTGCACGGAAATATTTTTGTTTTAAACTTACTTTGTTATTCAAATAAAAAATTATGAGATTTAAGATAGGTTGTTTTTTCTTTTATCTTGTTTTTAAATTGGGAGGGGTAAAACAGTAAATTACAAAATTGAAATAAGATTAAAAAAATAAATTAAATAGTTGTAACCTGGTAACCTGCTAATTACACAAGATTAGAACACTAAATATAATTTGGATGACCTTAAAGATACAAAAAAAGATGGAGTGACTTTAGTGGAATAGAGGTGTGAAACTTTGTTACTATTCTGTGAATTTTTCCCTACTTTATAAGTTCGAACTTCCATAATAATTTCCTTCAGAGAATTTCATTATGATTATCATAAACGTATAATGTTTTTGTCAATACCTGAAAACATATTATTTTGTCGAACCCGCAAAGTTCCTGAGTATTAGCACTAGTTTAGAAATAAAATCAACTTGGTATATATTCTATTTAAGGAAATGAATAGAAAAACATAATCACATAGATATGCAGAAAAACATAATCACATAGATATATTAGGAATTATAAATAGTTACCACCTAAATTTAAACTTATGTTACATGAACACATAAAATAAATCGTCACAAATGTGTCATTTTCTATAATTCAATTATGCTTCATTACAAGATATATAAATTAACATGATATAAAAGTTAAATAATTATGATAAAATATTCATCAACAGCGAGATAATAGCCTAAAATCCATAGGAATAATTCCAATAGGAAACAAGGGGAAATAATTTGATATATAATTCGAAGAATTAAAATTCGAACAAGTGTACCCCTTGGACTTTTCTTGCCCCTTTTTCTGGTTGTTAGCAAAAAAACGATAGGAAACAATTTAAATTTTAAACATTTCGCTTTCTTACTATTTAGAAAAATATTAAATATATGCAGGTATTTTGTTTTCCTTCGTTAAACTATTTTTTTTCTTTATTGACAGAAACGGGTGTTAACAAATAGGAAACCTAAAGTATGTAGTGAAAAAACTGTATAAGATAACAAATAAAAAACACAATACGACAAATGGTTTTGAGCAAAGCGCAGTTTTCGAGGTTTTTTTTCCAAAATATTAGGCTATGGGTGTGGAGGTCTATGAAGCACGGGATGCCTGAAAGCATGTAGTACCCGTCCCGGGGACATTTTGAGGACGAAAACGCCATGGGGACGCCATAGGGACGTTCCTTAAATGTTTCCAGATATTGGGGCCGGTTGCTAAATGTTTCCGAAATACGGGACATAAACTAAGATTTCGAGGACGGTTGCTAAACGTTTCCTTTTATTTTTAGGGTTCGAACTTTTAACCCTTTCAAATTGCAAACAATGGTCGGCCTTTTACTTAAACATAGCGATCAACATTCACGTATTCAACAATCTTCAGTCTTCGGTTCTTAATTCATCAATCATCTTCTATATTAATCATCTTTATTCATCAATCATCATCAATTCATCAATCTTCATCGACTGTGCTTCTCAAGAAATACAAGGATCATCAACTACACTAGTAGTAGAACCTCCATTGTGGGACTATGTGACTAAAGGTTTTAGTTTTGGACGTTGCCGATCTCTCACTAGATGAAAACTGGAATTTGTAAATCATTTGATTAATGATAATTAATTACCTGTGGTTGATGTAGTGTTTTTTGGAGTTTACACTATACATTAATAAATATCTATTTGGACTTTGTTTAATTTTATTTTTATTTTTTTATTTTTTCATTTTTCTATCGTACCTTTGTCGTACTTGTATCTTGGATTTTTGTCGTTCCCTGTACCTGCATCGTCCTCATACCCTAGTCCCGTACCCGTTCCCGTGCTACATAGATGAAGGTGTCCATCACTTGGTGATGGGCCTCCACATAAGCGGCCACGTCATCAGGGTGTGGGTGATGAACCCCAAGTGATGGGACTAGAGTGTGGGTGATGAGCCCCATCACTTGTTGTTTTATATACAAGATGTATGTATGTATATGTGTGGCTTGGATAATAAAGAGAGGGGAGCGTCGTCTTTGGCAATAGATAAAACTGACGGGACGAGCCTAGGGTAGTGTGGACAACCCTCGACGGACCAGGGCCGTCCCCCACACCCAGCAACCTTAGGTTTCCTCCACTTTTAATACTTTTTCTTCCTAATATTTCAAATTTTAATACATATAATATGTCACACCCCAACCGATGGCGGAAACATCGGAGTGAGACGAGATAGATTGCTCGAGACATCATAAAACTAATAACTGTGACAAGTATTTTAATAATGAATTTCATTCCATTTCTAAAGAGTCGATTACGAGGTGTTTTGGTAAAAAATTACCGAAGCAATTAAGTGATCAAATTAGTTTTGTGAGGTAGTGAACTAGTAATACTCGTAAAAAATATGTTGGTTTGTTAGTTTGCAAAAACAGTTTCAGGATATAGCTCAGGATACCGAGCTATATTAATAATCAAACAATGAGCAAAAATGTAAAGGTTGACACGAGATGTACGAGGAAAGCCCTTGATCAATCTAGATCTCCGGCATAAAACCTCGGGAGCTGACAATCGTCGGCTGCCTTGTTCTTCTTATTGCTTGAATATTCAGGATACAGTGCAGGATATGGCTCAGATCGATGCTAAGTGTTACAATGATTGCAAGTGATGAGTGTTAATGTGTGATTGTTGCTGGAATGAAGAGTGTGAGAGTTAGAGAGCTCGAATTGTGTGTGTTTCCTATGATCTGGCCATCCTTATTTATAGTTACAAGAATTAACTAACTATGCTAAAAATCCGGGATACTTGGAATATTCCCTTCTGAACATTAGGGGGTTGTTTCAACTTATTTTCCACGTGCATATTAACTATAAATCCGTGTCTTCAGCTCACATAGCCGTTACAACATCAATAACATTAATCAGCATCCGAAATTCTCGTAGAATATGCCTTTCTTCAATGCTGACCGTTACAAGATCTATTCTTCCGCCATCAACGTCCTTATCCTAACCAATTTTAGCGAGTCTTTATGAATACTTGGTCCTCATGAACGTTAGTCCCTTGTAACCAACGTTTACAAGCAAATTGTTAGTAACTACCAGGAAACTGCCTCAGGATGTTAACAATATCCTGGTCCGGTATCCTGATGGTAATCAGCTATCATAAAATCTAGATATAGTGCCAGGATATGGGCTCAGAATTTCAACCATAACAATTGTCCCCAAAAATATAACTGTTGGATATCCCGATTCCAACGGATATATTTTTCAGTCGTTCAACATCCTTAATGAGATAGAGACGTTGATGCGACTTGGTGCAACTTCCAAGGTTATACTTTCTCATAAGTAGGTAATCTTCTGGCATGTCTGGTAAGGATATCTGTTTTAAATATTCCTGCATATGTTTGGTTACTTTAGAATATTATCATGTAATGAAATTAGAATTACTCCCTTTTACGTAGATTCCACCAAGGACCCTGCTACTTTTGGTCTAGAGGAGCTTGACAGCTTTTCTAAGCCTGCCTTGGTTAAAAAGGAGCCATCTGTTGCCACCAGCTCTAAGCCCTCTGCTGCTTCTGCCGAAGGTTTCTCTTATGATGACCTTGGCATCGTGGAATCCATCGAGCCCATGACCTCCTTTCTTAATAAAGTAAATATCCAGATCTTGTATCCCGTACACATATACTGAACACGTATCTTGGTTAGTTTGTCTTTAATGATACTGTTAGGGGAGGATTTTCCAATCCTAAGGATCACGGATCCTCAAGTGCTGCCAGGATCATGGATCCTCAATTCTGTTTGAATTAAGGATCCTCAGCAGGTGTTGCAGGATCATGATTCAGGATCCTTATTGTTATCCTTATACTAACAATTGTCTACCTTGTACGTAAGCTTGTTTTGCAGGAGCAAAGGCATGGACCAAGTCTCACCGAAATTCCTGGAGCATATTCCCTAAATATTCCGCACGTGCTTGGCTCTTATGGACATTGTGGAGATCGTGGGGAGCTTGCATAATTGTAGGACAGTTTGTTATTTTAGTTATTTCTAATTTAAAATGGGGATAACAAGCTTAAGTAGAACACTTAGCTAATTTTGGCATTCACACACACTCTCGCAACAGCTCTCAATCAACTCTCGAACACTACTTGGAGATTTCATACATTTTATTGCACATTGCACATTAGTGATCCTCGTAACAAGCTTGTTATCATCCCGAGTTGTAAAATTCTTTTGTTTAATCTTAGTTGGTGATCGGTAGTTTCCATCACCTGAGGTTTTTTATGCTGGAGATCAACTCTTGATCAAGGGCTTTTTCCTCGTATAAATCCTTGTGTCATTTGTTCATTACATTTTTGAGTTATCCTTAACATTGTTCATTAATTCAAGCATCATTCCTCACAACAAAGATTTGGTTACATTATCTTAGCCTGATTTTTGACCAAAACAGTTTGGAGCCCACCGTGGGGCAATTGGTGCTTCATTCCTGAGAAATTCTTATTTTTGTGGTCGTTTCGGTTCATTACAACCAAGTAGATCGCTTCTTCAGCAAAGAGCACTTCAAGTTTAATGCCGGCAATGAGTTCATCACAGGGCGTTCCTCCTTTGCCTCCACCACCTTCTGGATCCCAGAAGAATGCTGAAAATGCTGCAAAGAGACAAAGCCCCATTTTTCCAAAACCACCAACTTCTTCTGTTTCTTCTAATCCTACTACTAGTGATCTTTTTACTTTGATTTTGCAGATGAGGGATCACATACAGGAGCAGGACAAAACCAACGAAAGGATCCTCTGGGAGATCGATGACATCAAGAAACAGAAGAGATCAGGAGAGGATCACTCTCCTCTGATACCAAGGTCACTGGATTTTGACACTCCAGCCGTAACCGCCCTGCAGTCTGCAGCTCCAGACATCCAATACCATAGTGAACCATTGGGAAGGCGTTATGGAGCAACAACTATGAGTCAGTCTTTTGGGTCTCACTTCCAGCCTCAAGGATCCTGTTTTCAGCCTTTGGGATCCTCTTTCCAGCATCAGGGATCATTCGTCAGCTCAGGAGGATATTTGGGAATGCACACAGTCCAAGGATCCTCTCAAGTTCAAGGATCCTCTAGGGTTCAAGGATCCTCCGGGGTCCAAGGATCCTCCATGGTTCAAGGATCCTCTCAGGTTCAAGGATCCTCATTTCAAGTTCAACGATCCTCTCAGCCTCAAGGATCCTCCCAGCTTCAGGGATCCAACATCTTTCAGGATCAAGGATTCTTGAGAAGTATACAACCCCAAGCACAGATGTTCATCAAGGTGACTTCATTCCAATGCAGACCATTACCTCTTCTGGTCCTTCAATCATACCAGAATTCCATCAATATGGTTCACATCTGCAATTCCTAACTCAAATCCTATGAGAGGTAACACTTTCAATAATTCTTATAACACTAACCATGGCTTTATGCAGGATATAGGTATCAATCAAGCTATGGCTAGGGAATTACAGAAGCTGAAGGATATGATATCCAGCGTTCCAAGAGTGGTTAAGCCCATTCCTAAAATTGCAGATGGGTGCTATAGGATATCTCGTTTTGCACCACCTATTTGTGATGCTGAGATACCCAAAAGGTTTCAAATACTAACCATGAAGTTGTATGATGGTTCGACGGATCCAGAGGAGCATGTTGCTCAATATAGAGAGAGGATGGACATCAACCCCATCCCGAAGAGGTTAAAAGAAGCATGTCTATGCAAGGGTTTCGGATCCACACTCACATGATCAGCTCTTAAATGGCTGCTAAGTCTCCCCCCTTACTCTATTACTTCATTTGCTAATCTAGTTAATCTGTTTAATACTCAATTCTCATGTAGTAGAAAATTTGAACGATTAACTAGTGATCTATATAGGGTAACACAGGGTCAAAATGAATCACTTAGAGATTACATCACTAAGTTTAGTAAAGAATCCTTAGATATCCCTAATCTGGATATAGCCACGGCTGTGGAAGCCTTTAAAATGGGTTTGCTTAGGGATTCATTATTCTATGATGATCTTGTTATGACCCCATGCAGGAATCTTGATGAAGTGAGAACCAGGGCCCTTAGATTCATCCGGTTAGAGGATGATAAAAGGATTCAGGAGAGATTGGCAGGATCCTCAAAACAGGAAAAACAAGGATCCTACTTTAAGAATAACAAGTTCAAGTCCTACAACAAGTCTGAAAACCAGAATGTGCATGCAGTAGAACAAGAAGAGGATGATGAGGATTATCCTCCAATTTCTGAATACTGTTTTTCTGTTGATAACAATGAACTAAATCTTGCAATGCAGAATCTATGTGAGAAAGCAAGATGGCCAAGGAAAAGTGCTAAACCAGCTGCAACAAAGGATAAGTCCAAGTGGTGTGCATATCATGAGGATTTCGGACATCTCACTGAAGAGTGTATTGCACTAAGAAAAGAAATTGGTTACTTGTTAAGCAATGGGCATTTTAAGGAGCTTTTGGGATGAAAGAAATCAAGGATCCAGGATCCTGAAAGGATAACAGAAAAGGCTCCTACTCCTCCAGCAGATGCACAAGTAATAAACTTCATATCCGGTGGATCAGACATTTGTGGTACTTCCTTTTCAGCAGCCAAAAGACATGCCAAGGAAACCAAGATGGATAATGGAGACAGACCCATCCGGACCTCCACTGTTACCAAGGATAAAATTATAACTTTTGATGAGGATGATCGTGCTGATATTCAGGATCCTCATCATGATGGTCTTGTTATTACTCTGCTTATTTCTAACCACTTTGTTCGCATGATCCTGATAGATGGAGGAAGCTCAGTAAACATCATTCAGCTTGATGTCCGCAAGAAGATGAACATTCCTGAATCAGACATTGTCCCAAGATCCTCAGTTCTTGTGGGATTCAGTGGAGAGACCAAAAACACATTGGGGGACATCAAACTCCCCATCTAAATTGAAGGACTTCATTCTTATAAAAAAATTTGTGTTATAGATTGCTTATCCTGTTGTAATGTTATCCTTCGCAGACCATGGATACATGACATGAAGGCAGTCCCATCAACCTATCATCAATGTGTAAAGCTTCCTATCCCGTGGGGAGTGGTGAAAATTGAGAGTGATCAACAAGAAGCTAAGAATTGTTACACGTCATCAATGAAGCCAGCCTCAAGACCAAGGGAGCAATAGCAATTAAAGCATCCTTCAGGAGATGTCTTGGAGGCAAGAGAACAGGATGTGAAAGAAATCCTTATGGATCCTCATGATCCTGAATCCATAGTCTTCATAGGATCAGGGATCCTCAGCAACATTGAACAGGATCTGGTATCCTTCCTTAAGAGGAGGAAAACTACCTTTGCCTGGAAGCATGAGGACATGACAGGTATATCTAAAGATATAATTACTCATAAGCTTGGCATTGACAGGTCATTCAAGCCTATACATCAGAAGAGGAGGAAGTTTGCACCTGAAAGGAATGCTATTATCCAAGAAGAGGTAGATAAACTACTTCGGGCAGGTATGATAAGAGAGGTTAAGTATCCAAGGTGGTTAGCCAATGTGGTTGTTGTTCAAAAGAAAAATGGAAAGTGGAGGGTATGTGTCGATTTTACTGACTTAAACAAGGCATGTCCCAAGGATCCTTTCCCATTACCCCACATTGATTCCATGGTGGATGCTACCGCGGGTCATGAGTTGTTGACTTTTATGGATGCTTCATCTGGATTTCAACAAATTCAGATGGAACCATCTGATCAAGAGGATATAACCTTTATGACCCCAACTGGTATATATTGTTATATTGCTATGCCATTTGGACTAAGGAATGCAGGTGCTACTTATCAAAGGCTAGTCAATATGATGTTCAAGGAACAAATTGGACACACTATGGAAGTCTATATAGATGACATGGTGGCTAAGTCCAAGAAAGCTGAGGATCACCTTAGAGACTTGGAGGAAGCATTCAATATCCTTGATAAATTTAATATGAAACTAAATCCTTCCAAGTGTCACTTTGGTGTTAAAGCAAGTAAATTCCTAGGCTATATGGTGACAAAAAGAGGCATTGAAGCAAGTCCAGAGCAAATTAAGGCTATTGTGAATATCAAATCTCCTGCCAATGCTAAGGATGTGCAAAGATTGATAGGCAGGATCGCAGCCTTGAACATGTTCATATCCAAATCCTCAGAAAAATGCAAGGAATTCTATGACATTTTGAGGAAGAACAAGAAATTTGAATGGACTGAAAAGCATGAAAATGCTCTCAAAGCTCTTAAGGATTACCTATCCTCAGCCCCTGCCTTAATGAAACCAGAAAAGGGGATATATTATCCTTGTATTTGGCGGTATCCTCTAAAGCAGTAAGTGCGGTCCTTGTTAAGGATCATGAAGGTACACAACATCCTGTCTATTATGTAAGTAAGAGTTTTTTTGATGCTGAATCCAGGTATTCACATTTAGAAAAACTTATCCTTGCACTAATTATGGCATCTACTAAATTAAGACATTATTTTGAAACTCATGCCATTATTGTTAAGACTAATTTTCCAATTAAGAATGTTCTCAGGAAACCTGAAATGTTAGGAAGGATGGCTAAATGGGCAGTGAAGCTTAGTGCTTATGATATAAGATATGAACCAAGGACTGCCATTAAATCCCAAGCTTTAGCTGACTTTGTGGCAGATTTCAGTAGTGACTTGCAAAAGGAAGCCGAATTAGAAGTCCAACAGCTAGAAGAAACTAAGGATCCTTGGATACTCTTCACTGATGGAGCCTCCAATGTCAAAGGAACAGGACTTGGAATACTACTAAAATCGCCACAGGGGTACATAATATCCCACTCCTTAGCTTGTGAGTTTCAAACTACTAACAATGAGGCTGAGTATGAAGCCTTGATAGCTGGTTTACAAATTGCCAAGCATATGAGGACCAGGTATCTTGAGGTACATGTAGATTCATTGTTAATTACTAATCACTTTAATGGATCCTATGCTGTTAAAGGTGAAAAACTAATCAAATATTTAGAGATAGTCAAAGAATTGGCACTCTCTTTTGTTTCCTTTAGTTTGACACAGGTACCCAGAGAAGAGAATGCAGAAGCTGATGCATTGGCCAATCTAGGATCATCCTTGAAGATTCCAGAGGATATTAGGATCCCTATTATCCACATCCTAACCCCCGCTATTGAGGATCATGTAGCCATGGAGATAGGAGAGGATTCTGTAATCATCCCTAGTGATGATACACAATCTCATTCAGGATCATGGATCCTTCCAATCATGAGATGCATACAACATGTAGAGATTCCTGCAGGAGAAAACCCTAGGGCTTTCAAAATCAAGGTATCTCAATTCACAATATTATATAACATGTTATATAAACGATCTCTTGCAGGTCCATATCTAAGATGCATTGAGGATCCTGAATTCCAAGAAGTCCTAAAGGATTTTCATGAAGGAGATTGTGGAAACCACACTGGGGGCAGGGCGTTATTCTCAAGGATCCTGAGGATATGATACTATTGGCCTACTCTAAAGAAGGATGCTGTGGAATATGCCAAGAAGTGTGATCCTTGTCAGAGACATAGTAATATCCTTCATCAACCAGCAGAGCTTTTGCATCCTATATCCTCTTCTTGGCCATTTATGAGATGGGGAATGGATATAGTTGGTAAACTTCCCAAGGCACCTGGTGGAAAAGTATTCATGTTTGCTATGACTGACTACTTCTACAAGTGGATAGAGGCTGAAGCCTTTGCTCAAGTCAGAGAAAAGGAAGTGATATCCTTTATTAAAAGAAACATTATTACTAGATTTGGTATGCCTTCTGAAACTGTTTGTGATAATGGATCCCAATTTATTGGGAGTAGAACTACTAACTTTTGTGACAGCTGGGGGATTAAGATGATAACATCAACACCAGTCCACCCACAAGCTAATGGTCAGGCAGAATCATCCAACAAGATCATCAGCAACAATTTGAAGAAGAAGCTTGGATCTAAGAAAGGAAAATGGGCAGAAGAACTACCTTATGTACTTTGGGCTGATGGGACAACTCCCAAGAATGTTACTAGCCAAACTCCATTCTCTTTGGTATTTGGAGCAGAATCAGTGATCCCTACAGAAATGGTGGTTCCTACTGCAAGGACAAGCATTCGTGATCCTGAAGAAAATGCTGAAAACTTGGTTCAAGACTTGGATACTATAGAAGAACTCAGGGATTTGGCAAGGATAAGGATGGCTAGTTATCAACAAAGGATGGCTGGAGCCTACAATAAGAATGTCAGGATCAGGAAATTCCAAGTTGGTGATATGGTATTAAGGAAAGCATTTCAGAATACCACTAATCCTGCTGATGGAAAGTTAGCACCAAAGTGGGAAGGCCCCTATTTGATTGAAGCTGAGGCAGGAAAGGGGGCGTATCGATTGCTAACAATGGAAGGTGATTTGCTACCAAGAGCTTGGAATGCTGTCCACTTGAAGAAATACTTCATGTAATAAGGAACCATGATCCTTAGCTAACAAGTATCCTCGAAGGATCCTTACAGGACAGAAGATCCTCAGTTTGGTAATGATCTAACCCCAAACTATTTCATTCTTTAATTATCCTATATACAAGGATAAGGATCATGGATCCTTTATCCTCCTTTCACTTGATTCTGAGTTTTGCAGAAGGTTTGGATATCCTTAACAAAGGAATAAAGTATCCACAGAAGTATCCAGTTATTTGGGCTTGACCACAGTTATTTTGGCTTGACCCCAGCTATTTGGGCTTGACCCCAGTTATTTGGGCTTGTCCCCAGTTTTTGGGCCTGTCCCCAGTATCTCCAGTAGCGCACGATGATCATGGTACAGTTCATGGCAATGGGACCAGTACTCGCTTTAGGGGCTGACAATTTCATTGTATTGGCTGTATCCGGGATCCTACGTATAATGGTAGATGTACCATACATCCGTTCCTAAGGTTTCTAACGTTTTCACGTTAGCTAAGGTTTTGGCATTTTCATGTCACTAAGTTTGGATAGTCGCCAGTGAGGGCCATACTCTAGTTTACACAAGATCCTTTGGGCTTGTCCCCAGTTATCCTTTGGGCTTGTCCCCAGTATATTGGGCTTGTCCCCAGTTACTAACTTTTCTCTTATATTGGCTTAGTCCCAAGTTGTATTCTGTTTCAGGCTTTCGAAGTTAAACAGCTAAGGATCCCTGATCCTTACCTTCTACTAAGGTTTGTCTTTTGGTTATCCTGATTATAGATGTTAAAGGTTAAGATCCTAACTTGGATTCTCAGGTATGATCCTTAATCACTTTGATTTTATTCTTTATTTATTTATAAGTGACCCTTATCCTTTGACAACAGAACTAATGATCCTTAAGTTACATAACTTTTCTGAACTTGTCGACTATAGGTGTTAGGGGTCATTTTCTTAACATACGTATCCTGACCAATATCCTGCCTTTGTTTGTTTATTTGTGACCAGGATGCTGGAAGAGGATATTGCTAACATCTTGGGCGATATCCTGAGGCTTATTGAATTAACCACGTGCAGTTTAAAGGCTGAGACTTGCTAACGGTCAAGAGGACTTCTTCTCCTCAAGACTCGGACGAATTTGTTAAGGGAGAGACGTTGAGCCCGAAAGACCAGGTCTACAACGTTCGAAGAAGGAATATTCGGTGGATCCCGCAAGTTTAGGGTAGTTTGTTATTTTATCTTTACTATAAATAGATGGGGGCGGATCAGCTTAGAACACACAATTTTCACTAACACTCTCGTACACTTTCACTCTCTAGCTCATCGCAAACACCACACTTGTATTCAAGTTTCGTTGTAACACTTAGTCGATCCGTACCACATCCTGCACTGTATCCTGATTTTTGAAGCAATAGAAGAACTAGGCAGCTGCGATTGTCAGCTCCTGAGGTTTTATGCCGGCGATCTAGATTGATCAAGGGCTTTCCTCGTACATCTCGTGTCGTTTACTTTACTTTTGCTCATTGTTTGATCATAGATACAGCTCTATATCCTGAGCCGTATCCTAAAACTGTTTTTACAATTAACTTGATTAACATATTTTTGACACTCATTTCTAGCACACTACCTCACTTAACTAATTTGATCACTTAATTACTTCGGTAATTTTTGACCAAAACAATTTGGTGCCCACCGTGGGGCAAGTGGTGCTTTCTTTACTAAAATTTTTTGTCAAATCGCTAATCGGTTTCCTATTTTCAAAACTTTTTGCCACATTGTCCGTAATGGCCTCAAGATCAAACATGAGTTCCTCTACTGTGTCTGCTATGACTTCTGCTACTACCAGTTCGGTGCTTCCACCACATCCTCCAAGGATGCCAGCCTCTTCACGACCTCAGGATGTTATCCCTACCCGCAGTGTTCAGGAATCTGCTCCTGTTTTAGCTTCTAACGATGAAATTTTAACCTTATTTGGAAGTGTGCAGGAACAAATGAGGCAGCAACAAGAAACAAACCAAATGCTTTTAAGGGAAATACAACTCCTGAAGTCTGGCTCGAGCAGATCTGCTGAGGATAACGTCACTCCCTTACACCCCAGAGCGTTGAACTTCAGTTCAGCTGTGTATACTGAGCATAACAGGGGGAATATTGTGCCCAATCTTCCTCAGAATCATACTCCTGAAATACCCTCCTCGGTCAGAATGTCAACCATGAGGAGCTCAGGATATGCTTCAGGATATGGGCAAAATCCTCCAACGGGTAACGCGTCAAATAATAATAATACTCATGCTACTAACAATAGTGGATCTTTGCAGGATACAGGTGTAACATCAGCACTTACTAGGGAACTTCAGAAGTTGAAGGACATGATATCTAGTGTGCCTGGGGTGGTCCAGCCGATCCCGGAAGTGTCCCAGGACAGCCACAAGATATCTCGTTTTGCATATCCTATCTGTGATGCTGAGATCCCAAAGAGATTCCAAACCCCCAACATGAAGCTTTATGATGGGACTACGGATCCTGAGGAGCATATTGCTCAGTATAGGGAAAGAATGGAGATTAACCCTATCCCTCCGGAGCTCAAGGAAGCGTGCTTATGCAAGGGATTTGGTTCTACTCTAACAGGATCAGCCTTAAAATGGATGTTAAACGTTCCTCCTCACTCAATTACTTCGTTTGCTCATTTGGTTAATTTGTTTAACAGTCAATTTTCTTGTAGTCGGAGTTTTGAGAAACTAACCAGTGATCTTTACAGGATAACTCAAGGGCCTCGGGAATCCTTGAGGGATTATGTGAACAAATTCAGTCGAGAATCCTTAGATATCCCACATCTTGATGTTGCAACAGCTGTGCAAGCTTTTAAGATGGGATTACAAAAAGATTCTCAGTTTTATCAAGATCCTGTAATGAATCCCTGCAGGAATCTCGATGAAGCTCGTAACAGGGCTTTGAGATATATCCGTCTGGAGGATGACAGGAAGATGCAAGAAAGGATGAACTCATCTAACACTTATGAGTCAACTAACAGGAAGTCAGAATCCTCATTCAAGTCATATCGGCCTAAGCCATATGGTAGAAATGAAAACAAGAGAGTGAATGCTGTCGAAGATGAGGATCCTGAAGAGTATCCTGAGTTGTCTGAATATTGCTTTTCTGTTAACATTCCTGAATTGATGTATGCCATGCAGGGTCTAGGAGACAAGGCTAGGTGGCCTCGAAAGAATCAACAAAAGGCTGACTGGAAAGATAAGTCAAAATGGTGTGCTTTCCATGAAGATTTCGGACATGTAACTGAGGATTGCATTGCTCTAAGGAAAGAAATAAGTTATCTTCTAAGCAAGGGATATCTGAAAGATCTCTTAGGAAGAAAGAAGAATAAGGGTCAGGATACTGAGAAGGATCCTGAGCTAGAAACATCACCTCCCGCGGATGCCAAGATAATCAACTTCATTTCGGGAGGATCCGACATTTGTGGAACTTCGTATTCGGCAGCGAAGAGACATGCAAAGGAAGCCAAGGCCGAAAGGGGAGACAAACCTATCAGGATGACTACCCTCACAACTGACAAAGTGATCACTTTTGATGCAGATGACAGGGATACTGTCCAGGATCCTCACCATGATGCTCTGGTAATAACGTTATATGTGGCTAACCATTTTGTGCGCAGGATACTGGTTGATAATGGCAGCTCCGTCAACATAATCCAACTAGAAACTCTGAAGAGAATGAATGTATCTCCAATGGATATCACTTCAAAGTCTACTGTGCTTGTTGGGTTCAGTGGAGAGGCTAGAAACACAGTGGGAGAGATAAAGTTGCCAGTATACGTTGAAGGAGTCAACTCGATACAACGTTTCTGTGTGATGGATTCTCTATCCTGCTATAACATCATACTGGGAAGACCGTGGATTCACGATATGAAGGCCGTGCCATCAACATATCACCAATGCATCAAGATACCTACCCCTTGGGGAGTTGTCAAAGTTGATAGTGATCAGCAGGAGGCGAAAGAATGCTACTCATCCTCGATGACATCCTCAACCAAACCTAGTGCAGCATAGCAATTAAAGACGCGGGCCCAGGATATCGTGGAGGATCCGGAGCAGGATGTGAAGAAAATTATCCTGCACCAGGATAATCCCGATATTTCGGTGCTCGTAGGTACCAATATCCCTCAGGATATTGAAGAACAATTAATTAACTTTTTAAAATGCAGGATGTCAACGTTTGCATGGAAGCATGAGGATATGACAGGCATATCCAAAGATATTATCACTCACAAGCTTGGAATTGATAAATCATTCAAGCCTGTGCAGCAAAAAAGAAGGAAGTTTGCTCCTGAGTGGAACGCAATTATCCAGGAGGAAGTTGAAAGATTATTAAAGTCCAGAATGATCAGAGAGGTTAAGTTCCCAAGGTGGCTAGCAAACGTGGTTGTAGTACAGAAGAAGAATGGGAAATGGAGAGTTTGTGTAGACTACACAGACTTGAATAAAGCCTATCCTAAAGACCCATTTCCTCTTCCCCACATTGATGCAATGGTAGATGCCACTGCCGGGCATGAAATGCTGACCTTCATGGACGCATCTTCAGGATTTCAACAGATCCAAATGGAACCTTCTGACCAGGAGGATACTGCCTTCATGACACCAACAGGTATTTATTGTTATACAGCTATGCCTTTTGGTTTGAAAAATGCAGGTGCAACATACCAAAGATTGGTAAACATGATGTTCAAAGACAAACTGGGGGACACCATGGAGGTATATATCGATGATATGGTGGTGAAATCTAAAAAGGCTGAGGATCACCTCCAGGATATCAAGGGAGCATTTGATATCCTGGATCAATACAACATGAAGCTGAATCCTGCTAAATGCCATTTCGGAGTGGGGGCAGGAAAGTTTCTTGGATATATGGTGACAAAGAGGGGGATAGAACCGAGCCCAGAGCAGATCAAAGCTATCCTGGATATAAAATCACCCTCAAACATGAAGGACGTACAAAGATTAACAGGCCGAGTAGCAGCTTTAAACAGGTTTATCTCGAGATCCTCAGAGAAATGTAAAGATTTTTATGATATCCTGAAGAAGAACAAAAAATTCGAATGGGGTGAGAAGCATGAAGCGGCCCTACAAGATTTGAAGCGATATCTCTCAACCGCACCTCTATTAATGAAGCCTGAAAATGGTGAACCACTATCCCTGTACCTTGCTGTATCAGGGAATGCTGTAAGTGTCGTTCTTATAAAAGACCATGAAGGTCAGCAATATCCTGTTTATTATGTTAGTAAAAGTTTGCTAGATGCTGAAACTAGGTATTCTCATTTAGAAAAATTGATACTAGCATTAGTCATGGCATCAACGAAACTTAGGCATTATTTCGAGACACATAGGATACATGTTAAAACGAATTATCCTGTCAAAAATGTGCTTAGGAAACCAGAGATGTCAGGCAGGATGGCCAAGTGGTCGGTAAAGTTGAGTGCTTACGATTTAGTATATGAACCTAGAAATGCCATAAAATCTCAGGCTTTAGCTGACTTTGTGGCTGACTTTAGTAGTGACATTCAGGACGAGGTAGACCTAGAAGTTCAACAGTTAGGAGAATCCTCAGGATCCTGGACATTATATACTGACGGTGCATCTAATGTAAGAGGAGTAGGATTATGAATACTACTAAAATCGCCACAGGGGGACATATTACCCCAGGCTATTAGGTGTGAATTTCCTGCTACTAATAATGAAGCAGAGTATGAGGCTTTAATTGCAGGATTAGAGTTGGCTAAGAGCATGAGTATCAAAAATTTGCAAGTATATGTTGACTCTTTGTTAATTACTAACCATTTTAATAGATCCTATGCAGTTAAGGGTGAGAAATTAATCGAATATCTCGATATTCTCAAAAAATTAGCAGGATATTTCGATGTTTTTATACTTGAACAGGTACCAAGGGAGGATAATGCTGAAGCGGATGCCTTAGCAAATTTGGGATCATCGATCAAGATACCTGAAGGGACGCAAATACCAATATTACATGTCCTATATCCTGCAACGAATCCTCAGGATAAAGAAGTAGCTGGTATTCAGGATCATGGAGTAGAACATCCTGAAGAGGATCCTAAATCCTGGACGGCTCCAATCATGAGATATCTCAAAGAAGGACACATCCCTGGAAATGAAAATCCTAAGGCATTTAGGATGAAGGTATCACGATTCACTATTATAAATAATATTTTATACAAGAAATCTCTTGCAGGACTGTATTTGAGGTGCTTGGAGGATCCTGAAGCCAAGGAAGTACTTCAGGATATACATGAAGGGGATTGTGGTAACCATGCTGGGGGCAGGTCGTTATTCTCAAAAGTATTAAGGACAAGATATTATTGGCCAACAATGAGAAAAGATGCCGCAGAATATGCTCGAAGATGTGACGCATGTCAAAGACATAGTAACATACTGCATCAACCTGCTGAACCATTGTATCCTATTGTTTCCCCTTGGCCATTTATGAAGTGGGGTATGGATATAGTGGGAAAGCTACCAAAAGCTCCGGGAGGAAAAGTCTTTATGCTAGCAATGACGGATTATTTCTCTAAGTGGGTTGAAGCTGAAGCATTTGTTCAAGTTAGACCAAGAAGTAGTATCCTTCATAAAGAGGAATATCCTGACCAGATTCGGAGTACCAGCCGAGATAATCTGTGACAATGGTTCTCAGTTTATAAGCAAGAGAACTACTGACTTTTGCAAGAGCTGGGGAATCAAAATGATAACATCTACTCCAGTACATCCTCAAGCGCAGAATCCTCAAACAAGATAATTGTCAATAACTTAAAGAAAAGGCTTGGAGCCAAAAAAGGAAGATGGGCAGAAGAATTACCCTTTGTTTTATGGGCTGATAGGACAACGGTAAAGAATGCAACAGGCCAAACCCCATTTTCGTTGGTATTTGGAGCAGAAGCAATGATTCCAATGGAAATGACAATACCTACTGCAAGATCTACCTTAAGTGATCCTGAGCAGAATCCTGAAGCCTTGAGTCAGGATTTAGACACTATAGATGAAAAGTGAGATGCGGCAAAGCTAAGGATGGCAGCATATCAACAGAGAATATCCAGGGCATATAACAAAAATATTAGAACCAGAAGATTTAAGGTTGGAGATTGGGTGTTAAGAAAGGCTTTTCAGAATACTACTAATCCTGCCGATTGCAAGTTAGCTCCAAAATGGGAAGGACCATATGAAGTTGAATCAGAAGCAGGGAAAGGAGCATACAGACTCAAGAATATGGAGGGGGATATGCTACCGAGGTCTTGGAATGCCATACACCTTAAGCTCTATTTCAAGTGAGTTTAGAATTCAATTTCTAACTCAGAATGGTATGAATTCTATCTTTTTTAAATATGTTTTGGTTTAATTTATTCTTTGAAACTCAATACTGACTTAAGCATCGGAGGGGTGTTAGCCAAGCTAACACCCACCTTAGTTTACAATTGTTTTGCAAGATATGTTTCAGGATATAGCTCCAGGATATGTACTCAGGATAACTCGGAAGATTAGAGGATTGGCCCCCTCTCTCACGTTTAAGGGATACTGATCCCTTCACAGGTTTAAAGGTATTCACCTTTCTTCCGAATTGGGTTTAAACACCCCGCCTGGAGCGCAAGTTATTCAGGGATAGTTCAAGGTGGCGGGACCAGTCCATGTAAAAATGGCTGACAATTTCGTTACTGTTGGCTATATCCTGAATCCTAAAGGTATATGAGGATTGATCACCCTCTCTCACGAAAGGGTATTTTCATACTCTCTAAGGTTTAAAGGTTTTCACCTTTCTAAGTCTTGGAGTTTATACACTCCCGCCTGTAGCGCATGAAAATTTGGGATTTTCCCCAGGATACAAGGGATTTATCTCCAGTACATCCTTGGGTTTTACCCTTGGGACGTAAAAAATTGCCTATGCAATGGAAACTGACATTCAATAAATTTCTAAAGTGTTTGAAGACATTGTACACAGGGGACATCCCTGCCAAGATGGTGATGTAAAACTAAAAGGATGAGGCTCAGAACTTATGCACTGAGTATCTTGCACAGGGGACATCTTCATTGGAAGAGTTGCAAAGGGACCGAAGTTTGGTAATAGGTTTATACCCTATTTCTAGTATGATCTTTCCTTTGTAAACGTCGTCTAAATTTTTAGTAACATTATTTTAAGTATCCTGATATATTCTCAAAGTCCTTTTCAGGATATTTGGTTAGGGTGTTTGAAACCAGTATTAGTTTGGAACTCTGATCATTTAAATATTATCAAAACTTGGTTTTGAAAAGATAGACTATTTTTCACTTTCTAAAGAAATTCTTACAAAGTTGAAGGAACGTTTGGCAGTTCTATCTAATAAAAGGCTTTTGCAGTATATCGCTGAGCATATTGATCAGGATATTTTATAAGATAACGATACAGAATCTTTACAAAGCTAAGACTCACACTAAGTAATGTAAGGTAACAGAAAATAAGTCAAAAGATAGTTATATTATTAACAAGTCAAAAGTTGTGCTTTTGGTTTCACCTTAAACTAAGGCCCATCCGCCAAAAGCACAATTAGTTTTTACCATACTTGTGTAACGGTTGCAGGATCTATCTCAAAACAGGACCTGTCCACCTACAACCGTTACTACGTTCGAAACAAGTTATACTAATCGATGACCAAGGGCTTCATCCTAAAACCTAGGACCCATCCACCTTTGGTCATCGTATTATTCTAATGCAGGAAATATAAAATTGTTCGAAGACAGTAAAAGTAAATTGTTTGAACAACCACAACCACGAAATTTAAAAATGGGCTCCGGCCTTGGCACGTATATCCATCATCGCCCATTTCGCCGCCTAAGAAGCGGCGCCTTCTTGATCAGCAACCTCCTTGTCAGCATTCGTCCCAGCATCAGCCTCAGGATTCTTCTCGGCATCATCATCAGCATTGGCCACCTCCTCTGCCGCCTTCGAAGGCTCTTCACCAGCATGCTTTGCAGAATGAGCAACGGGATGACCTCCAAGATCCTTTAGTTTCGCCTCCCAAGTCTTTACGTTCCAGGAGGGGCATTCAAAACCCAAATCCATGGCCTCATAAGCCATCCTTATCCTGGCTTGGAGAAGAGAGACGACCACGGATGCTTTGAGGCTATCCCGGTATGAGCTCATATTCTGCTGATATTGAAGAAGGGCGGCATCTAGCTTGGCTTGAGCGTTCTCATTAGCTTTGTGGAGGGCAGCTTGATGTTCCTGGGTCATTGCCTTGTATTTGTCTTCATAGTGCTGGGATTTGGCAGCCGCAATGGTTCCTTGGTCAGCTATGGTGGCTTGAGCTTTCTCCAGCTGGATCTGCAACATCTTGTTAAGCCCGCAAGCGTCTTCGTATAAGTGCATAAGACGATCCAGACCCTATCGATAAAGACACAGGTATTAATGTAAAGAGTAAGCAGGATAAGGACTAACATACTTGTGCAGGATATCGAAAAGAAAATTCTACCTGTTTGAGGAATGAGGTGGCTTCGTTGAACCCATGATTTTCGAGAGAGAATGTTTCAGAAACAGCTGGGGAGTCCGTCTCCTTTCTCTTCCGAGAGCTGGATGCCCGGGTCCTGGATGCCGGAGGGCCTTTGGGAGCAGAAACAGTCTTCGAGGGGGTAGGCTTTGATGTAGCAGACGGCTTTGGCTTGGATTCTTGTTTGGTGGGTTCGAGGCTGGAGTAGCAATCCAATTCGTCAAGTTCGAAACCTTCAAGGTTGACGACTGGTACTACACAAGGGAAGATATTCTTAAACTCATCATACTTTTGAAAAGAAATTAATATATGAGAATGTGCTTACCAGACATTTCTGAGCTTGATTTTTGGCTTGAATCTGTAAGAGACAGGGAAAAAGTTCTTTCACTGGCAGGAAGACGGTAGATTTCCTTGATCTTGGATTCGGATTCTGCACTGGGAGGCACTAAATCTCTGAAATTCGATGCATAAAAACATCAGGATATAAGTCCGGGATACAGTTTGAAGATATAATTGGGGATATTCCTAAAATCCTAAATCCTACCCTTGGTTAACCATTTAACCGGTAGATCGAAACCCTTATCAATAGAGTCTCTTTTTACGAAGAAGAATTTTCGTCGCCATCGATCCTCATTCTTGGTGGCTTTAAGAACCAGAGGGTTCTTGGTGGTAGAAAACAGAAGAAAACGGTGATTGCCGTGGGATCTCAACCGGTATGCTATAGGGAGATCTTCGATAAACAGGTTGGGAAAGTGACGAGACTTGATTTGATCTAGCACTATCAAGACTCGCCAGACCATTGGCATAACCTGGGCGTAACTAAGGCCGGTGAGGTCGAAAAAGCTAGAGATAAAGGGAGGAAACGGGTACCGGAGTCCAAGAGAGAAAGGATAAGCGAAAAAACAAACCCACTCGTTGGATGATGCGTCTGATCGGGCTTCCTGGTCGAAGGGGCGAAAGACCGTTCCGGTGGGAAAGGCACCGGAATCTTTAAGAGCAGCGATGTCGGCATTGTTGAAGCAGCAGATCTCCTTTGCTGGATCAGCGATGAAATTTTGACTTACGAGGGTTGAGGTTGGTCGGTCCGATCGGGATTTCGTTCGTGGTGCCATAAAAAGTATTGAGCAAACTAAAAGCGATTCAAGAAAGAAGGATAGAAGGGGAAATACCTGATGTCCGCTTGAAGATAAGGATAAGTGTAAAAGGGAGTCCCTCGGTTAATATAGGATGAATATAGGGGGTTAAAGAGTAAATAATGCTTTGGAAGTTGCACTGCTGTCATTTCAAGGGTCTAGTCGTATTAATTACCTTAAGTTATGAGGTGAAACTTTTGAAATATATCCGTTGGATTGGTATACCAACCGATATATTTGGGGACAATTGTTAGGGGTCATTTTCTTAACATACGTATCCTGACCAATATCCTGCCTTTGTTTGTTTATTTGTGACCAGGATGCTGGAAGAGGATATTGCTAACATCTTGGGCGATATCCTGAGGCTTATTGAATTAACCACGTGCAGGTTAAAGGCTGAGACTTGCTAACGGTCAAGAGGACTTCTTCTCCTCAAGACTCGGACGAATTTGTTGAGGGAGAGACGTTGAGCCCGAAAGACCAGGTCTACAACGTTCGAAGAAGGAATATTCGGTGGATCCCACAAGTTTAGGGTAGTTTGTTATTTTATCTTTACTATAAATAGATGGGGGCGGATCAGCTTAGAACACACAATTTTCACTAACACTCTCGTACACTTTCACTCTCTAGCTCATCGCAAACACCACACTTGTATTCAAGTTTCGTTGTAACACTTAGTCAATCCGTACCACATCCTGCACTGTATCCTGATTTTTGAAGCAATAGAAGAACTAGGCAGCTGCGATTGTCAGCTCCCGAGGTTTTATGCCGGCAATCTAGATTGATCAAGGGCTTTCCTCGTACATCTCGTGTCGTTTACTTTACTTTTGCTCATTGTTTGATCATAGATACAGCTCTATATCCTGAGCCGTATCCTGAAACTGTTTTTTACAATTAACTTGATTAACATATTTTTGACACTCATTTCTAGCACACTACCTCACTTAACTAATTTGATCACTTAATTACTTCGGTAATTTTTGACCAAAACAATAGGATATTGGATCCTTGATCATATCCTAAAACTTTTAAACATGATTTATTAAACCTTTATCCTTTACTTACAAATTCAAACAAAGTACACAACAACAATTGAAAAATAAGGAATTCACAAGGATAACAACACAAGAAGTAGCCAAAAAGTTAAAATTTTATTTATTCACAAAGGTTAAACCCTTTTAAGGTTGTCAAAATTGCCAACCCAAATTTCTACCAGCAATACGTGGCCCGTCCAATTGGGTTGGCAAAGGGTGTCCATTGTTAATGGGTCTTGAAAGTGCAGGAAATAAAAGATGGCAGGATAACAAGTGGCTTCATCCCCCGAATAGAGGATCCCTCCACCACCTATTATCCTACCTATTGTTCAAAGGATCCATGATCCTCAACCCTAATAGCTATTGTTTAGTTATTACAGACCAACAATTGTTCATAAAAAACACCATAACCAAAAAACCACTACCAAATCCTAAAAAATGGGCTCCTGCCGGGTCTAGAAATATCCATCATCGCCCATTTCAGCAGCTCACACCTTGGCTGCATCACCACCAGCCTGATCCTTTCTACTGTCACTTGCTTCAATCGCAAAGACCTCAGTAGCTTCCTCCTCTTCATCCTCTAGCTCAACCAGATTCGCCTTCCAGCCCTCCTTGTCCCAAGTGGTCTTGTCGAAGTCAAGATCCTCAGCCTCCTGGGCCATTTGCAGCTTGATCTTGTACTTGGTGATGGCGGCAGAGATTTTAGCATCCTACAGCAGCTCAGCTTTCTCATGATCAGCATTTATCTGGGCCATGACCACCTGCTTCTTCGCCAGATTGAGGTCCTTTTCAAGGGAGGAGATGGTTTGATCCTTGGCCAGGAAAAACTTTTGGAACTCCTGATGCTTTTGCTCCGCCCCTTCAACGTATGCATCAAACTGCATTTCGACCTCAACAAATTTCTGCAAAGAAGACAAGGTAAAGTTCAGGATCACATGATCCTCAAGTGGGCAAGATAATCAAGCAGAGTCAGTGATCCTTACATCAGCAAAGTATTCTTGGAACTGGTGCGGATAAGAGGCAAGCCTTCAAGATTTTCAGCCTCAGAGGCCTTCCTCTTCTTTCCCCCCTTGGAGGCAACAGGCTTTGGAACCACAGCACTCGGGCTAGCAGCAGGCTTCTTCTTCCCAGACCTGGGAGCAACAGTAGTAAGATCGGTAACACTGAAGCGGGAGGCAGACCTTGAGGATTTTCTAGCACCTATTAATCCAAAACAACAGATAAGTATTCTTGTTTTATTTGCATTTCAATATTTAATCATATATAAACTTGGATACTTACTTGACATTGTAACGGAGCCTGAGGATACTTCTTGTGAATCCTTGGTGTTTGCTTGAAACGATCTTATTGCAGGATCAAGATTTCGGAAAGCGATGACGTGAGAAACAGATATAGCTGCACAAAAGATATAAACAGATGTTAGTGATCCTTAGCGGAAACAGGGTTATCCTATGATCCTTCTATAAGGATCCTCTATCCTACCATGAGTGGCCCATTTTCTAGGGAGATCCTTCCCATCCGGGATAGAATCCCTCCTAATGAAGAAGAATATTTTCTTCCACTTAGTGTCGTTTTTGGTGGTCTTCAGGATCGGGTGTGCCTCGCCAGGTTTGTGTTTGAATAGAAAGCAATGTGAACCGTGGCTCACAAGGTTGTACAATTCAGCAAGTTCAGGCATTCCCAAATCTTTATCCTCCTGCTCAATGATCCTCTCAAGGGTAAATAAAACCCTCCACATCATTTGCATAGCTTGGATATAGGATATGCCGGTAAGGGAGAAGAAAGACTGGGTAAAAGCAGGAAAAGGATAGGAGTATCCTATCGAAAATGGGGTGACTGGAAAGGCAACCCAAGTTTCAGAAACGAAATTGCTCAAGGCGGTAGGGTCAAAAGGCATGAAGACAGCGTTAGCAGGAAAGCAACGACGAATCCTGTCTATTTCTGAATCAGTAAAGCAGCAATGTTCCTTCGGAGAATCTTTGATGATCCCTTGGCTCTTCAAGGGACTGTCTTTATGATGATCCTTAGCAGGGGATGATCGTAACTTCATCGTGACTTAGAGATTTTGAGAAAGAAGAACAAAGCAAAAAGATGATGAGAAAGGGAGAAGAGAGAGATACCTGCTTGATCTTCGAATGAGGATTTAAAGGGAGTATTTCTCGAATTTAAATGCACATTGACCATTACCTCTAACTTGAATTTATAATGATGATCCTGCAGGGACGTCGCTTCAATGACGTACGATTGCAACGGATAGTCAAATTGTAACGGGTATATATCCGTTAGTTTGCTGCGGATAAGATCAAGAAAATATAAGTCGTTAATTTACACTTTACTCCTTATATTTTGGGGGCAATTGTTAGGGGAGGATTTTCCAATCCTAAGGATCACGGATCCTCAAGTGCTGCCAGGATCATGGATCCTCAATTCTGTTTGAATTAAGGATGCTCAGCAGGTGTTGCAGGATCATGATTCAGGATCCTTATTGTTATCCTTATACTAACAATTGTCTACCTTGTATGTAAGCTTGTTTTGCAGGAGCAAAGGCATGGACCAAGTCTCACCGAAATTCCTGGAGCATATTCCCTAAATATTCCGCACGTGCTTAGCTCTTATGGACGTTGTGGAGATCGTGGTGAGCTTGCATAATTGTCAGACAGTTTGTTATTTTAGTTATTTCTAATTTAAAATGGGGATAACAAGCTTGAGTAGAACACTTAGCTAATTTTGGCATTCACACACACTCTCGCAACAACTCTCAATCAACTCTCGAACACTACTTGGCGATTTCATACATTTTATTGCACATTGCACATTAGTGATCCTTGTAACAAGCTTGTTATCATCCCGAGTTGTAAACTTCTTTTGTTTAATCTTAGTTGGTGATCGGTAGTTTCCATCACCCGAGGTTTTTTATGCCGGAGATCAACTCTTGATCAAGGGCCTTTTCCTCGTATAAATCCTTGTGTCATTTGTTCATTACATTTCTGAGTTATCCTTAACATTGTTCATTGATTCAAGCATCATTCCTCACAACAAAGATTTGGTTACATTATCTTAGCCTGAATTTTGACCAAAACAGATACCTGTATTTTTCTTTGTACGGTCTGAATCATCTGGTCGTCCTGTAGTCAGAACAATTTTAATTTCCTGCATGCTTTAGAACAATTCAACAGTTGGAGGTGGAGGGATTCTGTGTTTTCAAGATGAAGCCTTCAACTATTTATGTATATATGCTTTGAAACTAGTTGTATTCTTGGTGGATGGGTCTCATTTTGAAATGAAGCCAAGAATACAATCTTTTGAACCGTTAATAAACTAACCCTTTTGACCTTATCTTTGTTGTTGTGCTTCTTATTTTGAAAAATACGTTCTAAATATTCTGACCAAATATCCTGGTCAGGATACTGATATTATGCCCAACACTTTTGTCACATTTATTCAAAATGTTAGATAAGAACTTAATTAAATACGACTTTATGAAAGTTTATATCATTTAGATATGGCCTTTAAGCTTAGGAAAAGTAAAAATCCATACCAGAAACACTTGGACAGTAACCTTCATCTTCAAATTTGAATCATTTGCAATGTCCCCAGCATGGATGTCCCCTGTCCGTGCAGGATATTGCATCAATATATGACACACTTGAGTATCTCTTCACTTAGTGATTAAACTTCGTAACTTTTCACCAACAGAAGAATGTGTTAAACATAATCGTAGTGTGTCATATCTTTGGAACTTGTCCGAAAACTTTAGTTTTTTTGGGGATAAACCCTTAATGTACTGGGGATAAGCCCTTAGTATCCTGGGGATAAACCCTTAGTATCCTGGAGATAAACCCTTGTTTTCGTGCGCTACAGGCGGGAGCGTATAAACTCCAAGACTTAGAAAGGTGAAAACCTTTAAACCTTAGAGAGTATGAAAATACCGTTTCGTGAGAGAGGGTGATCAATACTCATATACCTTAAGGATCCAGGATATAGCCAATAATAACGAAATTGTCAGCCATTGTTACATGAACTGGTCTCGGTATCTTGAACTATTCCCGGATAACTTGCGCTCCAGGTGAGGTGTTTAAACCCAATTCGAGAGAAAGGTGAATACCTTTAAACGTGAGAGAGGGGGCCAATCCTCTAAAATTTTGATTCATCTTGAGTATGTATCCTGGAGTACCATCCTGAAGCGTATCCTACAAAACACCTTTAAACTAAGGTGGGTGTTAGCTTGGCTAACACCCCTCTGATGCTTAAGTCGGTATTGGGTTTCAACGAATAAATTAAATAGACATATTAAAAAGAAATAGAATCCATACCATTCTGAGTTAGAAATTAAATTGTAAACTCACTTGAAATAGGCTTTGAGGTGTATAGCATTCCAGGATCTTGGCAACATATCCCCCTCCATATTCTTGAGTCGGTATGCTCCTTTCCCAGATTATGATTCAATTTCGTAGGGTCCTTCCCATTTTGGAGGTAACTTCCCATTGGCAGGGCTGGTTGTATTCTTGAAGGCTTTTCTTAATACCCAATCTCCAACTTGAAATTTTCTAGTCCTCAAATTCTTGTTATATGATTTGGATATCCTCTGTTGATACGCTGCCATCCTTAGCTTTACTGCATCCCTTACTTCATCAAGAGTATCAAATTCTTGACATAAAGCTTCAGGATTCGTCTCAGGACCCCGGAGGCTCGATCTTTCTATAGGTATTACCATCTCTGTCGGGATCAGTGCTTCTGCTCCAAACACTAAGGAAAAAGGGGTTTGCCCAGTAGCATTCTTCACCGTTGTTCTATCAGCCCATAGGACAAAGGGTAATTCCTCTGCCCGTCTTCCTTTTTTATCACCTAATCTTTTCTTCAAATTGTTGACAATTATATTGTTCGAAGATTCTACCTATCCATTTGCTTGAGGATGTACTGGAGTTGATGTGATCATCTTGATCCCCCAACTTTTGCAAAAATCAGTAGTTCTTTTACTAATGAACTGAGAACCATTATCACAGATTATTTCAGCCGGTACCCCAAACCTTGTCAGGATATTCCTTTTGATGAAGGATACCACTTCCTGATCCCTAACTTGAACAAAGGCTTCAGCCTCGACCCACTTGGAGAAGTAATCAGTCATTGCTGGCGTAAAGACCTTTCCTCCTTGAGCTTTTGGAAATTTCCCACTATATCCATACCCAATTTCATGAATGGCCAAGGGGAAACGATAGGATATAATGGCTCAGTAGGCTGATGTAATATATTGATGTGCCTCTGACATGCATCACACCTTTGAGCGTATTCTGTAGCATCCTTCCTCATAGTTGGCCAGTGGTATCCCGTTCTTAATACCTTCGAGAACAATGATCCGCCCCCAGTATGGTTGCCACAGTCTCCTTCGTGTATATCCTGAAGTACCTTCTTGGTTTCAGGATCATCCAAGCATCTAAGGTATGGACCTGCAAGAGATTTCTTATACAAAACATTATCTATAATAGTGAAATGGGATACCTTTGTTATGGGCGATTTTTCGCTCATATATCATGGATTATATTCTGACTCTATTACTTTAATTTGTGATCAGGATACCGGATCAGGATATTGGTAACATCCTGATGCAGTATCCTGGTATTTACTAATTAGTTCACGTGCAGATTAACAAGGCCAGCTTATAATGTTCGAGTGGACCAGTTCACCTGAAGACTCGGACTAATCAGTTGAAAAGGGGACGTTGAAGCCAGAAGAAGTGGTCTACAACGTTCAAGAAGGGAATATTCGCAGCATCCGGGTTTTATAGGCTAGTTTGTTATTTTCGTTTTGCTATATATAGGAATGATCAGATCAGATAGAACACACAATGTTTTACACGCATTCTTGCTTACTACTAGCTGCAATCACTCACAAACACTTACGCTTGTACTCGCATCGCATTGTAACACTTAGTTGCTCCTTATCATATCCTGCACTGTATCCTGATATTTGAAGTAATAAGAAGAACAAGGCAGCTGCGACTGTCAGCTCCCGAGGTTTTATGTCGGCGATCTAGATTGATCAAGGGCTTTCCTCGTACATCTCGTGTCACCCTTTACTTTTCTGCTCATTGTTTGATTATATATATAGCTCGATATCCTGAGCTATATCCTGAAAACTGTTTTTGTTAACAACTTGATCAACATATTTTTTCACGAATATTTCTAGCACACTACCTCACTTAACTAATTTGATCACTTAATTAGTTAGGTAATTTTTGACCAATATATTTTTTCAGGAAATTTCTTTCATATTGGAACCATTATCATAACCTTGACCTCTAATGCCATCCACATTAAGTCCTATTTTATTAAGTTCCTCAGTAATAGAATTAAAAAGACCTTTACCGGTTGTATCATTCACTATTAAAAATTCTAAAAAGTATTCTTTAACTTCTATTGAAGTTGGCGAAATATCTAAACGTCGTAAGATAATGGACATTTGTTCTTTGTGGCTTATATCGGGTGTGCAATCAAGAATAATTGAAAAATATTTAGCTTCTTTAACCTTTTTAATAATTTTTTTTGACCTCATTTGATAATAAATGTATTAGTTCATTTTGCATTCTGGGTCCAAGTTAATGATTATGAATTTCTTTAATGATTATGAATTTCTTTATTTTGTATGCGTCGAACATGTTTTTGCATTATCGGGTCAAATTCTGCAATCATCTCAATACCGGCTAAAAATAAACCATTGTTTTCTTCATACAATTGTTCATTTGTCCCACGAAATGCTAAATTATGTGTACCGAGACTCTTTACAAGGGCAATAATTCTCTTTAGCACATTTCTTCAATGTTCTTTTTCTTTATTTATTTGATTTTGATTTTGTTTATCGATTGTCTTATTTTTCGCCAATCTTATCTCTAATTCCATCCAAGTTCTCATATTGTTAATATGTACCTTACTTTTTTCATGTTCTTTTAATTTACTACTAATATTTTTCCAATCGTTATTACCTTCTTTAGCTAAGCTACTAGGACATTGATTCACGTTAAACAATTTACAACAAAAACAAAACGCTCTATCTAAATCTATAGAATAAATCAACCATTTTCTTTCTAGCGTTTCACCATTTGGTAATGTTCGCATATAGTGAGATGTATTAAAGCTTCTTGAGTGTTCATCTTGTGGAAAATCGTAATCATGAATTTTAATCGGACCTTTTTCTACGAGTATGTCTCTTAGATCAATACTAATATTATTCCATTGACTTGGATCAACAAAATTTATAGGTATTTCATCGGTTGTAAATTCATCATTTGTAGGTTTTTCGTCGTTTGTAAGTTCATTATTTGTAGGTGTATCACTATCGTTTGTAGGTTCAATATTTATAGGTGTATCAATATCGTTTATAGGTTGACTTGTTGTAGGTGTACGAAATTTTAGAAGTGCTCCCTTTTGTGATTCAATTAAAGCTTCTTGTTTACATTTTTTTTTGCCTTTTTGAATGACCGGATTCAAAAGTTCGAATTCGATTTGACATTGCTAAAATATAAATCTATTTAACAGATATATAATGAGCCCTAATTCCCTAAACAACAACTTTATTCAGGAAAAATAGCAAATTATGAAAGAAGAATAAGCCCTAATTCTCTAAACAACAACTTCATTAAGGAAAAAAAATCAGATAGGAGATATCTAACCTGTGCCATTGACTTCCAAGAATCTGAGTGTCTGCTACAAATCAGATAATCCTCTGACTTCCACGTCTGCTACAAATCAGATATCAATTCAAATCGAGAACTGATATGTGCCACTGACTTCCACGTCTGCTACAAATCAAGAAGACAAGAACTGATATCAATTCAAATCGAGAACTGATATCAAAACACAATCGAGAACTGTATATGAGAACTGAGGGCAGAGGGTTTGTTAATTTGTTTGATGACTGAGTGACTGAAAAAACACAATCGAGAAGAATTTATAAATGTTAATACCTGTAATCAATAGACGATTCAGGCGACGACAGCGTGACTTCCAACTTGCAAAGCCGCTGCCGTTCATTATGTTCTTCTGATATTCTCTCGTCGACGATTCGTGAACTGTGGGGAGACCGAGATAGCAGCGCCTTTTCAGTTTCATGTTTGGGCCTTTTATTTTCTTTGGGCCTTTTATTTTCTTCTCAGACGATTCTGACCTTTATTTTATTGGGCTACTTATTTCTTGTTTAGTATAAACTAAAAAAATGGGCCAAGTATATAAAGAACCATCAAATAATTTGGAGGCCTTTCATTTTGGGTGGCCCTAGGCCTGTGCCTAGGGTTGGAAGCCCACTGGGCCAGCTCTGATATTTTTAATATTTCAAAATTCATTTTTTTTGTTTTATTTAACTATAAAAACTAATTGAGTTAGGGTTAAAGGACATAACGTGCAGAGGTTTGCAAACATCGAGTACGTCTTTTGTAATTATTGAAGATAAAGGGCACGGTTTTCAATAAGTGACATATATAAAAGACGATTTTTGTAATTTACTCTAGAATTAATAACTAAAAAATGATGATTAACATGTCGGTATAAAGAATCATGCAAGAAAAGCCAAACGAATTGCATACCTGCTAGTCTTTTTAGAGGTAGGCTATTTGTCCTTGAAGAGTTGAAGTAGGTGTAAAAACTTCTCAAAACACAAATACAAAAAAAACTTCTATAATCACAAGTAAATTACTACTTCGAACAAAGCATTAAGCCATTAACAACACAAAACACAAAAACTAAAAACAAAAATGCAAATGAATTGACCATGTTAAAATGAGTAAACAAATTCTTACCCGAATAAATATAAAATAAATAGGGAATGGGTCAAACTTATCACCAGTTCACCACTAAGTGAAACCCATAGCAAGAAAGGTCTTTTAAAAATAATACCTCAACTGTCTTGAGATGTACACCTTCACCCAGCTTAACTAAAAAGAAAGATAGAACATCTAGTGACAACCATATTTGACATAAGGCATACTAAACATATAATTAATACCCATAATTTGCAAAATAATAATAATAATAATAATAATAATAATAATAATAAATCATATTCAAATAGTTAAATCTTATCAACTAAATCTTGAACAAATATTTCTAGATTAACAAGAATTAAATTACATAAAAAAATTAGAGAAAATGGATACAATTTTTTGGTGTCATCAGTTAAAGCATTAGCTTTTTGGGTATAAATAAGACTCTTAAGCATTTAAAATGGTTTTCAAATCCAGATGAGCCGAACCACTTGAGATAGGATCAAAAAAAGATCGAAATGAGTAACTCTTAAACGAGCTAGAACTCAAGTTCAAGCCTTACATGGAGCTCTTTTATTTAATTAGCCTAAGCTTGATCTTTGCACATTATGATCGTTTAGGCTTGCGAGCCTAAACAGGCCACATTAACTTCCTTTAATTTGCAAAATACTAAAGTCTATAGCCCATTGTTTTAACAGCCTTGTACGCTCGTCCACATTCCCTTACTATAGCTATAGAAAGAAACATGGAAATGGCAATCGAGGTTCAAATAATAGCATAAACTTATGCGCCAGAAATATAAATCATGGAGACGAATCAAACCATGAACCACTTCACCAAACCTTACAAAGCATTATCGGAGTCCTTCATCAGTTGTGTGTTTGCTAAGGTTTGGTTAAGAGCAACAAAACCTCACTAAGATGTCTATAGAAGCATTGAATGTCACTAAGATGATTATTGCAGCATTAAATGACAGTTGACCAAAACAAAATAAAGCATCAAACAACCAAAAGGCATGAACTCAAACACCATAATATTTTTTTTTCAATATAATTTTAACACTAGAGCAAGTCAAATTCCATCACATTTTCAATCTTTCGGGAAAATATGTATTTCAAACCATAACTGAATCCATATACTTATCGGCTTGCTTATAAGCTCTTTAAAGATGATTTTGGATTGGCATGCACCAATTAAGTCAGATGCCTTTAATATAGTCACTAGAAAACTATAGAATTTGTATACACTTAAAATAGCTGAGAGAAAAATAGATGCAAAAAAGAAGGAAATTCACATTTTGATGGTTCAGTTAAGGTCTAAAACCTACCTATGCACACTCCTAAGGTATGTTACTTTCTACACGTGATACTAAAATTGGGTGGGTTTGGCCGTTTGGGTGATTTGTGTTTACATAATGAGCTCATTTTGGTACCAGACGATTACATAACATGTTAAATAAGCCATCATTAGAAAATTAGGCCATGAACAGCTAAGCATGTAAAAAAAAGAACTCCTTAACCAAAGCGAGCCCATTTTTCTCTGTAATATGTTAGACCCATTTTAAGATGACTAAATTAGACCCAAAAGTAATTTTTATTTGTTACCAAACCCACAGAATCAAATAAAAGGCACACTAAAACAGTGGCATATCAAGATTATGGTTGCACATTAAATAGAAAAGAAATTGAATATACCTTCTTTGGATGAAACTGAAGTGCTGTGGTGGAACAATTTTGTTTGGAGGCAGTTCAACATGATGTGTAATAAGGCTTGGAATCCATAGTAAATGATCACTTACGAATCAAATATCGCAACACTAGGTCCGCTATAGACATAAACCATATGAAGTTAATAATTGAGAAAAAAAGGGATCAATTACCCATACTATCTAGAGAACGGTGAAACCGACCGTTTACATAGGTGGAGGAGACACCATTGTAAGATTGTTCCTTAGCGATTGGAGATGGATCGGGGGAAGATGGTAGATTTCTGTAGAAGGTAGAATGGAGTTTGCATCCGGTGGAGAACCTTGAAGCTCAACATTGCCACCCCCTCACACACATTGCTCGCACTAACCCTATTTTTTTGATTGCTAAGAAGGTGAGACTTGAGATAATAGAACGTGGGAGTTAGATTTTGAAATGGTTTGAAAATCTCAAAAAAAAATTGAAAATGGGCGAGGTGAATTCTCTTTGGGATTTATGGAGGGAAGTGAAATTATGATGGAAACTACAATAAATTAAATTAAATTAATATATTTAATATAATATAATATAATAAATACTTTAGTGTGTATGTAGATTTATAAAAATTAGGCCAAAACATACATAATGTAACAACCCTAAATAAAACCG
This sequence comes from Helianthus tuberosus, assembly GCA_030545235.1. Classification (NCBI taxonomy): domain Eukaryota; kingdom Viridiplantae; phylum Streptophyta; class Magnoliopsida; order Asterales; family Asteraceae; genus Helianthus; species Helianthus tuberosus. Next base: position 142,504,171 of record CM060410.1, on the reverse strand, counting down.
ACACCCTCATAATATTTCCCACACCCTAGTATATTTTAAAATGTCTCAATATGTCTTTAAATATACCCCGTATGTGAAAACCAAGCCCGAAATACAGTATAGCATTAAAAATAAAATTTAAAATTTGATTATTAAGTTGAGGCGGGTCGCGTAGGACCCACCCCAACCTTATGCGGGCGGTATCAAGGCTCAAAGCTGATTCGGTGGAATTTTAAGTTAAGGCGGGCCGCGTAAGCTACCCTTAACACTTACGCGGGCCGCATGAGATCTATAATGTGGCGCAGCCCGGTGATGACACATGTCATCATCGTGTCAAGCCTAGTTGGTGATCAGGACGAGCTACAAGTTGACCAGAGGTCAACGCGGGCCGCCTAGGCCCTGACCCTATGTTACGCGGGTCGCGTGAGAGCCAAATTCAACACCTATAAATAGAACGCATCGGATTTCATTTCAGTTCGTCCCGTTTTCATTTCTCAATCACAATTTCTGAATTATTGGCTTTATAAAGCTGGTATTGTACCCCCTAATTAGCGAGGTTCTGCTCCGTTGTAAGTATTATAAGCCCAGTTTCGTACTAGATATGCTGCCCGATTGATTTAGGGTTTCGTAACAACTGTCATGGTTCTGCCCGACGTAGTTGTTGGAATACCGTCTCGGGGAGGGTATCATTAGTATTTTCAAAGGGTTATTATACTAACCTAGGTACATTTGTGAAAATTATAGATTAATTCCAGGAAACCCTTACGTGAAGTCTAAGATAGCAATGTGAGTTTATCCTTTTTTTGTTAACCTGTTTGTAATATTTTGCAAAACCTTAAATGTTTTACAATGCGATTAAGCGGTGATTGAGTCTTTGTAGTTCTTCAATTACTGCCGGTATGTTGGGGTTTTGTATACAAAATTTACTACACTGTGAGTAGTAAGTCGGAGCGACAACGCGTTACCATTGGACAACGAGTTAGCCAATGTGTAATATGACCCACCAGTCAGGATTGATAGTACTAAATGAGTAATTGTGTAGAAATAAACAATGTGATCGCTCTCAATACTATGTTAATTGATAAAATATTTCTTGATTAAACTGGGATTCACTGACCAGTATTTCCCACTGACAAATGTTTTTAAAACGCGTTTCAGGTAACATAATGTGACAACCAATTAGTAAAAAGCCAGCTGGAGAGCACTGAAGGCTTGGGAAAAATGTGGCTATAAAAGTTACCTAAAAGACGATGTTTTAAATTCAATAATGTTGGTGCATAATGTCTATAGCCTACGTCTACAGTCTAGGTCATGTCGGTAGCTTGTAATAGGGTTTAAAGTGTCAAAAATGTAATTTTATATATGTTAGAAGTCATTTCGCACGAAATAGCTTTTGGTTATTTCGTACGAAATCAAACTTGGCTATTTCGTACGAAATAGCATGTTGCTATTTCATGCTAAATCAGTTGCCTATAAATAGGCAGTGTTGGTTTTTCATTTGGTACGAAATAGGTGAACGTGTAACGAAGTGCTGCCCAATTTTCACCGTGTAATCAAGTTAAATATCAATGAAAAACCTGTTTTAAGTATAATTCTTTGTTTCTACACTGTTCTATCACTGATTCTCAGTTGTTTGACAGTTTCCGCCTTTCAAACAACTTAGTTTTGACTCTAAACGTCTCATATAGGTCGCAAAACGATCCTATAAGTGGTATCAGAGCTCAGGATGAGTCAATTCGTTTGAATCAGTTCTTAGAATTCTGTTTTTCTACACATTCTTGGATTTCTGGACAAATTCACAGACAAAATGGACTGATCTTTTAATATAGCGTATTAAATACAGTTTTAACAAATCCTTGAAAGAATCAAACCTAAATTCAGACTAAAAGTGACAAAAATGGGCCAAAATGCTGATTTCGTTTGAACGAGCACTATTTCGTTTGAAAAAGTGAGTTGATTTCGTGCGAAATGAGCTATTTCGCATGAAATTTCATCATTTCGCTTGAAAACTACTTTGATTTCGCACGAAATAGGCTGTTTCGCTTGAAAATGCATTTCGTCTGAAGTATTTGCCACGAAAAGAAGGTTTTTGCTGATTTCGTACGAAATGGCACTTGATTTCGCATGAAAGTTGTTTTCGTTTGAGTATCTGATTTCGCACGAAAGTTGTTTTCGTGTGAAAGTCTATTTCGTCTGTGATTTCGTACGAAAGTCTATTCCGTGTGTAGAAGTAGATTTCGCTTGAAAGTGACTGTTTTCAAAAACTTGAAAATTTTTCCGAAATTGTTTTCGTAAATTGGATAACCAAGAGTTTTACAACCTGTTTGCCGGTGGGGGAATGACGGCAGCACAAACCCCAGCCAGTATCATGCAAAATGTGAACATGGAAAATGAACTCGGTACAATGCAGAAACCGCCGAAGTTGATGAACATTGATGAGTGTTCCGGTTGGTCAGATAGGTTTAAGACATGGGTGCAAGCTAATTATTTCGAATGCTGGATGAAAATCGAGTCAAAATATGTTCCTCCAAAGAATGGTTCGAGAATAGAGAAAACTATCGGAAGTTTAACTCCAATTGAACAAGATGATTTCAAGGCAGAAAAGAAAATGATGAGTATCCTACAGCAAGGCATCAAAGAGGATATCTTAGTTCTACTACAAGATCAAAGTAACTCACAGTCTGTTTGGAATTGTCTAAAAGTCAAATTTCTTTGAAGTGCTTCAATGATAAAAAGCAAAAAGGCACTACTAAAGAAGGAATTTGATATCTTTACGGGTATAAAGGGTGAGACAACAAAACAGTTGATTGAAAGATATTGCCATCTGGTTGTTGAGATGAAGAGGTTGAGTATAACCAAAATGGATGAGGAATGGGTCCATAAGTTGGCGGATGTGATGCGTGTGAAGTGTTATATATATTAGGTGTATATTTTAAGCCCCTTTAACACTTATTTTTAGCCAAGTTTTAAATTTATAAAACACGATATTTTACTAACACTAAACACACATATGGGCAAGTGCACCCATCGTGAGCGTAGTATATCGTTGGTAAGATACCGAGGTCGTCCAAGGACACAAGAGCTTTTAGTACCGGTTTATCCTCAACGTCTAATCAAAATAAAAAGGTTAGAAAAATGTTTTAAACTAAGAAAAATAAAAACTAACTAAAATGCTGAAAATAAAATAAAAAGAAAAATAGATAGACAAGATGAATCACTTGGTTCCGACTCGTATCTAGTGTAACCTTTGATTATTTCCGCACTTTTGCACATATTTAAGAGATTATCTTAGTTATTGTAGTAGGCCCCTCTTTTGAAGGTGACGTTACCCTCACCCCAGTAGTTTGAGTCAGCAAGGATACAATCCTAAAAGGGTGGATTATTGGAAGATAATTAATTAAGTTATTAATGCAAATTATGGTAGGCCCCTCTTTTGGAGGTGACGTTACCCTCGACTAAGTAGTCTGAGTCAGCAGGGATACAGTCCTAAATAGACGGGTTATAGTATTAATAGTAGTTAACTTATGAGGGGATCAAAGAGTTTGGACCCCCGCCATCCAATACCGTTAAGTATTGAAGGAGGTCCTACTAAATTTGACCCAGGTCCATTGCAGGACCTCTAAACGCTGAACAATGGCAAGACCTTTACCAAACCGTTCCCTTAACCCCCAACTAGGTAGCCAACATACCTCCATATAGACCGTAGAGATATGAATGGTGAAAATCTTTTATTTTATATATACAGCAAAATAATGCCAAGACACCATGGACAAACGATAAGGAAAGATCACCTTCAACATAAGCAACTAGTTATTAAAGTCATTAATACAAAACCAAGTAAAAAGTGCAAAAGATTAGAAATAAAAAGTATTAAACTAGACACTTTGTCTTCACCAAGTGATGTAAGAGACTTAGGCAAAACATGGCCTTGATTGTCAAGAACTCTTACGATCAATCTAGGATCCTGAGACGACTCACACACTCTACGATGGACAATGGATGATGGTGGTGGATGATGGTGTTATGGTGGTGGTGGGTGGTGGGTGAAGTGTGAGAGAGGTGGTGTGCCAAGGGATGGTTTGAGCTTGAGCCAAGTGATGTGTGTAAAATGCAACATATAAATTACATCAAATGAGGCATAAAACTAACCCTTTTTAAGTACTAATATTGGAAAAAGAGTGTTTTTGTCTTCCTTTTGTATTTTCAGGATTAAATGAGCGCAAAAATGCAAAAGAAGCAAAAAGACAGCTAAATCCAACATAAATACAAGGAAAGGAACATTAGTGGACTGCCCGACCCCTCAACGGCACCTTCCAAAGCAAAAAAAAAAGAAGACAGAAGGCTGAACACGCCCCGTGCTCAGCCAGCACGGGGCCGTGCCCAAGAAGCAGCAGAAAAGACAAATCTATAGAAGCTTCTATTGCCCATCACGGGGCCGTGCTCAGCGGACACGGGGGCGTGTCGAAAGTACAGCAGGCGCATTTATTGTAATTGCGAATTACAATTAATGAGGAGAGAGATTGTCAGACGGACACGGGGCCGTGCCCAGCGGACACGGGGCCGTGTCCAGCACTATGTTCAGCCTATAAATAGGAGTGCTTGGATTCATTTCATCTCATCCCTTGGCACACCACCTCTCTCACACTTCATCCACCACCCACCACCATCACAACACCATCATCCACCACCATCATCCATTGTCCATCGTAGAGTGTGTGAGTCGTCTCGGGATCCAAGATTGATCGTAAGAGTTCTTGACAATCAAGGCCATGTTTGCCTAAGTCTCTTACATCACTTGGTGAAGACAAAGTGTCTAGTATAATACTTTTTATTTCTAATCTTTTGCACTTTTTATTTGGTTTTGTATTAATGACTTTAATAACTAGTTACTTATGTTGAAGGTGATCTTTCCTTATCGTTTGTCCGTGGTGTCTTGGCATTATTTTACTGTCTATATAAAATAAAGGATTTTCACCATTCATATCTCCACGGTCTATATGGAGGTATGTTGGCTACCTGGTAGGGGGTTAAGGGAACGGTTTGGTAAAGGTCTTGCCATTGTTCAGCGTTTAGAGGTCCTGCAATGGACCTGGGTCAAATTTAGTAGGACCTCCTTCAATACTTCACGGTATTGGATGGCGGGGGTCCAAACTCTTTGATCCCCTCATAAGTTAACTACTATTAATACTATAACCCGGCTATTTAGGACTGTATCCCTGCTGACTCAGACTACTTAGCCGAGGGTAACGTCACCGCCAAAAGCGGGGCCTACCACAATACTGCATTAATAACTTAATTCATTATCTTCCAATAATCCACCCTTTTAGGATTGTATCCCTGCTGACTCAAACTACTGGGGTGAGGGTAACGTCACCTTCAAAAGAGGGGCCTACTACAATAACTAAGATAATCTCTTAATTATGTGCAAAAGTGCGGAAATAATCAAAGGTTATACTAGATACGAGTCGGAACCAAGTGATTCATCTTGTCTATCTGTTTTTTCTTTTATTTTTATTTTCAGCATTTTAGTTAATTTTTAGTTTTCTTAGTTTAAAACATTTTTCTAAACTTTTATTTTGGTTAGACGTTGAGGATAAATCGGTACTAAAAGCTCTTGTGTCCTTGGACGACCTCGGTATCTTACCAACACTATACTACACTCAACGATGGGTGCACTTGCCCATATGTGTGTTTAGTGTCAGTGAAATATCGTGTTTTATAAATTTAAAACTTGGCTAAAATAAGTGTTAAAAAGGGCTTAAAATATACACCTAAAATATACGACACTTACCGCACATCAAGTTTTTGGCGCCGTTGCCGGGGACACAAGGATTTTAAGAAAGTTAGGAATCAACGGCCTAATCATCTTTTATTTTTTCTTTTTATTTTTTTAGGATTTTCTAAGTTTTTCAGCTTCTGCAGCGCTCAGCACGGGCCGTGCCCGGTCAGACACGGGCCGTGCCCAGCATCATCACTGGCAGTTTTTATTTTCTGAGTTACAGAGAGCTGAACACGGGGCCGTGTCGGTGCAACACGGGGTCGTGTCCAGCTCCCAGTAACAGGGATCCAGAAATCAATTACTGTGCCTCTGAACACGGGCCGTGTTCATTGAGCACGGGGCCGTGGTGAACATTCTGACCAGCGTTCTTTTATGTTTTTATTGCAGGACTTGGAACCCAGGCGCCACATTTGAACCTCCTACGTAGTGCATGAGCTCCAGTTCTAGTAGAGACATAAAAGAACCCCTAGACGAACCCGAGCGCTTTCTCAGAAGAAGACTAAAAGCTAAAAATCAAGAGAAAGCTTCGGGGGACCCACTTCCAATGGCGGACCAACGTACCCTCATGGATTACCTACGGCCTACCGTAGGCAATCTTGGCGCCGCTATCAATGCACCGAATGTCGAGGCCAACAACTTCGAACTTCGGCCACATTTGATACAAATGCTCCAAAACTCCGCAACCTTCCACGGGCTTGCGGACGAGGATCCCCATCTACATATTACTAACTTCTTAGAAATATGTGATACCTTTCGGATCAATGGAGCATCCAATGACGCCATCCGCCTTCGAATGTTTCCTTTTTCACTAAAAGACCGAGCTAAGGCTTGGCTTAACACCCTCCCAGTTGGATCGGTAAACACCTGGGATGAACTTGCCCAAAAGTTTTTGTATAAGTATTTCCCTCCTGCTAAAACGGCTAAATTAATGACTGAAATTAATACATACTCACAAGAGGATGGGGAATCCTTATATGAAACTTGGGAAAGGTTCAAAGAGCTTCTAAGAAAGTGTCCTCACCATGGTCTAGCGGTATGGCAACAAGTATCCACTTTCTACAATGGATTGTTGCCACACACAAGACAGACACTTGATTCAAGCTCCGGGGGACTCTTAGGTAATCGTTGCCCAAATGAAATATATAACCAAATTGAGGAAATTGCTCAAACCAATTTTCAATGGCACACTCCCCGAGGTAATAAATCTATTGCCCCGGGCGCCCATAAGGTTGATGAAAGCACCTCTTTACAAGCCCAAATCGAGGCCCTCTCTTCAAAAATCAAAAGGCTAGAAATGACAAAAACGGCCTCGGTTATGGCTTGTGAAGGGTGTGGTGGGTCACATGAAAATTGGAGTTGTATGAAAGAATTAGATGAACAAACTGAAACGGTAAACTACATGGATAATAGACCTAGGCCGTCAGGTCCTCCAACGGGTACCTACAACCAAGGATGGCGTAACCACCCAAATCTTGGTTGGAGAGATCCCGGCAATAGTAGTAACCAACAAAACCAACGAACTAATTTTCAACAACCGCAAAATTTTCCTCAACAACAAGGTGGAAGAGAAAGGCTTGAAGATACTGTATCTCGCCTCATCTCTGACACTGAAAAGAAAAACTCGGATCGATTTCAACAACTGGAATCGAATTTCAGAAATCAACAAGCTAGCATTCAAAACGTTGAAAAACAATTAAATCAACTAGCTCAAAATTTCTCCGAGAGACCACAAGGCGCATTACCCAGTAATACCGAAACGAACCCGAAGGCACATGTACATCTCATCACATTAAGAAATCGAACCGTGGGTCCCGAGGATGCTCCATTACCGCCAAATGAAAGAAGCCATTCTAGCCAGCCTGTGACTCCTCCTGCGCCAGAAAAGGCTTCCGCACCAAATCAAGAGCCCACCATGACTCCTCCAATCCCGTACCCCAGTAGGTTAAATCGTCAAAAGACCGATGAGCAATTCGCAAAGTTCGAAAGTTTACTAAAACAATTGCATGTTAATATTCCTTTTATTGAGGTCCTAACCCAAATGCCTAAATATGCAAAATTCATGAGGGATTTCCTCACTCACAAAAGGAAAATTGAATCATTGCAATTAGTTAACTTAGGCGAAGAATGCTCTGCTCTAGTACTCAACAAACTTCCACAAAAGAAAATCGACCCCGGGAGCTTCACAATCCCTTGTTCAATTGGGAAGTCCCCCGTCCGAAATGCTTTAGCCGATCTTGGGGCTAGCATCAACCTCATGCCCACATCAATGTTCAAGCGACTCGGCCTAGGAACAACAAGCCCTACAAAAATGAGCATACAACTCGCCGACAGATCCGTCAAATTCCCACAAGGTGTCGCCGAAAACCTGCTAGTCAAGGTTGACAAATTCGTCTTCCCAACCGACTTTGTCATCCTAGACATGGAAGAAGACACCGAGGTCCCTCTCATCCTCGGGAGGCCATTCCTAGCCACCGCCCAAGCATTGGTGGATATGAATGACGGAACTCTAACATTGAAGTTTGGGGATGAGGAAGTGAAATTTGAATGTGGAAAGCGAGTAGAGGAAGAAGATCCGGTCAACTACATGAAGGTCATAGACTCAAGCTTGGATGACGCTCTCCGACGGTGTAACATGGGATGCAACACATCCCACTTGGGTAACATATGACCAGGCTTTGGGTCTAGCCAAGGACCCTTATAAACGTGGCGCACCATGGAGGCATTCCACGGAACTATCCTTAGTTTAATTTAGATTAATTTTTATGCTTTTTGTTAGTTTTAATTTTCAGAAATAAAACACACTCATGGTGGTAAAGGATGAAAAGGGGAACGAGAAAAATGAACCCATGCACAAGAACAAGGCAACCCGACAATTTTCTCCATTTCAGAAGGTTCAACACGGGCCGTGCCCAACCAACACGGCCCCGTGCCGAACCACCTGCAGAAAAACGCCCAGTTCAGGTACCTGGACACGGGCCGTGTTCACTCAACACGCCCCCGTGTCCAGACTTCTGTTTCTCTTATTTTAATTTTGTTACTGGCACTTGAACACGGGGCCGTGCCCGGACAACACGGGGCCGTGTTCAGTGCCCAGTAACACAAATTTTTGCTTTTTAAACATTATTTTACACATCTAATCAACCTAAAAATTTATTTTTGGGACACATTGAGGACAATGTGTAATTTAAGTGTGGGGGGGGATGCTAAAACCTTGAATTTTGCAAGTCCTAAATACAAGCCTTACACAAAACTCTATTGGAACCGCTAATCACCCCAAAGTTTTTCAAAAAATTTCAATTTTTTACTTGTCTAGGTTTAACTCGGGAAATTCAAGTTATAAAAAAGGTTATATTTTTACAAATTTACAACCGATAGCGTAGTGATAAAAAGAACCAACATAAGAAAATTATGAAAAGGCATGAAAAACTTATTTAAAAGTTGATTATATATACTTGATCACATAAAAACCCATTCCCACAAAAGTGAGTTTTGAGCCTTTATTGAGCACACAATTACATATCTTTTGACTAAATGCTCATTTTTCGTTTCTTGTGTGAATAGCCGCTTGATTCTTACGACTCTAGAACTTGCCATGACAATACATTCCCGGTCCTTATCAACTTATACCCAAGTAAGTAAATGATGGAGGCATTAGGACTAACCCTTTTTATTTTCTACACCATTATTTTTCTTTTTCTTTTACCACCTACCCAAAAAAAAATCCCCCTAGTTAGCCCCTTTGAGCCTAAACCTTTTTCGTTTCATCACCCAAACAAAAACCCTTTCTACCCACCAAAAACCTTTTTCATTTTTAACCCTTTATTTTAGTAACAAGTTCGGTTCTTCGTGAAAAAAAAAATTGTGTGATAATGATGAAGCAAAAAGAAAATAAACAAACAAGTTAATCAAAAATAACTTAGTTTGAATAAAAGCTTCATCACAATAAAAAGTTGCAAAAATACGAAAACCGACACTTGTTACGCTTTTAGCCCTTTTTCTACTAACCACTAACCCAACAACCTACCTTTAACCCTAGCCTAACCCTTAACCCGCAAAGTCCTCTTGATATCTACAAAGGTATAAAAGTTAAAAAGGAGGAGGATTGATTTCTTGGCAAGCCTATGGTAGGAATAAGTTCCATGCCGCTCTCGAGTGATTCACTAAAAATACACCTTCGGCCGAGTGTGAGTGATTTCCCCGTGAGGTATGTGAACTTGTATATAAATAGAATTTTAAAAAAGGCATGTTATGCCCAAATAAGTAATTTCTTTTATGAAAAGTTCTAAATAAATCATTACGAATAGGAGCGTAAACAAATAAAAATAAAACCCAAAAAGATCTTGGAAATCCCGACACTCTACGACAAGCCCAAAACCTTCTCTTCTACCTATTCCATTTGGGAGTGTAAGCCACATATTAAAGAGTTTTGCTTGAGGACAAGCAAAAGTTCAAGTGTGGGGGTATTTGATGTGTGTAAAATGCAACATATAAATTACATCAAATGAGGCATAAAACTAACCCTTTTTAAGTACTAATATTGGAAAAAGAGTGTTTTTGTCTTCCTTTTGTATTTTCAGGATTAAATGAGCTCAAAAACGCAAAAGAAGCAAAAAGACAGCTAAATCCAACATAAATACAAGGAAAGGAACATTAGTGGACTGCCCGACCCCTCAACGGCACCTTCCAAAGCAAAAAAAGAGAAGACAGAAGGCTGAACACGCCCCGTGCTCAGCCAGCACGGGGCCGTGCCCAAGAAGCAGCAAAAAAGACAAATCTATAGAAGCTTCTATTTCCCATCACGGGGCCGTGCTCAGCGGACACGGGGGCGTGTCAAAAGTACAGCAGGCGCATTTATTGTAATTGCGAATTACAATTAATGAGGAGAGAGATTGTCAGACGGACACGGGGCCGTGCCCAGCGGACACGGGGCCGTGTCCAGCACTATGTTCAGCCTATAAATAGGAGTGCTTGGATTCATTTCATCTCATCCCTTGGCACACCACCTCTGTCACACTTCATCCACCACCCACCACCATCACAACACCATCATCCACCACCATCATCCATTGTCCATCGTAGAGTGTGTGAGTCGTCTCGGGATCCAAGATTGATCGTAAGAGTTCTTAACAATCAAGGCCATGTTTGCCTAAGTCTCTTACATCACTTGGTGAAGACAAAGTGTCTAGTATAATACTTTTTATTTCTAATCTTTTGCACTTTTTATTTGGTTTTGTATTAATGACTTTAATAACTAGTTACTTATGTTGAAGGTGATCTTTCCTTATCGTTTGTCCGTGGTGTCTTAGCATTATTTTACTGTCTATATAAAATAAAGGATTTTCACCATTCATATCTCCACGGTCTATATGGAGGTATGTTGGCTACCTGGTAGGGGGTTAAGGGAACGGTTTGGTAAAGGTCTTGCCATTGTTCAGCGTTTAGAGGTCCTGCAATGGACCTGGGTCAAATTTAGTAGGACCTCCTTCAATACTTCACGGTATTGGATGGCGGGGGTCCAAACTCTTTGATCCCCTCATAAGTTAACTACTATTAATACTATAACCCGGCTATTTAGGACTGTATCCCTGCTGACTCAGACTACTTAGCCGAGGGTAACGTCACCGCCAAAAGCGGGGCCTACCACAATACTGCATTAATAACTTAATTCATTATCTTCCAATAATCCACCCTTTTAGGATTGTATCCCTGCTGACTCAAACTACTGGGGTGAGGGTAACGTCACCTTCAAAAGAGGGGCCTACTACAATAACTAAGATAATCTCTTAATTATGTGCAAAAGTGCGGAAATAATCAAAGGTTATACTAGATACGAGTCGGAACCAAGTGATTCATCTTGTCTATCTGTTTTTTCTTTTATTTTTATTTTCAGCATTTTAGTTAATTTTTAGTTTTCTTAGTTTAAAACATTTTTCTAAACTTTTATTTTGGTTAGACGTTGAGGATAAACCGGTACTAAAAGCTCTTGTGTCCTTGGACGACCTCGGTATCTTACCAACACTATACTACACTCAACGATGGGTGCACTTGCCCATATGTGTGTTTAGTGTCAGTGAAATATCGTGTTTTATAAATTTAAAACTTGGCTAAAATAAGTGTTAAAAAGGGCTTAAAATATACACCTAAAATATACGACACTTACCGCACATCACCAAGCACTTCTATTTATAGGCTGAACAGAAGCTCGGGCACGGCCCCGTGTCCACATCCTTCTCTTTCTTCATTTAATGCAGTTTTGTCTTTTTAGTTGACCACGCCCCCGTGTCCACTGAGCACGACCCCGTGGTGCAGAAGAATCTTTGTACTATGCAAATTTGCTAGATTGTGCGAATCTTATAGTTGACCACGGCCCCGTGTCCGCTGAGCACGGCCCCGTGGTGGGCAATAGAAGCTTCTACCACTTTGTCTTTTCTGCTGACACTTGGGCACGCCCCCGTGCTGGCTGAACACGGGGCGTGTTCAGGCTTCTGATCTCTTATTTTGTTTGGGAAGATGCTGTCGTGGGGTCGGGCATGTCACGTCTTGTTTCTTTTCTTGTATTTATGTTAGATTTTGATGTCTTTTTGCTTCTTTTGTTAATTTGAGCTCATTTAATCCTGAAAATACAAAAGGAAGACAAAAGCACACTTTTTCCAACATTAGTACTAAAAAGGGTTAGTTTTATGCCTCATTTGATGAAATTTATATGTTGCATTTTGAACACATCAAATACCCCCACACTTGAATCTTTGCTTGTCCTCAAGCAAAACTCTTTAATATGTGGCTATTACACTCCCAAATGGAATGGGTAGAAAAGAAGGTTTTTGGGCTTGTCGTAGAGTGTCGGGATTTCCAAGATTCTTTATTTAGTTTTATTTTTATTTATTTACAATCCTATTCGTCATGATTTATTTAAAATTTTTCATAAGACAAATTACTTATTAGGGCATAACATGCCTCTTTAAAATTCTATTTATATACAAGTTCACATACCTCACGGGGATCACTCAACACTCGGCCGAAAATGTATTTTTGTGGATCACTCGAGAGCGGCATGGAACTTACTCCTACCATAGGCTTGCCAAGCAATCAATCCTCCTCCTTTTTAACTTATATACCTTTGTAAATATCAAGAGGACTTTTTGGGTGAAGGGTTAGGCTTGGGTTAAAGGTAGGTGGTTGGGTTGGTGGTTAGTGGTTAGTAGAAAAAGGCGAAAAGCGTAACAAGTTTCGGTTTTCGTAAGACTTTCTATTTTTGTAACTTTTATTTTGATGAAGCTATTATTCAAACAAAGTTATTTTTGATGAACTTGTTTGTTTATTTTCTTTTGCTTCATCATCAACAATTTTTTTTTTTTTTTTTTTTGAAAAGTCATACGAAAAATCAAACTTCTTACTAAAACAAAGGGTAAAAAAAATGAAAAAGGTTTTGGTGGGTAAAAAGGGTGTTTGGTTTGGGTTATGAAATAAAAAGGTTTAGGCTCAAAGGGGCTAACTAGGGGGATTTTGGGTAGGTGGTAAAAAAAAAAGAAAAATAATGGTGTAGAAATAAAAATGTTAGTCCTAATGCCTCCATCATTTACTTACTCGGGTTTAAGTTGGTAAGGACCGGGAATGTATCGTCATGGCAAGTTCTAGAGTCGTAAGAACCAAGCGGCTATTCACACAAGAAATGAAAAATGAACATTTAGTTCTAATGATATGTAATTGTATGCTCAATAAAGGCTCAAAACTCACTTTTGTGGGAATGGGTTTTTATGTGATCAAGTATATATAATTAAATTTTAACTAAGCTTGTCATGCCTTTTCATAATTTTCTCATGTTGGTTCTTTTTATCACGATGCTATCGGTTGTAAATTTGTAAAAATATAACCTTTTTGAGAACTTGAATTTCCCGAGTTAAACCTAGACAAGTAAAAAAAAATGAAAATTTTTGAAAAAATTTGGGGTGATTAGCAGTTCCAATAGAGTTTTGTGTAAGGCTTGTATTTAGGACTTGCAGGATTCAAGGTTTTAGCATCCCCCCCCCCCCCCCACACTTAAATTACACATTGTCCTCAATGTGTCCCAAAAATAAGTTTTTAGGTTGATTGAATGTGTAAAAAGGTGTAAACAGCGAAATTTTTGTGTTACTGGGCGCTGAACACGGCCCCGTGTTATCCGGGCACGGCCCCGTGTTATCCGGGCACGGCCCCGTGTTATCCGGGCACGGCCCCGTGTTCAAGTGCCAGTAATAAAATTAAAACAAGAGAAACAGAAGCCTGGACACGGGGGCGTGTTGGGTGAACACGACCCGTGTCCAATTACCTGAACTGGGTCTTTTTCTGCAGACTGTGCAGCACGGGGCCGTGTTGGGTGGACACGGCCCGTGCCGAACTTACTGTAAATGAAGAAATTTGTCGGACAGTTCTGTTTTCCTGCATAGAGTGCTGGTTCAAGTTTCCCTTGCATCCTTTTGCCATCTCAAGTGTGTTTTATTTCTGAAAATTAAAACTAACTAGAAAACAAGAGAATTAATCTAAACTAAACTAAGGATAGTTCCACGGAATGCCTCCGTGGTGCGCCACGTTTATAAGGGTCCTTGGCTAGACCCAAAGCCTGGTCACATGTTACCCAAGTGGGATGTATTGCATCCCATGTTACACCGTCAGAGAGCGTCATCCAAGCTTGAGTCTATGACCTTCATGTATTTGACCGGGTCTTCTTCCTCTACTTTATTTCCACATTCAAACTTCACTTCCTCATCTCCAAACTTTAATGTTCACGTTTCGTCATTCATATCCACCACTGCTTGAGCGGTGGCTAGAAATGGCCTCCCGAGGATGAGAGGGACATCGGTGTCTTCTTCCATGTCTAGGATGACAAAGTCGGTTGGAAAAACGAAATTGTCAACCTTGACCAGCAGATTTTCAGCTACACCTTGTGGAAATTTGACGGACCTGTCGGCTAGTTGTATGCTCATCTTTGTAGGGCTTGTTGTTCCTAGGCCGAGTCGTTTGAACATTGACGTGGGCATGAGGTTAATGCTAGCCCCAAGGTCGGCTAATGCGTTACGGACGGGGGACTTCCCAATCGAGCAAGGAATTGTGAAGCTCCCGGGGTCGATTTTCTTTTGTGGAAGTTTGTTGAGTACTAAAGCGGAGCATTCCTCGCCTAAGTTAACTAATTGCAATGATTCAATTTTCCTTTTGTGAGTGAGGAAATCCCTCATGAATTTTGCATATTTAGGCATTTGGGTTAGGACCTCAATAAAAGGAATATTAACATGCAATTGTTTTAGTAAACTTTCGAACTTTGCGAATTGCTCATCGGTCTTTTGACGATTTAACCTACCGGGGTACGGAATTTAAGGAGTCTTGGTGGGCTCTTGATTTGGTGAAGGAGCCTCTTCTGGTGAAGTCGTGCTTTGGCGTTGACTTCCTTCAACTGGTGGTAATGGGGCATCCTCGGGACCCACGGTTAGGTTTCTCAATGTGATGAGGTGTACTTGCGCCTTTGGGTTGGTTTCGGTATTACTTGGTAACGCGCCTTGTTGTCTCTCGGAGAAATTTTGAGCTAGTTGATTTAATTGTTTTTCAACGTTTTGAATGCTAGCTTGTTGATTTCTAAAATTCGATTCCAATTGTTGAAATCGATCCGAGTTTTTCTTTTCGGTGTCGGAGATGAGGCGAGATATGGTATCTTCAAGCCTTTCTCTTCCACCTTGTTGTTGAGAGAAATTTTGTGGTTGTTGAAAATTAGTTCGTTTGTTTTGTTGGTTACTACTATTGCCGGGATCTCTCCAGGATCTCTCCAACCAAGATTTGGGTGGTTACGCCATCCTTGGTTGTAGGTACCCGTTGGAGGACCCGACGGCCTAGGTCTGTTATCAATGTAGTTTATCGTTTCTGCTTGTTCATCTAATTCTTTCATACAACTCCAATTTTCATGTGACCCACCACACCCTTCACAAGCCATAACCGAGGCCGTTTTTGTCATTTCTAGCTTTTTGATTTTCGAAGAGAGGGCCTCGATTTGGGCTTGTAAAGAAGTGCTTTCATCAACCTTACGGGCGCCCGGGGAAATAGATTTATTACCTCGGGGAGTGTGCCATTGAAAATTGGTTTGAGCAATTTCCTCAATTTGATTATATATTTCATTTGGGCGACGATTACCTAAAAGTCCCCCGGAGCTTGAATCAAGTGTTTGTCTTGTGTATGGCAACAACCCATTGTAGAAAGTGGATACTTGTTGCCATACCGCTAGACCGTGATGAGGACACTTTCTTAGAAGCTCCTTGAACCTTTCCCAAGTTTCATATAAGGATTCCCCATCCTCTTGTGAGTATGTATTAATTTCAGTCATTAATTTAGCCGTTTTAGCAGGAGGGAAATACTTATATAGAAACTTTTGGGCTAGTTCACCCCAGGTGTTTACTGAGCCAACTGGGAGGGTGTTAAGCCAAGCCTTAGCTCGGTCTTTTAGTGAAAATGGAAACATCCTGAGGCGAATGGCATCGTTTGATGCTCCATTGATCCGAAAAGTATCATATGTTTCCAAGAAATTAGTAATATGTAGATGGGGATCCTCGTCCGCAAGCCCATGGAAGGTTGCGGAGTTTTGAAGCATTTGTATCAAATGCGGCCGAAGTTCGAAGTTGTTGGCTTCGACATTCGGTGCATTGATAGCGGCCCCGAGATTGCCTACGGTGGGTCGTAGGTAATCCATGAGGGTACGTTGGTCCGCCATTGGAAGTGGTTCCCCCGAAACTTTCTCTTGATTTTTAGCTTTAAGTCTTTTTCTGAGAAAGCGTTCGGGTTCTTCTAGAGGTTCTTTTATGTATCTACTAGAACTGGAGCTCATGCACTGCGTATGAGGTTCAAATGTGGCGCCTGGGTTCCAAGTCCTGCAATAAAAACAGAAAAGAACGTTGGTCAGAATGTTCACCAAGGCCCCGTGCTCGATGAACACGACCCGTGGTCAGAGATACAGTGATTGTTTTCTGGATCCCAGTTACTGGGAGTTGGACACGGCCCCGTGTTGCACCGACACGGCCCCGGGTTGCACCGACACGACCCCGTGTTCAGCTCTCTGTAACTCAGAAAATAAAAAATGCCAGTGATGATGCTGGGCACGGCCCGTGTCCGACCAGGCACGGCCCGTGCTGAGCTTTGCAGAAACAGAAAAACTAAAAAAAAATCCTAAAAAAAATGAAAAATAAGAAAAACGATTAGGCCGTTGATTCCTAACTTTCTTAAAATCCTTGTGTCCCCGGCAACGGCGCCAAAAACTTGATGCGTGTGAAGTGTTATATATATTAGGTGTATATTTTAAGCCCCTTTAACACTTATTTTTAGCCAAGTTTTAAATTTATAAAACACGATATTTTACTAACACTAAACACACATATGGGCAAGTGCACCCATCGTGAGCGTAGTATAGCGTTGGTAAGATACCGAGGTCGTCCAAGGACACAAGAGCTTTTAGTACCGGTTTATCCTCAACGTCTAATCAAAATAAAAAGGTTAGAAAAATGTTTTAAACTAAGAAAAATAAAAACTAACTAAAATGCTGAAAATAAAATAAAAAGAAAAACAGATAGACAAGATGAATCACTTGTTTCCGACTCGTATCTAGTGTAGCCTTTGATTATTTCTGCAATTTTGCACATATTTAAGAGATTATCTTAGTTATTGTAGTAGGCCCCTCTTTTGAAGGTGACGTTACCCTCACCCCAGTAGTTTGAGTCAGCAAGGATACAATCCTAAAAGAGTGGATTATTGGAAGATAATTAATTAAGTTATTAATGCAAATTATGGTAGGCCCCTCTTTTGGAGGTGACGTTACCCTCGACTAAGTAGTCTGAGTCAGTAGGGATACAGTCCTAAATAGCCGGGTTATAGTATTAATAGTAGTTAACTTATGAAGGGATCAAAGAGTTTGGACACCCGCCATCCAATACCGTTAAGTATTGAAGGAGGTCCTACTAAATTTGACCCAGGTCCATTGCAGGACCTCTAAACGCTGAACAATGGCAAGACCTTTACCAAACCGTTCCCTTAACCCCCGACCAGGTAGCCAACATACCTCCATATAGACCGTGGAGATATGAATGGTGAAAATCTTTTATTTTATATAGACAGTAAAATAATGCCAAGACACCACAGACAAACGATAAGGAAAGATCACCTTCATCATAAGTAACTAGTTATTAAAGTCATTAATACAAAACCAAGTAAAAAGTGCAAAAGATTAGAAAAAAAAAGTATTAAACTAGACACTTTGTCTTCACCAAGTGATGTAAGAGACTTAGGAAAACATGGCCTTGATTGTCAAGAACTCTTACGATCAATCTTGGATCCCGAGATGACTCACACACTCTACGATGGACAATGGATGATGGTGGTGGATGATGGTGTTATGGTGGTGGTGGGTGGTGGGTGAAGTGTGAGAGAGGTGGTGTGCCAAGGGATGGTTTGAGCTTGAGCCAAGCACTTCTATTTATAGGCTGAATAGAAGCTCGGGCACGGCCCCGTGTCCATTGGGCACGGCCCCGTGTCCACATCCTTCTCTTTCTTCATTTAATGCAGTTTTGTCTTTTTAGTTGACCACGCCCCCGTGTCCGCTGAGCATGACCCCGTGGTGCAGAAGAATCTTTGTACTATGCAGATTTGCTAGATTGTGCGAATCTTATAGTTGACCACGGCCCCGTGGTGGGCAATAGAAGCTTCTACCACTTTGTCTTTTTTGCTGACACTTGGGCACGCCCCCGTGCTGGCTGAACACGGGGCGTGTTCAGGCTTCTGATCTCTTGTTTTGCTTGGGAAAATGCTGTCGTGGGGTCGGGCATGTCACGTCTTGTTCCTTTTCTTGTATTTATGTTAGATTTTGATGTCTTTTCGCTTCTTTTGTTAATTTGAGCTCATTTAATCCTGAAAATACAAAAGGAAGACAAAAGCACACTTTTTCCAATATTAGTGCTAAAAAGGGTTAGTTTTATGCCTCATTTGATGAAATTTATATGTTGCATTTTGAACACATCAGATGCGTTACCATACGATGAGTGGGGCACATATCTGATGGTTTTGAAAAACAATAATGAATATGTTGGATTCAATTGTAGCTCGTTTATCGAAAAAATTGAATCGCATGAGCTTGAGTTGACAAAGATTAGAAAAATGAAATCTTCAAGTGTGCAACAAGATGTTTCATTGTATTACAAAGGAAGCACATCTGCAACATCGAATTTAAGTCCAAAAGCACAGACAGCCTTTAGTGCAGATTCAACATCCGGAGTTTCATCTGGCACATCAAGCAACAATAATTCACCATTTGCAAGTTTTGAACCAAATCCAAAGGTTCAAAACTCACCTGATCAATCTTATAACCAAAGTTTGTCAGGATCAAACAGTCAAAGTCAAGGACCAGGAATTTTGTGCAACATAGCGGTTAACATCAAGAATGCTCAAGACTTTACTGAATCATCAGCGAAACAACACATAACACTACTTACTTTGGTGCTTGAATCATATGAAAGTTTGGTTGCAGGAAGAATTGGAAACCCCGATATGATAAAGGAAGATTACGATCAGATTGATCCAGAGGAGCTGGAGTTGATCGATATCAAATGGGGAATGGCAAGCTTGGTGAGAAGAGCTCAAAGATTTATGGAAATAACTAGTCGGAACAGTCTTTCAGGACCAGATAGCAAGCTCGGGTTTGATAAATCGAAAGTCACTTGTTTCAAATGCAAAGAGAAGGGACATTTCAAACGTGAATGTCCAAATCGAGAAGTCAACAATCACCAAAATCCGTTCACTAACGACTACTACAGACAAGCTCGAAAACAAACCTGAAAAAGCTATTCTAGTGAATCAGGATGATGAGAAGGTTGCTGAAGGTTTTAGTTGGGATAAGTATATCCCTGGTAGTGAGGCTATGGCCATGATGGCAGAGATTGTAGAAGAACCGGAATGTGTTGTTGAAACAAAAGAAGTCAGTGAAGTCATGTCTGAAGAGAGTTTGGCTGATCTTGAAGAAGCTGCTGCAGAAGTCTACTACTATCAATCTGAACAGGAGATTTTTGCTAGTTATTTCAAATCAATAATGCCTCCTAATATGTTTGATTCTTTTGCAGGTTTCTTTAGTGAGCCAACCACAGGATTCTGTCCACAGTACGATGTTGAGAAAGCTCCTGTTGAAGAGATTATAGACGTTTCCAAAGAACGAAATGAAGAGACTCTAAAAGAGATTGCTGACAAAGCATTGATGGGAAAGCTGAAAGAGGTAGAAACATAATCTGTCAACACGGAGTCTGTTGAAACCGAGTCAGTTGAAAATGTATCTGTTGAAATGGAGTCAGTTAAAAAGGAGTCTGACGAGAATTCAGAAAATGAGGACATCAAATCAGCAGAAAAGTCAGAGTCAGAGTCTGATGGTTTTGGTAAAACGGATGTTAAAATTGATAACGAAGAAAAGGTTTCTAAAAAGGTTGATTCAATTCATGAAATTCCATGCAAAAACTGTTCAAAACCCTGCATGGATTGTCTTGAAAAAGACAAACAATTTCAAGAATTGAAGAAATTTACTGATGAAGTAAAATATGATCTCAGTGAAATAAAAGAAGCATATGTTGGCTCGATCAATCAAAATGATTAAAAAAGAAAGTCTTGAAAATGATAAAGCCACAAAATTGCTAAAATCTACTGTCATGGATAAACAGATGGAAATTAACATCCATCTGGACACAATTGCTTCTTTAAAAAAGGAACTTGAGTTAATGAGAATTGAAACAGAGAGAGTTGATAAGAAACTGATGAGTTATGTTGCTTCATCATATGTGATCGATCAAATTGTTCCGCAACAACCTGATGCAAAACCTGTCTTCAAAAGTGTTCCACCCCCAATGTGGAATCATTATACACAAAAATATCCAGATAGGGTGGAAACTGGTTTGAATCTCAAGTTGAGAACCGTTGAGGATGAGTTGCCTGAGAATATTGATGTTACATTTTCTCCATCCGACACTGATAATGAGTCACAGGTGATCAAAATTGTTGTTGACCAAGTGTTAGATGAAGAAAGTGATAACTCGGAGTTTGATACTGTGAAAACTCATTTTGAAAACTCCATTTCTGATTCTGAAGAAGAAGGTAACTTCTTGGACAAATTTATACCAAAATCAGATACAGTTGAGAATGATGATTCGATCATTGTGGTTTACACAATGACCGGAACTGACAAACTCTATTCTGATTTTGAGTATCCAATCCAGAACGCGAACATGCACAATGTTGAAAAAGTGTTTAAGCTTGTGGATATTGATATTTAGGAGGTTAACAACAACGAGTTTCTTTCAAAACCGAAAAAGTCTTTTGTGAAATTACAACCAAACAACTCGGGAAAGAAAGAGTGGGTGGGCAATGGTGGTAATAACAAGAGAAATGGAAACAATTACAAAAACAAAGGTATTGGTTTTGAAAAGAAAATGGCTAAGAAGAATGTCAAGCCAAAAGAAAAGATGAGTGATGTTATTGTTGCTGGTCCTAGTGTTGATGCTGAAAAGGACTATATCTTTAGTGAAAAAGCCATTGACAATTTCAATGCAGCTAAGAAGTTGAGACAGGAGACCTACATATCAACTTTTGTCGAGTATGACAAAAGAATCTGTTACCGCTGCAATGAAATTGGTCACATGTCCAAGCAGTGTGTGAAAAAGCTTGAGAAACCAGTTTTGCAACAACCTAAACCTAAAATTTCAACTGATGTTAGGGGCAAAACACCAATCATTTCCCCCGTTTGAATTTTGAAAAGAGGAGAATCTTTGAAGTCCGATGATAAGGCAAAATCAATTTTTGAGATTGGTGAATCTTTGAAATCACCAAAGACTTCAAATATTTATCCAAAGATGAAATTTTTTGAAAACCAATCATGGGTGGCAAAATCAAAATAATCAGTTGAAGAGAAGAAGATGGAAAATGAGCTAAAATCTGAACCAAAAGTTTTTGCAAATGATGTTGAAAAATTGGAATTTGAACTAGACAAGTTGCTTGAGGAATTTCCACCAATTAAGGAGGGAGATTTAAAACCAAAATCCAAACCTGTTGTTCCAAACGTCATCTTTAACATTCCAAAAGTTGTTGTGTCATGTGATCTTGTGTTTGGTAGTGTTCCAAAGGTAAAGAAATCATGGGCTTCATTGTTTGAATGAATTTCTTTGATGTTTGCAGGGGCTTCCGAGGTCAATAATCTCAAAGTGGATCATGGACAGCAGAGCTTCGAGGAATATGACGGGAATGTTGGCGTTGCTCTATGATGTCAAATCAATCAACGAAGGATATGTTGGATTTGCAGGGAATCAAGGTGGCAGAATAGTTGGTGAAGGAACTCTAACAAATGGAGTCGTAAAGTTTAACAAAGTGAACTATATCATCGAACTTGAAAACATTTAGTTGAGCATCTCACAGATCTGTGACAAGTCATTTACAGTACACTTTACTAAAAATGAATGTTTAATCATAAAACCTGGTTTAAAAATTCCTAAGGACATGGTTATGATGCGAGCTCCCAGGGAAAATGATTTTTATGTTCTGGATATGAGTGTCGCAACAACAACAGATCATAAGAAACAATGTTTTGTAACAAAAACGAAAGCAACTGAAAAAGAGTCAAGAATGAGGCATCGAAAGATGGGTCACATTCATGTTAGAAAAATGAGTTTTCTTATGCATAATGATCTTGTGGAAGGAGTAAATATTAAAAAATTTTCATTTGAATGATGATTGTGTAGAGTGCAAGAAGGGAAAACAAACGAAGAAGACACACCCACAGAAGCTCTTAAATTCAATCAGGGTACCGCTCGAGAGACTCCACATGGATCTCTTCGGACCAGTTAATGTGCAGAGCATTAGTGGAAACTTGTACTGTCTAGTAGTCACTGAAGACTTCACTAGATTTTCATGGATGATATGTCTGGAAAGAAAAGATCAAACATTTGATTCATTGACGATCTTATTCAAGAAGATGGAAATGCTGTATAAGCTGCCGATCAGAAGAATTCGGAGTGACAATGGAACGGAGTTCAAGAACAATCGCATGCTCGAGTTTTGTAATGAGAAAGGAATTCTTCATGAATTTAGTGCACCATATACTCCATAGCAAAATGGTGTAGCTGAATGAAAGAATCGCACCATAATTTAAATAGCTCGAACTATGTTCGCCGATTCCAAGTTGCCAATTATCTTCTAGAGTGAAGCAGTTGCAGCAGCGTGCTATACACTGAATCGTGTTCTCACAGTCAAGAAATACAAGAAAACCTGTTTTGAACTTCTTCATCGTTATAAGCCAAATTTAAAATTCCTAGAACCGTTTGGACCACCTTGTACTTTCATTGATCCAGATGGTAAGTTTGGTGCTAAAAGTAACGAGGGTTTCTTTGTAGGTTATGCGAGTCCGCTGAAGAGGGTGTTCGTTCCATGCATGGGGAAAATAATTCAAGTTCAGCATGTTGATTGTCAGAAGCATACTGCTCCACCACAACTTCCCGGACAAAGATTGTTGTTCGATTATGACAAACTCTGGGAGTCTTTCCAACTGCCGACTAAGCCAAGTGTAGAGGAACTCGTATTATTATACCAATACCAGCAATCTATATCACAAGATCAGGTGCCAAGACCGTTAGTAGTTTCTCAACCCGCCGTGGGTACACACGATCACGAGGCCGGTCCAAGTGGAACAGCACATGAAACCCCAGAAGAACCAACTCCAACATTTGATAATTCTGACGACTCAGAATCGGAAGACGGTCCGATTTTTTACGAGGAACCAAATGTTACATCGACAGAAGCTGTGGATCACACCGGTGATCAAGAAATCACAAACTTGCAATCGAAAGTGAATGTTCCTGACACTGTAATGCCGAGAACTTTGTCTTATCATCCTTCAGAACAGATAATTGGAGATCTTCAGAGTGGAGTAAAAATGCGGGATCAGATTAACAAAGCTCTTACATGTTTTTCTACAACTGTCGCTCCTTTACAAGTTGATTTCTCTCTAAAATGTTTCATCTCGCAGGTTGAACCACGAACGTATAAAGAGACTTTAACTGAAGAAAGCTGGGTGAACGCTATGCAGGAAGAGTTGCAACAGTTTGAGAAGCTAGGAGTATGGATATTGGTAGATTTTCCTGAAAACCAAAAGTTGATCAAAACCAAGTGGGGTTTTAAGTGTAAAAGAGATGATAGAGGAGTGATTGTAAGAAATAAAGCACGTTTGGTAGTACAGGGATTCAGTCAGCAAGAAGGCATCGATTTTACTGAAGTGTATGCGCTTGTTGCTAGACTTGAGGCAATAAGAATCTTCCCGGCATTCGCGTCCTCGAAAGGATTCAAAGTCTACTAACTAGATGTTAAATCTGCATTTCTATATGGCAAAATCAAAGAGGAAGTGTACGTTGGACAACCACCGGGGTTCACAGATCCAGTGCACAAAGACAAAGTCTATCTTCTCGATAAAGCGCTTTACGGACTACACCAGGCCCCGAGAGCCTGGTACGAGACGCTCTCCCAATATCGGCTGGCCCACGGGTTCACCAGAGGGACGGTTGATAGTACTTTGTTTACAAAAGAGGTTGCAGGGCATCTATTAAACGTGCAGATTTACGTCGACGACATCATCTTTGGATCGAAAAATGATGATTTATGTAAAGAGTTTGAGAATGTGATGAAAAGAAAATTTGAGATGAGTTCGATGGGGGAGATGAAGTTCTTCCTAGGGTTACAGGTGGAGCAAATGCCCGAAGGAATCTTCATTCATCAAACCAAATACGTGAACGATGTTCTGGAAAAGTTCAGCATGCCTGAATCTACTCCAACATCAACCCCCTGGCTCAAAATCACGGGATCTGTACAGATGAAGGTGGAGAGAAAGTGGACGAGACTTATTATCGGTCGATAATTAGATCTTTGATGTATCTGACTGCGTCCAGACTGGACATCATGTATCCAAGTTGCCTATGCGCTAGATATCAGTCCAGCCCGAGACAGTCACACCTGGCAATCGTCAAGAGAATATTACGGTATTTGAAAGGCAGCCCAAACACCGGCTTGTGGTATCCTAAGTCTGGTGACTTTTCTCTCTCAAGTTATGCTGATTCGGATTTTGGTAGCTGCAAGCAAAATGCAAAGTCCACCACTGCTGGGTGTCAGTTCTTTGGAACTCGACTAGTCACCTGGCAGTGCAAGAAACAAACCTCAGTCACTCTCTCTACATGCGAGGCTGAATACGTTTCGGACTCCAGCTGTTGCTCTCAGATTCTCTGGATCCAGCAGCAGATGAGGGACTCTGGTTTGCAGTTCTTGGACACGCCCGTTTATGTGGACAATGAGGCAGCGATAAACATAACTAAAAACCCGGTTCTCCATTCTAAAACAAAACATATTGAAATTCGACATCATTTCATCCGTGATTGCTACGAGAAGAAATTGATTCGAATCGAACATATTCACACCGATGATCAGAGGGCGGATTTTTACACAAAACCGTTTGACAGATCAAGATTTAACTATCTTTTAAAATTAAAAACGGGATGAAAAAATTGTTTTCTGGGAGGGAATAGAATGTGAAGCCGAGGTAGTCGGCGATCTGAAGTGATCCACGTCATGTTGTCAAGTTTCTGTACAGTTTATTTTCTACTTTTGATAAAACCAAAAACACAAAAATATGTTTTTGTTTTTAGGGGGAGAAAGTGTGCAGAAAATCCAAAAACATGATAAAATGTCAAAATCCAAAAACAGTGAAAAAGTCAAAAAGAGTTTGTGTAAAAAGGGGAAATGATAGTACATTAGCTAGACAGATGCAGTATGCTAAAGAAATTTAAAGTCTAAAAGCGTTAAGCAATCTCGCTGATGATGTGCCGATAGGTTTTTCCACATTTAGTAGGTTTGTTCGGGATACAAACCTAAATCATTATTTGCTTATACGTGGGGAACATCTCTCGGATATATGGGTAACCCCCGAAATCTTGTTTGAAAGGCCCCTCTTTCTGAGATACTAGGTCTTTATGCTTAGTGATATCTGGGGTATTATCCCGGGACTTCTGATTTTACGGAAGCAATGGCCTAGTCCCCGAAGAATACTTTACGCTGCTTGAAATAAAAGCCCACCCTTAGCATAAAAAATGATGAAACATTGCAAAATGCTAATCATGTGCTGTTGAAGAAAAGATTCTCTAAAGGGAACCCACCAAAAGTCGAAGCCATCATCTCTCTGATTTTGCGGAAGCAATAGCCGGAGCTCTCATGGCCCTCGCATTTAACCCTTTACAGATATCATCTAGGTATACTCACCTGTAAGACGGAATATTGGGATCTGGATACGGGAGTATATTATGAGGTGGGACACGCGTATAAGTTAAGCCTTTAAAACACTAAATTAGTATCCTGGACATATTGAAATTTGTGTGAAAATTTAAAGAAGATCAGTATATCGACAATTACTGTGAATTGTTTAATGCTGAATATGAAATCAAAGCTTAACGGTACTCGTATCTTATCGGCAGCTGATATGATCCCCTAACACGCTCACCAAAAATATGTGTGTATAGTTTATTGCTTATAAAATCCAAAAAGATTTGTTTTTCATCTTATTTTCGACAACGGACGTTGGGGATCTGATAATCAAAGTCTCAAAGTGTTGAACAAGTCTGGATCATGAGGGTTGGATAAGCAAAAATTGGTAAAAAGGTGTTGCTAATTGCTTGAAAGTTTAAAAGTTCATTAATTTGAATTTAAATATGTTTCAAAAGTCAGCAAACTTCATAATTTGGTCAGCCAAGGTCATTAGCTTGGACTTGGCAGGCTAAACAGTTGACCAGGGTCATTAACTTGGACTTGGTTAACTGGGTGTGATGGTAAAAAATCAAAAAGTTAAAAAGTTGAAAATTTTTGAAAAGTTGAGTTTTCAAACGAAATGACTATTTCGTACGAAATAGCCATTCCGTTTGAACATTGATTTCGCTTGAAAATGCCTCAGTGCCTATTTCGCACGAAATAGGCTCGTCTATAAATAGTGGGCTGATTTCGCTTGAAAGCATCATTATCGTCATTTCGCACCAATCACTCTCTCAAAGCGATTTCACGCGAAACACCAATTTCGTCGATTTCAAGCCGTTATATTGCCTGTTTGTTGTTTGAGAACAAGATTTAAGTTGGTTTTCTCAACTTAGATCATGGGAAAGGTGAGGGTTCATGTAGATTTGAACTGATTTCATTTGAACAGCGATGAACATGACCAAAAACTTAGAACTAGGGTTTGTTTATGGTTTAAAATGAATAATAATCACAACCATGTACTCGGAATGTGTTGTAGATCTTGTTTAGGGTTTGAATTTGACTGTTTTGTAAGAAATCGGTAGATCTGTAACTTCAGACTTAGATCTAGATGGTTTTTGTTGTCCAAAATGTGTAATAAAGATATCCATGTGCTCAGAATTCATCATAGAACAAACCCATAAAATCAATTTCTTCATCTGATCATGTTGTGTTCAAACTGTAATTTCACCATTTTCAAACGAAACGATAAGCTATTTCGTACGAAATAGCATTCTAATGATAAGGACAAATTCACACGAAATGGCTATTTCGTTTGAAGTTGATTTCGTTTGAAATCAGGCCATTTCGTTTGAAGATTGATTTCGTTTGAAATTAGGTCATTCCGTTTGAAATGTTATATCGCATGAACTGTCTATTTCGTTTGTAATGACATTTCGCATGAAATGTTTATTTCGTTTGAATGTTCAAAATGTTGAAAAAAATTTCTAAGTGTTTAACTTGAATGATTTGTTGTTTTACAGGCATCGAATGTTCAGTTTGACTCATTGCACAACATCTGTTGTGTATATGATGAGAAACTTTCAAAGATGGCAGAATTCAAGGGGATTCTGGAGTTTATGAAAAGATTACCTATTCAGAAAGCCTTAACAAATCGACATCTTGTTTTTCTGTCACACATTGAACGTTTTTGGGAGAAGGCAACGTATGACGAGGAAAGCAAGACAATAAATTCGATTGTGAGCTTGAATGGCCAAGATAAACCAATCATCATTACAGAACAACTTGTTCGAGAAGTGTTGGATTTTCCTGATGATGAAGACTCTTCGACAAAATTTCCAGAAAGGATGGTGAAGGGTTGTATGCTAAGAATGGGGTACAGTGGACCATTGAACAAGGCTAACTACTTGAAAGCATGTGTTTCCAAGCCTTACAAGTTTCTTATACATTCAGTGTTGCATGCTCTTAGTTATCGAAAAGGAGGTTATGATGTGATGCGGGATTATCAAATGAACATGGTGACAGCACTTGTGTTAAACAAGAAGTATAACTATTCAAAGATTGTGTTTCACTACATGGTAGAGAATATTACTTCTAAAAGCAAAACATGGATCTATCCAAGATTTGTACAGATGATACTGGATCATGCTTATCCAGATCTTGAAAGAGATGAAAATGATGATTTGTTGGTTTTAGACCACATGAATAATGAAATGCTGAAAGTACTGGCTAGATATCATCCAAACCATCCAGAGCCAAAGACAAAAGTTGATTTCTTTGGGTTCATCAAAGACAAAAATTACCAAGATCCAGATCCAGTTGATCATCAAAAGTGGAGGAATGACAAAGAAATGAAAGAAAAGGGTTATGCTGATGAGTTGAAAATTCTTGCAGATTTCAAAGAAACTCGAAACGAGTGGTTCTTGAAAGAAGAAAAAAAAGAAAAGGAGTAGAAAAACAACTCCTAAAGTACAAGTTGAAGAAGGTTCTTCGTCACAACCAAAGCAAAAGCGTTAAAAGAAAAGTGTTAAGACTATGCTTGTTGATGAATCAGAGAAAGAAGATGAAGCTGAACCAGAAGGTGATGTTGAAGGAGATCAAGTCCGTTTATCTCCTGAATCTGATCGTTTGTTGAAAGCTCTTAAAGAAAGTTTTAAAGCTGGTGAAGCAGCTGGTGAAAATGAAAGTGACAATGAAGAAGAAAGTTCATCTAGTTCTGAATCTGAGATTGATGAAACGGAGCGTTTGAAAAGAATTCAGGCTGAAATAGAAAAAGAGAAACAGTTAAAAAGAAAAAGGAGAAAGGAGAAGGATGATGATTTGTACATTCCATCTTCGGAACATGTTCTAGAATCTCAAACACCTCCATCATCTGGTGGTAGGAAGAAGCAATCTGCTAGAAAGAGTGTTGCATCTACTGCTGTTGTAAAAAGATTGAAGATTTTGTTAAAGAAGAAACCTATTCAAGAACCAAGTAAACCACCATCACCACCACCTAAACCATCACCACCTAAATCACCACATCAATCACCTCCAAGACAACCTACACCACCAATTCATTCATCACCACCACAACCACCATCACCACCACCACAACTATCACCACAACATGAACAACCTATTATCACTTCACCACATATACTTGAAACTCCACCATCTACCCAACCACAAGTACAAACCACTCCCGGTTCTTCAGGTCTTAAAGATTTTCCAAAGTTACCAGAGAATATTGCTCTTGAAGACATCAGAGATTTCAGTTTTGTGAATGATGAGCTGGTGAAGAAGTTGGAAAAGAAAGTGGAAGAAGTATTGGTTGAAAACAAAAAGTTAGTAGATCGTGAGAAGAAACTTGAAAAGTGTGTCAAGTCAGTTGAAGCTGAAAACTCATCATTGTTGAAGAAAGTTGAAGCTGATCAGACTGACATTGATATTCTTAAAGTGAGAATTGTTGAGTTAGAGGAAGAAAAGGCTCGCAGAGATGAGCAGAATAAGTATTTCAAGCTTAAAAACAAAGAGTTAGAGGCTGCCAATCCAAAGAAAGAACACAAGTTGTATATGATAAACAAAGTGTTAGAGAATTTGATTGGAACGTCTGTTGAGCAAAAGTTTGAAGAAATCGAAGTTGAAGAAGTGAGAGCTCGTCGTCAAGCTGCAATTGATGCTGAGATAAAAAATAAGGGTAAAGGTATTGAAGGTGTTTCTGAAGTCACTGAGAGAGCAATTGTTCCTTCATCTGTACCTGAGTCACCGATTCAAAATCCTCGTCCTATATCTGCAATTTCTGCTATTTTTGAAGAAGATGTGTTAATTGATAATGTTATTGATGATGAGGAAGATATCGAGGAGGATGATGATGAAGAGGATGATGATGTTGAAAAAGATGATGCAGATGATGTATTCTCTGCTAGTAGTCATGATGATGACGATGATAATGATAATGATCAAGGTGGTTATGGTATTAAAGTTACTGAAGCTTCGAATGAAGAGAATGTTGACGATTATCTTCATGATGATGCAAATAAGGAGCTAGAGAATGCTGATGGAGAGGGGGAGAACGTTGACGATCAAAATGTTGAAAGTGAAAGATTGATTTTGCGTCTAGAGCCTGATGTAGAGGAAGGAGAAATTAGGCATACTTACACCATGGATGATATTATCGAGATGACGCATATTGATGATCCTAACTTCAAGTTTGACTTTGAAGATGAATTGAATGCATTTGATATCAACCAACAGCCTGACTATCAGTACAAGTATGTTGATGAGGCAGACAATTATGATAAGGTTGAGGTTGAAGGCTGCAGCGATGAAGAAAGTATGAATGTAGACACTTCCAACTTTCCAACGTTGGTTGAATTTTTCAGTCAAGAAAACATCAATGAATTGAGAAGGAAAGTGGAAGAATGTTTGAAAGATAAGAATTTCGATGGAACGACAAAAGATGAAAGTCGCGAAGAGAGGAAGAAATGGTTCAGAAAAGACACAGAAAGAAAGTTTAAAAGGCCATTTAAGTTTTATAAGAGAGACAGGGATGTGTCACTGGGGGATATTATCAGTTAGGGCTTTCTGCCACAAGTTAATGTGTATGCAATCAGAAGAGAATATGGGGTGCAGTATTTTGAGTATATTCAGGATATCATGTCTCTACCCTGGTGGGATGTTGAAGAACTTTCGAAAGTTAGAACTTTGGATTATCCTGTTAGAAAGCGTGATATACCTATCTGGGGTCTGATGAAATTTGAAGCCTTCAGAGGATTCAAACACTGGAAGCCTCACTACCTGAAGAAAGTAAAACGGGTAGATCCAGTGACTGGTGTTGAAGAGACAATTTTGCATGTGAAGAAGCCTAAAATGATTAAGAATATTCCAGTGCCAAAAATGGAACAAGATTTCTATAAAGGATTTGTGTGTTGGGTATACAACTGTTTGACAACTGAAGCTGTGATCACCTACAGGGCTGAAAATGAAGTTAGACACATCTTTGTGTATGATCCTTTATGGTTGGTAAACTGCTCAGCAAAAGACATAGAATGTTTGTTCGTTAACAAGATCTGTTATAAAGCTGAAGATAAAGAGCAGGCGATGCAATTTCAGAAGGTTGTATCTATTTGTTTCCAGAAAGGAATTAATGCTGAGAATAAATGGTCATCTAAATGGTGAAAGATTGAAAAAGAGGAAGCGTTGAAGGCTGAGAAGGAAAGAAAAGCTCGAGAAGATAAAGACAACATGCTAAGGCATACTGTTGTTCAAAGAATGGCTGCTGAAGAAAAGTGAAAGGTTAAAGAAAATGAAAAGCTTAGGAAGATGATGCTGAGAAAGCCTAAGCCAAGGGAAGAGAAGTTCAAGTCGCAGTGAATCAAGTGCTGAAGACCTGACTGAAGACTCCGGCAATATCCAAGGGGGAGTTTGTTGGTGCATAATGACTATAGCCTACGTCTACAGTCTAGGTCATGTCGGTAGCTTGTAATAGGGTTTAAAGTGTCAAAAATGTAATTTTATATATGTTAGAAGTCATTTCGCACGAAATAGCTTTTGGTTATTTCGTACGAAATCAAACTTGGCTATTTCGTACGAAATAGCATGTTGCTATTTCGTGCGAAATCAGTTGCCTATAAATAGGCAGTGTTGGTTTTTCATTTGGTACGAAATAGGTGAACGTGTAACGAAGTGCTGCCCAATTTTCACCGTGTAATCAAGTTGAATATCAATGAAAAACCTGTTTTAAGTATAATTCTCTGTTTCTACATTGTTCTATCACTGATTCTCAGTTGTTTGACTGTTTCCGCCTTTTAAACAGGTTAGTTTTGACTCTGAACGACTCATATAGGTCGCAAAACAATCCTACAAATAAAATAGGGTTTATCCCTATACACGTATTGTAATAAGAAACTTGGGTTTTACCCATGTGATTATTAATATCAAATATGGTGGTTTTACTCTGATAAACAATTCCTAACTACGGTCCTGATGTAATTTCCGCTGCCAAATTAACAAGCTGATACCACCGAAACTCTGAGTTCGCGTCCGCCCGTTCCCGGGACAGATAAGGGATCGGGGGTTGCGACAGAAGGTGGTATCAGAGCCTATCCACTGGTCTAAGCCAAAGAAGTGTTCTGCTGACACTTAAAATCTAAATTTTGTGTTAGGAAATAATTTATGTGATTATGTGTTTTGTGTTATTTGACTATTTGTTAGTTTACAGTATGAGTGATCAAGGACCCTCAGACATGTGTCGTCAGTTGTCTGATTCACCTAGGAGTGAAGGTACCTCTTCACAGCCTGCCCTTTCAGGGTATTCTGCTAATCAGGAAGAAGGGATGTTTGCCTTTAAAGCTCAGTCGGAAGAGCCGTTCCCTCATAAAAAGAGAGGAACCCTTCAGTAAGGAAGCGTTTGCACGTAGGAAAAGAATGCGAAAGTTGCAACAGCAAAGAGCCTTAGCAGTCGTTAAGCGAGAGACAGATGCCCATACGCAGGATATGCTTAATAGAAGCCTAGCTAATTTCCATATCCTAGCTACAACTGCTGCTGACCCAAGTCTGGAGCAAATAATAGCACCCCAACCACAACCGTCAATCCCTAATCAACCCATGGAGATAGAAAACCCTGAAAACCAAGTGGAAATGCATGACTTCAATCCGGAAGAAATCCCTAGGGTACCAGCACCAAACCCCCTAGACCCAAATTACGATCCCTGGTGGGACGACAATAGGGATTATGTGCAACGTTACCCGATCCATGAAGACACACCTATACAGAACATAGGAGCCTACCCAGGTATGGACCCTTTAGATCCCTATTACCATGATGACTACATTAGGGAGATATTAGAAGATCCTTACCGATTTCAGGCACTTTCACCCCCATATCTGGAATTTGCACCCCAGATTCCGAACCTAGTCCTAGAACCTGCACCCCCAATGAGTGCAGAAAACGTGCAAGAACTTAGGACATTTGGTGAGGAAATTTTAGAAAGCAGTGAGAGAATGCGACAGGTGGGAGAGTGACTCGTATGGAAATACGACGAGCGCAATATGG
This sequence comes from Helianthus tuberosus, assembly GCA_030545235.1. Lineage (NCBI taxonomy): Eukaryota > Viridiplantae > Streptophyta > Magnoliopsida > Asterales > Asteraceae > Helianthus > Helianthus tuberosus. The sequence continues at coordinate 142,471,073 of CM060410.1, read as the reverse complement.
ATTTTTGGATAAATCCATATCCATGAATGTGAAAATAGTAAAACGATGGCCGACGAAGGAAATCAAGGAAATCTGAATAACGATAACCACAGTAACATTAACGTGGTTAATGAGAATCCGAGCATCAATAACAATGGAAACCAAATGGATAATAGTGCCGTTCAACATATAGTGGCACAAGGAATCATAGATGCAATGCCATTTATTATTCAAACAATTCAAGAATCGAATAATAAAAGTAAGCATAGCAGTAAGCGACCAATTGAACCAGAAAACAGCATGAACAATGGATCCATACTACAAGTGCCAATTCCCAAAAGGAGAAGAACCGTGCCTTACGGTTGTTGTTATAAAGAATTATGGTCTTGTAAACCAATGGAATTCTCGGGCAACGCAGGGGCCATTGCAACCCTACGCTGGATAGAGAAGACTGAGGCAGTCTTAAGAATAAGCAAGTATGCTGAAGAAGATAAGATAATGTTTGCTTCTAATTTGTTTAAGAATTCAGCACTAGAATGGTGGAACACTATCCTCCAATCAAGAGGAAGTGAAAGAACTTACAATATGGAATGTGAAGATTTTAAGGACAAGGTAGAAAGGAAATTCTGCCCACCCAATGAGAAGGAACCGATAGCAAACAAATTTCTAAACCTTAGGATGACTGGTGTAGATAGTAAGGGATACACTAAATTATTCTTCGAATATGCTAAAATAGTACCAACCCTTGCTTCACCTGAACCGGTATTAATCTCCCGTTATATCTGGGGTTTAATTGGGGAGATAAGACACGTAGTCAAGGCAGCTAGACCTCAAACCATAGAAGAAGCTGTAGAACTAGCAAATACCTTGACAGATGAATTAGTCCGTACATGAGAAGAGGATCAAAGGAGGAACCTAACCCAGAAGCTAACACAAGAACTTCGTTCTGGAAATTCTAACCGTGGGAGAAATGTAGGTTCTATCTCTGCACCCTACTATAGGTATTGCAAAAGAAAGCATTCAGGAAGATGCCCCATATACTGTAACTTTTGCAAAATATCGGGACACAAGGAAGAAAACTGCAGGAAGAAAGCTAACAACATGATATGTTACAACTGTGGAGAACAAGGTTATATCAAGCCTAATTGCCCAAAATTAGCTCCAGCTACAGACAACAAGAATACTCAAAATGCTAGAGCATTTGTTCTAATTGCAGATGAAGCCAAGATGATTCCAGATGTCATAGCTGGTATGTTTTTAGTTAATGATGTCTTTGCTAAAGTATTATTTGACTCTGGTGCAAACCAAAGTTTTATTAATACATCATTTTGCAAATTTCTAAATCAGTCATTAACTAAACTACCACAAGAATGCTTAGTAGAGACAGCTAATGGAGAAACCGTTAGGATTTCTGAAATCTTGCAGGGAGCAAGAATAGAGATTTTAAATCAGAAATTTATTGCAAATCTTTATCCCATGAATCTGGCAGGATTTGATGTTGTATTAGGAATGGATTGGTTAAAAACCAATAAAGCCAGTATTTTATGTGATCAAAAGTCAATTCAAGTAAATTCACCAAAAGGTGAAAAGATCACAATTAAAGGAGATAAACCATCTAGATCTACAAAATTCATCCCTGTGATGAAAACCGCAAGTTATATAAGAAAAGGATCATTAGTGTATTTGATTTCTATAATCACTAACACTAAAGGAAAAGAATTAAAAGATATTCCAGTAGTATCTCAGTTTTCAGATGTATTTCCAGAAGAATTGCCAGGGCAACCTCCAGATAGAGAAGTTGAATTCAGAATCCATTTAATACCAGGAACAGCACCGATTGCCAAAGCACCTTACCGTTTGGCACCCGCCGAAATGCAGGAATTAAAAAAACAATTAGACGAATTATTAGAGAAAGGATTTATACAACCAAGTTCATCGCCATGGGGAGCGCCGATACTGTTTGTTAAAAAGAAGGACGGATCAATGCGTATGTGCATTGACTACCGTGAATTGAACAAAGTCACGATTAAGAATCGGTACCCATTACTGAGAATCGATGATCTGTTCGATCAACTGTAAGGAGCTCGTTTTTTCTCTAAAATCGATTTAAGGTCAGGATATCGTCAATTAAAGGTACAGGAAGAGGATATTCCTAAAACCGCATTCAGAACAAGGTATGGCCGTTATGAATTTACTGTCATGCCATTTGGTTTAACCAATGCCCCAGCCGCATTTATGGACAAGATGAACCGAATATGTAAGCCATATTTGGATAAATTCATAATTGTCTTAATAGATGATATTCTAATTTATTCTAAAAATAAAGAGGATCATGCAAAGCATTTGCACGCACTTTTAAGTTTATTAAGAAAGGAAAAGCTTTATGCTAAATTTCGAAGTGCGAGTTTTGGTTAGAACATGTACAATTTCTTGGACATTTAGTGAACTATGAAGGAATTCATGTGGATCCAACAAAGATCGAGGCGATTACCAAATGGAAAACTCCTGAATCACCAACCGAGGTTAGAAGTTTCTTAGGATTGGCCGGTTATTATAGAAGATTTATTCAAGATTTTTCTAGAATAGCCATTCCCTTAACTAAGCTAACCTGTAAATCCGTTAAGTTTGAATGGGGATTAAGACAAGAAGAAGCATTTAGAATTCTTAAGCATAAATTAACCCATACACCCATATTAGCGTTACCAGAAGGGACTGAAGACTTTGTAGTCTATTGTGACGCTTCTAAATTAGGTTATGGATGTGTATTAATGCAACGCCAAAAGGTTATAGCCTATGCATCTAGAAAACTTAAGAATCATGAAGAAAAATATTCAACCCATGATTTAGAGTTAGGAGCTATAATTTTTGCTCTTAAGAGTTGGAGACATTACCTTTAAGGTAATAAGTTTACTGTATTCACCGATCATAAGAGTTTAAGGTATGTTTTCAAGCAGAAGGAGTTGAATATGAGACAAAGACGCTGGATGGAGATGCTTAGTGATTATGATTGTGATATCCAGTATCATAAAGGAAAGGCAAATGTAGTGGCAGATGCTTTAAGTCAAAAGTATCATAAAAAGGTAAAAAGGGTACGTTCTCTTTAATTAAATCTGCAAGTAGATTTAAATGATCAGATAAGAGAAGCACAAGAATCAGTAATCAAGGATGATACTGAAAAATTGAAAGGTTTGATTAAGGAATTAGAACAAGGAACAAATGGAATTTGGAGATTCCATAAGAAGAGAATGTGGATACCTAAATTAGGAAACCTAAGTCATCATATATTAGAAGAAGCCCATAAGTCCAAATATACGATGCATCCAGGAAATGATAAGATGTATCAAGATTTAAGAAAGAATTTCCGGTGGATAGGAATGAAAAAGGACATAGCAGCCTATGTTTCTAAATGTTTAACTTGTTCACAAGTCAAAGCTGAACACCAGAAACCCTCGGGATTTCTACAACAGTTAGAAATGCCAGTATGGAAATGGGAATTGATAACAATGGATTTTGTTAATAAATTACCCAAAACAAAGAAAGGCAATGATACAATCTGGGTGATTGTAGATAGGTTAACCAAGTCAGCTCATTTTTTACCTATGAAGGAAACTTTCAGTATGGAACAGTTAGCTAAGTTATATGTAAATGAAATTGTTTCTTTACATGGAATTCCTTTATCAATTATTTCTGATTGGGACAGCCGATTTACCTCTCATTTTTTTGTCAAGTTTCCAAAAAGCCATGGGAACCAAGTTAAATCTAATCACATCTTATCATCCTCAAACGGACGGACAAAGTGAAAGGACAATTCAGACAATGGAAGACATGCTTAGAGCTTGTGTAATTGATTTCGGAGGTAATTGGGATGATCACTTATCTTTAATAGAATTTTCTTATAACAATAGTTATCACACAAGTATCAATGCTGCACCATTCGAAGCATTTTATGGACGAAAGTGCCAAACCCCAGTCCGTTGGGCAGAAATTGGGGAATAGCAACTATCTGGACCTGAGATAGTGCAAGAAACAACCGACAAAATTATTCAAGTCAAGGAACGATTGAAAGCAGCACGTGATCGACATAAGAGTTATGCTAATAATCGACGCAAACCATTGGAATTTCAAGTAGGAGATAAAGTATTGTTAAAGGTCTCTCCTTGGAAAGGAGTAGTAAGATTTATCAAACGGGGAAAGCTAAGTCCCAGGTATATTGGACCTTTTGAGATTATTAGAAGAATAGAACCTGTAGCTTATCAGCTACAACTGCATGAGGAGATGGCAGGAATACATGATGTGTTTCATGTATCTAATCTCAAGAAATGCTTAGCTAATGAATCCTTAATAGTACCTCTTAAAGATATAGAGGTAAATGAACAACTCAAGTTTGTAGAAAGACCCCTACAGATTGAAGATAGGAAAGTCAAGAATCTCAAGCACAAGAGATTAGTTCTGGTCAAAGTAAAGTGGGACTCCAAAAGAGGACCTGAGTACACATGGGAGCTTGAATCTGAAATGCAACGGAAATATCCGCACTTGTTCCAGTAGATCTCGAGGACGAGCTCTAAAACAAGGTGGGGAGGATGTAACAATCCTAAATAAAACCGACACCCTCATAATATTTCCGACACCCTAGTATATTTTAAAATGTCTCAATATGTCTTTAAATATACCCCATATGTGAAAACCAAGCCCGAAATACAGTATAGCATTAAAAATAAAATTTAAAATTTGATTATTAAGTTGAGGTGGGCCGCGTAAGACCCACCCCAACCTTACGCGGGTGGTATCAAGGCTCAAAGTTGATTTCGGTGGAATTTTAAGTTAAGGCGGGCCGCGTAAGCTACCCTTAACACTTACGCGGGCCGCGTGAGATCTAAAATGTGGCGCAGCCCGGTGATGACACGTGTCATCATCGTGGCAAGCCTAGTTGGTGATCCAGACGACCTACAAGTTGACCAGAGGTCAACGCGGGCCGCGTAGGCCGCGTAGGCCCTGACCCTATGTTACGTGGGCCGCGTGAGAGCCAAATTCAGCACCTATAAATAGAACGCATCGGATTTCATTTCAGGTCGTCCTGTTTTCGTTTCTCAATCACAATTTCTGAATTATAGGCTTTATAAAGCTGGTATTATACCCTCTAATTAGTGAGGTTGTGCTCCGTTGTAAGTATTATAACCCCAGTTTCATACTAGATACGCTACCCGATTGATTTAGGGTTTCGTAACAACTGTCGTGGTTCTGCCCGACGTAGTTCTTGGAATACCGTCTCGGGGAGGGTATCATTAATATTTTCAAAGGGTTATTATACTAACCTAGGTACATTTGTGAAAATTATAGATTAATTCCAGGAAACCCTTACGCGAAGTCTAAGATAGCAATGTGAGTTTATCCTCTTTTTGTTAACCTTTTTGTAATATTTTACAAAACCTTAATTTTTTTTTACAATGCGATTAAGCGGTGATTGAGTCTTTGTAGTTCTTCAATTACTGCCGGTATGTTGGGGTTTTGTATACAAAATTTACTTCACTGTGAGTAGTAAGTCGGGAAGACAACGCGTTACCATTGGACAACAAGTTAGCCAATGTGTAATATGACCCACCAGTCAGGATTGATAGTACTGAATGAGTAATTGTGTAGAAATAAACAATGTGATCACTCTCAATACTGTGTTAATTGATAAAAATTTTCTTGATTAAACTGGGATTCACTCACCAGTATTTCCCACTGACAAATGGTTTTAAAACGCGTTTCAGGTAACACAATGTGACAACCAATTAGTAAAAAGCCAGCTGGAGAGCACTGAAGGCTTGGGAAAAATGTGGCTCTAAAAGTTACCTAAAAGATGATGTTTTAAATTCAATAAAATAGGGTTTATCCCTATACACGTATTGTAATAAGAAACTTGGGTATTACCCATGTGATTATTAATATCAAATATTGTGGTTTTACTCTGATAAACATTTCCTAACTACGGTCCTGATGTAATTTCCGCTGCCAAATTAACAAGCTGATACCACCAAAACTCTGAGTTCGCGTCCGCCTGTTCCTGGGATAGATAAAAGATCGGGGGTTGCGACACATAACATAAAAGTTTACATCTACAAGAACTAGTCGGTATCGGTTCAAATCATTACCGTATTGTTATAAAACTGGTATGATACTGGCACTCAGTATAGCAATAAAAAAATATCTCCATAAGTACATCGAAACATGTTTTACATCAATTGGAAACCCATAAAATTGAATAAATCTTTTATTGAAACGAAGATAAAAACAAGCATGTCATAACATATATTCAAAATTTATAAAAAAAAACGTTTATATTGCTAAAATATCGAAAAGTATTAACCATGATTAACCATTGATCCTTAAGAACCTTGATTAACCACCATTGGTAGTCTTTGGCAACTATTAACCATGATGACCCAATTGAACATTAGCGATCCTAATGGACCATCAATTACTATAATTGACAATCATTAAATCTAATAGATTTAACGATCCTAAGTTACCATCAATAACTCTAGTAGAATATATATGACAATGGTTAACCATCGGTGAACTTAATTTTTAAATAATTCACCCTAATTGATCACTGATCATCCACCACTCACCTGATCTAGCTGTACCTTTCCTTAGCTAACCATACCACATATAAACCTTTGTAAACAATTTGTAACATGTACTTCACCCCGAAGTTATAAAACTGAAAACCGTTAAAAGAAAAGGGGGACATGAACTGACAGTCTTGTGGTCTTCACAACCAACGGTAACTCAAAGCTTCTTCTGGTGTACACGACTACCTACAACATACTAAGGTCTATTAGACGAGCGGGTCGTGCCTTGACTTAGTATTAATTAGTGTCTTTGAGTTACGTTTCTTGTTGTTTTCAATATTATTCCAAGTTATATAATTATTTGTTAAAATAATAAATATTTTAACTTAAATTATATATTTATTAAATTTTGGAATAATTGTTAAAATAATATATTTTAACTTGATACTTTTCAAGTATTTAAACATGTATATCCTTCACAAGGATGGGTGTATTTGTATTCGTATTCTCATACTTGTATATTTTTGGCATGTATTGGGGTCGTATTCCGGACTGTATTTATACATACGAAAATACGTATTTTCTTGTATTTGTTAAGTATTATTATACTTGATTTTGCATAGTTTTTTTCCGGAATAATATCTTTAATAGAAATTCATCAATATATATTTCCAAAATATATATTTTAAGAAATATTACTTAGAAAAATTATTTATAAGTTTTCCTTTGGCAAAAATATTTATAATTTCATACAAGTCTCAAAAATAATATATTTCCAATTCTAACTTAGAAAATATATATAAATCCATTTCCTTCCAAAAATAATATATTCATGTTTGTTTGAGAAAATATATATTTCTTTCAAAAATAATATATCTTCTAATAATTCCAAGAAAATATATATTTTTATTTTCCCAAAAATAATATATTTTCTCTTTGTCAAAAATATGATATATATTGTAAAAATCATATTTTTGTTCTCTTGGTGTCCAAAATATTATTTACCAAAAGTATACTTGTGAATCAGTTTTTCCTTCTGGAATATTTTTGTGAGTCACATTCCTTTGTTCGGTTTCACCAAGATTTTGTGTATTCTTTGTATATATATATTCCCTGGAATTTTGGTAATATTTTGGGATTGTAATTTTTGGTATTTGATGAGTTATATTATTTCAAGTCCTAAAATAATATAAGTAATACACATAATATACAAATAATCACACACATGGTGACTTCTAAATATATATTTTCCTAAATACATATTTAGTCACTTTTATTTATAAAAACCAACCTCCAATATTTGTAATTTTTGTACAAAAATTATGGCAAACTTTATGTGAAAATCCATGGTTTAAAACATACTTGTAAATATTTGTTTAAAAATATTTTTCTAAGTGTTTAATTTTTAGAAAACTTTTGCCATAGTTTCCCCTAAAAATGGAGGTTTCCATACCTTGAAGGTATATCATTTTCTTTTGTAAATCAACAAAATCAATCAACAATAAACAATCTATACTTACCAATTTTTCAAAAAACAAGCATAAACTACCACTTCATTAACTTGAAAATTTATAAAATTTGTAGTAACTTACTACTGTTTTTAGTAAGTCTTGTTACCCTTTAAAGTGTGGTTGATTCTTTAAAAACATCATTTTAAAGATCTAGATCTTCACAACTTATAATCATATTTTCTAAAAATGATTCTTCTTGGATTTCTCTTGTTACATAAGTGTTTCTACACTTGTTTAACCACAAAAAAATGAGGGTTATTTATTTAAGAACCAAGATTAAGTAAAACTTGTATTTTTAACTCGGTTTCTTGAAAAATCATTCTTGAAATCTTAGATTTACAAGACTTACAACTCACTTTAATCATTATTTTACAAGAAATCAATATATTCTTTCAAGTTCATGTCTTTCATGAGGATGATTTATTAAACTCTAACATGTTCATCCTCTCATCTTGCTAGATTATGTTTTTAATCATAATCTAGCAAGATCATATGATGATCTACATCATTTTCATAAGATATCAACAATCAACAAGTAAATCAACACATAAACAACATGGTTTCTTCATGATTTAAGCTTATGTTCAAGTTTCATTCTCTTGATTCTTAGTGTTCTTTAAGTTTATCATTATGTATCATTCTTTAACCACTTATATAAGATGTAAAATGGAAAGATTAGTGTTCTTACCACTAGCTCAAGGCCAGGGATGATCAAGAGAAGACAAGAGGTGTATAAAAGCAAATAGAGAAGGTCTTTCAACTTCTACAAGCTCCTAGCTCCTTTGTGCACCTTCTATCACCCTTGAGTATACTTGGAATTGGATGAAGATGGTTGAATGATGGTGATGATGTTGTTGTTGCTTTCGGCCGAACCCAAGAAGAAAGGAAGAAGAAGAGTGTTTTGAAGTGTTGTTTAGGGAATGATAGGTTATGTCTCAAAGTTAATCTTATAAACTCCTAACTTCACAATTTCCCTTGGTTCATATGTTTATTAAAGCACCAACAAGATCTAATATTTAATCAAAAGAAAATCACATTGTGGGTCCCTTGTTGGGCCGTCCACTAGGTGGGGGGGTATAGGTTTAGGTTATAACCATATAGTTAGTTCATAGTTAAGATCCAAGTATTAGTTAGGTATTTAGTTAGTAGATATTTATATAGTGTGTTATGATGTTCGGATACCATAACTAGCTTGGTAATGTTAAAACAGTGCTTCTAGTGAAAATTTGGTGTTTCGGGTAGTGTCCGGTTGTTCGGTTGGTTACTGGTTCGTTAAGGTGTTCATGTAACCTTTTGTGACAGTTTCGATTCCCGACACTTAGGAAAGCATTCAGGACCATTTAACCACATTTCTGCATGATATTAGATTGTTCAAATGCTGAATTTGCTGATTTTCTGCAGAATTCTGCAGTTTGTGTGAGTTTTAGGCACTTTCTGGCACTTAAACTATCGCTAGGAAGGCAGTTTTGTGATCCTTACTTTCCTACATACTATACTAGTGTCATACTTGGTTTCTGGCCCATTCTGTGTCTCAACACATTGTCTGTTTATGTACTGAACTCCGTCAGCATTTTTCTGATTTGTCTGATAACTGTGCTAACTGTGTTTCGTGCATCATTTGAGTCAATAAAGTTCTCATGCAACAATGATATGACATTAAGCAATATGTGATGCACATGTATGTATATGGCAATAATCAGAAAGCAATTCAAGTCATTAATTGTAATGCAGCACAGTCATTAAGCACTAATCATGGTTTAATAGTTGTACGGATACCTGGAATTTTGACAGTTGTCACACCTTCATTGACAAGAATAGAGCATAATCAACCCTACTTTACCATCACTAGCCCTAATCGGTTCAAATCATTACCGTATTGTTATAAAACAGGTATGATACTGGCACTCAGTATAGCAATCAAAAAAGATATCTCCATAAGTACATCGACACATGTTTTACATCGATTGTAAAACCATAAAATTGAATAAAACTTTTATTGAAACGAAGATAAAAACAAGCATGTCGTAACATATATTCAAAATTTATAAAAAAAAAGTTTATATTGCTAAAATATCGAAAAGTATCAACCTTGATTAACCATTGATCCTTAAGAACCTTGATTAACCACCATTGGTAGTCTTTGGCAAGTATTAACCATGATTACCCAATTGAACATTAGCGATCCTAATGGACCATCAATTACTCTAATTGACAATCATTAAATCTAATAGATTTAACGATCCTAAATTACCATCAATAACTCTAGTAGAATATATATGACAATGGTTGACCATCGGTGAACTTAATTTTTAAATAATTCACCCTAAATGATCACAAGTCATCCTTAACGCCCTTCATTGACAAGAATGGAGCATGATCAACCCTACTTTACCATCACTAGCCCTAATCGGTTCAAATCATTAACATATTGTTATAAAACAGGTATGATACTGGCACTCAGTATAGCAATCAAAAAAGATATCTCCATATGTACATCAATTGGAAAACCATAAAATTGAATAAAACTTTTATTGAAACGAAGATAAAAACAAGCATGTCGTAACATATATTCAAAATTTATAAAAAAAAGTTTATATTGCTAAAATATCAAAAAGTATTACCCTTGATTAACCATTGATTCTTAAGAACCTTGATTAACCACCATTGGTAGTCTTTGGCAAGTATTAACCATGATGACCCAATTGAACATTAGCGATCCTAATCGACCATCAATTACTCTAATTGACAATCATTAAATCTAATAGATTTAACGATCCTAAATTACCATCAATAACTCTAGTAGAATATATATGACAATGGTTGACCATCGGTGAACTTAATTTTTAAATAATTCATCCTAATTGATCACTGATCATCCTAAACGCCCTTCATTGACAAGAATGGAGCATGATCAGCCCTACTTTACCATCACTAGCCCTAATTGGCCCAATAACCATCCTTATGGATCATTGATCATCCTGATCACCCTTTGTTGACAATAATGGAACAAGAACAACCATAGTTAACCACAATTGGACCTAATCAACCCAATAACCATCCTAGTGGATCATTAATCATCCTAAACGCCCTCCGTAGACAATAATGGAATATGAACAACCCTAATTGACCACCATTGGCTCTAATTGACCTATCAAAGATCCTAATAGACCACTAATCATCCTAAATGACCTTCATTAACAAAAATGTAGCATGAACAACAGTAGTTAACCACCATTGTCCGTAATAGATAAATTAGTTTTGAGTGACATTAAGGGTTATTTGTTTAGCTTTTAATGAGGCTCTTGATGGTTCAGACCTCTAACCAGTTCAGCAATTAATGGTTCAAAATTTTCTTTCGACAACAGATGTCTGAATGGTTCAGACATTTGACTCTGAATGGTTTTAAGCATTATACTGAGTCTGAATGGTTAAGATCTCTAATCTAAATTGGTCAAACATTTGCCTCTGAATGCTTAAGCATTATATTGGCTCATAATGGTTCAGACATCTTACTGGTTCGGCACTTAAACATTCAGAAGTTACCAAATAGCCCCTAAGGGCAATAATGTATTATTCATGTAATGTCCAAAAAAAATTCTTTTCACATTGTTTTTTTATAGTCTTCCATATAAAATTGATAAAATGATACAGGTTTATCCAAAAAATATGAATTGGTCTAATGTGATATTCGAGATATTGTTTATGATTGTGAACAGATTGGTGCTGATATACGCATGAGGTGCAGAATTCAGGATACTCACCGGAGTGAAGAATTCGAGAAGATCACGGGATACTTCAACACCTCCCAGTAACCATATACGTGCTAAAGCTTTCTCATGAGGATCTACACATTTGATGACATTAAGGCCAATCATCTGTCATACTTGAATTCTCCCGAGTTAGATTCAAACATACTAGATCCCTGATGACCTGATCCTCATATGTACAAAAGATACCGAGTTAGGAATCATCCTTCTACATCTTCTGAAGCACTCAACAAAACATGAGTTGGAAATGGTCTTGAAGATAAGTCAAGTTCATCAGATCAGTGCTTGATGACTAAAGATGCTTTAAAGGATTAAAGATCTAATGCATCAACGTAGGGGGGGTATGTTAGTATAGATGAAGGTGAAGCATTCTAAAGATATCAAGTCAGCGAAGAAACGAGAAATTGATGTTATTGTTAAGGGGGGAGTCTGTAAATGTAGTAAATAGTAACAATAGACCAATTAGTATCGAGTGACATTAGAGGCAATATTGTAATATTCATGTAATGTCTAAGGGGCTATAAATAGGATTAGGATCTTAGCTTGTGAAAACTTTTGGAGAGATACACACATATTGTAATAGAATACAGGGTTTGCAAATATGAACACAAGCTTTTAATGATATTTAGATTTGATTGTTGACTCACCACATCGTGTTTGACATATTCCGCACGTTAAATGCATTAATTAAACAAATTATATGGTATACTATCCTACAATTAATCATTCTAATGGACCATTAATCATCCTAAACAACCCTCATTGACACAAATGTTGCATGAACAACCCTAGTTGACCATTTCTTGCCCTAATTGGCCCATCAATCATCCTAATAGAACATTGATCATCTTAAACACCCTTCATTGACAATAATGGAACATAAACAACCCTAGTTGACCATCAATGACCCTAATTAACCTGTTAATTATCCTAATGGACCATTAATCATCATATTTGTCCTTTATTAACAAAAATGTAGCATGAACAACCCTAGTTGACCACCAATCATCCTAATGGACCATTAATTACCCTAAACAACCTTCGTTGACACTAATGTAGCATGAATAACCCCAGTTGACCATTATTAGCTTAATTGGTCCATCAATCATCCTAATAGACCACTGATGATCCTTAATGCCCTTCGTTGACAAAACGAGCATGAACAACCCTAGTTGAGCACCATTGTCCCTAATTGACATATCAGTGATCCTAATGGACCATTAATCATCCTAACGACCTTCATTGAACAAAATGTAGCATGATCATTGAACAACCTTAGTTGACCATCGTAGCTATATGTTTAAGAAACATGAATGTGATCGTCAATATATGTTTAAACCTTATTTTATTAATCATTTAACGATAAGTCGATATGAACACATATACATACACAAACACAGACATACATAAATATATACATAATATATATATATATATAAATAAATAAGTACATACTTGCATACACAATACATCAGTAAATAAAAAATAAACATTTGTAGTCATGGAAAAAGTATTTTTTTATCAAAATAAAATTATTTATTTATTATTAATACTATATATGAAAACCTTTTTTATATCTTTTTATTTAGTATCAGTAACCAAAAAAATCAATCATATATATACAATTAGTATTTACTTATTTTTATTATTAATTTTTATTAAGAAAAAATTACATTGTTGGTCCTTGTGGTTTCTCACAAATTTCAATGTTGGGTACTAATAGTTTTTTCTTGCAAAATAAGGTATTAACTTTCTAATTTGTCACAATATTGAGTACTAAGGTCAAACCTTGTTAACTTGTTTTGTTAAATCTTAATAAAATAACTAAAATGCCAATTAATAAATAGAGAGTCTATTTTTAATTAATTATATTTGACTAAAATAATTTAAAGTTTTATTTATATTTATATTTTTTATGTTTTTCTGTTTTAGTTATAATATTTTGTAAAATTATATGGATTTGAACTTTATTATTTATAAATTTTGAGTTTATATATAATATTATTTAGATTAAGTTAAAAAGTTTATGTAGCATATTACTATATATAAACTCAAAATTTATAAATAATAAACTTCAAATCAATTTAATTTTATAAAAAATATAAATAAAACAGAAAAATATAAAAATATAAATATAAATAAAAAATTAAATTATTTTAATCAAAGATAATTAATTAAAAAATGACTCTCTAGATATTAAAGAGCATTTTAGTTATTTTAGTAAGACTTAACAAAAAAAGTTAACAAGGTTTGGCCTTAGTACTCAACATTGTGACAAGATTTGGCCTTAATACTCAACATTGTAATAAATTAGAACATTAATACCTGATTTTGCAAAAAAAAAAAAAAAAAAAAAAAAAAAAAAAAAAACTATTAGTACCCGACATTGAAATTTGACAGAAACCACAAGGACCAATGGTGTAATTTTTTCTTTTATTAATTAAGCAATATTAGTATTTAGTTAATACTTATTTTTTATTATTAGTTTCTATTTATTACCGTTATATCAAGAGATGCGGTTCTAGAACCAAATCTTTTGGCTTTTGATTTTTTTTACAAAACACCCATAAGATGCGGTTACATAAGAACCTTATCTTTTGGCTCGTGCTTTTTTCAAAACATACATAAATCTTTTTCAAAAACCTATAAGATGCGGTTAGAGAGGGGGACCACATCTTTTGAAAACACAAGTAACATCTTTTGCTCAATTAGGTAATCCACAAGTTTACCATAGTAAACCAAGTTGGAACATCACCATTTTGAGGTCCAAAGTTGGATTTATTTTATGTTTTTAAGCAAAACTTTCATACATATTCCTTTACTTTAAACCTTGGGACATCTTCAAGTTGCCAACAAATCCCTATGTTGGATAGGTGTAGATTGAAGATTTGTTCAAGAAATGTTGTACTTTTAAGTTTACATTTCAAATAATCTAAGTCACTAAGTAGCTTTCAAGTAATCAAAGTGGACAAACTACACCAAATCTCCAACCATTATCCTGCTGGAAGCACTCGTCTAGTTAAACCCACTTGGTTGCTTGGTGAATTAAATAAGTTATTTACATTCTTGGACTTATTTTCATAACTATCCAAATCATCCATTTGATGATTTGTTCATTGGTGAACTAAAGGGTTAAAGGAATCACCCTAACCATGCATGACAATCCATGACTTGATACATGACCATATATTAGACTATCACACACACACATACATACATACATACATACATACATACATACATACATACATACATACATACATACATACATACATACATACATACATACATACATACATACATACAAACATACATACATACATACATACATACATACATACATACATACATACATACATACATACATACATACATACATACATACATACATACATACCATCTGTCTATCTATCTAATCCGAAACCAAACCATAAAACCAACCAAAATAATTGTTGAATGTTGGTGATATATTTTATTTTATGGATGGATGGTCTAAGGTTTTAAACGACTTAGGACATGACGTTTTCTTCATGATATTCAACTATGTTGGTGAGCATACTTTCATGATCAACTACTACTCTCATGATCCAACTAAAGAATGAACATCATTTTCAAGATATCTGATAATCCTTTACCAATTCCTACGGTACATATTATTTTTTTATTTATTACAGTTGCATTTATTACACTTTAATATTAATAAATAATAGTACTTTCTTATTTTGTACAATTGTTACTACAGGTACTACTGATTTCTTTTCTTGCCAAACATTATCAAAATCGTTTACCAGATAAGATATTTCGGTTACGCTTATTGTATCCGTGTTTCATCATTGGGAAGTCGGTATGAGGAAAATTGGTTCAAATTACTATTTTGCTGGTTCAAATTACTATTTTGCTGATGGTTGGTTTAAATTTATAGAAGATCTTCGCTTAAATGACGGTGATATTCTCTGTTTTCAAATGAAGGATGCCACATATTCGAATATTATAATCTTCAATAAACATGCACGTCAACTTCTGTTAAACAACTCACCTTTGATTCAGCCAGACCATGAACATATTAGCAATGTCGAATGTTATCTACAAGTTAGTGACGATCCTAATTATCTTTTTTTTTTTTTTTTTTGCAATTATCCTATGTTTTCTTTCATTATTTACTTTTTACTATTTCTTCTATGTAATAGTATTTACAAAATTTCCATGTTATCAAATGTAGATCCTTCCAAAATTAATTACTAATTTAGGTGGTTTAGATGAGTTTTATGAAATGAAGATCAAAGTTGTTGATCGAAATACTTGGCTTATGAAGCTCCGTAGAGAGTATATTGATAGTCAAACAAGGTTTGTCAATCCATTACTCATATTATTGTTTTTTTTTAATTTAGTTTTTACTAAAATTTTCAATTTGTTAATTACTAATATATTTTCTTTCATAAAAATTGTTTACAATAGGTTTAGTGTTGTTGGATGGTATGATATGATTCAAGTCGAACATATTTCGTTAGGTGATGATTGTTTTTTCAATTGGTAAAAAAGGAAAGCAAGGTTATTGTTACGAAACTCCAGAAAGCCGAAGTATTAGAGTAATAGGCTTTCTATTGATATTTCAAACTATAAAAACGTAATTTCACAGCATTGACTTATCTTTTCGTTTTATTTATATCGTTAGTATGTTGGTTGGTTATATTTACTTTATAGGGGTAACTTCGTAAAATAGTAACCAAGTTTCCTATTTGTTCCATAAAAGTCACTCAATCTTTTTTTGTCTCTATGAAATCACTCAAGTTTAATTTGGTGTTCTAATATTGTGTAATTAGTAGGTTACCAGGTTAAGTTTTTTATTTTAAATTTTAATAATTACGTGAATCATGTGTTTACCTTTTTACCCTTTCAATTGTAGAAGAAAAAACAAAAATAAATAAAGAAAAACAACGTGAATCATGTGTTTACCTTTTTACCCTTTCAATTGTAGAAGAAAAAACAAAAATAAATAAAGAAAAACAAAACGGAAACAAAAGGTCAAATAAAGCTCAATTTTTTCTAATTTTTAAATCCAATCTTCCTGGCCTGTTTTCTCATCGTCGACTTCGAATACCAGCAACAAGATTTCGCCGGTAACTAGGAAGCAGGAACTAGGCGAGGATGTACCTTTCTTCTTCAAAAGAACGTGTAGTCCGTCTCCTCTACATTCTACCTCCTTCTGTAATTAGTTTGTTGACAAATGAACCAGTTTGTCGGAGCATTGGGTTGTGGCGATACGGTGCTCAGTTGAAGTCCAAAAGCATTTCGAAGCTTTGTAAGGGATAGAGAAAACTAAATGTGCTCTTTAAGAGGCGTTTCAAAGGTTATTATGAATTAGATCGGAAAATTTGAATACTCACCGGAATCTATGGACTATGAAATCGATTTGGGCAGAAGCCATAACAAGTCCGGACGGGGATTGGCGACGGAGGTGTAGTCTAGCAAGACCTTGTTGTCGGGAATCGATATTGGAGAATCGCGAAAGTTTGTCGGATTTGTACCTATTCCTTGAAAACGAGAGTAAAACTAAGAAGGGTGCATGTAAATATTTTTGTTTTAAACTTACTTTGTTATTCAAATAAAAAATGATGAGATTTAATATAGGTTTTTTTTCTTTTATCTTGTTTTTAAATTGGGAGGGGTAAAACAGTAAATTACAAAATTGAAATAAGATTAAAAAAATAAATTAAATAGTTGTAACCTGGTAACCTGCTAATTACGCAAGATTAGAACACTTAATATAATTTGGATGACCTTAAAGATACAAAAAAAGATAGAGTGACTTTAGCGAAACAGAGGTGTGAAACTTTGTTACTATTCTGTGAATTTTTCCCTACTTTATAAGTTCGAACTTCCATAATAATTTCCTTCAGAGAATTTCATTATGATTATCATAAACGTATAATGTTTTTTGTCAATACCTGAAAACATATTATTTTGTCGAACCCGCAAAGTTCCTGAGTATTAGCACTAGTTTAGAAATTAAATCAACCTGGTATATATTCTATTTAAGGAAATGAATAGAAAAACATAATCACATAGATATATTAGGAATTATAAATAGTTACCACCTAAATTTAAACTTATGTTACATGGACACATAAAATAAATCGTCACAGATGTGTCATTTTCTATAATTCAATTATGCTTCCTTACAAGATATATAAATTAACATGATATAAAAGTTAAATAATTATGATAAAATATTCATCAACAGCGAGATAATAGCCTAAAATCCATAGGAATAATTCCAATAGGAAACAAGGGGAAATAATTTGATATATAATTGGAAGAATTAATATTATAACAAGTGTACCCCTTGAACTTTTCTTGCCCCTTTTTCTGGTTGTTAGCAAAAAAACGATAGGAAACAATTTAAATTTTAAACATTTCGCTTTCTTACTATTTAGAAAAATATTAAATATATGCAGGTATTTTGTTTTCCTTCGTTAAACTATATTTTTTTTCTTTATTGACAGAAACGGGTGTTAACAAATAGGAAACCTAAAGTATGTAGCGAAAAAACTGTATAAGATAACAAATAACAAATAAAATACACAATACGACGAATGGTTTTGAGCAAACCGCAGTTTTCGAGGTTTTTTTTCCAAAATATTAGGCTATGGGTGTGGAGGTCTATGAAGCACGGGACGCCCGAAAGCATGTAGTACCCGTCCCGGGGACGTTTTGAGGACGAAAACGCCATGGGGGCGCCATAGGGACGTTTCTTAAATGTTTCCAGATATTGGGGCCGGTTGCTAAATGTTTCCGAAATACGGGACATAAACTAAGATTTCGAGGACGGTTGCTAAACGTTTCCTTTTATTTTTAGGGTTCGAACTTTTAACCCTTTCAAATTGCAAACAATCGTCGGCCTTTTACTTAAACATAGCGATCAACATTCATGTATTCAACAATCTTCAGTCTTCGGTTCTAAATTCATCAATCATCTTCTATATTAATCATCTTTATTCATCAATCATCATCAATTCATCAATCGTCATCGACTGTGCTTCTCAAGAAATACAAGGATCATCAACTACACTAGTAGTAGAACCTCCATTGTGGGACTATGTGACTAAAGGTTTCAGTTTTGGAGGTTGCCAATCTCTCACTAGATGAAAACTAGAATTTGTAAATCATTTGATTAATGATAATTAATTACCTGTGGTTGATGTAGTGTTTTTTGGAATTTACACTATACATCAATATATATCTATTTGGACTTTGTTTAATTTTATTTTTATTTTTTCATTTTTCTATCGTACCTTTGTCGTACTTGTATCTTGGATTTTTGTCGTTCCCCGTACCTACATCGTCCTCATACCCTAGTCCCGTACCCGTTCTCGTGCTACATAGATGAAGGTGGTCCATCACTTGGTGTTGGACCTACACGTAAGCGGCCACATCATCAGGGTGTGGGTGATGAACCCCAAGTGATGGGACTAGGGTGTGGGTGATGAGCCCCATCGCTTGTTGTTTTATATACAAGATGTATGTATGTATATGTGTGTGTTGGATAATAAAGAGAGGGGAGCGTCGTCTTCGGCAATAGACAAAACTGATGGGACGAGCCTGAGGTAGTGTGGACAACCCTCGACGGACCAGGGTCGTCCCCCACACCCAGCAACCTAAGGTTTCCTCCACTTTTAATACTTTTTGTTCCTAATATTTCAAATTTTAATACATATAATATGTCACACCTCAACCGATGGCAGAAACATCGGAGTGAGACGAGATAGATTGCTCGAGACATCATAAAACTAATAATTGTGACAAGTATTTTAATAATGAATTTCATTCCATTTCTAAAGAGTCGATTACAAGGTGTTTTGGTCAAAAATTACCGAAGCAATTAAGTGATCAAATTAGTTTTGTGAGGTAGTGTGCTAGTAATACTCGTAAAAAATATGTTGGTTTGTTAGTTTGCAAAAACAGTTTCAGGATATAGCTCAGGATACCGAGCTATATTAATAATCAAACAATGAGCAAAAATGTAAAGGTTAACACGAGATGTACGAGGAAAGCCCTTGATCAATCTAGATCTCCGGCATAAAACCTCGGGAGCTGACAATCGTCGGCTGCCTTGTTCTTCTTATTGCTTGAATATTCAGGATACAGTGCAGGATATGGCTCAGATCGATACTAAGTGTTACAATGATTGCAAGTGATGAGTGTTAATGTGTGATTGTTGCTGGAAAGAAGAGTGTGAGAGTTAGAGAGCTCGAATTGTGTGTGTTTCCTATGATCTGGCCATCCTTATTTATAGTTACAAGAATTAACTAACTATGCTAAAAATCTGGGATACTTGGAATATTCCCTTCTGAACGTTAGGGGGCTGTTTGAACTTGTTTTCCACGTGCATATTAACTATGAATCCGGGTCTTCAGCTCACATAGCCGTTACAATATCAATAGCATTAATCAGCATCCGAAATTCTTGCAGAATATGCCTTTCTTCAATGCTGACCGTTACAAGACCTATTCTTCCGCCATCAACATCCTTATCCTAACCAATTTGAGTGAGTCTTCAGGATGACTTGGTCCTCATGAACGTTAGTCCCTTGTAACCAACGTTTACAAGCAAATTGTTTGTAACTACCAGGATACTGCCTCAGGATGTTACCAATATCCTGGTCCGGTATCCTGATGGTAATCAGCTATCATAAAATCTAGATATAGTGATATGGGCTCAGAATTTCACCCATAACAATTGTCCCCAAAAATATAACTGTTGGATATCCCGATTCCAACGGATATATTTTTCAGTCGTTCAACATCCTTAATGAGATAGAGACGTTGATGCGACTTCGTGCAACTTCCAAGGTTATACTTTCTCATAAGTAGGTAATCTTCTGGCATGTCTGGTAAGGATATATGTTTTAAATATTCCTGCATATGTTTAGTTACTTTAGAATATTATCATGTAATGAAATTAGAATTACTCCCTTTTACGCAGATTCCACCAAGGACCATGCTACTTTCGGTCTAGAGGAGCTTGACAACTTTTCTAAGCCTGCCTTGGTGAAAAAGGAGCCATCTATTACCACCAGCTCTAAGCCCTCTGCTGCTGCTGCCGAAGGTTTCTCTTATGATGACCTTGGCTTCGTGGAATCCATCGAGCCCGTGACCTCCTTTCTTAATAAAGTAAATATCCAGATCTTGTATCCCGTACACATATACTGAACACGTATCTTGGTTAATTTGTCTTTAGTGATACCTGTATTTTTCGTTGTAGGGTCTGAATCATCTGGTCGTCCTGTACTCAGAACAATTTTAATTTCCTGCATGCTTTAGAACAATTCAACAGTTGGAGGTGGAGGGATTCTGTGTTTTCAGGATGAAGCCTTCAACTGTTTATGTATATATGCTTTGAAACTAGTTGTATTCTTGGTGGATGGGTCTCATTTTGAGATGAAGCCAAGAATACAACCTTTTGAACCGTTAATAAACTAATCCTTTTGACCTAATCTTTGTTGTTGTGCTTCTTATTTTGAAAAATACGTTCTAAATATTCTGACCAAATATCCTGGTCAGGATACTGATATTATGCCCAACACTTTTGTCACATTTATTCAAAATGTTAGATAAGAACTTAATTAAATATGACTTTATGAAAGTTTAGATCATTTAGATAAGGCCTTTAAGCTTAGGAAAAGTAAAAATCCATACCAGAAACACTTGGACAATAACCTTCATCTTCAAAATCATTTGCAATGTCCCCAACATGGATGTCCCCTGTCTGTGCAGGATATTGCATCAATATATGACACACTTGAGTATCTCTTCACTTAGTGATTAAACTTCGTAACTGTTCACCAACAGAAGAATGTGTTAAACATAATCGTAGTGTGTCATATCTTTGGAACTTGTCCGAAAACTTTAGTTTTACTGGGGATAAACCCTTAATGTACTGGGGATAAGCCCTTAGTATCCTGGGGATAAACCCTTAGTATCCTGGAGATAAACCCTTGTTTTCGTGCGCTATAGGCGGGAGCGTATAAACTCCAAGACTTAGAAAGGTGAAAACCTTTAAACCTTAGAGAGTATGAAAATACCCTTTCGTGAGAGAGGGTGATCAATACTCATATACCTTAAGGATCCAGGATATAGCCAACAATAACGAAATTGTCAGCCACTGTTACATGAACTGGTCCTAGTGTCTTAAACTATTCCTAGATAACTTGCGCTCTAGGCGGGGTTTTTAAACCCAATTCGAGAGAAAGGTGAATACCTTTAAACCTTTGAAGGGATAAGGATCCTTTAAACGTGAGAGAGGGGGCCAATCCTCTAAACTTTCGATTCATCTTGAGTATGTATCCTGGAGTACCATCCTGAAGCGTATCCTACAAAACACCTTTAAACTAAGGTGGGTGTTAGCTTGGCTAACACCCCTCCGATGCTTAATTCAGTATTGGGTTTCAATGAATAAATTAAATAGACATATTAAAAAGAAATAGAATCCATACCATTCTGAGTTAGAAATTAAATTGTAAACTCACTTGAAATAGGCTTTGAGGTGTATAGCATTCCAGGATCTTGGCAACATATCCCCCTCTGTATTCTTGAGTCGGTATGCTCCTTTCCCAGATTCTGATTCAATTTTGTAGGGTCCTTCCCATTTTGGAGGTAACTTCCCATTGGCAGGGTTGGTTGTATTCTTGAAGGCTTTTCTTAAAACCCAATCTCCAACTTGAAATCTTCTAGTCCTCAAATTCTTGTTATATGATTTGGATATCCTCTGTTGATACGCTGCCATCCTTAGCTTTGCTGCATCCCTTGCTTCATCAAGAGTATCAAATTCTTGACATAAAGCTTCAGGATTCGTCTCAGGACCCCGGAGGCTCGATCTTGCTATAGGTATTACCATCTCTGTTGGGATCACTGCTTCTGCTCCAAACACTAAGGAAAATGGGGTTTGCCCAGTAGCATTCTTCACCGTCGTTCTATCAGCCCATAGGACAAAGGGTAATTCCTCTGCCCATCTTCCTTTTTTAGCACCTAATTTTTTCTTCAAATTGTTGATAATTATATTGTTCGAAGATTCTGCCTGTCCATTTGCTTGAGGATGTACTGGAGTTGATGTGATCATCTTGATCCCCCAACTTTTTCAAAAATCAGTAGTTTTTTTACTAATGAACTGAGAACCATTATCACAGATTATTTTAGCCGGTACCCCAAACCTTGTCAGGATATTCCTTTTAATGAAGGATACCACTTCCTGATCCCTAACTTGAACAAAGGCTTCAGCCTCGACCTACTTGGAGAAGTAATCAGTCATTGCTAGCATAAAGACCTTTCCTCCTTGAGCTTTTGGCAATTTCCCACTATATCCATACCCCATTTCATGAATGGCCAAGGGGAAACGATAGGATATAATGGCTCAGCAGGCTGATGTAATATATTGATGTGCCTCTGACATGCATCACACCTTCGAGCGTATTTTGTAGCATCCTTCCTCATAGTTGGCCAGTAGTATCCCGTTCTTAATACCTTCGAGAACAATGATCTGCCCCCAGTATGATTGCCACAGTCTCCTTCGTGTATATCCTGAAGTACCTTCTTGGTTTCAGGATCCTCCAAGCATCTAAGGTATGGACCTGCAAAAGATTTCTTATACAAAACATTATCTATAATAATGAAATGGGATACCTTTGTTATGGGCGATTTTCCGCTCATATGTCATGGATTATATTCTGACTCTGTTACTTTAATTTGTGATCAGGATACCGGATCAGGATATTGGTAACATCCTGATGCAGTATCCTGGAATTTACTAATTAGTTCACGTGCTAATTAACAAGGCCAGCTTATAATGTTCGAGTGGACCAGTTCACCTGAAGACTCAGACTAATCAGTTGAAAAGGGGACGTTGAAGCTGGAAGAAGTGGTCTACAACGTTCAAGAAGGGATTATTCACAGCATCCCGGTTTTATAGGCTAGTTTGTTATTTTCGTTTTGCTATATATAGGAATGATCGGATCAGATAGAACACACAATTTTTTACACGCACTCTTGCTTACTACTAGCTGCAATGACTCACAAACACTTACGCTCGTACTCGCATCGCATTGTAACACTTAGTTGCTCCGTATCATATCCTGCATTGTATCCTGATATTTGAAGTAATAAGAAGAACAAGGCAGTTGCGATTGTCAGCTCCCGAGGTTTTATGTCGGCGATCTAGATTGATCAAGGGTTTTCCTCGTACATCTCGTGTCACCCTTTACTTTTCTGCTCATTGTTTGATTATAGATATAGCTCGATATCCTGAGCTATATCCTGAAAACTGTATTTGTTAACAACTTGATCAGCATATTTTTTCACGAATATTTCTAGCACACTACCTCACTTAACTAATTTGATCACTTAATTACTTAGGTAATTTTTGACCAAAATAATTTGGCACCCACCGTGGGGCAAGTGGTGCTATTTCTACTAAAAGCTTTCGTAAAATCATTACTTGGTTTTCTATTTTCAAAACTTTTTGCCACACTATTTTCAATGGCCTCAAAATCAAACATGAGCTCTGTTTTGGTCAAAAAATCTGTTGAGGATATTGCAACCAAACTCTCTGTTACGGGGTATGATGCTTGAAATGTAGAACAATGACAAGGATCACTTTAATGTAAATTGTACAAACGACACAAGGATTTGTACGGGGAAAAAGCCCTTAATCAAGAGTTGATCTCCGGCACAAAAAACCCCGGGTGATGGAAACTACCGATCACCAAGCTCAAATAAATCAATAAACGTTTACAACTTCGGATAGTAACGAGCTAGGTACAAGGATCACTATCGTGTAATGTGTAAAAGTGAATGAAAATGAATGAATGTTCATCGAGAGCTTCAAGTGTGCGAGTATGAGAGTGTGTGTAGCTGTAAAAATGACTAAGTGTTCTAATTCTAGCACGTTACTCCTTTTAAAATAGAAGTTAACTACACTAACTAACTATCCGACTTTCGTGCCAAGCTCCCACGTTCTCCACAACGTCCATTTCTGGTCAATCGTGTGCGAAATGCCCGTGGAATATTCCTTGTTACCGTTGCCAAGACCAAGTCACGTTTATTACTCCTGCGAAGTAATACAAAAATCAAATAAACAATCGTCAGTATGAGGATCCTTAAAGTGATCCATGATCCTGATCCTGAAGCTCTTCTGAGGATCACCACCTGTCACAGAAGTAAGGATCATTAATTAGGATAACTAATAAGGATCACTAATTGTTAGAAAATCCTCCCCTAACAATTGCCCCCAAAATATAAGGAGTAATTTGTAAAATAAGCGAGTTATATTTTCTTGATCTTATCCGCAACTAACTAACGGATATATAGCCGTTGATATCGAACTATCCGTTGCAACCATGACGTCACAGAAGTGACAACCTGCACGATCATGATTATAAATAGGAGATAGAGATAGGATCAAATGCATTTAAATCCGAAAGAAACTCCCTTTATATTCTCAGTCGAAGATCAATCAGGTATCTCTTTCTTTCTTTCTCCCTCTCTTACTCTGTTTTTCTTTCTTTACCACCATCGCTTTGAGAATGATGCTCCGAAGTTCACCGGGCAAGGATCACAAGAAGGATAGCCCTTTGAAGAGTCTAAAGATCATCAAAGACTCGGTGAATGAGAGGTGTTGCTTTAACGACGCACAAATAGATAAAATTCGTCACTGTTTTCCGGCGAATGCCTTTTTCAAACCCTTCGATCCCACTATCCTGAGCGACTATGTTTCAGAAACATGTGTTGCCTTTCCAGTTACTCCATTTGCTATAGGATACACCTATCCTTTCCCAGAACTTACACAATCCTTCTTTTCCCTTACCGGCATCTCTTACATCCAAGCCATGCCGATGATTTGGAGGGTTTTGTACACCCTGGAGAGGATCATCGAACAGGAAGGCATTGACTTAGGCATGTCAGAGCTGACACAATTGTATGATCTTACTACCTTTGGTTCCCATCGCTATTTGTTTAAACGTAAACCCGGCAGAGAACACCCCCTTCTTAAAGTCACCAAGAATGACACAAATTGGAAATGTCGCTTCTTCTTTGTCAAGAGGGATACCCTTCCAAACGGAGAGGATCTACCAAAGATCTGGTCCACCCATGGTAGGCCAGAGGATCCTGAGAAGGATCACCAGGTAGTCTTGTTTTGGTATAAGGATTACTGACCTCTTTTGTCTTGTGTTATGCAGCTATTTCCGTCTCACACATCATCACATCACCTGCAACCAAGGATAGGCTTGCTGCTTTTTGGAAGCTTGATCCTGAAACAAGGACATTTAAGATAGACACCCAAGACTTACAGGAAGTATCCTCAGGTTCCATTACCATGTCAAGTAAGTATCTGCCTTTTACAAAGTTTGAATATTAAAATAAATAAGTGAATTGAAATAGGATAAGGATACTTATCTTGCTATGAATGTGTAGGTGCTGGAAAATCTGCCAAGCCTGTATCCCAATTCAACACGGCTGACCTTGATCTTGTTCGATCCAGGAAGAAGAGGTCCACTACCAGTCCCAGCATCTCTATTCCCAAGGCACCCACTAAAGGAAAGGGTGGCAAAAAGAGAAAGACCTCCGAGGGTGAGAATTTGCAGGGTCTGCCTCTGATCCGTCACCAATTCCTGGAGTACTTCAATGATGTAAGGATCATCGTATCTGCCTGTATATCCTGCTGGCATATCCTTCTGATTTGAGGATCATTCGGTCCTGACCTTATCTTTCATCTCCTTTGCAGAAATTCGCTGAGATTGAGGATTATGTGGGGAATGTCGAGGAGCAGGACAAGAAGATTGCTGACCTCCAACAGGTTGTCGTGCTCAAGGACCTTGCACTTGCTGATCTTCGGAAGGAACTTCAAGATGAGAAGACTAAGACGGCTAAACTTCTGATCGACCTGGACTATGAAAAGCATGACCTCATAGAAGGTGCAAAGGTTTCTGCTGCCATCACAATGTATCAGACAAAACTGAAGATGGCCCAGGAAGCTCAAGATCCTAACTTTGACAAAGGCAGCTGGGATGTTGAGGGCTGGAAAGCAAGGTTGGCCGATCTTGAGGATGATGAGGAAGAGGCTACTGAGGTCTTGGCGATTGAGGCAAGTGGCAGTGGGAAGGATCTGATGAAGGATACCACAGCGGGAGGAGAAGAGGATGCAGCAAAGGTGTAGGCTGCACAATTGGGCGATGATGGACATTCCTAGACGCAGCCGGAGCCCAATTTTTTTAGTTTGATGGTAGTTTTTTGTGGTTGTGATGTTGAACAATTTAATGGTTTGTACTTGAACAATAGGTTTTAGGATTAAGGATCATGTATGATCCTTTGGACAATAGGCAGGATTGCAACTGGTGGAGGGATCCTCTGTTTGGGGGATGAAGCCATTGTGATCCTGCCGCTTTTATATTCCTGCACTACTTTTGAACTTATTATCATGGACACCCTTTACCTACCCCAGCGGACGGGCCACGTTTTGCTGGTAGATGCTCGGGTAGGTAATTTTGACAACCTTTTAAGGGTTAGTCTTTTGTTAATAAATAAAATCTTAACCTTTTGTCGCTTATCTTGTATTGTTATCCCTTTATTTCTCAAATTCTCCTTTGTTTTGATGCACATTTATTGAATAAACAATATTGAACAAGTCAGATTAAAAATGTTTAGAGCATGATCCACGATCAAATATCCTATAGTTAACGAATCCCAAAAAGCAATGTATTTTAAGGTTCACAAGTCTAGTTGTCAAACTTTAAGGGTTATTCAAATAAATAATGAATAGAATAAAAAATAGTTAAGGATCGTACCTGAGGATCCAAGTTAGGATCATAACCATAATAAGGATAACTGTAAGATAAACCTTAGAAAGAAGTAAGGATCAAGGATCCCTAGTTGCTTATCTTCAAGGACCTGAAATAGATCATAACTTGGGACTAAGCCAATATAAGATAAGAGTTAGCAACTGGGGACAAGCCCAAGGATAACTGGGGACAAGCCCAAGGATAACTGGGGACAAGCCCAAGGATCGTATGTAAACTGGAGTATGGCCCTAACTGGCGACTATCCAAACTTAGTGACATGAAAATGCCAAAACCTTAGCTAACGTGAAAACGTTAGAAACCTTAGCTAACGTGAAAACGTTAGAAACCTTAGGAACGGATGTATGGTACGTCTACCATTATACGTAGGATCCTAGGCATAGCCAGTACAATGGAATTATCAGCCCCTAAAACGAGTATTGGTCCCACTGCCTTGAACTATACCAGGATCATCATGCGCTACAGACGGAACTGGGGTCAAGCCCAAATAACTGGGGTTAAACCCAAGGAACGGATTGCTTCTGCGGATACCCAATGTTATGCTAAGGATACCTGAACTTTCAAAACTCAAACTCACGTGAGAGATGGATAAAGGATACATGATCCTTATCCTTATATGAGAAAATAAAGAAATGAAATAGTTCAAGTTTAGGATATTACCTAAGTAAGGATCACCGATACTTTGAGGATCCTTTAAGGATATCCCTATCGGGAGGATCATCTGTGCCATGAGGATCCTGCTCACATGAAATATTTCTTCAAGTGGACAACATTCCAAGCTCTTGGTAGCAAATCACCTTCCATGGTTAGCAATCTATATGCCCCCTTTCCTGCTTCAGCTTCAATCAAATAAGGGCCTTCCCATTTTGGAGCCAATTTTCCATCAGCAGGATTGGTGGTATTCTGAAATGCTTTCCTTAATACCATATCTCCAACTTGAAACCTCCTGACCCTGACGTTTTTGTTGTAAGCACCAGCCATTCTTTGCTGATAACTGGCCATCCTTATCCTAGCCATATTCCTGATTTCTTCAATAGTATCCAGGTCTTGAGCTAAGTTCTCATCATTCTCCTCAGGATCACGGGTACATGTTCTTGCAGTTGGAACCACCATTTCTGTTGGGATCACTGATTCTGCCCCAAATACCAAAGAGAATGGCGTTTGACCAGTAGCATTCTTAGGGGTTGTCCTATCAGCCCAAAGCACATAGGGTAGTTCTTCTGCCCATTTCCCTTTCTTGGATCCAAGCTTCTTCTTCAAATTTTTGATGATGATCTTGTTGGATGATTCTGCTTGAGCATTAGCTTGTGGGTGGACTGGTGTTGATGTTATCATCTTAATCCCCCAGCTGTCACAAAAGTTAGTGGTTCTGCCCCCAATAAATTGGGAACCATTATCACATATAATCTCAGAAGGAATTCCAAATCTAGTTATAATATTTCTTTTAATGAAGGATATAACTTCCTTTTCTCTGACTTGGGCAAAAGCTTCAGCCTCTATCCACTTGGAGAAGTAATCAGTCATAGCTAGCATGAATACTTTTCCACCAGGTGCCTTAGGGAGCTTACCAACTATATCCATACCCCATCTCATAAATGGCCAAGAGGAGGATATAGGATGCAATAATTCAGCTGGTTGATGAAGGATATTGCTGTGTCTCTGACAAGGATCACATCTTTTAGCATACTCCACAGCATCTCTCTTCATGGTTGGCCAGTAGTATCCTGTCCTCAGGATCCTTGAGAATAATGCCCTACCCCCAGTGTGGTTTCCACAATCTCCTTCATGGAAGTCTTTTAAAACTTCTTGGATTTCAGGATCCTCAATGCATCTCAAGTATGGGCCTGCAAGAGATCGTCTATACAACATATTATTTAAAATTGTGAATTGAGATACCTTAGATTTGAAAGCCCTAGGGTTTTCTCCTGTAGTAATCTCTCCATGTTGTAAGTATCTCATAATTGGTGAGATCCATGATCCTGATCCTGAATGGGATTGAGTATCCTCAAAAGGGATCATTGCAGAATCATTTCCTATCTCCATAGCCACATGATCCTCAATAGCCGGGGTCAGGATATGGATAATAGGGATCTTGATATCCTCCGGGATCTTCAAGGATGATCCTAAGTTAGCCAATGCATCAGCTTCTGTATTCTCTTCCCTTGGTACCTGTGTCAAACTAAAGGAAACAAAAGAGAGTGCCAAACTTTTGACTATCTCTAAATATTTGGTTAGCTTTTCACCTTTAACAGCATAGGATCCATTAAAGTGGTTTGTAATTAGTAATGAATCTACATGTACCTCAAGATACCTGATCCCCATATGCTTGGCAATTTGCAAACCAGCAATCAAGGCTTCATATTTAGCCTCATTGTTAGTGGTTTGGAACTCACAAGCTATAGAGTGGTGTATTATGTCCCCCTGTGGCGATTTTAGTAGTATTCCAAGCCCTGTGCCTTTGACATTTGAGGATCCATCAGTATAGAGTATCCAAGGATCCTTGGTCTCCTCTAGCTGCTGGACTTCTAACTCAGCTTCTTCTTGTAAATCACTACTGAAATCAGCCACAAAGTCGGCTAATGCTTGGGATTTGATGGCTGTCCTAGGCTCATATCTTATATCATAGGCACTAAGCTTCACTGCCCACTTAGCCATCCTTCCTGACATCTCTGGTTTCCTGAGGACATTCTTAATTGGAAAGTTAGTTTTAACAACAATAACATGAGTTTCAAAATAATGCCTTAACTTAGTAGATGCCATAATTAATGCAAGAATAAGTTTTTCAAGGTGTGAATACCTGGATTCGGCATCAAGTAAACTTTTACTTACATAATAGACAGGATGTTGTGTACCTTCATGATCCTTAACAAGGACCGCACTTACTGCTTTTGAGGATACTGCAAGATACAAGGATAGCACATCGCCTTTTTCTGGTTTCATCAAAGTCGGGGCTGAGGATAGGTAATCTTTGAGGGCTCTTAAAGCATTTTCATGCTTCTCAGTCCACTCAAATTTCTTGTTCTTCCTTAGGATATCATAGAATTCTTTGCACTTCTCTGAGGATTTGGATATGAATCTGTTCAAAGCTGCTATCCTGCCTGTTAGTCTTTGAACATCCTTAGCATTGGCCGGAGATTTGATGTTCACTATTGCTTTGATTTGTTCCGGGCTAGCTTCAATGCCTCTCTTTGTCACCATATATCCTAAGAATTTACCTGCTTTAACACCAAAGTGACATTTTGAAGGATTAAGTTTCATGTTATATTTATCAAGGATATTGAATGCTTCCTCCAAGTCTCTTAGGTGATCCTCAGCTTTTAAGGATTTTACCACCATATCATCTATGTAAACCTCCATAGTTTGTCCAATCTGGTCCTTGAACATCATATTCACCAGCCTTTGATATGTTGCACCTGCATTTCTTAGTCCGAACGGCATAGCAATATAGCAGTATATACCAGTTGGAGTCATGAATGTTGTATCCTCTTGATCGGATGGTTCCATTTGGATTTGTTGGAATCCAGATGAAGCATCCATAAAAGTTAACAGTTCATGACCCGCAGTTGCATCCACCATGGAGTCAATGTGGGGTAATGGGAAAGGATCCTTGGGACATGCCTTATTTAAATCGGTAAAATCGACACATACCCTCCACTTTCCGTTTTTCTTTTGAACAACAACCACATTGGCCAACCATCTTGGATACTTGACCTCTCTAATCATACCTGCCCGGAGCAATTTCTCTACCTCTTCCTGGATAATGGCATTCCTTTCCGGTGCAAACTTTCTTCTCCTTTGGTGGATTGGTTTGAAGGACCTGTCAATGCCGAGTTTGTGAGTGATTACATCTTTGGATATACCAGTCATGTCTTCGTGTTTCCATGCAAAGGTATTCTTTCTCCTTTTGAGGAAGGATACAAGGTCTTCTTTCATTTCGCCAAGGATTCCTGATCCGATATAGATTTTGGATTCAGGATCAACGGGATCCATGAGGATTTCTACCACATCCTGCTCTCTTGCCTCCAAGACATCCCTTGGAGGATACCTTGATTGCTATTGCTCCCTTGACTTCGAGGCTGGTTTCATCGATGAAGTGTAGCAATTCTTAGCCTCCTGCTGATCACTATCAATCTTCACTATTCCCCAAGGACTAGGGAGCTTCACACATTGATGGTAGGTAGATGGGACTGCTTTCATATCGTGTATCCAAGGCCTGCCAAGGATAACATTACAACAAGATAAACAGTCAATAACACAAAATTTTTGATAAGAGTGTAGGCCTTCAATGTATATGGGGAGTTTTATGTCCCCCAGGGTGTTCTTAGTTTCGCCACTAAATCCTACAAGCACGGAGGATCTTGGTATGATATCTGATTCAGGAATTCCCATCTTCTTTAGAACATCAAGCTGGATAATGTTCACTGAGCTTCCTCCGTCTATAAGGATCCTGCGGACAAAATGGTTAGAAATGAAAAGAGTAATAACTAAACCATCGTGATGAGGATCCTGGATATCAATACGATCATCCTCATCAAAGGTTATGACTTTTCCTTCGGAGACACTTGATGTTCGAACTGGTCTTTCTCCATTATCCATTTTAGTTTCCTTTGCATGCCTTTTAGCTGCTGAGAAGGATGTGCCACAAATGTCTGATCCTCCATAAATAAAGTTTATCACTTGTGCATCTGCTGGAGGGGCTGGAGCCTTCTCAGGGATCCTTTCAGGATCCTGAGTCCTTGACTTTTTTCTTCCCAACAACTCTTTCATATGCCCCTTGCTCAATAAGTATCCAATTTCCTTTCTTAGTGCAATGCATTCTTCTGTGAGATGCCCAAAATCTTCATGGTATGCACACCACTTTGATTTATCCTTAGTTGCAGCTGGCCTATCATTTTTTCTGGGCCATCTAGCTTTATCACCTAGATTCTGCATCGCAAGGATTAGTTCATTGTTATCAACAGAAAAACAATATTCAGAAATTGGAGGATAATCCTCATCATCCTCTTCTTGATCAATAGAATGCACGTTCTTGTTATCAGATCTGTTATAGGATCTGAACTTGTTGTTCCTAAATGAGGATCCTTGCTTATCCTGCTTTGAGGATCCTGCTAACCTCTCCTGGATCCTCTTGTCATCCTCTAGCCGAATGAACCTAAGTGCTCGTGTTCTTACCTCATCTAAGTTCCTGCATGGTGTCATAACAAGATCATCATAAAACGACGAATCCCTGAGCAATCCCATTTTAAAGGCCTCAACAGCCGTAGCTATATCTAAGTTGGGAATGTCTAAGGATTCTTTACTAAATTTGGTAATGTAATCCCATAATGATTCATTATGACCCTGGGTTATCCTATATAAATCACTAGTTAATCGTTCAAATTTCCTACTACAAGAAAACTGATTATTAAACAGATTAACTAGATTAGCAAATGAGGTAATAGAGTAGGGGGGAAGACTTAGCAGCCATTTGAGAGCTGATCCAGTAAGAGTGGATCCGAATCCTTTGCACAGGCATGCTTCCTTTAACCTTTCTGGGATTGGATTGATTTCCATCCTCTCCCTGTATTGTGCTATGTGTTCTTCAGGATCCGTCGAACCATCATACAACTTCATCGTTGGCACATGGAACCTCTTGGGTATCTCAGCATCACAAATTGGTGGTGCAAAACGAGATATCTTGTGGCTCCCATCTGCAATCTCTGGGATAGGTTTGACCACTCCCGGAACACTTGATATCATATCCTTTAGCTTTTGCAATTCTCTGGCCATGGCATGATTGATACCTGGATCATGCATAAGACCATGGTTAGTAGTATAAGAATTGTTAAAAGTGTTACCTCCTATCGGATTCAAATTTGGAAGAATGGATGTTAATCCATATTGTTGGGGCTCTGGAATGATCGAGGGACCAATAGAAGCATTGGTCTGCATTGGAATAAAATCTCCCTGATGGACATCTGAACTTCCTGTTTGCAAACTCCTCAAGGATCCTGGCATCTGGAAGGATCCCTGAAACTGGGATGATCCTGGAACAAAGGAGGATCCTTGAACCTGGGATGATCCTGGAACAAAGGAGGATCCCTGAACCTGGGATGATCCTGGAACAAAGGAGGATCCCTGAACCTGGGATGATCCTGGAACAAAGGAGGATCCCTGAACCTGGGATGATCCTGGAACAAAGGAGGATCCTTGAACCTGGGATGATCCTGGAACAAAGGAGGATCCTTGAATCTGTTGCACTCCTGAATAACCTCCTGCATTCGTGAAGGATCCTATATACTGAGGATAGGATCCTGCTGGCTGGAAATAGGAACCCGATGCCTGAGTCACTGTTGTTGTTCCGTAATGCACTCCTTTCGGTCCACCCACATATTGAACGTCTGGAATCACTGATGGCTGAGAAGTAATCACCGGAGTATCAAAATTCAAGGATTTCGGCACCAGTGGGGAATGATCCTCTGCCGTTGTCTTTTGTTTCTTGAGATCTCCGATTTCTTTGAGAATCCTCTCATTGGTCTTGTCTTGCTGCCGTATCTGATCCTTCATCTGCAAAATCAAAGTAAACATGTCACTAGTAGTGGGAGTGTAAGAAGCAGAAGAAGTTGGAGGTTTTGAGAAAATGGGAGTCGGTTTCTTCGCAGCATTCTCAGCATTCTTCTGGGATCCAGAAGGTGGTGGAGGCAAAGGGGGAACGCCTTGTGAAGAAGTGAATGAGGGCATCAAATTTGAAGCATTCTTCGCTGAGGAAGCCATTTGCTTGGTTGTAGTGAACTGAAATGAGCACAGAAATGCGAATTTTTCTAAGGATGAAGCACCAATAGCCCCACGGTGGGCGCCAAACTGTTTTGGTCAAAAAATCTGTTGAGGATATTGCAACCAAACTCTCTGTTACGAGGTATGATGCTTGAAATGTAGAACATTGACAAGGATCACTTTAATGTAAATTGTACAAACGACACAAGGATTTGTACGGGGAAAAAGCTCTTGATCAAGAGTTGATCTCCGGCACAAAAAACCCCGGGTGATGGAAACTACCGATCACCAAGCTCAAACAAATCAATAAACGTTTACAACTTCGGATAGTAACGAGCTAGGTACAAGGATCACTATCGTGTAATGTGTAAAAGTGAATGAAAATGAATGAATGTTCGTCGAGAGCTTCAAGTGTGCGAGTATGAGAGTGTGTGTAGCTGTAAAAATGACTAAGTGTTCTAATTCTAGCTCGTTACTCCTTTTAAAATAGAAGTTAACTACACTAACTAACTATCCGACTTTCGTGCCAAGCTCCCACGTTCTCCACAACGTCCATTTCTGGTCAATCATGTGCGAAATGCCCGTGGAATATTCCTTGTTACCGTTGCCAAGACCAAGTCACGTTTATTACTCCTGCGAAGTAATACAAAAATCAAATAAACAATTGTCAGTATGAGGATCCTTAAAGTGATCCATGATCCTGATCTTGAAGCTCTTCTGAGGATCACCACCTGTCACAGAAGTAAGGATCATTAATTAGGATAACGAATAAGGATCACTAATTGTTAGAAAATCCTCCCCTAACAAGCTCTTCTACCGTGTCCGCTACAACCTCTACAACTATTGGTTCGGTGCTTCCACCACCTCCAAGGACACAAGCCTCTTCACAGCCTCAGGATCTTCCAAGAAGGACCGAAACTCATGTGGCTCGGGATATTATCCCCACTCGAAATGTTCAAGGATCTGCTGCCTCAGGGAGAACTCCTATTATGGCTTCTAATGATGCAATTCTAACTTTGTATGGTAGTATACAGGATCAGATGAAGCAGCAGCAGCAGGAGACCAACCAAATGCTGATAAGAGAAATGCAACTCTTGAAATCCCGCTCAAGTAGGCCTGCTGAGGATATTGTCACTCCCTTGCAGCCAAGAGCTTTGAACTTCAGTTCGCCAGTATATACTGAGGACCACAGGAGCAATATTGTGCCTAGCCATTCCTTGAGATACCCTCTTCGGTTAGGGTGTCAACTGTGAGAAGTTCAGGATATGCTCCAGGATATGGCCAGAATCCTCAGACTAGTAACGTGTATAATAATACTAATACTCTTGCTACTAATGGTCTTAGATCTTTGCAGGATGCAGGTATCACATCAGCATTCTCTAGGGAGCTTCAGAAGTTGAAGGATATGATATCAAGTGTACCTGGGGTGGTCCAGCCAATTCCAGAAGTGTTCTAGGATAGCCACATGATATCCCACTTTGCATATCCTATTTGTGATGCTAAAATCCCGAAAAGATTCCAAACCCCCAACATGATGCTCTATGACGGAACCATGGATCCTGAAGAGCATATTGCTCAGCATAGAGAGAGGATGGAAATTAACCCTATCCCTCCGGATCTCAAGGAAGCATGCATATGCAAGGGTTTTGGCTCTACTCTGACAGGATCAGCCTTAAAATGGCTCCTTAACGTTCCACCTCATTCAATTACATCATTTGCTCATTTAGTCAATTTATTTAACAGTCAATTTTCTTGTAGTCGAAGTTTTGAGAAACTAACCAGTGATCTCTACAGGATAACTCATGGGCCTCAAGAATCCTTAAGGGATTATGTGAACAAGTTTAGCAGGGAATCTCCAGATATCCCACATCTTGATGTTGCAACAGCTGTGCAGGCATTCAAAATTGGATTGCAAAAGGATTCCCAATTTTATCAGGATCTTGTAATGAATCCTTGCAGGAACCTGGATGAGGCTCGAAACAGGGCCTTGAGATACATTCGACTGGAAGATGATAAAAAGATGCAAGAAAGGATGAATTCATCCTCAACTTATGAATCAACTAATAGGAAATCAGAATCCTCATACAAACCATATCGCTCTAAGCCATACGGCAGGAATGACAGCAAGAAAGTGAATGTTGTTGAAGACGAGGATCCTGAGGAGTATCCTGAATTGTCAGAATATTATTTTTCTGTTAATATACCTGAACTAATGTATGCTATGCAGGGTTTAGGAGACAAAGCGAGGTGGCCTAGGAAGAACCAACAAAAAGCGGATTGGAAGGATAAATCCAAGTGGTGTGCCTTCTATGAGGATTTTGGACATGTTACGGAAGATTGCATTGCCCTGAGAAAGGAAATAAGCTATCTGCTAAGCAAAGGATATCTGAAGGATATTCTAGGAAGAAAGAAGAATAAGGGTCAGGATACTGAGAAGGATCCCGAACGAGCAGCATCACCTCCTGCAGATGCCAAGATAATTAACTTTTTTCAGGAGGATCCGACATCTGTGGAACCTCTTATTCTGTAGCAAAAAGACATGCAAAGGAGGCTAAGGCAGAAAGAGGAGATAAGCCAACCAGGATGACAACCCTCACAACCGATAAAGTGATAACATTTGACAATGACGACTGGGATACTGTCCAGGATCCCCATCACGATGGTTTGGTAATAACTTTATATGTTGCTAATCACTTTGTGCGCAGGATACTGGTGGATAATGGCAACTCTGTCAACATTATTCAGCTAGAAACGCTGGAAAGGATGAATGTTTCCCCGATGGACATCACTTCAAAATCCACTGTAGTTGTCGGGTTCAGTGGAGAGACCAAGAATACTGTGGGAGAAATAAAACTGCCAGTATATGTTGAAGGAATCAACTCAATGTAACGCTTCTGTGTCATAGACTCCTTATCCTGCTACAATATTATATTGGGTAGGCCATGGATCCATGATATGAAAGCTATGCCATCAACCTATCATCAGTGTATCAAGATCCCTACCCCTTGGGGGGTTGTCAAGGTGGAAAGTGATCAACAAGAGGCAAAAGAATGTTATTCTTCCTTGATGAAATCCTCGACAAAGCCCAAAGCAGGATAGCAATTAAATATGCGAGCCTGGGATATCATGGAGGCTTCAGAGCAGGTTGTTAAGAAAATTATCCTGGATCAGGATAATCCAGATATCTTGGTGCTCGTAGGAACCAATATCCCTTAGGATATTGAAAATCAATTGACTAACTTTTTGAAATGCAGGATGTCAACATTCGCATGGAAACATGAGGATATGACAGGTATTTCCAAGGATATTATAACTCATAATCTCGAATTGACAGGTCTTTCAAGCCCATTCAACAAAAACGAAGGAAGTTTGCTCCTGAACGAAATGCAATAATTCAGGAAGAGATCGAAAGATTTTTAAAAAGCAAGATGATTAGGGAAGTCAAATTTCCCCGATGGCTAGCAAATGTAGTTGTGGTTCAAAAGAAGAATGGGAAATTGAGAGTTTGTGTAGACTACACAGACTTGAACAAAGCATGTCCTAAAGACCCATTCCCTCTGCCTCACATCGACTCAATGGTAGATGCTACTGCCGATCATGAAATGTTAACCTTCATGGATGCATCCTCAGGATTCCAGCAGATACAAATGGAACCTTCGGACCAGGAGGATACTACTTTTATGACACCAACAGGTATTAATTGTTATACTGCTATGCCTTTTGGTCTAAAGAATGCAGGTGCAACATATCAAAGATTGGTGAACATGATGTTCAAAGACAAACTGGGGGACACCATGGAAGTATACATCTATGATACGGTGGTAAAATGCAAGAAGGATGAGGATCATCTCTGGGATATTGAAGGAGCATTTTATATCCTGGACCAGTACAACATCAAACTAAATCCTGCTAAATGCCATTTTGGAGTGGGGGCAGGAAAGTTTTTGGGATATATGGTGACTAAAAGGGGGATCGAAGCAAGCCCGGAACAGATCAAAGCTATCCTGGATATCAAGTCACCTTCAAACATGAAAGATGTACAAAGATTAACAGGGCGAGTGACAGCATTAAACAGGTTTATATCGAGATCCTTGAAAAAATGCAAGGAATTCTACGATATACTGAAGAAGAATAAGAAATTCGAATGGGGAGAGAAGCATGAAGCAGCCTTGTAGGAATTGAAGCAATATCTTTCAACCGCACCTCTTTTGATGAAGCCCGAGGATGGTGAACCATTATCCCTGTATCTTGCAATATCAGGGAATGCCGTAAGTGTTGTTCTGGTATAGGATCACGAAGGTCAGCAATATCCAATCTATTATGTTAGTAAAAGTCTATTAGATGCTGAAACTAGATATTCTCATTTAGAAAAATTGATATTGGCCCTAGTTATAGCATCGACAAAGCTTAGACATTACTTTGAAACACATAGGATTCATGTTAAAACTAATTATCATGTTAAAAATGTGCTTAGGAAACCCGAGATGTCAAGTAGGATGGCTAAGTGGTCAGTAAAATTAAATTCCTATGATCTAGTATATGAACCTAGAAATGCCATAAAGTCTCAGGCTCTAGCTGACTTTGTGGCTGATTTCAGTAGTGATATTCAAAATGAAGTAGACTTAGAAGTACAACAGCTAGGAGAAAACTTAGAATCCTGAAATTATATACTGATGGTGCATCTAATGTGAGAGGTGTAGGATTGGGTATACTACTAAAATCGCCATAGGGGGACATATTACCCCAGGCTATTAGGTGTGAATTTCCTGCCACTAATAATGAAGCAGAATATGAAGCTTTAATTGCAGGATTAGAATTGGCCAGGAATATGAATGTTAAAAGTTTGCAAGTATTTGTTGATTCCTTGTTAATTACTAATCATTTTAAAGGATCCTATGCAGTCAAAGGTGAAAGGTTAATCGAGTATCTTGAAATTCTTAAAAAATTAGCAGGATATTTCGATGTTTTTACACTTGAACAGGTACCAAGAGAGGATAATGCTGAAGCAGATGCCTTAGCAAATTTAGGATCATCAGTCAGGATACCGGAAGGAACTCATATACCAATACTACATATCCTATAGCCTGCA
The DNA here is from genome assembly GCA_030545235.1 of Helianthus tuberosus. NCBI lineage: Eukaryota > Viridiplantae > Streptophyta > Magnoliopsida > Asterales > Asteraceae > Helianthus > Helianthus tuberosus. The sequence continues at coordinate 142,431,573 of CM060410.1, read as the reverse complement.
GTGGATCTTTTCAAATCTCAGGATAAGGAAGTAGCAAGTATTCAGGATCCTGATCACGATGAGTATCCTAAGCAGGATCCCAAGTCTTGGACGGCCCTAATCATGAAATACCTCAGAGAAGGACACATCCCAGATGATGAGAATCCTAAGGCTTTTAGGATGAAGGTATCCCGATTCACTATTATAAATAATATTCTATATAAGAAATCTCTTGCAGGACCATACCTGAGGTGCTTGGAGGATCCCGAAACTAAAGAAGTACTTCAGGATATACACGAAGGGGATTGTGGTAACCATACTGGGGGCAGATCATTATTCTCGAAGGTGTTAAGAACATGATTCTATTGGTCGACGATGAGGAAAGATGCTGCAGAATATGCTCAAAGATGTGATGCATGTCAAAGGCACAGCAATATACTACATCAACCTGCTGAACCACTATATCCTATTGCTTCCCCTTGGCCATTCATGAAGTGGGGTATGGACACAGTGGGAAAATTGCCAAAAGCTCTAGGAGGAAAAGTTTTTATGCTGGCAATGACGGATTATTTCTCCAAATGGGTTGAAGCTGAGGCGTTTGTCCAAGTCAGAGACCAAGAAGTAGTATCCTTCATCAAGAGGGATATCCTGACTAGGTTTGGGATACCAGCCGAGATAATTTGTGACAATGGCTCTCAGTTTATCAGTAAGAAGACTACCGACTTTTGCAAGAGTTGGGGAATCAAAATGGTCACATCCACACCCTTACATCCTCAAGCAAATGGACAAGCAAAATCCCCAAACAAGATAATTGTCAACAATTTAAAGAAAAGGCTAAGAGCTAAGAAAGGAAGATGGGCAGAAGAGTTACCCTTTGTTTTATGGGCTGATATGACAATAGTGAAAAGTACAACTGCGCAAACCCCATTTTCCTTAGTATTTGGAGCAGAAGCAGTAATCCCAACAGAGATGGTGATACCTACAGCAAGATCCAGCCTCCGGGATCCTGAGAAGAATCCTGAAGCCCTATGTCAAGAATTGGATACTATCGATGAAACAAAGGATGCAGCAAAATTGAGAATGGCAGCATACCAACTGAGGATATCCAGAGCATATAACAAGAACCTATGGACTAGAAGGTTTCAAGTTGGAGATTGGGTATTAAGAAAGGCTTTTCAGAACACTACTAATCCTGCTGATGGAAAGTTAGCTCCAAAGTGGGAAGGACCTTATGAGATTGAATCGGAATCTGGGAAAGGAGCATATCGGATTAAGAATATGGAGGGGGATATACTACCAAGATCCTGGAATGCTATACACCTCAAAGCCTATTTCAAGTGAGTTTAGAATTCAATTTCTAACTTAGGATGGTATGAATTATGTCTCTTTTTAAGTTTAGTTTCATTTTATTCCTAACAAACCCAATACTGACTTAGGCATCGGAGGGGTGTTAGCCAAGCTAACACCCACCTTAGTTTAAGGTTGTTTTGGAGAATGTGCTTCGGGATATAGCTCCAGGATATACACTTAGGATAATTCGAAAGATTAGAGGATTGGCCCCCTCTCTCACGTTTAAGGGATCCTGATCCCTTCACAGGTTTAAAGGTATTCACCTTTCTCTTGAATTGGGTTTAAACACCCCGCCTGGAGCGCGAGTTATCCAGGGATAGTTCAAGATAGTGGGACCAGTCCATGTAAATATGGCTGACAAATTCGTTGTTATTGGCTATATCCTGGATCCTAAAGGTATATGAGGATTGATCACCCTCTCTCACGAAAGGGTATTTTCATACTCTCTAAGGTTTAAAGGTTTTCACCTTTCTAGGAGTTTATACACCCCCGCCTGTAGCGCACGAAAATTTGGGATTTTCCCCAGAATACTTAAGGGGTTTTCCCTAGAATATTAAGGATCTATCTCCAGGATATTTTAGGGTTTATCCCTTGTAATACTAAAGTTATACATAAGTGTACAATCAGTTGCAATTGATGCCCAAAAAATTCCTAAGTATTTAAAGACACTATGCACATGGGACATTCCTACTAAGGCATTGTGAAAAAGTTTAAAGGATCAAGCTTGGGTCTAGTTCACTAAGTATCCCAGACTAGGGACATTTTCGTTGGAAAGGTTGCAAAAGGATTGAAGTTTAAGGATAGAGGTGTACTCTATTTCTGGTATGATCTCTCCTTTTTTGTTCTTTAAAAGCCTTATCTAAATTGTCTAAGTTTTAAAACTCTCTTTGACAAAAGTCTTGGTAGGATATTTGTGAGTATCCTGACCAGGATATATTCTGAGGATATTTGGTCAGAATGTTTGAAATATTACACTAAGATTGATAAATTGAAATTGCATTCAAATCAAACAACAGATATCAAAATTTGCAAAATAAAAATGAACAACAATGAATAAGCTCAAAAAAGGAGTTAGTTTATTAACATAGCAAAAAGTTGTGCTTTTGGTTTCATCTCAATCCGAGACCCATCCACCAAAAGCACAATTAGTTTTCAACCATATTTACTTAACAATTTAAGGCTTTATCTTGAAACTCAAGATACCTCCACCTTCAATTGTTAAACTGTTCAAAATAAAACATACTAACTGATGACTGAGGGCTTCGTCCTGAAACTCAGGATCCCTCCACCTTTGGTCATCACATTGTCTAAGTGCAGGAAATGTAAATTGTTTAACAGACAAGGAAAAGAAATTGTTCAACAACCACAACCATCAGAAATTAAAAACTAGGCCCCGGCCCAGGCATGAATATCCATCATCACCCACTTCGCTGCTTTCAAGGAGCAGCACCTTCTTCACCAGCAGCCTCTCCTCCAGCATCCGCACCAGCATCACCATCAGGATTCTTTTCAGCATCACCACTAGCATCAGCCGCCTCTTCCGCTGCCTTGGAAGGCTCCTCGCCCGCATGCTTAGCAGGATACTCGACAGGACTACCCCCGAGAACTTTCAATTTCGCCACCCAAGCACTAACATTCCAGGAGGGGTATTCAAAGCCCAAAGCTTTGGCTTCATAAGCCATCTCTAGCCTAGCTTGTAGAAGAGAAATTACAACGGACCCTTTAAGGCCCTCTCGGTAGGTAGTCATATCCTGCTCGAATTGAAGATAGGCGGCATCCAGCTTGGCTTGGGCATCCTCGTTGGCCTTTTTGATGGCGGCTTTAGCTTGCTGGGTCACAGCTTTGAATTTATCCTCATAGTGTTGTGACTTGGCGGCGGCTATCATCCCCTGATCAGCTATGGTGGTCTCTACTTTCTTCAGCTTCACTTCCAACATCTTGTTCAGACCACAACTTTCTTCATAAAGGCTTGTCAGGCGTTCAAGACCCTACAAACTAAAGAAACAGGTATTAACATATATAAGCAGCTTTTGGTGTAGGATGTAGGTTAAGGATATGTACCTGGTTAAGAAAGCTGGTCATGAAGCCACTAGATTCGAGGAACCCATGGCTTTCATAGGGGGGTTGCTAGAGGTCGAGAAAAGCAAGAAACGACTATTTCCATATGACCGGAGATAGTAAGCAATCGGAAGGTCTTCGATACAGAGATCGGGGACGTGAAGGGTTTTGATCTGGTTAAGCATGATGAGTACTCTCCAGACCATAGGCATTGTTTGGGCAAAACAGAGACCGATGATTTGAAAAAACTGCATGATAAATTCTGGAAAGGGATATCGAAGGCCAAGGGAAAATGGGTATGATGAAAAACAAATCCACTCTTCAGAAGATACGTCTGAACGGATGCTCTGGTTAAACGGACGGATAACCGCCCTGTCGAAGAAAGCATCGGAGGTTCTCAATGCGGCAATATCGGTGTTGTTGAAGGAGCACACCTCCTTCTCGGGGTGTTTGAGCAGGTTTTGATTAACAAATGACGAGGTGGACTCACCGGAATGTGATCGGGTTCTGGTGGCCATCGGAGGATTTGAGCAGAGAAAGTTTTATATGATTAGAGAGAAGGAAGTACCTGAGAATTCTGAGGAAGATGTTCGTTTATCAACAAGAAAAAGAGAAGATATAGGGGCGAAGTAGATGGCCATCGAGTAATAAGTACGTTGGAAGTTGCACGCTGTCATTTCAATCGTCGCTTCGATTTAATTGCCTCGATATAAGAGATAAGATTTAAAGTATATCCGTTGGAAATTGGTTTTCCAACAGATATATTTTGGGGACAATTGTTATGGGCGATTTTCCGCTCATATTGTCACACCCCAACCGATGGCGGAAACATCGGGGCATGGCACTGAGCGAAACAGATTGTCCAGGAGAAATCCATAACAACTATTTTACTAGATATTTAAATATTATGTCCCATACCATAAACATATCAAAGTAAATAATTATTACAAAGACCAAATATCTCAAAGACAGATCAGATGTTCCGACAACTCAGATTTAAATTGTTTTTGTTGGTTTCTAGACTCCATCCTACTTGATTCCACAAAAGCAGGTAAAGCACAGCAATCCTAGCATTCACACACCTGTCACATACGTTAAAATAAAGGTCAATACACATAGTGTAAAGGTGAGCATACAAGTTTGATAATAGCATAATAGAGTTCGAAATCGTTTACGCATAACCAGCATGTATAACGCATAATGTGAAGCATGTAAGTTATCGACAAAGATCCTATCAATACCAATGACTGCGAGTTAACTGCGAGTAGCGAGTGCGCAACACACGTTCACCACTGTGAACACGTGAAGTAATTGTCCTTAACAACCCCTAGGTAAATAGGTGCTGAGTCCAAACTATAGTACTATCGATGCTAAGGCAGGTAGACATCAATCAATATGTTAACATAACAAACAGGCATTCATCAAGTCATGTATAACATGCATTAGAGGTCAGTGTATAAATCGTGTTTGCGTTGTGTGATCGATGTGATTTAGAATAAGTAACGGATGTAACACCGAAATGTGCATAAAGCAAAAAAGGGATCGAGTATACTCACAAATTGTGTTTAACAAGTAAACACTCTCTTGGATTGAAGGGAGCGCTGAGAGAAATTAGCCTAAACAGTTAACGATAGCATAAACGATAAGCGGCGCGTAAAACGATGCAGTGTACTAAGTATCGGATGGCAATCCGGTCAGATGGCCAGTCGATCGGGTGGCAATCCGTTCGGATGGTCATCCGATCAGATGGCCATTCGATTGGATTGTCACCTCGTTTGGTGAGGATGTGTTTGTGTATGATGGTTTGTACATTGAAGTTTTCGTTGTAGCATTTTAAAAATAGAGAAGTATCTCTACCCATCAAGTCGGTCGTTCGATCGGACAGCAATCCGATTGGCGAGGCTTCTCAGTTTGAGAACAAGTTCATAGCAGGACAGTCACTCGATCGGATGGCTATCTGATCGGGTGGCAATCCACATGCATTGAACATGTTGAAATTTGATTAAGTATCAAAGTCCTAAACGTCACACGATCGAACGGTCACTCGATCGGATGGTAATCCGATCGGGCGGTAATCCGTTCAACGTTCAGATCCTTGAATAGTTTTAAATAAAAGTTTATGTGTGGGACCAAGTGCAACCCGATCGGATGGCCGGTTGATCGGATGGCAATCCGATAGGACGGCAATCCGTCCCAACGGTCAGATCATCTTGACACTTGATTTTGTTTGAAGTTTTGCAGCTTTGAACGAGATGTTTCGATATCTTGCTTGAACAACAGGAACCCCATCTCAACCTAAGTGATCCGACCGAACAGGAATCACCCTAGTCTGATCAGTTCACGGTTCGGGATGGTTGTTCATGTTCAAACTGGAAATCAGATATCTCGTGGATAGAATACAGATCTGGAACTAACCTATTACTAAGAAAGAGTAGAAGATCGGAACAAGCTCCGATTCTATCGGGTTTGAGTGCATTGAGTGTAAAAGAGTTGAAAGAAAGTTGGCAAACCTTCTTTCAATCCTTTCAACAATGAATTTGTGTAGATCTAAGTGAAAACATTGTCAAATCTTGTGGAAATCCTTCAGATCTAAGTTGTTCTTGGTGGAATGAAGCCAAACATTGAAGTTCATAAGAACTCCAAGATGACATCATCCTAGAACACTTCAAATCCGGTGATTTCTCGGTTAAAAGTTAAGATTTAAAGGTGAAAATGAAGAAGAAGTGCGTATAGATCGTAGAAGTACAAGATTTAGGTGGAAAACTTACAAGAATCGAGAGAAATCGAGGGAAAAGTGAGCTTGAGCGAGCGGGTTGAGCAGAGGAGCTGTCAAATCACAAATGACATGACAGGTGGGTATGTATAGGGTTTCCCAAAAAGGAAAGTGAGGAAAATGGTTGGCCGATCGGGTAGAAACTCGATCGGGTGGCAGCCTGATCAGGTGGCAACTCGATCGGGTGGCACCCCAATCGGGTGGCACCCCGATCGGATGGCAATCCGATCGGATGGCCACTCGATCGGTTGGCCACTCGATCCATAAGTCCGGCGCGATGAGTTTCGTCGTTTCGGTTCGCGTGTTGGGCGTTGCGTTGCGATGCGATTCGAGAGAGCGATGCGATAGTATTACCCATTAGTTACACGAACAACATAACTACTATATCTAACATAAAATCATTATAATTAACTTGCGTTTAGCGTTTGCGATTCGATTGCGATGCGATAGATTGCGATTTCAATTGCGATTAAAACCTCAACATAAACATAACATGCACAAGTAACACGTAAGTAGCACACACACGTAAAACAATATCTAGAACACTTAATTCGAGTTGCGATAGCGATAAGCGATAAGTCGATTAAATATGCGATTAAATAGCGATTAAATCTCGATTATTAATAGATACTCCACATAATACAACTAAAGCAAATAATTAAATAGATTCGATTACGAGTCAAAGAAGTCAAAACAGTAGTTGAGCAAGGAGTGACAGATCGCAATTAGCAATCTTTTCTTCCTTTGACTTCAATCTTGACTTTGACTTTCGAAACACGGGGTGTTACAACCTCCCCTACTTAAGGGAATTTCGTCCCGAAATTAGGCTTCAGCCGTAACAAACAACTGCGGGTACTTCGCCCTCATGTCGCTTTCAAGTTCCCAGGTGAACTCGGCGCCTCGTTTTCCTTCCCAGCGAATCTTCACAATGGGAATGCGTGAGCGTCTGAGCACCTTGGTTTCTCGTCCCACGATCTCATCAGGCTTTTCCACGAAGTGTAATGTTTCGTCCACTTGCAAGTCCTCAAGAGGGACATGTAGTTCCTGGTCGGCCAAGCACTTTTTGAGGTTCGAAACATGGAAAGTCGGGTGGACGTTACTCAGTTCCTCTGGTAGTTCGAGTTTGTAGGCCAGTTTTCCAATCCTTTCCAGAATCTTAAAGGGTCCAACATATCGAGGCGCGAGATTTCCTTTCTTGCCGAATCTGATCACCCCCTTCCAAGGTGCAACCTTTAGGAGTACGTGATCGCCAATGTCAAATTCAAGGGGCTTGCGGCGTCTATCAGCGTAACTTTTCTGTCGGCTCCGAGCTTTAAACAGATTGTCTCGAATTTGGAGGATTTTGTCTGTCGTTTCTTGTAACAGCTCGGGACCGGTAATTCGCGCGTCTCCGATCTCGTGCCATACAATAGGCGATCGACATATCCTTCCATATAAAGCCTCAAATGGTGCTATTTGTATGCTAGAATGATAACTGTTACTGTACGAGAATTCGACCAAAGGTAAGTACGCGTCCCAATTACCACCAAAATCTATGACACACGAACGGAGCATGTCTTCAAGGGTACGAATCGTTCTCTCAGTCTGACCGTCGGTTTGGGGATGGAAAGAGGTACTTAGATTAAGAGCAGTACCGATAGCAGATTGAAACGACTCCAAGAAACGCGAGGTAAACCGACCATCGCGGTCAGAGATGATGTCGCGAGGCGTCCCTTGTCAACTAATGATCTCGTTGGTGTAGATTCGGGCTAATTTTTTCTACCTAATAGTCTTCTCGTATCGGTAGGAAGTGAGCTGAGTTAGTCAAACGGTCAACCACAACCCAAATGCTATCATGACCAGATTGAGAACGCGGAAGCTTCGTTATGAAGTCCATAGCTATACTCTCCCATTTCCACATCGGGATCTCGGGTTGAACGAGTAAGCCAGAGGGCCTTTGATGCTCAGCCTTGACCTTGGAACAGGTCAGGCACTTCGAAACATAGATTGTGATATCCTTTTTCATGCCCGGCCACCAGTACTTGTAGTGCATGTCCTGGTACATCTTGTCAGCACCAGGATGAATGGAATATCGAGATTTGTGGGCTTCGTCCATCAGAAGTTGTCGCAAGTCTGTACGCTTGGGAATCCAAATGCGATCCAAATAGTCAAAGATACCATTCGACTTATTCTCGAGTTGTGCACCATCGTTTAGAATCCTTTCCTTCTTCAAAGTTCGCTCGGTAAAACAAGCATGCTGCGCCTCACGGATAAGAGCTTCGAGATTAAACTGGGTTTGGGAATTACGAATGCTAAGTAAATAGCTTCGTCGACTGAGAGCATCGGCCACAACATTTTCTTTGCCTGGATGGTAACGGATCTCACAGTCGTAATCGTTAAGTAGATCTACCCACCGGCGTTGATGCATATTTAGCCCTTTCTGGTCAAAGATATGTTGTAAGCTCCTATGATCGGTGAAGATCGTACACTTAGTACCGTAAAGGTAGTGTCACCAAATCTTTAATGCAAAAACAACTGCTCCAAGCTCGAGATCGTGTGTGGTGTACTTCTTCTTGTGGATCTTGAGCTGTCGAGAAGCGTACACGATAACCCTGTCTCGTTGCATAAGAATACAACCAAGACCAAGGTTCGAGGCATCACAATAGACTACAAAATTGTCGTTTCCGTCGGGCAATGAGAGCACGGGAACATTGCAAAGCATGGTCTTGAGGGTTTGAAAGGCTTCCTCCTGTTTAGTTCCCCAAACAAAAGGTTTATCCTTGTGCATAAGAGAAGTTAACGACACAGCAATCTTGGAGAAATCTTTGATAAAACGGCGGCAGTAGCCTGCAAGTCCAAGAAAAGAACGGACTTCAGACGGATTCCTGGGTGTAACCCAGCTCTTAACAACTTCGATCTTCGCAGGGTCAACGTGGATATCTTGCCTATTGACAATGTGACCCAAGAATTGGACCTCCTCCAGCCAAAATTCACACTTGGAGAACTTGGCATAGAGACGGTTTCCCTGGAGTAACTTAAGAACCAAACGTAGATGCTGCGATTGTTCGGCTTTTGATTTGGAATTGATCAGGATATCGTCGATGAATACGATTACGAAGCGATCAAGAAAGGGTTTGCACACGCGATTCATCAAGTCCATGAAGACCGCAGGAGCGTTGGTCAAACCAAAAGGCATGACAACGAACTCGTAATGGCCATAGTGGGTTCGAAAAGCGGTTTTGGGTATATCCTCCTCTTGAATGCATAATTGGTGATAGCCTGAGTGTAGATCGATCTTTGAGAAACACGTAGCACCTTGTAACTGATCAAATAAGTCATCGATTCAAGGCAAGGGATAGCGATTCTTGATTATTAACTTATTCAACTCCCTATAGTCGATGCACATCCTGAATGAACCATCCTTCTTTTTGACGAAAAGGACAGGCGCGCCCCATGGAGAGGTGCTAGGGCGAATAAAGCCTTTATCAAGAAGTTCCTGAAGCTGACTTGAGAGTTCGCGCATTTCAGAAGGAGCGAGACGATACGACGCTTTCGCAACAGGGTTGGCTCCAGGTATGAGGTCGATTTAGAAATCGATATCACGAGCGGGTGGTAGTCTGGGTAGATCATCAGGGAAAACGTTAGGAAATTCACGAACATCGCGGACGTCTTTCACCTCTTTAACATCCTTTTTCTCCGCTACTACAATGTGTGCCAGGAAAGGTTGGTATTCCTTGCGGAGATACTTGCTAGCCTGAACACACGACATGAGTTGGAGTTTCTTTGATGCGACTTCACCATAAACACATAATTGATCACCATTAGCGAGCGAGAATCGAATCATCTTATCGAAGTAAACAACTTCAGCATGGTTCTCACGAAGAAAGTCCATGCCTAGTATGACGTCAAAACTTCAGAGCTGCATCAGAATAAGGTCGATAGGGAAGATGTGATTGTTGAGTTCGAGAGTACAATCACGAAGAACAGAATTGACGGCGACGGTTCTTTCGGTGGCAACTTCAACATCGAACGCCGAGGGGAGATGAGCACGCTTACGATTGAGGAACTTTTCGAATTCAAGCGATACAAAACAGCTATCGGCTCCAGTATCAAATAAACACGAAGCATATATACCATTCACAAGAAATGTACCATTCACCACGTTGTTATCGGCTTGCGCTTGACGGACATTGATGTTGAAAGTGCGTCTGCGGGGTGCTGGTGGTTGCTGTTGTTGCTGAGGCTGCTGCTGTTCTTGCTCTTGCTTGACCACTCAGTTCAGACACATGTTGGCGAAGTGGTTGGGATCACCACACGCATAGCAAGCTCTAGCATTGACCGCGGGTGCCTGAGCCGCTTGATGGCCTTGAGGAGCAGCAAGGAGAGCTTGATGAGCAGGAGCTTGACCTTGGGTTGGAGCAGGGTTTTGACGTGGACCTGTACGGCAGTTGGCGGTAAAATGGCCATACATGTTGCAATGGGCACAGTATCTGCAGACGATTCCCACTGGGTGGTGATAAGTACCGGTAGGGCAAACCGGATGAGGACCAGTGTACGCACGCTTTGCTGGCGGTGAGTTGGTAACCGGGGCCGCTACTTGGCGGTGTTGATGTTGCTGAGGACCTGGAACAGCTTGAAGTGGGGCAGCATTGGTCACAGCACAGTTCTTATTGCCGGAACTACTGTTGTTCTTTCTCTTGCGTCGGCGGTTTCAGCGGTTGAAGCAGTGGTAGCTTGATGCAGATTCTTGGGAGTTTTATCCCAGACTCCAGACTTGACTCGCTTGTCGTTGATCTCAGCAGCGAGCAAGTAAGTTTCTTCAATAGTCGTCGTCTTTGCTGCTTGAACAAAATCAGCCATGCAATCCGGAAGAGCACGGATATACTTCTTGATGGCGATTTCGGGTGTCTTGACTTGATCCGGGCAGATTATACTCAACTGCTTGCTCGTCCTCCAAGTTTTAGCGCTCATGGGGAGGGCAGTCAAACTACCGTTGTCACCTTCCTTCAGCTTAATGTGCCTGAATTCGTCCTCCAAGTTTTAGCGCTCATGGGGAGGGCAGAACTCTTCCATCATTACGTCCTTCAACTCATCCCATGATAGCCCGTAAGCTGCATCATTTCCGCGTTTGTTTCTCTCGGCTGTCCACCAGTCTAAAGCGCGGGACTGGAAGACACCAGTTGTGTTGAGAGTACGGAGATTGTCAGCACAGCCACTCTGTCGCAGGGTGACCTCGATAGAATCAAACCATTAGAACATGGCCGTAGGACCATCTTCACCAGTAAACTCTTTCGGTCCGCAGGCTTTGAACTGCTTGAAGCTAAAAGCAGCCTTGGGAGTATCGGTCCTGGACTCTTCAGAAGACTTGCTCAGATTCTCGTATAGTTCACTAACGATCTGCGGAACAACCTTCGCCATTTGTTTAGTGATCATAGAGGCGAGGCGTTTATCTGCCTGTTTTCGGCGTGCGGCTTGAGTAGCGTGAGATCCAGATGATGAAATTGTCTGTAACAGACAGCTCCATAGGACTTAAAACACTATTCGATTATTCCTAGTATAGTCTAGTGTTTTACCATAAAGCTCAGGAACACGTATCCACATACACACAGAATCACATAGGCACATAAGCACATAATCACGTAAGGCACAGAAGCATGTAAGCACATAAGGCACAGAAGCATGTAAGGCAGTCAGAATACAGAAACCTAGCTATATGTTGCACGTATTCCCTATCCTTCACAGCGCGTTTAGCGATTAAGTATAGCGATTGCGAGTATCGAGCAGCGATAGCGAATAATTACCAGCAATTTGTTTGTGTGGTGTGAATTGTGTGTGCTTTGGCGGAGCGATAAACGTGGAATCAAAACCGTCAGTACCACTGTACTGTTTATCTCAAAATGCTAACAAATATGCATAGAACACATAAAACACAGTAAGTTCCCATAAAATCGATAAATCACAGAGTTGGCGGGAGCAAATCCAGAATCGAAACACATAAAATCGAGAGTAGATTGTCTTGGGTGTGATAGACATCGACTATCCAAAGTGATTCGACTATTCACAAGGATTTTAAGTGCTCACTTTGGCCTTCAGGACTATGCTCTCGCTTCGATTCGAGCGATCGACACGCATCCTTCTAGTTACAGTGTGACCTCTCGTCGTTGGAGCCCGTCGATACTTTGGTGAGATCTTTGTAAAACCACATTAGAGAGTAGAACGAGTCATCAAGGTTCGGGTTTCACCCCTAACTTAGAGACTACGTTCCTGTTTGCGTGATGAAATCATGAGATAGATAAGGAGATTTGCGCTGAAGTATGGATTTCACTCCTGATTCATCGCAAATTCTCTTGTTTATAGTAAAAATAGCAATTCGAACGAGCAATCTGGTCAAGAGTTTGCGGTTTTCACACCTAATCTTAACCAGATCATTCGTTTGTGTGTGAAATCAGCCTTAGGAAAGGCTGATCTTGCGCAGAACGATAGTATGCGATGTTCACGCAAGTGTGTAGTATACAGCGAGTTCAAGCGAGAAATAGCGAGTAAGCTCATAGAACACCCCTACTGGGCCCGCACGAGTTGGTCTGTTGTTACTTAGACTATAGACTAGGTCGTTCTAAGATATCGACCGGACAAGGTCGAGTCTTGCCTAATTCCCTATAGTTATGTCTCTGATACCAATCCGTCACACCCCAACCGATGGCGGAAACATCGGGGCATGGAAATAAGCGAAACAGATTGTCCAGGAGAATCCATAACAACTATTTTACCAGATATTTAAATATTACAGACCAAATATCTCAAAGACAGATCAAATGTTTCGACAACTCAGATTTAAATTGTTTTTGTTTGTTTCTAGACTCCATCCTACTTGATTCCACAAAAGCAGGTAAAGCACAACAATCCTATCATTCAAACACCTGTCATATATGTTAAAATAAAGGTCAATACACATAGTGTAAAGGTGAGCATACAAGTTTGATAATAGAGTTCGAAATCGTTTATGCATAATCAACATGTATAATGCATAATGTGAAGCATGTAAGTTATCGATAAAGATCCTATCAATACCAATGACTGCGAGTAGCGAGTGCGCAACACACGTTCACCACTGTGAACACGTGAAGTAATTGTCCTTAACAACCCCTGAGTAAATAGGTGTTGAGTCCAAACTATAGTACTATCGATGCTAAGGCAGGTAGACAGCAATCAATGTGTTAACATAACAAACAGGCATTCATCGAGTCATGTATAACATGCATTAGAGGTCAGCGTATAAATAGTGTTTGCGTTGTGTGATCGATGTGATTTAGAATAAGTAACGTTTGTAACACCCAAATGTGCATAAAGCAAAAAGGGATCGAGTATATTCACAGATTGTGTTTAACAAGTAAACACTCTCTTGGATTGAAGGGAGCGTTGAGAGAAATTAGCCTGAACAGTTAACGATAGCATAAACGATAAGCGGCGCGTAAAATGATGCATTGTACTAAGTATCGGATGGTAATCCGATCGGATGGCAACCCGGTCTGATGGCCAGTCGATCGAGTGGCAATCCGTTCTGATGTTCATCCGATCGGATGGTCATTCGATTGGATTGTCACCTCGTTTGGTGAGGATGTGTTTTTGTTTGATGGTTTGTACTTTGAAGTTTTCGTTGTAGCATTTTAAATATAGAGAAGTATCTCTACCCTTCAGGTCGGTCGATTGAACGGTCGTTCGATCGGACAGCAACCCGATTGGCGAGGCTTCTAAGTTTGAGAACAAGTTCACAGCAGGAGGGTCACTCGATCGGATGGCTATCCGATCGGGTGGCAATCCGCATGCATTGAACCTGTTGAAATTTGATTAAGTATCAAAGTCCTAAACGTCACACGATCAGACAGTCACTCGATCAGATGGTAATCCGATCGGACGATAATCCGTTCAACGTTCAGATCCATGAATAGTTTTGAATAAAGTTTAAGTGTGGGAACAAGTGCAACCCGATCGGATGGCAATCCAATCGGACGGCAATTCGTCCCAACGGTCAGATCGTCTTGACACTTGATTTTGTTTGAAGTTTTGCAGCTTTGAACGAGATGTTTCGATATCTTGCTTGAACAACAGAAACCCCATCTCGACCTAAGTGATCCGACCGAATAGGAATCACCCTAGTCCGATCAGTTCATGGTTCAGGACGGTTGTTCATGTTCAAACTGGAAATCAATTATCTCGTGGATAGAATTCAGATCTGGAACTAACCTATTACTAAGAAAGAGTAGAAGATCAGAACAAGCTCCGATTCTATCGGGTTTGAGTGCATTGAGTGTAAAAGAATTGAAACAAAGTTGGAAAACCTTCTTTCAATCCTTTCAACCATGAATTTGTGTAGATCTAAGTGAAAACATTGTCAAATCTTGTGGAAATCCTTCAGATCTAAGTTGTTCTTGGTGGAATGAAGCCAAATATTGAAGTTCATAAGAACTCCATGATGACATCATCCTAGAACACCTCAAATCTGGTGATTTCTCGGTTAAAAGTTAAGATTTAAAGGTGAAAATGAAGAAGAAGTGCGTGTAGATCGTAGAAGTACAAGATTTAGGTTGAAAACTTACAAGAATCTAGAGAAATCGAGGGAAAAATGAGCTTGAGCGAGCTGGTCAGCAGAGGAGCTGTCACATCACAAATGATGTGACATGTGGGTATTTATAGGGTTTCCCAAAAAGGAAAGTGAGGAAAATACCTGGCCGATCGGGTGGCAACTCGATCGGGTGGCAGCCCGATCGGGTGATAATTCGATCGGATGGCAACCCGATCGGATGGCCACTTGATCCATAAGTCCGGTGCGATGAGTTTCGTCGTTTTGATTCGCGTATTGGGTGTTGCGATGCGATTCGAGAGAGCGATGCGATAGTATTACCCATTAGTGACACGAACAACATAACTACTATATCTAACATACAATCACTACAATTAACTTGTGTTTAGCATTTGCGATTCGATTGCGATGCGATAGATTGTGATTTCGATTGCGATTAACACCTCAACATAAACATAACATGCACAAGTAACACGTAAGTAGCACACACACGTAAAACAATATCTAGAACACTTAATTCGAGTTGCGATAGCGATAAGCGATAAGTCGATTAAATATGCGATTAAATAGCGATTAAATATCGATTATTAATAGATACTCCACATAATACAACTAAAGAAAATAATTAAATAGATTCGATTACGAGTCAAAGAAGTCAAAACAGTAGTTAAGCAAGGAGTGACAGATCGCAATTAGCAATCTTTTCTTCCTTTGACTTCAATCTTGATTTTGAATTTGACTTTCGAAACACGGGGTGTTACACATATATCTTGGATTATATTCTAACTCTGTTACTTTAATTTGTGATCAGGATACCAGATCAGGATATTGTTAACATCCTGATGCAGTATTCTGGTAATTACTAATTAGTTCACGTGCAGACTAACAAGGCTAGCTTATAATGTTCGAGTGGACCAGTTCACCTGAAGACTCGGACTAATCAGTTGAAAAGGGGACGTTGAAGCCAGAAGAAGTGGTCTACAACGTTCAAGAAGGGAATATTCGCAGCATCCCAGTTTTATAGGCTAGTTTGTTATTTTCGTTTTGCTATATATAGGAATGATCGGATCACATAGAACACAATTTTTTACACGCACTCTTGGTTTCAACTAGCTGCAATCACTCATAAACACTTACGCTTGTACTCGCATCACATTGTAACACTTAGTTGATCCGTATCATATCCTGCACCGTATCCTGATATTTGAAGTAATAATAAGAACAAGGCAGCTGCGATTGTCAACTCCCGAGGTTTTATGCCGGCGATCTAGATTGATCAACGGCTTTCCTCGTACATCTCGTGTCACCCTTTACTTTTCTGCTCATTGTTTGATTATAGATATAGCTCGATATCCTGAGCTATATCCTGAAAACTGTTTTTGTTAACAACTTGATCAGCATATTTTTCATGAATATTTCTAGCACACTACCTCACTTAACTAATTTGATCACTTAATTACTTAGTTAATTTTTGACCAAAACAACCTTCATCCTGAAAGCCCTAGGATTTGCATCCTTTGGGATATCTCCTTCTTAAAGATACTTCACAATTGGGGTCATCCAGGATTCAGGATCCTTCTCAGGACATCCATCACCAGGATCCTGGATACTTGCTACTTCTTTATCCTGAGATTTGAAATGTTCCATCACAGGATATAAGATGTGCACTATTTGTATCTGAGTTCCCTCTAGTATCCTGACAGTAGATCCGAAGTTTTCTAGAGCGTCAGCTTCAGCATTCTTTTCTCTTGGTACCTGTTCAAGTGTAAAAAGTTCGAAATATCCTGCTAAATTTTTAACAATTTCAAGATATTCAGCTAACTTTTCTCCTTTTACTGTATAAGATCCATTGAAATGGTTAGTAATCAACAGGGAATCAACATATACTTGTAAACATCTAATATTCCTGTTTTTAGCCAATTCTAATCCTGCTATCAGAGCTTCATACTCAGCTTCATTATTGGTAGCAGAAAATTCACATTTAATAGCCTGTGGTAATATGTCCCTCTGTGGCGATTTTAGTAGTATCCCTAATCCTACACCTCTTATGTTGGATGCACCATCAGTATGTAATATCCAAAATTCTGAACCTTCACTTAGTTGTTGTACTTCTAGGTCGGCTTTATCTTGAATATCACTACTAAAATTAGCCACAAAGTCTGCTAAAGCCTTAGACTTTATAACATTCCTAGGTTCATATATCAAATCATATGCCTTAGTTTTACGGACCATTTAGCCATCCTACCCGACATCTCAGGTTTCCTAAGCACATTTTTAACAGGATAATTAGTTTTAACATGAATCCTATGTGTCTCAAAATAATGTCTAAGCTTAGTCGATGCCATAACTAGGGCTAATATCAAATTTTCTAGGTGTGAATATCTAGTTTCAGCATCTAATAAACTTTTACTGACATAATAAACATGATACTGCTGACATTCATGATCCTTTACCAAAACAGCACTTACTGCATTCCCTGATACTGCAAGATATAGTGACAGAGGTTAACCATCCTCGGGCTTCATAAGCAGAGGTGCACTTGAAAGATAATGCTTTAATTCCTGTAGGGCAGCTTTATGTCTTTCTCCCCATTCAAACTTTTTGTTCTTCTTCAGGATATCATAAAATTCCTTGCATTTCTCTGAGGATCTTGTTATGAACCTGTTCAATGCTGCAACTCTTCCAGTTAGCCTTTGCGCATCCTTCATGTTGGATGGTGATTTGAGATCCAGGATAGCTTTAAACTGTTCTGGGCTTGCTTCTATCCCCCTCTTGGTCACCATATATCCTAAAAACTTTCCTGCCCCCACTCTGAAATGGCACTTAGCAGGATTCAGCTTCATATTATACTAGTCCAGGATATTTAAGGCACACTCTAGATCCTGGAGGTGATTCTCCGCTTTCTTGGATTTCACCACCATGTCATCAATATATACTTCCATCGTGTCCCCTAGCTTATCCTTGAACATCATATTGACCAGCCTCTGATATGTCGCACCTGCATATTTTAAACCAAAGGGCATGACAGTATAACAGTATATACATGTGGGTGTCATGAATGTTGTGTCTTCCTAGTCAGATGGTTCCATTTGGAATTGTTGAAATCCTAAGGATGCATCCATAAAGGTCAGCATTTCATGCCCAGCAGTTGCATCTACCATTAAATCGATATGAGGTAATGGGAATGGGTCTTTAGGACAAGCTTTATTAAGGTCTGTGTAGTCTACGCAAACTCTCCACTTCCCATTCTTCTTATGGACCACCACCACATTTGCTAGCCATTTAGGGAACTTGACTTCCCTAATCATCTTGGACTTCAACAGCCTTTCTACCTCTTCTTGAATAATTGCATTTCTTTCAGGAGTACATTTTCTTCTCTTTTGTTGAATAGGTCTAAAAGACTTGTCAATTCCAAGTTTGTGAGTTATGGTATATTTTGGTATACCTGTCATGTATTCATGTTTCTATGCAAATATGGACATCCTGCATTTCAAAAAGTTAGTTAGCTGTTCTTCAATATCCTGGGGGATATTGACCCCTACAAGCACCGAGATATCAGGATTATTCTCGTCGAGGGTAACTTTCTTAACATCCTGCTCCGAAGCTTCCACGATATCATGGGCTTGTATCTTTAATTGCTATCCTGCCTGGGATTTTTTTGTGGCCTTCATTGAAGAAGAGTAGCATTCCTTCACCTCCTGTTGATCACTTTCCACTTTAACTACCCCCCAAGGAGTAGGATGTTGACACACTGATGATAGGTGGAAGGCACAACTTTCATATCACGAATCCATGGTCTGCGTAATATGATATTATAGCAGGATAATGAATCCATGACACAAAACCGTTGCATGGAATTTTCTCCTTCAACATATACAGGTAGCTTTATCTCTCCAACAGTGTTCTTCACTTCTCCACTAAACCCTACAAGCACAATGGATTTCGAAGTGATCTCCATTTCTGGGATGTTCATTCTCTTCAGGGTTTCCAATTGGATGATGTTGACCGAGCTGCCATTGTCCACCAATATCCTGCGTACAAAATGGTTAGCAATATATAAAGTAATTACCAGACCATCATGGTGAGGATCCTAGATGTTATTCCGGTCGTCACTGTCTAATGTTATCAATTTGTCGCTTGTAAGCGCTGTCATCCTTGTTGGATTGTCTCATCTTTCTGATTTAGCCTCCTTAGCATGCCTTTTAGCTGCAGAATAAGAGGTTCCGCATATATCGGAGCCTCCATATATGAATTTGATTATCTTGGCATCTGGTGGAGGTGATGCTGCTCATACAGGGTCCTTGTCAGTATCTTGAACCTTATTCTTCTTCCTACTAAGAAGATCTTTCAAGTAGCCTTTGCTTAGCAAGTAGCTTATCTCCTTCCTTAAGGCTATGCAATCCTCAGTTATATGCCCAAAGTCTTCGTGGAAGGCACACCATTTGGACTTATCCTTCCAACCAGCCTTCTGTTGATTCTTCCTTGGCCATCTTGCTTTATCTCCTGAATCCTGCATGGCATACATTATTTCAGGAATATTAACCGAGAAACAATATTCTGATAACTCAGGATATTCTTCTTCATCCTCATCCTTGACAGTGTTTACTCTCTTGTTGTCATTTTTATCATACGGCCTAGAGCGGTATGGTTTATATGATGATTCGGATTTCCTATTTGTTGACTCATATGTTGAGGATGCATTCATCCTCTCTTGCATTTTCTTATCATCTTCAAGCCTGATATATCTCAAATCCATGTTTCGAGCTTCGTCCAAGTTCCTGCAAGGATTCATCACAAGATCCTGATAAACCTGGGAATCCTTTTGTAGTCCCATCTTGAATGCTTGTACTGCTGTAGCAACATCAAGGTGTGGGATATCCAAGGATTCCATGCTGAATTTGTTTACATAATCCCTTAGGGATTCTTGAGGACCCTGTGTTATCCTGTAAAGATCACTTGTTAGTTTTTCAAAGCTTCTACTGCAAGAAATTGACTGTTAAACAAATTAACAAAATGAGCAAACGATGTAATTGAATGAGGTGGAACATTTAGAAGCCATTTCAAGGCTGATCTTGTTAGGGTAAAACTGAAACCCTTGCACAAGCATGCTTCTTTAAGATCCGAGGGGATAGGGTTAATCTCCATCCTCTCCCTATACTGGGCAATATGCTCCTTAGGATCCGTCGTCCCATCATACAGCTTCATGTTGGGAGTCTGAAATCTCTTTGGGATTTCTGCATCACAAATGGGGTGAGCAAAGCGGGATATGTTGTGACAATCCCGGGATACTTCCGGTATAGGCTGCACTATCCCAGGCACACTTGATATCATATCCTTCAGCTTTTGAAGCTCTCTAGAAAGTGCCGAGGTCAAAGCTGTATCCTGCGAAGATCCAAGATTGTTAGTAGCAAGAGCATTAACATTATCAGGTAAGTTACCACTTTGAGGATTCTGGCCATATCCTGGAGCATATCCTAGTCCCCTAACAGTCGATATCCTGGCTGTTGAGGGTATTTCAGGAGTATTGCCCTGGGAATGACTTGGTACAACATTGCCCTAACTATCCTCAGCATACGCTACTGAACTAAAGTTCAGCGTTCTAGGCTCCAAGGGAGAGATGGCATCCTCAGCAGGTCTCTTGGAGTTAGACTTCAAGAGTTGTATTTCTTTTATCAGCATCTGGTTAGTTTCTTGTTGTTGCTTCATCTGATCCTGTATATTACCAAACAAAGTTAAAATTTCATCATTAGAAGCCATAACAGAAGTTCTCCCTGGAACACCAGGTCTGTTGACATTCTGAGCAGGAGGAGTGTCTCGGGATATTTGGCTTTCACTTCTCCTTGGAGGAGCTTGAACTTGTGGGGGTGGAGGAAGCACCGAACCAGTTGTAGCAGGCATGGAAGAAGAGCTCATGTTTGATTTCGAAGCCATTGAAAATAGTTGTGTAAAGAGTTTTGAAAATAAAAAGCCAAGTATTGATTTTAACAAAGATTTTAGTAGAAATAGCACCACTTGCCCCACGTTGGCGCCAATTTGTTTTGGGAAAAAATTACCGAAGCAATTAAGTGATCAAATTAGTTTTGTGAGGTAGTGTGCTAGTAATACTCATAAAAAATATGTTGGTTTGTTAGTTTGCAAAAAAAGTTTCAGGATATAGCTCAGGATACCGAGCTATATTAATAATCAAACAATGAGCAAAAATGTAAACGTTGACACGAGATGTACGAGGAAAGCCCTTGATCAATCTAGATCTCCGGCATAAAACCTCGGGAGCTGACAATCTTCGGCTACCTTGTTCTTCTTATTGCTTGAATATTCAGGATACAATGCAGGATATGGCTCAGATCGATGCTAAGTGTTACAATGATTGCAAGTGATGAGTGTGAATGTGTGCTTGTTGCTGGAAAGAAGAGTGTGAGAGATAGGGAGCTTGAATTGTGTGTGTTTCCTATGATTTGGCCATCCTTATTTATAGTTACAAGAATTAACTAACTAGGCTAAAAATACAGGATACTTGGAATATTCCCTTCTGAACGTTAGGGGGTTGTTTTAACTTGTTTTCCACGTGCATATTAACTATAAATCCGGGTCTTCAGCTCACATAGCCGTTACAATATCAATAGCATTAATCAGTAGTATGAATTCTAGCATGCACTTAAGCATAACAAAGCATGTATAAGGATTGATTGAATAAAGCATGTTTGTGAATCGTACATTTTAACAAGTAAAGCATGTTGCACCAAAAGTGTAAAAAAATGGGTCAAGTGTACTCACAAAATTGCTAAGTCTTCCGATTATCCAAGTATTGACGAGTTAATGAGGTTTTGTGTATGAATGGGTTTGGATTGAAGATTAATAGATGTGTCAAGAACGATTTCATAGGTTTAATACCCATTAGAATCGTAACAAGTTATTAACTCTTAGATGATGTAATCTAATACTTTGGCAAATGAACAAAAATTCATCATCAAAGGTTTGATTATTTGGATAATATACAAGTAGTATATAATGTACATTATGTTATATAGGTCAAGCATGAGGTAGGAGGATAAATCCCCCATTTAGGTACCACTTTTGATATCATACAAGTTATGTAGGAGGTAGGAAGAACAAGTCTTCCATTTAGGCACCTCTTTTTTCACCACTACACTTGTTCTTATAAACAACAAGGAGGGTCATGAACTTACAAGTAAAGAATGAAATATGTACAACTAATCTATGGAAAACATCAAGTAGTGTGTGGATTTTTAAGTGGAATAGCCCAAACTTGTTCCATAATCACACAATCATCAAGCTTTAAGCTTGAACACTACTTGTGGGTTAAACCCTAACCAAAACAGAAATTTTGTGAGGTTTTATCCTCTGATTTTACATGTCACAACCTTGTTTTTAAGCCCAACTAACCATTCAATTGATTACGAGCATAAGGACATAGGTTTGAGATGAGATGAGATAACTCAAGTTTAACTGAGTTTAACTAAGTTTAAATCAAAAACAGAAACTTTAGTCCAAATTGGAGCCTGTTTGGTGACATTCCAGACCTTGGTTTTCCATGGAAAACCTGTGGAAATGTCCCTAAGGTCAATCCAAGTGAGTAGGAAGAAGAATCAAAGCAAAAGACCAAGTAATGAAGAAGTTATGCTTGTTTTAATGACTTGATACGAATCTACTCGTTCTTCTTATTTGCAGCTGATTAAAGAAGGATTTGAGAGTATAATTGTGGGTTTGTAAAGTGAAAAATGTGGGGAAGAAGCTTGGGTTTTATAGGGAAGTGTTTAGGGTTGGGTTTGGTGTGTAATTAATGCACGAAATGAGTTTAAAAATCAATTAAAACACAAAATCCCGCTCAAAAACGCGTCTGATCACAAATCTGTGAACTGGACCACTCTCGCGGGCCGCGAAGATGTTCCTGAGCCGGGTCGCGGGCCGCCAGGATGTCTGATGGGCTAAATTTTCTATTTTTGTTCGTTTTAGTCCCTTAACTTTCATATGTTGCACGTTTCAAGTATGTTTTATGTATTTTTGGCAGAATGAAGCATAAATAAGGGTAGGTTATGTAAATGAAGCATAAACTAAACATAAAACAAGTATAATCATGTTTATTTGTCGAGAAATAGTATCGAATTTGCGTAATTTAGTATATAGGTCACAAGTTTGCATGTTTGACGTTTTTAGCACAAGTATGAATAAAGTATCACATGTTTAATATTTTTGAATGTACGATTGTGTATGAAGTGTATATAACATAAGTGTAACGAAAATACGAATTTCATTATGATCCAAGTCTCGGATTTTATGACGACTAAAGTCTTGGTTTTACGATGATGAAACGAAATACGATTTCGAAAGAGATAAGCATCCAAAAATAGATTTGCAAGATACGATTTCTAAAGTAGGAAAGTTGTGAAAAAACAAAGCATTACAGTCTCCCCTCCCTTAGGAAATTTCATCCCGAAATTTATTAAGAGGAGGACTTGAAAATGATCTTGGCAAAAAGATGATTGTTTAAAATCGGGACTTTGGAGTTTGAGATGTTTCGAAGAGTATGAAATTTTGAAGAACGAAGAGGTAGGTTTGTAAAAGGACTTTGTTTGTCTGAAAATGAATCGAGATATTAAGCATAGGTAAAAACGTGCACGTGTGTGTATAGGCAAAGTGAGTTTAAACAGTTTTGAATAAACCAAGTTGGAGATGTATATATAAAATCTGTCGTATTTAAGAAGGAAAATCTTGTACCAAACGGTTTGTATTTGACGAAAAAGTGAGGTAATTTGAATGAAAGTTTAAGGGATAGCACCAAATCGCATATTTGTAGAAAGTTGTTTTATTCAGAGAGATGAGAAGGTCTGATACTTTAAAGAAAGTGATGACGCTCATCTAAATATGTTTGCACAGGAATAAAGAATAGAAAGATAGCTTTAAAGGTAAGGAGATAAGTTAGGATTCGAATGTTTAAACAGACTCGATTGTTGTGACAACTGTGTTCTATAATCATCGTGTAATGTAAAACAATGTCAGTTATCAATAAAACAATATGCTTTGGTGTTATTATATGTGTTTTGAAGTTATTATTTTTTTATTTTGAGGACTAAAACCGTCATTATTTGAAAGTACAAGTTTAGGGACTAAATTGTCATTCCTGAAACTATATAAACACGAGGGTTAAAGTGCAATTATTTCAAACTATAAGTTTTGGGTTCTTTTTGTAATTTTTGGAAACTTATTTTATAAAGAATTAAATATATAGTTTTGAAATAAAAGTCTAAGGTTTATTTGGTCATTTTCTGAAACTTAAACTCAAGGGACCAAAACTGTTGATTTTGAACCTATATTAACTGATTTCACTAACTGGGTTAAATCTTTATATAAGAAATACTCTTTAAATATTAACCCAGTTAGTCTAACTAACTGGGTATTACAGGGACTGTTTATGTAAAGTGTAAATATCCCAAAAATCGAATAAAAAGGGGAAAACCCCTTCGGATCGGCTGTGTATGGGATTCAAACTCGTGACCTCGCGGTTGTAACACGAACGACTTAACCAGTTTATCCTCCGTCTCCGAGCTGATACATATAAGATTTAATTCCTTAAATATACTACTTAGGATTTAATAAATTAATTAAATTCAATATTTAAAAAGGTTTCTTTTAAAACCTTAAAGAACCGGCGCAAGCAGAAATCGAACCCGCGACCTCCGCAAAGCACAAGCATGCGCACAACCAGCTGGTCTACCAGCTTGGTTGTGTTAATTTATGGGTTGTATTATATATACACACACTTTCAAATCGATCTGAATTCATATACAGAACCGCAGGTCGCGGCCTTGAACAAAAAAACCCCAAAACTCGATTATAATTCATCCTTCTTACTTGTAAAGCTTACCCACATGATTCCTAACCTATCGCAACTAATTCCAATCATTCAAACGACACATTATGGTGCCAAAACACTCAAAAGAAAAAGAATTTTAAAAAAAATAAAACTAGATCAAATCCACTAATTTATATCGAATCTGAGATCCAAACTTCGTGTATTTAAGTTCCCTACATTCCTAGCAACATTCCACACCATTTACAAACACTTAAACACCCGAAATCGTCGTATTAAACCCTGCAACTCGCCGGAATACTCACTTTTTCGCCGGAATTTTTCAATCCGATCATCCTTTCAATACCGGTTCGTTTTTGTTGTTTCAATTAATTCTTTTATGCTTATACAATGTTTCTCCAAAGTTAATTTGAATATAACACAGTTTTCCCGTAGAATTGAAAGAGTTGACTTTCTGTTTGACTTCAATTGGAGAAGATGACCAGTTCCTGTTTGGTTATAAGTTTTGCAGTCCTAAACCAAACACAATAAGAAGCTTAGCCCAGTGGTTAAGACTCTGTTTGGTTACAATACAGACCCGGGTTCGAACCCAGAGGTCTGCATTTCTTTTTAATCAATTAATTCTTAATATTTTCAACATTCCAATAATTTTTATAAGATTATTAATCAATGTTGCTTTTATTAAAAATGTGAAATTAGTCAATTTATTTATAAAACTAATTTTTACAATATTAAAACAGTTTATTATTAAATAATTAATAATAAATCGATTTTTAGAAATTAAATTCTGAAATTTTCAGATTAATTATTTTAAGTGTTGATCTTTACAGAAATAATGTTGCTACTGATATTTTATATAATTTCAATATTTATATAATTAAATCAGTAATATTCAAGTTCAATAATTAAAAATGTTATTTTTAATTATTATGATATAAATTAGTTATATCACATGTACAATATTTTGCCAATAATCATTATATTTAATTATGATACTAGTTAAATATATTCGATTTATTATTACGAATGTTTATATTAAATCGATTGTACATTTTTTTTGCAATTTAATTATTTATGATAAATAAATATTTTTCATAAATAATTCCTCTATATCATGATCATTTTTCCGAGCGCTCTAAACATATAATTCACAAGATCCTTATGTTAATCTAGACACTATCAAATATAATAAATACTCAACAAATCCCGTCAACACTATACGACCTCAATATTGATACATTATTCTTGTACGATTCATTAGGACAACTTGAGTTTCCTTATTATCAGACACCTTAATCTTGACTTGCGTATTCGGAATCGCCTGCAAAATAATGTGAGTACATAGATCCCCTCTTTTTATTGTTTTCGATTGTTTTGGGGTGATTCATATGTATCAAAACGATTTCGATATTCTAACAATGGTTTCAAAATGATTGAGATGGTTTATACTAAACTAATAACGATTTTGATAATGTGAACGAGCTTGTTGGCTGTAATTACATAACGAATCACATTCATTAATTTCGGCCAAACCGACCAGTATTAGGTTATGGTACCATAGGATCCGACAAATCCCGTTATCAGACCGGACCCATGGTTATGTGTGGGTTAGGTGGGTAACGACTCAATCTGATGATTGTTAAGTTACCCTTTGGAGGTTTGTTAATGCAAGAACGAGTTGAACGATGAACGAGTCACAAAGGTTTGAATGTTATTAGCAAGACGACCAAAAGTAGTTTTCACAATTAAAACGAGAACGATTTAAACGAGTGAATGAATTGAACGATTTGGAACGATTTAAACGAATGAACGATGTTCTATAACAAGAACGAGTTAAACAATATTACACAACAATGTTTACGAAACTATATAAACCATACTAGTTTTGTTACAAGAACGATTTATGATTTAGTTTACATAAACAATATATTGTTTTGGGTTAAGATTCATGGCATCGAGGTTTATAAATTATGACCAACCTATTTTGGCTTGGTTATTCGCTTACAGTACAAACATTTTACAAACAAGGTTTTCTATATCAATTAACGAAGTTGAACAAATTGTTTCAACATACAAACGAGCCATGAATCTGATACTCACACAAAAACTATGTACTCGCCAGCATTTCTTTGCTGACTTTGTTTTTACATATGTTTCAGGTGATGTTGCTTAATGTTGATTGCGAATAGGATGAATGCTCACTTAGGACCGGACGAGGCCTTAGTGATTTAATAACGATGATAAACTATGTTTGAATTGCTTGTTTAACTTTAAGACAATGTTTAATATTCAATAAAACGAAACTCTTGTATCCATGGTTTGAAACAATAATTCTGTTACAACACTCCCCGACGATTCCGCCAAGATTTGTTGTTTTACGTGGTCGGAGTGTGACAGAAAATTTGGTATCAGAGCCAATGGTTATAGAGAATTAGGTTATTAGTAAAACTTTGACCTAGACTATAACTTTCTAGGACCCTAACGCAAGTTGATTTGTGTTTAGAATTTAAAAAAAAAAAACAAAATCCGAATCTGCTTCGAAAATTAGTCATCCATTCTAGGATGATTGATTACTAGGTTTTGAACCCTCTGTTATAAGGTTTTGAACCCTTCTAGTTTGACTCATTTTTTGCTTAGTGCCTTTTGAGTTTTCAAAATCTCGTCAGAGTTTGGGTCTAAATAATGTGAACACGTGCAAACTGGACGAGTGAATGCCTGTACCCTGAGTTTTCTGTCTAAGGCTAGAGTGTTCGTACAAATCCACATAATCGGACCAGTCACTCTTACCTGGGAACTCTTGGGGTGAGTGTTCACTTATAGGCGAGCATGTCTTCGTGATACATTATTTTGATTCAATACTTTGATAAGTCACTGCGTGTCGTTTGTTTGTTCGAGGTAACAAACAAATGATCGCCTTCCTTGTGTTTTGTCGATACCTCTTTTGTTTTTCCTAATTTTCAATCTCACTCGATTCTCCTGTTTCCTTACTAGACAATGCCTCCTCGACGTGAAGCATAATCTTTTACTATTGAAGAAATTGCAGCCCTGGTCTCTCAGCAAGTGGCTGCTGTGCTTCCCGGTGTTGTGACCCAAGTCCACGAGATATACAACAACAACAATAATAACAACAACAATAATGCACTGTGTAATTTCAAGAATTTCAATTCTACTAAGCCGCTAAAGTTTTCTGGGTCACAAGGAGCAACAGCACTCCTTCAATGGTTCGAGAGTATCGAGAACACATTCAGACATGTGCAATGTCCGAATGGGCGTAAGGTTGAATTTGCTTCGAGTGTGTTTGAGAAGCGTGCTCTTACGTGGTGGAACGGAGTGATGCGCGACAGGGGTGCCGAAGTGGCGTTGGCACAAACATGGGAAGAGCTTTGAGCTCTCATGATGAGAGAGTTCTGTCCCCGTCACGAAATTCGAGCTTTGGAACGAGAGATTGACGATCTGAAACAAGACGGGGGAAAACACCGTGCGTATACGGATCGATTTGAGGAACTCAGTCTTTTGTGTCCTACTATGGTTACCCCGTTGGAGAATGCGATAGAGAGGTATATCGATGGTCTACCCAATTCTATTCTGGATATAGTGACCGGTATTAATCCTACCACCCTTCGCTAAGCAATCGAGTTGTCTGCTACCCTGACTGAGTCTCAAGTCAGGAAGGGTAAACTCACCAGCAATGGTGATAAAAAGAAGGCGACTGACTCTGAGAAGGACAAGAATAAAGGTAAGGGTAAAGAAGGTGAGTCATCGAAGAATTCGAGAGAGCGAAAGGGCTCCCAGAATTTTGCAGTAACTGCACAAACTGCTCAGAACCCTCAGAACCCACCAGCTCAACCTCCTGCGAAGAAATTGTATGCTGGTACCGAACCTCATTGTGCTCGCTGCAACGATCATCATGTTGCACAACAAGCTTGTAGGCAATGCACAAAGTGTGGTAAGCTTGGGCATCTGGCCAACGTCTGTCGTTCAGGTCAGAATTAGATTGTTCGGAATCAAGCTCCAGTTCAGGGGAATGCTGCTAGATTCCCACCGGGTACATGTTTCAATTGTGGAGAGCTTGGTCACTACCGCAACAACTGTCCGAGGTTGGCAAATGCAAATGTAAATCCAAACGTGAATGTTAATGTCAATGCAAATGCGAATCCCGCTCGTGGGCAAGCGTACAATCTAAATGCTAACGAAGCAAGGGCTGACAACGAGGTGGTTAATGGTATGTTTCTTGTTAACAATCGACCTGCATATATTCTTTTTGATTCTGGCGCCGATAGAAGTTTTGTTTAATTATCTTTTGAACCTTTGCTTGCGATACCTAGAATTAAACTGAGGAAACCCTTATCTGTCGAAGTTGCTACTGGTAAACCTCTTGTCCTCGATTCTGTTATCCGTGATTGTCAGTTAAACCTTGATAACCATCTTTTTCCCATTGACCTCACGCCGATGCAACTTGGGAGTTTCGATATTATCGTGGGGATGGATTGGTTAACCAAACATCATGCTGAGGTGGTTTGTTTTAATAAGATTGTTCGTATTCCTCTTCCGTCTGGCGATGTTCTGGAAGTTCATGGCGAAAAACCATCTGGTGGATTGAAGGTTATGTTGTGTACAAAGGCCCAAAGATATTTATGAAAAGGATATGGTGCTTTCCTGGCACATGTCACCGAGGAGAAAGGTAAGAGCAAGACTGTTCAGGATATTCCGATTGTTCGGAATTATCCAGAGGTGTTTCCTGATGAACTGCCTGGTTTGCCTCCAGTTCGTCAAGTCAAGTTTCATATTGACCTTGTACCCAATGCCAACCTGATTGCGAAAGCACCTTATCGTCTTGCACCGTCAGAGATGCAAGATTTATCGAAACAACTTCAAGAGTTGTCTGATAAAGGATTCATCTGTCTGATCTATTCGCCTTGGGGAGCTCCTGTCCTCTTTGTGAAAACGCAAGATGGATCTTTCCGAATGTGTATCGATTATCGTGAGCTTAATAAGCTTACCATCAAGAATCGATATCCCCTACCTAGAATTGATGATCTGTTCGACCAGCTGCAAGGTGCTTCATGCTTTTCCAAGATCGATCTGCGATCTGGGTATCATCAACTTCGTGTTCTCGAAGAAGATATTCCCAAAACTGCTTTCCGTACCAGATATGGGCATTACGAGTTCACTGTCATGCCTTTTGGTTTGACAAATGCCCCAGCTATCTTCATGGACTTAATGAATAGGGTTTGTAAACCTTATTTAGATAAGTTCATCATTGTGTTCATCGATGATATTCTCATTTATTCAAAGTCTCGAGCCGATCACGAGCAACACCTTCGTTTGACATTGGAACTCCTAAAGAAGGAACAACTTTTTGCTAAATTCTCCAAGTGTGAATTCTGGCTTAAAGAAGTTCAGTTCTTGGGTCATATTGTCAATGAGCAGGGTATTCACGTAGATCCATCCAAGATTATTGCAATTAAGGATTGGAATACACCGACGACACCTACAGAAGTTCATTCTTTTCTTTGTCTTGCTGGTTATTATCGACGGTTTATTTCTAACTTTTCAAAGATCGCGGTTCGACTCACTACTTTGACTTAGAAGAATAAGCCTTTTGAGTGGGGACCTAAGCAAGAATAAGCGTTCCAAACGCTGAAACGGAAGCTCTGTGACGCTCCTGTTTTATCTCTACCTGAGGGAAAGGATGATTTTGTTGTTTATTGTGACGCGTCGAATCTAGGACATGGTTGCGTTCTTATGCAATGAGGTAAAGTCATAGCTTATGCGTCTAGACAGGTGAAAATTCACGAGAAAAACTATACGACTCATGATCTTGAGTTAGGAGCTGTAGTTTTTGCGCTTAAAATCTGGAGACACTACCTCTATGGAATGAAGTGTGTGGTTTTCACAGACCACAAAAGTCTCCAGCCTATTCTCAATCAGAAGGAGCTGAACATGAGGCAACGACGTTGGGTTGAACTCTTAAACGATTATGATTGCGATATCCTCTACCATCCTGGTAAGGCGAATGTCATGGCCGATGCGCTTAGTCGAAAGGAACGAGTCAAGCTTCATTCTGTTCGAACTCTATCTGATATTCAATCTCGTGTTCTTCAAACTCAACGATCTTGTGTGATCAATGACTTATTGAAATATGAGCTACCACTTCAACTTGAGCTTAAACTCGAAAGGAAAGACGATGGTTCACTCTATTTTGAGAATCGTTTGTGGATTCCGAATCAGGACGATCTCTGCACCTTAGTAATGGACGAATCTCACAAGTCTCGATATTTTATCCATCCTGGTGCTGATAAAATGTACAAGGATCTTCGTACTCAGTATTGGTGGCCTGGTATGAAGAAGGATGTCGCCTTGTATGTATCAAAATGCCTAACTTGTCTCAAAGTCAAGGCTGAAGATCAACGACCTTCTGGTTTACTTGTACAACCAGAGATACCGTTTTGGAAGTGGGAGAACATTGCAATGGATCTCATCACTAAGTTACCACGTACGTCTAAAGGTCACGATGCTATTTGGGTAGTAGTTGATCGTTTGACAAAATCTGCTCACTTCTTACCAATCCGTGAGGATTTCTCTGCTGAAAAGCTTGCCAAGATCTATGTAGATGAGATCGTATCACGACATGGTGTTCCTTTAGATATCATTTCCGATCGTGATGCTCGGTTTTCGTCTCATTTTTGGAAGACCATGCAATCTGCTTTGGGGACCCAACTAAATCTAAGCACTGCTTATCATCCCCAAACAGATGGTCAATCTGAGAGGAAGATACAAACTTTGGAGGATATGCTTAGAGCATGCGTGATAGACTTTGGTGGTAATTGGGATTCTCATCTGCCATTGATCGAGTTCTCATACAATAATAGTTATCATGCTAACATTAAGATGGCACCATTCGAAGCTCTCTACGGTCGAAAATGTCGTTCACCCATCTGTTGGAATGAGATCGGTGAAGCTCAGCTTACTGGACCTGAGCTCATTCTGGAAACAGCAGACAAAATCAAGAAAATCCGCGATAATCTTGTGACCGCTAGAAGCCATCAAAAGAGTTATGCAGATTTGGGACGCAAGCCCATGGAATTTCAAATCGGAGACCGTGTCCTACTCAAGGTGTCACCTTGGAAGGGAGTGGTGAGATTTGGAAAGAAAGGAAAACTTGCACCACGATATGTTGGACCATTTAAGATTGTTGAAAGAATTGGAAAGGTTGCTTATCGACTAGAACTACCTCCAGAGCTTGGAAATGTTCATCCGACTTTTCACGTGTCCAATTTGCGAAAGTGTTTAGCTGATGCTGATCTTCACATTCCTCTCGACGAGATTCAAATCGACGAAATGATGCACTTTGTCGAGAAACCTGTGGAAATAGTGGAACGTACATACAAACAGTTGAAGAACAAACGTATTCATTTGGTCAAAGTTCGCTGGGAATCCAAACGTGGCCCCGAGTTTACTTGGGAACGTAAGGACCAGATGAAGGCGAAATATCCGCATTTGTTTTCACAAGATTCCTCTAAATAAAATTTCGGGACGAAATTTCCTAAAGTAGGGGAGACTGTGACAACTGTGTTCTGTAATCATCGTGTAATGTAAAACAATGTCAGTTATCAATAAAACAATATGCTTTGGTGTTATTATATGTGTTTTGAAGTTATTATTTTTTTATTTCGAGGACTAAAACCGTCATTATTTGAAAGTACAAGTTTAGGGACTAAATTGTCATTCCTGAAACTATATAAACACGAGGGTTAAAGAGCAATTATTTCAAACTATAAGTTTTGGGTTCTTTTTGTAATTTTTGGAAACTTATTTTATAAAGAATTAAATATATAGTTTTGAAATAAAAGTCCAAGGTTTATTTGGTCATTTTCTGAAACTTAAACTCAAGGGACCAAAACTGTTGATTTTGAACCTATATTAACTGATTTCACTAACCGGGTTAAATCTTTATATAAGAAATACTCTTTAAATATTAACTCAGTTAGTCTAACTAACTGGGTATTACAGGGACTGTTTATGTAAATGTGGAACCATAGGGACCAAAGTGTAAATATCCCAAAAATCGAATAAAAAGGGGAAAACCCCTTCGGATCGGCTGTGTATGGGATTCGAACTCGTGACCTCGCGGTTGTAACACAAACGACTTAACCAGTTTATCCTCCGTCTCGAAGCTGATACATATCAGATTTAATTCCTTAAATATACTACTTGGGATTTAATAAATTAATTAAAATCAATATTTAAAAAGGTTTCTTTTAAAACCTTAAAGAACCGGCCCAAGCAGGAATCGAACCCGCGACCTCCGCAAAGCACAAGCATGCACACAACCAGCTGGTCTACCAGCTTGGTTGTGTTAATTTGTGGGTTGTATTATATATATACACACTTTCAAATCGATCTGAATTCATATACAGAACCGCAGGTCGCGGCCTTGAACAAAAAAACACCAAAACTCGATTATAATTCATCCTTTTTACCTGTAAAGCTTACCCACATGATTCCTAACCTATCCCAACTAATTCCAATCATTCAAACGACACATTATGGTGCCAAAACACTCAAAAGAAAAAGAATTTAAAAAAAAATAAAAGTAGATCAAATCCACTAATTTGTGTCGAATCTGAGATCCAAACTTCGTGTATTTAGGTTCCCTACATTCCTAGCAACACTCCACACTATTTACAAACACTTAAACAGCCGAAATCGTCGGATTAAAACCTTCAACTCGCCGGAATACTCACTTTTTCGCTGGAATTTTTCAATCCGATCATCCTTTCAATACCGGTTCGTTTTTATTGTTTCAATTAATTCTTTTATGCTTATACAATGTTTCTCCAAAGTTAATTTGAATATAACACAGTTTTCCCGTAGAATTGAAAGAGTTGACTTTCTGTTTGACTCCAATTGGAGAAGATGACCAGTTCCTGTTTGGTTATAAGTTTAGCAGTCCTAAACCAAACACAAACAGAAGCTTAGCCCAGTGGTTAAGACTCTGTTTGGTTACAATATAGACCCGGGTTTGAACCTAGGGGTCTGCATTTCTTTTTAATCAATTAATTCTTAATATTTTCAACATTCCAATAATTTTTATAAGATTATTAATCAATGTTGCTTTTATTAAAAATGTGAAATTAGTCAATTTATTTATAAAACTAATTTTTACAATATTAAAACAGTTTATTATTAAATAATTAATAATAAATCGATTTTTAGGAATTAAATTCTGAAATTTTCAGATTAATTATTTTAAGTGTTGATCTTTACAAAAATAATGTTGCTACTGATATTTTATATAATTTCAATATTTATATAATTAAATCAGTAATATTCAAGTTCAATAATTAAAAATGTTATTTTTAATTATTATGATATAAATTAATTATATCACTTGTACAATATTTTGCCAATAATCATTATATTTAATTATGATACTAGTTAAATATATTTGATTTATTATTACAAATGTTTATATTAAATCGATTGTACATTTTTTTTGCAATTTAATTATTTATGATAAATAAATATTTTTCATAAATAATTCCTCTATATCATGATCATTTTTCCGAGCCCTCTAAACATATAATTCACAAGATCCTTCTGTTAATCTAAACACTATCAAATACAATAAATACTCAACAAATCCCATCAACACTATACGACCTCAATATTGATACATTATTCTTGTACGATTCATTAGGACAACTTGAGTTTCCTTATTATCAGACACCTTAATCTTGACTTGCGTATTCGAAATTGCCTGCAAAATAATGTGAGTACATAGATCCCCTCTTTTTACTGTTTTCGATTGTTTTGGGGTGATTCATATGTATCAAAACGATTTCGATATTCTAACAATGGTTTCAAAACGATTGAGATGGTTTATACTAAACTAATAATGATTTCGATAATGTGAACGAGCTTGTTGGCTGTAATTACATAACGAATGACATTCATTAATTTTGGCCAAACCGACCAGTATTAGGTTATGGTACCATAGGATCCAACAAATCCCGTTATCAGACCGGACCCATGGTTATGTGTGGCTTAGGTGGGTAACGACTGAATCTGATGATTGTTAACTTACCCTTTGGAGGTTTGTTAATGCAAGAACGAGTTGAATGATGAACGAGTCACAAAGGTTTGAATGTTATTAGCAAGACGACCAAAAGTAGTTTTCACAATTAAAACGAGAACGATTTAAACGAGTGAATGAATTGAACGATTTGGAACGATTTAAACGAACGAACGATGTTCTATAACGAGAACGAGTTAAACAATATTACACAACAATGTTTACGAAACTATATAAACCATACGAGTTTTATTACAAGAACGATTTATGATTTAGTTTACATAAACAATTGTTTTGGGTTAAGATTCATGGCATCGAGGTTTATAAATTATGACCAACCTATTTTGGCTTGGTTATTTGTTTACAGTACAAACATTTTACAAACAAGGTTTCCTAATATCAATTAACGAAGTTGTACAAATTGTTTCAACATACAAACGAGCCATGAATCTGATACTCACACGAAAGCTATGTACTCGCCAGCATTTCTTTGCTTACTTTGTTTTTACATATGTTTCAGGTGATGTTGCTTAATGTTGATTGCGAATAGGATGCATGCTCACTTAGGACCGGACGAGGCCTTAGTGATTTAATAACAATGATAAACTATGTTTGAATTGCTTGTTTAACTTTAAGACAATGTTTAATATTCAATAAAACGAAACTCTTGTATCCATGGTTTGAAATAATAATTCTGTTACAACACTCCCCGACGTTTTCGCCACAATTTGTTGTTTTACGTGGTCGGGGTGTGACAATTGTGAACGACGTTTGTATAGAAGAAAAGGAATAATGGGGAATAATAGGAGTATAAAAGTGAATGATTGACTTTTAATAAACAAATGTAAGTATAAGAATGGCATAAGTATTGGATAGACGAAAGTAGCGTGCTAAGAATGGATTTTCATCGTGGATAATCGGATATAATGCGTTTGTGAGTTTCTTTAAGTTTGTAATAGGTCAAAAGGTCTGCAAAACACTGAATTTCTCATGGCACGTTTTAGGAAAGTTTGGTAACAGGATGAAAACACTTATATATAGGAAGTACCAGCGGCGTATCCACCATGTTTTAACCATGTTATGCTTGTCTCGTTATTTGGTTTCATGTTACGTTCCATGTCTTACCATACACAGTAGTACACTCTATGGTTTTCATACGCCCATCACTATAATCCCATGTGCACCCGTGATTATATTGATCGTCGCATGATCCGCATGGCTTGTACTAGTTGTGTATGAATCAGGGTATACATAAATTTGAAAATAGGAATGTGTAGGTATAGGAATGTAGTATATAAGCAAGTCTATGCTTAAGTATGTATGGGACCCACGTAAGCGAATCCCTCGGATTCCACTCGCGTACGGGTACGAATGTATGAATCATGAGTATGAATGAAAGTATGAGCATAAATATAAGTTTAAGTTTGAATATGCACGTAAGTATGAGTATAAACATAAAACATATGATTAGTATGAGTATAACTATAAGCATAAAACGTATTGTCATGAGTATGAGTATCAGTATAGGTACGGATAATAAGGATTACGTATGTAGTATATGTTGGAACACAATGGATTTAAGCGTATAAAAACGCTCAAAAGGTTGAGTATGTAAATACGAACGATATAAATGAAATCGTCGTGAGATATCTACTAAAACGTGTACGATGATATGCATGTATAGTGGTTTAAGCGAAACATCGAGTTTATCAAATAAAAAATAGATTGAGTCTGATTTGGAAGGTAGAATATAGTTTGTATTGGTTATGCATAACGTATTTTGTAATGAATGGAAATGCTACTTCTGTTTTAAAAAAAGTTTACGTAAGTTGAAGATTGTCGGTCCCCATGAAGTCTTCTTACCCACGTGTTTTGAAATTTGGATGACGAATTGAGCAGTGTAGGAAAATGTTTTCGAAAATAATGGGTTCGTTTCATTTGCATCAAAACAAGAAATTTTGAATTTTGGAGCTCTTTGTGAAAACGTTGATCTTTAGAAAAGAAATTTAGCAAAACGGACTTAGTGACCATTGAAAAGAGTTTTAACAAATGATTCATTGATGTTGAAAAGAGTCTTTGGTAAAACGATCGTATAATAACTATAAGGTCTTATAAGTATATGAGAAAGTTGGTTTGAATTCCGATTGAGAATGAAATTCTTTAGTATGGTGATATAACGTGAGTGTGTTTTAGTGATTAAGTCGAATATGAAGTTTGTAGGCAAGAGATTCATTGGGCCGATTAAATTGATAGGTAGCATTTCGTAAGGTTTTGAAATTCGGGTAATAAAACGTTTTAAGGCATGACCAAGAATTTCGTATACGTGATTTATGAGAACATAGGTTATAAGGTAAGAAATACGTTTGAGTAAACAATGCACTTTGAAATCGATACAAATAGGTGTAAAACATGATCGTGTTTGCATAATAAAGTATTTTGAGGGAAAGTTTTTGTAACGATCACCTAAGTAAAGGAATTACCCCTAATCCGTTGGTGAGGTCGTTTTAAGAAAGGAAAGGAGCGAAGTTAACCATCAAGGTATAGAAATCACTCCTATCTTGATGATATGTCTCCATTTTAGTGTTACAAGGGATGTAAATAAAATTGGGGTGAAGTTTTGAAATCATGCATGTGAATAACGTATATTTGTATGAGAAGGCTTAGTACAATGTGTGTGGAAAGAAAAAAAAAATCTCGAAAATGGATTTGAACTTGAAAAGATTGCATCATATAAGGTAAATAATAGAAACATATGTTTGATTAAAATTTGGATGGTTCCAAAACGGAACTTTGACTAACCAAAGTGGTTGAAAAGTCCTTTGAATTTGAGAAGCATGCTTTGGCCTAATAGGTGGAATACTCTCGCTGACATCTCGGTTAACGGTATTCACCCTTCTGGTTACTACATGTCCCAAGTCAATCGAAATTTCGAGACTTGGCGGGATTTATGAAAAATCATGGAGTGGAACTAGTCGACAAGGTGCGGGTTTCACCCCTAACTTAACGATTCGTATCCTAAGTGTGGTTTGTACTCGTCGGGTCAAAAACTTAATTTCGACACTTTGACGAGGGTCCACTAGAATTTGAAAATGGAAATTCTCCATCAAGGTGAGGATCTCACTCTTAACTAGGTGGCGAATTTCGTGTAAAAGAATAGGTGGATTGAGAGTCATTCACCAAATTGTGGGTTTCACGCCTATTTTGGTGAAGTCGTCTCGTTGGTATGATATGAGTGATTTTGAGTTTAGTGTAAACGAGTAAAAGACGTATGTTTGAAATTATAATAACAAGTATGAGCACATAAAGCATTTCAAGAAAATAACACTTAAGAGATATTTCAAGAATAACATGTAAAGATGTTTCATAAAAGTAGCATGTGAAGCAAGTATGGTCGAATTTGGTACTTAACTATTGACTAGGTCAAAAGTATGGCAATTTTCCTAATTCCCTATAGTTATGGCTCTGATACGATTCTGTCACACCCCAACCAATGGCGGAAACATCGGAGTGAGACGAAATAGATTGCTCGAGACATCATAACACTAATAATTGTGACAAGTATTTTAATAATGAATTTCATTCCATTTCTAAAGAGTCGATTACAAGGAGTTGAAACAAATACAACAACATGAATAATTAAATAGAATACAGTAGGAGCACAAAATTTAAAGTGTGTATCTAAGCATCCTACTAGATTCCATGCATCAGCAACACCATCGTTAAACCTGCAACATGTTTTAAAAGCATAGTTCAATACAAAGGTATTGGCGAGTACACTAGTTTTAGACTCGTGACATATGTATAAAAAGTATTTTCAATCCAACATAGCAATTTGGAATACAAGGTCAAACTATCATGCATAACTAAAAGTCAAACCCAAGTGTCCACAAGAATAATAGCATCCCTCGATATAGCAATATCGAGACCGTAAAGAATGAATAATAGCATCCCTCGATATAGCAATATCGAGACCATAAAGAATATAATTTAACAAAAAATCCGTTGGGTGGTGTGCCACTCCTATAGCGCTATAATTGTTAAGGCGGGTTAACAAGTAGTATGAATTCTAGCATGAACTTCAGCATAACAAAGCATGTATAAGGATTGATTGAATAAAGCATGTTTGTGAATCGTGCATTTTAACAAGTAAAGCATGTTGAACCCAAAGTGTAAAAAAAATGGGTCAAGTGTACTTACAAAATTGCTAAGTTTTCCGATTATCCAAGTATTGACGAGTTAATGAGGTTAGTGTATGAATGGGTTTGGATTGAAGATTAATGGATGTGTAGATTTGGAATTTAAAGTATAACAAAGTAAGTATACACAAAAATAATCATCTAGACTTAGTACTTGTTCTTGACACTATAAAACCCATAGGGGTTAGAATGATTTCATAAGTTTAATACCCATTAGAATCGTAACAAGTTATTAAGTCTTAGATGATGTAATCTAATACTTTGATAAATGAACACAAATTCATCATCAAAGGTTCGATTATTTGGATAATATATAAGTATTATATAATGTACATTATGTTATATAGGTCAAGCATAAGGTAGGAGGATAAATCCCCCATTTAGGTACCTCTTTTGATATCATACAAGTCATGTAGGAGGTAGGAAGAACATGTCTTTCATTTAGGCACCTCTTTATTCACCACTACACTTGTTGTTATAAACAACAAGGAGGGTCATGAACTTACAAGTAAAGAATGAAATATGTACAACTAATCTATGGAAAACATCAAGTAATGTGTAGATTTTTAAGTGGAATAGCCCAAACCTGTTCCATAATCACACAATCATCAAGCTTCAAGCTTGAACACTACTTGTGGGTTAAACCCTAACCAAAACAGAAAGTCCGTGAGGTTTTATCCTCTGGTTTTACATGTCTCAACCTTGTTTTTAAGCCCAACTAACCCTTCAATTAATTATGAGCATAAGGGCATAGGTTTGAGATGAGATAACTCAAGTTTAACTAAGTTTAACTAAGTTTGAATCAAAAATAGAAAATTCAGTCCACTTTGGAGCTTGTTTGGTGACATTCCAGACCTTGGTTTTCCATGGAAAACCTGTGGAAATGTCCCTAAGGTCAATCCAAGTGAGTAGGAAGAAGAATCAAAGCAAAAGACCAAGTAATGAAGAAGTTATGCTTGTTTTAATGACTTGATACGAATCTGCTCGTTCTTCTGATTTGCAGCTGATTAAAGAAGGATTTGAGAGTGTAATTGTGGGTTTGTAAAGTGAAAAATGTGGGGAAGAAGCTTGGGTTTTATAGGGAAGTGTTTAGGATTGGGTTTGGTGTGTAATTAATGCAAGAAATGAGTTTAAAAATCAATTAAAACACAAAATCCCGCTCAAAAACGCCTCTGATCAGAAATCTGTGAACTGGGCCACTCTCACGGGCCGCGAAGATGTTCCAGGGCCGGGTTGCGGGCGCCAGGATGTCTGATGGGCTAAATTTTTTATTTTTGTTCGTTTTAGTCCCTTAACTTTCATATGTTGCACGTTTCAAGTATGTTTTTGGTATTTTAGGCACAATGAAGCATAAATAAGGTTAGGTTATGTAAATGAAGCATAAACTAAACATAAAACAAGTATAATTATGTTTATTTTTCGAGAAATAGTATCGAATTTGCGTAATTTAGTATATAGGTCACAAGTTTGCATGTTTGACGTTTTTAGCACAAGTATGAATAAAATATCATATGTTTAATATTTTTGAATGTACGAACGTGTATGAAGTGTATATAACATAAGTGTAACGAAATTATGAATTTCATTATGATCCAAGTCTCGGATTTTACGACGATTAAAGTCTTGGTTTTACGATGATGAAACGAAATACGATTTCGAAAGAGATAAGCTTCCAAAAATAGATTTGCAAGATACGATTTCTAAAGTAGGAAAGTTGTGACAAAGCGAAGCGTTACATAATACTATTCACGAATTCTGTTAGATTTATATTAGTTTATGCTAAATGACTAAAATACCCTTTTTAGTAATATAAAAAAAGGGAAATTTTCATAAAATAGTTATGAAGTTCTCTTTCATTTCATTAAAGTCAGTCAAGCTTGTTTGTCCCATTAAAATCATTCAAGCTACAGTTGATATTCCAACTTCCAAAGTTACGTAATTACCAGCTTAATAGGTCACTTTGATAATTTGTCTTATTAACTATATTAATGGCTGTGATATTGTTGATGGCAGAGATAGCTGGAAATGGATCGGGGCTGCTACAGAAGATTTCAGTGTTGCAGCGGTGAAAGACCTTCTCGATAAAAACAGGGTGGTTACAAATCATTACGTCCCAGAGTGGTGCAAGTGGATTCCTTCGAAATGTAATGTTTTTATTTGGCGCGCTGAGATGAATAAGATCGCGACTTTGGAGGCTCTAAAAAAGGAAATGTTGAAGTGAACAACTTGAGGTGTTGTCTTTGTGAGGATGGTGTAACACCCCAAAACCCGAATGTTTATACTCGGTAAATGTTCTAATATGGTACATCATGAAATAAACAACTAGGCTATTTAACCTAGTTAGGAATGTGGTAAAAAGCAATTAAAGGATGATAGTTGTGCCAATATTATTTAGTGGTAAACTTGAGGGACTAAAGTGGGGCAAAATAAAAGTTGAATTTAATATATGAAAAACACACACAAACACACAAATCGTGTGTGTTCTAGAACGAGCAGGAGCTCCATGAGCTCAAGAAACCCTAAGCATGAAGAATCATCAAATTGAAGGGTGAATCGAGGTCTAAATTCATGAATAAACACGGATTAATGATCACCTACACGAGAGGATCATAAGGTATGTCTAAAATGTTAGATTGGTGATCTTTCACGAAGTGGGTTATGATGTAAATTGCGAATTTGTATGAAATTGAGAATGGGTGTGTGTTAGAATCTTCATATAGAACATGGATTATGCATGGTTTAGGTTAATTTGATGTTTAAGGGTGAAACCCGTTTGTTATGGTGAAGATGATAACATGAGTGTTGGTGCATAATGTCTATAGCCTACGTCTTAAGTCTAGGTCATGTTTGTATAGGGTTTACAGGGGTAAAAATGTAATTTTATGTGTTTTTGTGGTAATTTCGCTTGAAATGACCTGTGTCATTTCAAACGAAATCATCAGCCTATAAATAGGCAGTCATGTCTTCTCATTTGGCACGGAATTAGAAGTGGTGTAACGAAGTGCTGCCCGATTTTCAAGTCAAATATTAATGAGAAGCTTGTTTTAAGTATCATACTCTGTTTCTACTCATTTCTTACACTAATTCTAGGCTGTTTGTTTGTTTTCGCCACTCAAACAGTTGTGTATTGTCTCTGATTCACTCATTTGGTCGTCAAAACGATCCTACAAGTGGTATCAGAGCTCAGGATGAGTCAATACACTTGAATCAGTGCTTGAAATTCTGTTTTTTTTTACACATTCTTGGATTTCTAGACAAATTCACGGACAAAATGGACTGATCTTTTGATATTGTGTGTAAAATACAGTTTTAACAAACCCTTGAAAGAATCAGATCAAAATTCAGCTTAAAAGTGACAAAAATGGGTCAAAAAGTTAATTCCGTTTGAACAAGCCTCTGATTTCGTTTGAAAAGTTGAGGCAATTTCACACGGAATTACTGATTCTGTTTGAAAACCACCTGATTCCGTTTGAAAAATTGAGGTAATTTCACACGAAATTACTAATTTCGTTTGAAAACATCTGATTCCGTTTGAAAAAGTTATTCTGTTTGAAATGGCACTTGATTTCGCTTGAAGGTGCTATTCCGTTTGAGATATAATTTCGTTTGAAAACCTAATTTCGTTTGAAAAGCTAATTTCGCTTGAAAAGGTCTGATTTCGTGTGAAAGTCCATTTCGTTCGTGGTATTTCG
The DNA here is from genome assembly GCA_030545235.1 of Helianthus tuberosus. Lineage (NCBI taxonomy): Eukaryota > Viridiplantae > Streptophyta > Magnoliopsida > Asterales > Asteraceae > Helianthus > Helianthus tuberosus. The sequence goes on along the minus strand of CM060410.1, from coordinate 142,389,061 downwards.
TTTGAAGTTCATTTCGTGTAGAAAGTGTTTTCACTTGAAAGTAACCAGATTTCAAACCTTGAAAAATTTTATCGTAAACTGTTTTCGTAAAATGGATAATCAAGAGTTTTACAACTTCTTTGCCGGTGGGGGAATGACGGCAACACAAACACCAGCCAGTATCGTACAAAATGTGAACATGGAAAATGAACTCGGTACTATGCAGAAACCGCCGAAGTTGATGAACATTGATGAGTATGTTGCATGGTCGGAAAGGTTTAAGACTTGGGTGCAAGCTAACCATTTTGAATGCTGGATGAAAATCGAGTCTAAATATGTTCCCCCAAAGAATGGTTCGGGTTTAGATAAATCTATCGGAAGTTTGACTCCACAAGAACAAAAAGATTTCAAGGCAGAAAAGAAAATGATGAGCATTCTACAACAAGCCATCAAAGAGGATATCTTAGTTCTGCTACAACATCGGGGTGATTCACAATCCGTTTGGAATTCATTGAAAGTAAAGTTTCTTGGAAGCGTGTCTATGATAAAAAGCAAAACTGCTTTGATGAAGAAAGAGTTTGATATCTTTACGGGTATAAAGGGTGAAACAACAAAGCAGTTGATTGAACGATATTGCCATCTAGTTGTTGAGATGAAGAGGTTGGGCATAACCAAGACGGATGAGGAATGGGTCGATAAATTGGCGGATGCATTGCCATATGATGAATGGGGAACTTATCTGTTGGTGTTGAAGAATAATTTGGAGTATGTGCCATATGATTAATGGGGAACCGCTGCAATGAGATTGGCCATATGGCGAAACAATGCACCAAAAAGATTGAAAACCCCATTTTCAAGAAACCAGTTTTGCAAAAGCCGAAACAAAAAGTTTCAACTGATGAAAAGGGCAAAACACCTATGGTTTCACCCGTTCAAATTTTGAAAAGAGGTGAATCTTTGAAGTCCGAAGAAAAACCGAAATCAACATTTGAGATTGGTGATTCTTCGAAAAATCAAAAGACTTCAAAGATTTATCTAAAGACAAAAATTTTTGAAAACCAATCATGGGTGGCAAAACCAAAACAATCAATTGAAGAAAAGAATATGGAAAACATTTTGAAATCTGAATCAAAAGTTTTTGAAAATGATGTTGAAAAACTGGCATTTGAACTAGACAAGTTACTTGAAGAATTTCCACCAATTAAGGAGGAAAATCTTAAATCAAAGCCAAAACCTGAAGTTCCAAATGTTATCTTCAACATTCCGAAAGTTGATGTGTCATGTGATCTAGTGTTTGGTAGTGTTCCAAAGGTAAAGAAATCATGGGCTTCGTTGTTTGAACCTTAGCACATTCATTGAAAAGATTGAGTCACATGAGCTTGAGTTGACAAAGATTAGAAAGATGAAGTCTTCAAGTGTTCAACTAGATGTCTCGTTGTATTACAAAGGAAGTACTCCAGCAACATCAAATCTAAGTCCAAAAGTGCAGACAGCCTTTAGTGCAGATTCAACATCCGGAGTATCATCTGTCACATCAAGAAACAATAGTTCACCATTTGCAAGTTTTGAGCCAACTCCAAAGGTTCAAAACTCACCTGATCAATCCTACACTCAAAGTTCGTTAGGATCAAACAGTTAAAGTCAAGGTCCAGGAATTCTGTGCAACATATCAGTGAACATAAAGAATGCTCAAGACTTTTCTGAATCATTAGCGAAGCAGCATATAGCACTTCTTGCTTCGGTGCTTGAATCATATGAAAGCTTGGTTGCATGTAGAATTGGGAACCCCGATATAACAAAGGAAGACTATGATCAGATCGATCCAGAGGAGCTGGAGTTGATCGACATCAAATGGAGAATGGCAAGCTTAGTAAGAAGAGCTTAACGTTTTATGGAAATTACTAGTCGGAACAGTCTTTCAGGACCAGATCAAAAACTTGGGTTTGATAAATCGAATGTCACATGTTTCAAATGTAAAGAGAATGGACATTTCAAGCGGGAATGTCCAAACAGGGAGGTTAACAACCATCAAAACCTGTTCTCAAATGATTATTACAAACAAGCGATCTATCATAAGACAAACCAACAACCATTCACCCAAAGACCTCAGATCGAAAACAAGCCAGAGAAGGCTCTCTTAGTCAATCAAGATGATGAGAAGTTTGCTGAAGGCTTTAGTTGGGATAAGTACATCCCTGGTAGTGAGCGTAGGGCAATGATGGCAGAGATTGTGGAACAACCGGAATGCGTTGTGGATACTGAAGAAGTCAGTGAAGTGACATCTGAAGAAAGTTTGGCTGATCTTGAAGAAATTGCTGCAGAAGTCTATTACTATCAGTCTGAACAGGAGATTATTGCTAGTTCTTTCAAATCAATAATGCTTCCTAATATGTTTGAATCTTTTACAGGTTTTTTCAATGAGCCAACCACTGGATTCTGTCCACGATATGATGAGGAGAAAGTTCCAATTGAAGAGATAATAGATATCTCCAAAGAAATAAATGAAGATTTTATAAAAGAGATTGCTGATAAAGCATTGATGGGCAAGCTAAAAGAGGTAGAAACAGAATCTGTCGAATCAAAGTCTGTCGAAACCGAGTCGGTTGAAAGTGTGTCTGTCGAAACGGTCAAAAAGGAGTCTGAAAAGAAATCGGAAAATGAGGAGATCAAATCAGGAGACGAGTCTGAGTTAGAGTCTGATGGTTTTGGTAAATAGATTTTAAAATTGATCAAGAAGAAAAGGTTACCGAAAAGGTTGATTCAATTAATGAAGTTCCATGCAAAAACTGTTCAAAATCCTCCATGGATTGTCTTGAAAAAGACAAACAACTTCAAGAATTGAAGAAGTTTACTGATGAGGTCAAATTTGATCTCAGTGAGATAAAATAAGCATATGAAACTTTGGCACGATCAATCAAAATGATTAAAAAAGAAAGTTTTGAAAATGATAAAGCCACAAAATTGCTAAAATCTACTGTCATGGATAAACAGATGGAAATTAACATTCATCTGGACACAATTGCTTCTTTGAAAAAAGAACTTGAGTTAATGAGAATTGAAACTGAGAGAATTGATAAGAAACTGATGAGTTATGATGCTTCATCATATGTGATTGATCAAATTCTACCAAAACAACATGATGCGAAACCTGTCTTCAAAAGTGTTCCACCCCCAATGTGGAATCATTACACTCAAAAGTATCCAGATGGGGTGGAATCTGCTTTGAATCTCAAATTGAGAACCGTTGAGAATGAGTTGCTTGAGAGCATTGATGTTACAGGTGATCAAAACTGTTGTTGACCAAGTGTTAGATGAAGAAAGTGATAACTCGGAATTTGATACTGTGAAAATTCATTTTGAAAACTCCATTTCTGATTCTGAAGAAGATGGCAACTTCTTAGACAAGTTTATACCAAAATCAGAAAAGGTTGTGAATGATGATTCGATCATTGTGGTTTACACAATGACCGGAACTGACAAACTCTATTCTGATTTTGAGTATCCAATTCAAAATGCCAGATTGGAAAATGTTGAGAAAGTGTTTAAACTGGTTGAAATCAATATTTCTGAAGTTAACAATAACAAGTTTCTTTCAAAAAATAAAAAATCTTTTGTGATACAACAACCGAACAACCCTGGGAAAAAGGATTGGGTGGGTAAAAGTGGGTCTAACCAAAGAAATGGTAACAACTTTAAAAACAAAGGTATTGGTTTTGAAAAGAAGATGGCTAAGAATGTCAAGCCTAAAGAAAAGATGAGTGATGTGTTCATTGCTGGTCCTAGTGTTGATGCTGAAAACGATTATATCTTCAGTCAAAAAGCCATTGATGATTTCAATGCAGCGAAAAAGTTGAGAGAAGAGACTAACAAATCAACTTTTGTTGAGTATGACAAAAGAGTTTGTTACCGCTGCAATGAGATTGGCCATATGGCGAAACAATGCACCAAAAAGATTGAAAACCCCATTTTCAAGAAACCAGTTTTGCAAAAGCCGAAACAAAAGGTTTCAACTGATGAAAAGGGCAAAACACCTATGGTTTCCCCCATTCAAATTTTGAAAAAAGGTGAATCTTTGAAGTCCGAAGAAAAACCGAAATCAACATTTGAGATTGGTGAATCTTCGAAAATTCAAAAGACTTCAAAGATTTATCCAAAGACAAAAAATTTTGAAAACCAATCATGGGTGGCAAAACCAAAACAATCAGTTGAAGAAAAGAAGATGGAAAACATTTTGAAATCTGAATCAAAAGTTTTTGAAAATGATGTTGAAAAACTGGCATTTGAACTAGACAAGTTACTTGAAGAATTTCCACCAATTAAGGAGGAAAATCTTAAATCAAAGCCAAAACCTGAAGTTCCAAATGTTATCTTTAACATTCCGAAAGTTGATGTGTCATGTGATCTAGTGTTTGGTAGTGTTCCAAAGGTAAAGAAATCATGATCTTCCTGAAAATCAAAAGTTGATCAAAAAAAAAGTGGGTATTCAAATGCAAGAGAGATGTTAGAGGAGTCATTGTTCGAAACAAAGCACGTTTGGTAGTACAGGGATTCAGTCAGGAAGAAGGCATTGAATTTACAGAGGTGTATGCGCCTGTTGATAGACTTGAGGCGATTAGGATCTTCCTGGCGTTCGCGTCTTGGAAAGGATTCAAAGTCTACCAATTAGATGTTAAATCTGCATTCCTGTATGGCAAAATCAAAGAAGAAGTGTATGTTGGAAAACCGTCGGGGTTTACTGATCCACTACACAAGAACAAAGTCTATCTTCTGGATAAAGCGCTTTACGGACTTCACCAGGCCCTGAGAGCCTGGTATGAGACGCTTTCCCAACATCTGCTGGCCAACGGGTTCACCAGAGGGACAGTTGATAGCATTATGTTTACTAAAGAGGTTGCAGGGCATCTATTGATCGTGCAGATTTACGTCGACGACATTATATTTGGTTCAACAAATGACGATTTGTGTAAAGATTTTGAGAAAGTTATGAAGAAGAAATTCGAGATGAGTTCAATGGGGGAGATGAAGTTCTTCCTAGGGTTGCAGGTGGAACAAATGCCCGAAGGAATCTTCATTCATCAAACAAAATATGTGAACGATGTTCTGGACAAATTCAACATGTTTGAATCTACTCCAACATCAACCCCCTAGCTCAGAATCATGGGATTTGCCCAGACGAGAGTGGAGAAAAAGTGGATGAGACTTATTACCGGTCGATAATTGGATCTTTGATGTATCTTACTGCTTCTCGCCCCAACATCATGTATCCGACGTGTTTATGTGCCCGATATCAGTCCAGCCCACGCCAGTCACACTTGACGATCGTGAAACGCATTTTATGGTATTTGAAAGGTTGCCCAAGCACCGGCTTGTGGTATCCTAATTCTGGCGATTTCTCTCTCACATGGTTTGCTGATTCGGATTTTGGTAGTTGCAAGCAAAATGCTAAGTCCACCACTGCAGGCTGTCAGTTCTTCGGAACTCGACTAGTCACTTGGCAGTTCAAGAAACAAACCTCAATAGCGCTATCTACTTGCGAGGATGAATACGTTTTGGCCTTGAGCTGTTGCTCTCAGATCCTTTGGATCCAACAGCAGATGCGAGACTTTGGTTTGCAGTTCTTGGACACGCCTATTTTTGTGGACAATGAAGCGGCTATTAACATAACGAAAAACCCGGTTCACCATTCTAAAACAAAACATATAGAAATTCGACATCATTTTATCCGTGACTGTCACGAGAAGAAATTGATTAGAATTGAACATATACACACCGATGAACAGAAAGCTGATTTTTACACCAAACCGTTTGATAAAAAGAGATTTAACTATCTGTTGAAATTAAATTGGATGAAAAAATTGTTTTCTGGGAGGGTTGTTGAATGTGAAGCCGAGGAGGACGGCGATCTGATGTGTTCCACGTTATGTTGTCAAAGTTTTTGTACTGTTTATTTTCTGCTTTTGATAAAAAAAAATACAAAAATATGTTTTTGTTTTTAGGGGGAGAAAGTTTGCAGAAAAACCAAAAACATGATAAAATTTCAATAATCCAAAAACATTGAAAAACTGAAAAAGAGTTTGTGTAAAAAGGGGAAATGATAGTACATCAGTTAGACAGATGCAGTACGCTAAAGAAATGAAGAGTTTAAAGTGTGTTAAGCAGTCTTGTAGATGATATGCCGATAGATTTTTACACATTTAGTAGGTTTGTTCGGGATATAAACGTAAATAATTACTTGCTTTTATGTGGGGAACATCTCTCAGATATATGGGTAACCCCCGAAATTTTGTTTGAAATGTCCCTCTTTCTGAGATACTAGGTCTTTATGCTTAGTGATATCTGGGGTATTATCCCGGGACTTCTGATTTTGCGGAAGCAATGGCCTAGTCCCCGGAGAATACTTTACTTTGCTTGAAATAATAGCCCCCCCCCCCCTCAGCATAAAAAATGATGAAACATTGCAAAATGCTAATCATGTGCTGTTGTAAAAAAGATTCTCTAAAGGGAACCCACCAAAAGTCGAAGCCGCCATCTCTCTGATTTTGCGGAAGCAATAGCCTGAGCTCTCACGGCCCTCGCATTTAACCCCTTACAGATATCATCTAGGTATACTCACCTGTAAGACTGAATATTGGGATCTGTATACGGGAGTATATTCTGAGGTGGTACACATGTAAAAGTTAAGTCCTAAAACACTAAATCTGTATCCTGAACAGATTGAACTTTGTGTGAAAATTTAAGAGGATCGGTATATCGGCAATCAATGCAAACTGTTTAATACTGAAAATGTAATTAAAGCTTAAAAGTGGTTGTATCTTGTCGGCAGCTAATATGATCCCTTAACACACTCACAAATATATTGTGTGTACAGTTTATTGCTTATCAAATTCAAAGATCCAAAAAGATTTGTTTTTCTTCTTATTTTCGACAATGAACGTTGGGGATCAGATAATCAAAGTCTTATGTGCTGAACAAGTCTGGATCCTGAGGGTTGGATAAGCAGAAGATTGAGAAAAAGTGATTGGTAATTGATTGAAAGTTCAAAAGTTCATTAACTTGAACTTAAAATTGTTTCAGAAAATCAGCATCTTCATAAACTGGTCAGCCAAGGTCATTAACTTGGACTTGGCAGGCTAAACAGTTGACCAGGGTCATTAACTTGGACTTGGTTAACTGGGTGTGTCGGTAAAATTTCAAAATGTTAAAAAAATTGAAAATTTACTAAGTAATTTCGTTTGAAATTGGTAATTCCGCTTGAACATGTATTTCTGATTGAAGGTGGTTTCGCTTGAAAATGTCTCAGTGACAATTTCACACGGAATTAGGTTGCCTATAAATAGGGGCCTGATTTCGCTTGAACGGTACATTTCTGTTATTTCGCTTCAAACCACTGTCAAAGCATTTTCACGCGAAATCACAAAATCTTCGATTTATAGCCGTTATACTGCCCGATTGTTGATTGTATTGTGATTTTAGTTGGTTTGTTCAACTATTATCATGGGAAAGGTGAGAGAGTTTGTTGATTTGGCACAGATCTGACCTAATTTCATTTGGACGGCGATGAACAGATTTAAAACGTAGATCTAGGGTTTGATTGTAGATAAAAATGACTGAGTAAAACATCATTGAACTCGGAATTTGATATAGATCTAAGTTAGGGTTTCAATTTGATGTGAATAACTTGATTCCGTTTGAAGTCGTTAGATCAAATTTTTTTTGTCTCAGATCTAGGTTGTTTCAGTGGTCGTATATGAATGAAAATTATAACAACATGCTCGGAATTCACTGAATTACAAACCCATATGATTAATTTCATCATTAGAAAAGTTTTTGAAAAATCTGTTCATGATTTCGTTTGAAACATGTAATTCCGCTTCAAATGGTATTCCGTTTCAAGATGTCATTCCATTTCATATGTGATTCCATTTGAACTGTGATTCCTTTTCAACTTGCGATTCCGCTTCAAATTGTCATATATAATTTCGTTTGAACTGTGATTCTGCATGAGATGTAATTCCGTGTGAATGTGTAATTTTGTATGAGATGATTTTGTTTGAATGTTGTTTGATTTGAAAAATTGTTAAAGTGTTTAACTTGGTTGTATGTTGTTCTTTCAGGCTTCAAGTGTGATATTTGATCCATTACACAACAGTTGTTGTGATTTTGATGAGGAGATGATACCAAAGTTGACCAAATTCAAGAGTATTCTGGAGTTCATGAGAAGGTTACCGATTCAGAAAGCTTTGACAAATCAACATCTTGTATTTGAATCACACATTAAACGTTTTTGGGAGAATGCAACATATGATGAAGATAAAAAGACAATAAATTCGGTTGTGAGCTTAAAAGGGCAAGATAAACCAATAATTGTCTCAGAGCATCTTGTACGAGAGGTGATAAATTTTCCGGATGATGAAAACTCTCCTACAAAGTTCCCAGAAAGGATGGTAAAAGGATGCATGTTGCGGATGGGTTATAATGGTGCACTGAACAGTGCTAGCTACTTGAAATCAAAGTTTTCCAAGCCGTACAAGTTTCTTATTCACTCAGTGTTGATTGCTCTAAGTCATAGAAAGGGAGCGTATGATGCAATGAGGGATTATCAAATGAATATGGTGACAGCTCTTGTGTTAAACAAAAAGTATAATTTTTCAAAGATTGTTTTTCATTACATGGTCGAGAACATTACTTCAAAGAGCAAGACTTGGGTGTATCCATGATTTGTTCAGATGATGATAGATCATGCTTATCCGGATTTGGAGAGAGATGAAAATAATGATCAGTTGGTATTATTTCATATGGATAATGAGTTTGTAAAACAATTGGCCAGATATCATCCAAATCATCCGGAGCCAAAGAGGAAAGCTGAATTTTTTGGGTTCATCAAAGATAAGAATTATCAAGATCCAGATCCAGTCAATCATCAAAATTGGAGAAATGAGAAAGAAATGAAAGAAAAGTCCTATGCAGATGAATTGAAAATTCTTGAAGATTTCAAAGAATTAAGAAACGAGTGGTTCTTGAAAGAGAAAAAGAAGAGAAGCAGAAAAACAACTCCGAAAGTTCAAGTTGAGGAGAGTTCTTCATCACAACCTAAGAAAAAGCGTCAAAAGAAGGTTGTTGAAACTATGCTTGTGGATGAATCTGATAAAGAAGATGAAGCTGAAACTGAAGCAGAAGTTAATGTTGAAGGAGATGTTCGTTTGTCTCCTAAATCTAAAAAATTGTGGAAATCTCTTACTGATTATAATGCTGAAACAGGAAAGACTGCTGATGAAGGAGTTGGTGCTGATGAAGAAAAGAGTTCTTCTAGTTCTGAATCTGAAGTTGATGAAACAGAACGTATGAGGAGAATTCAAGCTGAAATTGAAAAAGAAAAGCAGCTGAAAAGAAAGAAGAGACAGAAGAAGGATGATGATTTGTACATTCCATCTCCTGATCATGTTCCAGATTCTCAAACACCTCCATCTGGTGGTAGAAAGAAAACAAGTGCAAGGAAAAGTGTTGTTTCTTCACAAGCAGCAAGAAGAAAGTTGATTATTAGAGTGCCTAAACGTACACCAAAATCAAAAAAACCTACACCACCACCATCACCACCACCTGAACCATCATCACCTAAATCACCACATCAACCATCTCCAATTCATTCACCAATTCATCAATCACCACCAAGACAACCATCACCAATCCAATCACCACCACATCATTCACCACCACATCTTTCACCACAACATATTCATATTGCTACACCTCCACATGAAAAACAACCTGTTGTTACATCTCAGAAAATCTTTCAAACACCACCATCCACACAACCACCTGTCCAAACTACACCAGGTTCTTCTGGTTACAAGACTTTTCCACATTTTCCTGAGGGTATTACTCTTGAAGACATTGGTGATTTCAATTTTGCAACTAATGTGCAAGTTAAGAGTTTGTAAAAGAAAGTTGAAGAAGTTTTGATTGAGAACAAAAAGTTGTTGGATCGTGAGAAAAAAACTTGAGAAGCGTGTAAAGTCTGTGGAAGCTGAAAATTCTTCATTGTTAAAGAAAGTTGAAGGTGATCAGACAGAGATTGATATTCTGAAAGTTAAAGTTGCAGAGTTGGAAGAAGAGAAAACACGCAGAGATGAGCAGAACAAATACTTTGAGTTAAAGAACAAAGAATTGGAAGCTCCTAAAGCAATGAAAGAACATGAGATATACATGATGAATAAAGTGTTAGAAAATTTGCTTGGAAAGTCTGTTGAGCAGAAATTTGATGAAATAAAGATTGAGGAGGTTAGAGCAAAACGTCAAGCTGATTTAGAAGCTGATATGAAAGATAAGGGTAAAGGTCTTGAAGGTACTTCTGAAGTCACAGAAAGATCAATCATTCCATCAGATATACCTATTGAGAATCCTCGTCCGATATCTGCAATTTCTGCTATCTTTGAAGAAGATGTCTTAATAGATGATATTATTAATGATGAGGAAATTGTTGAGGAAGATGAGGAAGATGATGAAAGTGAAAAGGATGATGTAGATGATGTATTCTCTGCTAGCAGTCACAGTGGTGATGATGATGATGCTGATCAGGGTGGTACAGGCATAAAAGTTACAGAAGCATCTAATGAAGAAAACGTTAATGATTATCTTCGTGATGATGTGAATGAAAAGCCTGAGGATGCTACAGGTGAGGGGGAGAATGTTGATGATTAAAATGTTGATAAACGAGAAAAGTTGATTTTACGTTTAGAGCCTGAAGTTAAAGAAGGAGAAATCAGACATACTTATACCATGGCTGATATTATTGAAATGACACGTATAGATGATCCGAACTTCAAGTTTGACTTTGAAGAAGAGTTGAATGCATTTGATATGAATCAACAGCCTGAGTATGAGTACAATTATGTTGATGAAGCAGACAATTATGATAGAGTTGAGGTAGAGGATTGCAGTGACGAAGAAACTTCTAAAAATGTTGATACATCAAACTTTCCTACGCTTTTTGAGTTTTTCAATCAAGCTAATGCAGATGAGTTGAGAAGGAAAGTTGCAAAATATCTGAAAGAGACAGGAATGTGTCACTGGGAGATATCATTAGTTGGGGATTTTTACCTCAAGTTAATGTATATGCAGTCAGAAGAGAATTTGGAGTGCAGTATTTTGAATATATACAGGATATCATGTCCTTACCTTGGTGGGATGTGGAAGAACTGCCAAAAGTTAGAACTCTGGATTATCCTGTAAGAAAGCATGATGTACCCATCTAGGGTCTGATGAAATTTGAAGCCTTCAGAGGATTCAAACACTGGAAACCTCATTATCCAAAGAAAGTGAGGAGGGTGAATCCAGCGACTGCGAATGAAGAGACGATCTTGCATGTGAAGAAGCCTAAAGTGTTGAAGAATATTCCTGTGCCGCAAATGGAGCAGGATTTTTATAAAGGATTCTTATATTGGGTATACAGTTGTTTGTCGACTGAAGCTGTGATCACCTATAGAGCTGAAAATGAAATCAGACACATCTTTGTGTATGATCCTTTATGGTTGGTAAACTGTTCAGCTAAAGATATTGAATGCTTGTTTGTTAACAAGATTGGATTCAAAGCTGAAGATAGAGACCAGGCTATGCAGTTTCAAAAGGTTGTTTCCATCTGCTTCCAGAAAGGAATCAATACTGATAATAAATGGTCATCTAAATGGCGAAAGATAGAGGAAGAAGAAAAGTTGAAGGCTGAGAAAGAACGAAAGGCTCGTGAAGATAGAGACAACATGCTAAGGCATACTGATGTTCAAAGAATGGTTGCTGAAGAAAAGAAAAGAGTTGAAGAGAACGAGAAGCTTAGGAAGTTACTGAGGAGAAAGCCTAAGCCGAGAGAAGAGAAATTCAAGTCACTATAAAGAAAGAGCTGAAGACCAGACTGAAGACTCCGGCAATAACCAAGGGGGAGTTTGTTGGTGCATAATTTCTATAACCTACGTCTTAAGTCTAGGTCATGTTTGTATAGGGTTTACAGGGGCAAAAATGTAATTTTATGTGTTTTTGTGGTAATTTCGCTTGAAATGACACATGGTCATTTCAAACGAAATTAGAGATGTTAATTTCGCTTGAAATAACCTGTGTCATTTCAAACGAAATCATCAACCTATAAATAGGCAGTCATGTCTTCTCATTTGGCACGGAATTAGAAGTGGTGTAACGAAGTGTTGCCCGATTTTCAAGTCAAATTTTAATGAGAAGCTTTTTTAAGTATCATACTCTGTTTCTACTCATTTCTTACACTAATTCTAGGCTGTTTGTTTGTTTCCACCTCTCAAACAGTTGTGTATTGTATCTGATTGACTCATTTGGTCGTCAAAACGATCCTACAATGAGTGAATCATCCATGTCCAAGTTCTTGCTTATTATTGATGTATTTTGATATATATGATGGATTCTTGTTAGAGGAATTGAAAGAAATGTGATACTAGTAGGTTTGATGTTTATATATAGATGATTCATGTTGATTAGAATGAGGAATTTGATGAATTATGTATGAGATTAGAAGGATATGCATGAATTAGTTGTATACTATGCTTAGGAGGTAGTATACACACCAAATGTATGATGAACTTAGGAGGAATTTGAGATTAGATCACTAGTAAGTGATTAACAATGTAGTTATGAAGTAGGTTTTGTATAATATGATGATATGTTATTGTTAATGATGTTTGAAATCACAAACGTGTGTAAATGTTTAAAGGATTTCGGCTAGGATTTGATAGATTAGTATGTTTTGAGTTTGAATGATCATTTCTGAAATAATATCCGTGTGATGAATGATGAACAAGCTAACTATCTTAAGAATGATATATGATAGTTGATGCTTGAGAGGCGACATGGAAACTTAGGAAAGAAGCGGGTCAAACGGGACTAATGCGCACGGGAAGTATATTCGGGTGTTAGGTAAGTAAAGCTTACTCCCCTTTTGTAGGATATTCATTCATTGTATAAATTAAGAGCATGATAAGTTAATATATGAAGAATGATGTTTCGGCAAGTTTTGATACGGGTCGGAACATGTGTTTATGATAAGAAACTAAGTTGTGGGTTGAAAGGGGGTAAAAAGGGTATTATGGTAATTTTGATTATGAGTTAACGAAGAAATAAGTTACAGGGAGGAAATAATGAATTATTACAACCCCATAAGGATGAAATGGTCCTTTAGACCAAACGGGCCAAATGGTGAAGATATCACCATTTGGCGATATCGACTAATGGTTGTTTTGTTAAGTATTATAAATTCACAGGAGGAATAGCGAAAGGATTTTCATTGCTATTAACTAGAAATTTAGTGGATGAAGTATTAAACGGGTCATAGCTTTGACCCGAGCCAGGTATGTGAGATTGGAGTTATGGTTAAGTCGTAGGGTTTGGTTAAAAATGGATTGAAGTCCTTCGTTGCAAAGAACGGGACTATAGTTGACCAAAACGCCCTTGGTGGGTAAATCGGGCAATGACCTTTAAAAGTTGTTTAGAAATGAACCATTTGATTAAATGATTACTTTGGACAAGTATGAAAGCGGAAAGTATGATCTTTACAAGTCAAAGTCCTTAAAATGCGTAAATACCCTTAACGGGTCAAAATAAGTTTATAAGCGGAAATGGGTTAAGATGTTGTAAGAAACCCGTGATTGGGACCTTATATGATAGCCGACGTTGAAATTATAAGGTTCATGGGAAATTTAGGTCAAACAAACAGGTTATGTTGGTAAATGCATAAATGGATCAATAATTCGTAAATGAATAATAAGCCGAAAATGTATAAGTTAAGAATTTCCTTAACCCGGATGTTGAATTTCAAGTTCACATGATATAATGTTAATTTACGATCATGTAGGAAAAAACGGGAGGTTAAACGGGTAAACGGTTCAAAAGTTATGCAAGTTTTAGTGCGTACGGACGCCGAAAACAACACAGCAGAAAAATGCAATATCTAGAGGTCGTCGCCGACGGCCTTAAGGGCGTCGCCGACGGGGTCTACAAACTCAGTTTTTGCGGATGTGTTATTTTCCTGCCTACGGAGGTTTTTGGTTACGCGTAAATGCAAGGGTCGTCGCCGACGCCCTCCCCATGTCCTAAAAGCTGAAATTTTGTTACTTATGTGATTTAAGCATCGTAGGCTTCGGTACATTATCCGTGGACTACGGTGGGCCTCTGATGGGTGGTCCATGGGACAACCCTTAAGTGTGTTAAAAGACGAGTTAATCCCTCATTTGATCTTGTAATTGTCTTGAATTAGATAACTACGGTTGCTTGTGTTTCAGGTACATTTGGAGCTTAAAAGTATGGAAATAAAGCTTCGAATAGACACGACTGGATTGTAGATTGAAAGACGGAGAATAAATGAAAAAAATAAAATTTTGGAATTGAAGAATTAAGAAGATAACATGATAGAGGATGAAATTACGAGAACGTAGGCGAAAACGGTGAAGAAACGGAGTTGAAACGAGAAAGTTATGAAGAAAACAAAATTGATTGCTGAAGCCTACCGTAAATTACGGTAGCTAGCGTAATTTACGGTAGACTCTGACAAAAATTGATGCCGTAAGACAGTTTAAATTCACCGTAAACCATTTTAAGCCACCATAAGCTACGGTGGCCACCGTAGCTTACGGTGGAGCCTGCGAAAAAAGTGTAACTCCCCACTTTTAAGGTGTTTTATGGTGTCTTTTCATTGGCAATCATGGTGGGACGTTTTGGAGCAGTTCTTGGGGCGATTTTGGCTGTTTTTTCTTAGTTCTAAACAATTGGTTTGTGTTTTCGATTCATATGAACATTAATCCTTGTGTGATGATGATGTACCAAGTCATAAGTGGCTAAATTCGTGGTGATCATCCTAGATGTAAGGTTTACTTTTGAAACACTTTGTTTGTGCTTGAATTTCTAGAATAATGACTTTGAATGTTTTTTTTTAAGTTATTATGGTGTTTGAATGTTTATTTGTAAAGTGTTGATTCTTGTTTGATGTTAGTCTAAACCATACGTTCTTGGTGCCGTTGGCAATCGAGATATCATGGGAGGGATTAGGGTTGGATAATTGTCAATTGATCATCGGGTAAGAACCTCGCATTTTATAATCCGAGTACTTAGTTCCCTTTCATCACAAATAGATAATCAAACACGAGCCATGTCTATGTGGTTCTTTCTAGTTGGGCATAAACATTAGTGTGGATTAAAACCTGAAATCTAGGATGGTCGCTTGTTCCTAATCTGTTTTCAAAACCAACATTTGAATTGCAATCTAGTTTAGTTTAATATAGTTAATTAAAACCAATCAATCCAAATTCCGAATTTACTTTTCTTGAAATTTAGTTAACTTTAGTACTATAGATAAACCATTTAGATAACACATATTCCACAAACTCCCTGTGTTCGATACCCACTTACCGCTAGCTAATTAGTTGTAATTGGATTAAATTTGATTGTGACCACGACATCACGTCAAATTTTGGCGCCGTTGCCGGGGAGTAGTGCGCAACGTGTGTTATCTTTGATCTTTTAAGTTTGTTATTTTTCTGGTTTACGCTGGGTGTGTTAGTGTGCGTGTATTTACAGGTGCATGCATACTAGAGGCTCTCACAAGCTATCTCCATTGGCATTTGATCCAGAGATTGAACGAACTTTGAGAAGAAATCGAGTTCTATTGAGAGAAAACAAAATCAGTGGTTCACCAACAACACCAGTTACACCAACCGAAGAAATGGATCAATCACAATTACCACCCACTACGGGTCAACCTACACCCTCCAAACCATCACCAAATACTACCACTCCTGCATCCACACCAGAAATCAATCCAACCAACACTACCTTACCTGAGAACACACAGTCTGAATACTCCTTCAGTTACAACCCTACATCATCCGCTATTCCAGCTTATTCAACATTTTTCCCAACATCCAGCCAACCATCATCATCACAAATACCACCACCTAACCTATACCAAACCGGTCCATCCATTATCCATTCTACTCCATTCCAACCAAGAGTGCAATCTCAACATACTTCGGGAGTAAGACAAGATGGGTTCGATGATGAGTTTGAGGATGACTTTGTGGGTTATGATGAAGAAGGATACATGTATGGGGGTGATGGAGATCAAGGGGAGTATGCCTATGTTCAAAGTCAAAATCAAAGGATGTCAAGTGTTGGTGGGATTCCTCAACAACAAATTATACCTCAGCAATTGCTACCACAAGGTCCACCGGTGCAAAGACGTGTTCAACAACCTCATGTGGGGCCGAGATTTCAACCACCTCCACAACAATTTGGGCCTCCACGCATGCAAGTTCAAAGACCAATAGGTCCTATACGTCCAAGAGTTCGTTTGGGTGTGCCAAGAAGACATCTTCGAGAACATGTTAGAGGTATTGAAGCACATTTTAGACCGGTGATTACTCATAATCCTTCACCGGTAGTTATTCCTCACAATGACCAAGGGAGGACGTTCGAAGTTCGAACCAATTCGTTACAAAGTTTGCCAAAATATAAGGGTATAGTAACGGAGGAGCCTTATTTCCATTTGGAGGCTTATGATTCGATTTGCAACACTATTGGGGGACAAGGATTTTCGGCCGACGATGTCAAATTGGTGTTATTCCAATTTTCCTTAGAAGATAAGGCGAAAAAGTGGTTCTATACATTACCTTCAGCATCTATTTATACATGGGCGGAAATGCAACAAATCTTTTTGGATGAATTTTATACAGCTCAAAAGACAAATGATGCTAGAAAAGGTTTGAGAAGTTTTCAACAACAAACGGGTGAAATGTTTCATGAAGCATTCGAGAGGTTTAACATGATGATAAAGAATTGCCCTCATCATGGGATAGAGCTATGGGAGTTGATGAATGCTTTTCATGAGGGGTTATGTGCCGAAGATGCTCGCGGTTTAATGTCTATCACCAATGGCACTTTTGGCATAAATTACGAGCATGACGATTGGGAATTTTTGGAGGAAATGGCGGTTACTTCAAAAAGAAAGGCTCAATTTTCTAGACGGGCAAGGCATGTTATAACGAGACCACAAGTTCATGTGGTAGATTATGGTAGTGTTCAAACTTCGAATCAAATTTATGATGTTTGTGCGCTTTGTAATGAGTTTGGGCATGCGGCCGAAAATTGCCAAGGAGGTGGAGGGCAATATGAAGAAGTGAATGTTATTGAAGGTCAAGGTGGGGGTGGTAGAAATTATAATATGAACTCGAACACATATCATCCCGGGTTACGAAACCACCCGAATTTTAGATATGGGAACCCGTTAAATCAACTTAACCCGAACTTTCAAGGAAACCAAGGAAATTATGCTCCTAGCCAACAATTTAATAATCAAGGTTTTCAAAGGCAATTTCAACAACCGGGTAATGAACAAAGTGGGTTTTCGGCTCAAGGTTCTTCGGGTGGAAATGAGGTCATGGAGATGTTGAAAGAGATACAAATGGAGATACAACGAAGAAATCAGCTTGATGAGGTTCGTATGCAAAAAGATGAAATCCGTGACAAAGCTATTCAATCGTTGACCACTCAAATGGGTCAACTTGCGAGTGAAGTGGCGACATTGAAGAAAGCAAAAGGCCAGCTACCGTGTGACACGGTGACAAATCCCAAGAACATAAAAAGTGTTAATATCAATGTGGTAAGCACCGTTCCTAGTACCGAATTTAATGAAAAATTTCTAACCTCTTCATGTCAAATAAATACTGGTATAGGGAAGGACGCCGATGGTGAGAATGATAAAGAACATGGAGCACCAATCGTGCCTATCCGTGTGGGAAAATTAAAAATCCCTCACGCATTGTTGGACTACGAGGCGAGCATGAGTGTGTTACCAGGTAATCTATATGACATGTATGATTTTGGTCCGCTCGAAGATATAGACACCATGGTGAGTTTGGCGGATGAGAGTTGGAGGCGTCCGCGAGGAGTGGTTAGGAATGTTATGATTCGGTTGGGAGAATTCGACTATCCGGTGGATTTTCTGGTCTTAGATTATGCTTCTACCAAACTGGCATCACAACAAAGGGTAATTTTAGGTCGACCATTTCTTTATACAACAAATGCTCAAATCAACTGTAGAGACGGGATCATTAGTATGACCGAAAAGAACCGTAAGTTGTACTTTGATGTTCATACAAGGGAGATTAGTTATGAATCTATTGAAGAGAAGGGTAGAGAGTCTAGTGACCATATGAAAAGTGTGCATCAAAGAATAAAAACAAACAAACCACCGGGGTGTGAAAAGAAGTATGAGGGTTCGAGCAGGTATGTAGTTGACTATCCACCGAATGGACATTTGCTGGATGCATTTCAACCAATGACAAGCTACAGTGGGGGAGGTGATAGGAACCGATTCTTTAAGCCACCATAAATGGGGGTGGCACGGTCTGGCTGAAGACTCGAAACTTAGCGCTGCTCGGGAGGCAACCCGGGGTTTTATATTGATCTTGTTGTTTTTATCTTTCTATGTTTCAGGGCCATGACGACATTCAAGTGTGGGGAAGATGTGCGGATATTTGGGTGAAGGTGGTGATAGGAAGTCGGATTATCTACAACATCTGTTATGGCAAACTTCACCAGGTCAATGTACTCTTTCCTTAGTGTTGTTATGTTCTTTAGCTTTGAAATATTGGTAGTTGGTTCGTTTGCTTTATGTTAAAAAAACAAGAAATTTGGGGTTTGAGATTTTAAGCTTTTGGTTGATGTTGAATGGTTTTAGCGATCACTTCTTCCCAAAACCATACATTGGGGTCAATGTATCCCAAGTGTGGGGATGGGGGAAAATTTGATGGTTTTAGAAATTTTTTAAATCAAGTGAAACATTGTTAGAATTTGAACACCTTGTACTACCCCGAGTGACACACCGGCAACCCTTAATTACCCTTTTTCTTGGTGAGAGTTGAAGCCACAATTGTAAATAAATAATGATTGTCTTTGTTGAGAGTGGCAAAGGATGAGGGTGCATTAGAACTTGTGCTTGAATTCGTTTTGAGGCCTTAGTTAAACATGAATGTAGAAAGGATAAGGGCATTTAGGTAGCCTCGTCTTAGTGTGTGCGAGTGTGAGATTTGGGGGGTTGGACCTCATAAATTATATATATGAGATTGGTAGTGAGAGGGGCGGGGGTTTGGACATTTAGTTGCCCATTTTGTGCCGAAAGCCAATCATTTGCAAACCCTTACCTAGTTTCCCAAAAAAAAAATTACCCGATTTGACCCGGTCTTGTAGTGTTAGTAGTTGTTATAGTTGTGTTTAGTTATGTTATGTTGGATGTTCCTCTATGTTGAGAAAAAAAAAAGAAGAAGAAAAGAAAAGAAAAAAATGTGAAAAAAAATATATATGAAAAAAATGATGTATGAGTTGTTTTGTATATAAAAGTCTTTGTTTTGTTTTGTTTGTTTCTTTGTGTAATAAAAAGACCGGGTTAAGTCATTCGCTACTACATATATATTTCCATTTCCTACCCGTATGCCTAGTCACGTTACAACCTTAAAGTCCCTTTGATTTGCATTCATGTTTTAGCACTTGTTAGGCGGAGGACCGATTTAGGTACAAGCATATAGTTGTGCAATCACCCGTTTGCCTTTTGTGTGTCAAACATATCTTTGCTAGTGTTTACTTGTCACCGAGAGGAGAGATATAGTGAGGGGTGTGTTGTTTGGGTGTTAGGAAAAGGCTAGTAGAAGGATGACATGTTTATGCTTGATTTATGTTGATCGCTTGTGCACTTGGAAATGATTTGTAATGGGTTGCTTGGGGCAAGCAACGGTTAAGTGTGGGGATGTGACGGGTGGTCCATGGGACAACCCTTAAGTGTGTTAAAAGACGAGTTAATCCCTCATTTGATCATGTAATTGTCTTGAATTAGATAACTACGGTTGCTTGTGTTTCAGGTACATTTGGAGCTTAAAAGTATGGAAATAAAGCTTCGAATAGACACGACTGGATTGTAGATTGAAAGACGGAGAATAAATGAAAAAAATAACATTATGGAATTGAATAATTAAGAAGATAACATGATAGAGGATGAAATTATGAGAACGTAGGCGAAAACGGTGAAGAAAACGGAGTTGAAACGAGAAAGTTATGAAGAAAACAAAATTGATTGCTGAAGCCTACCGTAAATTATGGTAGATAGCGTAATTTACGGTAGACTCTGACAAAAATTGATGCCGTAAGACAGTTTAAATCCACCGTAAACCATTTTAAGCCACCGTAAGCTACGGTGGCCACCGTAGCTTACGGTGGAGCCTGCGAAAAAAGTGTAACTCCCCACTTTTAAGGTGTTTTATGGTGTCTTTTCATTGGCAATCATGGTGGGACGTTTTGGAGCAGTTCTTGGGGCGATTTTGGCTGTTTCTTCTTAGTTCTAAACAATTCTAAACAATTGGTTTGTGTTTTTGATTCATGTGAACATTAATCCTTGTGTGATGATGATGTACCAAGTCATGAGTGGCTAAATTCGTGGTGATCATCCTAGATGTAAGGTTTACTTTTGAAACACTTTGTTTGTGCTTGAATTTCTAGAATAATGACTTTGAATGTTTTTTTTAAATTATTATGGTGTTTGAATGTTTATTTGTAAAGTGTTGATTCTTGTTTGATGTTAGTCTAAACCATACGTTCTTGGTGCCGTTGGCAATCGAGATATCATGGGAGGGATTAGGGTTGGATAATTGTCAATTGATCATCGGGTAACAACCTCGCATTTTATAATCCGAGTACTTAGTTCCCTTTCATCACAAATAGATAATCAAACACGAGCCATGTCTATGTGGTTCTTTCTAGTTTGGCATAAACATTAGTGTGGATTAAAACCTGAAATCTAGGATGGTCGCTTGTTCCTAATCTGTTTTCAAAACCAACATTTGAATTGCAATCTAGTTTAGTTTAATCTAGTTAATTAAAACCAATCAATCCAAATTCTGAATTTACTTTTCTTGAAATTTAGTTAACTTTAGTACTATAGATAAACCATTTAGATAACACATATTCCACAAACTCACAGTGTTAGATACCTACTTACCGCTAGCTAATTAGCTGTCCAATGATGGGGGAAAATTTGATGGTTTTAAAAAAATTTTAAATCAAGTGAAACATTGTTAGAATTTGAACACCTTGTACTACCCCGAGTGACACACCGGCAACCCTTAATTACCCTTTTTCTTGGTGAGAGTTGAAGCCACAATTGTAAATAAATAATGATTGTCTTTGTTTAGAGTGGCAAAGGATGAGGGTGCATTAGAACTTGTGCTTGAATTCGTTTTGAGGCCTTAGTTAAACATGAAGGTAGAAAGGATAAGTGCATTTAGGTAGCCTCGTCTTAGTGTGTGCGAGTGTGAGATTTGGGGGGTTGGACATCATAAATTATATATATGAGCTTGGTAGTGAGAGGGGCGGGGGTTTGGACATTTAGTTGCCCATTTTGTGCCGAAAGCCAATCATTTGCAAACCCTTACCTAGTTTCCCAAAAAAAAATTACCCGATTTGACCCGGTCTTGTAGTGTTAGTAGTTGTGTTTAGTTATGTTATGTTGGATGTTCCTCTATGTTGAGAAAAAAAAAGAAGAAAAGAAAAGAAAAAAATGTGAAAAAGCAAAAAAAAAATGAAAAAAATGATGTATGAGTTGTTTTGTATATAAAAGTCTTTGTTTTGTTTTGTTTGTTTCTTTGTGTAATAAAAAGACCGGGTTAAGTCCTTCGCTACTACATATATATTTCCATTTCCTACCCGTATGCCTAGCCACGTTACAACCTTAAAGTCCATTTGATTTGCATTCATGTTTTAGCACTTGTTAGGCGGAGGACCGATTTAGGTACAAGCATATAGTTGTGCAATCACCCGTTTGCCTTTTGTGTGTCTAGCATATCTTTGCTAGTGTTTACTTGTCACCGAGAGGAGAGATATAGTGAGGGGTGTGTTGTTCGGGTGTTAGGAAAAGGCTATTAGAAGGTTGACATGTTTATGCTTGATTTATGTTGATCGCTTGTGCACTTGGAAATGATTTGTAATGGGTTGCTTGGGGCAAGCAACGATTAAGTGTGGGGATGTGATTAATGTATGAGTATGTAAGATTTTTAACGTTCCTTTGATGTATATGGGCTATAAATCTAAGTCTAAGTCCCATGTGATTAATGTATGAGTATGTAAGAGGTATGCTAGATATTGATCGTGTACGTAGGGGTGTATCTACGTCTGTAGGTGAGTATTTATGTATATATGAAGATACGTAGGAGTATATGGATGTATGAAGAAATGTAGAAATGTAGGTACGTATGTAAATGTGTATGTATGTATGCATGAAGGTGCGTATGAGTGTATGAAAATATGTAGAGGTATAGGAAGGTATGTACGTATGTAGATGTGGATGTATGCATGAAAGAATGTAAGTATGCATAATTTAGATACGATGATTATTAATGGTGTGTCTTGAGGAGGAAAAGTAATGCAGATACATTATTGAAGCCTCGCCAGGATACGGATTCGCAGATGAAACGCTTAAAGTTAGAAAGATAACGAAATGGGGAGTGTACTGGCGTAAATTTTGTTTATGTATTGTGTGCTAATGTTATGATTGTATGTGGTGAGCGCAGGTTGTGCCAATCACGGACGATTTTCATGAGGAATAGATATCGAAGACCGAGTCACAAGATAGATTGTACGGGATTAATTAAGCATGTACTTTAGCAAAGGGATGTTATGCTTTTGTTTTGTAAAACAGATATTTTTAAAATGAACTTTCAAGTAAGTCAAGACGTGTGTAATGAAAGAAATTTTACGGCACGAATTTCCGCTGCGACTTTTGGTTAAAACATACTAGGGTCTAACAAGTTGGTATCAGAGCCCGGTTTGAGAGAATCAAGTACGAGAGGATAGGTACTTGAACTCAAACATGTGTGCTCTTGTGATAAGGAACCCGTACAATCCATGACTCGATCAAGATCTAAAGGTAGAAATGGAATGAAAACGTGTATGTATGCATTCACATGAATCAAACTAACAGTATGTTATGTGTAAGGTAAGCATAGTTGCTTGGAAAGGATGATCCGTGAATGCGGTCTAGGACCGGCATTAAGGCAAGTAATATGACGAATTGACCCCAGGTACGTAAACTTAACGTGTGGGCGTATGAAATGGTATAATTAAGCAAGTGAAAGAAAATTTTAAATGAAATATAATAATGACATGGTAAAGAAGTTTTGAAAATGTTACACGTGCCAAAACTTAATTCTTCGGACATAAGGTGGCGATTACGCGAAGACACGAAACTAGTATGTGGATTGTGTACCTGGCCAGTACACAAGAAACGTATGACGTTCGTGAGACCGTGATAATTGTTACTGGTATGTCCGTTAGAATTAGGTAGTAGGTGGACGTGGGGGTGAAGAGAAATATAAGACTTTCAGGAATGAAAGTATGAATGATATATTAGAATCCACGGGACGGATTCGAAACATGAAAGAAATGAAAGTATGAATGATGTGTTAGAATCCGCGAGACGGATTTGAAGCATGAAAGGAATGAAGTATGAATGACCAGTTTGAATCCGCGAGACGGATTCAACATATGTAAGGAATGGAAGATATGAATGATATGTTTGAAATCGCTAGATGGATTCAAACATAGAAGGAATGAAGGGTAGGGATGTTACGTTTGAATCCGCGAGATGGATTTAAAACACAAAAGGATGAAATTATCCCACCTCAGGATGCGTCGATAGCTTGACCATGTTTGCGTCAAACGAGTCATATAAGTAAATGTAAAGCAAATGAACAAAAGAATGATCGTAATTGGCTCGCAAACCTAAATTTTAAAACGAAAGAAAGAAGTTTTGAACATGTTATATGTTAGATGTGTTGGTAGTCGACTCTTAGGAGTCGTAATGAATGACGGGCTACGACCCAGACAATAGTCTAAGTATGATTGGGAAGAGTGAGTTTTGGCAAGAATACGGAAATGATGTAATGAATGTTTGAATGAAAGGTGCTAACCGCTGATTTTGTAGATGTTACTGGTAGAATTATGAATGTGATGAAACCAATCGAACTGGTGAAAGAATGTGCATGAGTGGAAGCCCATTACAAGGATGAATGAAAGCTGGCCTGGTACGGTTAGTACTCGTGAAGAAGCAGATCGTTGAGTTGTGAAATGAAAACGAGGTTAGTAACATATTTAACTCATGTTGAATAGGTATGGTAGGGTATGGTATGTGATGTTTGACTCTTAACAGTCAACATAAGGAGAAAATTATATCATTAAAAAGTAAATCTCAAAAGTTTTGAACGGAAGTGTCAGGTATTGATTAAACTCTCGTATGATGAACTAGAACGGCACATTTACTTAAGTAGAATAAGTAATGCATGATATGGGAGTAATGGTAATGTAAAAAGAATGGGATGATTTGAAGGTAACGTAAGAGTATGTATAGTACAAATAACCATAGGAAACGTAGAACGATGTTAACTTTGGAGTCAAGCACGAATGCATGACTATGAAATAGTATCTTCGTTGCGATAACGAAACAAAACTAAATGTTATGCAATATATGTATAGAATATGACCTTAAAGGATGAGATGAAGGTATTAGATCTGTTATAAACAGATCATATGAAAGTAAGCATTATCATAAGATTGGATGAATATGTATATTGACCTGTTACTAACGGGTCGAGGAAATAAGAATGTTAGGTGAAAGTATGCCACAGAAAGTATACACTTGCTAAGAAGTTAATTGTATGAATAAATATGAATTGAGATAAGATGATTACTTATAATTATGATGTGACTATGAAGTCAAACATATATGTGTATGTGTAAAAGGACAAGAGAAAGGTTTCGGGGACGAAACCTTATTTAAGGGGGGTAGATTTGTAACACCCCAAAACCCGAATGTTTATACTCGGTAAATGTTCTAATATGGTACATCATGAAATAAACAACTAGGCTATTTAACCTAGTTAGGAATGTGGTAAAAAGAAATTAAAGGATGATAGTTGTGCCAATATTATTTAGTGGCAAACTTGAGGGACTAAAGTGGGGCAAAATAAAAGTTGAATTTAATATATGAAAAACACACACAAACACACAAATCGTGTGTGTTCTAGAACGAGCAGGAGCTCCATGAGCTCAAGAAACCCTAAGCATGAAGAATCATCAAATTTAAGGGTGAATCGAGGTCTAAATTCATGAATAAACACGGATTAATGATCACCTACATGAGAGGATCATAAGGTATGTCTTAAAAGTTAGATTGGTGATCTTTCACGAAGTGGGTTATGATGTAAATTGCGAATTTGTATGAAATTGAGAATGGGTGTGTGTTAGAATCATCATATAGAACATGGATTATGCATGGTTTAGGTTAATTTGATGTTTAAGGGTGAAACCCGTTTGTTATGGTGAAGATGATAACATGAGTGAACCATCCATGTCCAAGTTCTTGCTTATTATTGATGTATTTTGATATATATGATGGATTCTTGTTAGAGGAATTGAAAGAAATGTGGTACTAGTAGGTTTGATGTTTATATATAGATGATTCATGTTGATTAGAATGAGGAATTTGATGAATTATGTATAAGATTAGAAGGATATGCATGAATTAGTTGTATACTATGCTTAGGAGGTAGTATACACACCAAATGTATGATGAACTTAGGAGGAATTTGAGATTAGATCACTAGTAAGTAATTAACAATGAAGTTATGAAGTAGGTTTTGTATAATATGATGATATGTTATTGTTAATGATGTTTGAAATCACATACGTGTGTAAATGTTTAAAGGATTTCGGCTAGGATTTGATAGCTTAGTATGTTTTGAGTTTGAATGATAATTTCTGAAATAAGATCCGTATGATGAATGATGAACAAGCTAACTATCTTAAGAATGATATATGATAGTTGATGCTTGAGAAGCGACATGGAAACTTGGGAAAAAAGCGGGTCAAAATGGACTAATGCGCACGGGAAGTATATTCGGGTGTTAGGTAAGTAAAGCTTACTCCCCTTTTGTAGGATATCCATTCAATGTATAAATTAAGAGAATGATAAGTTAATATATCAAGAATGATGTTTCGGCAAGTTTTGATACGGGTCGGAACATGTGTTTATGATAAGAAACTAAGTTGTGGGTTGAAAGGGGGTAAAAAGGGTGTTATCGTAATTTTGATTATGATTTAACGAAGAAATAAGTTACAAGGAGTAAATAATGAATTATTACAACCCCATAAGGATGAAATGGTCCTTTAGACCAAACCGGCCAAATGGTGAAGATATCACCATTTGGCGATATCGACTAATGGTTGTTTTGTTAAGTATTATAAATTCACAGGAGGAATAGCGAAAGGATTTGCATTGCTATTAACTTGCAATTTAGTGGATGAAGTACTAAAACGGGTCATAGCTTTGACCCGAGCCAGGTATGTGAGATTGGAGTTACGGATAAGTCGTAGGGTTTGGTTAAAAATGGATGGAAGTCCTTCGTTGCAAAGAAAAGGACTATAGTTGACCAAAATGCCCTTGGTGGGTAAATCGGGCAACGACCTTTAAAAGTTGTTTAGAAATGAACCATTTGATTAAATGATTACTTTGGACAAGTATGAAAGCGGAAAGTATGATCTTTACAAGTCAAAGTCCTTAAAATGCGTAAATACCCTTAACGGGTCAAAATAAGTTTATAAGCGGAAATGGGTTAAGATGTTGTAAGAAACCCGTGATTGGGACCTTATATGATAGCCGACGTTGAAATTATAAGGTTCATGGGAAATTTAGGTCAAACAAACAGGTTATGTTGGTAAATGCATAAATGGGTCAATAATTCGTAAATGAATAATAAGCCGAAAATGTATAAGTTAAGAATTTCCTTAACCCGGATGTTGAATTTCAAGTTCACATGATATAATGTTAATTTACGATCATGTAGGAAGAAACGGGAGGTTAAACGGGTAAACGGTTCAAAAGTTATGCAAGTTTTAGTGCGTACAGACGACAAAAACAACACAGCAGAAAAATGCAATATCTAGAGGCCGTCGCCGACGGGGTCTACAAACTCAGTTTTTGCTGACGCGTTATTTTCCTGCCTACGGAGGTTTTTGGCTACGCGTAAATGCAAGGGCCGTCGCCGACGCCCTCCCCATGTTCTAAAAGCTGAAATTTTGTTACTTATGTGATTTAAGCATCGTAGGCTTCGGTACATTATCTGTGGACTACGGTGGGCCTCCCAAACATGATTTTTAACGTTCCTTTGATGTATATGGGCTATAAGTCTAAGTCCCATGTGATTAATGTATGAGTATGTAAGAGGTATGCTAGATATTGATCGTGTACGTAGGGGTGTATGTACGTACGTAGGGGTGTATGTACGTATGTAGGTGAGTATTTATGTATATATGAAGATACGTAGGAGTATATGGATGTATGAAGAGATGTAGAAATGTAGGTACGTATGTAAATGTGTATGTATGTATGCATGAAGGTGCGTATGAGTGTATGCAAATATGTAGAGGTATAGGAAGGTATGTACGTATGTAGATGTGGATGTATGCATGAAAGAATGTAAGTATGCATAATTTAGATACGCTGAGTAATACGTTATTAATGGTGTGTCTTGAGGAGGAAAAGTAATGCAGATACATTATTGAAGCCTCACCAGGATACGGATTCGCAGATGAAACGCTTAAAGTTAGAAAGATAACGAAATGGGGAGTGTACCGGCGTAAATTTTGTTTATGTATTGTGTGCTAATGTTATGATTGTATGTGGTGAGCGCAGGTTGTGCAAATCACGGTGGTGAGCGCAGGTTGTGCAAATCACGGGCGATTATCACGAGGAATAGATATCGAAGACAGAGTCAAAAGATAGATTGTACGGGATTAATTAAGCATGTACTTTAGCAAACAGATGTTATGCTTTTGTTTTGTAAAATAGATATTTTTAAAATGAACTTTCAAGTAAGTCAAGACGTGTGTAATGAAAGAAATTTGACAGCGCTGCGACTTTTGGTTAAAACGTACTAGGGTCTAACAGATGGGGACGAGACAATGGAACATATTTTTTGTGCTTGTTCGATTGCTTCATCCATGTGGTTTCACATTAGTGTATGGTGCAAGATTCCGAACATGTATTTTTTTCTCCTTTAGAGATCTTTTGGAAGCTCACGAACATGTCGGTTTAAGTGGGGTTAAAAAAGAGGTGTTGAAAGGTATTACTAGAATAGGTTGTTGGTGTCTTTGGAGGGCTAGAAACGAGGCGAAGTTCAACAATATAGTGGTCAAAGTTGAGAAAATTATTAGCGAAATAAAATCGTTTGGGTTCTTGTTGTATAATGTTAGAGCGAAAGGTATGAACGTTTCTTGGGAGGATTGGTGTAAGTTTGCAATTAAGTAACTTGTTTTGTTTTCGTTTTCGGCTGCCTCGGTTTGAGGTTGTTTGGTTGTGTTTAATGAAATTTTTCTTTCAAAAAAATTAACACTTGTGTAGTAGTGACATGGATTAATATTTAAAAAGAATATTAACAAACTAACAATTAAATAAACACACTAAATAAAAAAAACAAAAATTAGAAAAAAAATGTTTAGAGACATCCTTCGCATCCTTTCTTCTTATCCGATGCCATCACCACCAAAGTAATCAAATTTCGGTGAACCACACCATCTTGGAGGTGTTTGGGATTGCTTATCCTTTTCCGTCTCCTTTTTAGAAAAGTCACAGCATACACATCCAACCCCCCAAATTATATGAGGGATGTTTTTATTTTATTAAAAGTGGTTGTAGGTGGTTGTAAGTGGTTGTGAGTAGAGGAGAGAGAAAATGTTACTGCTCATCTATAAATTTGAGGGGACACTGTTCACCCTTTATAACTTTTAATATATTTTGAAAGTGGTTGTGAGTGGAAGAGAGAGAAAATGTAATGGGAAAAGTATTAAAAAATATTATTTAGTTGAAAATGAGAGAGAAAAGACAGTGCTTTTTAGTAGGGCTGCAAACAAACCAAACGTTCGCCGAACAGTTCGTGAACCGTTTGGCGGGAAGTTCATTTGTGTTCGTTCGTTTATTAAACAAATGAACACGAACAAGAAATTTCATTCGTTTAGTTAAATGAACAAACATGAACAGAGGTCGCATTCATTTGTTTTTGTTCGTGAACGTTTAGTGATGTGTTCATTTGTGTTCGATAGTTCATTAGTGTTTTTAGTATTTATATTTATTTAAATACTTCAAAATTCCGACAAATTAAATATATAATAAGTGCCAGTGTATTATATATTATGTTCATGAACGATTGTTTGTGTTTGTTTGGTTTCATTTGTGTTAATGAACATTAGTTTGTGCTCATTTGTGTTCGTCAACGTTCGTTTTTTGTTCGTTGCCTAAAATTAACAAACACAAACGAACACGAACAAGTTCATTTCCTTAACAAACAAATACAAACATAAAATCTCGTTCGATAAGTGTTCGTGAACGGTTCGCGAAGACATATTTTTTAACAAACGGGCTTTTTCGTGTTCGTTCGGTTCGTTTGCAGCCCTACTTTTTAGTGTTATATAGGGTAAAAATGGGCGGTTGGATATAAATGTTCTCACAACCATCTTACGTTTCCTTTTCAAAGCACAAAAAACTCTTTTTCATCTAAGCACTACAAAAACTCCTTAGGAGCTCAAAATAAGCAATCCCAAACACCCACCCAACTTCTAGCGCCACATCACTAGAACTGCTAGATATGGAGATTGTGACAACGAAGCTGCCAGCCTAATTCTTTTTTTTTATGCGCCCTGAAACTCCGGTTCATCACCACTGTCAATAAAGAGTAAATTACAAAAATCTGCATTTATGTTGACACTAGATTGCAAATCGTATCCTTTGTCTTCAAAAAGTACAAAAAAATGTACTCGATGTTTGAAAATCCTTGCACGTTACGTCCATTAACCCTAACTCGGTGATTTTTTTGGTTAAATTTGACCAAGTGGACCCTCCATAAGGGTATTTTGGTCATTTTACCTAATATATATATATATATATATATATATATATATATAATACACTCACATAAATCCTCTCTCTATCTCAACTCTCTCTCTCTCTATCTAAAACTACCCTACCACCACCCACCCACCGGCTGCCGCCACGATCACCCACCCGCCGCCACCACCACCTCCATTTTTCTCTATCTCACTCTAAAACTACCCTACTACGACCACCCACCTGGTTAATACTCTCTCCCACTCTTTAACTTCCTCTTCCTACCACCACCATAGCACCACCTGTCACACCCCAACCGATGGCGGAAACATCGGGGTGCGAGCACTAGGCGTTCAGATTGCTCATGAGATTCCATATCACTAATAGTTTCAATAGATATTAGTCGAGATTTCATAACAACTAGTCTAAAAGCATCAAACATTCAATTCCAAAATAGTTTCAAGTTTCTAAATTTAACTAAGATGTGTTTCTAAGCAGCATCCTAGCAAGTTCTTGATTTATAGCATCCTATCAGCCTGCAACATGTATTAAAATAGGGTCAGTACAAAATGTACCGGTGAGTATACAAGTTTGAATAATAGCATAATAGTGTAAAACAACTCATATCCATATGTAGTGCAACAAAAATAGTTTCAGCCATGCTAGTGTTCGCAGTCCAACAAGTGATAGCCCAAGTATCCTGATGCTTTGTTGTTTTCCCAAGTCTCAAGGAAAACTAGAATCCTCCTAACAATACCCCCGAGAATAATGGGGAGGTACATCTCCTATAGCGCTACTATTGTTAAGGCGGAACTACACACCCTGGATTAAACGTTCACATAGCACAAATAGAATACAAGAATCACAATTTTCACATACACGTAGGATAGAGTTTAGTTTGCAAAAGTCTCAAGTATCGTAGTTTAATAGAATACATGTTACATCCCAAAGTTTAAAATAAAAAAAGGGATCGAGTATACTCACAGTGATTGCTTAACAGTTAAGACTGTTATTGGATCAAAGGGAGCTCTTTAGGTTTATCCTGATTAGATTACAATAGATAGTGTCAGACAGAATAACGAGATTGCATAAGTGTCGGAATAGTCACTAAATCGGATGGTTGTCCGATCGGATGGCCATCCGATCGGATTGCCAGTCGATTGAGATAACCTGTGCGTGATAGGAACGGATAGCTGCCCGATCGGTTGGCTATCCGATCGAGTTGCCACGCGATTCAAGGTTGACAAAGTGTGAAGGGAAACAGATGGTTGTCCGATCGGATGGCTATCTGATCGGGTCGCCACTCGATCCAAGTTCAAGATTCATTGTTTCCTCGATCAGATGGCTATCCGATCGAGCTGCCACTCAACGATCATGACTTCTAAGTTTCAAATGTTTAAAGTTAAGGGGCAAGTGTCACTCGATCGGGTGGCTGTTCGATCGGATGGCTATCCGATTGGGTTGCCACTCGATCGGGTTGCCTTGTCCCATGCTTAATTTTGTAAAACTCCAAGTTTCTGTCTAAAGAAATGACGACGTGGTACGTACTTTGAAAACATTAAACCCCTCAGTGTTCAGCCGATTCGATCGGGTGGGAATCACCCCAATCCACTCGGTCGTCTGTTCGTAACGAGTTTATGTCGGAATACCCCTGTGGTCGTCTTTTCTGGTAACAATCCGTTCCCAAACCAACTCCAGACTAATAACCAAGTCTACAGTCCGTTCAGGCCCGGATCCCACTGTTTAAAGCGAAAAGTTGAAGAAAAGATGAAGATAAACATAGGATTTTAGCTTGAAAAGATTAGATCTAGCATAGATTTAGTGTAAAATGCATGAAATTCCTCAGATCTAAGCTAGATTCTATCAGGAATGACATCATATAGTAGTTTGTACAAACCACCATGATGACCTCATCCTTAAGAACTCAGATCTAAGAGATTTCACGGTGAAAAGTGTGATTTCAAAGGAGAATCACGTAGAGAATGAGGTATAGATCTAGAAAGTACAAGGATCTAGTGTAAAACGTACCGAAATCGCCAAGAAACGGAGGAAAGTAGGAGTTCGTGCGTCTGGGTCGAGTGAGGCTGTCACATCAGTGAAGGACTGATGTGACAGGCCTATTTATAGTGTGGGAAAGTGTGAAGGGTGAAGGTGTGCACGGATCGGATGGTGGTCCGATCGAGTGGCCATCCGATCGGGTGGTCATCCGATCGAGTGGCTATCCGATCGGGTGGTCATCCGATCGGATTGCCACTCGGTCAATCCCATCTTTCCGTTTCACGTCTTCGATTCGATTTACGAGTTAGATTAAGTGTTACGTATTATTGAGGAATAGTATAACTAGATTATAGCACTAACACAAAAGATTTCAAAGTTTCATAGTTCCCGCCAGTGTCAAGACTCCAGTCCCACGTTCAACCAAGTCTCAAGTTTCACGAGCCTCAAGAGTCAAGCACCAAAGTGTATAGATTTAGATTGTCCAAGTATATAGAATTAGGCATTCCAAGTATATAGAATTAGGCATTTCAAGTATTAGATTTAGACATTACAATCATATAGTATTAGGCATTTCAACTATCTAGATTTAGCATAGAATTCACCAAGTACCAAAAATATTAATGACTATATAGTTCAGGGATCAAAATTGACAAATAGGCAAAGTCTAGGGACTAAACTTGCCAAAGTCTAAAGTTTATGGACGCAGGGCGTTACACCACCACCATAAACCACCCTCCCTTTTAGAAGACTAAGGAACTTTAGAATTTGGCCTTCACACCCAACCTCAAATAATAGAAATCCGCTTACTTATTCTGTGTTGGCATATTAATGGAAATATAGAAAGAAAATCTCCCTAATTCCAAAGGAAAAGGTCATATCGGACCCAATACACAACTTTCATGATGGAATGTTCATACCACAAGTTACTTTTTAAAGGGGAATTGGCCTGTAATAATCCCAACTAGAAGTCATTGGCCATTGCCAGTCGCACCTTTGAATATTTCTCATGCCAGTCCCATCTTTCACTTATTTTTCCTCCACCGGTCCTTAGTTAAAAAAACTTAATGGAGTTAAGTTTTTTTTCTGAATTACAAGCTGACGTTTTAGGGCTTTTGATCAGAACGAGGATACAAGTCGAATGACGTAAAACTTACCTTGAGATTGTGCTCCAAACGATGAAAAC
This sequence comes from Helianthus tuberosus, assembly GCA_030545235.1. NCBI lineage: Eukaryota > Viridiplantae > Streptophyta > Magnoliopsida > Asterales > Asteraceae > Helianthus > Helianthus tuberosus. The sequence continues at coordinate 142,355,924 of CM060410.1, read as the reverse complement.
GGTGTTTCAATTCGGGTGTTTAAACTTCCAATTAACAAAAATCAAGTCGTTTGGAGCACTGTTTCGAGGTAAGTTTTACATCAATAAACTCGTATCCTCGTTTTGATTAAAAGCCTTAATACGTAAGTTTGTAATTCGGAAAAAAAAACTTACCTCCGTTAAGTTTTTTAACTGAAGACCGGTGGAGGAAAATAGGTGAAAGGTGGGACTGACATGAGGAATATTCAAATATGGGACTGACAATAGCCAATGAAGTCTAGATGGGCCTTTGTGCAAAAACGTAATGAGAAAAATGAAAATGTACACTAAACCCAAGTTTGCAATTAATTGTTAGCAATCGTTCAATTTTGCAATTCCTAAAACCCTTTTAATTAAAATCACGTCTTCAACTATGTTGGGATGTTCTGTTTAATCAAAATTGATTCAATCCTTAATCCAGTCGATTACCTGTTAGGGGACGTGTGTTTTTCTAGGGCTCCAAATTCTTTAATAACCGAAACAGAGGAATACGTGATTCACAATTGCAAATCGTCGATACCTCCTCAGTGATTTGTCGGATTCATCTCGCCATACAATCTCTACTTTTAATCATTCGATTAGGTATATAGTTAATCGATCTCCATGTGTAGTTTATGTTGATATCTCAATACCCTTATGAATTTGAGCTTGAATTTCTTGTTGGAACCCTAATTTGGTTGATTGACTGTTCGTCTGTCTCATTGTAATATACAGGCCTTTTGTTCTTTGTAATTAGAATAATCTAAAGAAATAAAATGCCCCGAAATCCTACCATGGTTTAGCAATTCAGTTATCTCTTTCTTTCAATCATATTGAAACTAAAATGTGTGAAACTACTTACTATGTTTGACTTTGGATACACTTGCAGTTGACACCAGTATCTTAAAAGAACATTTTGAGGGTTCTTCAACTTGAATTCAAGTCTCATATGTATATTGATTCTTGCAAATGCTTCTCATTATAGATACTGGTTAAAAGTCAAGGTCTTTAATCTTTTAGGCATTCAATTACTTAGCATAGATGGACAGATTCTAAGAATTCTTTGTAAGGGAAGGAGGGGTGGTGCGTTATTTTTCCGTGATAGGCTCCTATCACTCGTTATTGCTTCTTGCACACCGCCGCCACCACTTTGGTAACGAGTGATAGGAATAACTCGTTGTTTATATAATGCGTTGAAGAATTATTGAGGAATGTGTATGAGGGTATCCGGGGCACTCCCCTCTTAGGGGAGTCCCCTCTCTTACGCACACCCAATCAGGTTATGCCACGTCAACTCCCCTCTTAAACTCCCCTCACACCCCAATTTGATGGCGGCACTCCCCTCTTAGGTGACTTTTTTTTTATTCAAAAAAAAAAAAGAAAACAATTGATTGGTTGAAATAAGGGTGGCCCCACCATCTCTCTCCCTCCTTCTTCGGTGACTTCTCCCCGATTCCCCTCCCCGCACCCCCTCCCCGCACCGATGGCGCCGGTGTTCCCGAGCGGTGACAGGGGTCACCGATCCCCCTCCCCGCGAGTGCCCCGAGTATCCTGACTTGTACATTGTGTATTAATACTTGTACATTGGAATCTCATCACTAGTGATGACCACCCCCACTACATTTCTATCACTAGTGATAGAATATTGGGTGATGACATGACATGATTTGATTGGATATTGGGAGTGATAGAATTCTATCACTAGTGACCACCCCCTCCCTTAAGGATGATGAATATCATACTTATTGTGTATTATTTTTGGGGTTTTGTATGTAATTTGAGTCTTATATGTTCAAATTTTCATCAAAGATACATAGTTGACACTTTGGAGGTACATAACGAAGGAAGAGAAGACGATGTTCCGAAGCCCACAAGATGGTTTATTCATACTACATTACTACTAAATTTATTATCTTATCCTTTGATCATGAGTATCTTTTGTCGTATAAACTTACACGTCTAATAACACCATATCCATTTTCCCCATTTAACAATTACATTAAACATTTTCTATTAGGTGAATTTAAATATAAGGCGAATTTAAATATGGCAGATCAAACTCGAGCTTGAAAATTCAAATTGAGTTTCTAGTTATCAAACCCACTATCTAAATGAACTGGACAACACTTACACATGTGTAAATAACATACGTTATTGATACAAAAAAATAATAAAGTAGTTAGGTTATTTCTTTGTTCTTAGAATAATTTAGTGTTCTACTACGGAATGATCACCATATATATATATATATACACACAAATACACAAAAAAAATAACAAACAATTTTATAGAACCTAAATGAACAAGAAATTTATTAGCGTTCATTTAACTAAACAAAATATCTTGTTCCTATTCGTTCTTTTGATAAAGAAAGAAAATAAATGAAGTTCTAGGAACGGTGCACAAACGATCCGTTGAATGTCTGATTCATTTACTCCACTTCTACATGTTTTGTTTTAGTTGTTCAAGCTCTTCATGCCACAATGTGGGAAGATATATGTTATCGTCTCGGGTGAATGCTCTCTTGAAAATGCAAGAAATCTATATGGTGAAGATCTTGGATATCTAGAACCTAATGCTCTTTGATGCGAGACTATATATTAAGCTAGCCATTCATGGTAAAATAGGAGTCGCTTCTATTTGGGTCTTCCATCGAATTCATCGGGCCTTTGGAAACAAATTCAATGAAAATCCAAAATGGAGAACAAAATTCTAATTCTCATTGATTGGCTTCGCCATTGGATGTTCCCTTCAACCAGTGATATATATTGAATTATATACTCTATATTATATTTGTGTTTATCTAATGGGCTGTTTGGCAACATCTGAATGATTAAGTGCTCAACCAGTAAGAGGACTGAACCATTAAGTGCTGAACCAGTAAGAGGTTTGAACCATTAAGAGCCTGTATAATGCTTAACCATTCAGAGGCAAATGTCTGACCAATTCGGATTAGATGTCTTAACCATTCAGACTCTGTATAAATCTTAACCATTCAGAGGCAAATGTCTGAACCATTCAGACATCTGCTCGTGAAACAAACAGTCTGAACCATTAAGTGTTGAACCAGTAAGAGATCTGAATCATTAAGAGGCTCATTAAGAGGTAAACAAACAACCCTTAATAATTGCTATGAACTCGTTAGTTTGTTAAGATTGTCATTATGTATTCATCAAAAGATTCATATGATTTATTCGCGGGGTCGATGATTCGAATGGACGAGCCATTTGTGAACCCATGGAAATGCGGAAGAAGGGTGAAAAAACAAATCATAACTAAAAAAAAATTATCCTAAAACGTTTTCATAATTGTTTTTCATATCATTCTTTTTAATCATTTTTTTATTTTTTGTATAAAATAAGGCTAGAATGTATGTTATCTTGAACAAATTAAGATTTCAGTTATGATCTTTCATTTCAGTAATGTCTCTAATTAATATTATGTGTAGGCTAGTCTATAAATAAAGAGTATTTGTAATATTTAGAACAACTTTTGATATTAATAATTTTTCTTTTATAAAGAGTTTTTCTCTAAACGTTTGCTAGAGCTAGAGCGTATCGAGCATATTCGCTTTTGTTTCGCATTAAGTGGTATGAGAGCTTGTTAGTACCCTAATGGCACGCTGCATTGGAGTAAATCACCCTCCTTATTCTTATGGTGGAGATTGTGAAATTAATGGTTTGTGGCGTGTGTTTGATGATCTTTATATTAAGGCAAACAAACTCGTCACAATTGTTGAAAACTACGTGCCATCATCGTAGGTGGCGGAAACACCTACAAAAACTTCATGAGAGTGGTTACTATAGTGCTATTCGGCATCCCATGGTAAGCAAGGGAGGCATTCATAACACTACTCGTAGCTATCAATATCTTGTCAACGAGAAGAAGTCCATATTCTATTCCGACTTTTCACTTGACAAGAGGTATGTTCATTTATTTTGATAATAGTTCCAATGTTGGAATCGAAGAAATCTCACAACGATGATGATATACAACATCAAGATATAGAGGTTTACTACAAAATTAAAGCAACTACAACCAATCAACCATAATGTTGGGGGGTAACAAAAGACGGTAGCATGCATGGTGGAGAGTCAAGAAATGAATGAAAGAAATGATGAAAAGAAAAAAAAAATAAGCAATGCAGTCAATAACATTTGTGTTCTAAAGGTGGAGGGTATTGGACCATTAACAATTCTAATAATAGAAGAAAATATGAAATCAAAGATAGTTGTGGAAGTGGAGAAATTTATAGAACTAGAGAAACAAAGAAACTCACAAACTAAAACTCTCTACTCTACTCGAGGACGAGTTCTTTTCAAGTGGGGAATAATGATGCAGGATGGGTCGACAACTCGAATGGACGAAGTGTTTGTGAAGCAGTGGGAATACAGAAGAAGGGTGAAAAAACGATTCATAGCTAAAAAAGATAACCTAAAACGTTTTATTTTTATTTTATATTATTGGTTTTTATTATTTATTTAAATTAAGTCTAGAGTGTGGATTGTCTTGACCAAATTAATATTTCGGTTATGTGTATAGTTAATATTTTGGTTCATTTGAGGCTAATTTATAAATAAAGAGTTACTTGTAATAATTAGGATAACTAGTTTCTCAATGATTAAGACTTGGCTTTTGTTTTTTTAACAAATAATTTATTAATTGTTTAACTAAATAGTTTTATAAAACCTAAAATTAATATTTTAATTAGTCATAACTTTATTTTATTTTAAAATATTTTTCTAAATAATTTTCATCAAACGTGTTTAACATAGTTATTTTTTTAGTGTTCCTTAACGTTTTCAAGCATAGGTTGTTTGTTAATTCTTTTTACTTCCGCAGTTTAACACTACGCAATGTGCGTGTTAAGTTTTAGTTTTTCTTATATAAAGTTTTTATTAAGACGTTTTTATTTCTATCTGCGTTTTTATTTAAAATTTCTTAATAATAGGTATGTCCACGTGGAGGGCGGTCTCCTCTCGCTAATTAACAATATTTAAGCATCAATAGCCTCATTGGCCTGGTGTAGCAATAGATGTTTATATCCAACAAAGTAGTACAGGTTTAAAAGCTACAAAGTAGATAATATGATTTTAAAGCATTTATGATTGATACTTTATTTCATCTATATAATTACACTAAAAATACTACATTTTATATCTCATTTTCAATTGAATAATATTTTTTATGCTTTTATTAATATCTTTTTTCTCTTTTTTGCTCACAACCACTTTTAAAAAATCGTGGAGGATAATCAGTGACCCTCCAAATTTACTTGTAACATTTCTTTCTCCTTCACTCAGAACACTCTAAAACATGCATAGAAGATGCACTTACATAAATATAGGTTGGTTCAATTGTGAATGCTCTTAGAAATAGATTTTAGGGAGAGTGGTTGTTGATTAAAAATTTAACATTATTTAACAATAATTCAATAAAATAATTACAGAATGATTGTTAAACATTTGTCTTAACTTGAAAAGTGTGGGTCCCATTCCTTTATACTTTGTATCTCCTATAAAATCCATCCAGACATTCCTTCCTATTCCCAATTCCACATTTCCTCCAAAAGAAATGGAAGAATTCAATAAAAACCAACAAGAATTGAAAAATCAAGCCACCATCAATGCTCTTTATAAGTCGCTTGCCGTCGGAGATACCAAAATGGTCTCCGGTCTTTTAGCCAGCGACCTCGAGTGGTGGTTTCATGGCCCTCAAACTTGCCACCACATGATGAGGATGTTGACCGGAGAGGCTTCACACACCGAGTTCATATTTGAACCTCGGAGTGTTACAACCCTCGACGACCACATAGTGATCGTTGAGGGTTATGAAGGTGCAAACGTGTACTGGGTACACGTTTGGGTCTTGAAAGATGGGTTGATAACCCGATTCAGGGAGTATTTCAACACGTGGCTAACCGTGAAGAAGTTGAGGGTGAGACCCGCGCTCGGTTGTGTAGGCAAGGATAATTGGTCAACCGTGTGGAGGAGCCAACCGCGAGATCTTTTCCGCAGGTCGTTACCCGGGCTCATGCTTGCCATTTGACGAGATATATGGTGCAAAACAATTGTATGCGGTTACATTAAGAGCACAACTTATGACGTCGTCTTAAGTTGTAAATTATGAGAACATTTGCATGAATCATTGTAGGAACTAAGTTCACTTTTTATTAAAATATATTAATAAAATATAATAATAATTAAACCTCGTTATTTGTGGGAAATTCTACTAGTACAATAACGGTTACATAAACTAAATAAACAAATGTAAAAATACAATTTAATTGTACCAATCTTGATTCAAGCAAGCGTCTTTGAAAACTTCAACCGCACCTTCCAGATCGAAACTCCACTACAAGACAAACAAAATTGTTGACGGTTTTGGTTGAGGCACGTGTTCAACACGCTTCCCTTAAAACTGATTCCGCGCCTCCTCTCAGACGTTTCTGTCTCGCATGGTACAACAACCGAATCAGTAGTTGTACTGCCGGAGATGGCACTCGTGCCCGAGGTTACATCGGGTACTTTGGTGTTCTACATTTTGTAGGAAAATATTGAGTTAGGTAAAAGGACAATTTTGAGAATACTCTTCTCTAAATTCCCATGGAATAAAAGTTCTTTCATGTGTGTGTGTTTCTCTGTCTTTTTCGATCATCTCTAGAATGAACCATCATCCTCTTCTTGTACATACACACATAAAGAAGCCATTAACCCCCAATTATTATTGTCATGAATTAGACATTATTATATATATCAAATGACAACACCACTTTGCTACAGAGGTGTTGTCTTTTTTTTTTCCTTTCTCTTTTTTCCTTTTTCTTTCTTTCTTTTTTAGTTTTACCCTTTAATTTTCAAAATTGACTCTTACAAACTCTTAACTTTCTAAATACTTTTTAATCGAGTTTTACAACTTTATTTTTATTTACGTGTCGATATAAACTTAAGTTGATTTACATTTCGACATGATTTTTTTGTATTTATTTACGATTTTTCCCCTAGTATAAAATTCGTTTTAATTTTTTTTTTTTTACTTTTTTTTTCTTTTTCTTTCTTTCATTTGTTTTTGTGGTTTTTTTTTTTTCTTTTTTACTTTTACCCATTAATTTTCAGCATTGACTCTTACAACCCCTTAACTTTCTAAATACTTTTTAATCGAGTTTTACGTCTTTATTTTTATTTACGTGTCGATATAAACTTAAGTTGATTTACGTTTCGATATGATTTTTTTTGTGTTTATTTACGATTTTGCCCCCAATATAAAATTTGTTTTAATATTTTTTTACAAGACTAGGGTAGTGTTTTGTTTTAATTGGTTGGCTCGATTTAATTTTTATTCGTCATGCCAAGTGGTAGTTTTTCCATTGTTTTAGTTTTTTTAGCAAAAGTATGGTAGTATTTTGTTTTACTTTGTTTAGTCAATGTAATTTTTTTGAGATCGTGTTATGAGTAGTATATACAAGTAACTAAAACAATCCATGGCTTTATAGCCTAGTGGTATCTTTGGGGTGAGATAAGACTTTGGACCAATAGGTCCTGGGTTCGATTCTCACAAGGGGGTTTTCCCATATTTATTGAGTTTCCTCCTGAATTGGTGTATAGGCATTATGCCTAGTGGGGATGGATATGATCGGGTGGTTCCGCTAGTGGCACGATGATACTCCAGTGGTCCGTCAGTGATCCAAATTTGCCGTTCAAAAAAAAAAAAACAAGTAACTAAAACACAGACGTAAATGCTATGAGAAAGAAATATTTGGGTTAATGCCCCGCAACGCGGGCGGTCAAAACCTAGTTTAATAATATAATAAACAAGGTTTAATATAATGTTTAATGGATTTAAGTGAAAGTCAAAGCTTTCTTGTAACTGACGAAAACTGGGTTGACTGAGGGTGACCCGCCCGCAAGCCGCATGACTCGCCTGCAAGCAAGCCGCGTGCTATGCAGTCTTCGTGCCACACATGAGACACCCACCACATCTTGCGCCATGCGCTGCCTAGAGTAGTACAGTCGCGCCATTGGTGTTCACGCCAATGGATGCGTCACTCGTGTACCATCGGCCATGACCAATAACATCCGCCCAAGGAGCGCGCATATCAAAGGGATACCTCACGCCATGCCATATGGAGCCATGCGCCACACGGATGCCACTACGCATACCAGGACGCCACCTGGTCATGTGCCATCCAAACTTGTGCGCCACTTGCATTCTTTGCCATAGCCAATGACGTGCGCCATGCGCCTAAGGAGCTAGCGCCGCTTTGACATGTGCCATGCCATGGCATTCGCCTACGCCACCTAAGGGTGTGCCATAAGCGGACCCGCCATGTATCTGACCACGCGCCCATTGACAAAAATACAAAGGCGGTGTGCGAGGTATAAAGTGCACCACATTGGGCCTGCAGCCTATGTCACGCGCGCATATGAGCGGGGGTCCCCATTAGTGTTTGCCTTTAAGGAAACAATTTACAAGGAGTGCTCCTTCTTATATACTACTTTAAGTTTTGTCATCCCACCTATGTGGGACAAGGTGACAAATCTCAATCCATTTTTCTCATCTTTGTTTGTTCCAAACATACAACTTCAAGCTTGATATTTTATTCATCTTAGCTCCATTTTGGACATAGTTTGAACACAAACCCATAAATAATTATTTATGCAACACATATATAAATATTTATTGATGTCCAAAATATTTAGTGAAAAACCCATTTTCACTAAAATTTCCAACAATCATATTATTATTACTATTGTTATTACTATTATTATTATTATTATTATTATTATTTACTTTTTAAATGTTTGTGGTTCAAGGTAGGATGAAAACCCAAAAACGGATTTAATTATTTGATTATTTCAACCACACAAATGATAAAAATAAAAACACTTAAAATTAGCGAGATAGCACTAGAATTTTAAGTTAATTTTTCAGTTTCTTTTTGGTGCACATATAATTATTTTATTATAAGAAACCGTAATATGTAAAATTGTAAACTAATATTAAAAGCAATTGTGATTTGAAATAATCTTTTATTATTTAAAAGCTAATGCTCATTATATGCATACTGTATTTAGTTCTCTCATCAGAAACAATTGTGAACTGCCCATGGCTTTATAGCCTAGTGGCATCTTGGGGGTGGGATAAAGCTTTGGGACCAATAGGTCCTGGGTTCGATTCCCACAAGGGGGTTTTCCCCTATTTTATTGGGTTTCCTCCTGAATTGGTGTATAGGCATTATGCCTAGTGGAGATGGATATGATCGGGTGGTTCTGCTGGTGGCACGATGATACTCCAGTGGTTCGTCAGTGATCCAAATTTGCCGTTCAAAAAAAAAAAAGAAACAATTGTGAACTAAAATTCTTTCTCGAAGAAAACTTCATTGACTAAAAACAAGCAGAATATATAGACTTAGTAGTGAAGCTAGATTTTTGTCATTAACGTTCTTATGAGCGATATATCGTCAAATACAATATGCAAAGAGCGGTCTATTCTAGGATAAAAATATATATATATCTGTAATACACTAATGCTTTCACTAAAATAATAATAACCATGTTCAAATTATAGAAAATATTGTTAAATAAAATTGTTACATCATCACCACCACCTTTATTTTTATTACGATTCCACTGACAACATCACACAATCTAAATCTGAGAAAAACATAACTTAAAAGAAAATGATCAGTTGAACATGAAACGATGAATTCTATGACTCCACTGACAACATCACACAATCTAAACCTGAGAAAAAACGTAACTTTCATCAAATATTTATGTAGTAAATCACATTGATTTTTTGGTTCATGGTATCTTTAAATCATACCTAAAAGTCTAAAAGTAAGAAAATAAAGTGATAACTTATATAGTGTAAAGATTAAATAAAAATGAATTTGAACATACAAAACATGAAAAGTGAATGAAGTTTTTTGATTAATTTTTTTTTTGGATTATTGGATTTAATTAATCTTAACTTTCGCCATTTGAGTGATAGCACCTTAACTTACGAATCATACCACGTCACTCTCAACTTTCAACTTATTTACCTCTAACACTTCCAAACTAACTGAGTCCTAACCCAGTTAGATGATATTAGATGCCACATCAGTATACAAGTGACACAGCAACTACCACGTCAACAAAAAAGCCACATCAGATCACGCCAAATGCCATGTCATTAAAAATGTAAAAAAATAATCATGTATTTACACTTGTAGATGAATTATGTGTAATTACTCTAGAGTGCTTATAATTACTTTAGACTGATTACATAATTACTCTACTAGTGTAAGTACACAAAAAAAAAATTTAGATTTTAGGATTAAATACATGTTTGAAAAGATGAGAAAATAATTTTTTCAAAAAAATAATAAATAAATAAAATTAAAAAAAATCTTTCTTTCACTTCGCACGTTTAGTATGTTAAGCCTATTACTACAATAACCTTACTTTATGTACGTTAAAAACACACTAAATAAAAGTTTAACGTATAAAAAAAGATAAAAGGGAGGCATGTTTATACGTTCACATGAGCGGACCTACCCTATAGCGTGGGTGGGCAGTCGTATCCCTTAAAAAAGTAGTGCTATTTTCCGTGAAAAAATCCCGACCGCACCCCTTGGAAATTTTCATCCGCACCCCTTAGAAAAAAAATGTTAGGAATTTATATAAAAAAAATTGTGAACACGGATTGAAACCCGACCCAGTTATGTAAACAAGTTAACCCTGTCATACATCTTTAATGAAATAAAATCAGTCTAGTTTACAAAAAACCCAATCGACTGCCAGCTTTGTGAGACTCCCGCCCTCCCTTTGCCTCACCTCACTACCAGCTACCTGCGACACACCCACCCCCGACGTCGACTGCAAAATTCCGTCCACGAACAACGTAATTCCGGGCATGAACAGGTACATGTTTTGTTTTTTTGTTATTTTGATGTTTAGTGATTTTGTTCAACACTCATGAGATAATAGGATAGGTTAAAAAAGTTTAAACTTTTGTGTGTCTTGAGGTAATTTGGGGTTGTTCTAGTCTTTATAGGATGGGTTTGTTGTCTCTTATTTTCTTATTGATTTTATGATTCTAGTATAGGGTTTGAAAAGTTGAAATTCAAAACTTTTATGTGTTTTGAGGTAGTTTTGATGATTTTAGTTGATATTATAGGAGAAAAAGGGTAATAAAATTCATAAATAGGTTTTAAATTTCGTGTGTTTTGAAGTTGTTTATGGTTGTTTAGATGATTAGGGAAAATATGTTGTTTAGATGATTTTTAGTGTGATTAAACACGATTTTAGGGCTTGAATTGTCGAAAATTAACATTTAAACATTATGTTATGCAACGATGAACTTATGTTTTGAAACATTATGTTTTGGATAGATTTCAAAAAATGAAAACCCATAGGGCGATATTTTAATTATGTTTGTAACAAGGTTTGACGTGTTTTTGATGATTATATAAATTTAGTTTGATGTTCTTTTGTTTTACATGATCTAACCCGAACCGACCCGATACGAACCGATTTTTTTACTTATATACCTAGGGGCATGAAATTTTTAAAAATGTTCTGCAACCCTATGGAAAAATTCCTGGGTCCGCCAATGTACGTTAAAGACATTTCTAATGATAAGCAAACATAAACTAGTTTTTTATATCCCGCGTTGCGGCGAAACTGAACAAATGATAATGTAAAACAAACGTGAATTGAAAATAAAGTATGTTGGTGAGAAAGTCAAATCATTAGAAAGATTTAGTTTATTATCGTACCGTTTTGTTTTATGATACCAAATAAATACTCTATTTTGAGTACGACTTCGGTTTTAACAAAACTTATAACGGAATATCAGGGAAATAAATCAAACACAATTACGTACTTAAGTTTTTAGAAAAAAAAGTTATAAACGTAAATTATTAAATAAGTATCAAATTAATCGATAAATTAATATATGTTAAAAAACAATTATTAAAAAAGGTAAAGGAAATATATGTTTAAAAAAGGCTAAATTGCACTTTTCGTCCTTTATGTTTGAACGTTTCATCAAGCGTTGTCCTTTAACTATCAAAATTACATTGACTGTCCTTTATGTTTACACTTGTCTACAGGCGGTGTCCTTTTGCACTAACCAAGTTAAATTTTATGGTTAAGTTGTGCATGTGCGTCGCACACGAGGGCAAATTGGTCCTTTTACCCCATTAACTTAATTGGATTACAAATAAAAAAACAATATACATCATATCAATCCTGATCTTTTGGACTTCAAGCCATCATCATCACCACCGATTAGACTTCAAGCCATCATCACCACCGGTCTTCAAGCCACCATCATCACTGGTCGGACTTTAAGCCATCATAAACATGGACACCCAATCTGGTCCTTAAATCTTAGTTGACACCGTCGTCATTTGAACCACAAAACCCTAGGCGCCGCGCTAGTACAACGGTTGTTACCATCATCGTCGGTCGGACTTCAAGCCAGCGCCACCATCATCGACCTCCACCACCTAAAACCACCGCACCACCATTACTGCCTGACTACCACCATCTCATGGATCTGAAGACGAAAAAAAAAACAAAAAAGAAAATTTGTATCCATGAACACCACCATCGTCATGGATCTTGGGTCTGGACTCAAATCAAAAATGAAATTTGAAGAGGTTTAAGGGTTTCTGATTTGAGGTCGAGACTTTTCAAAATTGGGTTTTTTAATTTGAAGTTTAGGGCTTTTCAGATTTGGGGTTTTCAAGTTTAGGGCATTTCAGATTTTATGGTCTGTTAATGTGGATTAGGTTATTGATTTTCAAAATTATATGAATTTCTGGGTTTTTATTCATCATGTTCTTGATGTTCTTCAGTTTTCCAGCAAAAAAAAAGTAGTTTTTTGGAGTCCAAATGATTTTTTCGGTTGTTATTGCGGCGGAGCTATGGCAGAGGAAGACAATATAATACTTTTTAATTAAAAGAATGAAATTGCCCCCATGTGTTTTGCACATGAGCAGGCTTAACAAGAAAAATTAATTGAGTTATAGAGAAAGGACACCGCCTGTAGACAAGTGTAAACATAAAGGACAGTCAGTGTAATTTTGATAGTTAAAGGACAGCGCTTGATGAAACGTTCAAACATAAAGGACGAAAAGTGCAATTTAGCCTTTAAAAAACAAAAGAAAAATATGTTATTAAAGTAAATATAATAATAAAATATTATAATATATTAAGTAATAAAATAATAAAAAACTATATATTATTATAAAAATAAAGTTGGTGTTCATCAAACCTTGTCAACAAAATATATATAATTAGATTATGCAATAATTACGTTTTTTTTATTATATACAAATGACAAAACTTGCCTGTTAATCTAAAGATATATTGACGTATAAATATATTCAAAAGTTGATTGTTTTATGATATATTTTTCCTTACTAACTAGTAACATGATCCGCGGGCGATGCCTCGCGAGCCCGTTGCAAACATCGAATGGATTAGTTCAAGTATTATGTGATGCGTTAATCATATGAAAACGTGTGTTACAACATATTTGATTTAATTAAATGTAACATATATAAACATTGCAGTCGGATCAGAACGTAAAGCAAATCAAATTTATATTGTACAATCATACCGTATTATATGTGAGATGACTCATACATATGAAAAGTACAAAAACATAAAACACGTATAAAGGAAAAACTAGGATGTGTAACCAAAATTAATTAATTAGAGCTTATAAAAAGAAGAAGAAAACCACAAAATACAAAAGAAAACACACTGGTTATATATGAGTGTTTTGCAAAGTGTATAATATAATATTACTTTTTCTGTCGCAACAAAAGTAAAGTAACTTTAATTTATACTGAAACGTATTACATTTGATCCGACTCGGTTTGGAGCAAAATTTTATTCGAAATGTGGACCAACTAAAAGCGTACATAAACGAGTATTAAACTTTATTATATTTGACCTGACTTATTTAAAAAAAAGGTTTACGTCGAAGTATAAAACAAACATGAATTTATACCCACACATACATAGAAATACGCATGTAAAAATAGTATTTTTATAGTAAAGGAACGGAAGGGGTAAACTCGAAACATTAGAACCTTGAGAGGGTCAAAATGACATTTGCAAGGTTTTTAAACACTGTGACAAATTAGTTTTTGAAAAAAGAAATTAACCAACGAAAGTCATTGAAGAAAAATTAAGTTAGTAAAAACTTAATAGGTTAAAAATAATATATGATATATGGTTAACGTTCGAACATTAAAAACTGAATAGGTTAAGTTTGTATATCTTGTAAAATGATGTAGGGGCTATAAATGACAATTTGCAAAGTGAATGGGGTTTAAGTCTAAAATGTTATGTTAGTTCTTAATATAAGAGTTAAGAAAGATTGTAAATGGTGAGGAAAATATACTCAGTAGATAAAAAGAGGGGCCATTTATGAAACATCCACCAATTTTAGCTTTAAAAATATATAGAATAGAATAGAATAAGTTATTCAACCATAGGCTGGACTTGGGCTCTCTTAAAAAGATTGATGGGCTACCTGGTTAAGGCCCTTTTAGTTAGTTTAGGCCCTAGTGTGTGATTCTTTTTGAAATGGAATATATGATTTGGGTGCAAATTGGGTACCGCATAAGTGCATAACGTACTTGACACCCTACAATCTACAACAATAACGTATAGAATAAATATTGCATAGCATGCTTAATGTGTTTCGGCTTGTGTTTTAGTGGTGTACATGTTATCTTCTATAACTAAATCATATAACTTACATTATCATAGATATATGCCTATGGACTTATGGAGTGTAACAAATAAATGGTTGTAATTTTTTTGGGACCAACCTATACGGCTGGGCCCAATGGGCTTGCTAATGTTTTTCCGCTGAGTTATTTAGGGCTCCATTTTGCAAAAAAAAAAAAAAAACAAAAAAATTATTATAACACGGGCTTGTAACATTGGGTTTGTTGAATTAATGAAATGAGAATGTTCGAGTCCTGACAAGTTGGTGCAATGGTTAGTCACTTAGTTTCTCTCCTTGAGGTCCCAAGTTCAACTCTCACTAGCATCACTTTGAAGGATATTGGTGGTGCCAATGAAGTTTAGAACTAGGCTTCTCTGGAGGTCACCACTTCGAAACCGAGCCGAATTGCGTTTTACCGCAGTGGGTCTTCGGGCGGGCGGGTTTTCCCTGGAACTGGTGGCTTGGTGGCTCAAGTATGCATCCAACTCAGACCATCAAGGAGGAGGGGATACATTTACTCGATTGAGGGCATTCCAAGATGCTTATCCGGTGATTTAGTTGGTCCTTCAAAAAAAATCATGAACGTGAGCTTCATTCCCTGGTTGTGGTTTGTCTAGGCCGACTCGCTAATCAAAATTAAGTTAGAAGATTTAAAACCGATAAAAGAAGGTCAACATAAAGGGCAAGCTTGCAGAAAGATAGAAAATGTAATGTTTCTTGAAGGATTGAGCAATAAAATACTGTAGAAAGCCAAAAATCACTATGATTGTAGAATACTAGAAATCATCATATGAAGTTATGGGGATGTTGATTTTTCTAACAAGCACATCATCCGTGCATTGTTCGAGTCTCCTACTTCATTGTTTCAGTGATGATTTGAACCACAATGAATAAGTTAGTTATAGTCCTCTCCTCCATTGATTATTCGAAATATTGTTTTCGCATATAGTCCTACGAGCCAAAAGATGCCCTCATTTGAAGGTATCGACCAAATCCTAATTTGAAACGTTTTGTGTAATTTTTGTCTAAATATGTGTCATGAGTTAATTGGTTTCTTATTTTGCTTAAATAAAACTATTACTGTTTGTGATTTTATGTGTCTACTAAAAATTCTCTAGTTATATTTACATATCATTATTGTTATTACAACATTTTGTGTTAATTATAGCGGTCTAGAAATCACTTTCACTACAAATCAAGATTCTTCGCCAGTGTTACTTATTAAGAACCGCTTTCATGTCTGAAAATATTGGGAACAATATTTGTAACGTTCTATTTCTCTTAAAATTTTTTGTTTATGAGAAAGCGAGTGAATGTAGAATTACGAGGTCTCAATTTGGCACCCTTGAATTAACAAGCAAACACAACAACAACAACAACAACAACCATACCCAGTATATCCCACAAATAGCAGAACTATTCGTAGGGTCTGGGGGAGGTGGGATGTAGGCAAACCTTTCCTTTATCCTACGAATAGAGAGGCTGCTTCCTGAGAGACCCCCCGGCTCCAAAACAAGCAAACACAAGATTAAACCAACTGTTGGACTCTTTTATTAATTATTAATTAAAGCGCACACCAATACAATAACCCTAATCATCTATTTATACTAAACTTATTTTAATCCTAGGGTAGGGATCAAATAGTAAGTTTATTTTGGCTAGGAAGGATAGCAACCAATAGGATTATGACATGTGATAAAATTTAAAATAAATAGAAAGGATATTTTAGTCAATTCAATCATTTCTTCTTCCTTCTTCTCCACAGTAACTTCAAACCCACCATCTTCAACCTTTTATTCACTTACTATCTCAATAATCACTACATTATAGTGCGATTTTCGTCGTCAATCAATGATTCAAACACCAGATCAACGTGCTCTTCGGTTTTTTTTTTTTTTTTTTTGAATAAAGCCCAGTTTAATTTCATTCAAAATCTCGTTTTTTCCCGTGATTTTGAAGATAATCACTCGATCCGTTCGATTCGATCGATGATGATCCGTTCGATTCGATCGATGATAAGTGTTTCCATCATCCAAATTTCGTCAATCGTTGGAGAAATCAGCTTCGATCCACGTAAGAAATTCTTTAATTTCATTTTTACGATCTGGGTTTTTGATTTAGTCATTGCGTTTCACAATCTTGGCGGGGGTCCGGGGGCAAGGGACGGCTGCCCCTGGCGGGTTCCAAGGGGCAGATCCCCTGGCTGGGGTCGACAGCATTCGTAGACAGTTTTATGCCATTGCGTTTTAGAACTGCATTCCTGGTTCAGACAATTCATAGACAAAACATACTCTGGTTCAATACATTTTAGAGAGAACACTTTCTTTGGTGTTTTTAGGTCATTGCGTTTTAGAACTAAGACATTTTTATGTGTTTTCTAGCCATTGCGTTTTAGAAAAACACATTTTTGAAGTGTTTTTAGTCATTGCGTTTTAGGTAAAACACATTTTTAGTTGTTTTCAGTCCATTGCGTTTTAGAGAGAACACTTTCTTTTGTTTTTTGGGCCATTGCGTTTTAGAAATGAGACATTTTTAGTGTTTTCTGGCCATTGCGTTTTATATAAGACATTTCTTTGTGTTTTTTGGTGCATTGCGTTTTAGGTAAAACACTTTTTTATATGTTTTCAGTCTATTGCGTTTTAGAAAACAGACATTTTAATTATTTTCTGGCCATTGCGTCTTAGGAATAAGACATTTGTTTGTGTTTTTTTTGCATTGCGTTTTAGGTAAAACACATTTTTATGTGTTTTCAGTCCATTGCGTTTTAGAAAGTATAATTTCTTTTGTGTTTTTAGGCTATTGCGTTTTAGAAATAAGACATTTCTTTCTGTTTTCTGACCATTGCGTTATACAAATAAGACATTTCTATGTGTTTTTGGTGCATTGCGTTTTAGAAAAATGTCATTTTTTAGGTTTTTTTTCCATTGCGTTTTACGCAATTGGGTTTTTTCCATTGCGTTTTACGCAACTGGGTTTTCAAATTTTTTTTCGAAAATATAGCAATAGTATACTCGTTTTAAAGATAAAAAACGCTCATTTTTTTGTGCAATTTTTATAAAAAAAAATAATGTCGTATGAAAGAGTTATTAACGTTTAAAAAACGGGGGGGGGGGGGGGATTGGAGAAAAGAGAAACTATTGTCTTGGATTGACTAGAATGCCCTAAACAAACTCACGCTCCTCTTTTCTTCCTTTCAATTTCCCTCATTTAATCTTAGCTCTTGATTAAATAAAGGGATGGTCAAGATTACTTCCTAGCCTTCTTAGTCAAATAAATTTCCTATTATATCATAACCCTTTAATCCTAACCCGACTCAAACTTTATTTTAAATAAACAAATAACTAAACTAACTAGATAAATATGTCTAATAAATCAACAATTATTCCTACAAAGACTCAATAAGTAATTCACCAAGAATTATCTATATTCCTTTTTTTTGGGTTATTGGATTTTAATAATCCAAAGTTTCACCAATTGGCCAATAATAATCCCAACTTCAAAAATTTCTTCTGACAATCCAAACTTGTAATATTTTGGCCCCCACTGATCCTTTTCTAATTGGGTTATAACCCAGTTAGTTTTTGCTGATGTGGACCCTTATGTGACGTGGCAGATGACTTGGTTGCTTATGTGGCACCATCACTACCTCCACCACCACCACCATCCCCACCACGACCATCCCCACCACTACCAACCCCCATAACCACCCACCACCATTAGCCACCACCAACCTTCAGCACGCTGTCATCAACCACCTTCAACTCTATCACCACACAAACTAAAAATCAATTCGAATCACTCTCATTTGTCCCTTTGCAACTATTTCTAGTGAGAGAAAATGGTTTTTAGAGAGAGAAAGTGTGCAGGGGTTGCCGGAAAAGAAGGCCGGACCTTCACCAGAGTTCCAGAGGTCGCCGGACATTTGAAACCTTACGTTTTATCATCAATCAGCATTCGTACAATGTCCAGTCATCTTCTCTGATCATCTTCGCGAATGTCCAGTCATCTTCTCCGGCGGCCCATGTTGAGTAAGAGCCTCTGGTGCTTGTTGGGCAGCTTGTGGTGTAACAACCCGCTTTTTGGAAAGTCAAAGTACAAGTCAAAGTCAAAGTCAAAGGGAGAAAAGATTGTTAATTGCGATCTGTCACTCCTTGCTGGACTAGTAGATTGTGCTTCTTGACTTGTAATCGAATCCTTTTTATTTATTTTCTTTAGTTGTATTATGTGGAGTATCTATTAACAATCGAGGTTTAATCGTATGTTTAATCGCTAATTGACTTATCGCAAACCGCACCGCTATCGCATTCGCAATTCGAATTATGTGCTCTGGATATTGTTTTATGTGTGTGTGCTTTTATGTGTTACTTGTGCATGTTATGTTTATGTTGAGGTGTTTAATCGCAATCGCAATTCTATCGCATCGCAATCTAATCGCAAACGCTAAACGCAAGCTATTTATAGTGATTGTATGTTAGATAAAGTAGTTAGGTTATTTGTGTAACTAATGGGTAACACTATCGCATCGCTCACTCGAAACGCATCGCAACACGCAAAACGAAACGCCGAAGCTCAAATTGTCGGACCAGTTCGATCGAATGGACAATCGATCAAATGGCCGTCCGATCGGATTGCCATCCGATCGGTGGGCGATCCGACCCTTGCTCCTCCTTTCTATTTTTGGCAACCTATAAATACCCCTCCTGTCACGTCACAAGTGATGTGACAGCTCTCTCACTTGACCAGCACGCTCAAGGCCTTATTTCTCTCGATTTCTCGCGATTCTTGTAAGTTTTCAACTCAAATCTTGTACTTCTATGATCTACACGCACTTCTTCATCAATTTCACCTTTGAATCTTAACTTTTAACCATGAAATCAATGGATTTGAGGTGTTTTAGGGTGATGTCATCATGGAGTTCTTATGAACTTCAAGTTTTGGCCTCATTCCACCAAGAACAACCCAGATCTGAGGGATTTCCGCATGAATTCAAAATGATTTTGCATAGATCTAAACATTTCCAAAGATAAAAGGATTGAAAGATGCTTTTCTAACTTTCTTTCAACTCTTTTACACTCAATGTACTCAAAACCGATAGAATCGGAGCTTATTCATGCCTTCTACTCTTCTCTAGTGATGTGCCGGTTTGAGATCTGAATCCTATCAACGAGACAACAGATTTCTGGTTGAACATAAGGCCACCGTCACGAACAGTTAACCAATCAGATTGGGGTGATTCCCGTTCGATCGGATAACCTGGGTCTGATGGAGTTTCCGTTGTTTAACACGTTGTCATACTATCTCGAGTTTATAAACCACAAAACTTAGAAAAATAATCAAGTTCAAGACGATCAGATTCGTTGGGATGGATTGTCGTCCAGTCAGATTGCCATCCGATCGGATTGCCATCCGATCGAACTGCAATTCGATCGGATTGCACTTGTGCCTCAATACTTAATCATTTTCATAATTTTCAAAGGGCATTAGTTTCTAACGGATTGCCATCCGATCGGATTGCTATCCGATCGAATGACCATCCTGCTGTGAACTTGTTCTCACTAAATGCCCTGTCAATCGGATCGCTATCCGATCGAACGACAATTCGATCGAACGACCTGAAAGGTAGTGATACTTCACTGTTTTTAAAATGCTACAACGAAAACTTCAAAGCCATCATACACAAACACATCCTTCCCAAACGAATGTCAATCCGACCGAATGGTTATCCGATCGGATGACCATCCAAACGGATTGACATCCGATCGAATGGCCATCCGATTGGGTTACCATTCGACACTTGGTTCACTTGCACTGTTTACGCGCCGTTCAGTCGCTTATGCTATCGTTAACTGTTCAGGCTAATCACTCTAGCGCTCCCTTCAATCCATTACTTTCATCGCTGTAAGTATACTCGATCCCTTTTTGCTTTATGCACTTTTGGTTGTTACATACGTTACTTATTCTAAATCACATAAATCGCACAACGCAAATACCATTTATACACTGACCATTCTTGCACGTTACTTGTTATTCGATGAATGCTTGTATGTTATATTAACACAATGATTGTTTCCTGACGCCTTAGCAACGATAGTACTATTTGTTTGGACTCAGCACCTGTCGTGGACAGGGGTTGTTAAGGTTACCTCTTCACGTGTCATAGTGGTGATATGTGTTGCGCATTCTACAACTCATAGTCTAATCTGTGCATATTTCATTGTCGATAACCTACTAGCTTCACACTATACATGTTACATGCCGGTTATGGTTAAACGCTTTTGAACTCTGCTATTACTATTAACCTTGTATGATCACCTTTACACTATGTGTATTGACCTCTATTTTAACGTATGTGACATGTGCTTAGGATGTTTGCTTGCTGTTTGATGAAATGAGCTAGGATGGAGTCTAGAAACAAAGACAATTTATTTATTTAAATCTGAGTTGTCGGAACAACATTTATTTGTCTTTGAGATAACTATGTCTGTAATAACTGATATACTTGATGGGTTATGGTATGAGACATAATATTAACTATCCGGTAATTTAGTTGTTATGGAATTTCTCTTGGACAATCTGTTTCGCTCAGTGTCGCTCCCCGATGTTTCCGTCATCGGTTGGGGTGTGACATGTGTAGGTAGCAGCCTCCAGCGAACGTCTGGTCATCCTAGTGGTGGTGGGTGGAGATAACGGTAGTGTTGGTGGAGACGACAGTGGTGGTGGGCGGTGTAGATAGCGGTAGTGGTGGTGGTTGATGGTGGTGGTGAGGGTGAGGTGGAAGTGAGATAGTGATGAGAGTGCCAAATCATTGTCCACGTCAGCAAATAATAAAGTTGTGTTCCATGTAAGCGTCAATGTCAGCGTTCAAGTCAGCAAAAACTAAATGGGTTATAGTTAGAAAAGGATCGATGGGGGCCAAAATCTTAAAAGTTGGGATTGCCAAAGGGAATTTTTGATGTTGAGATTATTATCGGCCAATTGGTGAAACTTTGGATTATTAAAATCCAATAACCCTTTTTTTTTTATCTATTTGACATCCCTCTTCCTGGGTCACTAGAACTACACCATTCTGGACCACCGATCAAAGAAAAAAGAAACATGCTTCCCACTTCTACCATTTCCTTCTTTCCTTGTTAGACATAAGAAGATTCGAAGTCTCCCCGTTTTGAAGAATCTTCTTCCATCCATCTACCCGCAAATTCCGATCGGATACTTCTGCCTAGGGGTGAGCAAAAAACCGAAACAACCGACAAAACCGAACCGAAACAAAAACCGACGGTTTGGTTTTCGAATTTTTAATAACTGAAAATTTCGGTTCGGTTTTCGGATAACCATTTTCAATAGCAGAAAAACACGAACCGAACCGATAAGTTACAATCCATATATTTTTATGTTTAAGTTTAAGTTGTTTAAGTGTTTAACCCAATGCTAATGGAAATTATGAATTTTATTCTTGAATGTTAAGTGTTTATAATAATAACATTACATATTTCTTTATAATTAAAATGACTTATTTATTACCTGCACAAAATAAAACATTTAATATAAAAATGAAATGATCTTCAAATTATTATAAAAAAAATGTCTTAATAGAGAAATATAAAAATAGATTAGAAGGTTAGGTTTATGTAAACAATATTAATTAAAGAGGTTAACTATAATAACTTAAATGTAAACATATAAGAAATATTTTTATATTTGAAATTCTACCTTTTATTTTTAATCTTATATAATTATGTTCCAAAAACCGTAAAAGTCGAACCGAACTGTCGTAAAAACCGAAACCGAACGGTTTTAGAAAACCGAAAACCGACATTTTGATTATGGTTTTGGTTTTGCCCAAAAACCGAACCGAACCGTGCACACCCCTGCTTCTTCCAATAAGAACAACCTACACCGATTTTTTATACTGGAAGGACATGGTCTTGATATTACTCTGATTGAAAGTTGCTAATACGTGAAGCGCATCACCACTAAACCAAAACAAACTGAACTGATCACATGTCACTACCGTCATCCCAACGGTACTCCCCGTGACACCCACTGACCCGAATCGTCGTTCACTTTAGGTTATAAAACAGAATGAACCTTTTTATCGTAGTTTTACCACCCTGTCAGACTCCTCCTTGATATACCTCCCCGCAAATATCAATCACCAACAAAGACAACCACCATCTATTATTCTGTCCTTCGGTCTCCAAACAAATCCCTAAGCCTCCTCGCTCTTCCTTTTTTGCGCGACATGCCGGTTCTTTTTCCGCCACAAAAAAAATCAAATTTATCGTTGTGATTTTTCACCCTTGACGAGAAAAAGTCTCCAACAAATAATACACGATTTAAAACTTGACCCGTCCCATGATCGAACCATAGCTGTCATTACTTTAGCGATCAGAACTAATCTAGATTATGTTTACTCACATACCATCAAGTGGCCTCGATACACGAGATTCTTATGTAGTGGACACATAATTATACTCCACTGACCCACCATCAAAATTGATATAAATTTGATATGGATATTTTCTCCAATACCCACGTGACTTTAATTTGCTTTCATATGTCAAGTAGAAACATGAGCAACCAACTTTTGACCATCTTAAAAGTTTCACCATGCATGTAACCATCATTTACATCCCATTTATATTAATTCGACGATTTAACCGATCTAGATCTAGACTGATACCAACTATCCAATAATTTTTTTCTTCAACCACATCCGGTTTCACTGTTGTAACGTCGTTGCACCCTCGCTAGGGGTGCTTCTCCTTCTCAAACACGACTCTAACATTTGTTGGAAATCAGACCCTTGAACAAACTAGTTTCAATATACATTTACCAAAGTTTTACATGGACAACTATTTATTACCAAATAATAATCACTACACGTCATTATTAGTAGCTCTATGGTTTTTTTTTAGACGGTAAACTATCTTTTATTCATCATCAAACAGTGTGCACTTAAAAGTCACTTGTGCAGGATTGCCCTTCACCCATAACAGCAAATTCACCCAATACAAAAGACATTACAATTTAAATTGAAAATTCAAACTTAGACTAACTCGCCCAATCCAGCCCTTGTCTCTTTGCCCGATGTTTCATCCACATAAATGACACTGCCTGTGTTTCTCCAAAAATCTGATCAATAGACACCCTTTTTCCTGAGAATATTATATCATTACGCGTTTTCCATATCTCCCAGCATGACACCAGAAGGACCAGTTGCACCAATATTCTTTTGTGATTCGAAATTCCTTCAGACTTGTATAGACTGAATAATTCCTTCACATTTGAAACAGGAGCCCAAGGCATATTGCACCAAAGACACACCCTATGTCTAACAATAGTAGCGACATAGCATGATACTAACAAATGATCTGCATCTTCTTCTTCTTCTCCACATAATCTGCATAAAGTCGACCCACAATGTATATTACGTTTTTGTAAACCTCGGAGTGTCGGTAACCAATTTTGTTCCGCCCGTCATCCAAAGATATTTGTTTTATTCGGAGCCCATTTGACTGGATGGAGCAAAAGGAATTGAGAAACTCGATATAAAATTTCAATATGAGGCTACCGAAAAAATACCATCCAAAGACCACTCCCACACCCATCGATCATAGCTTCCAGAAAGAGACAAAGAACTTTAGGTGTTGTTTACTTCAGAAAATTGATCCCTTTCCGCTTCGGTCGTCGGCATCCACTTCCAATCCCACTCTACCCTTCTCAGTGGGTAATCTCCCCACCATTTGTCGATCCAAAACTGCACCAATCTCCCATTCCCAATGTCTCCTATTTATCAATCGCTCGACTTGAATGTCCAAACCCCCAAGATCCTTTTCCATGTTGCATATTCCATTCCGTCCACCCGAGATCCTAGTCTTAATTGGCATATATGACCAAGAGTTAGTTTGTGAGTGTATGGTCGATATCACCTTCCTCCATAAATTACATTCCTCTATTTTATACCTCCACCACCACTTTAATAAAAGGCTAATGTTAGTCTCTCGTAGTGAACCCAAACCAATTCCACCCTTATTAATAGGTCCAATGACTCGTTCCCAACATACCCATGCCATTTTAGATTTTTCATCATTCCCACCCCCAAAAAATGTATTCTAAGGCCTTCCAAAGTGTCCAAAATACATTTTGGCACTTTGAAAAATGAAAAGTAGTACAAATGAAGACTATCAAGAACCGATTTCAAAAATGTTACCCTACCCTCAATTGACAAGTCTTAGATTTCCATTTGGATAATCTAGATTTAAAGCAATCCACTACACTCTTCCAACGCTTAGCTTGATTCATGTTCGCCGACTAACAAACCAAGATAGTTGCATGAAAATTTACCCACATTACAATTTATCAAAGTTGCTAATGTAGTAACCGACACTTCATCCACACCAATCCCAAAGAGATGCGATTTTTTGTGACTTATTTTCAACCCCGAAATGAGGTAGAAATCTTTCATTTGGCGGATAATGTTCCTTATATTTGATTCACCCCATTCACCCATGAAGACGACGTCATCCGAATACATTAGGTGCATTATTTTTAGCTCCTCATTTGGTAGTTGTAACCCTGTTGGGCCTATAAAAGAACAGATGATATTGGAAAACCAAAACATTCCAAAGAACTAATCAAAGTTCAATAAACAACAGCCTGATACAAAGACTCCTCCCAAAAATAGTGAATCTTGAACACCTATTCAGAACATTTGTTCAAGTTCATGGTTAACATCTGATGAAGACTAGAAACCGTTGTTCAAGAGCACCCACATCTGTTGGAGCTAAAGATTGTTGAAGACCGAAGCCCTGATCAAGGCAAAGGTCTGATGAAGAAGACCAAACATCTGTAAGGCTAAACAAATGTTTGGACAACTGCAACAGTGGATAGCTTAGACAATGGTTTCTCAATGTAACGGTATTTATCTTATCAGTGTTTAGTATAGCTTGGATCAAAGGATAAGATTTGCTTAGATGTTTGCAAACATCTGAAAATCTTTTTTATTAGGATTGTTAGATGTCACACTATTAGGATTGTTAGGTTCTGTACAAGTTACAAAGAAACTCAGATCCTAACAATTGGTATCAGAGCTTGGTCATGCTAAATCTGATTTCACAATCAGTTTAACATCCAAATATCAGCTCCAATTGATATCCGATTGGTTCGTAACTCAGAGTAGCAAAGTTTAGAATTAAAACAAAAGTTCTATCCATGCTCTGTTTTTCTACAAAAGAACAAAAGGAATGGCACAAAGTGATCCTCATTTATCATATATGAATACTATATATGGCAACATTGGATGGTTCATATGCTAACTCAAAAGAACATAGGATGTTGGAGGTCTACAATATTCAGACTACACATTCCAACGGTATCGAATACCAAAAATCCACATGTTCAGGAGTAAAAAAAACCATAAAACTTTTTCGAGCTAGATCTTCTAAAGTTTATGGTAGATGTAAAAGTATACAATATTGTTGCAACTGCCCTACCAAACGAATTCTATAATAGCATAAAAGAGTTATGGGATGCTTTAAACGCAGGATTCAATAAAATAGAGGATATAACTAAAAACATCTTTATAATTCCCAATCAAAAGCATGGGATCTTCAGTAATGTTAAGGAAGAAATCCTAACACAAAAATTGACTAAAAGATTATATCCAAGTGCTGATGTTGAGGAAGCATTAAATCTAATACAAACACTTGTTTGTGAAAGGATTAATGCAGAGGATGTTATATATCCTACTACCTAGAATTTTTCTGAATTTATTTATGATTATGTTTTCAAGGCTACCAACAAAGGAGCCTTTACTTGCCTTGATAACCTCGGGTATGTCAACAATGGAGGATCCAGTCACATGACTGGATTCAAATCTCTACTGACAAATTTCTTTTCACACAGAGGAGGTGACATGCCAATTTGGAAATGATTCAAAAGGCAAACCGACCAATTACTATCTCTGCAAGGAACATCTATTTGCAGTTTTAAAATGCAAATAGAGGTTTCCCTAGCATCTATCCCTTTTCATTTTGTTAAAAATATGAAAATATTATCTGAAAATGCTCCAAAAAGGGGTTACTTTTAAAAAAAAATTAAAAAAATGTTGACCCCACTGCTCCTGGTGACCGCAGTGCACAACCCAACACTGTGGAACACACACCATATATTTCCATAAAAACCATATCCACTCCTATCCCAAAATCTAAAAGAAAAACCACAAAAAGGGTATCTCTGGGGGTTGAGATGCTAGAGATCCCTGTTGCAGCACAAAAGCAACAAACGCAAACATTTGTTGTTACTTCCTCACAATAAATGCAAACATCTCCACCTAGCCAAACTCGTCACTCTTCCTCACAAAAGGAAGGTGTTGCAAGCACAAGGGATGCACATCAAGGGGAGATATATCACTTGACTATCTCTACTCAAGCCCCACTCCTAGGGCTGCCTCTCTTTCTTTACCACCACCTACTTCAACAGTCCATTCACCCATACAAATATTGCTTGATGCAATTGAAACATCTAACTTGCATATACCTAGTTCCTCTCAACAAATAAAAGAGAGTTCACTCCAACAAGTGACTATGGCAAGCTCATGGATCATTGCTATCTCTTAAGTAGAGGAGGCAACACATCCTGTGTCTAAAGAGACACGGGCTGGTATTTCGAAATAGGGCAACTACTACAATTGTAGAGACAATAGTCTCACAGTTGGACGGTGGTTACATTATTAAGACCCCCTTGAAAGAAACAACTTTTGAGACAATAGTCTCCTCACCAGTTGGAAGTCCCCCTACCAAGAACAAGGGGCACTTGGTCTAAAACCAAGTTTAACCACCTCAGGTGGGAATATGGATGATCCTATTAACTTAGGTGATGGATTAAAGTATCCTGAATTGACGAAAAGAGTCACCAAATTGGAAACATCTGTAAACATGATGAAAATTTTGGTTCAAAACTCTAGAACTCCACCATCAAATGCAAAACTTGCAAAAGAAATGTAGGAACATGTTCAACCATACCTAGACCTTCAAAAGCAAGCTGCAGGAGAAAAATATTCCATGCAAGTAGAGTTGATATGCCAAACTGTGGATGCTAAGTACAAAGATACTCAAGCAAAGGTTAAAGCCATTAAAGACTTTATCCTTGAAAACACTGGTATAACTCTTACTCTACCCAAATATCAAAATGATACCAAAAAGGGGGAGAAAGAAGGCATGAGAAAGCTTCCTCTTATAGGTCAGGAAAGCCCAAAAGAGGTTTGACACTTTTGAGGCTAAAAAGGCCATAAAAGCTGTTTTGGAGAAAGAACAATGAAAAGGAAGAAGGGAAAACAAAACCCTTGTTGTTATTCAAAAACACATAGAAAGGGAAAACTATGAATAAAACATTGGCATTTCATTAACTCCATCATCTGCTACAACTTCCATAAGAAGGCAACCTGCATGACAGGCCAAGCCTCAATCATCTGCTATAATTCAAACATGCAACTACTATCCAAGCCACTACCCCCATTCAAACCACTGCCCCCAACCAATATCAAACATCTGTTGCCACTCAAAAGTGACAATAGAGGTTACATTCATCAATCACCTTAACAACACTTACACCCTCATCTCAACAGACTTTACAAGTTTCCAAAAGTACCCTAAAAGGTGTACTTAAAATAAGTCTATCACTTATTCATTCTTTTCACCACCATCAAAAACTTCAACACCGTGTAAAAGGAGTAAAAAACAAATCACCCATAAAATTCATCACAACCACCACCACAGACTCATCTACCATATCTCTACTCATCCATTACCACCACAAAAACCACTTACCATAACAACGCATTTCCACTATCACAACCACAAATCACTAATGCAGACTTTGGAGCATTAAAGTCTATGGCAAGACGGGGTGAGTCAACAATCTTGGACAATTACAAGAAATTGGAAATATTAAGAACCAAGGATCCCTCAGTCCCAAAAAAGGCCAATCTTTGAAGAAATAGACTTCTGACCCACAACTCTTTAAATAACATTTGACCCAGAAAAGCCATCTAGCCCAAAAGGCAAATAGAACTATCCATGAATCAAAAGAGTAGTTGGATAAGTGTAAAAGATCACAATAAATAGACTTTTGGCCTAAAAATTGTTGATCTGCAAGACTTGCTGAGTCTTCCACTCGAAAGGGATCCAGATGACTCTTTAGAAAATTTGAGCAAAACTTTTCAAAAGCCAAATCAAAAAGAAAAGTTGAAGAGAAATAAAGGTTGATCTAATAAGGATAAGTTTTGGCATCGCTATTCTAGGGGGAGATTGTCGGACCTATAAAAGAATTGATGATATTGGAAATCCAAACTATTCCAAACAACTGATCAAAGTTCAATAAACAACAACCTGATACAAAGACTCCTCCCAAAGATAGTGAATCTTGAATACCTATTCAGAACATTTGTTTAAGAGCATGGCTAACATCTGATGAAGACTTAGAACCGCTGTTCAAGAGGACCAACATTTGTTGAAGCAAAAGATTGTTGAAGACCAAAGCCTTGATCAAGCCAAATGTCTGATGAAGAAGACCAAACATCTGTAAGGCCGAATAGATGTTTGGATAACTACAACAGTGGATAGCTTAGATAGTGGTTTCTCAATGTAACATTATTTATCTTATTAGTGTTTAGTATAGTCTAGACCAGAGGATAAGATTTGCTTATATGTTTGCAAACATCTAATAATCTTTTCTGTTAGGATTGTTAGATGTCACTATCAGGATGACGTCAGCAGATCACGAACATAGGTTCTGTACTCTATATAAATTGATCTCATTTGTTTGAGATCCGACATCACTTTATTCCTTTTGTACGAATCAATTGTGAGTGATTGGCTGAGGGGAGTCTATGTAAAATCCGTTGTAGCATTATTTGAGTCTTTAACTCTCCACAGGGAAGGTTGTCTATTGTTTGATGATTGGCATTTAGCTTCTGGGATGCCATCCACTACGGTTCTTTCCTTCACGTTAGAATTGTGGTATGAACCTCATGTTATCCTCCTTCCTGAATTTCACCTCCTTAATAGTTAGCAAGCCATTGCCAAAAGATGCCCTGCTTAATTCCTTGGCAAAGTTAATCTTGTTTACCACTTCTTCGAACCGAATGAAAGAAAAATTCAAGTTTAACCTGCATATGTAATGGACCTTTGAGCACAAATCCAAGTTCAACCTGCATATGTGGTCAAATATTAAAAATTATATAATGCATTAATAAGTTTAGGAACTAAATGTTGTATAAATCAAAAATCACGTTACATCAACCTATTTGAAACCGGTTCCTCTTTTTTATCTAAACGCCACCGTTTTCGATGAACACTACGATAATCGACATTTTATAAATAAAAGTTTCAAAGTTTTCCAACTCTACAACCTAAAAAAGTTCGACTATTTCAAGATTCAAACCCAGTATAAATCCTTCCTTTCAACAATCAAGCTTTATTTTGTTCCAAGTTAAAGCAACGAAGTTTTCTGTGACCCTGGAAACAAAACACTTTATCAGCTTCAGACTATATATAAAGAATAAAAATAATTAGAAATCTAAAGTACTGCAAAATCAAATATGAATAACAATTTAGAAAATAGGTTTAGCAAATACTATATCAGTTGGCGCAGATAAGAAAACAACAAGATCGAGTAGAGATTTTGAGGTTGCATATCATTAAATGTGATACCGCTCGATTCCACATCCATTTCACCTTCTTCTAGCTCTTTGCTTAATTTGACTTCTCTGTAAGGTGCTGATAGACTTTCAACTGAGACCATGAGGATTTGGGACTACGAATAAATGTTGGTGAAAAAAAGGGGAAAAGAGAACGTGGGTGAACTGCTATTTGGGTTTTGAGGAGAGCTGAAAATCACTTTGGGGGGATTTTTGAAAATAAATTTTGGTTTTGGAGGGAAGTAATATTTTATAGGTGATTTTGATAAATGATTTCTTAAAAGAATCTATAAATTTAACTATTAATAAATGAGCCCCAAAGCTAAAAATAAGTTCGTTTAATCAATGAGACCGAGTCTAAACTTCACTTATCAAGCTCGAGTAAGCTCGTGAGCCTATTATTTATATAGTTTTTATTTAATATGTTAAAAATATATAGCTGGAAGGTTGGAAAAGGATTGGACAAGCCGTCGCTATCTGAAATATCCATTTAGTCCCATATGAGCTGACAATTAGTGTCTGCAGAGGTGAGAGTACTTCCACGGAATGTAATTGGTCACACGTCGCTTTTAGGATGTCCTTGTTGTCTCTTTTGTGTTAACCGTTAATGGAGGTTTAGGAGGATATGAATCTGCGGCGTGTAATTGGCCAGATGTCGTTGTCACCTGTATCTCTTGTCTCCTCTGTGATAACCGCTAGTGGAGATCATGAACCGTGATTGGCTACATGTCGCTGCCCAGAATTGACATTCTTGGTTTTCTCACATAATTGAATTTTGCGGTTTGCCTACAAAATGGCCACCCCTATTTTGGTAGGAAAACTTACTGCACTATGTGGAGTGGAAGCCATTGTGTTGATGTTGTCACGAGCTTCCCTACCCAGAATGACATCATGTTTGGAGGTGGCTGGCATAACCTAGATTTCTACCGTCTTCACTCTAGAGTGTTTCTCGTAATAGCCCGCCAAAATCATGATGACAAGTGGACGCTTGAGGGACGAGTCGCCCCTTACACTTGATGGACAGGCTCAGATCGTACATTCAACCTTTTGATTGAGTTGTGACTCCCTTCCTTTTTTCCCTAGATCATATGGGTGTTAAGATTGCGGACCTAATTTCATGCGGGTCCTTCCTCATGGTTGGTGTACAGATTGCGGACGCGCTTCTAAACGTTTTTTACCAGGTGGCTCAGTTTCCCCCACTTAAGAGTGAACTCGATCTTCATTTTCAGCCTAAAACAGTTATCTATGTGATGGCAAAACTTGTTTGTAGCTAACCTGTAGCTACTTTGTAACAAAGGTTGCGACCTATTTTTCCGGAGAAAAATCCGTTGCCAATACATGTTTTTGAATTTCTTTTTCAATATTTTGCTATAATTTTTGCTATGAATTTTAGTTTAATTATATTCAAATATTGCTATGGATTTTCCCACAGATTTCATTTAACTTATTTAAGTTGATTTTAAAATATTCATTTTTATGGTTTTGTTACGGGTTTTGCTACGGATTTTGTTATCGATTTTACTAATCAACTATTATTTTATTATTTCCTCAATTTTGATATGTATATTGCTACGGATTTCATTAGCAACGGAATATTCGTAACTAATTTGTAGCAAAATTTGTGAACGACTTTTTACCATAGCGAGCATCCATAGCATATGCCTGTTTTGTAGTAGTGTTTCTTTTTTTGTTTAAGATGAGAAAATGTGTAATTTTTGGTTAATTAGTATAGGGTTATGTAGGTATGTATATGTAAGTAAATGTATATGTGTGTATGTAAGTAAATGTATGTGGGTGTATGTAAATGTGTGTATTTAGTGAAAATGTATGTATGTATGTATGTATGTGTGTATGCAAGTGTGTGTGTATGTATGTTTGTATAAAGTATGCAAATGTGTGTATGTAATTACGTATAAATTATGTGTTTTGGTGAAAATGTGTGTATATAAGTATGTACATGTGTATGTATGTATGTAAGTATGTAAATGTGTGTTTGTAAATTTGTATGTATTTATAAAGTATGTAAATGTGTGTATGTAACTATATATATAAAGTATGTGTTAATGTGTGTAGGTATGTATGCTAGTATGTGTGTATGTAAGTATGTAAATGTGTGTATGTTAGTTTGATAATTTGTATCTTTATGTTTCGATTTGAAAAAAAATAAGTTTAAGTTTAATAATTTCTATGTTTATGTTTAGGTTTGAAAAAAAAATATATTTAAGTTCGATAAATTATATGTTTATGTTTAGGTTAGAAAAAATTATGTTTAAGTTTGACGTATATATATATGTTTAGGTTTGAAATTGATACGCCATTGCTCAAAAGTTATTATATTAGTTTATAAAATACCCATCCAAAATTAAAATGATCATTTAAAACATAACGAGCTTAGAAAATATCCACTTGAAATCGAAATCATCATTTAAAACATAACGAACATAGGAAATAATAACTCGAAAATGAAATCATAATTTAAAACATAAGAGAGCTAAGAAAATACCTGATCGATATTGAAATCATCATTTAAAACATAACGAGCTCATAAAATATCCGCCCGAAATTTAAACCATAATTTCGAACATAACAAGCTTAAACAAACGCGCCCGATATTGAATTCATCATTTTTTAAACATTATGAGCTTAGAAATACATGCCCGAAATAGATTTAGAAATTAATTTTGGGTTATCCTTGTTTAATTTGAGACTACTTTTTGAAAACTTTCTCTCATTTAGGATGTGAATGTATGTTACATAATTGTTTGTTTAAGAAGCATTCGGTTTTCATTTTCTCTTTGCTCCTCGGGTATATATATTCTAACATATATACTTGGTAGCTAAGAGGAAGTGCAGTTGAATTTTTCTTAAACAAACAATCATATAATACACATTCATATATGAGATAAAATGTTCACAAAGTGGGTTTAACAGCCTACCCTTTTCTTGTAAACCCTAAATTAAATTATTTTTCAGTTGCATAATGCCTAGCAAAAAAGCTAGATTGATTCTCCACGTCAATCACCTCACTACGAGCAAGGACTCAAATTTTTTATCGAGATGTGCAAAGGATTGTTCCACAACGAAGAGAACGTAAGATGTTCGTGTAGGAAATGTAAAAAATTTTGGCTTAAAATCCATTGCAAAATGAAATACCATTTGCATATTCTCGGTTTTTGGAAGACTTACACGAAGTGGAACTATCCCGGCGAAATGCCTAGGCCTCCAGTTGTAGAAGTAGAAGACGTTGCGCCACATGATGGTATGAAAAATGTTATTGAAGACATTATGGGGGGAGTGTATGGAAGAAGATACAAAGCTTAACCAACATAACTCAAGTGGAGATAGTAGCGGTGTTGGTGATGATTTTGAAGCCCTGGTAGAGGAAGTTGAAACAAAATTATAGCCTAGTTGTACTAAGTTTTTGTTTTGGTAAAAAATCAAGCTAAGATAATGCAACCAAATCTTTTGTTGTGAGGTGTGATGCTTGAATCAATGAATAATATGAAGGATCACTCAGAAATGTAATGAACAAGTGACACAATGATTTATACGAGGAAAAAGCCCTTGATCAAGAGTTGATCTCCGGCATAAAAACCTCGGGTGATGGAAACTACCGATCACCAACTCAGATTAAACAGAAAATGTATTACAACTTTGGACGATAGCGAGCTAGTTACAAGGATCACTAGAGTGTGAAGTGTAAAAAAGTGTCTAATCGCCGAGCAAACTGTCGAGAGTTGATGAGAGCGGTTATGAGTGTGTGTGTTTAGCCAAAAATAGCCAAGTGTTCTAATTTAGCTCGCTATCCCCTTTTAAAAATGGAAAATATCTAAGCTAACAAACTATCCGCATTTCATGCAAGTCTCCCACGAACTCCATAACGTCCATTTCAGTCATGCACGTGCGGAATAAATATGGAATATGCTCCAGGAATATCGCCAAGACCAAGTCCAAGCTCGTACTCCTGCAAAACAACATCATATTCAAAGTAGACATTCGTTAGTGTAAGGATCACTATGATGATCCATGATCCCGATCCTACAATACTTCCTGAGGATCACTAATTCAACAGAATTGAGGATCACTAAGTCCGACAGTAATTGAGGATCACTGATCATTGAAAAATCCTCCCCTAACAATTGCCCCCAAAATATAAGGAGTAAAATGTAAACAAACGAGTTATATTTTCTCGTTCTTATCCGTAACGAATTAACAGATATATAGTCGTTGAATCCTAACTAGCCGTTGCTAACATGACGTCACTGAAGTGACTATCCTGCAAAATCATCATTATAAATTGAAGTTAGAGATAAGGGTTAGGAAGCATTTAAATCCGTGCGTTTCCTCCTTTAAATCCTCATTTGAAGATCTGATCAGGTATTTCTCCTTCCTTTCTCTCTTCATATTCTCGCTCTGTCTCTTCTTCTTCACCATCTTCATGACCAAGATGATGCTACGATCTTCACTGGCTAAGGATCACAAAAAGGACAGTCCTTTGAAGGACCAAGGGATCATCGAATGCTCTGCAAAGGAACGATGCTACTTTACTGATCCGCAGATAGATAGGATCCACCATTGTTTTCCGGTGAGTACCGTCTTCAAAGCTTTTGATCCCACCGTCTTGAGTGACTATGTTTCTGAAACCTGGGTAGCTTATCCGGTCACCCCATTCACGATAGGATACTCGTATCCTTTCCCTGATTTCACTCAATCTTTTTTCTCTCCCACCGGCATGGCGGCATCTCCTACATCCAAGCGATGCCAATGATGTGGAGGGTCTTGTATACCCTTGAAAGAATCATTGAGCATGAAGGTATTGATCTGGGAATGTCGGAGTTAGCAGAAATGTACGACCTTGTGAGCCATGGATCTCACCGATATCTATTCAAGCACAAACCCGGTGAAGAACACCCCATCTTCAAAACTACTAAGAATGATACCAACTGGAAGAGGCGATTCTTCTTTGTCAGAAGGGATTCCATCCCTGATGGGAAGGATCTTCCAAGAAAATTGGTTACTCATGGTAGGATAGAGGATCCTTATAGAAGGATCATAGGATACCCTGTCTCCGCTGAGGATCACTGACCCCTCTGTTTCTTTTTTGCAGCTATTACTGTTTCACACATTATTACAACACCTGCAACGAAGGAAAGGCTTGCTGCTTTCCGGAAGCTCGATCCTGCAATAAGAACATTTCAAGCAAATACCCAGGATTCTCAAGAAGTATCCTCAGGTTCTGTTACGATGTCAAGTAAGTATCCCATTTTGTGTATAACTAAATGTTTAAATTAAAAATAAATAAGGATACTTATCTGTTTCGAATGTGTAGGTGCTGGAAAATCATCGAAGTCTGCTACCCGTTTCACCGTCACTGATCTTGATGTTGTCCGATCCTCGAAGAAAAAGACTGCTGCTAGTCCATCCGTCCCAGTCCCCAAGGCAACCACTTCAAAGGGAAGGGACGGAAAGAAGAGGAAAACCTCTGAGGCTTAGAATCTAGAAGGCTTGCCTCTAATCTGCCACCAGTTCCTTGAATACTTTGCTGATGTAAGGATCACTGACCTAGCTTAATTATCCTGCCCACTTGAGGATCATGTGATCCTAACCTTTACATTGTCTTTTTGCAGAAATTTGCTAAGATCGAGGACTACGTAAGCAGTGTTGAAGAGGTTGAGCAAAAGTATGTGGACCTCCAAAGGATCATGCTGGCCAAGGATAAGAAGATTGCCTCCCTTGAAAACGACGTCAATCTGGTGAAGAGGGAACTTGTCCTGGCTCATATCACCGCTGATCAGGAGAAGGCTGAGATCACCAATGATGCCAAAGTCTCCGCTGCCATTGCTATGTACAGAACCAAGTTGCAAATGGCCCAAGAAGCTCAGGATCCTGACTTTGATAAGAGCAACTGGGACATAGAGGGCTGGAAGGCTAGGTTGGCTGAGCTGGATGACGAAGATGAGGCTGGTGAGGTCTTAGCAATCGAGGCGAGTGGCAGCGGTAAGGATCAGGCAGGTGATGATGCTGGAGCTGGAGGAGCTGGTGAAGGTGATGGTGATGCAGCAAAGGTGTAAGCTGCAGGAATGGGCGATGATGGATATTTCTAGACGTGGCCGTAGCCCATTTTTTAAGACTTGGTAGTTTTATTTTGGTTATGGTGTTTTGAAACAATGATGGATTGTACTTTGAACAATAGTTTCTAGGGTTATGGATCATGGATCCTTAGACAATAGGTAGGATAATGGGTGGTGGATGGATCCTCTGTTTGGGGGATGAAACCACATGTTATCCTGCCTTCCTTTATTTCCTACACTTCAAAGACCTATTAACAACGGACACCCTTTGCCAACCCATGTGGACGGGCCACGTTTTGCTGGTAGAAATGTGGGTTGGCAATTCTGACTACCTTGAAGGGTTTAATGTTTTGTGGATAAATAAAACCTTAACGTTTTGGCTATTTCCCGTATTGTTATCCTTGTGAATACTTTACTTTCCAATCGTTGTGATATATAGTTACTCCGAATTTATTAAGTAAAGAGGAAAAGTTTAAGAAATAACCTCAAAAGTTTAGGATATGATCAAGGATCACATATCCCATAGTCAACAAGTTCTGAAAAGTAGTGTAGTTTAAAGATCATAAGTTCAGTTGTCAAAGGATAAGGGTCACTTAGATAAATAATGAATAAAATCAAAATAACTAAGGATCATACCTGAGGATCCAAGTTAGGATCCTAACCTTTAACACTTATAATCAGGATAACCAAAAGACAAACCTTAATAGAAGGTAAGGATCATGGATCCATAGTCGTTTAGCTTCAAAAACCTGAAATAGGATACAACTTGGGACTAAGCCAATATAAGATAAAAGTTAGTAACTGGGGACAAGCCCAACAATTCTGGGGACAAGCCCAATATACTGGGGACAAGCCCAAAGGATAACTGGGGACAAGCCCAAGGATAACTGGGGACAAGCCCAAGGATCGTGTGTAAACTGGAGTATGGCCCTTACTGGCGACTATCCAAACTTAGTGACATGAAAATGCCAAAACCTTAGCTAACGTGAAAACGTTAGAAACCTTAGGAACAGATGTATGGTACGTCTACCATTATACGTAGGATCCCAGATACAGCCAGTACAATGAAATTGTTAGCCCCTAAAGCGAGTACTGGTCCCATTGCCATGAACTGTACCAGGATCATCGTGCGCTACTGGCGAAACTGGGGACATGACCAAACTGGGGTCAAGCCCAAATAACTGGGGTCAAGCCCAAATAACTGAATACTTTTGTGGATACTCAATCCTTTGTTAAGGATACCTGAACCTTCAAAACTCAGAATCAAGTGAAAGGAGGATAAAGGATGCAAGATCCTTATCCTTATATAATATAATTAATGAATGAAATAGTTTGAGATTAGAAGATTACCAAAATGAGGATCCTCTGTCCTGTAAGGATCCTTCAAGGATACTTGTCAGGTAAGAATCATGGATCCTTATTACATGAAGTATTTCTTCAAGTGGACAGGATTCCAGGCTCTTGGTAGCAAATCACCTTCCATTGTTAGCAATCGATATGCCCCCTTTCCTGCTTCAGCTTCGATCAAATATGGGCCTTCCCACTTTGGTGCCAACTTTCTATCAGCAGGATTAGTGGTATTCTGGAATGCTTTCCTCAACACCATATCACCAACTTGGAATTTCCTGATCCTGACATTTTTGTTGTAAGCTCCAGCCATCCTTTGTTGATAACTGACCATCCTTATCCTTGCCAAATCCCTGAGTTCTTCTATAGTATCCAAGTCTTGAACCAAGTTTTCAGCATTTTCTTCAGGATCATGAATGCTTGTTGTTTTGGTCAAAAAATCTGATGAGGATATTGCAACCAAACTCTTTGTTTAGGGGAATGATGCTTTAAATATGTAACAGCAATGAGGATCACTTCAATGTAGAATGCACAAACAACACAAGGATTTATACGGGGAAAAAGCCCTTGATCAAGAGTTGATCTCCGGCACAAAAAACCCCGGGTGATGGAAACTACCGATCACCAAGCTCAAATAAATGAATAAATGTTTACAACTTCGGATAGTAACGAGCTAGGTACAAGGATCACTACGGTGAAATGTGTAAAAAGTGTATGAAATTGCTAAGTGTTTGAACGAGAGCTTGTATGAGCGTTTGTACGAGTGTGTGTAACTGAGAAAAATGACTAAGTGTTTTCTACTAGCTCGTTACTCCCTTTTTAAAATAGAAATAACCACCTAAACTAACTATCCGACTTTCGTGCCAAGCCTCCACGTTCTCCATAACGTTTATTTTTGGTCAAGCACGTGCAGCATAGTTTAGGAATATTCTCCAGGAATGTCGCCTAGACTTGGTCAAGCTTAATATACCTGCGAGATACTACAAAACATAAGTAAACAATCGTCAGTACGAGGATCCTTAAAGTGATACATGATCCTGATCCTAAAGCCCTTCTGAGGATCACCACCTGTCACAGAAGTAAGGATCACTAATTAGGATAACGAATAAGGATCACTAATTGTTAGAAAATCCTCCCCTAACAATTGCCCCCAAAATATAAGGAGTAAATTGTAAAATTGGCGAGTTATATTTTCTTGGTCTTATCCGTAACAAACTAACGGATATATAGCCGTTAAAATAGAACTAGCCGTTGCGATGATGATGTCACGGAAGTGACAATCCTGCAGAATCATAATTATAAATAGAGATATAGA
Organism: Helianthus tuberosus; assembly: GCA_030545235.1. Taxonomy (NCBI): domain Eukaryota; kingdom Viridiplantae; phylum Streptophyta; class Magnoliopsida; order Asterales; family Asteraceae; genus Helianthus; species Helianthus tuberosus. The sequence goes on along the minus strand of CM060410.1, from coordinate 142,316,755 downwards.
TAGGATCATTATGCATTCAAATTCGAAAGAAACTCCCTTTAAATTCTCAGTCGACGATCAATCAGGTATTTCTTTCTCCTCTTTCTTTCTCTCTTACTTTGTTTTTCTTCTTTATCTCCATCACTTCGAGAATGTTGCTCCGAAGTTCCCCGGCCAAGGATCACAAAAAGGATAGCCCTTTGAAGAGTCAAAAGATCATCAAAGACTCAATCAACGAGAGGTGTTGCTTTAATGACGCACAAGTAGATAACATCCGTCACCGTTTTCCAGCTAACGTCTTTTTCAAACCCTTCGATCCAACTGTTCTGAGCGACTATGTTTCTGATACATGGGTCGCCTTTCCAGTCACTCCATTTGCTATAGGGTACACCTATCCTTTCCCGGAGTTCACACAATCCTTCTTTTCCTTTACCGGCATATCTTACATTCAAGCCATGCCGATGATTTGGAGGGTTTTGTACACCCTAGAGAGGATCATTGAGCAGGAGAGTCTTGATTTAGGAATGTCAGAACTGGCGGAGTTGTATGACCTTACTACCTTCGGTTCCCATCGTTATTTACTTAAACGAAAACCCAGTGCAGATCATCCTCTTCTCAAAGTCACCCAAAACGACAAAGATTGGAAGCGTCGCTTCTTCTTTGTAAGAAGGGATACCATTTCAGATGGAGAGCACTTACCAAGAACATGGTCCACCCATGGTAGGCTGGAGGATCCTGGGAAGAATCACCAGATGGTCATGTTTTTGTAATAGGATCACTAACCCCTTCTTTGTCTTGTGTCATGCAGCCATCTCCTTTTCACGTCTCATCACAATGCCCGCAACCAGGGAAAGACTTGCTACTTTCTGGGGACTCGACCCTGAAACTAGAACTTTTAAGACAACAACCCAAGACTCACAGGAGGTATCCTCAGGCTCTGTCACAATGTCAAGTAAGTATCCTTGTTTAAAATTTAAATAAATAGTTAAATGTATATTAAGAAAAGATACTTATCTTGTTTTGGTTGTGTAGGTGCTGGAAAATCTGCCAAAGCTGCTTCAAGGTTCAGTGTCACCGATCTCACCACTGTCAAATCCTCCAAAAGAAAGGTCCCTACTAGCCCGACAGCCTCAATCCCCAAGGCACCCCTCAAAGGGAAGGGAATCAAAAAGAGAAAGACTTCCGAGGCTGAGGATTTGCAGGGTCTGTCCTTAATTCGCCACCAGTTCCTCGAGTACTTCAATGATGTAAGGATCACTGTCTCTGTTTGTATATCCTGCTGATCTAAGGATCACTTGCTCTTGAACTGCTTTATCCTTTTCTTTTGCAGAAATTTGCTGAGATCGAGGATTACGTCGGCCATGTTGAGGATCAAGATAAGAAGATTGCCTACCTCCAGCAGACTGCTGTGCTCAAGGATCTTGCACTTGCTGATCTTCAGAAGGAACTCCAGGATACCAAGCAGAAGATGGCTAAGGTGCTGGTTAACTTTGACTATGAAAGACAGGAGATCACAGATGATGCTAAAGTTTCTGCCGCCATAGCAATGTACAAAACCAAGCTTCAAATGGCCTTGGAAGCTCAGGATTGCCTTTGACAAAAGTAGCTGGGAAATTGAAGAATGGAAGGCAAGGCTGGCTGAATTGGGTGATGAAGAGGAGGCTGAGGAAATTCTGGCAATTGAGGCTAGTGGTAGCGGGTTGAAGGATAAAGCTGAGGATGCAGCGGCTGGTGGTGATGATGATGCAGCGAAGGTGTGAGCTGCAAAAATGGGCGATGATGGAAATTTCTAGACGTGACCGGAGCCCATTTTTTATGGTTTGGTAGTTTTTTGATTGTTGATGTTTTTGAACAATGGTGGGTCTGTAATAACTCTAAACAATAGTTCTTAGGTTTAAGGATCATGTATGATCCTTTGGACAATAGGCAGGATTGCAATTGGTGGAGGGATCCTCTGTTTGGGGGATGAAGCCACTGTGATCCTGCCGCCCTTATATTCCTGCACTACTTTTGAACTCATTATCATGGACACCCTTTACCTACCCCAGCGGACGGGCCACGTTTTGCTGGTAGAAGCTCGGGTAGGTAATTTTGACAACCTTTAAAGGGTTAGCTTTATGTTAATAAATAAAAACTTAACCTTTTGTCGCTTATCATGTGTTGTTATCCTTTTTAATATGTTATTTTCCAACTGTTGTAATGTTCAATTTGTTTATACTTATCAAGCCTTGAAAAATTAGAAAAGATATCCAAAAAGTTTAGGATATGAACAAGGATCACATATCCCATAATCGATAAGTTTTAAAAAGTGACATGATTTAAGAAATACAAGTTCAGTTGTCAAGTATAAGGGTTATTTAAAAGAATAATGAATAAAATCAAAAGAGTTAAGGATCATACCTGAGAATCCAAGTTAGAATCCTAACCATAATAAGGATAACTATAAGATAAACCTTAGAATGAAATAAGAATCAAGGATCCCTAGCTGCCTATCTTCAAGGACCTGAAATAGAGCATAACTTGGGACTAAGCCAATATAAGAAAAGAGTTAGCAACTGGGGACAAGCCCAAGGATAACTGGGGACAAGCCCAAGGATAACTGGGGACAAGCCCAAGGATCGTATGTAAACTGGAGTATGGCCCTAACTGGCGACTATCCAAACTTAGTGACATGAAAATGCCAAAACCTTAGCTAACGTGAAAACGTTAGAAACCTTAGCTAACGTGAAAACGTTAGAAACCTTATGAACGGATGTATGGTACGTCTACCATTATACGTAGGATCCTAAGCATAGCCAGAACAATGGAATTATCAGCCCCTAGAACGAGTACTGGTCCCAAAGCCTTGAACTACACCAGGATCATCGTGCGCTACAGGCGGAATCTGGGGACAAGCCCAAATAACCGGGGTTAAACCCAAAGACGGATTGCTTCTGTGGATAACCAACGTTGTGCTAAAGATACCTGAACTTTCAAAACTTGAACTCACGTGAGAAATGGATGAAGGATACATGATCCTTATCCTAATATGAGAAAATAAAGAAATGAAATAGTTCAAGATTAGGATATTACCTGAATAAGGATCACCAATACTTTGAGGATCCTTTAAGGATATACCTATCGTGAGGATCACCTATACCATAAGGATCCTGCTTACATGAAATATTTCTTCAAGTGGACAGCATTCCAAGCTCTTGGTAGCAAATCACCTTCCATTGTTAGCAATCTATATGCCCCCTTTCCTGCTTCAGCTTCAATCAAATAAGGGCCTTCCCATTTTGGAGCCAATTTTCCATCAGCAGGATTGGTGGTATTTTGAAATGCTTTCCTTAACACCATATCTCCAACTTGAAACCTCCTGATCCTGACATTTTTGTTGTAAGCACCAGCCATTCTTTGTTGATAACTGACCATCCTTATCCTAGCCATATCCCTGATTTCTTCAATAGTATCCAGGTCTTGAGCCAAGTTTTCATCATTTTCCTCAGGATCACGGGTACTTGTTCTAGCAGTAGGAACCACCATTTCTGTTGGGATCACTGATTCTGCTCCAAACACCAAAGAGAATGGTGTGTGACCAGTAGCATTCTTGGGGGTCGTCCTATCAGCCCAAAGCACATAGGGTAGTTCTTCTGCCCATTTCCCTTTCTTGGATCCAAGCTTCTTCTTCAAGTTGTTGATGATGATCTTGTTAGATGATTCTGCTTGACCATTAGCTTGTGGGTGGACTGGTGTTGATGTTATCATCTTAATCCCCCAGCTAGTTATAATATTTCTTTTAATGAAGGATATAACTTCCTTTTCTCTAACTTGGGCAAAAGCTTCAGCCTCTATCCATTTGGAGAAGTAATCAGTCATAGCTAGCATGAATACTTTTCCACCAGGTGCCTTAGGGAGCTTGCCAACTATATCCATACCCCATCTCATAAATGGCCAAGAGGAGGATATAGGATGCAATAGTTCAGCTGGTTGATGAAGGATATTGCTGTGTCTCTGGCAAGGATCACATCTTCTGGCATACTCCACAGCATCTTTCTTCATGGTTGGCCAGTAATATCCTGTTCTCAGGATCCTTGAGAATAACGCCCTGCCCCTAGTGTGGTTTCCACAATCTCCTTCATGGAAGTCTTTTAAAACTTCCTGAACTTCAGGATCCTCAATGCATCTCAAGTATGGTCCTGCAAGAGATCGCCTATACAACATATTATTCATAATTGTGAATTGAGATACCTTAGATTTGAAAGCCCTAGGGTTTTCTCCTGTAGGAATCTCTCCATGTTGTAAGTATCTCATAATTGGTGAGATCCATGATCCGGATCCTGAATAGGATTGAGTATCCTCACTAGGGATAACTGCAGAATCATCTCCTATCTCCATAGTCTGGTGATCCTCGATAGCCGGGGTCAGGATATGGATAATGGGAATCCTGATATCCTCTGGGATCTTCAAAGATGATCCTAAGTTAGCCAATGCATCAGCTTCTGTATTTTCTTCCCTTGGTACCTGTGACAAACTAAAGGAAACAAAAGAGAGTGCCAAACTTTTGACTATCTCCAAATATTTGGTTAGCTTTTCACCTTTAACAGCATATGATCCATTAAAGTGGTTTGTAATCAACAAAGAATCTACGTGTACCTCAAGATACCTGATTCCCATATATTTTGCAATTTGCAAACCAGCAATTAAGGCTTCATATTCGGCCTCATTATTAGTGGTTTGGAACTCACAAGCTATAGAATGGGGTATTATGTCCCCCTGTGGCGATTTTAGTAGTATTCCAAGCCCTGTGCCTTTGACGTTTGAGGATCCATTAGTATAGAGTATCCAAGGATCCTTGGTCTCTTCTAGCTGCTGGACTTCTAGCTCAGCTTCTTCTTGTAAATCACTACTGAAATCAGCCACAAAGTCAGCTAATGCTTGGGATTTGATGGCTGTCCTAGGCTCATATCTTATATCATATCTACTCAGCTTTACTGCCCACTTAGCCATCCTTCCTGACATCTCTGGTTTCCTGAGGACATTCTTAATTGGAAAATTAGTTTTAACAATGATAACATGAGTTTCAAAATAATGTCTTAACTTGGTAGATGCCATTATTAATGCGAGAATAAGTTTTTCAAGGTGTGAATACCTGGATTCGGCATCAAGTAAACTTTTACTTACATAATAGACAGGATGTTGTGTACCTTGATGATCCTTAACAAGGACCGCACTTACCGCTTTTGAGGATACAGCAAGATACAAGGATAACACATCACCTTTTTCTGGTTTCATCAAAGCCGGGGCCGAGGATAGGTAATCTTTGAGGGCTTTTAAAGCATTTTCATGCTTCTCCGTCCACTCAAATTTCTTGTTCTTCCTTAGGATATCATAGAATTCCTTACACTTCTCGGAGGACTTGGATATGAATCTGTTCAAGGCTGCTATCCTTCCTGTTAGCCTTTGAACATCCTTAGCATTGGCCGGAGATTTGATGTTCACTATTGCTTTGATTTGTTCCGGGCTAGCTTCGATGCCTCTCTTTGTCACCATATATCCTAAGAATTTACCTGCTTTAACACCAAAGTGACATTTTGAAGGATTAAGTTTCATGTTGTATTTGTCAAGGATATCGAATGCTTCCTCCAAGTCTCTTAGATGATCCTCAGCTTTTAAGGATTTTACCACCATATCATCTATGTAAACCTCCATAGTTTGTCCAATCTGATCCTTGAACATCATATTCACCAGCCTTTGGTACGTTGCACCTGCATTTCTCAATCCGAACGGCATAGCAATATAGCAATATATACCAGTTGGAGTCATGAAGGCTGTATCCTCTTGGTCGGATGGTTCCATTTGGATTTGTTGAAATCCAGATGAAGCATCCATAAAAGTCAACAGTTCATGACCCGCAGTTGCATCCACCATGGAGTCAATGTGGGGTAAAGGGAAAGGATCCTTGGGACATGCCTTATTTAAATCGGTAAAATCGACACATACCCTCCACTTTCCGTTTTTCTTTTGAAAAACAACCACATTGGCCAACCATCTTGGATACTTGACCTCTCTAATCATACCTGCCCGGAGCAATTTCTCTACCTCTTCCTGGATAATAGCATTCCTTTCTGGTGCAAACTTCCTTCTCCTTTGATGGATTGGTTTGAAGGATCTGTCGATGCCGAGCTTGTGAGTGATAACATCTTTGGATATACCAGTCATATCTTCGTATTTCCATGCAAAGGTAGTCTTTCTCCTTTTGAGGAAGGATATGAGGTCTTCTTTCATTTCGCCAAGGATCCCTGATCCGATATAGATTTTGGATTCAGGATCATCGGGATCCATGAGGATTTCTACCACATCCTGTTCTCTGGCCTCCAAGACATTCCTCGGAGGATACCTTGATTGCTATTGCTCCCTTGACTTCGAGGCTGGCTTCATCGATGAAGTATAGTAATTCTTAGCCTCCTGCTGGTCACTATCAATCTTTACTATTCCCCAAGGACTAGGGAGCTTCACACATTGATGGTAAGTAGACGGGACTGCTTTCATATCGTGTATCCAGGGCCTGCCAAGGATAACATTACAACAAGATAAACAGTCAATAACACAAAATTTTTGATAAGAGTGTAAGCCTTCAATATATATTGGGAGTTTAATGTCCCCCAGGGTGTTCTTAGTTTCGCCACTGAATCCCACGAGCACGGAGGATCTTGGTATGATCTCTGATTCGGGGATACCCATCCTTTTTAGAACATCGAGCTGGATAATGTTCACTGAACTTCCTCCGTCTATAAGGATCCTGCGGACAAAATGGTTAGAAATGAAAAGAATAATAACTAAACCATCGTGATGAGGATCCTGGATATCAACACGATCCTCTTCATCAAAGGTTATGACTTTTCCTTCGGAGACACTTGATGTTCGAACTGGTCTTTCTCCATTATCCATTTTAGTTTACTTTGCATGCCTCTTAGCTGCTGAGAAGGATGTGCCACAAATGTCGGATCCTCCAGAAATAAAGTTTATCACTTGTGCATCTGCTGGAGGGGCTGGAGCCTTCTCAGGAATCCTTTCAGGATCCTGAGTCCTTGACTTTTTCCTTCCCAATAACTCTTTTAGATGCCCTTTGCTCAACAAGTATCCAATTTCCTTTCTTAATGCAATGCATTCTTCTGTGAGGTGCCCAAAATCTTCATGATATGCACACCACTTTGATTTATCCTTAGTTGCAGCCGGCCTATCATTCTTTCTTGGCCATCTAGCTTTATCACCTAAGTTCTGCATGGCAAGGATTAGTTCATTGTTATCAACACTAAAGCAATATTCAGAAATTGGAGGATAATCCTCATCATCCTCTTCTTGATCAATAGAATGCACGTTCTGATTATCAGATTTGTTGTAGGATCTGAACTTGTTGTTCCTGAATGAGGATCCTTGCTTATCCTGCTTTGAGGATCCTGTTATCCTCTCCTGAATCCTCTTGTCATCCTCTAGCCGAATGAACCTGAGGGCCCGGGTTCTTACCTCATCTAGGTTCCTGCATGGTGTCATAACAAGATCATCATAAAATAACGAATCCCTAAGCAGTCCCATTTTGAAGGCCTCAACAGCCGTGGCTATATCTAAGTTGGGAATGTCTAAAGATTCTTTACTGAATTTGGTAATGTAATCCCTTAATGATTCATTATGACCCTGGGTTATCCTATATAAATCACTAGTTAATCGTTCAAATTTTCTACTACAAGAAAACTGATTATTAAACAAGTTAACTAGGTTAGCAAATGAGGTAATAGAATAGGGAGGAAGACTTAGCAGCCATTTGAGAGCTGATCCAGTAAGAGTGGATCCGAATCCTTTGCACAGGCATGCTTCCTTTAACTTTTCTGGGATTGGATTGATCTCCATCCTCTCCCTGTATTGTGCTATGTGTTCTTCAGGATCCGTCGAACCATCATACAGTTTCATTGTAGGCACATGGAACCTCTTGGGTATCTCAGCATCACAGATCGGTGGTGCAAAACGAGATATCTTGTGGCTCCCGTCTGCAATCTCTGGAATAGGTTTGACTATTCCCGGAACACTCGAGATCATATCCTTTAGCTTTTGCAATTCTCTGGCCATGGCATGATTGATACCTGGATCCTGCATAAGACCATGGTTAGTAGTATGAGAATTATTAAAAGTGTTACCTCCCATTGGATTCAAGTTAGGAAGAATGGATGTTAATCCATATTGCTGAGACTCTGGAATGATCGAGGGACCAGTAGAGGCATTGGTCTGCATTGGAATAAAATCTCCTTGATGGACATCTGAACTTCCTGTTTGCAAACTCCTCAAGGATCCTGGCATCTGGAAGGATCCCTGAAACTGGGACGATCCTGGAACAAAGGAGAATCCTTGAACCTGGGATGATCCTGGAAAGAAGGAGGATCCTTGAACCTGGGATGATCCTGGGACGAAGGAGGATCCTTGAACCTGGGATGATCCTGGAACGAAGGAGGATCCTTGAACCTGGGATGATCCTGGAATGAAGGAGGATCCTTGAACCTGGGATGATCCTGGAACGAAGGAGGGTCCTTGAACCTGGGATGATCCTGGAACGAAAGAGGATCCTTGAACCTGGGATGATCCTGGGACGAAGGAGGATCCTTGAACCTGCTGCATTCCTGAATATCCTCCTGTACTCGTGAGGGATCCCATATGCTGAGGATAGGATCCCGCTGGCTGGAAATATGAACCTAATGCCTGGGTCACAGCTGTTGTTCCGTAGTGCACTCCTTTTGGTCCACCCACATATTGAATGTCTGGAACCACTGATGGCTGAGAAGTAATCACCGGAGTGTCAAAATTCAAAGACCTGGGCATCAGTGGGGAATGATCCTCTGCCGTTTTCTTCTGTTTCTTAATTTCGTCAATCTCCCGGAGGATCCTTTCGTTGGTCTTATCCTGCTCTTGTGCACGATCCCTCATCTGCAAAATCAAGGCATAGAGATCAGTAGTAGTAGGATTAGTTGAAACAGAAGAAGTAGGTGGTTTTGAGAAAATGGGAGTCGGTTTCTTCGCAGCATTCTCAGTGTTCTTCTGGGATCCAGAAGGTGGTGGAGGCAAAGGAGGGACGCCTTGTGAAGAAGTGAATGAAGGCATCAAGTTTGAAGTATTCTTCGCCGAGGAAGCCATTTGCTTGGTTGTAGTGAACCGGAATGAGCACAGAAATGCGAATTCTTCTAAGGCAAAGCACCAATTGCCCCACGGTGGGCGCCAAACTGTTTTGGTCAAAAAATCTGATGAGGATATTGCAACCAAACTCTTTGTTTAGGGGAATGATGCTTTAAATATGTAACAGCAATGAGGATCACTTCAATGTAGAATGCACAAACAACACAAGGATTTATACGGGGAAAAAGCCCTTGATCAAGAGTTGATCTCCGGCACAAAAAACCCCGGGTGATGGAAACTACTGATCACCAAGCTCAAATAAATGAATAAATGTTTACAACTTCGGATAGTAACGAGCTAGGTACAAGGATCACTACGGTGAAATGTGTAAAAAGTGTATGAAATTGCTAAGTGTTTGAACGAGAGCTTGTATGAGCGTTTGTACGAGTGTGTGTAACTGAGAAAAATGACTAAGTGTTTTCTACTAGCTCGTTACTCCCTTTTTAAAATAGAAATAACCACCTAAACTAACTATCCGACTTTCGTGCCAAGCCTCCACGTTCTCCATAACGTCTATTTTTGGTCAAGCACGTGCAGCATAGTTTAGGAATATTCTCCAGGAATGTCGCCTAGACTTGGTCAAGCTTAATATACCTGCGAGATACTACAAAACATAAGTAAACAATCGTCAGTACGAGGATCCTTAAAGTGATCCATGATCCTGATCCTAAAGCCCTTCTGAGGATCACCACCTGTCACAGAAGTAAGGATCACTAATTAGGATAACGAATAAGGATCACTAATTGTTAGAAAATCCTCCCCTAACACTTGTTCTTGCAGTAGGAACCACCATTTCTGTAGGGATCACTGATTCTGCACCAAATACCAAAGAGAATGGAGTTTGGCCAGTAGCATTCTTGGGAGTTGTTCTATCAGCCCATAGTACATAAGCTAGTTCTTCTGCCCACTTTCCTTTCTTGGATCCAAGCTTCTTCTTCAAATTGTTGATGATGATCTTGTTGGATGATTCTACCTGACCATTAGCTTGTGGGTGGACTGGTGTTGATGTTATCATCTTAATCCCCCAGCTGTCACAAAAGTTAGTAGTTCTACTCCCAATAAATTGGAATCCATTATCACAAACAATTTCAGAAGGGATACCAAATCTAGTAATAATGTTTCTTTTTATAAAGGATATCACTTCCTTTTCTCTGACTTGAGCAAAGGCTTCCGCCTCTATCAACTTAGAGAAGTAATCAGTCATAGCAAGCATGAATACTTTTCCACCGGGTGCCTTAGGAAGCTTTCCAACTATATCCATTCCCCATCTCATGAATGGCCAAGAAGAGGGTATATGATGCAAGAGCTCTGCTGGTTGGTGAAGGATATTACTATGTCTCTGACAAGGATCACACTTCTTAGCATAATCCACAGCATCCTTCTTCATTGTAGGCCAATAGTATCCTGTCCTCAGGATCCTTGAGAATAATGCCCTGCCCCCAGTGTGGTTTCCACAATCTCCTTCATGAAAATCCTTTAGGACTTCTTGGATTTCAGGATCCTCAATGCATCTAAGATATGGTCCTGCAAGAGATCGTTTATATAATATGTTATTCAATATTGTAAATTGAGATACCTTAATTTTAAAAGCCCTGGGGTTTTCTCCTGTAGGAATCTCTCTGTTTTGGTCAAAAATCAGACGAGGATGATAAAACCAAACTCTCTGTTACGGGGTATGATGCTTGAATTGGTAAACAACAATGAGGATCTCTCAGAAATGAATTGCACAGGAGACACAAAGATTTATACGAGGAAAAAGCCCTTAATCAATGAATGATCTCCGGCATAAAAAACCTCGGGTGATGGAAACTACCGATCACCAACTCAAATTAAACAATAATCCTTTTACAACTTCGGATGATAGCGAGCTAAGTACAAGGATCACTATAATGTATCATGTAGAAATGTATGAAAAATGCTAAGTGTTTTGCCGAGAGCTGGTGAGTGCAGTTGTACGAGTGTGTGTAGCCAAAAATAGCCAAATGTTCTTAAAAAATAGCTCGCTACCCCCTTAAAATTAGAAAATATCTAGCCTAACTAACTGTCCGCATTTCGTGCCTTCTCCCCACGTTCTCCATAACGTTCACAATGGTCAAGCACGTGTAGAATTGAAGGGAATATGCTCCAGGAATATCGCCATGACCAAGTCCAAGCCGGTACTCCTGCAAAACAATACCGAATTCAAAGTGAACAATCATTAGTATAAGGATCCTTAGGATGATCCATGATCCTGAAATACTTCTGAGGATCACTAATTGTCACAGAAGTAAGGATCACCAAACAGGATAACACTTGAGGATCACAGGTCATTAAGAAATCCTCCCCTAACAATTGCCCCCAAAATATAAGGAGTAATATTGTAAATAAACGAGTTGTATTTTGTCGATCTTATCCGCAACAAATTAACGGATATATAGCCGTTAAGATCGAACTAGCCGTTGGAATCCTGACGTCACTGAGGTGACTTATCCTGCAAAATCATCATTATAAACGGCAGTTAGAGATAAGAGCGAAAGGGCATTTAAATCCGAGCGTTTCCTTTTTAAATCCTCATCAGAAGACTTATTCAAGTATTCTCTTTTCCTCTTCTTCCTTCTCTTACTCTGCTTTTCTTTCTTTACCATCATCTCGTCAAAAATGATGCTCCGAAACTCACCGGGCAAGGATCACAAGAAGAACAGCCCCTTAAAGAGCCAAGGGATCATCAAAGATTCCGCAAAGAATGCTGTTGTTTCACCGATCCACATTTTGATAGAATTCGCTATTGTTTCCTGGCGAACACCATTTTCAAATCCTTTGATCCCACTGCTTTGAGTGACTATATCTCTGAAACTTGGATTGCCTTTCCTGTTACCCCATTCACCATAGGATACACCTATCCTTTTCCAGCCTTTACCCAATCCTTTTTTCCCTTACCGGCATCTCCTACATCCAAGCTATGCCGATGATCTGGAGGGTCTTATATACCCTTGAAAGGATCATCGAGCAGGAAGGGATTGATCTAGGAATGTCGGAGTTGGCTGAGATGTATGATCTCACAACGTTTGGATCCCACCGATATTTGTTTAAACGAAAACCTGGTGAAGAACACCCCATTTTTAAAGCCACCAAGAACGATACAAACTGGAAACGACGCTTTTTCTTTGTCAGAAGAGACTCTATCCCAAATGGAAAGGATCTACCCAGGGAGTGGTCCACCCATGGTAGGACAAAGGATCCTGAGAAGGATCACCGGATTATCTAGCTCTTGTGATAGGATCACTAACCCCCTTTTGTTTTATGTTATGCAGCTGTCACTGTTTCACACCTCATACCGTCTCCTGCTACCAAGGAAAGGCTTGCTGCTTTTAGAAGACTCGGTCCTGAAACAAGATCATTCAAGACAATCACCCAGGATTCTCAAGAGGTATCCTCAGGCTCAGTCACCATGTCAAGTAAGTATCCTGTTTTTTTGTATAGTTAAAGATTTAAATAAATAGTTAAATAGAAATAGGATAAGGATACTTATCTTGCTTTGAATGGGCAGGTGCTGGAAAAGCTTCAAAATCTGCCTCCAAGTTCAGCGTGACCGATCTGGACAACGTACGATCCTCCAAGAAGAAGCTTCCTGCCAGCCCAACTGCTTCGATCCCCAAGGCACCCGCTAAAGGAAGGGGTGGCAAGAAAAGAAAAGCCTCTGAAGCTGAGGATCTGCAAGGTCTGCCCCTGATCCGCCACCAGTTCCTTGAATACTTCAACGATGTAAGGATCCTTGTCCCTGCTTTAGGTATCCAGCTTATTTGAGGATCACCTGTTCTTGAACTGTTCTTTATCTTCTTCGCAGAAATTTGCTGAGATTGAAGACTACGTTGGGCATGTCGAGGAGCAGGACAAGAAGATTGCTGACCTCCAACAAGTCGCATTGCTCAAGGATCTTAAGATTGCTGACCTCCAAAAGGACCTCCAAAATGCCAAAGCTGAAACGGCCAAGGTTCTGATCAATGCTGATTACGAGAAGCATGAGATCACCCAGGATGCTAAAGTCTGTGCTGCCATAGCGATGTACAAAACCAAATTGCAGATGGCCTTGGAAGCTCAGGATCCTGACTTCGACAGGAGCAACTAGGATGTGGAAGGCTGGAAGGCAAGGCTGGCAGAGCTGGATGACGAGGAGGAGGCTGAGGGGATCCTGACGATCAAGGCTGGAGGCAGTGGCAAGGATCATGGTGGTGAAGCTAGTGGAGCTGGAGATGGTGATGCAGCGAAGGTGTAGGCTGCAGCAATGGGCAATGATGGACACTTCTAGACATAGCCGGAGCCCATTTTTTTTAGGTTTGGTGGTAGTGCTGTTTTCGTTAAACAATGGTTGGTTTGTATTTGAACAATAGTTTTAGGATTAAGGATCTAGGATCCTTTGGATAATAGGTAGGATTACAAATGGTGGAGGGATCCTCTGTTTGGGGGATGAAGCCATTGTGATCCTGCCGCCTTTGATTTCCTGCACTTGCTATAACCGCATAAACAATGGACACCCGTTGCCAACCCATGTGGACGGGCCACGTTTTGCTGGTAGAAACATGGGTTGGCAATTTTGACAACCTTCGACGGTTAAACTTTTGTTAATAAAATAACTTTAATCTTTTTTGGCTTATCTTGTGTTGTTATCCTTGTTTGTCCTTTTAGTTTTCAATTGTTTTGATATACACTTGTCTGAATAAGAAAAGTTGAACAAATTAGATAAAAAAATACTTAGGATATGATCCAGGATCAAATATCCTATAGTTGAAAAATTCCAAAAAGTGGTATATTTTAAGGATGCAAATAAACAAGGGTTATTCAAATAAACAATGAATAAAATCAAAATAGTTAAGGATCATACCTGGGGATCCAAGTTAGGATCCTAACCCTTAATACTATAACCAGGATAACCATAAGACAAACCTTAGTAAGAAGTAAGGATCAAGGATCCTTGGTTGATTAACTTCGAAGACCTGAAATAGAACATAACTTGGGACTAAGCCAATATAAGATAAAAGTTAGCAACTGGGGACAAGCCCAAAGGATAACTGGGGACAAGCCCATGGATAACTGGGGACAAGCCCAAGGATCGTGTGTGAACTGGAGTACGGCCCTAACTGGCGACTATCCAAACTTAGTGGCATGAAAATGCCAAAACCTTAGCTAACGTGAAAATGTTAGAAACCTTAAGAACGGATGTATGATACGTCTACCATTATACGTAGGATCCTAGGTATAGCCAGTACAATGGAATTATCAACCCCTAAAACGAGTACTGGTCCCATTGCCATGAACTATACCAGGATCATCGTGCGCTACTGGCGGAACTGGGGTCAAGCCCAAATAACTGGGGTCAAACCCAAGTAACTGGTTGCTTTTGTGGATAACCATCCTTTTGCTAAGAGTACCTGAACCTTCAAAACTCAGAATCACGTGAAAGGGGGATAAAGGATGCAGGATCCTTATCCTTATGTGAGAAAGTAAGGAAATGAAATAGTTTGAGATTAGAATGTTACCAAAATGAGGATAATCTGTGCTCTAAGGATCCTTCAAGGATACTTATTATGTGAGGATCATAGGTCCTTATCATATGAAGTATTTCTTCAAATGGACAGCATTCCAGGCCCTGGGTATCAAATCACCTTCCATTGTTAGCAATCGATATGCCCCATTTCCTGCCTCAGCTTCAATCAAGTAAGGGCCTTCCCATTTTGGTGCCAACTTTCCATCAGCAGGATTGGTGGTATTTTGAAATGCTTTCCTCAACACCATATCACCAATTTGGAACTTCCTGATCCTGACATTTTTGTTGTAAGCACCAGCCATCCTTTGCTGATAACTGGCCATCCTTATCCTTGCCAAATCCCTGATTTCTTCTATAGTATCCAGGTCTTGAACCAAGTTCTCATCATTTTCCTCAAGATCACGAATACTTGTTCTAGCAGTTGGAACCACCATTTCTGTAGGGATCACTGATTCTGCCCCAAATACCAAGGAGAATGGAGTTTGGCCTGTAGCATTCTTAGGAGTTGTCCTATCAGCCCAAAGCACATAAGGTAGTTCTTCTGCCCATTTCCCTTTCTTGGATCCAAGCTTCTTCTTCAAATTGTTGATGATGATCTTATTGGATGATTCTGCCTGACCATTAGCTTGTGGGTGGACTGGTGTTGATGTTATCATCTTAATCCCCCAGCTGTCACAAAAGTTAGTAGTTCTGCCCCCAATGAATTGGGAACCATTATCACATATAATTTCAGAAGGAATACCAAATCTAGTTATAATATGTCTTTTAATGAAGGATATAACTTCCTTTTCTCTAACTTGGGCAAAAGCTTCAGCCTCTATCCACTTGGAGAAGTAATCAGTCATAGCAAGCATGAACACTTTTCCGCCAGGTGCCTTAGGGAGCTTACCAACTATATCCATACCCCATCTCATAAATGGCCAAGAGGAGGATATAGGATGCAAAAATTCAGCTGGTTGATGAAGGATATTGCAGTGTCTCTGACAAGGATCACATTTCTTAGCATACTCTACAGCATCTCTCTTCATAGTTGGCCAATAGTATCCTGTCCTCAGGATCCTTGAGAATAATGCACTGCCCCCAGTGTGGTTTCCACAATCTCCTTCATGGAAGTCTTTTAAAACTTATTGGATTTCAGGATCCTCAATGCATCTTAAATATGGTCCTGCAAGAGATCGTTTATACAACATATTATTTAAAATTGTGAATTGAGATACCTTAATTTTGAAAGCCCTAGGGTTTTCTCCTGTAGGAATCTCTCCATGTTGTATGTATCTCATGATTGGGAGGATCCATGATCCTGAATGAGATTGAGTATCCTCACTAGGGATAATTGTAGAATCCTCTCCTATTTCCATAGCCACATGATCCTCGATGGCAGGAGCCAGGATATGGATAATGGGGATACTTATATCCTCCGGGATCTTCAAAGATGATCCTAGATTAGCCAATGCATCAGCTTCTGCATTTTCTTCCCTTGGTACCTGTGTCAAACTAAAGGAAACAAAAGAGAGTTCCAATTCTTTGACTATCTCCAAATATTTGGTTAGCTTTTCACCTTTAAGAGCGCAGGATCCATTAAAGTGATTAGTGATTAACAAAGAATCTACATGTACCTCAAGATACCTGATCCTCATATGCTTAGCAATTTGCAAACCAGCTATCAAGGCTTCATATTCAGCCTCATTGTTAGTAGTTTGGAACTCACAAGCTATAGAGTGGGGTATTATGTCCCACTAAGGAGATTTTAGTAGTATTCCAAGACCTATTCCTTTGACATTTGAGGATCCATCAGTATAGAGTATCCAAGGATCCTTGGTCTCCTCTAGCTGTTGGACTTCTAATTCAGCTTCCTTTAGCAAATCACTACTGAAATCTGCCACAAAGTCAGCTAATGCTTAGGATTTAATGGCTGTCCTGGGCTCATATCTTATATCATATGTACTAAGCTTCACTGCCCACTTAGCCATCCTTCCTGACATTTCAGGTTTCCTGAGGACATTCTTAATTGGAAAATTAGTTTTGACAATAATGGCATGAGTTTCAAAATAATGTCTCAATTTAGTAGATGCCATAATTAATGCATGGATAAGTTTTTCTAAGTGTGAATACCTGGATTCAGCATCAAGTAAACTCTTACTTACATAATAGACAGGATGTTGTGTACCTTCGTGATCCTTAACAAGGACGGCACTTACTGCTTTTGAGGATACCGCAAGATATAAGTGTTTTGGTAAAAAAATCTGTTGAGGATAATGCAACCAAACTCTCTGTTACGGGGTATGATGCTTAAAATGTAGAACAATGACAAGGATCACTTCAATGTAATTTGCACAAATGACACAAGGATTTATACGGGGAAAAAGCCCTTGATCAAGAGTTGATCTCCGGCACAAAAAAACCCCGGGTGATGGAAACTACCGATCACCAAGCTCAAATAAATCAATAAATGTTTACAACTTCGGATAGTAACGAGCTAGGTACAAGGATCACTATCGTGAAATGTGTAAAAGTGAGTGAAAACTAATAAGTGTTCGTCGAGAGCTTCAAGAGTGCGATTATATGAGAGTGTGTGTAGCTGAAAATGGCTAAGTGTTCTAATTCTAGCTCGTCACCCCTTTTAAAAATAGAAGTTAACTACAATAACTAACTATCCGACTTCTGTGCCAAGCTCCCACGTTCTCCACAACGTCCATTTCCAGTCAATCGTGTGCGAAATACCCGTGGAATATTCCATAGTACCGTTGCCAAGACCAAGTCAAGCTTGTTACTCCTGCGAAGTAATACAAAACACAAAAAAACAATCGTTAGTATGAGGATCCTTATGGTGATCCATGATCCTGATCCTGAAGCTCTTCTGAGGATCATTATCTGTCACAGAAGTAAGGATCATTAATTAGGATAACAAGTAAGGATCACTAATTGTTAGAAAATCCTCCCCTAACAATTACCCCCAAAATATAAGGAGTGATATGTAAAATGAGCGAGTTATGTTTTCTTGATCTTATCCGCAACTAACTATCGTAAATATAGCCGTTATTGTTGAACTATCCGTTGCAACCATGACGTCACAGAAGTGACAATCCTGCACAATCATGATTATAAATAGGAGATAGAGATAGGATCGATTGCATTTAAATTCAAAGAAACTCCCTTTAAATTCTTGGTCGAAGATCTATCAGGTATCTCTTCTCTTATCTCCCCTTTTCTTACTCTGTTTTTCTTTCTTTCTATCATCTCTTCAAGAATGATGCTCCGGTCCTCCCCCGCCAAGGATCACCAGAAGGATAGTCCCTTGAAGAGTCAAGGGATCATCAAAGACTCGATACATGAGAGGTGTTGTTTTAACGATGCTCAAATAGACAAGATTCGTCACTGCTTTCCGGCGAGTGCCTTTTTCAAACCCTTCGATCCTACTATTCTGAGCGACTATGTTTCAGAAACATGGGTTGCCTTTCCAGTTACTCCATTTGCCATAGGGTACACCTATCCTTTCCCAGAATTTACACAATCCTTCTTTTCCCTTACCGGCATCTCTTACATCCAAGCCATGCCAATGATTTGGAGGGTTTTGTATACCCTAGAGAGGATCATCGAGCAGGAAGGCATTGATTTAGGAATGTCAGAGCTGACACAAATGTATGATCTTACTACCTTTGGTTCTCATCGTTATTTGTTCAAATGAAAACCCGGCGGAGAACACCCCCTTCTTAAAGTCACCAAGAACGACACAAATTGGAAACGTCGCTTCTTCTTTGTCAGGAGGGATACCATTCTAAACGGAAAGGATCTACCAAGGACATGGTCCACCCATGGTAGGGCAGAGGATCCTGAGAAGGATCACCAGGTAGTCTTGTTTTTGTATAAGGATCACTAACCCCTTTTTGTCTTGTGTTATGCAGCTATTTCTGTTTCGCACATCATCACAACACCCGCAACCAAGGATAGGCTTGCTGCTTTTTGGAAGCTTGATCCTGAAATAAGGACATTTAAGATAGACACCCAAGACTCACAAGAAGTATCCTCAGGTTCCATCACCATGTCAAGTAAGTATCCTGCTTGATTTATAGTTTGAATATTAAAATAAATAATTAAATTGAAATAGGATTAGGACACTTATCTTGCTTTGAATGTGTAGATGCCGGAAAATCTGCCAAGCCTGTATCCCAGTTCAACACGGCTGACCTTGATGTTGTTCGATCCAGGAAGAAGAGGGCCACTACCAGTCCTAGCATCTCCATTCCCAAGGCACCCACTAAAGGAAAGGGTGGCAAGAAGAGGAAAACTTCTGACACTGAGGACCTCCAAGGCCTACCACTGATCTGCCACCAGTTCCTTGAATACTTCAATGATGTAAGGATCACCAATTCTGCCTAGGTATCCTACTCGTATGAGGATCACCTGATCTTGAACTGCTTTGTCCTTTTCTTTGCAGAAATTTGCTGAGATTGAAGATTACGTGGGGAGTGTTGAGGAGCTGGACAAGAAGATTGCTGACCTCCAACAGGTTGCAGTGCTCAAGGATCTTAAGATCCCTGACCTTGAAAAACCCTTAAAGATGCCAAGACTCAAACAGCTAAAATCCTGATCGACATTGACTATGAGAAGCATGATCTCATAGAAAATGCTAAGGTCTCTGCTGCCATCACAATGTATCAGACAAAATTAAAGATGGCCCAGGAAGCTCAAGATCCTAACTTCGATAGAAGCAGCTGGGACGTTGAGGGCTGGAAAGCAAGGTTGGCCGATCTTGAGGATGATGAGGAGGCTGAGGAGGTTTTGGCGATTGAAGCTGGAGGTAGTGGGAAGGATCTGGTGAAGGATACCGCAGCTGGAGGGGAAGAGGATGCAGCAAAGGTGTAGGCTGCACAATTGGGCGATGATGGACATTCCTAGACGCAGCCGGAGCCCAATTTTTTAAATTTGGTAGTAGTTTTTTGTGGTTGTGATGTTGAACAATTTAATGGTTTGTACTGAACAATAGTTTTTAGGATTAAGGATCATGTATGATCCTTTGGACAATAGGGAGGATTGCAAATGGTGGAGGGATCCTCTGTTTGGGGGATGAAGCCATTGTGATCCTGCCGCCTTTATATTCTTGCACTACTTTTGAACTTATGTTCATGGACACCCTTTACCTACCCCAGCGGACGGGCCACGTTTTGCTGGTAGATGCTCGGGGTAGGTAATTTTGACAACCTTTTAAGGGTTAGTCTTTTGTTAATAAATAAAATCTTAACCTTTTGTCGCTTATCTTGTGTTGTTATCCTTTTGTTTCTTTAATTCTCCTTTGTTTTGGATGCACACTTATTGAATAAACAATTTTGAATAAGTCATATTGAAAATATTTAGGACATGATCCATGATCAAATATCCTATAGTTAAAGAATCCCAAAAAGCAATATGTTTTAAGGATCACAAGTCTAGTTGTCAAATTTTAAGGGTTATTCAAATAAATAATGAATAGAATTAAAAATAGTTAAGGATCATACCTGAGGATCCAAGTTAGGATCCTAACCATAATAAGGATAACTATAAGATAAACCTTAGAGAGAAGTAAGGATCAAGGATCCCTAGTTGCTTATCTTCAAGGACCTGAAATAAATCATAACTTGGGACTAAGCCAACATAAGATAAGAGTTAGCAACTGGGGACAAGCCCAAGGATAACTGGGGACAAGCCCAAGGATAACTGGGGACAAGCCCAAGGATCGTATGTAAACTGGAGTATGGCCCTAACTGGCGACTATCCAAACTTAGTGACATGAAAATGCCAAAACCTTAGCTAACGTGAAAACGTTAGAAACCTTAGGAACGGATGTATGGTACGTCTACCATTATACGTAGGATCCTAGGTATAGCCAGTACAATGGAATTATCAGCCCCTAAAGCGAGTACTGGTCCCACTGCCTTGAACTATACCAGGATCATCATGCGCTACAGGCGGAACTGGGGTCAAGCCCTAATAACTGGGGTTAAACCCAAGGAACGGATTGCTTCTGCAGATAACCAATGTTATGCAAAGGATACCTGAACTTACAAAACTTAAAATCACGTGAGGGATGGATAAAGGACACATGATCCTTATCCTTATATGAGAAAATAAAGAAATGAAATAGTCTAAGATTAGGATATTACCAAAGTAAGGATCACCGATACTTTAAGGATCCTTTAAGGATATCCCTAACGTAAGGATCATCTGTGCCATGAGGATCCTGCTCACATGAAATATTTCTTCAAGTGGACAGCATTCCAAGCTCTTGGTAGCAAATCACCTTCCATGGTTAGCAATCTATATGCCCCCTTTCCTGCTTCAGCTTCAATCAAATAAGGGCCTTCCCATTTTGGAGCCAATTTTCCATCAGCAGGATTGGTGGTATTCTGAAATGCTTTCCTTAATACCATATCTCCAACTTGAAAGTTCCTGATCCTGACATTTTTGTTGTAGGCACCAGCCATTCTTTGTTGATAACTGGCCATCCTTATCCTAGCCAGATCCCTGATTTCTTCAATAGTATCCAGGTCTTGAGCCAAGTTCTCATCATTTTCCTCAGGATCACGAGTACTTGTTCTAGCAGTTGGAACCACCATTTCTGTTGGGATCACTGATTCTGCCCCAAATACCAAAGAGAATGGCGTTTGACCAGTAGCATTCTTGGGGGTTGTCCTATCAGCCCAAAGCACATAGGGTAGTTCTTCTGCCCATTTCCCTTTCTTGGATCCAAGCTTCTTCTTCAAATTATTGATGATGATCTTGTTGGATGATTCTGCTTGACCATTAGCTTGTGGGTGGACTGGCGTTGATGTTATCATCTTAATCCCCCAACTATCACAAAAGTTAGTGGTTCTGCCCCCAATAAATTGGGAACCATTATCACATATAATTTCAGAAGGAATTCCAAATCTAGTTATAATATTTCTTTTAATGAAGGATATAACTTCCTTTTCTCTGACTTGGGCAAAAGCTTCAGCCTCTATCCACTTGGAGAAGTAATCAGTCATAGCAAGCATGAATACTTTTCCACCAGGTGCCTTAGGGAGCTTACCAACTATATCCATACCCCATCTCATAAATGGCCAAGAGGAGGATATAGGATGCAATAATTCAGCTGGTTGATGAAGGATATTGCTGTGTCTCTGACAAGGATCACATCTCTTAGCATAGTCCACAGCATCTCTATTCATGGTTGGCCAGTAGTATCCTGTCCTCAGGATCCTTGAGAATAATGCCTTGCCCCCAGTGTGGTTTCCACAATCTCCTTCATGGAAGTCTTTTAAAACTTCTTGGATTTCAGGATTCTCAATGCATCTCAAGTATGGTCCTGCAAGAGATCGTCTATACAACATATTATTTAACATTGTGAATTGAGATACCTTGGATTTGAAAGCCCTAGGGTTTTCTCCTGTAGGAATCTCTCCATGTTGTAAGTATCTCATAATTGGTGAGATCCATGATCCTGAATGGGATTGAGTATCCTCACTAGGGATAATTGCAGAATTCTTTCCTATCTCCATAGCCACATGATCCTCGATAGCCGGGGTCAGGATATGGATAATATGGATTTTGATATCCTTCGGGATCTTCAAGGATGATCCTAAGTTAGCCAATGCATCAGCTTCTGTATTTTCTTCCCTTGGTACTTGCGTCAAACTAAAGGAAACAAAAGAGAGTGCCAAATTTTTGACTATCTCTAAATATTTGGTTAGCTTTTCACCTTTAACAGCATAGGATCCATTAAAGTGGTTTGTAATTAACAATGAATCTACATGTACCTCAAGATACCTGATCCCCATATGCTTTGCAATTTGCAAACCAGCAATTAAGGCTTCATATTCAGCCTCATTGTTAGTGGTTTGAAACTCACAAGCTATAGAGTGGGGTATTATGTCCCCCTGTGGCGATTTTAGTAGTATTCCAAGCCCCGTGCCTTTGACATTTGAGGATCCATCAGTGTAGAGTATCCAAGGATCCTTGGTCTCCTCTAGCTGCTGGACTTCTAACTCAGCTTCTTTTTGTAAATCACTACTGAAATCAGCCACAAAGTCAGATAATGCTTGGGATTTGATGGCTGTCCTAGGCTCATATCTTATATCGTATGCACTTAGCTTCACTGCCCACTTAGCCATCCTTCCTGACATCTCTGGTTTCCTGAGGACGTTCTTAATTGGAAAATTAGTTTTCACAACAATAACATGAGTTTCAAAATAATGTCTCAACTTAGTAGATGCCATAATTAATGCAAGAATAAGCTTTTCAAGGTGTGAATACCTGGATTCGGCATCAAGTAAACTTTTACTTACATAATAGACATGATGTTGTGTACCTTCATGATCCTTAACAAGGACCGCACTTACTGCTTTTAAGGATACTGCAAGATACAAGGATAGCACATCGCCTTTTTCTGGTTTCATCAAGGCCGGGGCTGAGGATAGGTAATCTTTGAGGGCTCTTAAAGCATTTTCATGCTTCTCAGTCCACTCAAATTTCTTGTTCTTCCTTAGGATATCATAGAATTCTTTGCACTTCTCTGAGGATTTGGATATGAATCTGTTCAAAGCTGCTATCCTGCCTGTTAGCGTTTGAACATCCTTAGCATTGGCCGGAGATTTGATGTTCACTATTGCTTTGATTTGTTCCGGGCTAGCTTCAATGCCTCTCTTTGTCACCATATATCCTAAGAATTTACCTGCTTTAACACCAAAGTGACATTTTGAAGCATTAAGTTTCATGTTATATTTGTCAAGGATATTGAATGCTTCCTCCAAGTCCCTTAGGTGATCCTCAGCATTTATGGATTTTACCACCATATCATCTATGTAAACCTCCATAGTTTGTCCAATCTGATCCTTGAACATCATATTCACCAGCCTTTGATATGTTGCACCTGCATTTCTTAGTCCGAACGGCATAGCAATATAGCAGTATATACCAGTTGGAGTCATGAAGGCTGTATCCTCTTGGTCGGATGGTTCCATTTGGATTTGTTGAAATCCAGATGAAGCATCCATAAAAGTTAACAATTCATGACCCGCAGTTGCATCCACCATGGAGTCAATGTGGGGTAATGGGAAAGGATCCTTGGGACATGCCTTATTTAAATCGGTAAAATCGACACATACCCTCCACTTTCCGTTTTTCTTTTGAACAACAACCACATTGGCCAACCATTTTGGATATTTGACCTCTCTAATCATACCTGCCCGGAGCAACTTCTCTACCTCTTCTTGGATAATGGCATTCCTTTCCGGTGCAAACTTTCTTCTCCTTTGATGGATTGGTTTGAAGGACCTATCAATGCCAAGTTTGTGAGTGATTACATCTTTAGATATACCAGTCATGTCTTCGTGTTTCCATGCAAAGGTAGTCTTTCTCCTTTTCAGGAAGGATATGAGGTCTTCCTTCATACCGCCAAGGATCCCTGATCCGATATAGATTTTGGATTCAGGATCATCAGGATCCATGAGGACTTCTACCACATCCTGCTCTCTTGCCTCCAAGACATCCCTTGGAGGATACTTTGATTGCTATTGCTCCATTGACTTCGAGGCTGGTTTCATCGATGAAGTATAGCAATTCTTAGCCTCCTGCTGATCACTATCAATCTTCACTATTCCCCAAGGACTAGGGAGCTTCACACATTGATGGTAGGTAGATGGGACTGCCTTCATATCGTGTATCTAGGGCCTGCCAAGGATAACACTACAACAAGATAAACAGTCAATAACACAAAATTTTTGATAAGAGTGTAGGCCTTCGATGTATATTGGGAGTTTAATGTCCCCCAGGGTATTCTTAGTTTCGCCACTAAATCCCACGAGCACGGAGGATCTTGGTATGATATCTGATTCAGGGATACCCATCTTCTTTAGAACATCAAGCTGGATAATGTTCACTGAGCTTCCTCCGTCTATAAGGATCCTGCGGACAAAATGGTAGAAATGAAAAGAGTAATAACTAAACCATCGTGATGAGGATCCTGGATATCAACACGATCATCCTCATCAAAGGTTATGACTTTTCCTTCGGAGACACTTGATGTTCGAACGGGTCTTTCTCCATTATCCATTTTAGTTTCCTTTGCATGCCTTTTAGCTGCTGAGAAGGATGTGCCACAAATGTCTGATCCTCCAGAAATAAAGTTTATTACTTTTGCATCTGCTGGAGGGGCTGGAGCCTTCTCAGGGATCCTTTCAGGATCCTGAGTCCTTGACTTTTTTCTTCCCAACAATTCTTTTAGATGCCCCTTGCTCAATAAGTATCCAATTTCCTTTCTTAGTGCAATGCATTCTTCTGTGAGATGCTCAAAATCTTCATGGTATGCACACCACTTTGATTTATCCTTAGTTGTAGCTGGCCTATCATTTTTTCTGGGCCATCTAGCTTTATCACCTAGATTCTGCATCGCAAGGATTAGTTCATTGTTATCAACAGAAAAACAATATTCAGAAATTGGAGGATAATCCTCATCATCCTCTTCTTGATCAACAGAATGCACGTTCTGGTTATCAGATCTGTTGTAGGATCTGAACTTGTTGTTCCTGAATGAGGATCCTTGCTTATCTTGCTTTGAGGATCCTGCTAACCTCTCCTGGATCCTCTTGTCATCCTCTAGCCGAATGAACCTAAGTGCTCGGGTTCTTACCTCATCTAAGTTCCTACATGGTGTCATAACAAGATCATCATAGAACGACGAATCCCTAAGCAATCCCATTTTAAAGGCCTCAACAGCCGTGGCTATATCTAAGTTGGGAATGTCTAAGGATTCTTTACTAAATTTGGTAATGTAATCCCTTAATGATTCATTATAACCCTGGGTTATCCTATATAGATCACTAGTTAATCGTTCAAATTTTCTACTACAAGAAAACTGATTATTAAACAGGTTAACTAGATTAGCAAATGAGGTAATAGAGTAGGGGGGAAGACTTAGCAGCCATTTGAGAGATGATCCAGTAAGAGTGGATCCGAATCCCTTGCACATGCATGCTTCCTTTAACCTTTCTGGGATTGGATTGATCTCCATGCTCTCCCTGTATTGTGCTATGTGTTCTTCAGGATCCGTCGAACCATCATACAGCTTCATTGTTGGCACATGGAACCTCTTGGGTATCTCAGCATCACAGATTGGTGGTGCAAAACGAGATATCTTGTGGCTCCCATCCGTAATCTCTGGGATAGGTTTGACCACTCCTGGAACACTTGATATCATATCCTTTAGCTTTTGCAATTCTCTGGCCATGGCACGATTGATACCTGGATCCTGCATAAGACCATGGTTAGTAGTATAAGAATTATTAAAAGTGTTACCTCCCATCGGATTCAAATTAGGAAGAATGGATGTTAATCCATATTGTTGGGGCTCTGAAATGATCGAGGGACCAGTAGAAGCATTGGTCTGCATTGGAATAAAATCTCCCTGATGGACATCTGAACTTCCTGTTTGCAAACTCCTCAAGGATCCTGGCATCTGGAAGGATCCCTGAAACTGGGACGATCCTGGAACAAAGGAGGATCCTTGAACCTGGGATGATCCTGGAACAAAGGAGGATCCTTGAACCTGGGATGATCCTGGAACAAAGGAGGATCCTTGAATCTGGGATGATCCTGGAACAAAGGAGGATCCTTGAACCTGGGATGATCCTGGAACAAAGGAGGATCCTTGAACCTGGGATGATCCTGGAACAAGGGAGGATCCTTGAACCTGGGATGATCCTGGAACAAGGGAGGATCCTTGAACCTGGGATGATCCTGGAACAAAGGAAGATCCTTGAATCTGCTGCGCTCCTGAATATCCTCCTGAAGTCATGAAGGGTCCCATATGCTGAGGATAGGATCCTGCTGGCTGGAAATATGAACCTGATGCCTGGGTCACTGTTGTTGTTCTGTAGTGCACTCCTTTCGGTCCACCCACATATTGAACATCTGGAACCACTGATGGCTGAGAAGTAATCACCGGAGTGTCAAAATTCAAAGATCTGGGCATCAGTGGGGAATGATCCTCTGCCGTTTTCTTTTGTTTCTTGAGATCTCCGATTTCTTTGAGAATCCTTTCATTGGTCTTATCCTGTTGCTTTATATGATCCTTCATCTGCAAAATCAAAGTAAACATGTCACTAGTAGTAGGAGTGTAAGAAGCAGAAGAAGTTGGAGGTTTTGAGAAAATGGGAGTTGGTTTCTTCGCAGCATTCTCAGCATTCTTCTGGGATCCAGAAGGTGGTGGAGGCAAAGGGGGAACGCCTTGTGAAGAAGTGAATGAGGGCATCAAATTTGAAGCATTCTTCGCTGAGGAAGCCATTTGCTTGGTTGTAGTGAACTGAATTGAGCACAGAAATACGAATTTTTCTAAGAGTGAAGCACCAATTGCCCCACGGTGGGCGCCAAACTGTTTTGGTAAAAAAATCTGTTGAGGATAATGCAACCAAACTCTCTGTTACGGGGTATGATGCTTAAAATGTAGAACAATGACAAGGATCACTTTAATGTAATTTGCACAAATGACACAAGGATTTATACGGGGAAAAAGCCCTTGATCAAGAGTTGATCTCCGGCACAAAAAACCCCGGGTGATGGAAACTACCGATCACCAAGCTCAAATAAATCAATAAATGTTTACAACTTCGGATAGTAACGAGCTAGGTACAAGGATCACTATCGTGAAATGTGTAAAAGTGAGTGAAAACTAATAAGTGTTCGTCGAGAGCTTCAAGAGTGCGATTATATGAGAGTGTGTGTAGCTGAAAATGGCTAAGTGTTCTAATTCTAGCTCGTCACCCCTTTTAAAAATAGAAGTTAACTACAATAACTAACTATCCGAATTTTGTGCCAAGCTCCCACGTTCTCCACAACGTCCATTTCCAGTCAATCGTGTGCGAAATACCCGTGGAATATTCCATAGTACCGTTGCCAAGACCAAGTCAAGCTTGTTAATCCTGCGAAGTAATACAAAACACAAACAAACAATCGTTAGTATGAGGATCCTTAAGGTGATCCATGATCCTGATCCTGAAGCTCTTCTGAGGATCATTATCTGTCACAGAAGTAAGGATCATTAATTAGGATAACAAGTAAGGATCACTAATTGTTAGAAAATCCTCCCCTAACAATAAGGATAACACATCTCCTTTTTCTGGTTTCATCAAGGCCGGGGCCGAGGATAGGTAATCCTTAAGAGCTCTTAGGGCACTTTCATGCTTCTCAGTCCACTCGAATTTCTTGTTCTTCCTTAGGATATCATAGAATTCCTTGCACTTTTCTGAGGATTTGGATATGAATCTATTTAAAGCTGCAATCCTGCCTGTTAACCTCTGAACATCCTTAGCATTGGCAGGGGACTTGATGTTCACTATAGCTTTGATTTGTTTTGGACTGGCTTCAATGCCTCTCTTTGTCACCATATATCCTAAGAATTTACCTGCTTTAACACCAAAGTGACATTTTGAAGGATTAAGTTTCATGTTATATTTGTCAAGGATATTGAATGCTTCCTCCAAGTCCCTTAGGTGATCCTTAGCCTTTTTGGATTTTACCACCATATCGTCTATGTAAACCTCCATAGTTTGTCCAATCTGATCCTTGAACATCATATTCACTAGCCTTTGATAAGTTGCACCTGCATTTCTTAGTCCAAATGGCATAGCAATATAACAGTATATACCAGTTGGAGTCATAAAGGCTGTATCCTCTTGATCGGATGGTTCCATCTGAATTTGTTGAAATCCAGATGAAGCATCCATAAAAGTTAACAGTTCATGACCCGCAGTTGCATCCACCATGGAGTCAATGTGGGGTAATGGGAAAGGATCATTGGGACATGCCTTATTTAAATCAGTGAAATCGACACATACCCTCCACTTTCCGTTTTTCTTTTGAACAACAACCACATTGGCCAACCATCTTGGATACTTGACCTCTCTAATCATACCTGCTCGGAGTAATTTCTCTACCTCCTCCTGGATAATGGCATTTCTTTCTGGTGCAAATTTCCTCCTCTTTTGATGGATTGGTTTGAAGGACCTATCAATGCCAAGTTTGTGAGTGATTATATCTTTAGATATACCTGTCATGTCTTCGTGTTTCCGTGCAAAGGTAGTCTTTCTCCTTTTGAGGAAGGATATGAGGTTTTCCTTCATTTCGCCAAGGATCCCTGATCCTATATAAACTTTAGATTCAGGATCATCAGGATCCATAAGGATTTCTACTACATCCTGCTCTCTTGCCTCCAAGACATCCCTTGGAGGATGCTTTAAATGCTATTGCTCCCTTGACTTTGAGGCTGGTTTCATTGATGAGGTGTAGCAGTTCTTAGCTTCTTGCTCATCACTATCAATCTTCACTATTCCCCAAGGACTAGGAAGCTTCACACATTGATGATAAGTGGATGGGACTGCCTTCATGTCATGTATCCAAGGCCTGCCAAGGATAACATTACAACAAGATAAACAGTCAATAACACAAAATTTTTGGTAAGAATGTAGGCCTTCAATATAGATTGGGAGTTTAATATCCCCCAGAGTATTCTTAGTCTCGCCACTGAATCCCACGAGCACATAGGATCTTGGTATGATATCGGATTTAGGAATATTCATCTTCTTGAGGACATCAAGCTGGATAATGTTCACAGAGCTTCCTCCATCTATAAGGATCCTGCGAACAAAATGGTTAGAAATAAAAAGAGTGATAACCAAACCATCGTGACGAGGATCCTGAATGTCAACACGATCATCCTCATCAAAAGTTATGACTTTTCCTTCGGAGACACTGGATGTTCGAATAGGTCTATCTCCATTATCCATCTTGGTTTCCTTTGCATGTCTTTTAGCTGCAGAGAAGGATGTTCCACAAATGTCTGATCCTCTAGAAATAAAGTTTATAACTTGTGCATCTGCTGGAGGGGCTGGAGCTTTCTCTGGGATCCTTTCAGGATCCTGAGTCCTTGACTTCTTTCTCCCCAATAATTCTTTCAAGTGCCCCTTGCTCAACAAGTATCCAATTTCTTTTATCAGTGCGATGCATTCTTCTGTGAGATGCCCAAAATCTTCATGATATGAACACCACTTTGACTTATCTTTAGTTGCAGCTGGTCTGTCATTTTTCCTGGGCCATCTAGCTTTATCACCTAAATTCTGCATCGCAAGGATTAGTTCATTGTTATCAACAGAAAAACAATATTCAGAAATTGGAGGATAATCCTCATCATCCTCTTCTTGTTCAACAGCATGCACATTCTGGTTATCAGATTTGTTATAGGATCTGAACTTGTTGTTCTTGAATGAGGATCCTTGCTTCTCTTGTTTTGAGGATCCTGCTAACCTCTCCTGGATCCTTTTGTCATCCTCTAGCCGGATGAACCTAAGGGCCCGGGTTCTTACCTCATCTAGATTCCTGCATGGTGTCATAACAAGATCATCATAGAATAATGAATCCCTAAGCAATCCCATTTTAAAGGCTTCAACAGCCGTAGCTATATCCAGGTTAGGAATATCTAAGGATTCTTTACTAAATTTAGTGATATAATCCCTTAATGATTCATTATGACCTTGGGTTATCCTATACAGATCACTAGTTAAACGCTCAAATTTTCTACTACAAGAAAACTGGTTATTAAATAGGTTAACTAGATTAGCAAACGAGGTAATAGAGTAAGGGGGAAGACTTAGCAGCCATTTAAGAGCCGATCTAATAAGAGTGGATCTAAATCCCTTGCACAGACATGCTTCCTTTAACCTTTCTGGGATGGGATTGATCTCCATCCTTTCCCTGTACTGTGCTATGTGTTCTTCAGGATCTGTTGAACCGTCATACAACTTCATGGTAGGCACGTGGAACCTCTTGGGTATCTCAGCATCACAGATTGGTGGTGCAAAACGAGATATCTTGTGGCTCCCATCTGCAATCTCCGGGATAGGCTTGACCACTCCTGGGACACTTGATATCATATCCTTTAACTTTTGCAATTCTCTGGCCATGGCATGATTGATACCTGTATCCTGCATAAGGCCATGGTTAGTGGTATAAGAATTATTGAAAGTGTTACCTCCCGTTGGGTTCAAATTAGGAAGAGCGGATGTGAATCCATATTGTAGGGGCTCTGGAATGACCGATGGACCAGTAGAAGCAATGGTCTGCATTGGAATAAAATCTCCCTGATGGATATCGGAACTCCCTGATTGCAAACTCCTTAAGGATCCCGGAATCTGGAAGGATCCATGAAACTGAGAGGATCCTTGAACCTGCGAGGATCCTGGGACGTAGGAAGATCCTTGAACCTGGGAGGATCCTGGGACATAGGAGGATCCTTGAAGCTGGGAGGATCCTGGGACATACGAGGATCCTAAAACCTGCGAGGATCCTTGAAACGGTCAGAACCCTTGAATCTGCTGCGCTCCTGAGTATCCTCCTGAGCTTACGAAGGATCCTATATGCTGAGGATGGGATCCTGCTGGTTGGAAGTATGACCCTGAAGCCAGAGTCATTGCTGATGATCCGTAATGCACTCCTTTTGGTCCTCCCACATATTGAACGTCTGGAACCACTGAAGGCTGAGAAGTTATAACCGGAGTATCGAAATTCAAAGATCTGGGCATCAGTTGGAACTCACGTCGCGGCCCAGAGTTCACCTGGGAGCGCGAAGATCAGATGAAACAAAAGTATCCCCAACTGTTCGCGAACAGTACAACCACTACTGAGGCTGAAGCAACGGAATTTCGGGACGAAATTCCAGATCAACGGGGGGTGGATGTGACACCCCAGGAAAACCGGGAAAACCATACAACTTAACTAGCTTCCTCAGTGAGTGCCTACCAAATTTCAGGACGAAATTTCCTTCAACTTGGGGATGATGTGACAACTCGAAATTTAGAACCTTTCTTGTATCCCGATGTAACATGAACGTGTGACTAGTTAACTTGTGTGATTAATGATAAGTGAAACTCGTATGTGATTATGTGTTATGTTTATGTGTCGTGCTTGTATGTATGTGCGTATTATTATGACCCGAGACATAAGAACCCGACTCGAGACCATGCGGTCTCGAGTGAACAATGCAACATATGGGCCGGTTGGCCACACACACACCCTTATCCCATTCGAAGACCCATTAGGGTGCACTACTTGGGACGGGTATATAACCTTAGTGACTATCCATGTTTACCATTTTGGACAACACTCATACTCTCCCACACACACTCCCTCTCTCTCACTAAAACCCTAGAGGCACAAACCTTCCCTCCTCACTTTCGGATTCAATAGGCGATAACAAGAGCTCTCGGTTCAAGCTTAGGATCTCCCTTGAAAGCTCACTCATCGATTTCTTCATACCCTCGCATCTTGAAAACCTAACCGGTTAGTGATTCTTGTTATATATTTCGGATGTTGATGATAATGTGTGATATTTTGGTTGATAATGATGCATCTTGGTGTGATTTGACAATATGTTGGTTTGTGAAGTTTTATGCATGATGAATACATCCTCCTTGAATAATCAAATATGATGCACTAGCTAAGTGTGATATGTTTGAACAATTTGTTCTAGTATATGTGTTTAAGATATGATAAATCTTATGTAAGTAGGCTATGGTGTTGATTGAACATGCTAGATGTAGAAACCGATGATAGCCCTTAATGTTGTCCGAATCATGCAATTGTTTAGAGGTTTAGGTTACCTTGAATGAACAAGCTTGAATGATCATGATGAACTATTTGAATATATGAAGAACTTGTTGAATATGATATGAGTGTGTGATGAACATTTGAAATTTGTTGTTTGATCCATTTTAGTAAGTTGCTAGACAAGAAAACATGTTTAAATGGATGGTACAAAATGGTTGCATGAAATTAAAACCCTATTGGATAAGTACACTGTGCCGAATCAGCAGTTGTCCAACCGAAACCTCCTGTCTCGACTCGAAACCGCCACATGACAACTCGAGATCCCCGATTGCGACACAGGTTGCGAGTCGCAAACGCCTGGTTACGACTCGAGACCAAAACAACACAACTCGAAATCTCAGTTACGAGTCCGGTTGCGACTCGAGACCAAAACAGCATGAACCGAAACCATGATTACGAGTCCGGTTGCGACTCGAGACCGTGACCATGATAACTCGAGACCGTAGATTGCGACTCGGGTTGCGAGTCGAGAACGCCTGGTTGCGACTCGAGACTATACGCATGTACACGCTGTTTGGACTTGCACCTCATTTCGGACTTAAGTAATTGGGCCGGACCTTTGGGCCTAATGCTTGGACCTTATACGTGCTGTTGTTTATGAATGATTATTTGGGCTGCCATGAATGAAACTTGCATGCAATATGCTAGCATACGTGTAGAACATACGTGCAATACGTGGTTTGAACCTGACTTGTATGATACAACTATGTTAGGGCGCGAGTGACCACAATATTGCTTGTTTGACTTTTCTGTGTATCTACCGAGCAAACCAAGGTGAGTTCACACCCTTTACAAAGCATGGGATTCCCAGGGGTCGGGAATTGGGGTTAAGGAACATGGGTTCCTCGTCCTCCTTGGGTAGGACAGCAATGGTTCAGGAATGTAATTCCTCGTCCTTACGGACAGATAACTCGTACTAGACCAAAACTCTATCACGAAGTCCCTCATTTTTATATCGACTTAATCGCCGGGCCAATGGCGAGCGGGTCATTAGTTAGATAGCGCTATTTAGGTCTGACAAACCTCACACCGTGCCGCAGAGGACGGGCGTGAACTAATGGATCTGGGGCACGTCAATGATGATAGACATTGACAGTTTCAGGGCACATAAACATGACTACAGTCAGCAGTCGATATGGTAACGAGTCTAGTGTATACATGGGGTAGCCCCCACGGCCGAAATGCCAGATAACTAACACGGGGTAGCCCCCACGGCTGGATTGCCAGATTAACCGGGAATAAACAAGTTACGTTTTTAACTATGGGGTAACCCCCACGGCAGGATGCCAGCTAAAGGAAACTGTTTTCGAAACAACTTAAAACGAACACCCAACCGTGAACTCACTCAACTTGTTGTTGACTCGTTACTACATGCTTTGCAGGTCCTTAGGTTCTTAGCTGGAGCTTGCATAGAGGAGGATCGTTGTGGGACATGGACGACTGTGTGCCATGTTAACTTTGGAACAATTAAACTTATGTTTTGATTTAAAACTTATGCTTCCGCTTGCAACTTAACTATGTTTTGTTTGAACACCAATTGTATTGGTTGGATTTTTATAACTACTTATATGCTTGTTCAATATGATTGGTGGCTGGATCCTGGTCAGTCACGCCTCCAAGCGGTGGTACTCCGCAGGTGGATTTTGGGGGTGTGACAGATTGGTATCAGAGCCATTGGTTATAGAGAACTTGGTTTTAATAAAGGGGAAAAACGTTTTTGTTAAAACCAGACTATAACCTGTACAGTGCTCAACGGTCCACAACGACGCTTCACTCCACATGCAAGGCTCGACATTCTAGGTGATATGGTCTGTGTATATTGCCTACTTGTTAGTTACATAGTACATTGCTTATGGTATGCTTGGTTAGTGTAACTACAGTTGCTTGAACACGTGCGTGCTTACTCTAATTTATCGTCGTACTTTCGCGAACCCCTCTCACTCACGTTCTTCTTGATATGAAGATCATGTCTGGACGCGTTAACCTGACACAAGCCCAGTTGACGGCTCTGATCAACGAACGAGTTGCCGCAGTACTTGCAGCTGCACACGCAGGAGGTATATCCTGCAGTCCGAACTCATCCTAGGATCTTTAGAATCCTACTCTCGTGAACCAACCTTTGTGTTAAACTCTGTCTTTTCTTTCACCCACGATAGGTCAGCATGTTCAACCACCCGTGTGTACTTTTAAGACTTTCATGGACTGCCGACCAACTACTTTTAGCGGCACTGAAGGAGCAGTAGGTCTCCTACACTGGTTTGAGAAACTAGAATCTGTCTTCGAAATGTGCGAGTGCCCTGAGGCGCGCAGGGTGAAGTATGCTACTGGTACTCTCGAGGGTTTAGCCCTCACATGGTGGAACGCTCAGGTTCAGATGTTGGGGTTGGTTGCTGCCAACGCCACCCCATGGGAAACTTTTAAGGAAATGATCAAGGAAGAATACTGCAGTCGTGATGAGATTCATAAACTGGAAGTGGAGTTCTTCAACCTCAAGATGACGGGGTCGGAAATTGAAGCTTATGTGAAAAGGTCGAACGAACTGGCAATTCTGTGCCCTACTATGGTGGATCCTCCCATCAAACGCATCGAACTATTTCTTCAGGGCTTAGTGCCGGAAATCCAAAGCCATGTGACTTCAGCGAACCTCGCCACCTACCAGCAAACTGTTCAGTTGGCTCACCGTCTCACGGATCAGGCGGTGGAGCAGAACAAGTTACCAAAACGCATAGGTGCTGCAACTACTTCTGGTACCTCTAGTGACAACAAACGGAAATGGGATGGAACTTCAAGTATGGGTTCGACTTCTGTTCATTCCCAGTCTCAGCAGAGAAAGACTGAGGACTACAAGAGCCCTAATCAGCAATCGTCTGGTGGTCAAAGTCATGGTGGGTACAAAGGAAATCACCCCAAATGCAATCGCTGCAGCCTGCACCACAGCGGACCATGCACCAGGGGCAACTGTCATCGGTGCAACAAGCCTGGTCACGCTGCAAAGGATTGCAGGAGCTTATACCCCGCCAATCAGAATCGTCATCCAGCTCAACAGAATCAACGCCAGCAGCAACAGCAAGGTGATAACAAAGGATGCTTTCAGTGTGGAGCTGAGGGCCACTTCAAGAGAGATTGTCCCCAACTGAACAGGAACCAGAACAACAACAACAACAACAACAATCAGGGGAATGGTAACAATGGGAACAACAACAACAATGGCGCCAGGGGGCGGGTGTTTGTGATTGGCCAAGGTGAAGCAAGGAATGACCCCAATGTTGTGGCGGGTAAGTTCCTTCTCGACGACTTTTATGTTTCAGTTTTATTTGATTCGGGTGCCGATACTAGCTACATGTCACTAGAAGTTAGTCGAATGCTTAAGCGTATTCCAACTCCTTTGAACAACAAGCACACCGTAGAGCTAGCAAATGGTAAGAGTTTAGAAGCCACACACATAGTCAAGGGTTGTAAACTTATTCTCGCCGACCAGACCTTCTCTATCGACCTCATTCCTATTGTCTTGGGTAGTTTCGACGTTGTCATTGGGATGGATTGGTTATCCCAACACCGAGCAGAGATTCTTTGCAACGAGAAGGTTGTCCGTATTCCAGGTCCCGGTGGTGGACCTCTCATGATTCATGGCGACAAGAGGAGTGCTGTTGAGAACATCATTTCTCTCCTTAAGGCCCAAAAGTGCTTGCGAAAGGGCCACACTGCCATTTTGGCTCTTGTTACTGACACCTCACAGAGAGAGAAGAAGATAGAAGATTTTCCAGTTGTACGCGATTTTCCAGAGGTATTTCCTGAGGAATTACCTGGTCTTCCGCCTCATCGCCAAGTCGAGTTTCAGATCGAACTAGCTCCTAGAGCTGCGCCCGTAGCCCGTGCACCTTATCGTTTAGCCCCATCAGAGTTGAAGGAACTCTCTACGCAACTACAAGAGCTCCTGGATAAGGGTTTTATTCGTCCTAGCTCATCGCCCTGGGGAGCTCCAGTATTATTTGTAAAGAAGAAAGACGGTACCTTCAGAATGTGCATCGACTACCGAGAACTCAACAAGGTGACGGTGAAGAATCGCTATCCTCTACCGCGGATCGACGACTTGTTCGACCAGTTGCAAGGGTCGAGCTACTATTCGAAGATTGATTTGAGATCGGGTTATCACCAGCTAAGAGTCCGGGAAGAGGACGTCTCCAAAACAGCTTTCAGAACTCGATACGGGCACTATGAGTTTTTGGTCATGCCTTTTGGGATGACAAACGCACCTGCGGTTTTCATGGACTTGATGAACCGAGTGTGCAAGCCTTACCTGGACAAGTTCATTATAGTCTTCATCGACGACATCCTGATCTATTCCAAGAGTCGGGAGGAACACGAGCAGCATCTACGACTTATTCTGGAACTCCTTCGAACCGAACAGCTTTATGCAAAGTTCTCGAAATGCGACTTCTGGCTTCGAGAAGTCCATTTCCTAGGCCACGTGGTGAACAAGGATGGGATTCACGTTGATCCATCCAAGATAGACTCGATTAAGAACTGGCCTGCACCTCGTACACCAAAGGAAATTCGCCAATTCTTGGGTTTGGCGGGATACTACCGGAGATTCATAAAGGATTTTTCTAAGATCGCACAGCCTCTCACCTCACTAACGCAGAAGGGCGTTGTTTATCGCTGGGGAAACGCACAGGAGTTGGCATTTCAGCACCTAAAGGATAGACTTTGTAGCGCACCTATCCTTTCCTTGCCGGAGGGCACAGACGATTTTGTGGTTTATTGTGACGCATCAATTCAAGGTCTTGGTTGTGTATTGATGCAACGAGATAAAGTTATAGCCTACGCCTCACGCCAACTCAAAGTTCACGAGAAGAACTACACTACGCACGATTTAGAGCTGGGAGCTGTTGTTTTTGCACTTAAGTTGTGGCGACATTACCTGTATGGTACCAAGTGCGCGATCTACACCGACCACAGGAGCCTCGAGCATATCTTCAAGCAGAAGGAACTGAATATGCGACAACGACGATGGGTCGAGCTACTAAATGACTACGAGTGCTCAATCAGGTATCACCCGGGCAAGGCCAATGTTGTGGCTGACGCCCTCAGTCGGAAGGACACTGCGCCTAAGCGCGTGCGAGCTTTACAACTCACGATCCACTCTAGTCTCCCTTCCCAGATACGAGCTGCTCAGATAGAATCACTGAAACCAGAAAACGTCAGGGCTGAAGCCCTACGCGGATCAAGGCAACGATTAGAACAAAAGGGAGAAGGTGCTTACTACGTAACGGGACGCATTTGGGTCCCACTCTATGGCAACCTACGAGAGCTTGTGATGGACGAAGCACACAAGTCTCGCTACTCGGTGCATCCTGGTTCGGATAAAATGTACCACGATATCAAGACTACGTACTGGTGGCCTAGCATGAAGGCCCACATAGCAATTTACGTCAGCAAGTGTTTGACTTGTGCAAGAGTCAAGTCTGAATACCAGAAACCCTCAGGCCTACTCCAACAACCAGAGATACCACAATGGAAATGGGAGCAGATTTCCATGGATTTTGTTACTGGCCTACCTAGATCCCAGCGTGGGAATGATACTATTTGGGTGATCGTGGATCGACTCACAAAATCTGCACACTTCTTGGCTATCAAGGAGACGGATAAATTCTCCACTCTTGCAGAAATATACCTCAAGGAAGTTGTCTCGAGGCACGGGGTGCCCACCTCTATTATCTCGGATCGAGATGCGCGTTTTACTTCAGAACTGTGGCAAGCAATGCACAAATCCTTTGGCTCACGATTAGACATGAGCACGGCGTATCACCCTCAGACGGACGGGCAGTCCGAGCGCACCATTCAAACCTTAGAGGACATGCTTCGTGCATGCGTAATCGACTTTGGCAACCGCTGGGAAAAGCATCTGCCACTTGTGGAATTCTCATACAATAACAGCTACCACACCAGCATTAAAGCTGCTCCATTTGAGGCATTGTACGGACGTAAATGCCGGTCACCTCTTTGCTGGGCAGAGGTGGGAGATAGTCAGATCACTGGTCCAGAATATGTGGTAGACACGACCGAACAAATTGCTCAAATACGAAAACGCATGACGGCATCTCGCGAACGTCAGAAAGTTTACGCCGACATGGGCAGGAAACCGCTTGAGCTCCAGGTTGGGGAGCGGGTACTACTCAAAGTTTCACCCTGGAAGGGTGTGGTTCGTTTTGGTAAACGCGGCAAACTCAACCCACGATACGTTGGACCTTTCGAAGTCATTGAGAAAATAGGCAGGGTGGCCTACAGACTCAACTTACCAGCGGAACTCGGTGCAGTTCACAACGTTTTTCACGTGTCGAATCTGAAGAAGTGTCCGTCAGATGAGACCCACGTAGTTCCTCTGAAGGAACTCACTATCGACGAACAGTTACGATTCGTCGAGGAACCAGTCGAAATCACGGACCGGGATGTTAAGGTCCTCAAGAGCACTAGAATACCTCTCGTTCGAGTTCGTTGGAACTCCCGTCGCGGCCCAGAGTTCACCTGGGAGCGCGAAGATCAGATGAAACAAAAGTATCCCCAACTGTTCGCGAACAGTACAACCACTACTGAGGCTGAAGCAACGGAATTTCGGGACGAAATTCCAGATCAACGGGGGGTGGATGTGACACCCCAGGAAAACCGGGAAAACCATACAACTTAACTAGCTTCCTCAGTGAGTGCCTACCAAATTTCGGGACGAAATTTCCTTCAACTTGGGGATGATGTGACAACTCGAAATTTAGAACCTTTCTTGTATCCCGATGTAACATGAATGTGTGACTAGTTAACTTGTGTGATTAATGATAAGTGAAACTCGTATGTGATTATATGTTATGTTTATGTGTCGTGCTTGTATGTATGTGCGTATTATTATGACCCGAGACATAAGAACCCGACTCGAGACCATGCGGTCTCGAGTGAACAATGCAACATATGGGCCGGTTGGCCACACACACACCCTTAGCCCATTCGAAGACCCATTAGGGTGCACTACTTGGGACGGGTATATAACCTTAGTGACTATCCATGTTTACCATTTTGGACAACACTCATACTCTCCCACACACACTCCCTCTCTCTCACTAAAACCCTAGAGGCACAAACCTTCCCTCCTCACTTTCGGATTCAATAGGCGATAACAAGAGCTCTCGGTTCAAGCTTAGGATCTCCCTTGAAAGCTCACTCATCGATTTCTTCATACCCTCGCATCTTGAAAACCTAACCGGTTAGTGATTCTTGTTATATATTTCGGATGTTGATGATAATGTGTGATATTTTGGTTGATAATGATGCATCTTGGTGTGATTTGACAATATGTTGGTTTGTGAAGTTTTATGCATGATGAATACATCCTCCTTGAATAATCGAATATGATGCACTAGCTAAGTGTGATATGTTTGAACAATTTGTTCTAGTATATGTGTTTAAGATATGATAAATCTTATGTAAGTAGGCTATGGTGTTGATTGAACATGCTAGATGTAGAAACCGATGATAGCCCTTAATGTTGTCCGAATCATGCAATTGTTTAGAGGTTTAGGTTACCTTGAATGAACAAGCTTGAATGATCATGATGAACTATTTGAATATATGAAGAACTTGTTGAATATGATATGAGTGTGTGATGAACATTTGAAATTTGTTGTTTGATCCATTTTAGTAAGTTGCTAGACAAGAAAACATGTTTAAATGGATGGTACAAAATGGTTGCATGAAATTAAAACCCTATTGGATAAGTACACTGTGCCGAATCAGCAGTTGTCCAACCGAAACCTCCTGTCTCGACTCGAAACCGCCACATGACAACTCGAGATCCCCGATTGCGACACAGGTTGCGAGTCGCAAACGCCTGGTTGCGACTCGAGACCAAAACAACACAACTCGAAATCTCAGTTACGAGTCCGGTTGCGACTCGAGACCAAAACAGCATGAACCGAAACCATGATTACGAGTCCGGTTGCGACTCGAGACCGTGACCATGATAACTCGAGACCGCAGATTGCGACTCGGGTTGCGAGTCGAGAACGCCTGGTTGCGACTCGAGACTATACGCATGTACACGCTGTTTGGACTTGCACCTCATTTCGGACTTAAGTAATTGGGCCGGACCTTTGGGCCTAATGCTTGGACCTTATACGTGCTGTTGTTTATGAATGATTATTTGGGCTGCCATGAATGAAACTTGCATGCAATATGCTAGCATACGTGTAGAACATACGTGCAATACGTGGTTTGAACCTGACTTGTATGATACAACTATGTTAGGGCGCGAGTGACCACAATATTGCTTGTTTGACTTTTCTGTGTATCTACCGAGCAAACCAAGGTGAGTTCACACCCTTTACAAAGCATGGGATTCCCAGGGGTCGGGAATTGGGGTTAAGGAACATGGGTTCCTCGTCCTCCTTGGGTAGGACAGCAATGGTTCAGGAATGTAATTCCTCGTCCTTACGGACAGATAACTCGTACTAGACCAAAACTCTATCACGAAGTCCCTCATTTTTATATCGACTTAATCGCCGGGCCAATGGCGAGCGGGTCATTAGTTAGATAGCGCTATTTAGGTCTGACAAACCTCACACCGTGCCGCAGAGGACGGGCGTGAACTAATGGATCTGGGGCACGTCAATGATGATAGACATTGACAGTTTCAGGGCACATAAACATGACTACAGTCAGCAGTCGATATGGTAACGAGTCTAGTGTATACATGGGGTAGCCCCCACGGCCGAAATGCCAGATAACTAACACGGGGTAGCCCCCACGGCTGGATTGCCAGATTAACCGGGAATAAACAAGTTACGTTTTTAACTATGGGGTAACCCCCACGGCAGGATGCCAGCTAAAGGAAACTGTTTTCGAAACAACTTAAAACGAACACCCAACCGTGAACTCACTCAACTTGTTGTTGACTCGTTACTACATGCTTTGCAGGTCCTTAGGTTCTTAGCTGGAGCTTGCATGGAGGAGGATCGTTGTGGGACATGGACGACTGTGTGCCATGTTAACTTTGGAACAGTTAAACTTATGTTTTGATTTAAGACTTATGCTTCCGCTTGCAACTTAACTATGTTTTGTTTGAACACCAATTGTATTGGTTGGATTTTTATAACTACTTATATGCTTGTTCAATATGATTGGTGGCTGGATCCTGGTCAGTCACGCCTCCAAGCGGTGGTACTCCGCAGGTGGATTTTGGGGGTGTGACACAAACTCTCTGTTATGGGGTATGATGCTTGAATTGGTAAACAACAATGAGGATCACTCAGAAATGAATTGCACAGGAGACACAAAGATTTATACGAGGAAAAAGCCCTTGATCAATGAATGATCTCCGGCATAAAAAACCTCGGGTGATGGAAACTACCGATCACCAACTCAAATTAAACAATAATCCTTTTACAACTTCGGATGATTGCGAGCTAAGTACAAGGATCACTATAATGTATCGTGTAGAAATGTATGAAAAATGCTAAGTGTTTTGCCGAGAGCTAGTGAGTGCAGTTGTACGAGTGTATGTAGCCAAAAATAGCCAAATGTTCTTAAAAAATAGCTCGCTACCCCTTTAAAATTAGAAAATATCTAGCCTAACTAACTGTCCGCATTTCGTGCCTTCTCCCCACGTTCTCCATAACGTTCAGAATGGTCAAGCACGTGCAGAATTGAAGGGAATATGCTCTAGGAATATCGCCATGACCAAGTCCAAGCCGGTACTCCTGCAAAACAATACCGAATTCAAAGTGAACAATCATTAGTATAAGGATCCTTAGGATGATCCATGATCCTGATCCTGAAATACTTCTGAGGATCACTAATTGTCACAGAAGTAAGGATCACCAAACAGGATAACACTTGAGGATCACAGGTCATTAAGAAATCCTCCCCTAACACTCTCCATGTTGGATATATCTCATGATTGGAAGGATCCATGATCCTAAACAAGATTGTGTATCATTGCTGGGGATGATTGCAGAATCCTCTCCTATCTCCATGGCTACATGATCCTCAATAGCAAGAGTCAGTATATGGATAATAGGGATCTTGATATCCTCTGGAATCTTCAAAGATGATCCTAGATTGGCTAATGCATCAGCCTCTGCATTCTCTTCCCTTGGTACCTGTGTCAAACTAAAGGAAACAAAAGAGAGTGCCAATTCTTTGACTATCTCTAAATATTTGATTAGATTTTCACCTTTAACAGCATAGGATCCATTAAAGTGATTAGTAATTAATAGTGAATCTACATGTACCTCAAGATACCTGATCCTCATATGCTTAGCAATTTGCAAACCAGCTATCAAGGCTTCATATTCAGCCTCATTATTAGTAGTTTGAAATTCACAAGCTATGGAGTGGGGTATTATGTCCCCCTGTGGCGATTTTAGTAGTATTCCAAGTCCTGTTCCTTTGACATTAGAGGCTCCATCAGTGAAGAGTATCCAAGGATCCTTAGTTTCTTCAAGCTGTTGGACTTCTAACTCAGCTTCCTTTTGCAAGTCACTACTGAAATCTGCCACAAAGTCAGCTAAGGCTTGGGATTTAATGGCAGTTCTAGGCTCATATCTTATATCATAAGCACTAAGCTTCACTGCCCACTTAGCCATCCTTCCTGACATTTCAGGTTTCCTGAGAACATTCTTAATTGGAAAATTAGTCTTAACAATAATGGCACGAGTTTCAAAATAATGTCTTAATTTAGTAGATGCCATAATTAATGGAAGGATAAGTTTCTCCAAGTGTGAATACCTAGATTCAGCATCAAGTAAACTCTTACTTACATAATAAACAGGATGTTGTGTACCTTGGTGATCCTTAACAAGGACCGCACTTACTGCTTTTGAGGATACTGCTAGGTATAAGGATTATATATCCCCCTTTTCTGGTTTTATCAAGGCAGGGGCTGAGGATAGGTAATCCTTAAGAGATTTGAGGGCACTTTCATGCTTTTCAGTCCATTCAAACTTCTTGTTCTTCCTCAGGATGTCATAGAACTCCTTGCACTTTTATGAGGATTTGGATATGAACCTGTTCAAGGCTGCGATCCTGCCTGTCAACCTTTGCACATCCTTGGTGTTGGCAGGAGATTTGATATTCAAAATAGCCTTAATCTGCTCTGGACTTGCTTCAATGCCCCTCTTTGTCACCATATAGCCTAAGAATTTACCTACTTTAACACCAAAATGACACTTGGAAGGATTTAGTTTCATATTAAATTTATCAAGGATATTGAATGCTTCTTCCAAGTCTTTAAGGTGATCCTCAGCTTTCTTGGACTTAACCACCATGTCATCTATATAGACTTCCATAGTGTGTCCAATTTGTTCCTTGAACATCATATTGACTAGCCTTTGATAAGTAGCACCTGCATTCCTTAGTCCAAATGGCATAGTAATATAACAATATATACCAGTTGGGGTCATAAAGGTTGTATCCTCTTGATCAGATGGTTCCATCTGAATTTGTTGAAATCCAGATGAAGCATCCATAAAAGTCAACAACTCATGACCCGCGGTAGCATCCACCATGGAGTCAATGTGGGGTAATGGGAAAGGATCCTTAGGACATGCCTTGTTTAAATCAGTAAAATCGACACATACCCTCCACTTTCCATTTTTCTTTTGAACAACAACTACATTGGCTAGCCACCTTGGATACTTAACCTCTCGTATCATACCTGCCTGAAGTAGTTTATCTACCTCCTCCTGGATAATAGCATTCCTTTCAGGTGCAAACTTCCTTCTTTTTTGATGAATTGGCTTGAATGATCTGTCAATGCCAAGTTTATGAGTAATTATATCTTTAGATATACCTGTCATGTCTTCATGCTTCCAGGCAAAGGTAGTTTTCCTTCTTTTAAGGAAGGATACTAGATCCTGTTCAATGTCGCTAAG
The DNA here is from genome assembly GCA_030545235.1 of Helianthus tuberosus. Lineage (NCBI taxonomy): Eukaryota > Viridiplantae > Streptophyta > Magnoliopsida > Asterales > Asteraceae > Helianthus > Helianthus tuberosus. The sequence continues at coordinate 142,272,475 of CM060410.1, read as the reverse complement.
GATCCCTGATCCTATGAAGATATTGGATTCAGGATCATGAGGATCCATAAGGATTTCTTTTACATCCTGCTCTCTTGCCTCCAAGACATCTCTTGAAGGATACTTTAATTGCTATTGCTCCCTTGGTCTTGAGGTTGGCTTCATTAATGAGGTATAACAATTCTTAGCTTCTTGTTGATCACTCTCAATTTTCACCACTCCCCATGGACTAGGAAGCTTCACACATTGATGATAGGTAGACGGGACTGCCTTCATGTCATGTATCCATGGTCTGCCAAGGATAACATTACAACATGATAAGCAATCTATAACACAAAATTTTTGATAAGAATGAAGTACTTCAATATAGATGGGGAGTTTGATGTCCCCCAATGTGTTCTTGGTTTCTCCACTGAATCCCACAAGGACTGAGGATCTTGGAACAATATCAGACTCCGGGATATTCTTTTTCTTGAGGACATCAAGTTGAATGATGTTCACAGAGCTTCCTCCATCGATTAGGATCCTGCGAACAAAGTGGTTAGATATAAATAAGGTAATAACAAGACCATCATGATGAGGATCCTGGACATCAACACGATCATCCTCATCAAAGGTTATGACTTTATCCTGTGTAACTATGGAGGTCCGGATGGGCCTGTCTCCATTATCCATCTTGGTTTCCTTGGCATGTCTTTTGGCTGCTGAAAAGGATGTACCACAAATGTCTGATCCACCGGATATGAAGTTTATAACTTGTGCATCTCCTGGAGGAGCAGGAGCCTTTTCTGGGATCCTTTCAGGATCCTGGATCCTTGACTTCTTTCGTCCCAGAAGTTCCTTCAAGTGCCCCTTGCTTAACAAGTAACCAATTTCTTTTCTAAGTGCAATACACTCTTCAGTGAGATGCCCAAAATCCTCATGATATGCACACCACTTGGACTTGTCCTTTGTAGCAGCTGGTTTATCACTTTTCCTTGGCCACCTAGCTTTCTCACCTAGATTCTGCATTGCAAGAATTAGTTCATTGTTATCAACAGAAAAACAGTATTCAGAAATGGGAGGATAATCCTCATCATCCTCTTCCTGTTCCACTGCATGCACGTTCTGGTTATAAGATTTGTTGTAGGACTTGAACTTGTTATTCTTGAAGTAGGATCCTTGCTTATCCTGCTTTGAGGATCCTGTCAGTCTTTCATGGATCCTTTTATCATCCTCTAATCGGATGAATCTAAGGGCCCTGGTTCTTACTTCATCAAGATTCCTTCAAGGGGTCATGACAGGATCATCATAGAACATTGAATCCCTAAGTAAACCCATTTTAAAGGCTTCTACAGCCGTAGCTATATCCAAGTTAGGAATGTCTAAGGATTCTTTACTAAACTTAGTGATGTAATCTCTAAGTGATTCATTTTGACCTTGTGTTACCCTATAAAGATCACTAGTTAAACGTTCAAATTTTATACTACAAGAGAATTGACTATTGAACAGATTAACTAGATTAGCAAATGAAGTAATAGAGTAAGGGGGAAGACTTAGCAGCCATTTAAGAGCAGATCATGTGAGTGTGGATCCAAATCCCTTGCATAGACATGCTTCTTTTAACCTCTCAGGAATTGGATTGATCTCCATCCTTTCCCTGTATTGAGCTACATGCTCCTCTGGATCCGTTGAACCATCATACAGCTTCATGGATGGTATCTGGAATCTTTTGGGTATCTGAGCATCACATAAAGGTGGTGCAAAACGAGATATCCTATGGCTACCGTCTGCGATCTCGGGGATGGGCTTGACCACTCTTGGAACGCTGGATATCATATCCTTAAGCTTCTGTAGTTCCCGAGCCATGGCTTGATTGATACCTGTATCCTGCATAGAGCCATGGTTAGTATTATAAGAATTATTGAAAGTGTTACCTCCCATAGGATTCATGTTTGGAATTCCAGATGTGAATCCATATTGACGGGACTCCGGTATTATCGAAGGACCAGATGAAGCAATGGTCTGCATTGGTATAAAGTCTCCTTGATGAACATCCAAACTTGGAGGCTGCATACTCCTTAAGGATCCTTGATCCTGAAAGATGTTGGATCCATGATGCTGAAAGGATCCTTGAACCTGAAAGGATCCTTGGGGCTGAGAGGGGGATCCTTGAACCATGGAAGATCCTTGGACCTGAGAGGAGGATCCTTGAACCATGGAGGATCCTTGGACCTGAGAGGAGGATCCTGGAACCATGGAGGATCCTCGGACCGAGTGCATTCCCAAATATCCTCCTGAGCTGACGAAGGATCCCTGATGCTGGACGAAGGCTCCGGAAGGTTGAAAGTAAGATCCTAGAGCCTGAGTCATTGTTGTTGTTCCACAACGCTTTCCTGGAAGTTCACCCAAGTATTGCACGTCTGGAGCTGCTGAATGCTGGGAAGTTATGACTGGAGTGTCGAAATTCAGCGATCTGGGCATCAATGGTGAATAATCCTCCACCGATTTCTTCTGTTTCTTGATATCACCAATCTCCCCGAGGATCATTTCGTTGGTTTTATCCTACTCTTGCATGCGATCCTTCATCTGCAAAATCAAAGTAAAGAGATCACTATTAGTAGGATTAGTGGAAACAGAAGAAGTTGGTGCTTTTGGAAAAATGGGGGTTTGTCTCTTCGCAGCGTTATCAGCATTCTTCTGGGATCCAGAAGGTGGTGGAGGCAAAGGAGGAACTCCTTGTGAAGAACTGAATGATGGCATTAAACTTGAACTGTTCTTCGCTGAGGAAGCCATCTGCTTGGTTGTAACGAACCGAAATGACCGCAAAAATATGAATCTTCTTAGGAATGAAGCACCAATTACCCCACGGTGGGTGCCAAACTGTTTTGGTCAAAAATCAAGCTAAGATAATGCAACCAAATCTTTTGTTGTGAGGTGTGATGCTTGAATCAATGAACAATATGAAGGATCACTCAGAAATGTAATGAACAAGTGACACAATGATTTATACGAGGAAAAAGCCCTTGATCAAGAGTTGATCTACGGCATAAAAAACCTCGGGTGATGGAAACTACCGATCACCAACTCAGATTAAACAGAAAATGTATTACAACTTTGGACGATAGCGAGCTAGTTACAAGGATCACTAGAGTGTGAAGTGCAAAAAAGTGTGTAATCGCCGAGCAAACTGTCGAGAGTTGATGAGAGCGGTTACTAGTGTGTGTGTTTAGCCAAAAATAGCCAAGTGTTCTAATTTAGCTCGCTATCCCCTTTTAAAAATGGAAAATATCTAAGCTAACAAACTATCCGCATTTCATGCAAGTCTCCCACGAACTTCATAACGTCCATTTCAGTCATGCACTTGTGGAATAAATATGGAATATGCTCCAGGAATATCGCCCAGACCAAGTCCAAGCTCGTACTCCTGCAAAACAACATCATATTCAAAGTAGACAATCGTTAGTGTAAGGATCACTATGATGATCCATGATCCTGATCCTACAATACTTCCTGAGGATCACTAATTCAACAGAATTGAGGATCACTAAGTCCGACAGTAATTGAGGATCACTGATCATTGAAAAATCCTCCCCTAAAAGTTTTCTTCCCTTGACTTTTTAGAAAAGCTTATGAATCTGAAGGAGATGCACCATTGGACTAATATTTCATCTGATCATCACCTCGCGTTGTTGCAAGTTGCAGTGCCAGAAGGAAACAAGATTCCCTCTTCGCATTATGTAGCTAAGAAGACACTTAAGAAGATTAGTTTAGAGTATGAGATGATAGACGCGTGCATAAGTGATTGTTCTCTATTCTGGAAAGAACACCAGTCGTTGCAAAATTGATCCGTTTGTAATGAGAGTCCATGGGTCGATAAAGACACAAAAGGCATAAAGGTTGCTCGCAAGGTGTTATGATAATTTCCCTTGACGCCTATACTACGTAATTGTTCAAGGCACACGAAAACAGATATGATATGGCATAGTACCAGACAATCAGAATATGGGACTATGCGTCATCTAGTTTATGGATCTTCATGGTAGGACTTTGACAGTAAGTACCCAAGCTTCGCGATGGAGCCACAAAATGTTCGTCTAGGGCTTGCAATTGACGGTTTTAATCCGTGTAACGGATCCTCGACTCATAGCACGTGGCCAATCATACTCACCACATACAATTTGCCTCCATGACTAAGCATGCAAGAGTCCACATTCATGTTGACCTTGTTCATTCTTGGCCCTAAATCACTTGGGAAAGACATGGATGTTTTCTTTAGACCGTTAGTGGTGAACTTAAACATTTGTGGCAGTCACGTATACGTACTAAAGATGCAACGATAAACACATTCTTCACAATAGAGGCAATGTTGTTATGGACCATAAATGACTTTTCAACCTGTAGTAGTCCATCAGGTTGGAGCAGACAGGACTACAAAGCATGCCTGACTTGCAATGAAGACACTCCTTCAATGCGTGTAATTGGTAAATGCGTGTATGTTAGTCATCGCCGGTTCTTCAATGCCAAATATTCGTGGAGAACAAGTCTCGACTTTAACGAGAGATCCGAGACAAGAGACTCTCCAAAATAGTTCAGTCTTGCTGACATAGAAGTTCAACTCGGTCTTCTAATTCATCGTCTACCAATACGCCCTCGAATGTCTTTGGTGCCCAACCTCAAACTCAACAACAATAGTACGAGGTAAACTATCTTATTTTACTTTGGTAAATGTTGGGTTATGTTAGTAGTTTTGTTAGAAGATTGGTAACTTTGGTATATATATGTTGGTAGTATATTAATATGCTAATGTGGATTTTGATATATATTATTGTAGGAATTTGTTTCGGGGTTGTTCCAAACCCTGACATTTTTTAACCGACTTAACAACTATCTCGCTTCAAGGGTAAAGCAACCCGCAGACGTTGATGATGACATTTCTGATAACGACGATGACGATGACATGATGTAGTTTTTCACGTTTTATACAATTTTAGGATGTTATTGTGCAAGTGAATTAAACGAATAACTTTTAAGTAATGTTAGTATGTTGATATAATTATTGTGTTTATGTAGTTCGTTTGTGTGTTGCTAAAACTGGAAATAGGTATGTTTTGTGTATTCGTAAAAACCGGAAAATATTGTAAATGCATCCGAATTTAAAAAAAAAAACAACTTTTAGCGGCGAAAGTGTCGCCGCTAATGATATTCAAGCAACAGCGACATGTACTTTTATCGTAGACAAATGTCGCCACTAATATCGCTTTTTCTTGTAGTGCGTACGACTGGAATCTTCAACCTCATAGGGAGGGACCTCATTTTACACATGTTGATACCGCAAATCCAAAGACCAATTGTTCATTATATTTAGAGTAAATGGCCATTTTAGTCCATGAGGTTTAACTAAAATTACCACTTTAGTCCAAATAGTTTTCTTCTTGTCATTTTAGTCCAAATAGTTTTGTTTTCTGCCATTTAATCTCTGACTTTTGTCATTTTTTTGTCATTTTCATCGACCAACACCACCACCTACCCCATCATAACCCTCTATCATCGCCACCACCTGTCTGCACCGTCACCACCCACCCTACCACCATCACCACCCACCAATTCCACCACCACCGGCCACTTTTTCGCCACCCATGTCATCAACTAACATTTAACGAAATAAGAGTAGGATCAATATATATTAGCCGGCCTTGTTAAAATATAGTTCTTTAACATCCACAACATTATCCTTTTATATTGGCAATTTACGTCCATTGATAATCAGTTAATCTGTATAACATATTTGCAGGGGTGGACCTAGCATGTTACTAGGGGTAGCCCTCGCTACCCTTTAACGCTCCGGCGGTAGTGTAAATTTTGAAAAAAAATGACTTTTTTTTTTAATTTCCTTATCCATTTTTATATGAAACGTTGCCCTTATAAAGATTTTCAAAACGAATAATGAATTTATCAAGTTAGTCGAACTGACTAGGCTCCTTATTTGTAGCTATGTTATAGCAACAAATCATAAATCAAATATGATCTATGAAGCTGCAAATAAGAAGGCTAGTTAGTTCGACTAATTTGATAAATTCTTATTTGTTTTCACTCTAAATCATATATAGTCAATTCACTATAAATAATTAAGACTTGTCACCAATAATTTTTTTTTATCTGAAATCTTACGGTGTAGGTGGGCTCCATCAATAATACTACATTGGTAAACTATAAACACGTCATGAATAATCCATTTAACGACATAGTACGGACGAATTTACGAGGGGATCACCTACGGGCTGTTTAGCAACAGAGTATCGACATCAATTCCAGCGTCGCAAGTGAGACATTTTTTCGACAGGTTACTAACGGCATTGGCGCAGGATAGTGTATGTCTGGGGGGCGTCCGCCCCCGAACTTTTCGATGCGTATTGTTATGAATAGTACTTTCGTATAGGTATATACGTTGCCGCCTCCCCGATTTCGGGAAAATTGGGGGGGGGGGGGGGGGGAGGGGGTCTGGCTTCGCCAATGACTAACGGGCTTGCACCTACAAACGGATGACAACTTCGTTGATCCTTTACCGATGAATTTCCCCCCAATAATTTGTTGGTGTTGCTGATTTTTATTAAAAGAAATATATTAAATATACTTAAATTTCATGAAATTTTAATATTGTGTTTGAGTAAAGTATACAAATGGCCCCGTGATTTATCAAATTTTTAGATTTGCTCCCTAGCTTTCTAAAAGTACATGGATGGTGGTCACTTTGGTTTGCATTTTGTAACGCATTTAATCTCTAACTTTTTCCAAAGGTATATGGATGGTTCTTGTGGTTTGCACTTTGTAACACATTTAGTCCTTAAGTTGGACCCAACAAACTTTAGATTTGTTGGTTAGGAACTAAATGTGTTACAAAGTGCGATTTGAAAAGCTATTACAAAATTTAAAATTTTCAAAAACTACATAACCCATTAGTTTATTTATTCTTTTTGTTTTTTTTTTTCATCATTTAGTGAGATCCTTGAGTATTATCGATGAATCTTGTCCGTCAATGAATTGTCGTCATGACACTTTTTTCTAGGTAAAGCTTATACAGGGTTTGGAATATTTTGTTAAAATTTTAATATAAATAAAATAAACTTAGGTTTAACTAGTTATTGTGATGCTAGCGCTCTTGATGTAGATCATTTAACATTACCTATCTATAGTACATATACATATACATTAGGTTTCAAGCTTTGTGTTTAACCATTAGAGACGTGTTTAAGTATTTTTAATTCTTAATTCTGGTCTATTAAAAGTAACAATTTCTCATTCATAATAACTACAATCAACTGAACCATCTATTTTTATATTAAAATAAGTTACAAAACAACCATTTAAAAATGAGTTAAGGTTTCCAACATATTTGGATCGAGTTGGGTGGTGTCATAATAAATTTTGTCACACATAAATGTTGTTATTACTAAGATGGCAACGTATCCGAATATGAATCATTTGATGCAATCATGCATGTTCTGTGGTTACCAACCACCCATCAAACAAAAGGAACCATGTTTCGTCCCTTTCTTCTAAAAAAAAAAAACACATTGGCAAATGAAATTTTACAATTCTTTATATCGGATAAGATTTTTTTCTGCAGGTGAAGACACATAACTTTTAATTCGAGTACACATGTATTTTAGTGATGATTATGAACGTGTTCACATCAATGTCTTTTGAAAAGGGCCGTGCTATTTTTTTCCACGTTATTTTGTAAATAAGAGGCAATTCTACATATTCTTTTAAGTTTTGTAGATAAGAGGCAATTACACATATTCTTTTAAGTTTTGTAAATAAGAGGCAATTACACAAATTGTTATAGACTCTAATCATAAGATTTTACGGTGATTAATGTCTTTTTATTTAAACTTGTCACAGTTATAATCCCTAAAGTATATGTTTTCTTGACACATTTGTTCAATCTTAAAAAAATACCATATAAAGACGTCTACTAATTTTATAATGCACATATTTAACATTTTAGTGATCGATATTTCCATACAAAAAGTTAAGAGGTTAAAATATCAACATATACAAGTTGTATATTTGTGCGAGCTATTATTATTAGCATTATTAAATTAGAATAAATTATCAACTATATATGTTTAGGGAGATGATCAAATATGAACTTTAGTTTGGCTAAAGGATCGGTATACACATATAATGTATATATGTGTGGACGTTCGGGAGGCAAAAATGAAAGTGAACTAATTTTAACGTTATTTTACAAATTTTGTGAAAATAACGTTAAAGAGGGGGATGGTTAATCATGCATCATGTGGTGGCATTGATAGTCGAAAGATAAAAGGGTACATGCACTAATAGGCCTTTGTCCCGATTGTTGAGTGTTATGCTCCTTGTGTCCAAAGCTTGATGCAAAACTACTATCGAGCCGGGGGTCTCAGTGGAAGCAACCTCTCTATTCCTACGGGGTAGAGTAAAACTATCTACATCTTACCCTTCTCAGACCCTACCTTAGCTTTGTTATTGGTGGGATTTACTGAGTATGATGATGATGATGATGACGAGTTTGGCTAAATGATAGGAAGCAATAGCATTACGACATGTGACAAAATTTAAAAATAAAGGGGAATGGTATTTAAGTCAATTTTATCCAATCTTCCCCATTGTTCTCTCTCTATAATTTCAAAACCTACCATTTTCAAAGCCTAACATCTTCAACTTTTGCTTCACTTTCTATCTCAATAATCACTACATTATAGTGCGATTTTCGTCGCTAATCAATGAGTCAAACACCTAATCAACGTGTTCTTAAATTTTTTTTTTTGAAGAAACTCAGTTTTATTTCATACAATATCTCATTTTTTCCGGTGATTTTGAAGCGAATAACTCGATTTGTTCGATTCGATCGCTGATAAGTATTTATAGCATTCAAATTTCGTCAATCGTTGAAGAAATGTGAAGAAATCAGCTTCGATCTATGTAAGAAAATTTTGAATTGCATTTTTACGATCTGGTTTTTAAATTGAGTTATTGCGTTTTACAAAGGAATGAAAAAACACATTTTTTTTAAATTTTCAGTCTATTGCGTTTTAGAAACAACATATTTTATTGTGTTTTTAGTCCATTGTGTTTTAGGTAAAACACATTTTATGTGTTTTTAATCCATTGCGTTTTAGAAAAAAAAAAAAAAAACACTTTCTTTTGTGTTTTTTCTATTGCGTTTTAGAAAAAAAACACTTTTTATGTGTTTTTTGGTCCAATGCGTTTTAGAAAAACACATTTTGAAGTGTTTTTAGTCCATTGCGTTTTATGTAAAACACATTTTTATGTGTTTTTAGTCCATTGCGTTTTATAAAAAAAAAACACTTTCTTTTGTGTTTTTTGTCTAATGCGTTTTAAGAAAAACACATTTTATGTGTTTTTTTTTTTCTATTGCATTTTAGAAAAAAACATTTTGAAGTGTTTTTAAAAGTTTATTCCGTTTTAGGTAAAACACATTTTTATGTGTTTTTAGTCCATTGCGTTTTAGAAAAAAAAACATATCCTTTTGTGTTCTTAGTCTATTGCGTTTTAGAAGAAACACTTTCTTTTTTGTTTTTAGTTCATTGTGTTTTAGAAAATAAATCATTCTTTTGTGTTTTTTTTGTCCACTGCGTATTAGAAATAACACTTTCTTTTTTGTTTTTAGTACATTACGTTTTAGAAAGAACACTTTATTTGGTGTTTTTTCCCATTGCGTTTTAGAAAAAATAAACACTTTCCTTTGTGTTTTTTGTCCATTGCGTCTTAGAAAAAAACACTTTCTTTTGTGTTTTTAGTCTATTGTGGTTTAGAAAAAAAAACATTTTTTTTTGTTTTTTGTCCATTGCGTTTTAAACAGCTGGGTTATCGAAAACTTCATTTTTCAAAAGTATAGCAATAGTGTGCTCGTTTTAAAGATAAAAACGCTCTTTCTATGATGCAATTAAAAAAATGTCGTATAGGAAAGTTATTAATGTTTTAAAAATGGGGAGAATTGGAGGAGAGAGAAACTATTGACTTGAATGGACTGAAATACCCTCAAATTAACCAACTCGCCTTCTTCTTTTTGTTCAATCTCACTCTTTATTTAGCCCTTGATTAGTTAATAGATGATCAGGATTATTGCCTAGTCTTCCTATCCAAATAAACTTCTTAGTATATCCTGACCTTATATGTTAAATGTTATAAATACATATAATGTTTATTTTAAGATATAGTGAGATGATCAAATAGGAAGTATAGTTTGACTAGGAATGATAGGAAGCAATAGGGTTATGACATGTCACAAAATTTAAAAATAAAGGGGAATGGTATTTTAGTGAATTTTATCCAATCTTCTCCCTTCTTCTTTCCCTGTAACTTCAAAACCCACTATCTTCAGCATTTTCTTCAATTTCTATCTCAATAATTAGGGTTGTAAACGAACCGAACGATCACGAACAAGGCCTTGTTCGTGTTCGTTCGTTAAGGAAATAAATGTGTTCACGAACGGTTCATGAACACTTACCGAACGAGATTTTATGCCCGTGTTCGTTCATTAAGGAAACGAGCGTGTTCACGAACGGTTCACGAACACAAATGAACACAAATAAATTTGGCAAACGCGACGAAAGATAAAGGTGGATGGCCCAGAGAGTAGCACTAGAACTTGAATCCCTTATTGTGGAGCAGAGGTTGATCGTATTCGTTGATGTAAATAATGAGAAATGAAAGGGAAATGGTGCATAAACAAGGTGAAATAGGGTTTCCTAGTTTAATTATTAGGGTAATAAAATAAATATAAGTTTAATAATATAAAAAGTACAGATAAAATATATGAAATTACAAAAATCTCTAATTAAAACACAAGCATACGAACATAAACGAACGCAATTGAACGAATGGTCACGAAGACGTTCACGAACACCTTACCGAACGTTCACGAACACAATTGAACGAACGGGACCTCTGTTCATGTTCGTTCGTTTAACTAATCGAACGACATTTCTTGTTCATGTTCGTTCGTTTATTAAATAAACGAACTTCCCGCCGAAGGATTCACAAATTGTTCGCTGAACGTTCGGTTCATTTATAGCCCTATCAATAATCACTACATTATAGTGCGATTTTCGTTATCAATCAATGATTCAAACATGCAATGAACGTGTTCTTCAACTTTTTTGAAGAAACCAGTTTAATTCCTTACAATATCTCATTTTTTCCCGTGATTTTGAAGCGAATCACTCGATTCGTTCGCTGATAAGTGTTTTAGCATTCAAATTTCGTCAATCGTTGAAGAAATTTGAATAAATCGGCTTCGATCTATGTAAAAAAATTTGAATTGCACTTTTACGATCTGGGTTTTTGAATTGAGTCATTGCGTTTTACAAAGGAATGAAAAAACACTTTTTTTTTTGTATTTTCAGTCTATTGCGTTTTAGAAACATCACATTTTATTGTGTTTTTAGTCCTTTATGTTTTAGGAAAAATACATTTCTTTGTGTTTCTAGTCCATTGCTTTTTAGGTAAAACATATTTTATGTGTTTTTAGTTCATTGCGTTTTAGGTAAAACATATTTTTATGTGTTTTTAGTCAATTGTGTTTTATAATAAACGTCTTCTTTTGTGTTTTTAGTACATTGTGTTTTCGAAAACAACACATATCATTGTGTTTATAGTCAATTGCGTTTTAGAATAAGCACTTCTTTTGTGTTTTTATTACATTATGTTATAGAAAAAAAACACATTTCTTTGTATTTTTAGTCCATTGCGTTAAAAAAAAAAGACTTTTTTTTTTTGTTTTTATTCTATTGCGTTTTAGAAAAAAACCATTTTTTTGTGTTTTTAGTCAATTGCGCTTTAGAATTTTTTTTGTGTGTTTTTCTGACCATTGCGTTTTAGAAAAAAAAACATTTTTTTTTGTTTTCTGGCCATTGCGTTTAATAAAAAAAACATTTTTTGTGATTTTAGTCCATTACGTTTTACAAAAAAAAAAAAAAAAAAAAATTTCTCTGTGTTTTTTAGCTATTACGTTTTAGAAATAAAACATTTCTTTTATGTTTTTTTCTATTGCGTTTTAGAAACAAGATATTTATTTGTGTTTTTTGTCAATTGCGTTTTAGAAAAAAAAGTCATTTTTATACTTTTTGTCCATTGCGTTTTACGCATCTAGGTTTTCGAATTTTTTTCTAAAATATAGCAATAGTATACTCGTTTTAAAGATAAAAAGACGCTGGTTTTTTTAGTGCAATTTTTATAAAAAAAATAATTTAGTATGAAAAAGTTATTAACGTTTAAAAAACATGGAGGGGGGAATTGGAGGAGAGTGAAACTATTGGTTTAGATTGACTAGAATACCCTTCACAAACTGACAACCCTCCTTTTCTTTATCAATTATACTCATTTGATCCAAACGCTTGATTAATCATTTGATGATCAAGATTACTTACTAGTCTTTCTAACAAAAACAAACTTCCTAGCATACATTAATCCTTAAGATATAAATATAAAGTTTTGATTAAAATGACATTAGTTTGCCAACCGCACCAAGGGATTCATGGGTTTACTTGATTGATACATGAGAGTTGTTTTCCATACAAAATTGTTGGATAAAAAATTACGGCGAGTAAGTTAAAGTATATTAATATTTAGTGCGTTATGAAATTGTTGTACCTTTGCAATTGGTCGACACCTTTGGGAAACATATATAAAACATAATAATGATAAGTATCATATCAAAGATATCATCTAAGTCTAAAAAGCCATCCACTAAGGCTACTTAGGTTGAATGGTTAGTCATCCTAGCTAGCTAGCTAAACCTAATGCGTGTTAATGCATGCACCCGTTCAATATAACTCTCCTTAGGCCGGAGGATGTGGGGGCGCCACCCTCGCCAGGTCACCTTCTATAGCGCCCGGGGCGCTATCACACCACACCCTCAAATTCAATTGGAGGCGCTATGGGCTGGGCTTTATCATGGTAACGCCAAGGTTGAAAGGTGCAGGTGGGGCCCACTTGTGTTTCCACCAATGAAATCTTTTTTTTTTGTTTTGTTTAATATGGGGCTCATCCACACCATGCAAATTAAAGGGGGCTCCATGGCTGAGGTGGATCCTAGATGACGTTGACGTGGCTTGATAAAGCCCATAGGGGGCTTCAACCACACCCTCCAGCCTTAGGGTGTAAGGGGTGGTCACCTCTCTAGGAGAGGTAAAGTCTCAACATAACCAATCAAACCATACCATATCAACTCCCCTCTCTCACTCCCCTCTTGCACCAAACATAAGGGGTGATTAATCCACCATTAACCCATTCTCTCTGTCTCTTCTTCCTTGTGCGGTGATTAATCACCGAAATCAACTCCCCCCATTTGGTAAACTTTGATGGCGGCGGTGTTCCCCGCGCGATAAAGGGGTTTACCGCTTCCACCCCGTGAACCGTTATCGACATAATCTTGAATCCACTAGTTGGTTTTATATTTCCCAAATGATCAGGATAATTTTATGAACCGTTATCACTTTCAGAGTAAATTATTTCATATTAAATCCGTTATCACTTCCAAGAGTAAATTATTTCATATGAAATAAATAATCAAATAACACATATAATATAACAAGAGCGAGAATGCATTTTTCGGTGAAAACAAAGTCAGCAGTTAACAGATAAAAACCCATCAGTAACAACTAAGTTATTATTAACGAGGTTGGAGTTGCAAACCCATAAGTAACAACTAAGTTAGGAAAGTAACATTCTATAGGTAGGAAAGTTTCATAAGGTTGAAGTTGAAAACCTACAAGTAACAACTAAGTTATTATTGACGACTCATGTGGCCGTTGACGGCCAATTACCAGTAACGACTAGTTAACACTAATAATAGTTACCAATGTTCTCAAGTTGCTACGAATCACACTAGGAAGTAGTTTTTTTATCTAAGTAACCATTGATGATTAGTAGCGACTTATTATTGATAATCAATTCTTACCGTGATCAAATTTTATGTAAGTCTCCATCAATCATTCAAATTCGAAGTAACTTCCAATGGCTTTAAAATCCGAAGTAATTTCCAACACAACAACTGTAAGGGCTCTATCTATCACTTGAACCCCTCTTGGGGCGCTACCCTAAACTACCCTAAACCCCACCAAGGGGTTAGTGCTCATTGGAAATCCATGGTCACTTGCAAGCTCTTTTAAACCACCACTTTCGTAGGTGTTAGAAATCACAATAATCTATACACATGATTACTCCAAACCTTCAAACTTGTGTCTATGCTTATTATTATAACACTTTGGTCTTAAGTAAAATGTAACTAAATTGGAATGAATCGATGACACTAAATTCATCAACGAAGTATAACCTTTATAGTTTCAAAACCATTATTCAAGTTATTTCATACACGTAAGTTCGCCATGTTGGTCTTCTCCATATTTTGATCCATAATTGATTCAAATCTTCATTGGATTTCGTAACAATTGAGAATGCATTAGATTGGAAGTTTAACCTTTGTGAGAAGAGATTGAAAATGATATAGTTATTTGAGTTGCCCACCAATTATGGAGGAGCTCTAAAGTTTAAATATATCGTTATCTTTATTATGTTCCATATATAATAGTTATCTTAGACTTATGGGCTTCATAAAAATAACATCTTGAAGGCCGTCAAAAAGTGAAACCCAAATGTGTCCCATAAAGTATAGAGTTTTATCTTCTTTTGGCATTAACTGTTTCTCCATTCCTCGGAGAAATTCTACCTTAATATATTCTTCCTTGAGTGCTTCTTGTTGCGCGTCATAAATTCTAGTAGTGAGGTTCGTTTGACTCGTCATTTCTAATGCTCGAACCCTTAGTGTCTTAACTCATTCCGTGCGGCTCAAGGCGTCCGCTACAACGTTCGCCTTGCCCGGATGATATTTGATTTCACAATCATAGTCGTTCAACAATTCAACCCAACATCGTTGACGCATATTTAATTCTTTTTTATTAAATATATGTTGAAGACTTTCGTGATCTGTGAAGATAGTACACTGAGTACCGTATAGATAATGTCGTCATATCTTCAAAGCGAATACCACCGCGCCTAACTCTAGGTCGTGAGTGGTATAGTTCTTCTCGTGAACTTTTAGTTGGTATGATGCGTACGCGATTTCCCGTTGCATAAGCACGCAGCCTAATCCTTGATGCGATGTATCACAGTACACCACAAAGTCACCGGTACCATTTGGGAGTGATAAGATCGGTGCATCGCACAACTTATCTTTGAGAAGTTGAAATGCCTCTTATTGTTTTTCGCCCCAATTAAACTTCTTGTCTTTTTGCGTGAGGAAGGTTAGTGGTTGAGCAACTTTAGAAAAGTTCTCAATGAATCTCCAGTAGTAACCCGCTAATCCTAAAAATTGCCGTACTTCAGTTGGAGTCTTGGGTGCTTCCCAATTCTTAATCGCCTTAATCTTTGATGTATGCCTTTCTCGTTCACTACATGCTTGAGAAATTGTACCTCGCGAATCCAAAATTCATACTTGGGAAACTTCGTGTAAAGTTTCTCCTTCTTTAGTAGTTCCAGAATGGTCCTCAAGTGTTGTTCATGCTCATCTTTTGATCGTGAATATATTAATATATCATCAATAAATACTATCACGAATTTGTTGAGATATGGCTTGGACACGCGATTCATTAAATCCATAAAGACCGCTGGTGCGTTTGTTAAACCAAAAGTCATAACAAGAAACTCGTAATGACCATAACGAGTTCGAAATGCCGTCTTTGGTATGCTTTCTTCTTGTATCCGCAACTGATGATAACCAGACTTTAAGTCTATCTTGGAGTAGAAGCTCGAACCTTGTAGTTGGTCGAATAGATCATCAATCCTCGGTAGTGGATACTGATTCTTGATGGTAAGTTTATTCAACTCTAGGTAATTTATGCACATTCTGAAAGTTCCATTTTTCTTCTTTACAAATAAAACTGGAGCTCACCAAGGCGAGAAGCTTGGACTAATGAATCCCTTATCCAACAACTCTTGAAGTTGTGTGGAGAACTCTTGCATTTCAAAAGGTGCTAATCAATGTGGAGACTTGGCCACGGGTGCGAATCCCGACACCAAGTCGATGTGAAACTCGACTTGTCGTTGTGGAGGTAATCCCGGTAAGTTTTTAGGAATGACTTCGGGAAATTCTCTTGCCATAGGAATATCTTCAAGCTTCGGCTCCTCGGCTTTCTTGTCGACTACGTGTGTTAGGAAGGCTATGCAACCTTTCCGTAAGCACTTTTGAGCCTTCATGCAATTTATGATCCGCAATGGTGTGTCGCGCTTCTTTCCGTGGATGACAAGTGTCTCCTCATTTGGTAGTGGAATGCGAATAATCTTCTCGTGACATACGACTTTGGCTTGGTTATCGGATAGCCAATCCATGCGACTACTACGTCGAAACTATCCAATTGAATGGTAAGAGATCGATATTGATATTTTGCTCACCAAGTTCCAATGAACATCCTTTAACAACTTCTCCCGACTCAACTAGTTTACTATTTTCCAATTCTATTGAATAAGGAACATCTAGCTTACTTGATTCTACCCCAAGTATATTTTTAAATTCCATAGAAATAAAGCTAAAATCAGCACCGGTATCAAATAATATGGATGCGAAATGATTTTTGATAGGAAACGTACCAGTGACCACATTGGGGTCTTGGCGTGTATCTCTTGCTCCAATCACAAAAGCTCTCCCACGAGCTTGATTTTCTTTAGGACAATCCTTCCTAAAGTGGTTCTTGTCCCTGCATCCATAGCATCCTTGCCCACGTCCATTCCCTTTTCCATTTCCGTTTCCATTCCTATTCCCGTTTCCATGCCCAGCTCCTCCTCCAGTACACGTTGCCAACATGCTTCAGTACGGTGACCAATCTTGCCACACTTATCACATTTAATCACTCGGCAAGCACCCATGTGATGGTACTTGCATTTTTCACACTTGGAAAAATTGCCCGCATACTTCTTAACCCAGTGTTGTTTATGGCTACAAACGCTTTTACCTCTTTAGATGGGTTGGTTTCTCTTTTCTTGTTGTTGTTGTTGGTTTTGTTGTTGTTCACACAAGTACCTTTCTTGAAATTCGAGTACTTTCTCTTCCCATCACTTGAAGATTTGACATGAGATTCCTTCTTCTTAGTTCCTTTCACAAACAACTTCTTCATCCTTACTGCGTCTTTAATGAGACTAACGGCTAAGGTCACAACCTAGGTGATAGTGGTGGGGTTTGCCGATGTAACCATTCTTCGAATCTCGGGAGCTAGACCCCAGATCTAGCGTTCAATATGCTTGAATTCAGGTGTTACAACATAAGGGATCACACGAGATAGGTCGTGAAAACTTTGCGTGTACCCCATAATGTCAGCTCCGACCATGGTAAGTTTCTAGGATTCAGTCTCCAATTTATGGAGTTCAGCCCGAGAGCAGTATTTCTCCCTCATCCGTTCTTTTAGCTTTTCCCATGTCATTCCATAAGCAGCATTGTCACCCAAAGTTTGCACTTGTAGATTCCACCAAGTAAGTGCCTCATCAACAAATAGACCAGTGACACAAGTAACTTGTTGATCAGCGGAACATTTGCTCATTCGGATGCTCGAATCCGTTTTATCAGTCCAACGCACAAAAGGCATGGCACCGCCGGTGCCATCATAGTTCAGTGGCTTGCAGTCCAGAAACTGCTTGTATGTGCATCCTGAAATTTGCATAACCGGATCATGAATGAGCAAATAATGAAACACACGAATAGATTATAAAAAGAATTATTTAAGTGGTAACTAATCAACAAAACATTATCGTTGACATTGTTTCCTCCAGATTAACTGCCTTGTCCCTGACCGCATGATCCGCCTGTGCTACTGCTTTTTTCAGCACGGTTCGCCTCATATTGGGCGATCTCTTGAGATATCTTTTCTTCTAGTAGAGAGTTTAGTTCCACCTCAGTCCTAGGCAATGGCTGGGTGGGGGTTGGTTTACCGTCCGTGTGCGAACAACTCTTCTTTTTGGTGCCATGTTCTTCCAAAATGATATAACGATAGAGATTAGGCGTTTATTTAACAATAAACATTTTTTACTAAGTGTATATATATATAACTAAGCGATCCATCATGCGAATAAATCAATTCATACAAGCAATGAGACATGTATAAACAGATAAATAAAATGTGTCATAAAGAAACACCAAGGTTTTATATATATTAAGACAACTTGTTATATAATCGTTTGTAAAGGAAACAAAAATGTACTCGGGCTACATCACCCGATCATACAAATCTAATATTTATAAAGTGGTAAAATCTTCCTTCAAATTGAGCGATCTTCATTCTTCTAGTTGTCTTCAAAACTCGGTGTGTGGTCTTCATGCACAAAAAACGGGTAGCTAGAAAAGAAAATCTAGGGTGCAGGGGGATGGTTGTGGAGTCGGGAATGCTAAACTGTGGAGGTGGGCAACCTCTTCCTTGAGCTTGTTGACTCGACGAAGCAGAATGCCTATCTGCTGCTCGAGTGTTAGCACACGAGCAGCAAGGCCGACTGGCGGCATGGGAGGTGGTGGTAGTGGTGGTGACGCTGGTGGTGGTGGTGATGCTGGTGGTGGATAAGCTGGTGGGGGTGGATGCCTGGCGTCAGCCTGCTTCTCTAGATCATAGACCCTCTTACAGAGGATCTGTATCTGTAGATCCAATGAGCGAACCAAGTCCTCCGTAGAGTACGGAGTGAAGTGAGATGGATGGTAAGGGTCAGATGTGGGCATAGTATGGGGTGGAGAGTATCGAGTCAAAAGATGCTCGGCTGGAACATATGAGGATAGTCGAGACGACTGATGCGAAGAGCTCGCCATGTAGTGAGGTGATGGTGGTCGACGGTGGTCGACGTGAGGGTCCATCAGCAAAGGGTGACAAAAGTGAGAACGAAAAGAATTAATCGATAGCAGCTCCAACCAACAAGTCTGCCTGATAGGGATTGGGGGTGTGAGGTCGTATCATCAGTATGAGTGGTGGAGGTGCGGACAGAGGTGTGAGTGGGGGTAGGAGTAGGAGTAGGAGTAGGTGTGGGGGTAGCTGGGACAGTAGAGGAGGCATCATCAGCGGGGTATGCCTCTAGGCCAATGGCCCGAAGTGCGGAGGAAGTCGCTGACTTCCTAGAGTCGGAATCAGAAGATATGTCAACCACAAAAACAATGGGAGAAGCGTCCTTTAAGATGGCAACATCAAAGACCTCCCCGTCACCGAGGTCCTCATCAAGGTGGTCCACATGAAACACAGGAATGACATCGTCGTTGTCGTCGTCTATATCGAAGATAAGAGGTATGATATCAAGTGGTAGGACATCAATGGGTATGGGGGCAAGAATATGGTCTCCCACGGTGTGACCAATCACAATCATGTGACCATGATGGAATAGGCCAGTAGCTAGTACATCGTCCTCCAGAGGGACGTCATCAACAGCGTGATCGGGTAAGGCAAAAGGCTGAAAATCATCCATGTCGTCATCATCCAACACATAGTTTGGATCCTCCTCTGGATTCTACTCACAATCCAAAGTGATCATCTCTACAACGGGTCCGTACTCATCATCAGAGATGAGCTCCATCGGGTCATAGTCGTCATACACGCCACTCTCAGAAGATGACATGATAACCTAGAAAATTTATTTATACGACATATATATTAATAAATAAATTTTACTTAATATATATATGCATGAAATGTAAGAATCACATAAGTTCATTTTAAGTTATCCTACTTGTTTTGTGCGGATTAACTTAATGTTTCATGTCTACCTTTTTATTGACTAAGCCACGTAATGTCCTTGCATTGTTTATATGAAATGAATTTGTGTAGTGGACTTTGCGAAATGTTTAGGCAATGAAAATCTCTTGTTCTTGTGAAAATTGTTTTTATGAGAGGATCCTAGTGATTGTAGACTAGACTCGAGAAAGAATCCCGGTTCACTACAATCGAAGCTCTGATACCAATCTGTCACACCCACTCATAGGCGGAAGCGCAAGGTGTGATCGTGATTGATTCTCATTGCATACGATAAAGTAAACGTACTAAATGAATAAAACAAACTCCAAATGCCATTGTAATAATAGTTTCTAATCACAACACAAGGTTAGGTATATTGTTTACAGCCATTAAAATGAATATAAGTTTCCAAAATGTCATGCATCAAAATTCAAGTTTTTAAAGTTTAAGGTTTTGATAACTATATCACTGCAAGGAGGCGGTATATAATGAGCAAATCGTCCAAAAGTTGGCATGGAGTTCCGACTCTTGCTTTCTTGACATGAAATCCCCGCATAGTCCACTAATTTCTAAAATACATGTAAGTTTAAAAACGTCAACAAAGTTGGTGAATTCATGTAGTTGTTTTTGTATCAAATGTATCTTTAAAATGTGAGATGTATTTGTATAAAATCCGGTATGTTAAAGCTTCAGTGAAATCGTTGATCATTAATGTTTATCTAGGACATTAATATGTGTGACGACATAGGAAGCAATCCAACCCTTGATGAATTTTGTGTCGATTACCCTCGACTGAGACACAAAAGCACTCTTCTGTGTGCGTCCCATGGACCAAGAGTGGGGCTCGCCAAAACCCAGTAGATCTACTCCTTCCGTTCCTCCGTCTAAATGTGATTAATGGTGCTTAAGTACAACCTATTCGCACTTGATCTAACTTATTCCATTTCCTAGCTTATCATACCACTTGTACATGTATCTCTCCTGAAAGTAGGGCTGTAAACGAATCGAACGTTCAGTGAACAGTTCGTGAACCGTTCGGCAGGAAGTTCGTTTATGTTCATTCGATAAGCTTAACGAACGAACACGAACAAAAAATTTCGTTCGATAAGCTTAACGAACGAACACGAACAAAGGTATCGTTCGTTCGACTGCGTTCGGGAACGTTCAGTAATATGTTCGTTTATGTTCGTTCGTTTATGTCCGTCCGTGTTCGGTTTTTTATGTTTATTTTTAAAAAAAATTTTAATGTTTTATAAATTTTTTACTTTCCCCCATATGTATTTCCCTCTCTCTGGCCCTCTCCCTCTTTGATATCACACTCCTTCATTCAGACTATCTCCAATCGATTAAACCCAATATCATCCATCCGTGCAATCTTTAAATGGTTATATTTAACTACTTTCTTTGTGTACAATATTTAAGATTAACGGTGCCTTTTTTAATTTTCAAAATTAAAGTTCATTTGTGTTCGTGGTTAGTGTTCACGAACAACCAAAATTCCTTAACGAACCAACACGAACACAAACTTCTGTTCGTCATGTGTTCACGAACATCCAAATTTTCCTTAACGAAAGAACACGAACATAGCCTTGTTCGTGTTCGTTCGGTTCGTTTACAGCCCTACCAGAAAGTTTAAAAACTAGAAAGCGTTTAAAAGAGGGGACATGAACTCACTGAATGCGTTTTGTAAGCGTGCTAGAATAACGATTAGTCTTCTTGTCTCACAAAGTAACCTACAAGTGTCCTAATTTCTGTTAGACACTTAGGTTTATGTATAATCTATGTACAAGTCTTCCATCTTGAATGTCTATTAGGACTTGTATTAAGTTGTATGGAATTATTGTTTATTGAACTATGTTTTAGATGGATAAGTTTCTAAGTTGTTAATATATATATTTCACAAAATATATATTTTTGTATATTTGTGAGTTGTATGAACATGCCTAGCCCTCTTGTGACTTTGTGCCTAGTACGAATGTTATGTACGTGTCCACGACATGTGTAGGGCCAAGCCCCTTGTAGTCGGGTCTCACATGTTTGTCTCATTGACGACGTTAGCGGATATATTATATATTCTTAAAATATATTTTCTTGTTTAATATGATCTTGGATCACCTTCTAAGTGTATGTGTATATATATCTTCAAATAAATATATATAATCCAAATTCGATGGGTGTTAAAAATAATATATTTTTTAACTTGTTCTTGTATATGTATACTTATACTATTTTATGAGTTCTTGTTTTTGTGTACCCTTGACTAAATCAAAGTATATGTATGATTTTGTTAAATAATATTTCCAATATTATTTTAGTATAAATATACTTGTATGAATACTTTGAATATCTTGTATTTTCACTAAGTGTATACTTAGACAAGTGTACATGTATTTAGGTATAAATACCCATGTATTTTGTATTTGCCAACTAAAATTATTTTATATGATTTTTTATATTTTTTTTTGAAACTATATTTCTTAAAAATAATATATTTTTAATATTTGTTTGTAATATATATATATATATATATTTCTTTATATTTGTCAAGAATTTATATATATTTAGTCATTTGTTCAATTTTTGTATAACTTTCACCAATTCTTGTTAATATATATATATTTTGCTCTTTAATATATATGTCCATATATTTTGTCCAAAGTCTATAATTTTATAAGGGAATATATAAATATATATTCTTTGTATTTTTGTCCATACACCCATATATGGGTAAGTATATGTATTTTATACTTAATTATTTTCCAATCTATTTTGGGTGTATTTTTTGTATTTGTATTTCTTGTGAGTATTTAGTGAAATATGAATACCTACATGTACACTAAATATAAAATACACATAATATACAAATAAGTACACAATTTTTGGGTGACTAGTAAATATATATAATTTGCGCTAATTATATATATTTATATCCATTTTTATCTTTAAGAAAACTCTATTTTCTTAACTTATATTTTTGTATAAAAATTGGGAAAATTATGTTTAACTACTTTAAACATTTTACCTTGTAAAAATCTTGTTAAAAATATATTTTTCTAACACTTTAATTTCTACAAAAATTTTGCCATAGTTTCCCCTAGATTTAGGGGTTTTCCCATGTTTAAAAACATGTGTTTTTCTTTTATAAAACTCACAATTTCATCCACAATTTTTCCACAACAATCTACAACTATAAGCATATGAAATAATCTATATTTTTCATGCTAAGATGAACTTGAAATTTTTATATAAACATGTAGTATTTTAAAATTACATTTTAACATGTTCATCCACTTAAATAGGCTCTTGGTTATAATCTTTTGTAAACTTTGTAGAAAATAATTTTGAAACTTTTTTCATCCATTTTTCAAGTGTCCATAAACATAAGTGTAAGATATTAACAACTTCATTAAGACCATTTTTCATGTTCATCAAGTTCATCATCATTTTTATCATGGATCTTGTAAGATCCATATGTATACTTGATAGATCTGTACTTTAAACATAATCTAGCAAGTGTACATGTAACATATTTCATCAACATCACAAACTAGCAAGTAAACAACTTCATAACAACATCAAAAATACTTATTCTCTTTAGATTATGTTACTTTGTTCCTGTGTTCATCTTTTTAAAGTGAAGGTTCTTGATGGTTTTGCTTATACATGGGAAATCTACATACTACAAGAAGTAAAGTGAGTGATTTAGAGGACTCACAACTAGCACAAGGCTAGCGATGAACAAGTTATGAAGATGAGTAGAAAGATGGTGGTTAAAAGCTCCCCAAGGTGCTCCTTGAACTTCCAAAGCTTGAATCTTCCTTAGTTGATCTTGGGATACCTTTGTATATGCTTGGATTGCTTGGAAGGTGATTAAAAATGGAGGTGAAGGTGGATGTGGGTGTGGCCATGAATGGAGAAGAGGGGGAGAAGAGATGAGTTTGAAATGTTGGTTGGTGGAAGTGATAAGATTTATAGACCCTGTTTTATACAATTAATATATTCCTGCTGCCCCTAATTCCAAGAATTTGTTTAAAGATTTGACAAGTTTTCTTCTGTTTTCATTTTGGCTATGCAGCAGGATTTTTGCAATGTATTTGATCCTGAGGTCATTTAGCTGTTTTTGTTGTAGGTCATTCGGGGCATCTTCTTTTGCCAGACCACATTCCCAACCAGCTAACTGCCCCATATACGTTTCCATATACCTCATTGCAAAAATCCCATAGTCGACCCCGTTAGACTCTGTCCTCCAATCCATCTTTTGTCTGACAATAGGCGCCGACTTCATGATCTTAGCCATTGGGTGTTTTTGAATAAGCAAGTAGTTTGCAAAAGCATCTTGCTACAGTTTCACATTTTTGCATATATTAGTATGGCGTTTGATCAACATAGTTTCTACATATAAAATTTTTAAGATACTTACCAACTTTTCCACCCATCCATCATACTTTCTTTTTATGCTGAGTGTATCCCCTCAAGCGCTGTTATCCAATACATCAACTCTGTTGTGTTTTATATTGAAGCAGACAACACAAAAATGTTTTTTCCATATTATTGGCACGAAGATCAGATCATATTCATTTATCTTTCTATCTTTCCGGTCTTCTTTGAAATGGGCGAGTTTTAAAACAAATTCCATGTTATTGTTGAATTATTTGTATCGATAACTCGTTGTCTTTGTATAAGCAGGCATATTCTGTAATTTTGAGGAACCACATTTTTAACAACAAAACAAAGTCATAATATAATTGCATCAATTAAATATAGCAAAAGAGTTACGGGAATTATTTGTGTGCAAAATAATCTTGAGGGTGGTTCTTGAGCCTTGTATATTTCTTCATAGTTTAGGATATGCCCCCAACTTTGAATAATGTTGACGTGTGCATAGAATCTTGGTCTCATGCTCTCATAAATCACCCTTGAGAGTTCTGACACTCCTTCAATCTTGAACACGGTACTCCTGAACAAAAAACATATGACGTTTTAGTTATGCAAACTCATTTTAATATAAGACATGGCGTTTTGGGTGTTTACATGCATATGCATGTATATTTTTAACGTAAAAAATGAAAAGTTTGGCGTTTTATGAGAAAGAAATGTACATACATCCAGTCACCACATCCACTGAATATGTATATGGATATGTTGTTTTCTTGTGATGCCCTTGTTGCATGTATAACCACTTGCCTCCTAACATAAGGTGACAAACATGCCCTACCCTTCTTTGATTATCTCTTCTCCTTTTTTTCCACAATCTTTTTCTTTTTATTTTCATCATCTTCTTCATCACCAGGCAGCTTTTTTGGGTTTAAAATTGTGTTATCTTGCATCAACTTTGTGATGTCTGGCGTTTTGTCCTCATCACCCTTGTCCTGCACATCTGCCCTGTGTCTCTGTTACAGGTACGTTTGCCATTTTGTCACAGACCTTCTTAGTTGTTTTTTCGAGTTCGGTGATGAACCCCTAACTGTATTATGTTTTTGTTTAGGGGGGGGGGGTTGGTGTTGTATCAATTACATGCATTTTTGGGGTCTCCTCAGCAGGGTGCAGGTGGTTTTTTTTTTTATAGCTTTAAGCATTTAATCCACCATGTTTAGACAATCTAAACCTTCTTTTAGTTCAATCATTTATTCTAGGTCTTGTCCTGCTAGTTCCAAAACCTCAGCAATACTCCTTTTAATTATATTTTCCCCATTATAACTGAAAATGTGATATTCAAGTGTTTTGAAATCACAATCCCAACTTTTAATATCATCTTCCTTTATATCTTCATTTGTACTTTCTTCAGCTGACAATATAATATTCTCATCACCACCCTCAGTCTCCCATTCATCTTCATGTTGAGCATCATCATATATGGGGGTTGGCGTAACAGTTGAGGGTTTGGAATTTTGATCTCTAACCATCTCCCCTTCCCCTTTATGTTCCCCTTCTCCTTCCCCTTCCCCTTCTCTTTCCCCTTCCTTTTCACCTTCAGCTTCCCTTTTAACCTCATCTTCATTTTCACATTCACATTCTTCTCTCTCATCAGTCACTTTCTTCGCATTTTCATCAACAACTGTTTGCACTTCCTTGGCGTTTTGTTATCCAGCCATCTCCCCTCCCCTTCTCCTTCCCCTTCTACTTCCACTTCCCTTTCATCTTCAGCTTTCCTTTCAACCTCATCTTCATTTTCACCTTTTTCTCTCTCATCTGCCACTTCCTTGGCGTTTTCATCAAAAAATGTTGACATGTTCTTTAACAATGTCAGATATTGTGAGTATTTTATGTGTACCAATAGACTGTTTAAATGTTCAATCTTTGACTGATTTAACAATGTCCTCATTTTATTGTAACAGTCTCCTAGTTCTCTATATGCCCTGTGCAACTTCTCAGCAATTTCCTGTTAAATAAAAAAAGGAATTATTAAGTTTGGCGTTTTGTGTTTTTTTGTTAAACTTATTATTCGAACAACATACCTCCTCAGCTTCATTGTTTTGTAGTTTCTCACCAGCACCATGGTCTTCATACTATGTTAGTACTCTAACTAGAGCATTGTTCCCTGATGAAGAAACTTCAAACATCCTGTTCTAGCTTTCTACATCTTCATCCACAACACTTCGATAGAATGCCTCTTCATTCTCATCATTGATTTGCATGATGTTTTGAATTTGCATGATGTTTTGAATTTCAGGGTTGAGTTCAGCATAATCATAACGATCATCATGATCAAAACCATCACCATCATCATCATCATCATCATCATCAACCTCATCATAATCATTATCAGCATGCTCATCAACATTGTTAACATCAACTTCATCTTCATTGTCAACATCATCACCATCAGCATCTTCTTCATCAACACCCTGCATTTTGTATGCTGTCTTGGGTGTGGCTTGTTCATGAACAACTGTTTGAAACTGTGTTTCGTTAGCCTTCTTAACAGTTTTCTTTTTAAGTTCTTTGCCATCATGGCGTTTTGGCTCTCCACCATATTTCCTTTTAACTAGTACACTCTCAAACATTTCAAGAGTTCTTGTTGTAACCCACTCAATCGGGTATCCTTCTTGTCGTTGCAACATTTTTCTATTACAAGCATCATTTACCAAGGAAAGCTCTAACACAAGACATTTTAAATTTTTAAATTGTTATTTTGTGCAAACTATTATATATGGAAATTGTTTTCTTACCGCAAGTACAATCAAGGGCCCAGTGAAATGCTTTTTTGGAGACCATGTAGTTTTGGCGTGTTGCAAGCATTGGATGAGATAACCACACCAGTTTAGTTGGTTTATTTGAATGTTTTGTTTAATGTTTTGCAAGAACTGTTGGTTGACGACCGCATTATCACTTGCATGCCCCATTATAGTGAAGAATGCACAAGGAAATTTTGGCAGAAGTTTCTCCTGAAGCTATCCATCTCAGGCAAGATGTTATCAAAGTAGAGCTTCATACTTGGTCTGTTAATCCAATCAGTCCCTTTGAACTGTGCTCTCCACTCAGCTACTACTTCGTCATTAGTTGTTGACCTTTTTCCCTTCACGACCACGTCTCCATTCGGTATACCCGTTAAAGAGTTTATCAATTCTTCATTGATATTTATTGTATGGTTTCCAACATTTAGATTGTTTATTCTTTCATTAAATTTTCAACCAACTAGTACCCAAGCATTGTGGGTATGCTTGTCACACCCTGTCTTTTGCGGAAGCGTGTGCGTGTGACTTGATCAATTTTCATTGCATTCGATCATAATAAACAACTACATGATTAAAACAAGCGATGTCCATCCATTCATAAGTTTCAAAACATTACAAACCATGAGTTGTTCAAGTTTCAAACCAACACAAGTATTTAGTTTAAGTTACAAACCATCATAAGTTTTAAAGTTCCATCAAAAGGACTTGTTTAACAAAAGATTAGATTCATGAGGCTTTGCATTCTATATCTCATCAGGGATGAGATATATGAATCAAACCTTCCAAAAGTGGATGACATCGAGACTTGAAACTCAAAAGCTTGAAAATAACGCTGGCACCAAGATCCACCTATTTCCCTGAAATACATGCAAATTGAAAACATCAACAAAAGTTGAGCGAGTTCATGTGTTTTATGTTTATGTGTATCAAATGAGTCTCAAAAACATTTGAAAATTCAAGTGTTGTAAGTAGGTATGTAAAGCGTCTATGAACATGTTGATCATTAATGTTTTGCAAGGACATTAATATATGTGACGACATAGGAGGCACTCAACCCGAGTACGAAATTTAAGTGTCGAACCCTCGATAGTGGACACAACAGCACTCTAAGTGGTCACCCCTGGACCGTGAGTGGGGCTCGCCCGTGCCTATTAGATCTAACCTTTGTTCCTTGGTCCTTAAAAGGATTAATGGCACCTCAGTTACAGCCTATGCTCACATGATCTAAGAGTTCATTCCTTAGCTTAATCATACCCAAGTTTGACATGTATTTCCCCCCGAAAGTTGTAAACCAAAAACGTTAAAAGAAAAGGGGACATGAACTCACAAGTTTGCGTCCGTGCAAAGTTCGTACTCAAATGTGGTTTCCTGGGTTCGTTTTGCAACCTACAAATGTTCTAGGTTTTGTTAGACACTTTGGTCTTGTAGCGGTTCTTAGTTTTAAACACTTACTAAGAATTGGTTTGGATTTGTTTTTGTTTTGAGTTGCACTTTTAGTGTTTGATGTCTTTATACAATTCTTCATAATAATATACAATTCAAAGTTTGGTATATTAGTTAAAATATTATATTTTAACTTATATTATTTGCATGCGTTGCATGTATTATATTATTTGCATGCGTTGCATGTATATCACTTAAGGGTTTCGTTAAAAATAAAATATTTTTAACTCGTTTTGACATATGGCCTCCATATATGCGTGTTTGTAGTTTTATAACCAAAATACCGTTTATTAGGTATTATACGGTTGTAAGTATTACCAAGTATAGGTATACTTGTATTATGAGTATGTTTAGTATTCTCCTTTCTATTCTCATGTTTATGTACAATACTTGTATAAGGGTATTTTTACCAAGTGTTGGTAGTGTATGCGGGCGTGTATTCTACGTATAGGAATATGTATTTTCTTGTATTTATTAAGTATTTCATACTTAATATATATTTAATTTTTCTGGAATATTGTTTTTGCACAACTAATAATCAATATTCTTGTATTCTTAAAATATATATATTTTAAATATGTTTATAGAAAAATATCTATATTTTTACTTGGTAAATATAAATATTCACATATATCTTAAAAAATAATTTAATTTTAAGATCAAAGCTAGGAAAAATATATTTTTAGTTTTTAGTAAAATAATATTTTTTTAGTTTCTTATGAAAGTAAATATTTTCATACACTCAAAAATAATATACTTTCAAGTTTGACAAAATATGATACATTTTTATAATATTTCTTAAAATACATACTTGGTTGTTTGTTTGGTTTAGAAAATACCGTCTACCAAGTTTGTTATAATACAAATTAAATTCTGGAATATTTATACAATTCGTCCGATAAGTCCGTTTGTCCGAAAGTCCATTATTTGTGTCCAAGATATATATAATTATTTTCTTGTAATTTTTGTAATTCTTTAATTACAATTTTTGGTATTTTGTGTGGTATATTATTTCAAGTTCCTAAATTTTAATATAACTAATACAAATAATATACACATAGCATATAATTTATGTGATCCCTAAATATATATATTTAGTCATTTTTATTTTTGAAAACCAACCTCCATTATTTGTACTTTTATACAAAAAATTATGGAAATTTTTATATTTTAAAACCGTTGATCAAAGTTACTTGCAAGAACTTGTTAAAAACATATTTTTCTAAGTGTTTGAACTTTACAAAAATTTTGCCATAGTTTCCTTTGTAAAATGGAGGTTTCCATGCTTTTAAGCATATCATTTTCTTTTCGAAAATCATAACCAATCATCCACCACAATTTACATCCTAACATATGCATAAAAATGCACTTCTTCATGAAGTTATAAACTTGAAAGTTTTGTAAAAATTTGTAGTCTTTTATCATGGTGTTTAAGAAGTTCCATAAACTTCAAATACATGAGTTTTCTTCCATATGAACCATTTTTGTAAAAATTCCATCTTTACAACTTATGAACCACTTTTTTAAAAATTCATTTTCTTTAACTTTTCATGTTCTAAACACTTCAAGTATTTCATTTTCACACATGTAATAAGTTCACTTATCTTTAAAAATCAAAACCGTGTTCATCAAGAAGTAACCTTTGTTCTTTGAAACTTTAATCTTTCAGATCTTTCATTTTTCATGAACAACACTTTGTAAGAACCACATTCTACACTCAATCATGCTTATTCTTCAAGTTCACACTTCACATAATGTATGTTCAACATAGATCTTTCAAGATCCATCAACATACTTGTTAGATCATGTGATTAATCATCATCTAACAAGTATTCATGTGGTGTTCAACACCACACACACAAACAATCATCAAACAAGATGTAAAATGGGTTCATAAGGCACTAACTACTAGCACAAGGCTAGGGTAGAAGCTAGAAGATGAAAATGGAGAAAAATGGTGGATAAAAGCTCCCAAAAGAGGTCCTTCCATTTCTATGGCTTGACACCTTCCTAAGTATGCTTGATACACCTTGTGAGAGCCTTGAAATTACTAGAGATTGAATGAAAAAGAAGACGGGGGAAGGTGTTGGTTTCGGCCGAATGTAGGAGAGGGAGAAGGAGAGTTGTTTGGTTTTGAGTTATGTTGCAAATGTGGTGAGATCTTGAGGTAGATAAGGTTTTTAGTTTAGTGGGAAATACCTTCCCTCCACATAATTAACCATGTGGCTTCAATGTGGCATCTTTGACTAACAATGTGTTAGTCAACAATATTAGGTGGGGTGGGGTCCATAGGGACGGTTAAGAGGGTGGGGGGTGTTGATTAGTTTGAAATCTTGTTAAGTGTTAAAAGATGGTAATGTGTATGTTAAGTTAGGATTGTTAGGTGTTTAGATGTTCTAGATACAAAACATAGTGTTTGTGACCGTAACTAGTTTTATGTCATAAAATATGGCTAACTAGTTCACATAATGCTTCTAGTTGTGTTCGGGTGTTCGTTTGGTTATCGGATTGCTTAAAAAGGTTAACATTGGTGTCTTGTATGGTGAAATATTTAATTATGTCATGATAATGTTTTCAACACTTTTTAAACTATTTTGAACATTCTGGCATTATTTCTGATTATTACATAAGCTGAAAAATGCTGATTTTTTGCTGAATTATGCTGTTTTAGCTAGTTTTGAGCAGTTTCTAGTGTTCGTTTGTCTCTCGGGAAACAGTAACATAAACCTTTACTTTCTCACATAAGGTTCTAATGTAACATGGGTTCTGGGACTCAATATGTTTCCTAAACATACTGTCTGTCTGAGTACTGAACTCCTCTCAGTTCTATTAGTTTATTAGTTTATCTGATAAGTGTGCTAGTTTCGTTCTATGCACTGTCTAAACTGTTTCGAGTCGAAATCAATCATAATAAATATCATGCATCATGAAATGTTTTTGTGAGCTCTTTAAATGTATGTCATGAAATCATGCACATCAGAAGTTCAAAATACACGGCCATATAACATAAAACACTGTTCACATTGTACGGACATTACACGAAAAGTGCCAATGTCACATTCTCCCCCCGTTAAAAGAATTTCGTCCCGAAATTCAACCTGCGTATTCGGTTGCAGGGGAGTTTTGAAACAAGTGAGGGTACTTAGACTTGATTTGATCTTCACGTTCCTATGTAAACTCTGGGACGTGACGTGAGTTCCATCGAACTTTGACTAGTTTATACGACTCCTCCGTGTCTTGTGGAGTTTCCAGTCCGTAACCTCAACAGGTTCTTCGGTAAATTGGAGTTTGTCGTTGACGTGGATCTCATCTGCTGGAACGACGACTGTTTGCTGTGTAGGGCCGGTGATCTAGATTGATCAAGGGCTTTCCTCGTATATCCTGTGTCACCCTCTACCTTTTTTGCTCATTGTTTGATTGTAGATATAGCTCGGTATCCTGAGCTATATCCTGTAAACTGTTTTTGTTAACAACTTAATCAGCATATTTTTTATAATTACATCTAGCACACTACCTCACTTAACTAATTTAATCACTTAATTAATTAGGTAAATTTTTTACCAAAACAATTTGGCGCCCACCGTGCGGCAAGTGGTGCTATTTCTACTAAAAGCTCTCGTAAAATCCTTACTTGGTTTTTTATTTTCGAAACTTTTTGCCACACTATTTCAATGGCCTCAAAATCAAACATGAGCTCTTCCACCGTGTCTGCTACAACCTCTGTAACAATCGGTTCGGTGCTCCCACCACCTCCGAGGACACAAGCTTCATCTTAGCTTCAATCTCCTCAAAGAAGGACCGGAATTCATGTGGCTCGGGATATTATTCCCACTCAGAATGTTCAAGGATCTGCTGTCTCAGGGGGGGGGGGGTACTCCTATTTTGGCTTCTAATGATGAAATTCTGACTTTGTTTGGTAGTATACAGGATCAGATGAAGCAATAGCAGGAGACCAACCAGATGCTGATGAGAGAGATACAACTCTTGAAATCCAGCTCGGGCAGGCCTGCTGAGGATACCGTCCTCCCTTGCAGCCCAGGGCTTTGAACTTCAGTTCGACAGTGTATACCGAGGATAACAGGGGCAATATTGTGCCTAGTAATACTCAGAATCATATTCCTTAGATACCCTCTTCGGTCAGGGTGTCAACTGTGAGAAGCTCATGATATGCTTCAGGATATGGCCAGAATCCTCAGACTGGTAACGTGTCTAATAATACTAATAACCTTGTTACTAATGGTCTTGGATCTTTGCAGTATGCAGGTATGACATCTGCATTCTCTAGGGAAATTCAGAAATTGAAGGATATGATATCCAGTGTACCTGGGGTGGTCCAGCCAATCCCAGAAGTATCCCAGGATAGCCACATGATATACCGGTTTGCATATCCTATTTGTGATGCTAAAATCCCAAAAAGATTTCAAACCCCTAACATGAAGCTCTATGACGGAACCACGGATCCTGAAGAACATATTGCTCAGTATAGGGAGAGGATGGAAATTAACCCTATCCCTCCGGATCTCGAGGAAGCATGCCTCTGCAAGGGTTTTGGCTCTACTCTGACAGGATCAGCCTTAAAATGGCTCTTAAACGTTCCACCTCATTCAATTACATCATTTGCTCATTTAGTTAATTTGTTTAATAGTCAATTTTCTTGTAGTCGAAGTTTTGAAAAACTAACCAGTGATCTCTACAGGATAACTCAAGGACCCCAGGAATCCTTGAGGGATTATGTGAACAAGTTTAGCAGGGAATCTCTGGATATCCCACACCTTGATGTTGCAACAACTGTGCAGGCATTCAAAATGGGGTTGCAAAAGGATTCCCAATTTTATCAGGATCTTGTAATGAGTCCTTGCAGGAACCTGGATGAGGCTCAAAACAGGGCCCTGAAATACATCCGACTGGAAGATGATAAAATGATGCAAGAGAGGATGAATTCATCCTCAACTTATGAATCAACTAACAGGAAGTCAGAGTCCTCATACAAACCATATCGCTCTAAGCCATATGGCAGGAATGACAGCAAGAAAGTGAATGCTATTGAAGACGAGGATCCTGAGGAGTATCCTGAATTGTCAGAATATTGTTTTTCTGTTAATATACCTGAACTGATGTATGCTATGCAAGGTTTGGGAGACAAAGCGAGGTGGCCTAGGAAGAACCAACAAAAAACTGATTGGAAGGATAAATCCAAGTAGTGTGCCTTCCATGAGGATTTTGGACATGTTACGGAAGATTGCATTGCTCTGAGGAAGAAAATAAACTATCTCCTGAGCAAAGGATATCTGAAGGATCTTCTGGGAAGAAAGAAGAATAAGGGTCAGGATACTGAGAAGGATCCTGAACGAGCAGCATCACCTCCTGCCGATGCCAAAATAATTAACTTTATCTTAGGAGGATCCGACATTTGTGGAACCTCTTGCTCTGCAGCAAAGAGGCATGCAAAGGAAACTAAGGCAGAAAGGGGAGATAAGCCAACCAAGATGACATCCCTTACAACTGATAAAATGATCACGTTCAACAGTGATGACAGGGATACTGTCCAGGATCCTCACCATGATGGTTTGGTAATAACTTTATATGTCGTTAACCACTTTGTGCGTAGGATACTGGTGGATAATGGAAGCTCTGTTAACATTATTCAGCTAGAAACACTGAAAAGGATGAATGTTTCTCCGATGGATATCACTTCAAAATCTACTGTACTTGTCGGGTTCAGTGGAGAGGCCAGGAATATTGTGGAAGAAATAAAGCTGCCAGTATATGTTGAAGGAGTTAACTCGATGCAATGCTTCTGTGTCATGGACTCCTTATCCTGCTACAATATTATATTAGGTAGGCCATGGATCCATGATATGAAAGCTGTGCCATCAACCTATCATCAGTGTATCAAGATCCCTACCCCTTAGGGGGTTGTCAAGGTGGAAAGTGATCAACAAGAAGCGAAGGAGTGTTATTCTTCTTCGATGAAATCCTCAACGAAGCCCAAAGCAGGATAGCAATTAAAGATGCGAGCCTAGGATATTGTGGAGGCTTCAGAGTAGGATCTTAACAAAATTATCCTAGATCAGTATAATCCGGATATCTCGGTGCTCGTAGGAACCAATATCCCTCAGGATATTGAAAATCAATTGACTAACTTTTTGAAATGCAGGATGTCAACATTCGCATGGAAACATGAGGATATGACAGGTATTTCCAAGGATAATATAACTCACAAGCTCGGAATTGACAGGTCTTTCAAACCTGTCCAGCAAAAACGAAGGAAGTTTGCTCCTGAACGAAACACAATAATCCAAGAAGAGGTTGAAAGACTATTAAAGAGCAAGATGATTAGGTAAGTCAAATTTCCCAAATGGCTAGCAAATGTAGTTGTGGTTCAAAAGAAAAACGGGAAATGGAGAGTTTGTGTAGATTACACAGACTTGAACAAAGCGTGTCCTAAAGACCCATTCCCTCTGCCTGATATTGACTCAATGGTGGATGCTACTGCTGGTCATGAAATGTTAACCTTCATGGATGCATCCTTAGGATTCCAGAAAATACAAATGGAACGTTCGGACCAGGAAGATACTGCTTTCATGACACCAACATGTATTTATTGTTATACTGCTATGCCTTTTGGTTTGAAAAATGCAGGTGCAACATACCAGAGATTGGTGAACTTGATGTTCAAAGACAAACTGGGGGACACCATGGAGGTATACATTGATGATATGGTGGTAAAATCTAAGAAGGCTGAGGATCATCTCCGGGATATTGAAGGAGCATTTGATATCCTGGATCAATACAATATGAAACTGAATCCTGCCAAATGCCATTTCGGAGTGGGGGCAGGAAAGTTTTTAGGATACATGGTGACTAAAAGGGGGATCGAAGCAAGCCCGGAACAGATTAAAGCTATCCTGGATATCAAGTCACCTTCAAACATGAAAGATGTACAAAGACTAACATGGCGAGTAGCAGCATTAAACTGGTTTATATCGAGATCCTCGGAAAAGTGCAAGGAATTATATGATATCCTGAAGAAGAATAAGAAATTTGAAAGGGGAGAGAAGCATGAAGCAGCCTTGCAGGAATTGAAGCAATATCTTTTAACTGCACCTCTATTGATGAAGCCTGAGGATAGTGAACCATTATCCCTGTATCTCGCAGTATCAGGGAATGTAGTAAGTGCTGTTCTGGTAAAGGATCATGAAGGTCAGCAATATCCTGTCTATTATATTAGTAAGAGTTTGTCAGATGCTGAAACTAGATATTCTCATTTAGAAAAATTGATATTGGTTTTTAGTTATGGCATCAACGAAGCTTAGACATTATTTTGAGACACATAGGATTCATGTTAAAACTAATTATCCTGTTAAAAATGTGCTTAGGAAACATGAGATATCGGGTAGAATGGCTAAGTGGTTAGTAAAATTAAGTGCCTATGATCTAGTATATGAACCTAGAAATGCCATAAAGTCTCAGGCTCTAGCTGATTTCAGTAGTGATATTCTAAATGAAGTAGACCTAGAAGTACAACAGCTAGGAGAAAACTTAGAATCCTGGACATTATATACGGATGATGCATCTAATGTGAGTGGTGTTGGATTGGGTATACTACTAAAATCGCCACAGGGGGACATATTACCCCAGACTATTAGGTGTGAATTTCCTGCCACTAATAATGAAGCAGAATATGAAGCTTTGATAGCAGGATTAGAGTTGGCTAGGAGTATGAATATTAAAAGTTTACAAGTATTTGTTGATTCCTTGTTAATTACTAATCATTTTAATGGATCCTATGCAGTTAAAGGTGAGAAGTTAATCGAATATCTCAAAATTTTCAAAATATTGGCAGGATATTTCGATGTTTTTACACTTGAACATGTACCGAGGGAGGATAATGCTGAAGCAGTTGCTTTGGCAAATCTAGGATCATCAGTTAGGATACCAGAGGGAACTCAGATACCAATACTACATATCCTATATCCCGCGCTGGATCTTTTCAAGTCTCAGGATAAGGAAGTAGCAAGTATTCAGGGTCCTGATGATAAGTATTATGAGGAGGATCCCAAGTCCTGGACGGCTCCAATTGTGAGATATCTCAAGGAAGGACATATTCCAAAGGATAAGAATCCTAAGGCTTTTAGAATGAAGGTATCCCGATTCACTATCATAAATAATATTCTTTATAAGAAATCTCTTGCAGGACCATACCTGAGGTGCTTGGAGGATCCTGAAACTAAAGAAGTGCTTCAGGATATACACAAAGGGGATTGTGGCAACCATACTGGGGGCAAATCATTATTCTCAAAGGTGTTGAGGACAAGATATTTGTCACACCCCGACCACATAAAACAACAAAGCGTGGCGGAAACGTCGGGGGGTGTTGTAACAGAATTATCGTTTCATAACCATGGATACAAAAAGTGTTTCGTTTTATTGATAATATTAAACATTAACATTGTTTTAACACATAACAAACAAGTTTTATATCATCTATCATAGATATTATGTCACTAAAGCCTCGTCCAGATCCTATGTGACGCATGCATCCTAGAACGTCAATCAAGCAACAATACCTTAAACACATGTAAAAACAAAGTCAGCAAAGAAATGTTGGGGAGTACATAGGTTTTATAAGAGTATCGGAATCATGGCTTGTTTTCATATATTGCAATACCTCGAAAACCTTGTTTTTTTAAAAAGTGTATAATATTGCAACATGAATAACCAACTCAAATCAAGATGGTTATAATTTTTAAAATTTCGTAGCCATGATTCTTAACCCAAAAGCTTTTTTGTTTTTAGAAAACCATCTTGTAAAACATCTCGTATAAACTCGTTAATAAAACTCGTATATTATTTCGAAAACATCGTTGAGTGACATCGTTTCATTATCGTTTACCCAAGTGAACTAAATAACGCCACGGTATGTAATATGTTGAAAACACTTATATATAAGAAGTACCAGCGACGTATCTACCATGTTTTCACCACATTACACCCGTCCCGTTACCCAAATCGTTTAACATCGTTTCCAAATCCTTCCCAAATTGTTCCCAAATCGTTCATAAATCGTTTACTCGTTTGGATCGTTTAAATCGTCCTCGTTTTAATTGTGATAACTTATATATGGTCGTCTCGTTAATAACATTCAAACCTTCGTGGCTCGTTCATCGTTCAACTCGTTCTTGCATTAACAAACCTCCAAAGGGTAAGTTAACAATCATCAGATTCAGTCGTTACCCACAACACCCACACATAACCATGGGTATAGTGCAATAACGGGATTTGTCATATCCTATGGTATCATAACCTAATACTGGTTGGCTTGATCAATGCTAATGAATGTCGTTCGTTATGTAACTACAACCAACAAGTTCGTTCACATTATCGAAATCGTTAATAGTTTAGTATAAATCGTTCTATTCGTTTTAGAAATCATCGTTTAAACCTTGAAAACATTTTGTACATATGAATCACCCCAAAACAATTGAAAACAGTAAAATAGGGGAACTATGTACTCACATGTAGTGCAAGGTATCCTCAATCAACAAACTCGAGTAAATCAGAGAAATCAAGCAGCACCTAGTAATTGAATCACTAGTCAAACAATAGACGCTTAAATCGGAAGATCGGACAGAATGAGGTCTTGTAACCCAAATGAGTGTTGGAACTCATGTGATATGGTTTAACAAGGCCTACATCCTAAATGAAACCTAACCTAAGTGCTTTCAACCCATCGTGACCCATTAAGGTAGTTTACGCTACTTTAACGTGTCGTGTGCTCAAAAGCGCCTTCAAGACGTCTAACTAGTCCTATGACAAGTATTATATGCCTATACATGTTTAATTATGTTACATAATCAGTTACGTGTCAAAAGTTTAGGTTACATATGCTTAATTACCAATTATGTATGAAAAGGGTATTCTGGTAATTTACCTATGGCATATAATCTACTTATCATACAACTACCTAAACTAGGTGACCATAAGGTATAACCTCGTAAGGTTATTCCCTAAGTGACTATGGGCACTAAACATGTTGGGTCGGATCCTAAGATCGACCAAACGGGTCGTGTTCGAAAGTCTAAGCGGGTGTTTAGTCCGCTTGACTTACGACTCTACACAAGCACTAAACTAAAAAGTGACGAGCTAAGCATGTTTAAAACATGCTTACCTAAGTTAGAAAACAAGTTTGGTATCAAAACAAACGGTTTTGATACCTAAGAGTAGTTTGGTTACAAAATACGCAAGAATACGCATTTTGGCCGAAACTACGACTCGTCACTTAGCCTAGATAACGTGGTAATCAGTAGGTATAGTCACTAGGGACTATAACCATCGTGATTACGCTCACGTTATGAAGTTCAAACGAACTTCGCGTTGACCATAAACTGGTCAATGCAGAAAGTCAAACACAGTTTGACTTTAACGCTAAAACAAATGAAAAGAATGAAAGAACACTTACAACGGGTCCCCGCAAGTTTGATTTCCAAGTATTTCTCAGGTATGAAGTGTTTCAAACACATCAACTTAGAGAAAATTTCAGAAATCAAGTGGGGTTTGCAATGGGGGTGAGGGGTATTTATAGTTTTCGTACAACCGTTAAGATCGTTTATCGAAAATCGTGCTTCAATCTCATCCCTACACTTGTTTACAACCCCATGTGCATCAAAATGGCCCCCCATTATCAGGAAGAGACATGTGCAATTGGGTTTTGAGTGTGTAACAGCTGGAAACAGGCTGGAAGGAAGTTTCTGATGTTCTGGCACATGCTTATGGACCGGAAGCAAAGGTCCTTACGGTCCGTAAGGACCTACTTTCACAGTTTGGCAGTTTTAGTCCCTACAGCCACA
The DNA here is from genome assembly GCA_030545235.1 of Helianthus tuberosus. Taxonomy (NCBI): domain Eukaryota; kingdom Viridiplantae; phylum Streptophyta; class Magnoliopsida; order Asterales; family Asteraceae; genus Helianthus; species Helianthus tuberosus. Next base: position 142,233,289 of record CM060410.1, on the reverse strand, counting down.
AAACTTGGTTTTCGATGCATTTTTGACACGTTTAAGCCCCGTTAACCCCATTTCAAATCTCTAAAATGAAGTTAAAGTATAGGGAACTTAAAATGTGCTCAAAAATATCTCGGATGTCGGTTCGTTAGGCCGTACGGTTGCGTTGTTCGGTTAATTACGACGGAAGTCGTAACGAACGCAAAAACGGTCCAAATTAAGCGACGAATGGAATTTTCTTATGCTAAACACTAAAATAAAATATTTTAATACTTACATAAATTTTTGGAGGTCCTGATGTATTCAGAACGTAAGTTATGCGCGAAAATGCAAACTTAGGCACTTTTTAACGCTTTTAGTCCCTGAATGAGCATAAAGTTTATTTTAGCACACCGAACCCCTCAAAGCGTATTTCTAAGATATTTAAAGGTTATTTAGGGTATGTTTAATGTATGATCATGTTCCAGAATGTTCATTACTATACAAATCGGCATAGTTTCGCAGTTTGACACATATAGTCCCTGCGATCGAACAAAGTTGATTTCGACACACCAAACCATTCAAAACTTATTTCTAAGTTATGTGGAGGTTATTTAAGGTATGTTAAGCCTATGTCACTATTCTGGAGTGTTTTTCGCATTATACTGACTGCGTTTACGCACCAGTTTGCGTATAACCTTCCAGAACGCGATTTAAAGCTTGCAATCGTAATCGAATCGAATTGAAAAGTCACCAAACACAAATACACACATAGAAACACCAAAACAAATAGTTTTATTAATAATCATCATTGTTTTACATCGTACATCGGTTACAGAACTCAGTTGTCACAGTCTCCCCTACTTCAGGAAATTTCGTCCCGAAATTTTAACTAGAGGAAGCTTGTGAAAACAAATGCGGATATTTTGCCTTCATCTGGTCCTCATGTTCCCAAGTAAACTATGGGCCACATTTGTATTCCCAGCGAAATTTAACCAAATGAATCCGTTTGTTCTTCAACTGTTTGTATGTACGTTCCACTATCTCCACAGGTTTCTCGACAAAGTGCATTGTTTCATCGATTTGGATCTCGTCGAGAGGAATGTGTAGATCAGCGTCAGCTAAACACTTTCACAGATTGGACACGTGAAAATTCGGGTGAATATTCAAAGCTATGGAGGTAGCTCTAGTCGATAGGCAACCTTTCCAATTCTTTCCACAATCTTAAATGGTCCCACATATCGAGGTGCAAGTTTTCCTTTCTTTCCAAATCTCACGACTCCCTTCCAAGGTGAAACCTTGAGTAGGACCCGATCTACGACTTGAAATTCTAAGGGCTTGCGTCCCAAATCCGCATATCTCTTTTGACGGTTTCGAGCTGTCACAAGATTATCGCGGATTTTCTTGATTTTGTCAGTTGTTTCCAGAACGAGCTCAAGTCCAGTAAGCTGAGCTTCACCGGTCTCGTTCTAACAGACAGGTGAACGACATTTTCAACCGTAGAGAGCTTCGAATGGTGCCATATTAATGCTAGTATGATAACTATTGTTGTAAGAGAACTCGATCAGCGGCAGATGAGAATCCCAATTACCACCAAAGTCTATCACGCATGCTCTAAGCATATCCTCCAAAGTTTGAATCGTTCTCTCAGATTGGCCATCTGTTTGGGGATGATAAGCAGTGCTTAGATTCAGTTGGGTTCCCAAAGCAGATTGCATGGCCTTCTAGAAATGAGATGAAAATCGAGCATCACGATCAGAGATGATATCCAAGGGCACACCATGTCGTGTCACAATCTCATCAACATAAATCTTTGCCAGTTTATCAGCAGATAGATCCTCGCGAATCGGAATGAAATGAGCTGATTTCATTAATCGATCGACAATAACCCAGATAGCATCATGACCTTTAGACGTACGTGGTAACTTAGTGATGAGATCCATCGCAATGTTCTCCCACTTCCAAACTGGTATCTCTGGTTGTACAAGCAAGCCAGAAGGTCGTTGATGTTCGGCCTTGACTTTGAGACAAGTTAGGCATTTCGATACATACAAGGAAACATCCTTCTTCATACCAGTCCACCAGCACCAAGTACGAAGATGCTTGTATATTTTATCAGCACCAGGATGGATAGAATATCGAGACTTATGAGCTTCATCCATTACCAAGGTGCGAAGATCGTCTTGTTTTGGAATCCACAATCGATCCTTAAAATAGAGCAAACCATCGTCTTTCGCTTCGAGCATAAGCTCAAGTTGACGTGGTAATTCCGTACCCATCAAATTTTGGGAAACACAAAATTGCTGAGCTTGAAGGACATGAGATTGAAGATCGGATAGAGTTCGAATAGAATGAAGCTTGACTCGTTCTTTTCGACTAAGCGCATCAGCTACGACATTCGCCTTACCAGGGTGGTAGCGAATCTCGCAGTCATAATCGTTTAAGAGTTCAACCCAACGTCGTTGCCTCATGTTCAGCTCCTTCTGATTAAGAATATGCTGGAGAATTTTGTGGTCTGTGAAAACCACACACTTCGTTCCATAGAGGTAGTGTCTCCAGATTTTAAGCGCGAAAACCACAGCTCCTAGCTCAAGATCATGAGTCGTATAGTTCTTCTCGTGAACTTTCAATTGTCTAGATGCATATGCTATAACTTTACCTCGTTGCATAAGGATGCAACCACGGCCTAAGTTGGACGCATCGCAATAGACAACGAAATCATCGCTTCCCTCGGGCAGAGATAGAACAGGAGCATTACATAACTTTTGCTTCAGCGTTTGGAACGCTTCTTCTTGCTTGGGTCCCCACTCGAAAGGCTTATTCTTCTGAGTCAAAGCAGTGAGTGGAACCGCAATCTTCGAGAAATTCGAAATGAATCGACGATAATAACCAGCAAGACCAAGAAAATATCGAATCTCTGTAGGCGTCATCGGTGTATTCCAGTCCTCAATAGCAGCAATCTTGGATGGATCCACATGAATACCCTGCTCATTGACTATATGACCCAAGAATTGAACTTCTTTAAGCCAGAATTCACACTTGGAGAATTTAGCAAAAAGTTGTTCCTTCTTTAGGAGTTCCAATGTTAAGCGAAGGTGTTGCTCATGCTCGGCTCGAGATTTTGAATAAATGAGAATATCGTCGATGAACACAATAATGAACTTGTCCAAATAAGGTTTGCAGACCCTATTCATTAAGTCCATAAAGATAGCTGGAGCATTCGTCAAACCAAAAGGCATGACAGTGAACTCGTAATGCCCATATCTTGTGCGGAAAGCAGTTTTGGGAATATCTTATTCGGAATACGAAGTTGATGATACCCAGAACGCAAATCGATCTTGGAAAAGCATGAAGCACCCTGCAGCTGGTCGAAGAGATCATCAATTCGAGGTAGGGGATATCGATTCTTGATGGTGAGCTTATTAAGCTCACGATAATCGAAACACATTCGAAAGGATCCGTCTTTCTTTTTCACAAAGAGGACAGGAGCTCCCCAAGGTGAAAAGCTAGGTTGGATGAATCCTTTATCAGATAACTCTTGAAGTTGTTTCGATAATTCTTGCATCTCCAACGGTGCAAGATGATAAGGTGCTTTTGCAATCGGGTTGGCATTGGCTACAAGGTCAATATGAAACTCGACTTGACGAACTGGAGGCAAACCAGGCAGTTCATCAGGAAACACCTCCGGATAATCCCGAACAATCGGAATATCCTGAATACTCTTGCTCTTGCTTTTCTCCTCGGTGACATGTGCCAGAAAAGCAACATATCCTTTTCGTAAATACCTTTGGGCTTCCATACACGACATAAGCTTCAAACCATCTGGTGGTTTTTCGCCATGAACTTCCAGAACATCGCCAGAAGACAAAGGAATACGAACAATCTTATCGAAACAAACCACCTCAGCGTGGTGTTTGGTTAACCAATCCATTCCAATGATAATATCGAAACTCCCAAGTTGCATCGGTGTGAGGTCAATAGGAAAAAGATGGTTATCAAGGTTTAACTAACAATCACGAATAACAGAATCGAGAACAAGAGGTTTACCAGTAGCAACTTCGACAGATAAGGGTTTCCTCAGTTTGGTTCTAGGTATCGCAAGCAAAGGCTCAAAAGATAATGAAACAAAACTTCTATCGGCACCAGAATCAAAAAGAATAGACGCAGGTCGATTGTTAACAAGAAACGTACCGTTAACCACTTCGTTGTCGGCCCTCGCTTCGTTTGCATTCAAATTGTACGCTTGTCCACGAGCGGGATTCACATTGACGTTGACGTTCGCATTCGGGTTCGCGTTAGCATTCGCGTTTGCATTCACCAGTCTCGGACAGTTGTTGCGGAAGTGACCATATTCTCCACAATTAAAACATGAACCCGATGGGAATCTCACAGCATTCCCCTGACCCGGAGCTGGAACCTGAGCAACCTGATTCTGTCCCAAACGACAAACATTGGCCAAATGCCCAAGTTTACCACACGTCGTACATTTCCTGCAAGATTGTTATGCAACGTGATGACCGTTGCAACGAGCACAATGAGGTGCGGTACCAGCATACGCTTTCTTTGCAGGTGGCTGAGCCGGTGGGTTCTGCGGGTTCTGAGCAGTCTGTGCTGTAACAACAAAATTCTGGGCACCCTTTCGCTTCCTCGATTTCTTCAACGTCTCTCCTTCCTTACCCTTACCCTTACCCTTTTTCTTGTCCTTCCCTAAATCAGTCGCCTTCTTTTTATCACCCTTGCGGGTGAGTTTACCCTTCCTGACTTCAGTCTCAGTCAGGGTAGCAGACAACTCGATTGCTTGACGAAGGGTAGTAGGATTAACACCGGTCACAATCTCCAGAATAGAATCGGGTAACCCATCGATATATCTCTCGATTGCTTTCTCCAGAGGGGTAACCATGGTGGGACACAATAGACTGAGTTCCTCAAAACGATTCGTGTACGCACGGTGTTTAGCCCCATCTTGCTTTAAATCGTCAAACTCTCGCTCCAAAGCCCGAACTTCATCATGAGAGCCCGAAGCTCTTCCCATGTTTGTGCCAACGCAACTTCGGCACCCCTGTCGCGCATAATACCATTCCAACAGGTAAGCGCTCGCTTCTCAAACACGCTCGAAGCAAATTCAACCTTACACGCATTCGGACACTTCACATGTCTGAATGTGCTCTCGATACTCTCAAACCACTGCAGGAGCGAAGTTGCTCCTTGCGACCCAGAAAACTTAAGCGGCTTCGCAGAATTGAAGCTCTTGAAGTTACACGGCGTATTGTTGTTGTTATTATTGTTGTTGTATATCTCGTGGACTTGGGTCACAACACCGGGAAGCACAGCAGCCACTTGCTGAGAGACCAGAGCTGTGATTTCTTCAATAGTAAAAAATTGTGCTTCACGTCGAAGAGGCATTGTCTAACAAGGAAACAGAGGAAACAATTGAGGTTGAAAAGCAAAAGAGGTATCGACAAAATGCAAGAGAGGCGATCATTCGTTCGTTACCTCGAACAAACAAATGACACGCAGAGACTAATCAAAGTAAATAGGTCAAAAAATAATGTATCACGAAGACATGCTCGCCTATAAGTGAACACTCACCCCAAGAGTTCCCAGGTAAGAGTGACTGGTCCGATTATGTGGATTTGTACGAACACTCTAGCCTTAGACAGAAAAATCAGAGTACAGGCACTCACTCTTCCAGTTTGAACGTGTTAACATTATTTAGACCCACTCTTTGATGATATTTTGAAAATTTAAAGGGTTCAAAACCATATTATAGAGGGTTCAAAACCTAGTAATCAATCATCCTATAACAGACGATTAGTTTTCGAAGCGGGTTCGAAAATTGTGTTCTCGTTGTGGTTATCACCTAAGGATAGGTGACGATTTTGTTTTAAAAAAATCTAAACGCAAATAAACTTGTGTTGGGGTCCTAGAAGTTATAGTATAGGTCAAAGCATTACTAATAACCTAATTCCCTATAACCATTGGCTCTGATACCAACTCTTCTTTCAGAACCCGATCACGTAAAACAACAAAGCGTGGCGGAAACGTCAGGGGGTGTTGTAACAGAATTATCGTTTCATAACCATGGATACAAAAAGTGTTTCGTTGTATTGATAATATTAAACATTAACATTGTTTTAACACATAACAAACAAGTTTTATATCGTCTATCATAGATATTATGTCACTAAGGCCTCGTCCAGTTCCTATGTGACGCATGCATCCTAGAACGTCAATCAAGCAACAATACCTGAAACATATGTAAAAACAAAGTCAGCAAAGAAATGTTGGCGAGTACATAGGTTTTATAAGAGTATCGGAATCATGTTTTGTTTTCATATATTACAATACCTCGAAAACCTTGTTTTTTTTAAAAGTGTATAATATTGCAACATGATTAACCAAATCAAATCAAGATGGTTATAATTTATAAAATTTCGAAGCCATGATTCTTAACCCAAAAGCTTTTTGTTTATAGAAAACCATCTTGTAAAACATCTCGTATAAACTCGTTAATAAAACTCGTACATTATTTCGAAAACATCGTTGAGTGACATCGCTTCAATATCGTTTACCCAAGTGAACTAAATAACACCAGGATATGTAATATGTTGAAAACACTTATATATAAGAAGTACCAGCGGCGTATCTACCATGTTTTCACCCCATTACACCCGTCCCGTTATCTAAACACTAGCCCAGAAGCCAATCGTTCACCCAAATCGTTTAACATCGTTTCCAAATCGTTCGTAAATTGTTCCCAAATCGTTTACTCGTTTAGATCGTTTAAATCGTCCTCGTTTTAATTGTGATAACTTATATACGGTCGTCTCGTTAATAACATTCAAACCTTTGTGACTCGTTCATCGTTCAACTCGTTCTTGCATTAACAAACCTCCAAAGGGTAAGTTAACAATCATCAGATTCAGTCGTTACCCACAACACCCACACATAACCATGGGTATAGTGCAATAACGGGATTTGTCATATCCTATGGTACCATAACCTAATACTGGTCGGCTTGATCAATGCTAATGAATGTCGTTCATTATGTAACTACAACCAACAAGTTCGTTCACATTATTGAAATCGTTAATAGTTTAGTATAAATCGTTCTATTCGTTTTTGAAATCATCGTTTAAACCTTGAAAACATTTTGTACATATGAATCACCCCAAAACAATTGAAAACAGTAAAATAAGGGAACTATGTACTCACATGTAGTGCAAGGTATCCTCAATCAACAAACTCGAGTAAATCAGAGAAATCAAGCAGCACCTAGTAATTGAATCACTAGTCAAACAATAGACGCTTAAATCAGAAGATCGGACAGAATGAGGTCTTGTAACCCAAATGAGTGTTGGAACTCATGTGATATGGTTTAACAAGGCCTACATCCTAAATGAAACCTAACCTAAGTGCTTTCGACCCATCGTGACCCATTAAGGTAGTTTACGCTACTTTAACGTGTCGTGTGCGCCAAAGCACGTTCAAGACGTCTAACTAGTCCTATGACAAGTATTATATGCCTATACATGTTTAATTATGTTACATAATCAGTTACGTGTCAAAAGTTTAGGTTACATATGCTTAATTACCAATTATGTATGAAAAGGGTATTCTGGTAATTTCCCTATGGCATATAATCTACTTATCATACAACTACCTAAACTAGGTGACCATAAGGCATAGCCTCGTAAGGTTATTCCCTAAGCGACTATGGGCACTAAACATGTTTGGTCGGATCCTAAGATCGACCAAATGGGTCGTGTTCGAAAGTCTAAGCGGGTGTTTAGTCCGCTTGACTTACGACTCTACACAAGCACTAAACTAAAAAGTGACGAGCTAAGCATGTTTAAAACATGCTTAACTAAGTTAGGAAACAAGTTTGGTATCAAAACAAACGGTTTTGATACCTAAGAGTAGTTTGGTTATAAAATACCCAAGAATACGCATTTTGGCCGAAACTACGACTCGTCACTGAGCCTAGATAATGTGGTAATCAGTAGGTATAGTCACTAGGGACTATAACCATCGTGATTACGCTCACGTTATGAAGTTCAAACGAACTTCGCGTTGACCATAAACTGGTCAATGCAGAAAGTCAAACACAGTTTGATTTTAACGCTAAAACGAATGAAAAGAACGAAAGAACACTTACAACGGGTCCCCGCAAGTTTGATTTCTAAGTATTTCTCAGGTATGAAGTGTTTCAAACACATCAACTTAGAGAAAATTTCAGAAATCAAGTGGGTTTTGCAATGGGGGGTGAGGGGTATTTATAGTTTTCGTACAACCGTTAAGATCGTTTGTCAAAAATCGTGCTTCAATCTCATCCCTACACTTGTTTACAACCCCATGTGCATCAAAATGGCCCCCCATTATCAGGAAGAGACATGTGCAATTGGGTTTTGAGTGTGTAACAGCTAGAAGCAGGCTGGAAGGAAGTTTCTAATGTTCTGGCATATGCTTACGGACCGTAAGCAAAGGTCCTTACGGTCCGTAAGGACCTACTTTCACAGTTTGGTAGTTTTAGTCCCTGCAGCCCCAAAACTTGGTTTTCGATGCATTTTTGACACGTTTAAGCCCCGTTAACCCCATTTCAAAGCTCTAAAATGAAGTTAAAGTATAGGGAACTTAAAATGTGCTAAAAAATAACTCGGATGTCAGTTCGTTTGGCCGTACGGTTGCGTTGTTCGGTTAATTATGACGGAAGTCGTAACGAACGCAAAAACGGTCCAAATTAAGCGACGAATGGAATTTTCTTATGCTTGTAATACCCTTAAATTTTCTACTCGATTTTAACAATAATTCAAATTATTTATATAATAGATAACCCATTTCACACATAAGTTCCAAAAACAAAGTTTTTGGATAACAAACCTTAGTCAACTACTGACCAATTCAAACATTCATAAGTTGTTTTGCAAACTAGTTACATCTTAAACATTGTCTAAACAAAAATAAATTAACGCGGAAGCTTCAAAAGTTGTGTTCGATTCATCTAAGCTTGCTTGACCGTCATCCGAAATCCTTGAATACCTAGAAACTGAAATGTTTACATTTAACATTAGTACTAGAATACATAGAATTTATACTCAATCGAAACTACGATGAAAGTGGATTCGATTAATTATAATTATACAAAAGATACAAAAATTTCCAGGTTCTACCGTAACTTACGATCCTACCGTAAGTTACGGTAGTCGTCTTACAATTCTGGTCTACCGTAACTCAGAAGAAGTACACCGTAAGACTTTGGTCTCTACCGTAAGTTACGGTGATACCGTAACTTACGGTATTCACTGTAACTTCATGTTTTGGTTTACTTGTTTGTTTTGCCCAAACCATTTTCTCAAATTCCTCATTCTAACCAACCAATACACTGATTTTTTTTCATAATCTAATAGGTCTTTTATAATTGTTAAAAAAGACCGAGTAACCATACTACAATACGTTCCATGCCTTAATTGGTTATTTGACCCGTTTAGCTCATCTAAGGAATCCTCCATTTTTTATGACAACCAATGAGGTCTAACCAATTTCTTGGCCTATTATTCGAACTAGCGAACACCATCGCTTAATTCCAACTCGACTTTTATTCACCAATCAATTACATATATACTAAACATCAAAATTTACTCAAATGTAACAAATCAAGTTACATACCTTTAAAGCAAGCCCTTCAAACGTGCGTCCACACCGGTTTGACCGCTAGATGCCCCGGCTTCCTTTCCTATAGAGTTCAATCACTTTATGTTTAGAACTCTTTGTTTCACATACATAACGCACATTTTGTCATACATCATAATTATGCGTTTTTAACTTAACAATTCAGTTTCAAGCCTTCTTTGAGGCATTTCAACAAACACTATAAGGGCAGAATTTTTATATCTTTCATATTCAAGTTCATAGCTTGCTAATTAGCTAACTTAACATCAATAAAGCCTTCATATAGCATTTAAACAACATACTTTACTGAAATCACTTTCTATGATCAAATTACACTAGAATAATCATTCTAAACCCTAGTGTTCATTATCATCTTGTAAAACCCACAGCCCACCTTCAATGTGTTCATGGAATTTCCTGAAATTGGACATGATTTCACATGTAGTTGTCTAGGTTTCACTTCTAGACACTATATTATCCCTAATCTAACCAAATCTCATACATGCATCATCAAATTTTGAATCTACCAAATTCATAAGAATTTCAAACAGAGAATTTTCATAAAATTTTACATACCTTACAACCCTCTTACAATGAGGATCAGTAATCTATGTTTGATTTTCGTTTTGGGGCTGATCTTGACCTTCAATTTGTGAATTTTAGACAAGAACTAGGGTTGGTGTTCTTCTCCTGGTCGCCCCCTGCTTGTGTCGACCGAACACACACAATTGTTGTGTGTTTGGTGTTTTGTTTATTTGTTTTAATTAAATAAATTTTCAGTTTTAACAAGTTTGGCCCCTCTATATTCCTTTTAGTTTGTTTTTATGTCTTTAACCACCCATAAGTCATCAACTAACTAGGTTAGTGTCATTCCTAGTTAGTTTATTTTACTAATTTATTTGCAATCTAATTGCAACTTTAAGAATTTATATTTTCGGGATGTTACAATGCTAAACACTAAAATAAAATATTTTAATTCTTACATAAATTTTTGGAGGTCCGGATGTATTCAGAACGTAAGTTATGCGCGAAAATGCAAACTTATGCACTTTTTGACGCTTTTAGTCCCTGAATGAGCATAAAGTTTATTTTAGCACACCGAACCCCTCAAAGCCTATTTCTAAGCTATGTAAAGGTTATTTAGGGTATGTTTAACTTATGATCATGTTCTGGAATGTTCATTACTATACAAATCGGCATAGTTTCGCAGTTTGACACATATAGTCCCTGCGATCGAACAAAGTTGATTTCGACACACCAAACCATTCAATACTTATTTCTAAGTTATGTGGAGGTTATTTAAGGTATGTTAAGCCTATGTCACTATTCTGGAGTGTTTGTCGCGTTATACTGACTGCGTTTACGCACCAGTTTGCGTATAACCTTCCAGAACGCGATTTAAAGCTTGCTATCGTAATCGAATGGAATTGAAAAGTCACCAAACACAAATACACACATAGAAACACCAAAACACATAGTTTTATTAATAATAATCATTGTTTTACATCGTATATCGGTTACAGAACACAGTTGTCACAATATTATTGGCCGACGATGAGAAAAGATGCTACAGAATATGCTCGAAGATGTGATGCATGTCAGAGGCACATCAATATACTGCATCAACCTACTGAACCACTATATCTTATTGCTTCCCCTTGGCCATTCATGAAATGGGGTATGGACATAGTGGGAAAATTACTAAAGGCTCCAGGAGGAAAGGTTTTTATGCTGGCAATGACAGATTATTTCTCCAAGTGGGTCGAAGCTGAAGCATTTGTTCAAGTCAGAGACCAAGAAGTAGTGTCCTTCGTAAAGAGGAATATCCTGACTAGGTTTGGGATACCAGCTGAGATAATTTGTGACAATGGCTCTCAGTTTATCAGTAAGAGGACTACTGATTTTTACAAAATTTGGGAAATCAAAATGATCACATCCACACCAGTACATCCTCAAGCAAACGGACAAGCAGAATCCTTGAACAAGATAATTGTCAACAATTTGAAGAAGAGACTAGGAGCTAAGAAAGGAAGATGGGCAGAAGAATTACCCTTTGTTTTATGGGCTATTAGGACAACAGTGAAAAGTGCAACTGGGCAAACCCCATTTTCCTTAGTATTTGGAGCAGAAGTAGTAATCCCGACGGAGATGGTGATACCAACAGCAAGATCCGACCTCAAGGATCCTGAGAAGAATCCTTAAGCCCTATGCCAAGAACTGGATACTATCGATGAAACAAGGGATGCGGCAAAGTTGAGAATAGCAGCATACCAACAGAGGATATCCAGAGCATATAACAAGAATCTAAGGACTAGGAGATTTCAAGTTGGAGATTGGGTGTTAAGGAAAGCTTTTCAGAATACAACCAATCCTGCTGATGGGAAGTTAGCCCCAAAGTGGGAAGGACCTTATGAGATTGAATCGGAATTTGGGAATGGAGCATACCGGCTTAAGAATATGGAGGGGGATATGCTACCAAGATCCTGGAACGCTATACACCTCAAAGCCTATTTCAAGTGAGTTTAGAATTTAATTTCTAACTCAGGATGGTATGAATTCTATCTCTTTTTAAATATAATTCTACTTTATTTGAACCCAATACTGACTTAAGCATCGGAGGGGTGTTAGCCAGGCTAACACCCACCTTAGTTTAAGGTTGTTTTGCAGAATGTGCTTTGGGATATAACTCTAGGATATACACTCAGGATAATTCAGAAGATTAGAGGATTGGCCCCCTTTCTCACATTTAAGGGATCCTGATCCTTGCATAGGTTTAAAGGTATTCACCTTTCTCTCGAATTGGGTTTAAACACCCCACCTGGAGCGCAAGTTATCCAGGGATAGTTTAAGATAGCGGGACCAGTCCATGTAAAAGTGGCTGACAATTTCGTTATTGTTGGCTATATCCTGGATCCTAAAGGTATATGAGGATTGATCACCCTCTCTCACGAAAGGGTATTTTCATACTCTCTAAGGTTTGAAGGTTTTCACCTTTCAAAGTCTTGGAGTTTACACACTCCCGCCTGTAGCGCACGAAAATTTGAGATTTCCCCAGAATACCTATGGGTTCATCCCCAGAATACTAAGGATTTATCTCCAGGATATTTTAGGGTTTATCCCATTTATACGAAAGATATACAAACAGTTGCAATTGATGTCCAGAAAATTTCTAAGTATTCAAAGACGTTATGCATAGGGGACATTCCTAGTAAGGCATTGTGAGAAGCTCAAAGAATCAAGTTCGGGCCTAGTTCACTAAGTATCCCAGACTGGGGACATCTTCGGTGGAAAGGTTGTAAAAGGATTGAAGTTTAAGAATAGGGTTGTACTATGTCTCTGGTATCATCTTTCCTTTTTGTTCCTTTAAAAGCCTTATCTAAATTATCTAAATTTTTGAAACTGTGTTTGAAAAAGTTTGGTTAAAACATTTATGAGTATCCTGATCAGAATATATTCTCAGGATATATTTCGGGGTATTTGGTCAGAATGTTTGAGATATGATATTTAGATTGAAAATTGAAACTGTATTCGAATCAAACAACAGTTATCAAAACAAGCTTTACAAAAATAAAAATGAACAACAATGGATAAGGCCAAAAGAAAGTTAGTTTATTAACATAGCAAAAGTTTACGCTTTTGGTTTCATCTCAAACTGAGACCCATCCACCAAAAGCACAATTAGTTTTCTACCATATTTACTTAACAATTGAAGGCTTTGTCTTGGAACCCAAGATACCTCCCCCTTCAATTGTTAGAGTGTTCAAAATAAAGCATACTAATTGATGACCAAGGGCTTCATCCTGAAACTTAGGACCTATCCACCTTTGGCCATCATATTGTTTTAGTGTAGGAAAATAAATTGTCTAACATAAAAGGAAAAGAAATTGTTCAACGACCACAACCATCAGAAATTAAAAAATGGGCTCTGGCCTAGGCATGAATATCCATCATCGTCCACTTCGCTGATTTCAAGGAGCAACACCTTCTTCACCAGCAGCATTTCCTCCAGCACCCGCATCAGCATCACCCTCAGGATTCTTCTCAGCATCACCACCAGAATCAACCGCCTCCTATGCCGCCTTGGAAGGCTCTTCCCCAGTAGGTTTGCAGGATGTTCCACGGGACTACCTCCGAGATCCTTTAATTTTGCCTCCCAAGCGTTGACGTTCCAGGAAGGGCATTCAAAGCCCAAGGCTTTGGCCTCATAGGCCATCCTTAACCTGGCTTGGAGAAGGGAAATCACAACGGATCCTTTGAGGCCTTCCTTGTAAGAGACCATATCCTGCTCGTGCTGGGTATGAGCGGCGTCGAGTTTTGCCTGAGCTTCATAGGCAGCCTTCTTAATGGCATCTTGATGCTCCTGAGTCATCGCTCTGAATTTGTCCTCATAGTGCTGGGACTTGGCGGCAGCAATCATTCCCTGATCGGTGATGGTGATTTTGGGATTCTTTAGTTTAGCCTCCAGCATTTTCTTGAGCCCACATGATTCCTCGTATAGATGTCCAGACGCTCAAGGCCCTACAACAAAAACGCAGGTGTTAGTCTATGCAAACTGACCAGGATATAAGTTCAACATGTGAATGCAGGATACATGATTTATACATGGTTAAGAAAGGAAGTCATAAAGCCGCTGGCTTCAACGAATCCATGATTCTCGTAAGGAAACATCTCAGAAGTGGCAGGAGAGTCAGTTTCCTTCCTCTTTTGGCTACTGGAAGCACGGGTCTTAGTAGCCGAAGAAGGCTTTGGGATAGCAGTAGGCTTTGAGCTGGTGGGCTTGGATGAAGTAGTTGTTTTGGGGTTGGGCTCTTTCTTAACTTGAATGGGACCAGAGTAACTGTCTAACTCGTCAAGATCAAAAACTTCGGGGGGTTTTGATTGGTGCTGCACAAAAGGGAAGAACTCTAAAACTCTTTTATCTTTTAATAATAAACTAATCAAATGCATGCAGAATTAGTTAACCCTTACCAGACATGTCGGATGAAGAGTATTGTCTGGAACTTGGAAGGTGTGTGGAAAATCTTCTGTCACTTCCCGGCATCCTGTAGACCGCTTGAATTCTTTTTCGAATTCTTCGGTAGGGGGAGCTAGCTCTCTGAAATTCGCTGCAGGATAAATGATAGAATGTTAGCACATAATATAAGCTCAAGATACGTTTAGGTATATTCCTAGAACCCTGAGCCCTACCAGTGGTTAACCATTTAACCGGAAGACTATTACCCTCGGCGATGGAATCTCGCCTGACAAAGAAAAAATTTCTTTGCCATTCGTCCTCGTTTTTGGTTGCCTTGAGGACAAGAGGATTACTGGAGGTAGAAAATAGTAAAAATTGGTTAGAACCGTGGGATCGGAGACGATAAGCGATTGGGATATCTTCAATGCAAAGGTCTGGAATATGAAGGGCTTTGATCTGATTCAGAACGATCAAAACCCTCCAAACCATAGGCATCGTTTGAGAAAAACTAAGGCCAGTTTTTCGAAAAAACTACGTCATGAATTCAGGGAAGGGATATCGAAGGCCTAGAGAAAAGGGGTATGCCGGAAAACAGATCCATTCTCTAGACGATATGTCTGAACGAACTGACCGGTCGAACAGCCTGATGATCGCCTTGTCGGGAAAGGCACTGGAGGCTCTCAACGCTGTGATATCTGCATTGTCAAAAGCACAGACCTCCTTCTCGGGATTCTTGAGAAGATTCTGTGGGGGAAAGGTTTCACTTGATTCGCCTGTGTGGGAATGAGTTCTGGTAGCCATTGAGCGAGAAATAAAGAAAGTTACAAGAGAAACGGAAGAGATAGATGATTACCTGGAAATTCTGTTGAAGATGGTTGAATTTCAAACAAGAAGAGAGATGATATAGGGGCCTCGTAGATAACCATTGAGTGATTATCGCGTTGGAAGTTGCAGCATGTCATTCAAGCCATCGTTTCAACTTAATTACCTCGATTCACGAGATAAGATTTTTAAAATATATCCGTTGGAATTGGTATAACAACAGATATATTTTGGGGACAATTGTTATGGGTGGTTTTCTGCTCATATATCCTGAATAATATTCTGACTATGTTTCTTTTATTGTGATCAGGATACCGGATCAAAGTATTGGTAACATCCTGATGCAGTATCCTGATAATAACTAATTAGCTCACGTGCAGATTAACGAGGCAGGCATATAACGTTCGGATGGACTTGTTCTCCAAAAGACTCGGGCTAATCTGTTGAAATAGGAAGACGTAGACTACAACGTTCAGAAAGGGAATATTCGCTATATCCCGGATTTATAGGCTAGTTTGTTAGTTTCGTTTTACTATAAATAGGATTGATCGGATCAGATAGAACACACACAATTCTTCGAACACTCTTGCTCTCTACTAGCTGCAATCACTCACAAACACTTACACTTGTATTCAAATCGCATTGTAACACCTAGTTGATCCGCATCATATCATGCACTGTATCCTGATATTTGAAGCAATAAGAAGAACAAGGCAGCTGTGATTGTTGATGTGTGTAAAATGCAACATATAAATTACATCAAATGAGGCATAAAACTAACCCTTTTTTAGTACTAATATTGGAAAAAGAGTGTTTTTGTCTTCCTTTTGTATTTTCAGGATTAAATGAGCTCAAAAACGCAAAAGAAGCAAAAAGACAGCTAAATCCAACATAAATACAAGGAAAGGAACATTAGTGGACTGGCCGAACCCTCAACGGCACCTTCCAAAGCAAAATAGAGAAAACAGAAGGCTGAACACGCCCCGTGCTCAGCCAGCACGGGGCCGTGCCCAAGAAGCAGCAGAAAAGACAAACCTATAGAAGCTTCTATTGCCCATCACGGGGCCGTGCTCAGCGGACACGGGGGCGTGTCGAAAGTACAGCAGGCGCATTTATTGTAATTGCGAATTACAATTAATGAGGAGAGAGAGTGTCAGACGGACACGGGGCCGTGCCCAGCGGACACGGGGCCGTGTCCAGCTCTCTGTTCAGCCTATAAATAGGAGTGCTTGGATTCATTTCATCTCATCCCTTGGCACACCACCTCTCTCACACTTCATCCACCACCCACCACCATCACAACACCATCATCCACCACCATCATCCATTGTCCATCGTAGAGTGTGTGAGTCGTCTCGGGATCCAAGATTGATCGTAAGAGTTCTTGACAATCAAGGCCATGTTTGCCTAAGTCTCTTACATCACTTGGTGAAGACAAAGTGTCTAGTATAATACTTTTTATTTCTAATCTTTTGCACTTTTTATTTGGTTTTGTATTAATGACTTTAATAACTAGTTACTTATGTTGAAGGTGATCTTTCCTTATCGTTTGTCCGTGGTGTCTTGGCATTATTTTACTGTCTATATAAAATAAAGGATTTTCACCATTCATATCTCCACGGTCTATATGGAGGTATGTTGGCTACCTGGTAGGGGGTTAAGGGAACGGTTTGGTAAAGGTCTTGCCATTGTTCAGCGTTTAGAGGTCCTGCAATGGACCTGGGTCAAATTTAGTAGGACCTCCTTCAATACTTCACGGTATTGGATGGCGGGGGTCCAAACTCTTTGATCCCCTCATAAGTTAACTACTATTAATACTATAACCCGGCTATTTAGGACTGTATCCCTGCTGACTCAGACTACTTAGCCGAGGGTAACGTCACCGCCAAAAGCGGGGCCTACCACAATACTGCATTAATAACTTAATTCATTATCTTCCAATAATCCACCCCTTTAGGATTGTATCCCTGCTGACTCAAACTACTGGGGTGAGGGTAACGTCACCTTCAAAAGAGGGGCCTACTACAATAACTAAGATAATCTCTTAATTATGTGCAAAAGTGCGGAAATAATCAAAGGTTATACTAGATACGAGTCGGAACCAAGTGATTCATCTTGTCTATCTGTTTTTACTTTTATTTTTATTTTCAGCATTTTAGTTAGTTTTATTTTTCTTAGTTTAAAACATTTTTTCTAAACTTTTATTTTGGTTAGACGTTGAGGATAAACCGGTACTAAAAGCTCTTGTGTCATTGGACGACCTCGGTATCTTACCAACACTATACTACACTCAACGATGGGTGCACTTGCCCATATGTGTGTCTAGTGTCAGTAAAATATCGTGTTTTATAAATTTAAAACTTGGCTAAAATAAGTGTTAAAAAGGGCTTAAAATATACACCTAAAATATACGACACTTTCACGCACACCAAGTTTTTGGCGCCGTTGCCGGGGACACAAGGATTTTGAGAAAGTTTAAAATCGACGGCCTAATCAGTTTTTCAAAACCTTTTTAAAACGCGCGCACATTTTTCTGCATTTTAGTTTAGTTTGCATTTACAGTAGCCTGAACACGGGGCCGTGCTCATTGAACACGCCCCCGTGCTGCATATTTTTAGTTAGATACCCAGATACAGAGTCTGAACACGGGGCCGTGCTCGCTGAACACGCCCCCGTGCTCAACGTGACCAGTAACCTTAATTAAAACGCCCAGATACAGATCCTGTACACGGGGCCGTGTTCACCAGACACGGGGCCGTGTCCAGCCTTCTGTTTCAATCTTCGTTTCATTTTCTGGTCCCGAGACTCAGTTGTGGTCTGCTGAGTGATTCTTATGGATCAATACTCAGGAGGTTACAACTACACCTATGATGAGGATGATTATAGGGGTAATTATTGCACAAATTGTCGTAATACACGTTCGATTCAAAATAATCACTCGTATCAACCATCCAATTCATACACTTACTATGAGGAGCCCAGGTACGAGCCATCAACTTCATACGCATCCTATGAAGACCAAAGGTATGAACCTCCTCCCTCATACTCATATTTTGATGAACCAAGGTATGAGCCTTCTTACTCATACTTTGAGGAACCAAGATATGAGCCACCACCTTCATATGCTTATTATGAGGAACCTTGGCGTGAACAACCCACCTCATGTGAGTATTATGAAGAACAAAATTATGAACCTTATCCATCATATGCTTACAATGAAGAACAATGGTGTGAACCATCAACTTCATATGGGTATTATGAGGAACAAAGGGTCGAACAACCGGATTCAAACTTAGAGAATAATGATTCTTTTTCTATAACCGAAGTGACCGATAGGATATTAGAACACATTAGAGTTATCGATCGTTGTATAAAAGAAGCTCGCGCAAGGGAAGAGGAGTCCCGCGCAAGAGAAGAATTAAAAAAGGAAGAGATAACTAAAAATGAAAAAATGGAAGAACAAATAAGTGAAAAACCGACACATGAGTTAAACAACGAAAAAGGTGAGTCCGACAACGTTAAAATTCAAGAAGAGTCTAATTTTGAAGAAATTAATCTCTTGTCACCTTCTTTCGAAAATCATTGTTTAGTACCCACTCATGCTAAGTTTTTAAAAGAGCTAAACACTAACACTAAAATTGACGAAACGGTAAGTGTTAAGTTAACTAATGATCAAACTTCACTAATAAAAGAGGACCCATTTGAAATTAACATCACACCGGTTCCATGTTTCTTTCAAAATTCGTTTATTAGTAATGTCACAATCGATAAAGATCTTTGTGTTAACATAATGCCTAACTATATTTTCGAAAAATTAAGTATTAGTGATTTTTCTCCACTTCAAATACCCATTTTTCTATCCAATCGGAAAGTAATAAAATCAATCGGTATAGTTGAAGATGTCTTGGTTCAAACAAATCAAATGGTAATCCCAACCGACTTTGTCATCCTCGATGACGCTCCTCTTGTCTTGGGACGACCATTTGTAAAAACTCACGAAGCTTTGAAAAACCGGAAGTTCAACAATTTACCTCTTCAATTAGGGGCATTTAAAAGAAGTGTCGATCTCGAACGATCAATGAAATATCCATTCGGCAATAATGACCCCCTAATTGAAGATGAAGATGAACCACCCGATACAAGTGAAGAGATTGACCACTTTGTTGAAGAAGAGGTCGCCATAGAACAAACTTTTAAAGTTCTTGATCGAAACGAGCAACCAAATAAGGAGTCTCCTAAAGACCCACCACTTGAGCTCAAAGAACTTCCAAAAGGTTTGGAATATGCTTTTCTAGACAAAGATGGTAAGTTACCTGTAATTATTTCGTCTAAATTAGATAACTTAGAAAAAGAAAAACTAATTAGTCTTTTGAAAAAACACAAAAATGCAATAGCTTGGAAACTTGTTGACATAAAAGGAGTTAGTCCTTCTATGTGCACACACAAAATTTTGATGAATGATGACTACAAATCTGTCATACAACCACAACGTCGAGTAAATCCAAATGTTCAAGAAGTGGTTAAAAATGAAGTCATCAAATTACTTGATGCCGGACTTATCTATCCTATTTCCGATAGTCCTTGGGTAAGTCCCGTCCAAGTAGTTCCAAAGAAAGGAGGTATGACGGTAATTACTAACGAAAAGAATGAATTAATACCAACAAGAACCGTCACAGGATGGAGAGTATGTATAGATTATAGACGATTAAATGAAGCAACAAGAAAGGATCATTTTCCTTTACCCTTCATTGATCAAATGTTAGAAAGATTATCCGGTCATAAATTTTACTGTTTCTTGGATGGTTTTTCAGGTTACTTTCAAATCCCGATAGCACCCGAAGACCAAGAAAAGACAACTTTCACATGTCCCTATGGAACTTTTGCTTATCGACGCATGCGGTTTGGTCTATGTAATGCCCCCACAACATTCCAACGTTGCATGGTAGCCATTTTCCATGACATGATAGAAAAGACAATGGAAGTCTTCATGGACGACTTTTCTATCTTTGGGAATTCATACGACCAATGCCTCGATAACCTTGAACGAATGCTATCCCGATGTGAGGAAACTAACCTCACCCTTAATTGGGAAAAATGCCATTTCATGGTAACGGAGGGAATAGTACTCGGTCACAAGATCTCAAGCGAAGGAATGGAGGTGGATCGAGCCAAAATAGATACCATTTCTAGATTACCTCCTCCATCCTCCGTGAGAGCTATTAGAAGTTTCCTAGGGCGTGCCGGATTTTATAGGCGGTTTATCAAAGACTTTTCAAAAATCTCAAGGCCTCTAACAAAATTACTTGAAAAAGATGCTCCTTTCATCTTTGACAAGGAATGCAATCAAGCATTTCTAACCCTAAAGGAAATGCTAGTCAATGCACCTATCATGATAGCACCTGATTGGAAGTTTCCTTTCGAAATCATGTGCGATGCTAGTGACTTTGCAGTTGGAGCTGTCTTGGGACAGAGAAAAGAAAAGCATTTCCACCCAATATATTATGCTAGTAAAACACTTAACGATGCACAAGAAAATTACACAACAACTGAAAAAGAGTTACTAGCTGTGGTATTTGCTTTTGATAAATTTCGTTCTTATCTTGTTCTTTCTAAAACTATAGTCTATACAGACCATGCAGCCATTCGATATCTCTTTAAGAAGCAAGACGCAAAACCACGTTTGATTAGGTGGATTCTACTTCTCCAAGAATTTGACATTGAAATCAAAGACAAAAGAGGAGCAGAAAATACCGCAGCAGATCATCTTTCACGCTTAGAAGACCCAGCTTTGGAGGCAACCAGGGACGAGCAAATCAACGAAAAATTTCCAACTGAATCCCTGGAAATGGTGGAATATAAGGAAGAACCATGGTACGCCGACTTTGCTAACTACCTAGCTAGCGGAATAGTCGCAAAAGGATGGCCACATCATCAAAGAAAAAAATTCTTTGCCAATGTGAAACACTATTTTTGGGAAGATCCATATCTTTTCAAAATGTGTGCCGACCAACTCGTCAGACGATGCGTACATGGTAGTGAAGCACGAAGAATTCCCCGCCATTGTCACGAAGGTCCTTACGGAGGACATCATGGTGCTGCCAGTACCGCACGAAAGGTATTTGATTCAGGATTTTATTGGCCAACCATTTACAAAGATGCCCAAAATCTTGTAAAGACATGTGATGCTTGCCAAAGAACAGGTAATATTTCTTCCAAAAACAAAATGCCACAAAATGGTATTCTTGTTTGTGAAATTTTTTATGTGTGGGGACTCGACTTTATGGGACCTTTCCCACCATCGAAAGGAAACAAATACATACTTGTGGCAGTAGATTACTTGTCTAAATGAGCTGAGGCCGAGGCACTTCCAACAAATGATGGAAGAGTAGTGGTAAGGTTTCTGAAAAAAATATTCTCTCGTTTTGGCACACCTAAAGCTTTAATAAGTGATAGAGGTACCCATTTTTGTAACCATCAACTTGAAAAATTTTTAACAAGATATGGGGTCTATCACCGGGTCTCGACAGCTTATCACCCTCAAACAAACGGACAAGCCGAAGTGACCAATAGAGGGTTAAAACGAATACTCGAAAAAACCGTAGGGTTAAATAGAAAGGAATGGGCTGATAAATTAGATGATGCTTTATGGGCTTTTCGAACTGCTTATAAAACAACGATAGGAACAACCCCATATAAGCTAGTCTATGGAAAAAGTTGTCACTTGCCAGTAGAAATTGCACACAAAGCCTACTGGGCAATCAAAAATGTAAACTTAGATTTAGAATTTGCTGGTAAAAATCGATTTTGTCAAATAAATGAATTAGACGAGCTTAGGAATTATGCATACTCAAACTCTGAGATTTATAAGGAAAGAATGAAAAATTGGCATGACAAACATATTAAACCTAATAAATTTCGGGTAGGAGATTTAGTTCTTTTGTTTAATTCACGACTTCGATTGTTTCCTGGTAAATTAAAGTCTAGGTGGTCAGGACCTTTTTCCGTCACCCATATTTTTCCACACGGTGCAGTAGAAATTAAACCTCGAAATGGGCCACCTTTTAAAGTCAATGGCCAACGGCTGAAACTCTATCAAGGATTTATTGAGGATGAGGAAGAAGAGATCTCGCTTCAAACCGTGGAAGAATAAAAACATCATGCCTGGTAAGTTATGAACGATTGAGGCGGCAAAATAAAGCGGTAAGTTTTCTAAACCATAGCTTATGGGAAAAAGGGGCACTCACACGCGCACTTAAAAAAAAAAAAAAGCTCGGCACGAGGCCGTGTCCGATGGACACGGGGCCGTGTTCGCGCTGCAGACGGGATAAAACCCCTTTTTCAAAACAGTTTCTTCATTCCACACGCCCCGTTTCCCCACAAAAGCTCTGGTTCCAGGCGATTTTTCGCGAAATTCCAACGTCTCTTACCGATCTAACAACGTCCAGGTATGATTCTATCACTCTTAGTAGTTAGATTAGTTACTTGCATGTAGTTAATACACCACAAATTTGGGGAAAAATCTAGGGTTCTTGATGTTCATCCGGATCGAACCTAAAATTTTTGCCTAAATCTGTTTGCATTTAGTTAGATTAGTGTTAAGGGAAGTAAATACACTTGTATTGTTCATAGATTCACCCGATTTCTTACAAAAACCCCAAACCCTTGTTCTTGAACCGAAAAAGATAAAATTGATAGGGTAAACGGGATATTTTGGGAAAAACGGCACTTAGGGTTTCATTTTCGGGGGAAACCGCACCTATTGGTTCAAAAATTTTCAAGTTTTCGAAACCGGGTCGAAAAATGGGATTTTTGAGTAACAGACCCCTGGACACGGGGCCGTGTCCGCTGGGCACGGGGTCGTGCCCAGCCCGCTGTTTGCAGTTTTGTCCGAAAATATTTCTGTCTCATGCTAACTTTTGGTGTATTCTTGCAGATGGCCAGGAAGTTTACTAGATTCAACGCCAATGAGCTAGATGCAAGAGCTCGATACGAGCTTCTTCAAACAAGGCCGGAGGAATACCCGAGGCAGGCGTGCACAGAACTACTAACCATGGTGAATCAAATTGACCGTTTCAACAACATTGTCACGGGACCACTCAGAGTCGCGCTAACAACCCGACTCCGTTCCGTCCATGAATGCACCTTGGAATTCTACAGCACCTTTGCATTCACTTCAAGGTGCGACCCGTTCGATAATGACGGGGTGTCATTCAGGTGTGGCGGAACGAGGTATTCGATCTCCATGGCACAATTCGGATCGATTATCGGGTTGTATGCGGAGGAGGATGCGGGAAACGAAGAAAATACAGGGGGATTGAGAGAGATCGAAGACAACGAACGCCAAGCCATGTGGGCTCAAATTGGGGAAGGGTTCTACAATCCGAGCAGCACTAAGAGTACCAAGCTGAGGGATCCGCTTTACAGATACATTCATAGGCTCCTCGGCTACTCTCTTAGCCAAAGGCATGACAGTGGTGGCGTCGTTGGGTTAAGAGATTTGCTTGTCCTCCATTGCATTCACAACCGCAGGCCGCTCGATGTTCCGTTCCTCATGCTCCGAAACATGCATCACAACCGCCTTGCTAGTGCACCAACTCCTATTTTCTTCGGGGGATGGGTGTACCGTCTCTTCAAGCACTTCGCCCACATTCTGAGGTCATTTGAGAGGAGCCCATGGTCGGGTACGGTGGATATTCACATATGCCGCTCGATGAACCTGGTTTATGAGGCAGAAGACGGGACGGTAACCTTTCAAAGGATGCAAGGTCATGCATGGAACCCGCAAGAAGCACTTGTCCTCCCAGCTCCGCAACATCATCAGTACCAATACCCACCCCACGGTGATCCGGGCCAATCATCCTCCTCGGGAGGCAGTTTTCCTAATTTTCAAAGTTTGCATGATTTGTTGCAGGAAAACCTAATGTGTACTCGGAACACCTATAACATGGCGAGCAACACCTACCACCGGGTAGGAGCTATCGAGAGAAACCTATCCGAGATACAAGACGATGTCGGATACATACGAGACCACATTGCACGCCGTGGAGGGGATGACGATGATGATGATGATGATGCCATGGAGTAGGCGGGAGGAGCATAGGAGGAAGCGGTTGATTGATGACTCCCCAGGTTAACCCTTTGCAATCTTGAACAATTGATGGCCTGCGTGCCAAGTGTTAGACAATTTACTTTTCCTAACTATTTTCTGCATTTTACTTTTCTTACTTTATGCTTGGAACAATTAACTGTGGTAATGTAGGATGTTTGTGTTGCTTGGTGTGGTATTAAGTGATGAAACAGGTACAAACCAAGGCTTAGGGTGTTAAGCCTCAGCACTTATAGGGCTAGAATGGAAAAACCGGAGGAATAAACCTGTTTTTCAGGCTTTCAGACTGTCCACACGGGGACGTGTCCAGCCAACACGCCCCCGTGCTCACCTCCCAGACCTGCTGTTTGGCTTCTGTTCGACAGAATTTTATCAGACACGTGGCCGTGTTAAGTGGACACGGGGGCGTGTCCACCTTCTGTAAGTTCTTATTACTGGCACTTGAACACGGGGTCGTGCCCACTCAACACGGGGCCGTGTTCAGTGCCCAGTAACACAAATTTTTGCTTTTTAAACACTATTTTACACATCTAATCAACCTAGAAATTTATTTTTGGGACACATTGAGGACAATGTGTAATTTAAGTGTGGGGGGGATGCTAAAACCTTGAATTTTGCAAGTCCTAAAAACAAGCCTTACACAAAACTCTATTGGAACCGCTAATCACCCCAAATTTTTTTCAAAAATTTCATTTTTTTTTACTTGTCTAGGTTTAACTCGGGAAATTCAAGTTCTCAAAAAGGTTATATTTTTACAAATTTACAACCGATAGCGTAGTGATAAAAAGAACCAACATAAGAAAATTATGAAAAGGCATGACAAACTTATTTAAAATTTGATTATATATACTTGATCACATAAAAACCCATTCCCACAAAAGTGAGTTTTGAGCCTTTATTGAGCACACAATTTCATATCATTTGACTAAATGCTCATTTTTCGTTTCTTGTGTGAATAGCCGCTTGGTTCTTACGACTCTAGAACTTGCCATGACAATACATTCCCGGCCCTTATCAACTTAAACCCGAGTAAGTAAATGATGGAGGCATTAGGACTAACCTTTTTCAATTCTACACCATTATTTTTCTTTTTCTTTTACCACCTACCCAAAAATTCCCCTAGTTAGCCCCTTTGAGCCTAAACCTTTTCATTTCATCACCCAAACAAAAACCCTTTCAACCACCAAAACCCTTTTTCATTTTTAACCCTTTATTTTAGTAACAAGTTCGGTTCTTCGTGAAAATATATATATATATATATATATATATATATATATATATATATATATATATATATATACTTTTGTGATGATGATGAAGCAAAAAAAAAAAAAAATAAACAAACAAAGTAATCAAAAATAACTTTGTTTGAATAAAAGCTTCATCAAAATAAAAAGTTGCAAAAATGCGAAAACCGACACTTGTTACGCTTTTAGCCCTTTTTCTACTAACCACTAACCCAACCACCTACCTTTAACCCTAGCCAACCCTTAACCCACAAAGTCCTCTTGATATCTACAAAGGTATAAAAGTTAAAAAGGAGGAGGATTGATTTCTTGGCAAGCCTATGGTAGGAATAAGTTCCGTGCCGCTCTCGAGTGATTCACTAAAAATACACCTTCGGCCGAGTGTGAGTGAATTCCCCGCGAGGTATGTGAACTTGTATATAAATAGAATTTTAAAAAAAGGTATGTTATGCCCAAATAAGTAATTTCTTTTATGAACAGTTCTAAATAAATCATTACGAATAGGAGTGTAAATAAATAAAAATAAAACCCAAAAAGATCTTGGAAATCCCGACACTCTACGACAAGCCCAAAACCTTCTCTTCTACCTATTCCATTTGGGAGTGTAAGCCACATATTAAAGAATTTTGCTTGAGGACAAGCAAAAGTTCAAGTGTGGGGGTATTTGATGTGTGTAAAATGCAACATATAAATTACATCAAATGAGGCATAAAACTAACCCCTTTTTAGTACTAATATTGGAAAAAGAGTGTTTTTGTCTTCCTTTTGTATATTCAGGATTAAATGAGCTCAAAAACGCAAAAGAAGCAAAAAGACAGCTAAATCCAACATAAATACAAGGAAAGGAACATTAGTGGACTGCCCGAACCCTCAACGGCACCTTCCAAAGCAAAATAGAGAAAACAGAAGGCTGAACACGCCCCGTGCTCAGCCAGCACGGGGCCGTGCCCAAGAAGCAGCAGAAAAGACAAACCTATAGAAGCTTCTATTGCCCATCACAGGGCCGTGCTCAGCGGACACGGGGGCGTGTCGAAAGTACAGCAGGCGCATTTATTGTAATTGCGAATTACAATTAATGAGGAGAGAGAGTGTCAGACGGACACGGGGCCATGCCCAGCGGACACGGGGCCGTGTCCAGCTCTCTGTTCAGCCTATAAATAGGAGTGCTTGGATTCATTTCATCTCATCCCTTGGCACACCACCTCTCTCACACTTCATCCACCACCCACCACCATCACAACACCATCATCCACCACCATCATCCATTGTCCATCGTAGAGTGTGTGAGTCGTCTCGGGATCCAAGATTGATCGTAAGAGTTCTTGACAATCAAGGCCATGTTTGCCTAAGTCTCTTACATCACTTGGTGAAGACAAAGTGTCTAGTATAATACTTTTTATTTCTAATCTTTTGCACTTTTTATTTGGTTTTGTATTAATGACTTTAATAACTAGTTACTTATGTTGAAGGTGATCTTTCCTTATCGTTTGTCCGTGGTGTCTTGGCATTATTTTACTGTCTATATAAAATAAAGGATTTTCACCATTCATATCTCCACGGTCTATATGGAGGTATGTTGGCTACCTGGTAGGGGGTTAAGGGAACGGTTTGGTAAAGGTCTTGCCATTGTTCAGCGTTTAGAGGTCCTGCAATGGACCTGGGTCAAATTTAGTAGGACCTCCTTCAATACTTCACGGTATTGGATGGCGGGGGTCCAAACTCTTTGATCCCCTCATAAGTTAACTACTATTAATACTATAACCCGGCTATTTAGGACTGTATCCCTGCTGACTCAGACTACTTAGCCGAGGGTAACGTCACCGCCAAAAGCGGGGCCTACCACAATACTGCATTAATAACTTAATTCATTATCTTCCAATAATCCACCCCTTTAGGATTGTATCCCTGCTGACTCAAACTACTGGGGTGAGGGTAACGTCACCTTCAAAAGAGGGGCCTACTACAATAACTAAGATAATCTCTTAATTATGTGCAAAAGTGCGGAAATAATCAAAGGTTATACTAGATACGAGTCGGAACCAAGTGATTCATCTTGTCTATCTGTTTTTACTTTTATTTTTATTTTCAGCATTTTAGTTAGTTTTATTTTTCTTAGTTTAAAACATTTTTTCTAAACTTTTATTTTGGTTAGACGTTGAGGATAAACCGGTACTAAAAGCTCTTGTGTCCTTGGACGACCTCGGTATCTTACCAACACTATACTACACTCAACGATGGGTACACTTGCCCATATGTGTGTCTAGTGTCAGTAAAATATCGTGTTTTATAAATTTAAAACTTGGCTAAAATAAGTGTTAAAAAGGGCTTAAAATATACACCTAAAATATACGACACTTTCACGCACACCAATTGTCAGCTCCCGAGGTTTTGTGCCGGCGATCTAGATTGATCAAGGGCTTTCCTCGTACATCCTATGTCACCCTCTACCTTTTTTGCTCATTGTTTGATTGTAGATATAGCTCGGTATCCTGAGCTACATCCTGAAAACTGTTTTTGTTAACAAATTAATCAACATATTTTTTATAATTACATCTAGCACACTACCTCACTTAACTAATTTGATCACTTAATTACTTAGGTAATTTTTGACCAAAACAAGAATTCGAAGTCAAAGGTATCTCGATCTCGGTAAAATATTCTGTATAGCACGCATATATATATATATATATATATATATATATATCAATAAATAATAACGTTACTTAGTATACACAGGCAAGTAAAAGCAGCATATCACATGTAATCACATTGTTCTTATGTGGGTCATTTCTAGTTTGGCAAGTCTATCCCATACAGACTATACCCCAACTAATGTCCTTGCTTTGTTTTTCCTCTGAAAAAAATGTTTGGTTCGTGGATTGGTGTGTGCAAAGCGTAATATGTTTTTATTGATATTTTAAGCCAATTTTACACATTAGTCAAGTTTTAAATTTATAAAACACGATATTCTACTAACATTAAACACACACTTGGGTAAGTGCACCCATCGTGAGCGTAGTATAGCGTTGGTAAGATACCGAGGTCGTCCAAGGACACAAGAGCTTTTAGTACCGGTTCATCCTCAACGTCTAATCAATCTAATTTTTTTTTGAGAAAAGGTTTTAAACATGACAATTAAAAACTAAAAATGCAGAAATAAAAAATAAAATAAAAACAGATAGACAAGATGAATCACTTGGATCCGACTCGCCTTTTTAAGTACCCTTTGATGACTTTTGCACTTTCGGACTTTTTAAGAGATTATCTTCGTTATAATAGTAGGCCCCTCTTTAGAAGGTGATGTTACGCTCAACCCAGCGGTTTGAGTCAGCAAGGATACAATCCCAAAGGGCCGAAATATTGAAGGCGGCGTTACCCTCGACTAAGTGGTTTGAGTCAGCAGGGATACAATCCCAAGTAGCCGGTTTAATGTATTAATAGTGGTTTACATATGAGGGGATCAAGCCATTCGCATCCCCACCATCCAATACCGGTGGGTATTGAAGGAGGTCCTAATAAGCTTGACCCATGTCCTTGCAGGATCTATACACTGAACAAGGCAAGAACCTTACTAAACCATTCCCTTAACCCCCGACCAGGTAGCCAACATATCTCTATATAGACCGTAGAGACATGAATGGTGTAAATCTTTTACTTTATATAGACAGTAAAGTAATGCCAAGATGCCACAGACAAATGATAAAGAAAATTCACCTTCAACATAAGAAACTAGTTATTAAAGTCATTAATATAAAACCAAATAAAAAATGCCGAAAGATTAAAAATCAAAAGTAATAGATAAAAGACTTGTCTTCACAAAGTGTTGTAAGAGGCTTCACCAAACATGGCCTTTGATTGGTAAGAACTCTTACTATCAATCTTGGATCCCGAGACTACTACACACACTCCAAGGTGGATGATGGATGATGGCGGTGGATGTGAGTGTTGTAGTGGTGGTGGAGTAGTGGCAAAGTGGGAGAGTAGTGGATTGCCAAGGTATGTCGTTGAAGTGAGCCAAGCACCCCTATTTATAGCCTGAACAGAGCCCTGACCATGGCCTCGTGTCTAGCTGGCACGCCCCCATGGCCACCCTTTTCTCTTCCTTCATTAAATGCATTTGTCAGCATAGGGCTCCACACGGCTCGTGTCGAGCGGGCACGGCTCCGTGGGCAGAAGCGTATATGTACTACCAATATTTTGTGTATCTTAGCGTTGACCACGCCCCATGCTGAGATGGACACGCCCCCGTGGTGGGATAGAAGCTTCCACAACTTTGTCTTTTCTGTAGGCACCTGACCACGCCCCCATGTCCAGTGGGCACGATCCCGTGGTTAGTCTTCTGTTTCTTTGTTTTTGCTTTTGGAATGCTGTAGAGGGGTCAGAATGTCACATTTATTCCTTTTCTTTGTATTATGTTGGTCTTGGCTGTATATTTCCTCCTTTTGCTCGTTTAAGCTCATTTGGTCCTGAAAATTCAAAAGGAAAACAGAACACACTTTTTCCAACATTAGTACGAAAAAAGGTTAGTTTTATGCTTCATTTGATGTAATTTATATGTTACATTTTGCACACATCAAATACCCCCACACTTGAATCTTTGCTTGTCCTCAAGCAAAACTCTTTAATATGTGGCTTACACACCCAAATGGAATAGGTAGAGGAGAAGTTTTGGGCTTGTCTTGAGTGTTAGGAATCCAAGATCTTTATTGGGTTTTATTTTTATTTTATTTACAATCCTATTCGTTATGATCTATTTAGAACATTTTATAAGAAAAATTACTTAATTGGGCATTACATGCCTCTTTAAAATTCCATTTATATACAAGTTCACATACCTCACGGGAGATCTCTCAACACTCGGCCGAAGATGTATTTTTGTGAAATACTCGAGACCGGCATGGAACCTACTTCTACCATATGCTTGCCAAGCAATCAAACCTCCTCCTTTTAACTATAAGCCTTCGTAAATATCAAGAGGACTTTGGGGAAGGGTTAGGCTTGGGCTAAGAGTAGGTGGTTTTGGTTAGTGGTTAGTACAAAGGGTTAAAAGCGTAAAAAGCATCGGTTGTCGTAAAACTCTTTGTTTTTGTGACTTTTATTCAAACTAAGCATATTCAAACAAAGTTTCTTTGAGGAACTTGTTTGTTTATTGCAAGACTTTCATTTTTTTTCATAAAGAAACGTTACAAGATAACCGAGCCTTTTACTAAAACAAAGGGGTTGAAAAGAAAAAGGTTTTGGTGGGTAAAGGGTGTTTGTTTTGTGGATTTTGAAATGAGAAGGTTTAGGCTCAAAGGGGTTAACTAGGGGGATTTTGGGTAGGTGATAAAAAATGAAAAATAATGGTGTTGAAAGGAAAATGGGTTAGTCCTAATGCCTCTATCATTTACTTACTTGGGTTCAAGTTGGTAAGGACCGGGAATGTATCATCGTGGCAAGTTCTAGAGGCGTAAGAACCAAGCGACTATTCACACAAGAAACGAAAAATGAGCATTTAGTCTAAAGATATATGCTTGTATGCTTAATAAATGCTCAAAACTCACTTGTTGTGGAAATGAGTTTATAATGTGATCAAGTATATATAATCAAATTTTAATTAGATTTGTCATGCCTTTTCATAATTTTCTTTTTTTAGTTATTTTTATCACAACACTATCGGTTGTAAATTCGTAAAAATATAACATTTTTAGAACTTGTTATTCCCAAATTAAACCAAGACAAGTAAAAAAATGAAAATTTTTGAAAAAAATTGGGGTGATTAGCGGTTTCAATATAGTTTTGTGTAAGGCTTGTTATTAGGACTTGCAAGATTCAAGGTTTTAGCATGCCCCCCCACACTTAAATTACACATTGTCCTCAGTGTGTCCCAAAAATAAGTTTTTAGGTTGATTGAATGTCTAAAAGGGTGTTGAAAAACAAAATTTCATGTTACTGTGCGTCTGGCCACGGCCCCGTGTTGGTCCGAGCACGGCCACGTGGTCAAATCGCCAGTACCAAAATTTAACAGAAGGCTGGACATGGGGCGTGTTCAGTGAGCACGGCCCTGTGTCTAGTTACCTGAACCGAGCAAATTTTCTGCAGAGCCTGGGCACGGGGCGTGTTGGGCTGAGCATGGCCCCGTGCTGAACTTGTTGTAATGCTGGAAAATTATCAAGAGACTCTGTTTTCATGCACGGGGTGTGGTTTTAACGTTCCCTTGGTAACCTCCACCTTTTCAAGTGTGTTAAGCCATTATAACATAATCCAAACACCATTCAATAATTTAAACCATCATTCATTAGAAAGTGCGAAGTACATAGATCCTAGAAAAATAAAAAGTACAAACTAAAAACAAAGATAGATAAGTAAGTCCTAGAATGCAAGAAATTTTAAACCACAAAGAAGTTCTATCCTAGATGTTTTTATTATAAGAACAACAAAAAAACCCGAAAAATGATTTTTCCGGTTGAATAAGGCTTTTAGAACTTCTTCCCGAAGGGTGCTCCACACATCGTTGAGCCACTCCTCTATCTCCCGAGGGAGAATGAAGATAGGCTCATTGTCCACCTCATGTGGAGGAGGTGCGACCTCCACTGGAACCTCTTGTAAGGCGTCTAGAGGAGGTTCTGGGGGAATGTCATCCCACCCGGTGGGTTTAACAACTTCTTGTGCCAAGTTCCAATCTTCTTGTGGGAAGATTGGTTCCATAGGCGGCATTGCAAGAATGTTCAACCTTTGGTGCAAAAGGTTGATTTCTTGGAAGCTGCTCTCTAGCCCCACCGTTAGATAGTTGATACGATCAATTAGGACCTCCTCCACGGATGTCATCTCATCGAGTGCTTCTCTTAGCGCCATTACGTAACGCACAAGGGTTGCTTCTATCGATGGCCTTCTTTCTCTGCAACTGTTTCTCGAGTGAGCTGAAGATGTTCTGCTATTCTGGCTTGACATTCTAAGAAAACAAGTCGAAAAGTTCAAAATATTGAAACAGTGATGCCGGCCACGGCCCTGTGTTCGCTGGGCACGGCCCCGTGGCCACCATTCTGTAGATTTTTAAAACAAGGAATCTTAGTGTTTTAAATTATTTTTCTGACTTTTGAGACATTTCTGAGCATAAATAACTTAAAACAGTCTTATAAAACTTATTTTTAATAAGATTCCTTGGTTAAAAACCTTGCAAATATCACAATAAAGCTTGAAGACATGGAAGTTTCAAGCTTTAATGGAATTTGAGGAGTTTTTGAGAAGAAGGCAAGAGACAAAAGTGGTAAAGAGTAGATGGTTGTTGAGAACCTTCTTTGAATATACCTTGTAGGGTATGTGTGAAGATCCCACCAAATCTTGGTC
This sequence comes from Helianthus tuberosus, assembly GCA_030545235.1. Taxonomy (NCBI): domain Eukaryota; kingdom Viridiplantae; phylum Streptophyta; class Magnoliopsida; order Asterales; family Asteraceae; genus Helianthus; species Helianthus tuberosus. The sequence goes on along the minus strand of CM060410.1, from coordinate 142,200,210 downwards.
TTTGGAATGGGTTCAAATGTGCAGGAATCATGCTGGCTTTATAGAAAACGACAGCACGCTGACCACGGCCCCGTGTCGGCTGGACACGGCCCCGTGGTCAGACAAGACTCCGACACATTTTGTACATATTCTGAACACGGGGCGTGTTGGCCTGGACACGACCCCGTGGTCAATTTTGAGGTGGGCACGGGGCGTGTTGACCTGGACACGGCCCCGTGGCTAGTGTGTTTTATGAAGTTTTGTCTTATTTTTAGGAATTTATCTGGATCGGGTGGTTCCTTACTGGAGGAAACAACACCGAAGTGCCTAAGGTACCTTAATTGCTCTTGATTTAAACAAGAACGCAAGAGGTTATCGGAAAGGGTAAAACCTAAGCTAAATACCGGTGGGCGAAACAGACCTTTTTTCCCTTATCCGGGCTCTCGTTAAAGAAGGTATATGTCGAATCGCTTAGGTATATGAATGCATCGGCGGAGACCGATGGAGAGTCCTTCACGACACAATCGACACAGGGACGACTATCGCTCATGTCCTCACAAGAGTTAGAGGTGTTTTCGGTAACGACGATGTTGTTAGAATCCGAATGCGACCCCAAAAATTCTCCTTGATTATTGTCTTGTGATGAATAACTTGTTTTCATCTCAAGCTCTTTTAATATTTGGAGAATTATCTCTTCGAGGTGACATAATTCTTCGAAAGTTATGTTATCTAAAAGAAGTGGTTGAGGGAATTCAGGGGAGAGATAGGGATTGTTTTTACTTTCACCCATTTTAAGGTTACAAGAAAACAATAGGTCTAAATAGTGGGGAGTGTAATTTAGAAAGTAACATTCTAAATCTTTATGAAATCCGCCACATATTTGACAACAATCACCGTAAGAGTAGCGAAAGTAAAAATAATCAATATCACTCATAGTTTTGTCAGAAATTACCAACCGTCGGGATCTTACGGTTCTGTTTTCAGCAGGTGAAGAGTGGACACGGGGGCGTGTTCAGTGGGCACGACCCCGTGTTCAGCTACTGTGAGACTTAAAACAGGATTGCCAGTAACAAAGATTGGGCACGGGGGCGTGTTCAGCGGGCACGGCCCCGTGCTGAAGTCTGCAGAAACTGAAAAATTAAGAAAAATCCTAAAAATAAGTAAAAATAATTTGGCCGTTGATTCCAAACTTTCTTAAAATCCTTGTGTCCCCGGCAACGGCGCCAAAAACTTGGTGTGTGCAAAGCGTAATATGTTTTTATTGATATTTTAAGCCCATTTTACACATTAGTCAAGTTTTAAATTTATAAAACACAATATTCAACTAACACTAAACACACACTTGGGCAAGTGCACCCATTGTGAGCGTACTATAGCGTTGGTAAGATACCGAGGTCGTCCAAGGACACAAGAGCTTTTAGTTCCGGTTCATCCTCAACGTCTAATCAATCTACTTTTTTTTTTGAGAAAAGGTTTTAAACATGAAAATTAAAAACTAAAAATGCAGAAATAAAAATAAAAAAAAATCAGATAGACAAGATGAATCACTTGGATCCGACTCGCCTTTTAAGTACCCTTTGATGATTTTTGCACTTTCGGACTTTTTAAGAGATTATCTTAGTTATAGTAGTAGGCCCCTCTTTTGAAGGTGACGTTACCCTCAATCCAGTGGTTTGAGTCAGCAAGGATACAATCCCAAAGGGTCGGAACATTGAAAGATAATTAATTAAGTTCTTAATGTGGAAAGTGGTAGGCCCCTCTTTTGAAGGTGACGTTACCCTCGGCTAAGTGGTTTGAGTCAGCAGGGATACAATCCCAAGTAGCCGGTTTAATATATTAATTGTAGTTTACATATGAGGGGATCAAGCCATTCGCACCCCCGCCATCCAAAACCAGTGGGTATTGAAGGAGGTCCTAGTAAGCTTGACCCAGGTCCTTGCAGGATCTATACACTGAATAAGGCAAGAACCTTACTAAACCATTCCCCTAACCCCCCGACCAGGTAGCCAACATATCTCTATATAGACCGTAGAGACATAAATGGTGTAAATCTTTTACTTTACATAGACAGTAAAGTAATGCCAAGACACCACTGGCAAATGATAAAGAAAATTCACATTCAACATAAGAAACTAGTTATTAAAGTCATTAATACAAAACCAAATAAAAAGTGACGAAAGATTAAAAATCAAAAGTAATACATAAAAGACTTGTCTTCACTAAGTGATGTTAGCGGCTTAACCAAACATGGCCTTTGATTGGCAAGAAATCTTACTATCAATCTTAGATCCCGAGACTACTACACACACTCTAAGGTGGATGATGGATGATGGTGGTGGATGTGGGTATTGTAGTGGTGGTGGAGTGGTGGCAAAGTGGGAGAGTAGTGGTTTACCAAGGGATGCCTTTGAAGTGAGCCAAGGACCCATATTTATAGCCTGAATAGAGCCCTGGCCACAGCCCCGTGTCCAGCGGGCATGCCCCCGTGGCCAGCCTTTTCTCTTCCTTTATTAAATGCATTTGTCAGCATAGGGCTCCACATGGCTCGTGTCCAGCGGGCACGACCCCGTGGGTAGATGCGTATCTGTACTACCAAGATTTTGCAAGATTATGCGTATCTTAGCGTTGACCACGCCCCGTGCTGATATGGGCACACCCCCATGGTGGGCATAGAAGCTTCTACAGCTTTGTCTTTTCTGTAGGCACCTGACCACGCCCCCGTCTCCAGTGGGCACGATCTCGTGGTCAGTCTTCTGTTTCTTTGTTTTTGCTTTGGGAATGCTGCCGAGGGGTCGGGTATGTCACGTTTATTCCTTTTCTTTGTATTTATGTTGGTCTTGGCTGTATATTTGCTCATTTTGCTCGTTTAGGCTCATTTAGTCCTGAAAATTCAAAAGGAAAACAAAAATACATTTTTTCCAACATTAGTACTAAAAATGGGTTAGTTTTATGCTTCATTTGATGTAATTTATATGTTACATTTTGCACACATCAGGATCTTGGCATTTTTGTAATGCAATTAAAAACATTTTGTTTGTTGTAAAAATGTTTCCGTGAGAGAATCCTAGTGATTGTAGTCTAGACTCGAGAAGGAATCCAAGTTCACTACAATCGAAGCTCTGATACCAACCTGTCACACCCTGTCTTTTGCGGAAGCGTGTGCATGTGACTTGATCAGTTTTCATTGCATTCGATCATAATAAACATCTACATGATTAAAACAAGCGATGTCCATCCATTCATAAGTTTCAAAACATTAAAAACCATGAGTTGTTCAAGTTTCAAACCAACACAAGTATTTAGTTTAAGTTACAAACCATCATAAGTTTTAAAGTTCCATCAAAAGGACTTGTTTAACAAAAGATTAGATTCATGAGGCTTTGCATTCTATATCTCTCATCAAGGATGAGATATATGAATCAAACCCTCCAAAAGTTGATGACATCGAGACTTGAAACTCAAAAGCTTGAAAATAACATTAGCATCAAGATCCATCTATTTCCCTGAAATACATGCAAATTGAAAACATCAACAAAAGTTGAGCGAGTTCATGTGTTTTACGTTTATGTGTATCAAATGAGTCTAAAAAACATTTGAAAATTCAAGTGTTGTAAGTAGGTATGTAAAGCGTCTATGAACATGTTGATCATTAATGTTTTACAAGGATATTAATATATGTGACGACATAGGAGGTACTCAACCAGAGTAGGCAATTTAAGTGTCGAACCCTCGACAGTGGACACAACAGCACTCTAAGTGGTCACCCTTGGACCGTGAGTGGGGCTCGCCCGTACCCATTAGATCTAACCTTTGTTCCTTGGTCCTTAAAAGGATTAATGGCACCTCACTTACAGCCTATGCTCACATGATCTAAGAGTTCATTCTTTAGCTTAATCATACCCAACTTTGACATGTATTTCCCCTCGAAAGTTGTAAACCAAAAACGTTAAAAGAAAAGGGGGACATGAACTCACAAGTTTGCGTCCGTGCAAAGTGCGTACTCAAATGTGGTTTCCTGGGTTCTTTTTGCAACCTACAAACGTGCTAGGTTTTGTTAGACACTTCGGTCTTGTAGTGGTTCTTAGTCTTAAACACTTAATAAGAATTGGTTTGGATTTGTTTTTGTTTTTGTTTTGAGTTACACTTTTAGTGTTTAATGTCTTTATACAGTTCTTCATAATTATATTCAATTCAAAGTTTGGTATATTAGTTAAAGTATTATATTTTAACTTAAATTATGTGTATGCGTTGCATGTATATCACTTAAGGGTTTCATTAAAAATAATATATTTTTAATTCGTTTTCACATATGGCTTCCATATATGCATGATTGTAGTTTTCATAACCAAAATACCGCTTATTAGGTATTATACGGTTGTAAGTATTCCCAAGTATAGGTATACTTGTATTATGAGTATGTTGAGTATTTTCCTTTGTATTCTCATGTTTATGTACAATACTTGTATAAGGGTATTTTTACCAAGTGTTGGTAGTGTATACGGCCGTGTATTTGTACGTATAGGAATACGTATTTTCTTGTATTTATTAAGTATTTCATACTTAATATATATTTAATTTTTCCAGAATATTGTTTTTGCACAACTAATAATCAATATTCTTGTATTCTTAAAATATTTATTTTAAGATATGTTTATAGAAAAATATCTATATTTTGATTTGGTAAATATAAATATTCACATATATCTTAAAAAATAATTTATTTTTATGATCAAAGCTAGGAAAAATATATTTTTAGTTTTCACTACAATAATATTTTTTTTAGTTGCTTATGAAAGTAAATATTTTCATACACTCAAAAATAATATACTTTCAACTTTGACAAAATATGATATATTTTTATAATATTTGTAAAAATACATAATTTGTCGTTTGTTCGATTTAGAAAATACCATCTACCAAGTTTGTTATAATACAATTTAAATTCCGGAATATTTATATAATTCGTCCGATAAGTCCATTTGTCCGAAAGTCCATTATTTGTGTCCAAGATATATATAATTATTTTCTTGTAATTTTTGTAATTCTTTAATTACAATTTTTGGTATTTTGTGTGGTATATTATTTCAAGTTCCTAAATTTTAATATAACTAATACAAATAATATACTCATAGCACATAATTTATGTGATCCCTAAATATATATTTTCCTAAATGTATATATTTAGTCATTTTTATTTTTGGAAACCAACCTCCATTATTTGTATTTTTATACCAAAAATTATGGAAATTTTTATATTTTAAAACCATTGATCAAAGTTACTTGTAAGAACTTGTTAAAAACATATTTATCTAAGTGTTTGAACTTTACAAAATTTTGCCATAGTTTCCTTTGTAAACTGGAGGTTTCCATGCTTTTAAGCATATCATTTTCTTTTCGAAAATCATAATCAATCATCCACCATAATTTACATCCTAACATATGCATAAAATGCACTTCTTCATGAAGTTATGAACTTGAAAGTTTTGTAAAAATTTGTAATCTTTTATCATGGTGTTTAAGAAGTTCCATAAACTTCAAATACATGAGTTTTCTTCCATATGAACCATTTTTGTAAAAATTCCATCTTTACAACTTATGAACCACTTTTGTAAAAATTCATTTTCTTTAACTTTTCATGTTCTAAACACTTCAAGTATTTCATTTTCACACATGTAATAAGTTCACTTATCTTTAAAAATCAAAACCATGTTCATCAAGAAGTAACCTTTGTTCTTTGAAACTTTAATCTTTCAAATCTTTCATTTTTCATGAACACTTTTGAAGGGGTATGGTCTCAAAAACCTCGAGCAAGCGCATAGGACCATACCTCAACCTTGTTCCAAAGACATCTTGAACAGGACCCTACGCGGTCGCACAACGGTCCCAAACAAGACTAGGAAAGAAAAAGTTCGATAATAAAGGATTATGGTCTCGGAAACCTTACGCAAGCACATAAGACCATACCATAGTCTTATTCAAGGTACATCCTTAACAAGACCTTGCGCAGCCGTGCTGCGGTTTTAAGTAAAGATATAAAAGAAAACAGTCTTCGACAACCACGCGCCGGAGAAAAGGAGAAATAAACATTCAACACCCCTGTGCGGGTTCGCGCAAGGGTATAGTTAGACTTGAAGATAAAATCCTAGACATCCCCGCGCGCCTGAAGTCAAGACTTGAATAAAAAGAATCTTTTCTGTTACATCGTAATAGACATGTGGCAAAGGCTTACAGCTGTAGATCTTCTAGAAGACTTTCTAATGCTCATAGTGCAGGGCCATTCAGTTACAACTAACTGTGACGTGGCATAATCCTAGACACTCATCTAAATACGATGAGGGCACTCATTCGAAGATCAATCTGCACAAACTCACTTTCCACGTGGCATCTCCCTAGCCGTCGATCACACTCACAATCCGTGTTCATGGATGTGACGTTAGTGATTGACGGAAAAGAGAATATCCACCGACGGAAAAGACTTTCCGTTACTATCTCCGTCAGACTATTTTCCCGCCAAAATCGGTTATAAATTAGACGTTGCAGGTATGATCTCACAAGTCACTCTCACTTCATTCTCACTCTTACTACTTCATCTTCTTCATCGAGATCACTGTACTTATTCTCACGCCGGAGGGTGGTAACGGAGAGAACCCCCATTCTCCCCGTGGCGAGTCTAATAGCTTTCTGTTTTGCAGTGGTCACCAGAGAAGGAAGACAGCCAAATCCCCGAATCAACTAGAGGAAGATAGCCAAACCCCCTGATCTAATTGATTCCGGTCAATTCTGATCACTGTTTCTTCAACTTTGTTAGAACCACATTCTACACTAAATCATGCTTATTCTTCAAGTTCACACTTCACATAATGTATGTTCAACATAGATCTTTCAAGATCCATCAACATACTTGTTAGATCATGTGTTTAATCATCATCTAACAAGTATTCATGTGGTGTTCAACACCACACACATAAACAATCATCAAACAACTTCATCACATAAAAATAAACAACTTGGTTTCTTATGATTTTTTGTTTTGTTCATAAGTTCATCTTCTTGGTTTTGTAAGATCTTGAGATTTTTAGTTACACATAAACTTTAACTACTAAATCAAGATGTATAATGGGTTCATAAGGCACTTACTACTAGCACAAGGCTAGGGTAGAAACTAGAAGATGAAAATGGAGAAAAATGTTGGATAAAAGCTCCCAAGAGAGGTCCTTCCACTTCTATGGCTTGACACCTTCCTTTGTATGCTTGATACACCTTTGTGAGAGCCTTGAAATTACTAGAGATTGAATGAAAAAGAAGATGGGGGGGGGGGTGTTGGTTTTATCAGAATGTAGGAGAGGGAGAAAGAGTGTTGTTTGATTTTGAGTTATATTGCAAATGTGGTGAGATCTTGAGGTAGATAAGGTTTTTAGTTTAGTTGATAATACCTTCCCTCCACATAATTAACCATGGGACTTCAATGTGGCATCTTTGACTAACAATGTGTTAGTCAACATTATTAGGTGGGGTGGGGTCCATAGGGACGGTTAAGAGAGGGGGTGTTGATTAGTTTGAAATCTTGTTAAGTGTTAAAAGATGGTAATGTGTATGTTAACTTAGGATTGTTAGGTGTTTAGATGTTCTAGATACAAAACATAGTGTTTGTGACCATAACTAGTTTTAAGTCATAAAAATATGGCTAACTAGTTCACATAATGCTTCTAGTTGTGTTCGGGTGTTCGTTTGGTTATCGGATCGCTGAAAAAGGTTAACATTGGTGTCTTGTATGGTGTAATATGTAATTATGTCATGATAATGTTTTCAACACTTTTTAAGCTATTCTGAACATTCTGGCATTATTTCTGATTATTACATAAGCTGAAAAATGCTGAATTTTTGCTGAATTATGCTATTTTAGCTAGTTTTGAGCAGTTTCTAGTGTCCGTTTGTCTCTCGGATAATAGTAACATAAACCCTTAGTTTCTCACATAAGGTTCTAGTGTAACATGGATTCTCTGACTCAATATGTGTCCTAAACATACGTCTGTCTGAGTACTGAACTCCTGTCAGTACTATTAGTGTATCTGATAAGTGTGCTAGTTTTGTTCTATGCAATGTCTAAACTGTTTCGAGTCGAAATCAATCATAATAAGTATCATGCATCATGAAATGTTTTTTGTGAGCTCTTTAAATGTATGCCATGAAATCATACACGGCCATATAACATAAAAGACTGTTCACATTGTACGGAAATTACAGGAAAAGTGCCAATTGTCACAATGCTGTCTATTTTTATCTTGAGGGCAGCATCAAACTCCATGTCATGTACTGTCTGTCTTTGATTTTGATTCAGATTTATAAACCAAGCAGTCAAGTTTGTAGGTTTTACTCTTGACAAAACTCTAGCCCCACTAAACTGAAAAAATGGTTCTTCCTCAACCTCAACATCAACATCCTGACTTAAGGCCTTCCTCTTATTGGCGTTTTGGGCCTTGCCGATGTGCATATTTATTGTTACTTTAAACCCCTCTTTGCCTATAAACAATATTAATTTCCATGGCGTTTTAGTTTTTCATGGCGTTTTAGTTTTTCATGGCGTTTACACAAACATTTTCCACTCATAACTTTTACATGGCATTTAACACATTCACAAACTCACAGTTAGTAACAAAAATGATATATGGCGTTTAATAGTACAAAGATACATGGCGTTTAATAACAAAAACGATATATGGCATTCAATAAGACAATCACAAATGATATATGGCGTTTAATAAGACAATCACAAATGATACATGGCGTTTAATAACACAAATGATATATGTAAAATGGCGTTCTTATACAATCAAACAATATTATACAAACGATACATGTATTGGCGTTTAGTAACAAACTATCAAAGTTTATTACATGATATATGGAGTTTTACAAACAAACATCATAAAAAGTAACCATCTGTACCATGTTTTGTTGTTGTCTTCTTTCGTTGCTAGGTGGTTCTTTGGCGTTTTGGAGCAGGTGACTCTCCGAATTCGACACCCATAGAAACTGCACATTTATTGATAAAATTAAAACAACATAAACATCATAAAACTAATATAATGTAAATCGAAGTTAACTCACTCTGTTTTTTGCCTCCGGATATTTTTTGATCTTTAGACGCCATAATATTTGTGGTTTCGCGTTTTCTAGGGTATTCGCGTTTTCCGTTGGAATTGGGGAGGTTTCTCTGGGAAGTATATATGTTTGGTCCCGTTTGATGGGTTTTGTAGATGCACATTTACCTTTTTGACCTTAATGAATTGCGTCCATGTTCGAAAGTTGATGTTATTTACGAAAAACGCCACCATGCCAATCTAATCCATATATTGTTTTGATCCAACGGATGAGGGGCGTTCTCACTGTTTTCACACTTATAGGCATTTTTTCTAAATCCTGCCCCTATATATACATACATATATATATATATATATATATATATATATATATATATATATATATATATATATATATGCGCACATGGTTGCTACTTATCTTACCAATTGGTTTATAAGAGAAACCTCTTATGTTCTTATATATGTTATGTAAGATTGAAAGAAGGACAACTAAATGATCCTATTAAATTGTTTGTGTTGGACCTACAAAAGAACAAATGATATTCAAAAGTCAAAGCATGACAATGAGATCAAGAAATAAACAGTTAACGAAGCAATTCTCCTCACAAAGATAGTGAATCCTGTACACCTAAATCAGAGCATCTGTTGAAGACAAGCAAACATCTGATCAAAGCCTTGCAACCACTGTTCAAGGAGAAACGAAGTTTGTTGAAGCCTAAAGTCTCCTAGAGCAAAGGTCTGATGAAGAAGACTAAACATCTATCTGGCCAAACATATGTTTGGATTAAAGCAACAAGGGATAGACTAAACAGAGTTTTCCCAATGTAAAACAGTACATGTTTACATCGGTGTTTAGCATAGTTAGAATATATCTTAGATTTGCACGGATGTTGCAAAACATCTGTGGAATCTTTCCTGTTTGGAATGTTGGATCAGGGTGATATCAGCCTATCATGAACAGAACTGTAGTACTTAGTATAAATAGATCTCACCTATTAGAGATCTATCTTATCACTTCACACATTCTCTTTTGTAGAAATAGTTCTTGTGAGTGATCAGGCTAAGGGAGGAGATTGTTGAATCATTCTGTACATCATTTGAATCATTTTGATTATCAATGGAAAATAGTTTTTGATGATATCTTCCTGCTTGTGAATTTTATTGTTTTTATCAGTATTTATTTACAAGTATCAAACTCAGATCTTATCAGTTTGAATATGAAGTTAATTTTTTAGGAATTAAATTAGAAAAGTACACATGAATAGAAGTTAATTTGGTACTTAGTTTAGTTCACTTGTTCATCAAACACTATATCAATTTTAAGAACTTATAGTTTTACATATCGCGGACAAACATTTCCTGCATTCGTTTCAAATAGTTAGTCGTGGCAATCTACATAATGCTCTTAACTTGTGGGATAGACATGATGTCATTCCATGGGCACAAGTGAATAACTACATCGGCTTCAAACTTGAGACGCTTTTTCCTACAAGTTCCCAAAAATATTAAGTGTTGACCATTTAGATGAGACTTGAATCATTAACTATTAGATTGAGTAACATCTCATTTACATTTAATGCCATTAGGCTTAAGGCTTTCTGTTTGAACCAATTGCTCTCTTGTGTAAAATAAATAAATCCATTAATGATAAAAAAAAAACTAGGGTCAAATTTCGGCGTTTCCTTCCTCTTTAAATATGAGTGTAGGAGAAAATATTTAAGAAGCTTCAAAAGTTAATATCATAATATAAGATTGATCAATGATGACCTCATCTCACATCCTTCAAATAAATATGAAAATTGATGGCACAAATTTGGGATACAATGTGGACTGATGGCAATATCCTAAAACGTGAATTTCCTTAGATGCATAATTTGGTAGTGATTTTTTTTTGTTAAATGTAAGAAACTAGTATTAATCCCCCGCGTTGCGGTGGGGGCGTAAAACCGTAACAAATAGTACCAAGACCACAACACCGCCAACGATCACCAACACTGAAGTTGCGATGTGTTAATGCGGAGTGTTGGGATTGAACCCTAAAAAGGAACAGTTGATAAAGCCAAAACTGGATCAGATCAGTGGATCCAGAATAAGCAGTTGTTTGCATCAGTCTTTCCCCTTGAATGTGACCTAACATCTGATGCCCTCTAAATACTGCCATTCTACAACAACTGCTGATCTACATCAACTGCTGTTCACTCAAAGACTGCTGAAGATTAAACATTGATGAGTCAATCTGCTGCTGTAGTTCAAGCACTGCTGAAGACCCAAAACACTGCTGGGGCTAAAGCAGTGGAATGAAGGAGCAGCGGTTTAGACTAGTATTTGTATTCATTTATTGTAATCAGTTGTTAGATAACAGTGTTTGTATTAGTCAGTGGTTAGAGGTTGTTAGGAGGTTAGATGTCACTTTCATGGTGACGTTAGCAAAGATGCCACAGTGGTTTGTTCTGTACTATAAATAGAACAATACCCTGTACTGTTCTATTAGCTCTCTTCATCACAAAGTCATTCTATACGAACATTCACTGTGAGCTCAGGCTGAGGGGGAGATTGTATGCATGCATGCATTGTAATTGAAGATTGTAATAAATATAATCATTCGATTTCATGTCAAACATGTTTGTTAAAAACAATTCTCTCTTTGATTGTGTGTTGAAAGTTTGTTCCATTTAGTTTCCGCTGCACTTAGCCTTAATTCATCTTCAATATAATCAAACAAGCAAAATCATAAGAAACTCAGATCTTAACACGGAGAAATTAGACCAAAACTTAAAACATAGAAAATAATAACTAAGTTGATTTAGGACCCGTGTGTCACGATGAATCTATCAAACGGGAAAAAATAGACGACCATAAAAACGCACATGCACGTTGCGTAATGTTAACTCGCAAAATTTAGAACGAAGCGTAAAACAAAACGTAAAAACGTTGAACCACACATGAACGTTGCGTTGTGTTAAATCGCAAAATTTAGAACAAAACGTAAAACGGATTTTTTGCGAAATATGAAGAGTATAGGGTACCAAAGCTGAAAGTAAAAAAGTTATGAGGTTAAATTGACAAAGATAGAAAGCTTTGGGGTTAAAAGTAAAAAACCAAAATAGTTTTACATTAAAGTTGTAATTATATCAAACTTTTTTGAAAACCTCCCTAAGCAAAAAGTACAACTACTCTATGCATCAAAATGTTGTTAATTTATGATAGGTAAATATGTTAAGTGGGTGAAAATTAAAACTAGAATAAGTGTGTAATGTGACAACTGGCACAAAACCGGTAATTTCCGTACACTTTAATTAATACTTGATAACTGCAATTATGTGCTTAAATGACAACATTGTCTGATTACATACTATACTTGTGAATTCATGCACGTTTTATACTACAAAATATTGCATTATGCATTAATGAACAGCGTTGCATCAGAAATACTAGTAAACTCACCGGTAAGACACATTGTGTCAACAATTCTGCAGAAAACAGTCAGACACTAGAATTGGGGCCTAGGTGTAGGTCCAACGTCAAGAATGCATTAAAACCCAAGAGTACATATAAGGGTTAACAAATAGACTTCCAGGAAGCTAAAATACGCACTAAATAGCACCCGAAACGCACTTTAAATGCTGAAATTCATACATTTCAGCAAAATTCAGCATTATGACAAGTTTATAACATGCAAAAACGTGACTAAATGGTCCTGAATACTTCCCTAGGTGTCGGGAATTGAAAGGGGCACAAAAGGATACTTAAAGGACACTAAACAGTGCAATTTAGCACTTTAACGAACCGGTATCTAACCGAACAACCGGACATTACCCGGATCACCAAAATACTACCAGAAACATTGTTTTACTTTTTCCGAGCTAGTTATGGTTCCCGAACACTTAAACATTCTATTTAAATCATCCTACACATTAAACTCTAGACATAACATTTAACCTTCCACTAATTAACTTATTTACCATCAAATTACAATTTACCCCCCCCCCCCATATGCAATTTACGGCTCACTCATGTGGCCCCCACCCAAGATTACCTTAATATCTTCCTAAATCTCCTCCATATCTTCTCTTGGGATTTGCTAGATCTCGGTTGTACTTTGAGGAGCACAACAACCATTGGACCTTAGAGATTTTGAATTATAAGTACCGTTAACCATCATTCATCTTCATCTTCACTTCACAAACCCTTCTCTCCCTCTCCATAAAGCTACGGCCGAACACCCCTCTTTATACACCACCATTTTCGATTTTCATTCATCCATTCCAAGTGTGATACAAGGTGCTAGAAGGTCACTAACGAAGCTCGGTGCTCACGAAACTTGAAGGACCTCGTTCGTTTGCTTTTATCCACCACACCTTCAACATTGTTCTTCCCTAGCTTTAAGCTAGTTGTAAGATCCTTATAAACTCTTGTTTACTTCATATTTTTGGTGGTTAAAAGATATATTGTGATGAAATAACAAGAACACTAAAAGACTTGAATCTTGAAACATAAAGATGAAATATGATGAAATATTGTTAGTATGATGTTGTTTTGTATATGTTGATGATTGCTTGTTGATTTCTTGGTAATATGATGTTGATCATCATGTGAAACTTGCTAGATTATGATTAAAAACATGATCTAACAAGATAAGAGGTGATTATGTGTTTACATAAAATGATCATCTTCTTACTAAGATATGAACTTGATAATGAAATGATTTTCTTGTAAAGTAATAAACCAAGTGAACTAGTAAACTTATAGATCCAAGATTTATGAATGATTTTCAAAGAAAACCAAGTTAAAATATTATTTTTAGAAGATCTTGGTTTTTACTTAAACATACACTATTTTTATTAGAAAAACAAGTGTATAAACACTTATGAAACAAGAAAAATACAAAAGAAATATTTTTAGAAAAATCATCTTACAAGTTGTAAATGACTAAATCCTTCAAGAATGAGTTTTACAAACAAACAACCATGTTTTAAGGGTAACTCAACCTACTAAATAACATGGTAAGTTACTACAAGTTTTTACAAAAACTTCAAGTTCGTGATGTAGTGTAGTTTACTTGATTTTGACACTCGGAAAGTGTAGAATAAGTTGTTGATTGTTGTGATGATTTTAAAAGAAAACAAACACATGTTTTGAAAACATGGGAAACCTCCATTTTTAGGGGAAACTATGTCAAAATTTCTATAAAATTTTGACACTTAGAAAAATATAAGTTTTTGAGAAACTTATTCCCTAAAAATGTGTCTAAAAATATTTACCAAGGTTTCCCTAATTTTTGTGTTAAGAAATGATGCTTTCTTCAAGATTAAAATTGATATTAAGTATGTATATTTTTGAGAAAAATATATATATATATTTGTTGATCACCAAAATTTTGTGCTAAGTATATGAGTATGTATAACATGTAATGGTGTATTAGGACTTGAAAATACACTAAATACTTCTCAGAAGTGAAAATAAAAAAATACACATACAACATGCTTAGACAAATACAAGAGAATATATTTATGATAATATATTACTTGATAGAATAAATAACTTGGAAAAGTTATGAACATGAAATGAAGATTTAGACAAATCACATAATTCGGGTGAAAAATACAAGATACTTATATTTATTTTTGAGAAAATAATATAAGTAAGACACATAGTTAAAAATATAAATTAATTTTAACACAAGAACAAATACATAAAAGATGGTGACTTGTACTTGTACGATACAAGTCTAGTGACTAACCTTAATAAAACACGTATAGGTCACGTGTAACATCCGTCTAATTACTACTTGAATTTAATAATAATTCATGCAATTATACATAAAAGACGTCCTATTATAACATAAGTTCCATAGATGTAGTTAGAAAGTAGCAAAACATTAGTCAACTAACAACTATTTCAAACATTCATAAGTTGTTTAGCTAATTGATTACGTTTCAAAACATTGGCTATTAAATTTTGATATCGCGGAAGCTTCTAAAGTGTGTTCGGTTCTTCAAAACTTGTTTGACCGCCATCCGTAAGATCCACATCCACACCTAAGATCAAAACCACTAAAAACATTAGTTTTGACATTAATGTAATGCATAAAAACAATTCTGACATCGAAATGTGAAAGAAAAATAAAAATTCAAGATTTTCTGGGCTCTACCGTAACTTACGGTGTCTACCGTAAGTTACGGTAGATGCTGTATGATCCTGGTCGGCCGTAATACAGGAGTGAACCACCGTAATGTTTTTGTTTTCCACCGTAAGTTACGTTGGAGACCGTAACTTACGGTGGACCCTGTAACTTTGCTATTTGACTATTTTGTTGATTTCACCCTAATCCACATGTCGTTTTAGGCGATTCTTTTCCTGTATGTCTGTAAATTTATAACGGACATGTTCATTACGACTATCATACCAAATTTTGACCCATCGATCATACGGCTAAAATCCACTTCACTATCGTTCGACCCGTTCTAACCTCACCCATTATTACCAGCTCGCTAGTAAGCCTATGGCCCGTCATACCCACCTTCCGGGGTATATCATCACCTGTATTTTCTTACCAATACCATGGCTTAATGCTCTTGTGATTGTTATCACCATTGCTAACTATTAAGAACACCATTACTACAATTTACACCATTGTTTGACCCGTTGGCTCATCTTGTGGAAATCCTCCAATGTGATGACTACCAAACGGTTCATTATCAATTCTAACTCTACTAATTCAAGTAGCGATCATGGTCACTAAACTCAACACAATTTCTATTCTAAAATGTAACTATGCATAATTTAACAACAATTCATTTAATGTAACGGGTCAAGTTACATACCTTTAGTGCACGCCCTTCAAGCGCCAATCGCCACCGGCTTGTCCACTCGACGCTCCGGTATCTTTTCCTATAGAGTTCAATCACGACTTGTTTAGAACTCCTTTTCAACCATATATCGCATAATTTTGTCAAATCATCACAATCACGCGCCTAACTTTAAATTTCAATTTCGAGCCTTCTTTGGGGCATTTTTACAAACACTTAACGGGCATAATTTTATATCATTCATATTCAAGTTCATAGCTTGTTATTTAGCTAAACTTAACATCAATAAAGCTTTCATATAACATTTAAACATCATCATTTCAGAAATCACTTTCTATGACCCGTATTACACTAGAATAATCATTCTAAACCCAAGTGTTTACTAGTTTCCCACAAAACCCATGAATCACCTTCAATGTGTTCATGAGATTTTCAGGAATTAGCCATGATTTCGCATGTTATTGTCTAGGTTTTACTCCTAGACACTATATCAACCATATTCTACCCAAATAGCAAACATGCAACATCAATTTTCAGATTTCCCAATTTCATGAGAATTTCAAACAGAGAATTAACACCAAATTTTACATACCTTGTAACCCCCTTGTGATGAGGATCACTAATCTATGCTCGATTTTCGATTATGACTTGGTTTGAGCCCTCAATTTGTGAGTTTTGTGATGAACTAGGTTTTGATGGAGCTTGGGGTCGCACCCCCTGTTCAGGTCGATCTCCAGGAGACTCCAAATGGAGTATTTATGTTTTAATAAAATATTTTTATTAAAACTAGTTTCAAGTTAAACACTTTTGGTCCCTCTAGTTTCTCTTAGTTTATTTTTATATTTCTTTAACTACACACAAGTCATTATCTAACTAGGTTAGTGTCATTCCTAATTAGTTTATTTTACTAATTTATTTGCAATTAAATTTGCAAATTTAGGAATCCATGTTTTCGGGATGTTACAAGTCCACCCCCCTTAAAAAGGGTTTCGTCCCCGAAACCAAAGTACATACCAAATAATGTAGGGTAGAGACGTCGCATCTCCTCTTCGGACTCCCACGTAGTGTCCGAGCCTTTCCTATGCTCCCACTTGATCTTGACTTGATCAATTTGTTTGTTTCGCAATTGCTTGACCTTCCGATCCAAAATCTCCAATGGTCTCACCGCATAATTCAGGCTATTATCCACCTCGATATCATCGTAATGGATATAAGTTGTTTCCTCCGTTAGACATTTCCGCAATTGCGACACGTGAAACGCGCCATGTATTCCACTCAACTCTTCTGGTAGTTCGAGGCTATAAGTCACCTTGCCAACCCCGTTCGATGATTTTAAATGGCCCGATAAACCTCGGGCCTAGTTTCTCTCTTTTCCTGAATCAGATAACACCCTTCCTTGGGGAAAACTTTTAGCATAACTATATCAACTATTTCCTATCATTTGTCACCCTTTTGATCGGGTTGTCTTTTGACCATTCAGTCACTGAGTCCGTCACATACTTACTTGACGCTAGTTTTATATTAACAAGCGCTCTACATAGGTCACAGTGTTATTTAGGCTACAACTTGTTTTATTGCCTAAACTAACTGGTCACCATTTTACCTCATACCACGTCATTTGGGTATGCAATATTGCCGTCATCGGCCATTTGCGTGCTTATAATTTCATATCTAGTCATTCACACTATAACGTGATTACATTCTCTATTACTTTTGTGTCCGTGATCACATCACGCCATGTTTAGTTTTTCATCGACTTTTCATTCTTAAGAATCTTTCCTCCGAATGCATCATCTTACAACTTTCGGCGTTAGACCTATATTCTTTAGTACTAACCATTTTCTAATTTCTCTCTCGGTATTCATAGGTGTTAGAACATCGTTTCTTTACTAAAACTGAATTTTAGTTTAATGTTTTTCTCTTTAACCATGTCGATTAATCATATCAAGGAATTGACGACAAGGATTATTCTTCGGGATTATCATTTTACGCGGGAAATCATAATTGGTTCTCCACGCTTTATATTATCGACCCGTATGTTCCTTTACTTAGCCTTGTAGACTATTCTATTAGGTTTTCACCTTTTTAGGGTGAGACCCCCCCTAGTATGTTCCATTTGTATTTGCGACCCAATGGTCATTTTGTTCCCGTAGGCCTTTACATTGTTTATAATTTGGAGGTTATGGTGATCCCATTGATCATCTTCTATTTGTTTGACCTTGACCGTAGTCTAAGGCTACCCTCACTTTCTTTCGGATTATCTTTCTGACTCTATGACTTCTTATGTGTCCTTCGCGTCGGTTTATTTTACTCATACCGTTATTTGGTTTATGCCTCTATTTCCTTTCAACCCGTTACCCGGGTTCTTGATCTTGATATTTTTTTAACACTCCGGTTTCATTGGTTTGCATTTTCCCTTTCATACTCTTTTATGACCTATCCCATAGATTCAATAATATTTCACGCTTTCATTATCCAGGTTGCGCTTACTTGGGATATCAACTACTATACTTTATTCAACCCGCCCAACATTAAAGTAGTTGAACATGACTATCGAAATTTCTGTTTTTGCAAAATTTTATCGTTTTCTCAGTCATAACTCTTAATCCGAGTCTCTTGACTTTTAATTCGCGTTCTTGACTGTTGGTTACGCATTTATCTGAAAACATACCTATTAATTGAGTATTTTATCGATATTATTTTCATAGCAACCCTTCCGTCATTCCTTAAGACTTTGTTTCTCGATTTATTTGGTCGTATCAGCAAAACCCACCGCTTTTATTCAACCAGGTCTTTTATTCTTTTACTCGTCTGGTTTGACTTGTTCGTGTGAGTTCCATCTCCTATGACAGTCAACTTTATCCTTATGCCTTGACATTCTAAATTGTCGATTCATATTTTCGTTTACTTGATTCTTATCCCTTCCCTTGGGCTCATTATCTTAATGTAATATGCTCCCATTATTCGGCTTCCGTTTACTTTTATTATCAAGCACTTTACTTAATTAATCCGTACACCACCTTTCTTTTGTCAGCGGCCCTTAGGTCTGTTTCTTTTACAAATGTCCCGAAGGCCCATGTCTCACGTCTTATTTGGTAAACTACTGTTATCGTTATTCGACCTTTGGGGTTTACTCGTTCTTATTCTAACGCTTTCATAATGTTTGTCTTACTAATTCTTTTACATATTCACCCCCATCAAGGTGATTATCGTTCTTCCTCAAGAGGAATTTATTAATAACATGTTACTTGGGTATCTACCCATACCCGAGCTTTTAAATCCAAATTTATTGGTATTTCATTATTTACAGCAACAAATAACACATATTGTCCATTTAGTTTCTTTTTCGAGGATATTCCTATCCAAAACTTAATCTCTTGATTTCTGACTTTAACCCATTGTTACAATAACAAAACCGATTCATTTCATGTTATTGTTTCATATCGTTGTATGGAATTTATCCACATCGTTTGATGACATAAACGATGTTTCTATCTGTTTCATTTAGTTTGGCTTAGTCTATAACCATGTCCTTGTCATCTATTACTATTGTAAACTCCCAGGGTTCGGGTGTTATTACACTCCTCCCTATTATGACGCTTATCTTTCATTACGTTCTCGGGTTCGAATGTGCGCGCACCCCTTCCCAAGGCAATATTTATCATGATTATTTTTACCTCGATGCTCAACGTACAGTTTCAGCACCTCTTATAAACAATAGAACTTTTATTATTACCTCTTTCTATTTTTCAAAGCCTTGGTAATTTTGTTAACACTAATGTAGAATGTTAAATAAATCGATATAAAACAAACGATTTATTTGCACTCGTAAAAATTAAAAATTCATGCTAAAATTTAATTTACAAGAGTATACCTGAAACGACATCAGGTTCAGCTTTAGCCTCCGTGGCTATTATATAAAACAACTTTGTCCTTGATTTCTGGGCATCAGACTTTGTGTCGGTTGTGTCCTTGGTTCCAAGCCTCTTTGGACATTTAGACTTTTTATGTCTTGGCTTACCACATGCGCCCTTGTGAATTTTCCACAAAATCTACACTGATGTAACACACTTTTTTTAACTCCCTTCTTGGGAGCTTTATTAGACTTGGACTTCTTTACGGATCTTGGATTCATATCCAACACCCTCCTTTCTTCTATTTCTTGTAGTATGCTATCTTTCAATTCAGCCATCATATCGTTCACCACCGGCACGATTGTGGTTTGTAATCTATCAATATACTGTGATAGACTATTTTCTAGAGCTTTTCCGACCTCCTCGGAAATCTTAGCTTTCATTTGTTCAGTCAATTGAGATGTCGAATCATCTCCGGTTACTCCAGACATTTCTTTAACTGAAACATCCATCACGATTTATCAATAATTATTTAATTCATTTCCATCTTATTATACAGAAATTTATATCACCCTCACTCAATCATAAATAATGTGTTATTCTTTTTCGGTTTGGTCAAGTATATATCTTGCCTTACCTTTCTTAATTAGTGTATTTTCCCGGGTTCGAGCGTATTCATACACTCCTCCCAACTTTCCGTTATCTTGAAATTGAAATGTTTACACTAATTGTTAAACATTTCATTTATGACATATGCGTCATTCATTTTGATCTAGCCAAGTTCACCACTTGCTTAAACCATTTATGCTTAGTGCACTTTTCCGGCTTTGAGTGTGTAAACACGCACTTCTCGTTCATATCAATTCAAATTTCCTTTTTCTAGTATTCTAGTAAGTCTACTAAAGCAATTAATTCTTACCGGACGATCGATCAAGCTTGAACCGAATACTTTGTTAACAACCTTAAGCTCAGATTACCAACTTGTAACACCCGTCTAATTACTACTTGAATTTAATAATAATTCATGCAATTATACATAAAAGACGTCCAATTATAACATAAGTTCCATAGATGTAATTAGAAAGTAGCAAAACATTAGTCAACTAACAACTATTTCAAACATTCATAAGTTGTTTAGCTAATTGATTACGTTTCAAAACATTGGCTATTAAATTTAGATATCGTGGAAGCTTCTAAAGTGTGTTCGGTTCTTCAAAACTTGCTTGACCGCCATCCGTAAGATCCACATCCTCACCTAAGGTCAAAACTACTAAAAACATTAGTTTTGACATTAATGTAATGCATAAAAATGGTTCTGACATCGAAATGTGAAAGAAAAATAAAAATTCAAGATTTTCTGGGCTCTACCGTAACTTACGGTGTCTACCGTAAGTTACGGTAGATGCTGTATGATCCTGGTCGGCCATAATACAGGAGTGAACCACCGTAATGTTTTTGTTTTCCACCGTAAATTACGGTGGAGACCGTAACTTACGATGGACCCTGTAACTTTGCTATTTGACTGTTTTGTTGATTTCACCCTAATCCACATGTCGTTTTAGGCGATTCTTTTCCTATATGTCTGTAAATTTATAATGGACATGTTCATTACGACTATCATACCAAATTTTGACCCATCGATCATACGGCTAAAATCCACTTCACTATCATTCGACCCGTTCTAACCTCACCCATTATTACCAGTTCGCTAGTAAGCCTATGGCGCCTCATACCCACCTTCCGGGGTATATCATCACCTGCATTTTGTTACCAATACCATGGCTTAATGCTCTTGTGATTGTTATCACCATTGCTAACTATTAAGAACACCAATACTACAATTTACACCATGGTTTGACCCGTTGGCTCATCTTGTGGAAATCCTCCAATGTGATGACTACCAAACGGTTCCTTATCAATTCTAACTCTACTAATTCAAGTAGCGATCATGGTCACTAAACTCAACACAATTTCTATTCTAAAATGTAACTATGCATAATTTAACAACAATTGATTTAATGTAACTGGTCAAGTTACATACCTTTAGTGCACGCCCTTCAAACGCGAATCGCCACCGGCTTGTCCACTCGACGCTACGGTATCTTTTCCTATAGAGTTCAATCACGACTTGTTTAGAACTCCTTTTCAACCATATATCGCATAATTTTGTCAAATCATCACAATCATGCGTCTAACTTTAAATTTCAATTTCGAGCCTTCTTTGGGGCATTTTTACAAACACTTAACGGGAAGAATTTTATATCATTCATATTCAAGTTCATAGGTTGTTATTTAGCTAAACTTAACATCAATAAAGCTTTCATATAACATTCAAACATCATCATTTCTGAAATCACTTTCTATGACCCGTATTACACTAGAATAATCATTCCAAACCCTAGTGTTTACTAGTTTCCCACAAAACCCATGAATCACCTTCAATGTGTTCATGAGATTTTAAGGAATTAGCCATGATTTCGCATGTTATTGTCTAGGTTTTACTCCTAGACACTATATCAACCCTATTCTACCCAAATAGCAAACATGCAACATCAATTTTCAGATTTCCCAATTTTATGAGAATTTCAAACAGAGAATTAACACCAAATTTTACATACCTTGTAACCCCCTTGTGATGAGGATCACTAATCTATGCTCGATTTTCGATTTTGACTTGGTTTGAGCCCTCAATTTGTGAGTTTTGTGATGAACAAGGTTTTGATGGAGCTTGGGGTCGCACCCCCTGTTTTGGTTGATCTCCAGGAGACTCCAAATGGAGTGTTTATGTTTTAATAAAATATTTTTGTTAAAACTAGTTTCAAGTTAAACACTTTTGGTCCCTCTAGTTTCTCTTAGTTTATTTTTATATTTCTTTAACTACACACAAGTCATTATCTAACTAGGTTAGTGTCATTCCTAATTAGTTTATTTTACCAATTTATTTGCAATTAAATTTGCAAATTTAGGAATCCATGTTTTCGGGATGTTACATCACGACGCCATATAAGCAAAACCCGGTGAAGTTTACGGCGCAAGGAACGCAAAGTTGTGATTTCATATCCCCACTTTTAAACTTTTACTTGTTTTCTAACTTGGGGAAAATACATGTGTTATGGTATGTTGAATACAAAAACTAAGGAAAGACTTTCTAGATCATGTCCCGAATAGGGTACCATAAGCACCATTAATCAACGTATACATTCAGACCGCGGAACAAAAGGTTAGATCTAATGGGTTTCAGGCAACCCCACTCTTGGCCTACTTCTACCAGTGAGTGCTTTTGTGTCTCAGTCAAAGTCGACAAAAATTCCTAGGTTTGGTGGCTTCCTATGTCGTGACACATGTTAGTAGCCTTGCAAACCACTAGCAATCTCATATTACTTACATTCACAATACTCATTTACAGATACGTTTTACAAGTTACATACTATGTTTTCATTCAATTATTTAAACATTCAATACAAAAACTGCATGAATTCACACCAACATTATGTTGACGTTTTTCCAAAAACTCACATGTATTTCAGGTAACTAAAGTGGATGTACGCGTGGTCATACTCTTGCTCTTGGAGGTATTTATGTTTTACCTATTAATAAAGTTGTAAACTTTCAGACAATATGTTGTCTTTTGATGTAAACACTTAAACTATGATTTCAATTATGTAACGTTTGGCATTTGAAGTTATTTTACGAGCATGTAGTATGTTTACCAATCGTATGCAATGAAAACCTTTCATGATCACACCTCATGCTTCCGCCTTAGAAAGGGGTGTGACAGATTGGTGTTAGAGCTGCGATTGTAGTGAACCAGGATTCCTTCTCGAGTCTAGACTACAATCTCTAGGATCCTTGCACGAAAATAATTTTTCAAAAAGTTTTCATTGCATAAAACTTTCCGCGACATCCACTACCTGGAAACTATTTACAAAAAGTCAAGAAAAGACACTACGAGACTTAGGGTGCACTGGAGTAGCACTTGTCTGTGATTAAGAATTACTTGCGATTATGTGTGATAATTGATACTTACATATACTAGAAATAGAATATCTCAAGTATTCGTGACTTTGCCTGAAAACAGTGACCTATCTGAAGGAAGAGATACGAGGATGAAACGAACTGTGGGGACTGTGCAAGGAGTTACGTAATTATGGATGCATACATAATTATGGAATTCAGTGCACAGAAACCACAGCAAGTCTTGTCACGTATAGATTCCCTTAGTACAAGAAAAGGTCAAACGTGAACACCCTCCCCCAGCCTATTAAATACTCTGCTGGAGTAATAATTGTTTGATATCACTTATGTGGGTATACGTCATACTACTACTGTCTCGTAAGACGATATCAAACAAATGTCTAACCCTATTGTGTTGTGTTCTGTCAGAACATGGCACCCAGAAGAGCTGTGAATGCTCATGATCAACCTCCTCCTCCCCCACTGCCAAGAACTGCTGAAGAGTCGAACGCCCTACTGGAAGAAAGGATCTCCGCATCTATCGCTCAGTATGAGGCAAACCGCACCGAACAAAGTGGAGGACAATGCCAGACGTAATGGGAATGGAGATTCATCTGGAGGAAATGCAGCTTAGCAGCACTTTCAAGCAGTTTCTCGACTGCAAACCACTGAACTACGATGGCACTGGAGGTGCAGTAGCATTTGTACACTGGACGGAGAAAACTGATGCCACTATCCGCATGAGCAAGTGTACCGCGGATCAGCAAGTCACTTTTGTTACTGGGTTGTTTGTTGATGAAGCTTTAACTTGGTGGAATTTGCAAGTCCAGACTCTGGGTGATAATGCCGCATATGGCATGTCTTGGGATGAGATGAAGGAGAAAATGAGAGAGAAGTATTACTCTCTTGCTGAACTCCAAAGGTTGGAGACTGAGTTTTGGCATTTGACCATGGAAGGTGCAGACATTACTGGTTATACCTGAAGGTTCCACGACTTGTCTAGAGTGATCCCTTATATGGTGACACCTGAATTTAAGCGCGTTGAACGCTACATTTGGGGATTGGCCCCAGAATTTCGCACCATGGTAACTTCGGCCACCGCAACAATCACTGAGGCTGTAACTCTGGCTGTCAGCCTTACCGAAGACGCTGTTCGCATGAAGAAATTATCACTGAACCCAACTGAAAAGACCAAGACGCATGCTGAGTCGTCTGGTGACAAGAAGAGGAAACATTCAAATCTGAACCAAGCAACCCGCAGCAACAACAAGGGTCCGAACAACAAGAAGCGTGATACTAACCCACTTATGGAGGCAAAAACCTTCGCAGCTGCAAATGATACCGGAGCTAAGAAATATCAGGGCACTCTGCCCAAATGTAACCGTTGTGACTTTCACCATGTGGGAAATTGTCGCGTTGGGAAATGCGAGAACTGCGGGAAGTCAGGCCACCGTACCAAGGATTGTTGGGGTAAAGGTATTGGAGGCCGCAATGGTAATGGTAATAGGAACGGGAATGGGAACCGTAACGGTGCTGGTAGTGGAAACGGTGGTGGAAATGGCAATGGCAATGGTAACCGGAATGGTAATGGAGCTGGGCAGAACCAAGGATGCTTCAGTTGTGGAAGCAAGGACCATTTCATGAAAGACTGCCCAAAGGGAAACAATGCTCAGGCTCGAGCATTCGTAATTGGAGCAAGGAACGCACGCGAGGACCCTAATGTGGTCACCGGTACGTTTCTCGTTAACAATCACTTTGCATCCATACTATTTGACACTGGTGCCGATTATAGCTTCATGTCTGTGGAATTTAAACGCATGCTTGGAATAGGATCTAGTAGATTAGATATTCCTTATTCCCTAGAGCTAGCCAATGGTAAACTTGTTGAATCGGGCGAAGTTGTTAGAGGTTGCACATTAGAACTTGGTGAGCGAAGATTTAGCATCAACCTCTTACCTATTCAATTGGGTAGCTTCGATGTAGTGGTCGGAATGGACTGGTTGTCCAAGAACAAGGCTGAAGTTATTTGTCATGAGAAAATCATTCGCATCCCTCTGACGAATGATGAAACTCTCATCGTGCATGGAGAAAAGCGAGATGCGCCTCTGCGAATCATCAGTTGTATGAAGGCACATAAGTGCTTAAGGAAAGGATGCGTTGCTTTCCTAGTGCACGTGGTAGATAAGAAGGCCGAGGAGCCGAAAATCGAAGACATTCTTGTGGTGAAGGAATTTCTTGATGTTTTTCCCGAAGATCTGCTAGGACTACCTCCGCAAAGACAAGTCGAATTCCATATTGACCTAGTTCCAGGAGCCGCTCCTGTAGCCAAGGCACCCTATCGGCTTGCACCATCCGAAATGCAAGAATTATCTACACAACTCCAGGAGTTGTTGGACAAAGGATTCATAAGGCCAAGCTTCTCACCTTAGGGAGCTCTAGTATTGTTCGTGAAGAAGAAGGATGGAACACTGCGAATGTGTATCGATTATAGAGAACTGAACAAGCTCACTATCAAGAATCGGTACCCACTACCGAGGATTGATGACTTATTTGATCAATTGCAAGGATCGAGCTACTATTCCAAGATCGACCTTCGATCTGGATACCATCAGTTAAGGATTCAAGAGGAAAGCGTACCAAAGACGGCATTCAGAACACGTTATGGGCATTATGAGTTCCTTGTAATGCCATTCGGACTGACGAACGTGCCAACGGTATTTATGGATCTGATGAACCGCGTTTGCAAACCATATCTCGATAAATTCGTGATTGTATTTATCGATGATATCCCGATTTACTCACGAATGAAAGAAGAGCACGAGCAATATCTCAGAACCATTTTGGAACTACAAAATTCTCAAAGTGCGAATTCTGGATTCGCGAAGTACAGTTTCTTGGTCATGTTGTGAACGAGAAGGGCATTCATGTAGACCCATCCAAGATAGAAGCAATAAAGAATTGGGAAGCCCCCAAAACCCCAACTGAAGTTCGTCAATTTTTGGGCTTAGCGGGCTATTACCGGCGATTCATTGAGAATTTCTCAAAGATAGCTTAATCGCTAACCACCCTCACGCAGAAAGACAAGAAGTACGACTGGGGTGACAAGCAGGAAGAAGCCTTCCAGCTACTTAAAAATAAGCTATGCGATGCACCAATACTATCCTTACCCGAAGGCACTGAAGACTTCGTGGTATACTGCGACGCTTCACGACAAGGCTTGGGTTGCGTGCTCATGCAACGCCAAAAAGTCATCGCTTACGCTTCAAGACAATTGAAGGTACATGAAAGAAACTATACCACTCATGACTTGGAACTCGGCGCGGTGGTATTCGCCTTGAAGATCTGGCGACACTATTTATACGGAACTCGATGTACAATCTTCACAGATCACAAAAGCCTACAACACATATTTGATCAGAAAGAATTAAACATGCGTTAGTGACGATGGTTCGAGCTGCTGAACGACTCTGACTGTGAGATTAAGTACCATCCTGGAAAGGCAAATGTTGTAGCAGACGCCCTAAGTCGAAAAGAAAGGGTTAAAACTCTAAGGGTTCGAGCATTGGAAATGACTATTCGAACGAACCTCACTGCACGTATTCGTGATGCACAACAAGAAGCCCTTAAGATGGAGAATCGTAGAGCTGAATACCTCCGAGGTATGCTGAAGAATTTTGTGCCAAACAAAGAGGGAACCTTATACTTTAAAGGGCGTATTTGGGTTCCGCTCTATGGCAATATTCGAGAAGTCATCCTTGATGAAGCGCACAAGTCGAGATACTCAATCCATCCAGGATCGGACAAAATGTATCAAGACTTAAAAGACTATTATTGGTGGCCGAGACTTAAGAGCGATGTTGTTATTTATGTTGGAAAGTGCCTAACCTGTGCTAAGGTTAAAGCTGAATATCAGAAACTGCCTGGCCTACTACAACAACCAGAGATACCCATGTGGAAGAGGGAGCAAATCTCAATGGACTTCATAACCAAATTACCCAGGACCCCTTGAGGGCACGCTATGATATGGGTTATAGTTGATCGATTAATGAAATCTGCGTATTTCCTACCTATCCGAGAGAAAGAAAGCAGTGGAAAGCTTGCTGAGATATACTTAAAAGAAATTGTGGCACGTCATGGAGTGCCTATCTCAATCATTTCAGATAGAGATGGACGCTTTGTCTCAAGAATCTGGCAATCCTTTCAGGAAGCCTTTGGATCTCAACTAGATCTAAGCACGACCTTCCATCCACAAACAGACGGTCAGAGTGAACGGACTATACAAACGCTGGAAGATATGCTTCGTGCATGTGTTATGGACCTAGGCGACAGCTGGGATACTAATCTACCTTTCGTTGAGTTTTCCTACAATAACAGTTATCATTCAAGCATAAAGGCCGCACCGTTCGAAGCTCTATATGGCCGCAAATGCCGCTCGCCATTATGTTGGGCAGACGAAGGAGACAAACGCATGGTTGGTCCTGAACTTGTACAAGAGACAACCGACAAAATTTTGCAGATCCGAGAGCGCATTAAGGAGGCTCGAGATCGACAAAAGAGCTACGCTGACCGAAGACGAAAACCATTAGAATTTGAGGTGGGAGACAAAGTTTTGTTAAAGGTCTCACCTTGGAAGGGCGTAGTAAGATTTGGGAAATGTGGAAAGCTGAAAACACGATACATCAGACCATTCAAGATCTTGGAAAGAATTGGTACCGTGGCATACAAGTTGGAATTACCGGAAGAACTTAATGGAGTACATGATACGTTCCATGTAACCAACCTCAAGAAGAGGCCAAATCAAGAAAACGTGATCATCCCTGCGGATGAAGTGCATATTGATGACACCCTCTGATTTACAGAACAACCCGTTGAGGTTACAGACTGGAAAGTCAACATGACCAGGAGGAGCACTGTCAAACTTGTCAAAATACGTTGGAACTCGAAGCACGGACCCAAGTACACGTGGGAACGTGAGGACCAGTTTAAAGAAAAGTACCACCACCTGTTCAAGAAAACTCCTGCGAGAGTTAGATTAGCCAGAATTTCAGGACGAAATTCTTTTAACAGGGGGAGACTTTGACAACTGGCACAAAACCGGTAATTTCCGTACACTTTAATTAACACTAGATAACTGCAATTATGTGCTTAAATGACAACATTGTCTGATTACATACTATACTTGTGAATTCATGCACGTTTTATACTACAAAATATTGCTTTATGCATTAATGAACAGCGTTGCGTAAGAAATACTAGTAAACTCACCGGTAAGACACATTGTGTCAACAATTCTATAGAAAACAGTCAGACACTAGAATTGGGGCCTAGGTGTAGGTCCAACGTAAAAAATGCATTAAAACCCAAGAGTACATACAAGGGTTAACATATAGACTTCCCGAAAGCTAAAATACGCACTAAATAGCACCCGAAACGCACTTTAAATACTGAAATTCATACATTTCAGCAAAATTCAGCATTATGACAAGTTTATAACATGCAAAAACTTGACTAAATGGTCCTGAATACTTCCCTAGGTGTCGGGAATTGAAAGGGGCACAAAAGGATACTTAAAGGACACTAAACGGTGCAATTTAGCACTTTAACGAACCGGTATCTAACCGAATAACCGGACATTACCCGGAGCACCAAAATACTACCAAAAAACATTGTTTTACTTTTTCCGAGCTAGTTATGGTTCCCGAACACTTAAACATTCTATATAAAGCATCCGACACATTAAACTCTAGACATAACATTTAACCTTCCACTAATTAACTAATTTACCATCAAATTACAATTTACCCCTCCCCCCCATATGTAATTTACGGCTCACTCATGTGGCCCCCACCCAAGATTACCTTAATATCTTCCTAAATCTCCACCATATCTTCTCTTAGGATTTGCTAGATCTTGGTTGTACTTTGAGGAGCACAAGAACCATTGGACCTTACAGATTTTGAATTATAAGTACCCTTAACCATCATTCATCTTCACTTCACAAACCATTCTCTCCCTCTCCATAATGCTACGGCCGAACACCCCTCTCTATACACCACCATTTTCGATTTTCATTCATCCATTCCAAGTGTGATACAAGGTGCTAGAAGTTCACTAACGGAACTTGAAGGACCTCGTTCGTTTGCTTTTATCCACCACACCTTCAACATTGTTCTTCCCTAGCTTTAAGCTAGTTGTAAGATTCTTATAAACTCTTGTTTACTTCATATTTTTGGTGGTTAAAAGACATATTGTGATGAAATAACAAGAACACTAAAAGACTTGAATCTTGAAACATAAAGATGAAATATGATAAAATATTGTTAGTATGATGTTGTTTTGTATATGTTGATGATTGCTTGTTGATTTCTTGGTAATATGATGTTGATCATCATGTGAAACTTGTTAGATTATGATTAAAAACATGATCTAACAAGATAAGAGGTGATTATGTGTTTACATAAAATGATCATCTTCTTATTAAGACATGAACTTGATAATGAAATGATTTTCTTGTAAAGTAATAAACCAAGTAAACTAGTAAACTTATAGATCCAAGATTTATGAATGATTTTCAAAGAAAACCAAGTTAAAATATGATTTTTAGAAGATCTTGGTTTTTACTTAAACCTACACTATTTTTATTAGAAAAACAAGTGTATAAACACTTATGAAACAAGAAAAATACAAAAGAAATATTGTTAGAAAAATCATCTTACAAGTTGTAAATGACTAAATCCTTCAAGAATGAGTTTTACAAACAAACAACCATGTTTTAAGGGTAACTCAACCTACTAAATAACATGGTAAGTTACTACAAGTTTTTACAAAAACTTCAAGTTCATGATGTAGTGTAGTTTACTTGATTTTGACACTCGGAAAGTGTTGAATAAGTTGTTGATTGTTGTGATGATTTTAAAAGAAAATAAACACATGTTTTGAAAACATGGAAAACCTCCATTTTTAGGGGAAACTATGTCAAAATTTCTATAAAATTTTGACACTTAGAAAAATAAAAGTTTTTGAGAAACTTATTCCCTAAAAATGTATCTAAAAATATTTACCAAGGTTTCCCTAATTTTTGTGTTAAGAAATGATGATTTCTTCAAGATTAAAATTGATATTAAGTATGTATATTTTTGAGAAAAATATATATATTTGTTGATCACCAAAATTTTGTGCTAAGTATATTAGTATGTATTACATGTAATGGTGTATTAGGACTTGAAAATACACTAAATACTTCTAAGAAGTGAAAATACAAAAATACACATACAACATGCTTAGACAAATACAAGAGAATATATTTATGAAAAATATATTACTTGATAGAATAAATAACTTGGAAAAGTTATGAACATGAAATGAAGATTTAGACAAATCACATAATTCGGGTGAAAAATACAAGATACTTATATTTATTTTTGAGAAAATAATATAAGTAAGACACATAGTTAAAAATATAAATTATTTTTAACACAAGAACAAATACATAAAAGATGGTGACTTGTACTTGTGCGATACAAGTCTAGTGACTAACATTAATAAAACACGTATAGGTCACGATGCCATATAAGCAAAACCAGGTGAAGTTTACGGCGCAAGGAACGCAAAGTTGTGAGTTCATGTCCCCACTTTTAAACTTTTACTTGTTTTCTAACTTGGGGAAAATACATGTGTTATGGTATGTTGAATACAAAAACTAAGGAAAGACATTCTAGATCATGTCCCGAATAGGGTACCATAAGCGCCATTAATCAACGTATACATTTAGACCGCAGAACAAAAGGTTAGATCTAATGGGTTTCAGGAAACCCCACTCTTGGCCTACTTCTACCAATGAGTGCTTCTGTGTCTCAGTCAAAGTCGACAAAAATGCCTAAGTTTGGTGGCTTCCTATGTCGTGACACATGTTAGTGGCCTTGCAAACCACTAGCGATCTCATATTACTTACATTCACAATACTCAGTTACAGATACGTTTTACAAGTTACATACCATGTTTTCATTCAAGTATTTAAACATTCAATACAAAAACTGCATGAATTCACACCAACATTATGTTGTTGTTTTTCCAAAAACTCACATATGTTTCAGGTAACTAAAGTGGATGTGCGCGCAGTCATACTCTTGCTCTTGGATGTTGTTTATGTTTTACCTTTGAATAAAGTTGTAAACTTTCAGACAATATGCTGTCTTTTGATGTAAACACTTAAACTATGATTTCAATTATGTAACGTTTGGCATTTGAAGTTATTTTACGAGCATGTAGTATGTTTACCAATCGTATGCAATGAAAACCTTTCATGATCACACCTCGCGCTTCCGCCTTAGAAAGGAGTGTGACATGTAACACCTATATTTTAGTATAAATTAAAATAATCTAAATAATAAAAGTACGAGCGACTTAAATTTACATATATACTCAATTATTGGAACTAGTATATGATCCCTAGATAAGACATAAAGTAAAAGAAAGGATAAGTTTTTGTTTTGGAAAATATGTGTAATGATTTATAATAAAGCATATTCTAATGGGTACTTTTCATATTGTACTTAAGGCAACTTCTCATCAACATCTACCCTAAGGGAGTGTGTTATACAAGAAATATGGTGTCGGGAGATGCTAACGTGGAGGTGGAGGATCAAGGGGAACACGACACCCCTATGGGAAAGATAGGGAGCGATATTGAAGGGATGGATGTCCCGTTCCTCACGCGAAACAAAGAAGATTTTGATTTGTCAAGAGATAGAAATCTTATTCAGAGGGGAACACCTTGTCCCTTATGATGGATGCAGCCGCCCTCACCCCCTCTCGAAACCCTAATACATGGCCCGGTACTGGCTTTTTGACCCTATCATGAGAAATACTTTCACATATAAATACACACTGCACATAGCATATACCACTAAGTGATACTGTAGGTCTGGTTTACGGATCGTTCGATTACATTCACGGTGATATATAATCCTAAGTTTGATATACTGAATCCATCAGAAATAGGTAGAAACATAAGATTTCACAATTTTCTATGTTTTCTATTAACTTCACTGTCACGGTACAAATTTGACAGCGCTTCGCCTCACAGTCCGTCACACGCCTTACTGATCACCCAGTCTGCACGTCTGTTTATAGACATGTAAATCCGTGCGGACCAGAGTATTACATTCGTATGAACTAATTAACACGCTACATTCGCACAGACCAACCTACTCATCCGTATGGATGAGCGACATCCGTACGGATAAGCTTGGTTTACAAACACAACTCATATTTCATTCTATCTAGCCCTATTACATCAAGACGTAGGCGATGGATATATGCATCAATAGTCTCCCCCTTGGTTGTTGCCGCCGTTTTGATCAACATCTTCAAGTGAAAAAACACAGTCTCCCCCTTGAATGATGCTCCGAGTCTATCAGATTTGAATATCCACACACAAATAATTTTTAAACAATCTAATTTGTTCGTCTCATAATCAAGATTATTCAGTTATCATGGAAGATTTTGAAAGAAAATCTCTTTGAATTTTGAATATTGAACGCGGAAATGTAAACAAACTCAAATTTAATACTTACAGTTAACGTTTTTGTGAGAAACCGTGCCAGAGGATCAAATCAGTTTTAATGAGACATGTCAGTTGCACCGTTGATCTAAGAAACATTTAGTTTAAACAATTAACATGGATTGTCGGTATTGTTGTTCACTTAAACTCAATCTATAAACTTTCCTAATGCTTACCGATACATTAAGGTACATTAATTTACACTAAGTTCTTATGGATCCCATGATCTTAGCATATCCCCTCATCATGTACTACACTGACTCAAATATGGCCTTTAAACTTTCATCAACTGTGATTAGTGTAAAAATAACACAGAATGTTTAAACATTAACAATCAGCTCGATCTTTCGATATGCAGAGAAAGTCCAATGTTTACACGAAATAAGAAATAAAAACAAGTTGAAATTGTTTAGATCTTAACCACCAGTTTGATATTCTCATATACACAGAGGTGATCCAAGATTTAAATGGAACACCAAGAAAAATAAATCAGAAATGTTCAGGCACTAACATCCAGTTCGATACTTTCGTATACGCAGAGGATGTTCAATGCTTAAACAAAATAAAGAAATAAAACAAGTTTAAATCTTTTGAAAATAAAAACACAACAACGGTGACTTTTTCAGTAAGTTGTGAAAGTTCACAAACTGACCAGTTTTTATGTTTTTTAGCATTTAGCGATTACCGAGTAGGTACACAGTAACAAAGGACAAAACTGAGTACTACACTTTCAATCATGTTCCCCCTAGAACGAGCCTTTTTCATTTAAGTTTGTATCGTTATCGCAAAACTACTATTCTAGCTGAGCCTACCGACAAATCTTTAGTGAGATTGTTTAACCATTTTAAACACTACAATTCTTTAGCATGCATTGATAATCCACTGATGTATTATTATTTCCTCTTTTCGCAACAAGTAATCTGATATTCTTTTTTTAATATTTTTGACATTTTGAAATTTTCTATTGTTTTTGGCTTTATTGAGAATTTTTATCTATCTGAAATGATTTTGAAATGATGTTTTTCAATTTTATAGAAATTTGTTTTTAACAATTTTGAAAATTTTTTCTCCCCATAAAATTGAAAACATCTTTTCAAAATCGAAAATAAAAATCTTCCACGTTCACGAAACAACGATTTTTTACGAATGTGAACGCGAGACTACCATTTCTTTTGTGTGGAATTTATTTCTTCAAACTCTGAACGAATAACCTCTGCTTCTGAATAGACATTTGCTTGAAGCCTAGTTATCCTGCACATGCAAAATGAACTTTAATCAATTTTGAATTGGAACCCAATCCAAATTCATCAATTTTAGTAATAGCAGTCCATTCACAATCTCGTTTGTTATCAAACAATTTGATATGATATTTCATCTGAAAATCTAACTTTCTTTGTTTGATGAACAATTCTCTTCTCCACTGTTCTCTCTGTTGGGAAAATTAGTGAATGGATATTTAGTTAATTTATAATTGAGTGAAATTATAATTACTAATTAAATTCCCTCATATGGTGAAACTCTTGAGTAGAGTTTTATGTCACTTGATTAGCTTTTATTAGAGTTTTGATGTATCTAATTAAATCACTAATTAAGTGAAACTTTTATTAGAGTTTTATGTCTCTAATAAAATCACCAATTAAGAGAAATTCTTCACTGCCCACAACTCTTATAAAAAATGGTAGGCTATGTGACTCATTGGAATTATGAAAAAACTACAAGAAAAAGATAATATGTATGAAGAATTCTTGGAGAAGTGGTGAAGACTTGAACATCCATATGTTGGGAATTATAGAGAGATAAGTTTTCTCTACTCGATTTCATCACCTTCGGATCATTATTTTTCCTCAAGTTCAAACACTATAATTCTATTCGGTGTAACCTCGGGCGTGTGGCCATTTCCGGTAGTACAGATTGCTTCGGCTGTTGTACCCTGGGAGACAGACACGTCGTCTTTAGTAGAGGCGCGAAATCTATTTTAAGGGAAGCGTGTTGAACACGTGCCTCAACCGAAATCGTCAACGTTTTAGTGTGCTCTTTGTTGCAGTCAATGAGTATTTTTCAAGACTCAAGATGATGAATACTCGAGTCTAGGATACTATCAAGTGCGTGTGAAGGGCCCACCAGAGATGCAGCTTGAATCAAGATTGGAATATATAATTATATTTTATATTATTTTTATTTAGTTATTGCAACCGATATCGTACTATGATATTTCCTACGAATAACGAGAGTCTCGTTATTATATATTTTGAAATTATATTTTATAAAAGGTGAACCTAGTTCCTACAAACTTAAAACGGATTTTCGTGAGATTGTTGCTACAATCTTAAAACCTTATTTATAAGGATTAGGTTCACGAAAGGATTTATAATATATATATATATATTGAGATTATGATCTTATAAATATTTTTTTGGGAAATATGTATGTAGTACAACTTGTTATGTTTGGATTTATTGAGATTGAAATACGATCTTAAATCATATACCGTGGTACAAAACGAATAATTTTGGTTCAACCATTTGGTTTTGAAACGATTTTGGAAATCATTAATTTTTATAACTTTTGTGTTAGATCGGGTTTATTAGTGTAAACCATATGTTTTTTGTAAACGTTCAATTCTCTAACATGTGTGTTAGACCGGAATTATTGGTGTAAACCATATGTTTTTTTTGTAAACGTTAATTCTCTTAAGTAGAGTTTTTCATGTCTTTAAATTAGAGTTTTATGTTACTTCGTTAGAGTTTTATGTCTCTATTTAAAGTAGACTCTTCATTCACACATGGATTGATATGAACAAATAAGACTTATAATGATTTTTGTAATCATTTGTCTTCTAACATGTGTGTTAGAAACGTTCATGGAAAGGGTTAGTTTTGAAGCAATTTTTTTTCAAATTGTATACTTTCTAACGTGTGTATTGGAAATGACTTATTTATTTGAACCAAATATGTGTTTATAGCAAGTCGAATTAACATTTTTTGAAAATGTTAATATTTCTAACGTGCACATTAGAATTTCTTTCATTTTAGCATGATTGTTAAAAATGGTTAAAATACAAATGCTTTGAAATGTTTTATGTAAACATTTTATATAACTAATTGTTGTAGCATTGATTTTAATTAATATAAACACTTATAGTATGCTTTGTATGGTTTAGAAATAAAATGTCATACATTGAAGTTGATGTTTGTTTGACTTCAAGAATTAAATCACCATAAAGTGATGGTGTTGTTATTTATATGAATTTAATGAAATTAAAATCATTTACTAGACTTTCATATGGAAGATAAACTCTTAAGTAGGGTTTTATGTCAGTTAATTACTTTTTATTACAGTTTATGTCTCTAATAAAATCTCTAATTAAGTGAGACTTTTCTCCACCCCATGTCTCTTGTATTAAATGTAGGCTATGTGCCTAACTTGATTAGATTGAAAAACTATAGGAGTAAGAATACAAGAATTAAATCATCATAAAGTAATGGTGTAGTTGTGTGGGATTTATCACCAACTTTAATTTGTGATTTCTAAATCTAAATGGTCATGTTTTATATAAAATTACTTAAATTTCTAACACGTGTGTTAGAAAATGTGTATCACAAATACAAGGTTAGAGATTGTACATTGTATAAGGCATAAGGAATGGAAATGTTTTATGTAAAAATTTAATTGCCTATTTTGCATAGTTTTTAGAATTCAAATGGTTTGCTACTCTTGCTAGAAGTAGCATTTGTTGAACAAAGTAACAATCTCGTGAATATGATTTAGTGGAAAACAACTTGGTGTTGTTGTGAACAAATTTAATTGTTCAAGTTTGCTACTTAAATATAGCCTTTGTAACAACTTGGTGTTGTTTTGAGCAAACATCTCCAAGTTCAAAGTTTCAAGATGAAATGGTGAAATTGTACTTACAAGTGCATGGAGTCTTATTGAGGGAGTACCTCAAGACATGACATGGGACGATATCGTTGAGAAGATTTCGGTCAGATTATAAACTATTGAAGATATAAGCACTTTGATATTTGATGTCTACATATCGCCTATGCTTCCGTTGAAATTTCAAAAGTGTTTGACACTTATGATTTAGTTTATAATGTATTTTATTGTTTTGTGTTCAATATCTTCGGATAACACATGCAATTTTTACAAAGAAACAAATCACTAATGTTTGTGACGTTTACATTATTTTTGAGGAAAGTAATTATACCGTCAACTATACATTGTTTAAAAGAATATGGTTTTAAACGGATAGTACATGAAAATATTTGGACATAAACAACTTGAGAGTTGTTGCATTGACTAAAAGTCAAAGATGAAACATCAAATGTATAACCAAATCTTTAGAGAATAATGAAAGAATGTACTGAGAGTATTAAGATGAAATACACAAACGAGATCCAGGTTAAAATACTTCGTTAGAAGTCATTGGAAAATTCACAAGTGTGAATTCTAACGTACTGTGTACCTTTAATAAATCTTGCGAGATTTGTTCCAAGTGATCTATACGTAGATGCATCTACCACTTGATTATTGTTAGAACTATATGGAGATTTTACCTTCGTTTGTGAGAGCATCCTAAATATACATATCTCCTAATGAATAACAATAGATGTGTGCAAATCACTTATGGCAAAATTATGAATGCCATGCTGTTGAGTGTCGATCTAGTTGACTCTATCTCACACATAATAGTGATCGTAGACGAGGAACATTCATCTTGTTGGTGATGAATGTGTTCACTAAGTGACTTGGATTATGACATATGTTTAAGTCCTTATGAGTCAATGGTAAAGCCTTGGAGATCAAAGGTAAACAAGATATGTTCCTTAATTGAATGATAAAAATTAGCTATGTGTTATATACAATAATTTGTGAGACCTTCTTATTGATGTTTAGGATTATGAATAAGTCTCATTATTTTGTCTTAACAAGGGATGAATGTTGCAAAGTGATATTATGATATCCTTAGGGCTGTGAAGAATAAGAATGATGCATCTTCTGTCCACATGCTAAAGTATTGTAGTCTAAAGCATGCTAGACTAGTACTTGGTTAATTATGGCTCTTGACGAAGACTAATTAACTCTAAACATTCAAGAGAGTATGAACACAAAAAGAATTTGGGATCAAACAAAGTTGAGGGAGAATTTTCATTCATTATAAGGAAAAGACATGTAACTTTTGAAGAGTTTGTTCAAAAAGCTAATGAGGAGAACTCATTGTCTAGGCTTATTTTAGGTGTTAAATTAGAATTATTCTAAGTTGGTGACAAACTTATAACAATGGCATGTGTTGCTTTGGTTAGCTTGGAAGCTTATGTAAGCTAATGCAATATGAGTTGATTCACTGAGACAATGAGGTTGATCTTGTTCAATCATATGTGTATAAATGTCGTCATAAGTGAAGTTACAGAAATGTTGATCAAATGACAAGAAATGTGGGGGATGATCCATTTAGAAACAACCCTATAAAGGTATGTAGAAATGGTTTTCATTACCCCATCTGGATGATATCCTATAACACTTAAATGTGGGGGTGTCTTACATTTTTATCATAAAAGTTTGGCAATAAGGATTTTATAATCCAATCTAACATTGCAAACAGACGACTATGTGAAGGACACAAAGGTCGTAGTGCATAATGGAGATGTGTTTACCTTAAATGATAAGCATATCTTACAAAGACATATATTATAACCAGATTCAGATGGCCACCGAGGTTATAGTCTTAGAAGTTGATAATAGGCAAAATTAACTTACGAGTTAAGAACACATCATGACAACTGATCTCAAATAGGTAAAGTTATTTATTAATGTTATGGATCCAACAACATGAGGGTTTATTAGAGATCAAGTTGTGGAATGAGACTGAAGCCCACGGAAAAAGGGTATGTGAAGGACACCTAACTTAGTTGTCTGGAGATCCCAAGATCTAAGTTCAATAGGACAACTAACTCATATGCCTAAAGGTGGTCACTATGGGGACATAAATGATATGCATAAGCTAGTATATATGGTTATACATACCCCCAAAGTATAAAATGGTGTTTAAATACATCATAGTCTATTCCTATGATATTCAGTGACAGAGTGAGGCTATGAAAATATGTCTGATGTCTGTTCATTTGCATTTAGTTGGGTTTTGTTTGACTGGTTTGTTAGTGTCAATGGCGGCTTTGGTGGTGTGCGGGGAGGACCTCCGCACAAGGCCCATGATTTTGAGGGGCACGTGATTTAAAAAAAATCCGATATATATGTTATCTTTTAGATAGTATAAACAAAAACCAATTCCAATATAGCTCCATTTACAAATCATTTTTTATGGTTTAGAATTTAGCCCACTAGGCATTAGGTTTATTGAGTCCAATACTAATTTGATTTTTCTTAATAATAATAAAACATTACGGAATGACACATTTTTTCAAGCTCGAACAGGGTGCGTGAATTCTCAGAGACGCCTCTGGTTAGTGTTGAATAGATTATGCACTAGGTTAACTGAATGAGTTGTTGATGACGAACTGTTGTCTATTCTACACACAGCCATTTTGGCTTCATTTAGAAGATCCATCTGATAGCATGAAATTGTGAATTAGTATCTGGACTGAGGCATTTGTGTTCCTTCATATTAAAATTGAGACAAACATGTTAAAAAACAATTAGAGGTTGCTCTCAGTTTTGAAGTAACACAACAAAAATCCCGAGGATTTCCAGTTTATATTTAAAGGTTGCTTTGAATCTACCAAATAGTATAATGAAAAAGGTAAACTTACCCTTCATTTTCATATGCACTGGTGTGTACCCAATTGCTTTCTAAAGTTATATTAGAGTTTTTGATATGAAAACACATCACTATCGGTGGCTAAATGATATCAAAACGTACAAAAACCGATGGTTAAATGGTGGCAAATCAGTGGCTAAATGATATGAAAACACGTCACAACTCGGTGGCAAACAAGACGGAGCGAAGCAAACATGAAGCGGTGGCAAATAATTTTGACCAATTTTGTGGTGGTAAAATAAGGTAGCAAAATATAAAAATGGTGGCAATTTGGTGACATTAGGGCAATTGACACGGGTGTTTTTGTCACCGTATTTTCGGTGGCAAACTGGTGACAATAAGGAAATTACTACCATTTTGTAACCAAAATTTACATGACAAAAACCATGTTTTCTAGTAGTGCATCTTCTTGTTTCAAATCTCTTTCTCCGGCAGTTAACAACAATATGTCCTTTGTTTCCACAGTTGTAACACACCATTTTATCGCACCATTCTTCTCTATCAGACCAAACACTCAAATCATAACACTGATTTGATGTGTAATAGTGATCACTTCAGCTTCTTCTGTAATCCTGATTTGACTTTTGAGCACTGTGACCAACCTGCACTTTGTGAATTTTTATAATGATTGGATGATTGAACTGATGATCTTTTATTGTTGTTTTGAAATTTTTTAGAAATTTTAAAATTTTTGACATATTGTTTTTGTTTTTGTTCCCCATTTTGTTTAGAAGTTGAACATTCACCTTTTTCAGAAAATGATGGAACAGTTTCTTGAATTTTTTCTTTTAGTTTCAAAGATATTTCTTCTTTATCATCATCACAATATTTAATTATGACTTCGTCATAATTTGTGACATTGTCGCTTGTTGAAATCTCGACTGAGGGAGTTTTATTTTTAATGTTGTCAGGTACAACCGTTTTTTATTTATCTTTTCCCGACGGTTTATACCCAATACCACGATTACAAAATTCATACTCGTCCTCCCCAGTTTCTTCATTTTTATTTATCGGTTTTGGAACCATATGATCTAGCATTAAGCTGTGGCGAAACATGAGATTTACGACCGGGGGTCGAAAACGTATATACCTAAAAAAAATTACAAGACCGGGGGGTTGAAAACGTATATACCAAAAAATTTCTAAATGAAAACTACATACTCTCCACTACTGAGCGAAAAGTTCGGGGGGTCGGCTTCCCCCTCCCATCCTATAGAAGCTGCGCCCCTAGCATTAAGGACGATGCAACAAAATCTTTATTATATTCTAAATCCTCAACTTTATTTTTAATAATCTCAACTTCTTTTTCAAGTTGAGTTATTTTTTCAAAGTGAGAATCTATTGTAATTTAGTTTTCAAAAACAATATTATTTAAAACTCGAACATGTTGGGAGACCGGGTCCTAGGCGGTCACATGCTCGACCCGCCCAGGGGCCGTCCCTGGCGTTATGCATGTAACCTTCTTATTATCCTTAAATACATATGTGCCTATACTTCAAAAAAAACAACAAATTGTACACCAAAAGTGTGATCTTTCACATAATGTAAAAAAATGTTACCATCGACAATGATGAAATCATATATTTGGTAGTTGTGCAACATGAGACTATGGTTTCATAGTCATTGGTCTAGTTACATCTTTCTTTACTCTTTTTCTTAGAAAAGGTCAAAACTTTGAGTTAATTAGTGATGGCAGGAATGTGGCCCTAGGTATGGTGTAGTAGAGTGGTTCACAACCTGTAAGTAACCCAACTAAAGCTTTATTAATCACATACACACAGCACTGCACTCCTGGGGAGAGTGGGAGACAATTTCATTCTTTTTGTTATAAATAAGTATGAAAGTAGATAAGTATTTTGCAAACAAGCTTCTCTCTCTCTCTCTCTCTCTCTCTCTCTCACACACACACAAACACAACACAGTGTTAACTGGTGATAGCTTCTAGATGAAATAGTACCTTCTGCAGAGTTCGTATATAAGATCTATGAGGTAGGTGCTGATCAAGATGGAGAAGCAGGGTACGTGCATTACTAAATCATCATGGAAAATAACAAACACCACAACTTTACTCTTTAGTTTGATGACACCAAACCCTAACCGAGTACCCTTCGGTTAGGGGCTCATGTTTGGCATGAGAGATCAAATGAGTTAGTAGTTCATGTGCCCATCTTCGCCATCATGACCACCTAAACCTTAATGGCCAAGATATAACAAAATTCCAACATTGCTTTTGTTGCACTCTGAAGGCTCAGAAAACGGTATCATGTATGTAAGTCTAAGTGTCTCATGGTAAGGTTCTTATGTTTTTTTTTTCCTTTCCACTCATGCAATCATATAAAAACCTTACGTTTGACATGTTTACAATCGCCTGAAAAAGTCTATTGTGTGTAGCAAAGCATATCTATGTCAAGTCTCATACTTATAAATGTGCTTAAATAGTTATAACATAGCACTTACATTAATTCACTTTTGAAGTAAAAAGTCTAGCCAATTTTTCTTTAGGATACTTGAGTGCATTCAGTAATTGTATTCTATTAAGTTAGTAAAAATATTTTTAAGTAAGAGTCCTATGTAAAATCAACTAGATTGTTGTAATTAGATCAAGAGGAAAAGGACTTTCATGGCCTCACTTAAAGCTAAAACTAGGTTAAGAGATTCAACCTAGCTTATGGATGACACATATTTAGGGGAGTGGGGGTGGTCATATAATTCTATCACTCACAATATCCAATCAACTCCTGCCATGTCATCAGCAACTATTTTATCACTCACAACCATTTTGTAGTGGCGGTGGTCACTAGTGATAGAATTCTATCACTCCCAATTTTTTTTTTTTATTTTAAAATTAGAAATTAACAATAAAACACTAAATATAAATTTCATTAAAATTAAAAAATAAATTACATAGCATAGTAAAAAACAACTAAACGTTGGAAAAAAAAACTTAAATTAAACGGGTGGCATCTCCCAACCCCACTTTGCGCAAATCTCGAGCTTTTGTTGAATTACAATTGACTTAAACGGTTCGTCGAGATGGGCGTGCTTTTCACACAAGATTTTTAAATCATTTTGTCTTTCAACCGTTTTCAAGTGTCCCATGTACATCTGCTCGCGTTCAACTTTTGCGGACATAATTTTTTCTTTTCTTTGTTCGGCCTTCTTGTATTGCGTCATTTTCTCCTCTTCGATTCTGAATATCGACTCTGCCACTGCTTCCTTTCCTTTGCTTGACGATTCACCACTTCTCTTGTGGCGTGGCCTTGTAGGTGTATCTTCTTCAACGGGGTCGTCAACGGGTTGATCGGTTCGTCAAGGGGGTCTTCGTTTAAATTCATTTGAGGCAAGTTATCCGACGCGGAAGTCGTATAGTTCCCCGAATCGGATGTCTTTAATCTTTTCGAACCTACTCTTTTTTTTGGAGCCATAGGACCACGCATGTCAACCAACTCAACCGGGACCCACTTTGGGTGATTTCTCGCAACTTCCCATGCCGCCACGTGTGGAAAACTCCTCTTTTTGTAGAGATCGCAATACTCTTCGGTGGCTTGTCGCATGATTGTCGCCTCGCTAGCTCCACTTTGTGGATTTCGGTTCTACAAAAAATATAAAAGGTTATGTATTTTAAAAAAAATTGTTTTCTGTTTTTTAAAAAAATAACTGTTTTCTGTTTTTAAAAAATAAACTGTTTTCTGTTTTTTTTTTAATAAACTGTTTTCTGTTTTTTATTGAAAAACTATTTCTGTTTTTTTTAAACTGTTTCTGTTTTTTTTAAATAAATTGTTTCTGTTTTTT
Organism: Helianthus tuberosus; assembly: GCA_030545235.1. Classification (NCBI taxonomy): domain Eukaryota; kingdom Viridiplantae; phylum Streptophyta; class Magnoliopsida; order Asterales; family Asteraceae; genus Helianthus; species Helianthus tuberosus. The sequence goes on along the minus strand of CM060410.1, from coordinate 142,156,384 downwards.
TAAATAAATTGTTTCTATTTTTTTAATAAACTGTTTCTTTTAAAAAAAATAAATTGTTTTCTTTTTTTTTAAAATAAACTGTTTTCTATTTTTTATTAAAAAATAGTTTCTATTTTTTTAAAAATAAACTGTTTATGTTTTTTTTAAACTGTATAAAAGATTTAAACTTTATAAAAAACATACCTTTTGAATGAAACAAGCGTTGAACTTACTAATTTTCCCGTTCAAATCCGTTCATTTCGACGTCATTTGGTCCATGTTTCGTTCATTTGCACCCGGAAGTCGGCTAAAATGATTAATGACCCGTCTCCAAAACGTATCCTTTCTTTGCTCGTTGGCATGTTTCTTGTTCTCGGAGATGTGCAAGTACGCCTTCACCAAGGCCACCTCCTCCTCGCATGTCCAATGTTTTCGGACGGTTGGGACAATTTCTTGAACGTCATCATTTTCTTCCTCTTCCTCTTCTTCTTCTTCTTGTTGTTCTTGAACGTAATCATCATCTTCATCGTCGTCAAGACTTTGTTGTGGTTCACGATACGCGTTTGCAAAATGATGGATGGGGGTGTTGTCTTCTAGTTGTGGGTCGAGTTGGTTGGGTTGGGTTTGAAAGTTTGGAAACGATTGGGGTTGAAATTGATGAGGTTGAAACGGTGGAACGAACGGTTGGTACTTGGCTACTTTAAATGAACACCTAAAAGTATAGATTATGCGCATTAGCAAATCTAAATGAGCAAGGTTTTACCCCAAAACATTAAAAACACTTTTAAGATGGTTTTTTCAAAGTTATATATATATATATATATATATATATATATATATATATATATATATATATATATATATATATATATATATCAGGGAGTACCATCCAACCCTACCCTTGAAGAAAGCCTGCCTATAATGGATCCAGTCAATGCATGGTCTGACCGTGGATCAATCACTAATCCGACACCTTAGCTTTCAAAAACCTGTCGAGCATGATGTCGGTGATGAACATTGCAACTTCTTTTAAAAAATACCCTTTACATGTGGATGACCAAAGTATTTGATTTCAATTTCATACATTCTTACATTTTATACGACATATATTGGTGAGTTAAGAATTCTAACAAACATTTTAAACATCTTTGTAAAGTTTCACTCAAACACAAATATGAAAGTTCTAGGTCTTATAGCACATTTAACAACAATTTGGATCCAAAAATGAAACTTCTAGGTTTTATAACACATTTCACAACAATTTGTATCCAAAATAATACTCATATAGGGAATATTTGACTCCTGGAACTAGTAGATTCCACATGATAGGGCTTTTTATTAGGGAAACACATTTCTAAAAAACTTATCATTTTGAAATTACGAAAAATAGTCATTTAACTTTGTGTGATTATCTCTCTTTATGATGTCATCACTACTACAAAATGGAGTATTAGACGGTGTTGAAGTTTTATTTTAGACGGGGTTAAAGCAATAACACCGTCCTAAAATCAGACCATTGTGCTCTTTTGATTAAAATATTTAAGAAAATTCAAAAAAACCCCGTCTAATGCTTAAACACCGTCTTATACTATTTTATGAAACCTTTAGACGGTGTTGTCTTGAACACCGTCTTATACATATAAAAAAAATCCCGTCTAATGTGCTTAAACACCGTCTTATACTATTTTATGCAACCTTTAGACGGTGTTGTCTTGAACACCGTCTTATAAATACATACACTTTGATTAACATATATACATGGTTTGTGTAAATATATTCACAATCGAAGACGCCACCATCTTGAGTCCCCCAAAACCCACATGCCACCTGAGTGTAAACCTGTAGGTCCCTCGGAGGTTGAGGTTTAACCTATTCCCTATTATTTCTAACACACTAGCGAGTGCGGAATCCAAGCTAGCATGCAAACCGAGATAGAACAAGCACAAAACACAACACACGAGATTCACCGATTAACACCACATGTATTAATACGTATGAAAGGTTCGGTTACAAGCTCAATGTTTACAAATCAGTTTTGCAAACTCTCTAAGTGTGTGTTCTCTCTGAATGTCTCTCTCTCTGTCTAACTATGTCTCACTATGTCTCCCTCTCGAACAGAACACAACACATGGGTATTTATACCCAACACAGATTGTCTGGTCGAAGGATCAGACAGACTGATCGAAAGATCATCTGTCGACCAGGAACCCATCGAAGGATCACATATACCACGAAGGATGATATCCTTCGTGGTCACCCATCGAAGGATCACATACACCACGAAGGATGATATCCTTCGTGGTCTATCCTTCGAAGGTTATCTTTCGAGCTCATCGAAGGATATAAACAATCCTTCGATGACTCATCCTTCGACCCACATATCTTACAACCATTGTCTAACTGTTTGGCCAAGACAAACCGGAGGATGGTTGACTTGGTCAAACTTACATCAATCTTACATCAAAGACATCGTTTTGTATCAAGACTAAATACAGACAAAGTACAGACACAAGTGCACCAACAAACTCCCCCTTGGCTGTAGCTTTGTCTCGATCTACGTGTCTTCAAGTCTTCAAGGCCGAGTCGAACCGAGCCGAGTCGCGTCCACACAAAGTGTATCAACAAACTCCCCCTTGGACGCTACTCGTGATGGTTCGTCTTCTGTGACTTTCATGTCGGAGGATCTTCAAAGTCTTCACGCGTCGTAAGTAGAAAGTGTATCAACAAACTCCCCATTTAACTTAGGTAGTGTGTCAATAAACTCCCCCTTAGATTGAACTCTCCATTGAGTCATGCTCGTGAATCTTTTGACTTGTCAAATCTTCAGATCCTTGGGGTGTTGATGAAGGGACAGCGGCAACTCGATCATTTTATCCTTTGAGTGCCTCCACTTCGTGTCTTCATTCCAAAGCTTTTCATCGAACATGTTCTCCTCGCCTTTAGCATCTGCACATGCAAGAAAGCTAAACGCATAATGAGAACAACCGCTTGGAATATAGTTAACATTTAAACTAACGACACATATGAGATCAAATCTCAATCAAACACCAACCGACATCAGTTTGAAAGTTTAGAAAAATATTCATTTTAATCCTTTAACTTTCAAAACTCGTTAACTTCGACTGTTTATGAAGATGCAATTGTTTTCCAGCTTACGATCAGGATTTTGGGTAGGATAGACTCGAGTTCCAACATCGGTCAATCAAAAATAAACCAGAAGAAAAATCTTTTTGGATTTTATAAAGTTTAAATTAAAACACACCTAAAATCTTTTTGAAATTTTCATTTTTCAATGTAAAGACGGAAAGCAATAAATAAATATGTACAAAGATGCATAAACAGGAAACATTAAATAAATATTTACAGACATTCTTTTTGCGAGTTTCGAGGGTAAGAGAATCATATCAGTGTACGGTCATGCCAAAACGCTCTTGTTTTTCAATTAGATAACATTAAGATAAGCATCCTATAACAATTATCGGTATTGTTGTCCACATAAGCTCAACTTATCAGATGTAATCATGGCGAGGGGATACGTTAAGATATAATTTATACTTACCGACCGGTGTTCATCCACATCACGACACATTCCCGTATCAAGGTATGCACGAGGATTCATCTTACCGGTGAGTATACCGATTATCATCTGTTTGACCGTATATGATGTGAGATTCTCACTTATTTTGATTGAAAACAAGCCCTATGTGATAGAATCACTTATTTATGAGGAACTTGAGTTTCAGATGCATGAGGGCACAGGAGCAAGTCCGTGAACAGGTCAGTACTTTCGTACAGCAGAGAGACGAACTTGACTCCCGGATGAATGTGATATTTTATCACTTATTTGTTTGGACATGTGATTGTTTATCACTTATTGAGGTCGTATGCAATATGTACACGTATGTATAGTATCATGGAAGATCTAGACTTGCGTCCCCGTTATTTTTCGGTAAAAGATACAACCATGATACCCAGATGATAAGCAGCATAAAGACCGAATATCTCAGAACCTCGGCAATCTCTCAAACGAAATTTCGGTACTAAGACCATATGCCAATGAATGGTTCCCACCTGGTCTTCAGTCGATTTAAGTTTATATCACCCTGCACACTTTAAAATGATTGTGAGCCTACCGATACATCTTATATAGAGCTGCTTATCGCTTTTTCATTTTAAGGTTTAAAGAGGTTTAGACAGACCACTGATGTACTATCATTTTCTCTTTTGCTCGCCAGGAAACTCATTTGAAACTCATTTTTGCTTTTCTATTGTTTTTGTGTTTTTGAAATTTTTCGATGTTTTTGGATTTTTCAAAGTTGGATCTACTCCCCCTAAAATCAACAAACTATGACAAATTTAAAAGACACAAAGGTATTTACAAAAATGATTTTCCGATGTTGGTTAACTCATGTTTTACCTCAATGCCGTTTACCAAAATTAAGTTTTAATCAGAAATGATGTATCGAATTTTGGAAAAATCAGTTGGCATGTCGGTTTGCGGTGCGGACCATGACAGCATTGTCTGGCCAAAAAGTGCTGTACGAGATAATATTAATTCAAAAAGCAGTTTAAATATCGACAAGAAAAGGAGAGATTAGAATTTTAAAACCGTATCCTTCAACTGCTTCGTGCATTGCAAGGAGTCTGAGTGCTCTCCCAAACTGGATATCCACCCGGTGTGGATTTCAAAGTCGATTTTTGTAACTACTGAGAGATCTCTTGACAGCAACAAGATCAGAAACCTTTGGGTCCGGCTGGTCTTCAGCATTTTACCAGCGAAGGTTTTTGTCTTTCTCTTTCAGAAGTAGTGTGCGGTTGTTCAATCCATTCCAAGGCATCCGCACACCCGGTTGGTTTGTTCAACAAACACATTTTCTTCAATCACACCGCGTAGAAATGTACACTGCACGTTCATCTTGTAGATTGTTGAACTTCAGACGTGCTGCAGGTGCATACATTTTGATTTGAATCTATCCCGGGGACCCAATCAAAGCCTTGAACATTCACATTTTGAAATGATTTTCATTTTGTCGAAGCTTTTCAATCTCTTTCAACAGACATTTCTGTTTCCCTTTACTTTTTCTCTCCATCAAAGGCAGCAATTTCTTCTGTTGCCTATTTTGTGCAAGGATGCTCCACTATCAACAATCTTACGACTATCGAAAGTTCCTCCTGGAATATCCTACACACTCATTCAGAGATTAGTTGGAGAGGGGGACCCAAGCCTTTGTGGACTTGGGTCGTCCTTGATTATCAAGAAAAGTGATTTCAATCACTTGATGATTAGGAAAAAGAACCTGTGGTGCTCCCCCTGACTGAATTACCTGTTTTTGTTTCCAAGCTATTTGTCCTTTACCAGTATTTGTATTAATTGTTTTAGCATTTACTGGTTTTACAGTTTTAGGTTTTGCTTGAACAGGTTTTTCTTCTTTGACCTCTGATTTTAAGGCCTTTTCAATTACCTTTTGATTCTTTTGTTTTAACTTCTTTTCCCTTTCTTTCAAGACACGTGGGTCTTGTTTCGGGGAAAATGATCGTTTTTGGTAATCGGTTTCTTGGGGAGCACTTGTTTTTGCCTTCAACTTTTGCAGGTATGGGCAGTATCTTACAATATGCCCAATTGTGCCACACTCAAAACACATTCTCCGCTCTACAAACCTCGGAGAAACATGTTGATGATCAGACGGAGAACCAGACAATGAACTTTGTGATCTAGACGTGCTTGGACCTAAATCACCTCCGTTGGTGTGTTGGGTGTAGTTATTCTGATCATTTCGTTTTAAAATTCTAACTTGTTTTACAAAATCAATGTTAGATTTATCCTGAAATGTTTCAAGTTTATCTGAACCCGTGGATCCAACAAAGTTCACTTTCGGTTCTCTTTTCTTAACAGGAGCTCTTTTGTTTTGCACCCATTGTTGTTGAACCTTAGGTGCTTGAACATTCCTGTTCTGAGCCTTCTTTCCCTGTACCTTACCTTTTCCGGAATTGACTTGTTGTTTTCGCTCAACTTGTAGTTTTTGGTTTCCGTATTGTTTTCTAATTTGTTCACACGGAATTGGATCACATTGAGTGACGGTAACTTTGCCACTTTTGTTCCCCAAAAACTTATCAGTGCATCCTTCAAAAATTTGCTCAATTAAATCTTGATTTACATTTTTAATTGGAAAATCTTTGTTAGAGTAGATTTTGCTATCTCCTTTGAGCGTGTACAACAAGTTACTCCCTTCAAAACTTGATACAATCGACTCCATTTCTTTTGATATTTCAGTCTTACTCGGTTTCACTGGTGGATCACACAGGATGTGATTCTCGATTGGAATATCTGTTGTAACCGAGTTAGACTGTTGGTTCACAATTTCCTCAGATTCATCATCCGAAGAATCAGTATCCTCAACATCGGGAGGACTCTGTTCCTTAACACATGATGAATCTGTCACACTTTTCTTAGATTCTGATTGACCCGAGGATGATGTACCAGTTGTGAACCCTAGGCCTGCTGCAAAGTCATCTAGACCGAGTGGCACAGTAGGTTCAAAACGGGGCATATCCTCGTCATCAGGCAATTTGGAGTAATTGTGATTCATTGGGGGAGGACATGATTTGAATCCCATACACTTCTTATCCCCCTTTTTCTTTTGAACATCAATAATGTGATCCAATACATAGCGGGAATTGGAATAACTTTCCAATTTCTGCTTGATTGTTTCACATTCACATCGAGCGGTTGCCAACTCTACCATCTGCTTTTCAATTGTGTCTATAAGATCATTGTTAGCATGTTGTTTTCTCAAAACAGCTTTTTGTAATTCTGAAACATCATGTCTTAATGACGCAATTGTTGTTTTAAATTCCTTTTCATTTCTGGTTAAAAACACGTTAGCTTCAGTTGCTTTAGCAAGATCTACAATCAATTGTTGATTGTGTTTGTGTGTGATTTCAAACTGACTTTCCTTTTCTGCATATTTAACATTTAAACTATCACACTTTTCACAGCTAACTACAGTGGGTTCATCGACACATACCTGACCTGATGAACTGTCGACATTAGCCATAAAGGCTGAATGGAGAGAAGACGAAGAGTAAGCAGCTTGATCCATCAAATTAGATCTTCTTTCAGTTCCTGCTGCAGCTTCTTCCAAAAGCTCATCAATATTTGCATCGACTGACGCACTTGAAGTCTCATCCACATGATCATTTCCTGAAGTGGAGGATTCTTCATCTGAGCTTCCACTATAACCAGAACTGTCTTCATCTTCAGAAGATGCAACACCATTGGTGGAAGATTCTCCACCACTGGCGTGCTTTAAATCCTTTACGACTTCAGCAAAACATGTTGTTCCACCATTTCCTCCTTCTCCAAGCTGAAGCGACCAATCACAACCCTCATCTATTTGAACCACCAGCCCCCGGTTGGCATTTGATGACCCTGCTTGGCCTTGGTTGTTGACAGGTATCAACGTACGAACATTGTTCCCGTTCTGGTTCTGCTGGTTGCCTTGATTTCTGAACGGATTTTGATTTCCATGCTGAGCTGGTCTTGTGCATTCCCTTTTGAAATGACCCCGTTCGCCACAGTTAAAGCACTTGACAGCTTTCTTGTCGAACCCATACTTGGTGTCTTTCTTGTTTTCCAAGTTGGTTCTCCCCGTCCTTTCCATAAACTCCTTTGCTCTTCGAATTGCACTAGCAAGAGCCCATTTGATATCCATCATTTCAAACTCTTCTTTATCCACTTGCTGATAATCTTCATTGGTTAGATTGATATTCCCAATCTGACCTGCGATCAATCCACTATAAGCACTAACCAAGGTATTCAACATCTCCATATGCTCCTTGGCTACTTCGACACTGACTTTGGAAAAGTTGGAAGTGTCTAATCTGACTGTGTTAGGATTGGAAGTGGCTTGAAAGTTTGAAGAGCTTCCATAAAACCCTTGCTGTTGCGGTTGTTGCTGCTGAGCTTTCGGTTGCGCATCTGGTCTTGAATACATCATCGTGTATGCTGAAGGATCAAACTGATCTGTTGTGGAAGGTCCGGTGCTTGAGATGAAAGCTGTTTGAAGCTTCGCGTGTTGAGAAGCTGGTTTTTCTCCACTGATACCTCCTGCAATCCCAAAGTACATTTCTGGATTTTGAGGAGTTTGTGTTCTTTTTGCTTTAAGCTTTTCTTCTACATCCTTATTCTCCAATCTTTGAATTAATTCATAAACGGTGATTGTGTCTAGAACACCATTTTCTTTGAGAATTTCAAGATAACTGCTCCACTTTGCTGGTAGGCTATCAGCGAATCTCTTCACCAATTCTTGTGGAGTGGCAGTAACTTTAAAAGCAAACATCTCGCTCAACAAGTGATGGAACCTTGTAGATAACTCTGCCAAGGTCTCATTCTCCAAACACGTGAATCCTTCAAACTCTTTCTTCAGTAATTCTTGCTTGATCTTTCTAGATTGAGCATTTCCTTCACAACGTAACGTGAGCATATCCCACAAGCTTTTAGTAGTCGTGCAGTAAACAAACTGGTGGTAAATGTCTTTGTGAAGAGCTTGTGTGAGAATCATGAATGCTTTCTTTTCTAACTCAAACTTCTTCTTATCTTCTTCAGACAAAGTGCTGTAAGTTTGTGGATTAGATCCTGCAACTTCCAACTCATTTTCAAAATCTGTGAAGAAGCACATCCATAGATCTTGACCTTGTCCCTGAACATAAGTTCTCAGCCTTTCTTTCCACCATCCCCAATCATTGATGTGATTTAACTTTGGCGGTTTTGTGCTTGTACCAGTTTCACTGTCGTTCTGCATCATAGATTGAATGCTGTTGCTTTGATTTGTGACCAAAGCCCATTGATTTGCAGTTATCATTGCAGCTTGAGGTGGAGCAATAGCTCGCATCCATGCAGTTTTGTCGAAATCTGACGTAGATTGCGTAGATTGCATAGCTGATGATTGTGGAGTCGAAGTTATTTGAGTCCACGCGGTTGGATCCCACTGACCGTTTGTTCCCATTTTATAAAAATTTATAAATTAAGTGAAAATAGATTTAAAATTTGAAAAACAAGTTTTCCCTTTAAAAATTTAATTTCCACAAACTATGTTAATGTTTCGAAAGATAACAACCAGCCGAAGGATCCTTGATCGAAAGACCTGAAACACAAACTTGTTAGACTTAAACAAACTGGGATCGAAAGATCAACACTTGTTCGAAGGATCAACAGTGTTCGAAAGATCACTGTTGAGTTTCGAGCAATGATTTCGAAAGACTCTCCACTCGAAAGACTCTCCAATCGAAGGATCCTTGTCTTTCGAAAAAGAACTGTGGATCGAAAGATGTAAGCTTCGAAATGAATCCTTGGTTCGAAGGATGATGATCTATCGAACCTCCACTGATCGAAAGATGATCTTTCGACTTCGAAGGATATCTTTCGAACTGCTCTGACACAGTTGACAAAGAGTGACAGGTTGGTGAAAAAGTTGATGGGTTGGTGAAATCTTTCGGCAGAGGTATGGTCAGACCATGATTTTCTGCCAAAATCAGATTTTGAACCAATAAAATATTACCAAAAATCGAATGATCAACCCAGAAACCGGTACCGGAGTATGCCGGAATTTTTGCCGGAAATGACCAAACAACTTAAAAACAAGTTTTCAAGTTACCCAACCCGTCTTTTAACACACCCGGTAAGTTTAGAACACGTTTTAACGTCTGAAAAAACGAGAAAAAGAGTAAAAACGGGTGCTAAACCAAAGGAGTTTTTGTCCAAAACACTCCAAAAACTTGTATAAACCCGGTTTTTAACAAGGAAAAGAGCCACGGCTCTGATACCACTTGTAGGTCCCTCGGAGGTTGAGGTTTAACCTATTCCCTATTATTTCTAACACACTAGCGAGTGCGGAATCCAAGCTAGCATGCAAACCGAGATAGAACAAGCACAAAACACAACACACGAGATTCACCGATTAACACCACATGTATTAATACGTATGAAAGGTTCGGTTACAAGCTCAATGTTTACAAATCAGTTTTGCAAACTCTCTAAGTGTGTGTTCTCTCTGAATGTCTCTCTCTCTGTCTAACTATGTCTCACTATGTCTCCCTCTCGAACAGAACACAACACATGGGTATTTATACCCAACACAGATTGTCTGGTCGAAGGATCAGACAGACTGATCGAAAGATCATCTGTCGACCAGGAACCCATCGAAGGATCACATATACCACGAAGGATGATATCCTTCGTGGTCACCCATCGAAGGATCACATACACCACGAAGGATGATATCCTTCGTGGTCACCCATCGAAGGATCACATACACCACGAAGGATGATATCCTTCGTGGTCTATCCTTCGAAGGTTATCTTTCGAGCTCATCGAAGGATATAAACAATCCTTCGATGACTCATCCTTCGACCCACATATCTTACAACCATTGTCTAACTGTTTGGCCAAGACAAACCGGAGGATGGTTGACTTGGTCAAACTTACATCAATCTTACATCAAAGACATCGTTTTGTATCAAGACTAAATACAGACAAAGTACAGACACAAGTGCACCAACAAACTCCCCCTTGGCTGTAGCTTTGTCTCGATCTACGTGTCTTCAAGTCTTCAAGGCCGAGTCGAACCGAGCCGAGTCGCGTCCACACAAAGTGTATCAACAAAACCACCACCACACCATCGGAGACGCTCCGACCACCACCTCAACCCCTTCACGCCACCCGAGAAGACCACCATCTGCAACCTTTTCACGCCAACGGAGACAACCACCATCTGCAAACCCATACCGTTTCGACCCGTACCGTTTTAACCCGTACCGTTTCAACCCGTACTGTTTCGAATCAAATCGTTTCGACGCGAACCATTTCGACCTGTACTTTTTGGAATCATTTAATATTAACCCTTGATTAATGATTAAGATTATTTTCTAACCAATTTATCTAAATAAACTTGGTAGTATCATCACCCTTGTTTCCCTCCCAATCGGTTTTCTTTCCCTCAACCCGCTCGATCTTCTCCTCTTATCGCAGCTTACCAGACGAACCACCATCACCGCTCATTCATTGTCAGTCGATTCCCCGTCGCCTTAATCCTCACTTCAGCCTTGGGATGGTACTTTTTTTTTCTTTTCCATCAACACTGCTTCAATCACATTTAGGTTTTTTATCAAAATTTTGAATTTGGTAATAAAATTTGGGCATATGTATGTTTGAGGGGGTATACCATGTTAGAACCGGGGTTCTAATATTTTTGACAGAAAAAAACACCTGTAATACGACTTTAGGTATATCTTTCATCATTTTATTTCATCATAAATATGTATTATGTGTGCACTCTGTTAGAAATTCGTGGATTGGATTTGGTAATTGAGTCATGTGTGTGATTACTGATAGGATTGGGGATTTTGGTTTGATTTGAACTTTGTTAACTAGGGTTTTGTGGCGAAGCCAGAGACTCTCCCTGACGGTACATTGAATGTAATGATTTGGTTGTGTTTCAATTCTAGTAAGAATTGGGTAAGTTCTTGTCACATTTCTTTTTTTTTTTTTTTTTTTGATTTATTGTTATTGATAAGATAATTTTTGTTGAGTGGAATCTGGAAACTTCAGTATTTTCAATCACTGCTTGGCAACTCTTATCTTCCATTATAATTTAAACAATCTTCATGTTCTTTCAGTCTACAGATTGGTTCCACAAAAAGATTTGATGGCATCAAGGCAATTAATACATGTTTGGCTGTCTTTTAGTTCAAAACTGTGGGGAATAACATATGAGAACCGGGGGAAGTTTGGGAATCTGAATTCTATTTAAGTGTGTGTGGGGGGTGGGGGGGGGGGGTCATGCATTGGTAAGTAATAGTTATATGATCGATGTATTAAAATGAGTTCTTTTTGTATATTCATGCTTATAAAATGGGAACAATTTATTTGATCTACATAGTGTAAATGAAAAGAGTTACAAGCTTAAGGAAAAGAATTTGCAGGTGAGAGCTATGGATTTGGAGCAAGACAACATCCGACATGGTGGAGTAATACGAAAAGCATGTATGAGAGGTCAACTGATAATAAGAAAGTCAAAGGGTGTGAGCTGAAAGGTAATAAGTGCTATTTAACTTTCAATGACATTAGGCATGGGAAAGCGGTCAGGTCGAGTCACTGTTTAGATCGGGTTCGGGTTAGAACATGGCAATTTGAAACAAGTCCAATCATGTTCGAATCTCATCCTCCCTCGACCGAACTTAAGTAAATAACTAAAAACGACTTACCTTGATTAACGAGTAAGTAAGTTCCTATGCACACTGGTTACATTTTCTCATTCAAGTTTCTTTCATTTGGTGTAGCAACACCATTTAAGTGCTTACAATGCTCATTTTGGACAACTAACGCGGCTGCAACAATTTACAACAAAACTACAGCTTTGACCATGGGAGACATAGGTAACTGTTTTGAAAGTGACTCTCTTGTACTAAAATAGATATGCATTATAGATTTTGAAGTTTTTTTGTTTTAGAGCTGGTACTTTACAAAGAAACGATTACAAAGATTTTTGTTAGTAAGTTATTAACAAGTTTTACTATGACATTCGAGCAATATTATCATGCCATCGGTGACCTTATGGGTTGCCTTATGCCCTTATGACATAGTTATCCTATCAAATTTCAGCTGCTAACTTTCTGGGTTACTGTTTTTAATAACTGGGTTAAGGTTATTAGTTTTAGTAAACAGGTCAAGAATCAACTATTTTGTTAAACGGTTTTGCGCCTTGCGCCTTTCTCATATACATAATACTATTGTTTCTTTTATTTTGGGTGGGTTTACCAGTTGAAGTGGGACCAAATTGGTGTGGTAGCAACTGATATATGTCGCCAAAAGCTTTTGGAAACAACCATCCATTGATTTTCACAAGAAAGTAACCCAATCATTAAATCAAAATGATTAGTATAACTCTTTTTCTAACTAGCAATTCTTGAATACATCAATACAAGTACCGTACAAGATTGAACTCGCAACTTTTTTTCTTTTACTTAACCATCAGAATGTCCCGGATAACTCAAAAAGGCATCTCAATCAATTAAACCTTAAAGAAACGGTTTATATAAAGCACACTCCTAGTTCGATTGACCAGCAATAACTAGTTCGTATTTTATTCATACGTACCCTTCCATATGGTTCCAAAACAAATTCTTCATTTCTTGTTTTCTCGCATGCACACACGCCATCTTATACATTCTGTTTTACTTGAATGATATTATAGTACTAAGATCAATACACATTCTCTCAGTCTCTCTCTTTATACACACACATACATATAGGTAAAACTAATTTTCTTTAAACGCAAAATTTGGATCACTGACGGACCACTGAAGTATTATCGTACCACCAGTGGAACCACCCGATCATATCTATCTCCACTAAACAATAATACTTATACACCAATTAAGTAGTAAACCCAATAAATTTATGAAAACCCCTCTTTTGAGAATCGAAGACAGGACCTAGTGGTCCTTAAACTTTATCTCACCTCCCAAGATGCCATTAGGTCAAACTAACGAGATCAGGGTGAGGTTAGGGTCAACCACGTTCGCTTGGCCCATTTATTTTTAGGAAAATTGGTAATTAATAAACCAACCTTTGCCCCATTGGTAATTAATAATCCTACCTACAGAATTGGTAATTAATAATCCTACGTTTCAATATGTTGGTACTCAATAGACCTCCGTTAGTTTTTTTTAACTGAAGTTAGTTTTTAAGTTTTATTTGTTACACAAACAGTCCCTGTAGTTATAATTTACTAGTTTTAAGTTTTATTTATTACACAAACAGTCCCTGTAGTTATAAAAAAATCATAAAAAATCTAAAAAATCAAAAAAATTCAAAAAATCATAAAAATTCTAAAAAAATAAAAAAAAATCAAAAAAAATCATAAAAATTCAAAAAAATCAAAAAAATCATAAAAAATCATAAAAATTCAAAAAATTCAAAAAAAAATGATTTTTTGAATTTTTATGACTTTTTATGATTTTTTATGATTTTTTTGATTTTTTTTGAATTTTTATGATTTTTTTTTATTTTTTTAGAATTTTTTTGATTTTTTTTAGAATTTTTATGATTTTTTTGATTTTTTAGGATTTATATGATTTTTTTTATAACTACAGGGACTGTTTGTGTAATAAATAAAACTTAAAACTAGTAAATTATAACTACAGGGACTGTTTGTGTAACAAATAAAACTTAAAAACTAACTTCAGTTAAAAAAAACTAACGGAGGTCTATTGAGTACCAACATATTGAAACGTAGGATTATTAATTACCAATTCTGTAGGTAGGATTATTAATTACCAATGGGGCAAAGGTTGGTTTATTAATTACCAATTTTCCTTATTTTTATAAATTTTTTGAAAGGTATAAAATTAAGATGGGTATTTTATGCCATGGGTAATAATTTTATTGTAGTAATATGCCACCAAAAAAATTATGGGTTAAACGATTTAATTAACGTGAGCATGCCTGAGTTGCTTTTGGTTTAGTGTGTTCCTCATATCGTGTAAAATTAATGAGTAAATAAAGATATAGAACCAAAAAATAAGTAAAGATATAATAAACAATATTTACAAAAATAGCTTTTTTTAGTATTATAATTTTAAAAACCCTAATTTTAATATCTTGAGACGTCTGTCTAGCTAATGACAGCTGCTGCAAGTTTGCAAGAGATTTACGAGGTGAGTGGTGAGCACGATAGGGAAGCAGGTCATGTGCATTCACCAACTCCTTATGCAAACAAACAATAACACTTTTGATCTTTTGCCACTCATAAAGTGTTATCTATAGGTCATGTAACATCTTTTTAGGCACCAAAAGTGTCTGCTAAAGCTCTTTTGAACAAGGGACAACCACGAGTAATCTTAAAGTTGGGATTTCAGCTTTATTGGACATGTGCCAAGGCCCCAGCCCAGTCTTCATCACTATGACAACCCGAACATTAGACCATGCGTTATCCTCTTCTAAAAGGGAACGTTGCAGAGTCTACGTGGCCACAAGTGAATCAAAAACACAATTTTATGAAGAAAAAAAAATATTACTCGACTCTTTGCTTTAATCTTTGACTTACAAAAGAAACAAAACAACTAACTTATACAAAAGCCCTAGTGAAGAACACTTCTTGTTATCAAACGAACACACGGAACGGCCGAAACTAACGTCACCTTTTTCTTCAAACAAATTACAAAGTAGGAACAAAGGTGACTAACAATTAACTTAATCCTATATATAGAGACCCTTACACAAATTCTATTTGAATACTAACATCAATTGTCCTACATCTACTCAAATCCGTATCCTTATTTATCTACTAAACCAATTACTAACTAATAAACAAAGATAAACATAAGAGTTTAAGATAATAATAATAATAATAAAATTAGTTATTATTATCCTTGATCTCCTCTAATCCACCCCATGAGACCAGGTCCTTCATGTTCGCATTGCACCAAGTTTCACATTGCAATCCTGAGCGGGCATAACACGCCGGCCTAGCGGCCCTGTGAAGAAGCCACCCCACTCATTTTTTCATTTATTAATATATTTCATTTAACATTACATTTATTTTGATATTTCTCTTATAAATTATACAGTTGTACTCGTTAAATTAAAAAAAAAACTAAACACACGGTTTTATTTATTTATTGTCATGCAAAAATAAAACATAATAACGGTGTCCCCCATTAGACAGGATGGGAGATGTCCAAACATCACTATGTACGATATCAAATGGTTGAAAAGTACTTGAATTAGAAGCAATAAAGGGAAGTCGAGTGTGTTTTTCAAAAATACAAGCAGTGCAAACTTTATTATTTAAAGAACCACAAGAAATTGAATTAGAAGTTTTCAAATTTTGCAAAATAGCCGGGCCAGGGTGACCAAGCCTTTGATGCCAAATGTCTGGAGAGATAGCTGCATAAGTGGAAGCAGTGTGGAGATTAGTGATGTTGGATGGACTGAGAGTGTAAAGATCCCCCGAACTATTGCACCGTAGGATAGGTTTCTTGGTCCGTATGTCCTTCACAGTAAAACCATAAGGGTCAAATTCAACAGATAATTGGTTGTCAGTGGTAAAACGATGAACAGATATAAGGTTTTTAACAAGATTAGGAGCATATAGGACATTGTTAAGTTTAAAAGGGGGGAAGGGTGGTGGAAGTGTTATGTTGCCTTGTCCAAGAACCAGAATAGTTTTGCCATTGCCAACAATAATGTTACGAATAATGCCAGAATTAAAAATAGACGAAAACTTATGAAATTGAGGAGACATTGTACCTGATGCGCCCGTGTCCATGGTCCATGATGAATCATTGTTCTGTAGAGCCACGTTATACAGTGCTTGAGCGATATTCATCGGAGAGTAGCCGGTTGAGTATGTCTGTGCCGATGTTTGAGTGGTGGGTTTTGGGCCTAATATACCTTGGGCCGATGACTGGGGTTGGGCCGCTTGTGGAGGAGAGGGATGTGAGGGGTATGGACATGGGGGCGGTGTCCATTGGGCCCAATTGTTGGATTGTTGCTGTTGTGGGTTAGTGACCCAAGGAGGTGGCAGCCAACAATATGGAGGGTAGTATGGCGGCTGTGGAAACCGACCCCGACCGGAGGAGGAACGACCGCGACCACGGCCTCGGCCACGGCCACGGCCGCGTCCCCGATTGGTGGTGGCAGTGTTGTCGGACCAGTGGTAGGTTCGGGTTTCAGCGGGTTGCCGGCTTGTGGGTTCGGTGGTGGTGTGAAGAGCGGTACCGGCCGTCTGAGCGGATACTTTGGCTTGAGCAGTTTTCTGTTCTTCAACTTGACAGAGGCGCGATCTGGTGTTGTAGAAATCTGGGAGGGGTTGGGTTTGCTGAAGTATGAGAAAGATGCTCTCATATTGATCGGTGAGGCCGGTGAGAATCTGAAGAACTAGTTGATTTTCAGATATAGTTGAACCAAGACTTGTGAGTTGGTCATGGAGAAGCTTCATGTTCTGACAATATTCGGCCATATTGGGAAATTGGTCAAGGCGAGTGTTGAAGAATTTGTTTTGAATGGTGATGGTATGGGCGGCTTGGTTGTCAAGGAATAGGTTTTTGAGTCGGCACCACGCGTCATATGCGGTGGTATTAGTGATCATGATGGTGTGCATGAGGTCTTGAGATATGGTACCGTAGATCCATTGTAGAACAATGGAATCAATACGTTCCCATGACTCAAGATAGGTGTGTTTGGCCGCCGGTGTTTTATCTTTATCTTTGTCGGAGGAGTCTTTGGAGGTGGAGGAAGAGGTGGTGGATTCACGGGGTTGGAGGTGATCGAAGACATCATATGCCTTGCAATGAAGGACGAAAAGTTTGGCCCATGTATTGTAGTGCTCGGTTTGGCTATCAAGTATCAAGGGAATAAAGTTCTTGATATTATTGATGGTGACAGCCGGATGGATTGGAGAAGACATGTCGGCCAAGAGGTTAAGGTAGGCGGTGGACAAGAGAGAAGAAAAAAAAAATTGAGGGAGAGGGTTTAGGGTTTAGACTCTTGATACCATGAAGAATGTTATGGTTCAAAGTGATCTCCTTTCATTGATACAATTGAAATATAAACAAGTTTACAATCACATAAATTAGGAAAGAGATAATTACAACGATCACTACTAGAAAACAGGGCAATTGTCATCAAAATTTGCCACTGAAAAAAATGGTAGCAAATGTAGCCATCAATTTGCCACCAAAACACAAATTAAGCGTATTTGCTATGACGCGGTAGCTAAGAGGTGGGAAAATTTGAGACCTTTTATTTTCGATCTCAAATTAGTGAGAAAAGCCCAAATTGTTTAAGTGGTGTTTCAATTGCCACCGTGTTAGTGGTGGCAACATCTAAAAATTTAGGCGGGTTGAATTTTTTTATATGGCGGTCGTATTTCAAAATATACGCTCCACGTTTTAGGGTATATTGAAAAAGAAGCCCAAATAATGGTGAAGAATCCTTGGCGACATTAACCTTCTGGCCAACGATAACCTAGGCAACGTGAACCATTCTAGCTGGTGAAGGATTAGGTAAATCATAACTTAATCTTCAACTAAGGCTCATGAATTTGTTATATTCATGTTTTCTTTAGTAGTTTGTGTTAATTTCTTCAACGATTGGTGCTCTATTGCTTATACTCTGCCTTTTTTTTGTTTAATTGCCTTACATAAATCACCCTCTAGCCTTTTGATTTTTCATCATCGGAAAACATCAATTATAGCCTACAAGTTCTATTTTGATGCCTCCTATCAACCTTAGATAATCAATTGGTTAACACGTATGAAATTGGAAGCTTAGTAGGAAGCATGCTTCATCATCAGTAGTGCTTTAAACACTCTTTCTAATCCCTGTGAATCTAGGTTATGCTTTATTTTGATTAAATTCATCTTTTTCATTCTTTTGGGCTAAACTTGTTTTTTTTTAAACGGTAATCTACAAAGATCGTTATTTGATGCTGATGATAATAATCTGCAAAAACAGTGGGTCAGGGACCAAACGTTATAGTTTTTTTACCCGATTAGGTCGGGGAACATAATCATCAGCGGAATTATGTTCATCGGTGAAATTATAATAAAGGAGCATATATGAGGACTCAAATGTAAGAGTTTTCGGATCCGGTTGGGTCGAGTAGGCTTAGAGTGTGTGTGAGTTAGCGATTCTACAAAAGAAAAACTTAAATTAGGTTTTACCTTGGCTTTTCAACACCAAAATATGTGTAGCTTGTAGTAGTTAGAACATAGTTCCTGTTGGTTTTACGTGCTTTGTTCTCAGCATTGACCAATTCATGTCAAATTTGAAGGTGTGATATTTTTTACTTCAGTAAGTATATTTTTTTATAGAAGGGAGTATTATTCAGCTAATCAGCCCATGATGTTGACATCTTAATGCCATAGTAACAGAATCATTCAGTTTAGTTTAGTTAGTAACTAATTAATATGTATGAACTGTTAACAAGGTCACTGTGTTTAACTCAGCCTTTGCTAGTAGGATTTTGTGTGACAATTCCACATCGTAGCATGCAACAAAACTTTGAAATAAATTTCCTTATAAAATGATTCAGTATGGACTTTATAACAAACTCTTAAAACTATAATGTTACAATCGGAGTCTACTATGCAGGAGACAATAGGCTATCTCTTAGTTGGGCAACCCGGTTTGAAATATGCCTCGGGCTAGTACGTGGGCTTGCATATCTGCATGAGGAATCTAGAATAAGGATTATACACCGAGATGTTAAAGCTAGTAATGTTTTACTTGATGCTGATCCCAACCCCAAGATCTCGGACTTTGGTTTGACAAGAAAACACACATGAGTACTCGTGTTGCAGGAACAATGTAAAATGTTGGATAATATTGTGTTTGTCTTTTAATTTTATTAGTATATGTGTGTGCGTGTGTATCAGTCGACTTTCTTGAAGTTTTGATGATTCTGTATGTATTTTGTAGAGGGTATTTGGCACCAGAGTATGCAATGCGTGGACACCTTACAGAAAAAGCTGATGTGTTTGGGTTTGGTGTTGTAGCACTAGAGATTGTTAGTGGAAGGCCTAATTCTGATTTAACTTTGGAAGATGAGCAAATTTATCTTCTTGAATGGGTGGGCATCTTTCATTTTTCTTGAATATTACTTATAATTTTAAAATATATGTATTCTCTCTGGTTGGTTCCATTGGTCTGTTTTTTAGGCATGGAACCTACATGAAGCTAATAGTGAAATGAGCGGGTGGATGAAGAATTTTCTGACTTTGATGAGTATGAAGTAGAAAGAGTGACGAGAATCGCCCTTTTATGCACACAAACCTCACCGATACAAAGACCGCTAATGTCGCGAGTGGTGGCAATGCTTTCAGGAGATATAGAAGCAGGTAGTGTCATTACTCGGCCCGGGTATTAAACTATTTGGATATTGTTATCTTTGCAACTAGCTTGACCCGTTATTAGTTTTCGTCAATTCTGGCTTCTTGATTCAATACATTGGTTGTTTTGTAGATTGAAAAGTTGAACTTAGTTATCGTGGGGCTCGTTAAGGAAAAGGATGAAGAAAAAGAAAGATTAAATGGAATTATTGCGTGGTTGTTGATAAAGATGCCATGCTCGATAGGATGTCACAAATTGAAGCTATGTTAACAAGTACATGTCGAAGATAGGCTATAAACAGTTGGTTTTGAATGATTCGATGTTTCTCATATTAGGATAATTTTAGTTATTTGATGTTTTAGTTGACATTTCTATTCGAATGTTTTATATGCTTTTCAAACATAGATGTTTTATAATTTTGGGTTTTCGTTAACTTATATTAGACTTTTTTTATATAATTTTGTAATTTTATTGATATGTAATTTTAGTGAAAAAAAATCAAGCAATCACAAAATGGTAGCAAATAATTCAACAAGTGTGCTAAATGCCACCAATTTTCAATGAAAAATGGTAGCAAATGGTTGGTAGCTAAATGGTGGCAATATCAAATGGTAGCAAAAAAAGGTGGCAAAAAATCCGTCACAACTCGGTAGCAAACAAGGTGGACCGTAGCAAACAAGAAGCGGTGGCAAATAATTGTGACCAATTTTGTTGTGGCAAAAAATCTGGTAGCAAAATATAAAAATGGTGGCTATTTGGTGGCATTAGGGCAATTGACACAGGTGTTTTTCTCACCAATTTTTCAGTGGCAAAATGGTGACAATAAGGAAATTGCTACCGTTTTGTGACCAAAAGTTTCATGACAAAAACCCTCTTTTCTAGCAGTGGATCCTATCTCTATTTACACAAATATAATAATATAATCTATTATCCTCTAATCCACCCCATGAGACCAGGTCCTTCATGTTCGCATTGCACCAAGTTTCACATTGCAATCCTGAGCGGGCATAACACGCCGGCCTAGCGGCCCTGTGAAGAAGCCACCCCACTCATTTTTTTCATTTATTAATATATTTAATTTAACATTACATTTATTTTGATATTTCTCTTATAAATTATACAGTTGTACTCGTTAAATTAAAAAAAAAACTAAATACACAGTTTTATTTATTTATTGTTTTTTGTCAACAACATGATATGAATTTTGATGAAAACTAGTATATATATCCAAAATAAAGAATTTTTTGGTCTCAAAAGCGATTTTGACACACATTTGGATCGATATCGTCAGATGATATTGAAACTGGTAACTATGAGATAATGAAAAGTTTTTATTTCTTTATCATGAATGTTTAGTCTTGTCTTTTTACTTATTATGTAAACTTTCAATAAATAAATTATTAATCTTATTTTTATTTTTTATTTTTATTCATCAAGTAATTGTTTTAAAATTAGTAAATATTATTAGTAATAGGAAATGTTTTAAAATGTTGAATTGTTCATGATGGTGAACATAGTTTAGAGTGAATGTTGAGTGATGAATTTAGGCTCGGGGCAAAATGTGACAACTCGTATTTTAGAACATTTCTTTGTAATTAAGGTAGCATGTGTGAACGTTATGTGATTAGCTAATGCGTTGTTTGCAATGAAGTGTTATGTGTTGAATGTGTTATGTGTTACGAAATTGTAATATGTTAAAAATGTGTTTGTATAACAAATGTAATCGCATAATCGGTGTCCAATCGTACAAGCCCTTTGGGCCGCACAACTCGTTCTTTGTCATACTCATTCTCTCAATCTTGCATATCTTGAGCTCGAGACCAAGGACAGCCCAAGCATGGGTCCCACTCCTCTTATACGCTTACACATATCCCTTGGGGAGTTTTGTTTCTCATTATTTGCTAACACAAGAAAACACACAAACCCTACTCTCTCTTCCTCTCCTTCGAAGACCGGCGGCAGCCCCTGCATCACACGAACTTTCTTTGTTCTAAACATCTAATTCGGTTAGTGTTGTGTTATTACTTGATTGCATGTTGATTGATGATTGTGTTTGCTATATGTTGATCTAATCCGGTTAGGGTTCATGCTAGTAGATATGTTGCCAAAAAATTTGATGTTTGATTCGGAATAGGTGTTCGGTTTCAATATGTATATACGAGGGAATTGTTCTTGTCAATGGATTGTATGATGACATATGTGTATTTTGTTTTAATGTGTGGTCTATTGGTTTTGAATGACAAGAAAAATGATATGATATGCAAGTATGTTTTGATCTAAATCGCATAATGGGGATATGGTTAGTTGCATGATGAGTTAGGATTTAAGTGTTAATCCTATGTTTGATCCGATGATAGTGATGATGAGTTGTTGTTATGAATAAATGATTTTTAGGGTTTATATGAATTAGATGATAATTGCTTGGTTTGATCGAGATATGCATGATTGAAACTGTTAGTGTTGTTAATTGATAAATTTCATAAATGGAAACCATATAACTGATTGTCATGATTTCGGGATATTAAAAACTAATTGCACAAGTTCCTTAATCGTACAAGAGCCAAACGTACAAGCTCTTAAAATGCACAAACCCTTGGATCGCACAAGGGCTAGTCGCACAAGACTTGGTACAACCATTTAAGCATAGTACAACTATGTTATGCATGATCGCACAAGACCTTGTGGATCGCACAAGACAGTGCCGATCGCACAAGGCTAGGGCCACACACACAGCTGTTGAACATTTTTATGCTGTTGGGCCTTAAAGCCCAAATTTCAGTCGCACAAGATTAATTGGATCGCACAAGTTGATTTATTCGTTTAATAGTTAGGCCGTATAGTTTTGGGTTACATGCATTGGGCCGGGTATGTTTCCAATCGCACAACCTGTTGTGACTCGCACAAGATTGTGCAGGACGCACAATAGGTTGGGCCGGATGTCTTTTGGGCTTCATCTTTTAGACCGCACAAGAGGATTGGGCTTGCACAACCATAACAGCCCAATCACTCAAAGTCGCACAAGTTTGGGTTATGTCGATGTGAACTGTATGCTACTGATATATGATCGATGTGTTTGCCATGCTCGTTATGTATTATAACTTGTTAGCTTATGTGTAAATCTACGTGCACTACTTGAACTTAGACCTGACTTGTATGGTAACCATGTTAGGACGTGGTTAACCACTAGCAGCTTGATTGACCTCTTTGTGTATCTGCCGAGCAAACCGAGGTGAGTTCACACTTTCTACAAGGCATGGGATTCCCGGTGGTAGGGAGTGGGTTAAGGAATAGGGATTCCTCGTCCTGTTTGGACGTGCTCAGGAATGTAGATTCCTCGTCCTGTTGGGACGGATTTAGATTTACTAGACTAGAACTCTATCAGCGAAGTCCCTCCTTTTATATCGACTTAGTCGCCGAGGCCAATGGCGAACGAGTCATTAGTTAAATAGCGCTATTAGGTTTAACAAACCTCACACCGTGCCGTAGAGGACGGGCATGGACTAATGGACTAGGCACGTCAATGATGATAGACATTGACGAGGGCACATAAACATGACGAACGTTAGTAGTCGATATGGTAACGAGTCTGGTAGTTTGAACATGGGGTAGCCCCCACGGCCGTAGTGCCAGGCTAGAATAGCCGAAGTAAAATGGATTAACTAATAAACGTTTTCGAACTATGGGGTAACCCCCATGGCTGGTTAGCCGGTGGAGATTAAACTATGTTTTTGGAACAACTCTAAAATGGACAACCAACTGTGAACTCGCTCAACTTTGTTGTTGATTCGTTGTTACATGCCTTGCAGACCTTTAGGTGCATATCATTGGGACTTGCTGTCTGGGAAGCTGGAGTGGTCATGGGTCGAGATACATGGAAACACTATACAAGACTACTAGCTTTTACATGTGGTTATAAACCCTTAACGAATGATTTATGCTTCCGCTGTACACTATAAAATATAATGTAACATTGTAACAATTATTGTTAATCAATGAAACTTTTATTTACATATTCCTATGAGCTCAATGTGATTGGTGGCTAAGATCCTGGTACGTCACACGCCCTACGATGTTTACGCGGGTGGTATTTTGGGGGTGTGACAGATTGGTATCAGAACCATTTGTTATAGTGAACTTGGTTTTAAAAAGAGGGAAACTGTTTTTGTAAAACCAGACTATAACCGAACAGTTCTGAAAACGTGATTCCGACCATGACACTTAGCTCCAGATTGCAAGGTTCGTCTCTTGTATACTCATTATACTGCCTGACTAATGAACACTTACGTATGTTATGGCATGTGATTGAACGTTTAGCACAACAGTATGAATTAGTGTATTACTTGCATGTGTTATGTTACTAGTAGGGTGGTATTTCCCTAAACCCTCATGACTTACGGTTTGTGATGCTCTTTGGTTGCTACCTGAGTATGAGGAACCATTTGACATGAGTTAAGAGGAGCTGAGATGAGCATGCAAATCGCAATATTATTGTGGGTGCACACATAATAATAATGTGGGGTGCATGCGAGTCCCAGTGAGACTTAACAAGTGGAAAATGGCTTCGATTCCGTTATTTGATCAAGGTAAACATAACAAACCTATAAGGGTCATAGCAGTGATTGTCCCCTACTCGAACGTGAACTTTTCATTCATCTCTGGATCCTTTCGAATCTCGATGCTATCGAGTATTACCTGAATACCCATCTGAATGCCTAGCAAACTATGTAGAATGTTAGGTTCTTATATGAGCGTCCCTGAGGTGGATGTCTCCGCGTCAAATGACTGGTCTATACCTTCCTCGCCTAGCTTTGTTTGCTAGAATCTAGCGCGATAACGTCTTAGACTCCGAAGTGCGATCACTTCTGCAACGCTCTGGAAGCATATCGTGTAATACCCAGCCAACTTGCAACACCAATGGACAGGAGGATGAGCATAGTACTTTACCAACCACAGTACAATGACGACCCTGATTACCAGCAATGAGTACCAGCGAATTGGTCTCAAGCGAATCCTTAACCCTCGACCGCGACTCATGGGAATCAACTCTTACGAATCAATCAGGACATAAGCAATGACAATCGACTATAACGCGGAATGTGTAACCGCCAGCACGGTGAGAAGTACTTTAGGACGTGGCTCAGAATGTGGAAAGCTGGACCTCTATGGCGAAGAATCGTAGGGCTTCGTTTCGAGCAACGACATTGGGAGCAGCAATCGCAGCGACAACCAGGTATTCGTAACCCTAGCCTACAGTAAGGAAAGAAAGGTGACTACAACATGGATTGGCTGTGGTTAAGCAAAGAAGACAACGACCAAAGGAACAACGACAGTATTTGAAATACTTGTAATGAAAACAACAACACTAGAAATGATGCTCATGGAAGGGCATTTAGAATTGGCATGGGCAACGCCAGGACTTTAGCAACATGGTAGCTAGTATAAGTAGCTAATCGCTTCGTCTTTGCTCCGTTTGACATGACACCCCTTGAATTTGAATATGCTATGAAATCGACTGACGACGAAACAATTGACATTTTGTATGTTAGTTGGGATGCAAATTCGACCTTGTGGGACAAGAAATCGACATCGATCTTCCTTCTGCTATCCTTGATGGTTTGAAGCCGTAGTAAGAATGGGTTGGTAATCCATGCATCGCACAGATATGCCCTGTGAGGAGAAAATTTCGCGAATCCCTCTCCCTAGTGGAGAATTGTCATCTGTTTCAATGTATCGGAATCGTGCAAAGGTTGGCGTCATTTCTGCAATGAAAGGTTTGAAGTGCCCACTGAAGGATCATCCTGCTATGTTAGCACTTATTATTGACGATAAAGCTGAGGAGAAGGGGATCGAAGATCCACCCTTTGTTCATGATTTCTGCCTATGTGCTACCAGAAGAACTATCCGGTGTACCCTCACATCGTTCGAAGGAGTATCAAATCAGTATTAGGTCAGAGGCAGCCCTGACCACTCGTACTCTTACCGTCCTGCACCAGGAGGGTTGCAAGGACTGTGTTAATCAACTACAGGGATTATTGAACATGAGTTTTGTTCAACCTAACTTTCGCTTTGGAGAGCCCCAGTTAGATTCATGGATTTTCGTATGTGTACTGATTATCGAGAAGCTAATAAGGTGACAGTTATGAGCCGCTTATCTCGACCATGTATTGGCCACCTGTCGACCAGTTGCAAGGAAACAAGTTCCCATTCGAGGATTGGCTAGCGAACGAACGAACTGTCATCAGATGGAATTCCAAGAGGAGAATGCCCTTAGAAACAGCATGTCGAACGTAATGCAGCCATTTCAACTTGGTACACCATGATCATTGAGTCGATCAACACCAGAGTAGCTTCAGGGATCACATGAATCGACTGTATTCATTAATGATGTTCTGAATCACGATCAGGAGAAAGGAACACCCTGGGTGGCATATGTATTCTATTTTCGCGCCTCTATAGGAGGAACCATTACGTGCGCAGTAATGCATTGGATCAAGTAACCATCAAAGTGGAAATACTCGTGGATCTCGCTGAGATGCACCTTGTTAGAAACTGATCGACACCAAGGGTTCCTTCAGGGATACAACAATTCCTTGGTTTCACTAGATACTAACGCAGCTTACCCACAGGATTTCAGAAGGTCACTCGGCCTAAATCCTTTTAGCACAGTAGGGTACTGTGTTCGTGAAGGACGAAACAGGAGGATGTCTTTTCAACTTTCGAGTTCCAACTCCGCAATGCACCAAGCATCGTCATCACCCGAGGGTGCGAGTGAGTTAGAGGTTTACCATGATGGTCAGAATCAGAGTCCCAGTTACACACCAACGAAACTCGAGCGAGTGGTGACCTACGTGATGGAGTTACAAAGAGGAACTGCACAACACACAACTGGCAGTGAAAATGTGGCCTTGGGATTTTAGATGGAGGCATTGCCTGGACGGTACCAATTGCGTTATTTAGACTGATCACAAGGGCCTCCCGTGTACTTTGACTTCGACAGAACTAAATTAGTTAATGGCGTCGCTGGAGGGAACTTTACAATGGTTGCAACTATGAAACTTGAACGTGCACGAGCTTCGCGGCTCACTATCGACTATAACTTACCTGATTAGACTCGCTCTGTTCAAACTGGAGAACTGAAGGAAGAAGATTTTCAAGTAAACCCATGCGGGCATGGAGCATCAACCTATGACAGGCCGGACGATACTCGTTACCGCATGGAACGAACGTGGACCTCACCAAACGACTACTGTAGGGAACTCATGTTGAGCAAAGCACATCGACCTTGATATTCTAGTCATCTGGGTTTTGATGAGAGATATTAGGATCTATAAACCTTGTACTGGAAATCGGGCATGAAGGCCCACCTAGCTAAGTATGGGGAATGATGTTTGACTTGTGGAAAAGTCAAAGTGAAGTGTTACAACCAGAAACACCTATAGCAAAAGAGAAAACAGGCTGCCATGGATTTGGTCGCTAGCCTACTTACAACTAGAAATGGAAACAATATCAACTGGATGATCATTGACTGTCTCATGTAACTAGCACACATTCTAGCCATCAAGGAAACGGATAAGTTTTCAACACTTGCAGTCATCTACCTGAAAGAGTGGGTGCTAGGCACCGGGGTGCCAACCTCCATTGTCCCTGATACCGATCCATGATTTTCATCTGATTTGTGGCGAGCGATGCACAAATCCTTTGGCTCACGTCTAGACATGAGCACAGCATATCATCCACAGACGGAGGGGCAGACTGAACGCACCATCCAAACCCTTGAAGACATGCATCGAGCATGCGTCATCGACTTTGGTAACGGCTGGGAAAAGCATCTCCCATTAGTGGAGTTTTCGTATAATAACAGCTACCACACCAGTATCCAGGCCGCTCTATTTGAGGCATTGCACGGACGAAAATGCCGATCACCCCTTTGTTGGGCAGAAGTTGGTGACATCCAAATCACTGGTCCAGAACTTGTGGTAGACACAACTGAGAAGATATCTCAGATACGACAACGAATGGCGGTAGCTCGTGATCGTCAGAAAAGCTACGCTGATAAGCGCAGGAAACCACTCGAGTTCCAGGTTGGGGATCGAGTGCTACTCAAAGTTTCACCTCGGAAAGGTGTTATTCGTTTTGGCAAACGTGGCAAACTCAACCCGCGATACGTTGGACCTTTCGAAATCATAGAGAAAATAGGCAAAGTGGCCTACAAACTGAACCTACCAGCAGAACTCAGTGGATTTCACAACGTCTTCCACGTGTCCAATCTGAAGAAGTGTCTGTCAAATGAGACTCTCATATTTCCTCTTAAGGAGCTCACTATCAACGAGCAGTTGCGATTCATCGAAGAACCTGTAAAGATTACAAACCTAGAGGATAAGATTCTCAAGCGTGCCAGAATACCTCTTGTTCGAGTTCGTTGGAACTCCCGTCGTGGCCCAGAGTTCACCTGGGAACGAGAAGACCGAATGAAACACAAGTATCCCCAGTTGTTCGAGAACAACGAAACCACTACTGAGGCTGAAGCTACTGCGGAATTTCGGGACGAAATTCCAAACCAACGGGGGAAGGATGTGACACCCCAGGAAAACTAGGAAAACCATACAACTTAACTAGCTTCCTCAGTGAGTACATGCTAAATTACAGGACGAAATTTCTTTCAACTTGGGGATAATGTGACAACTCGTATTTTAGAACCTTTCTTTGTACTTGATGTAGCATGTCTGAACGTTATGTGATTAGCTAATGCGTTGTTTGCAGTGAAGTGTTATGTGTTGAATGTGTTATGTGTTAAGAAATTGTAATATGTTAAAAATGTGTTTGTATAACAAATGTAATCGCACAATCGGTGTCCAATCACACAAGCCCTTTGGGCCGCACAACTCGTTCTTTGTCATATGCATTCTCTCAATCTTGCATATCTTGAGCTCGAGACCAAGGGCAGCCCAAGCATGGGTCCCACTCCTCTTATACGCTTGCATATATCCCTTGGGGAGTTTTGTTTCTCATTATTTGCTAACACAAGAAAACACACAAACCCTACTCTCTCTTTCTCTCCTTCGAAGACCGGCGGCAGCCCCTTCATCACTCGAAGCTTTCTTTGTTCTAAACATCTAATCCGGTTAGTGTTTTGTTATTACTTGATTGCATGTTGATCGATGATTGTGTTGGCTATATGTTGATCTAATCCGGTTAGGGTTCATGCTAGTAGATATGTTGCCAAAAACTTTGATGTTTGATTCGGAATAGGTGTTCGGTTTCAATATGTATATACGAGGGAATTGCTCTTGTCAATGGATTGTATGATGACATATGTGTATTTTGTTTGAATGTGTGGTGTATTGGTTTTGATTGACAAGAAGAATGATATGATATGCAAGTATGTTTTGATCTAAATCGCATAATGGGGATATGGTTAGTTGCATGATGAGTTAGGATTTAAGTGTTAATCCTATGTTTGATCTGATGATAGTGATGATGAGTTGTTGTTATGAATAAATGATTTTTAGGGTTTATTTGAATTAGATGATAATTGCTTGGTTTGATCAAGATATGCATGATTGAAACTGTTAGTGTTGTTAATTGATAAATTTCATAAATGGAAACCATATAACTGATTGTCATGATTTCGGGATATTAAAAACTAATCGCACAAGTTCCTTAATCGTACAAGAGCCAAACGTACAAGCTCTTAAAATGCACAAACCCTTGGATCGCACAAGGGCTAGTCGCACAAGACTTGGTACAACCATTTAAGCATAGTACAACTATGTTATGCATGATCGTACAAGACCTTGTGGATCGCACAAGACAGTGTCGATCGCACAAGGCTTGGGCCACACACACACCTGTTGAACATTTTTATGTTGTTGGGCCTTAAAGCCCAAATTTCAGTCGCACAAGAATAATTGGATCGCACAAGTTGATTTATTCGTTTAATAGTTAGGCCGTATAGTTTTGGGTTACATGCATTGGGTCAGGTATGTTTCCAATCGCACAACCTGTTGTGAGTCGCACAAGATTGTGCTGGACGCACAATAGGTTGGGCCGGATGTCTTTTGGGCTTCATCTTTTGGACCGCACAAGAGGATTGGGCTTGCACAACCATAACAGCCCAATCACTCAAAGTCGCACAAGTTTGGGTTATGTCGATGTGAACTGTATGCTACTGATATATGATCGATGTGTTTTCAATGCTCGTTATGTGTTATAACTTGTTAGCTTATGTGTAAATCTACGTGCACTACTTGAACTTAGACCTGACTTGTATGGTAACCATGTTAGGACGTGGTTGACCACTAGCAGCTTGATTGACCTCTTTGTGTATCTGCCGAGCAAACCGAGGTGAGTTCACACTTTCTACAAGGCATGGGATTCCCGGTGGTAGGGAATGGGTTAAGGAATAGGGATTCCTCGTCCTGTTTGGACGTGTTCAGGAATGTAGATTCCTCATCCTGTTGGGTCGGATTTAGATTTACTAGACTAGAACTCTATCAGCGAAGTCCCTCCTTTTATATCGACTTAATCGCCGAGGCCAATGGCGAACGGGTCATTAGTTAAATAGCGTTATTAGGTTTAACAAACCTCACACCGTGCCGCAGAGGACGGGCGTGGACTAATGGACTAGGCACGTCAATGATGATAGACATTGACGAGGGCACATAAACATGACGAACGTTAGTAGTCGATATGGTAACGAGTCTGGTAGTTTGAACATGAGGTAGCCCCCACGGCCGGAGTGCTGGGCTAGAATAGCCGAAGTAAAATGGATTAACTAATAAACGTTTTCGAACTATGGGGTAACCCCCCCGGCTGGTTAGCCTGTGGAGATTAAACTATGTTTTTGGAACAACTCTAAAATGGACAACCAACTGTGAACTCGCTCAACCTTGTTGTTGATTCGTTGTTACATGCCTTGCAGGCCTTTAGGTGCATGTCATTGGGACTTGCTGTCTGGGAAGCTGGAGTGGTCATGAGTCGAGATACATGGAAACACTATACAAGACTACTAGCTTTTACATGTGGTTATAAACCCTTAACGAATGATTTATGCTTCCGCTGTACACTATAAAATATAATGTAACATTGTAACAATTATTTTTAATCAATGAAAGTTTTATTTACATATTCCTATGAGCTCAATGTGATTGGTGGCTAAGATCCTGGTACGTCACACGCCCTGCGATGTTTACGCGAGTGGTATTTTGGGGGTGTGACACAAAAGACAAGGCGACCCCATATCACCGTACCTCTTTATTCTTGCCATGGAGGTTCTTTTGTGTATGATGAAGAAGGCTTGTGCAGTTGGGCTCTTCAAGGGCATTCGGGTTAACACACATGTTCCACTTCTATCTCATTTCTTATTCGCTGATGACGCTCTTTTCTTAAGCGAGTGGTCGGGAAATAACGTGGTTGCCCTTAAACGCATCTTAAGGTGTTTTTACTTCATCTCGAGTCTCAAAACAAACTCTCAGAAAAGCAGCCTTTCTGGGATTGGAATTGGGATTAATCTGTCTTAAATAATATGGCGACGGGTTTCGAGTGTAAAGTTGGTGTGTTCATCTTCGTCCATCTTGGGCTCCCGGTGGGTGGTAACATGAAATTGGTGAGGAATTGGTCCCCGGTAGTGGATAAGTTTTATAACTGTCTCTCCTTGTGGAAGGCTCGGCAACTATCTATCGGGGGAGGATCACATTTTTGAAATCGGTCTTGAGTGCCCTCCCGACATATGTTTTCTCTTTATTTCAGGCTCCGTCTCAAGTTATCAAGTGTTTGGAACGGCTTAGTGTTATGGACTAATACCATTGCAAGGTATGGGACTTGTCCCACATCGGTTGTATGGGCAACTGATGTGGGGTTTTGTTGGGATTGAACCCTACCAGAGAAACAGATAATTAAAGCCAAAACTGGATCAGAGCAGTGGATCCAGAATAAGCAGATGTTACATACAAATCTCTCCCCTTGAAAGTGGTTTCAACATCTGCTGACCTCCTATCTACTGATCGTGCAAACTGCTGACCTACAAACTGTTGATCAAGTAAAGGCCTGATGAAAGACTAAAGCACTGCTGCTCAATCTACTGCCTTGAGTCAAGCACTGCTGATCCGGACAAGTACTGCTGGGTTCACATCAGTGGAGGGATGCAGCAGTAGTTTAGATATCTTTATGTAATGAAATGTAAAAGCAGTAGTTAGTATAGCAAAGGCTGTATAGATCAGAGGTTAGAGTTTGTTAGGAGGTTAGATGTCACTTTCATGGTGACATCAGCTTTGATGCTTCAGTGGTTTGCTCGTGCCTATAAATAGAACAGTACCATGCACTGTTCTATTTAGCTCTTTGCAATATCTTCTTCCTGCACGAACAAACACTGTGAGCTCAGGCTGAGGGGGAGTTTGTATTCAGGCATTGCATTGTAATCGTTGTTGAAATAAATTCAATCTTTCGGTTCTTTGTGGAAAATGTTTGATTAAGGCAATTCTCTCATTTGATTGTATGCAAAGTTTGTTTCCATCTTAATTCCGCTGCACAACTCATTCATCTTCATCTTAATTCAAACGTAAAATACAATCAAAACCAAACTCAGATCCTAACAATTGGTATCAGAGCTTGGACAGTCAAATTTGATTTAACAATCATTTTGACGTAAATAGTTCAGCTCATAAAAGTTGATACTGATAGTTTGTTCATTTGTGTTGAAAAACAGAGTAAGGTTTAATCACCATCAAAGTTGATTAATCAGTGCCTGTAAAACAACCAGGATGACGTCACAATCACAAGATGATAAGAATAACATTGGCTCGCTTTTTAAACCACCCATTCTTAAACGTAATGAATACAACATCTGGGAGAGAAGGATGGGTCACATCCTGGCTCAACAAAACACTGGATGTTGGAGGTCTGTTATTTTTGGTCCCCATGTTCCTATGGTGCCAAGTGCTGAAGATGCAAAGAAGTTCGTTCCTAAACCAACTGAAAACTATACTGAAACTGATTTTCAAAAGTTCGAACTCGATGCCAAAGCATTTAGCATCATAGCATCTGCATTACCAAATGAAATCTATGCTGGACTGTTACACTGTAACAGTGCCAAAGAGCTATGGGATGCACTGAAGGAACAGTTTGGGGAAACAAAAGAAGTCATTGAAAACAATAGGGAAATTCTGAATCAGCAGTATGAAACATTTTGTCAAATCAAGGGTGAATCACTGACTCAGCAATTTGAGCGATTCAGTTGTCTCATTAGTGAACTAAGGCTTGTTAAAGTAACATTTCCAAATTCAACTCAAAATAGCAGGTTCCTTAGGTCACTACCAGAAAAATGGGATACCATAGCTTTTGTCACTAGAAACTCTACTTAGTTCAAAGATCTGACCCTGACCCAACTTCATGGTAGACTCCTGACCTATGAAAGGGAGTTGAACCAGAAAAAGAAGTTGCAAGAGTCTGGCAAAGTTGCTGATGATTATTCATTCGGTAGCACAGCTCTTTTTGGTCAGGAAGAATCTGGTAGCAGTGGTAAGGATCAGGGTTATGATCACTTTATTGATATAACTGCTGGTGGAAATTTTAACAACCCTGATCCTCACTCTGCAAATTATGCTTTTACTGCAAATTGTGAAAACCAGATGTCAGATAATTTGTGCTTTGAACTCAATGATTTGCAACACTTTGATCCCACTGACTTAGAAGAGATGGACATCTTGCATCAATTGGCTTTGCTTAGTGTAAGAACAAGCAAATTCTACAAAAGGACAGGGAGAAAATTCCCAGGGCTACATGGGAATTTGAGGGTGGGGTTGGATAAATCAAAAATCAAGTGTTACAAGTGCAATAGGCTAGGTCATTTTGCTAGGGAATGCAGGAGTCAAACTACTGGTCCTATAATCACTCATCCCAGCTCAAACCCTAGACCACAAAATCAAAGCACTGTTCACTATACCCAATATACCCCTGCAGCTCATGTTAACACTGCTCACTATGCTGCAACCCCTGTGCTTGTGCATTATATCCAAACCACTGTTCCACAAATTCAGTATGTTCAAACCCCTGTCCCTCAGGCACAAGTGCAACCTGTTGCACCTCAAACAGCTGCTCCAGCAGTGGTACAACCAGATCAGCAAAGCTTCTTCACTCAAGGCTTTGTTGACTGGAACAGCATGCCTGATGAGCTTGGTGATGAAAATTTTGCACTCTATGCTTTTAATGAATCTTCTAATGATAAATTTTGTTTGATGGCATTAGAGTCAATACCAGAGGGGGTAGAAACTGATGGTGAACAGCTAAGTGCTGAAACAGTGGATGAGGTGACTGAAGCAGTGATTATTGCAGTTGTTGGTGAACTGCTGCTGGGATAAAATTCAGAAACCCTGATTGAACCACTGACAGATCCCTGGTCCAAAGAAGACAAGGAAGAAGAGGAAGAAGAGAGAGCAGGTGAGAAAGAAGTAAGAGCTGATGATGAAGAAAATCATCAATGTGATTGTGCCATGATGGCTGCTGCCAAGGTATCACCTCAAGTTCTTGAAAAACTGTGTTCAGACAAGTGCATTATTGCATTTGCTAACATCAAAGAGGTAAATGAAAACCTTAGGGATAAAATCTTAACTGATGAAGTCAAATTTGAAAAGTCATTAAAAGAGCTTAGAAACAAATTGGCTGAAAAGGATAAAGAGATCAGCAGTCTCAAAGAGGAGCAAAGCATAACCAAAACTCAACTCCAAACTATGGTAGAAAAATACCAAGTTTGCAAAAAGGAGTTAGAGTCCACCCAAATCACATGTGAAAAATGGGTGGAATCCTGCAAAGGATATGAGGTAATGCTTGAAAACAGATTAAAAGCAATGTGAAATTTGGTGTTGGTTATAGAAAACATGATGATGAAAACACTGCTGTTGAAAAATCTGTTCAAACCACTGATGTAACCACTAAGTTCATCCCCACAAACATGAATGGCCAAGAAGTGAAAATCACTGATAAACTTAGTAACAAAATCACACTTGACAGACCAGTGGGGTCCTCTACTTTTGAGGAAATTGAGAAATACCAGTTTAAACCCACATGGTCTGATGAGTGTGAAATTCTTGAAAATTTCAAACCCATGGCAACAAATAAGCTTGTCATGTCTGATGAAAATGATGAGCTGATTGACCAAACACTTTATAGAAGCATGATTGGGTCTTTATTGTACCTAACTGCATCTAGACCAGACATCATGTTTGCAACATGTGTCTGTGCAAGAAGTCAATCAGCTCCCAGAAAATCAAACCTCATTGATGTAAAAAGGATCTTCAAATACATAAAAGGTGCTCCCACACTTGGTATCTGGTATCCAGCTAATGAGAATATCAAGATTTTAGCTTTTTCAGACAGTGACTTTGCTGGATGTCACACCACAAGGAAGTCCACATCAGGAGGGTGCCAGTTTCTAGGTGATTGCTTAGTTTCATGGCAAAGCAAAAAGCAAGCAGCTGTTTCAAGATCCACTGCTGAAGCTGAATACATTGCTGATGCAAGCTGTACAGCCCAACTCCCGTGGCTTCAAAATCAGTTGCTGGATTTTGGTATCACTGCCTTAAAGACACCACTCATGTTGGATAGCCAGGCAGCAGAAAATATCATCAAAAATCCAGTTTCCCATTCAACCACCAAACACATCGACATCAGACATCACTTTGTGAGGGATTGCTATGAAAAAGGTTTGATTTCTCTGCATCATGTTCCAACTAAAGACCAACTGGCAGATGTGCTCACAAAAGCATTAGATACTGCCACCTTTGAAAGCTTGGTCTCTAGGATTGGCATGCTAAACATGGAATAACAAGCAAAATCTTGTTTTTCCATGAATAAAAGCATTAAAATGTTTTCAGAAAATCAAAAATCCATCCTTAAAAATAGCTAAAATTAAATTTTTCATTAAAATCCTTAAAAGTCTGCCATAACCACTGATTGTTCAAAAGTCTGCTCTACTTAAAAGTCTGTCCACTGCTGAAAGTCAAGCCCTGATCTCTCATTTCTTTGATGAAACATTGTTGTTCAAAAGCAGTGTCTTACCTACTGATATGCTATCCACTGATAGTGAAAATCATCTACTGCTTCCATTTGTTACCGTTGTAACCACTGCCTCCATCAGTAACTTTCATAAAAGTATTGTCCTTCATTTCCTCAGGGGTTGGCATGTGGGTAGTACATAAGTGATCAGACCTTTTGTAACCGCTGCCACATCAGCATTCACTTTTTCCTCTATAAAACCCCCACTTCACACCAAAACAGGGTTTTACTGTCGAATTGAATTCTCAAAAATTATCTTCTCAAAGTAGTTTCTTCTTCAAATTCCTCCAACACCTTCTTCGATCATCATCTCCAAAATGACAAAATCGAAGCCATCTGAAAAACCCACTTCCAAATCATCTTCAAAAGAGGTCTCTCAAAAGGCCAAACCCACCGAAATTCCACACAAACCTTCTCACAACCTTCTGGGTTTACTCACAAAACCCGGCACCACAGAAATTTTCGATTCCATCATTGATCTCATTTTTGCGTCAAAGTACAAAACTTTGCTTACAGCAGATGCACCCATTTACCTGCAAACCCAAAGGGAGTTTTGGAAAAATGTAACCCTTGACAAACAAGGCGACAATGTCATAGCCGTTAACTCCACTTTACAGGGTAAAGTAGTCAAAATCACACCACAATCCATATCAGAGGTCTTTCAACTCGATGATCAGACAGGTTTAACTTTTATCCCTAAAAATGAGTTAAAAATTGACTTCATTGAAAGAGGGTATGCAGATACAATGATGAAAAGGGATACCTTACAAAAAGGTTTCTTCCCCCCTGCAACAAAATTTTTATTCCATACCCTCCTAATGTGTGTTTCAAACAAAACCACTGCTTTTAATGAAATACCATTAAAGATTTAAAACCTGGGGTATGCTATTCTTCAAAACGAAAATTTTAATTATTCTCAGGTAATCTTTAATGGTCTGGTTAAAAATGTTGAAACAAAGCCATTCTTACTTTTTCCAAGATTTTTAAGTTACTATTTTGAAAAGAAACTTGGTAAGAATGAGGCTGCTGCAATAAAACATGGTGACTTTATTCAAATAAACAGCTTAACTGCTGAAACTTTTACAAGAATGCCAACACCTTGCAAAACACAAGCAGAGGTACCTGAGCAGAATTTAGCAGCTACCACTGCTCCTCAGGTATCTGCTGCTGAGCCCACTGCTCAAGGTGATCAAAGTGGCAAAACAACTACTTTGAAACCCAAACCTACAATCACCAAAAAGCCAACAAAAGGAAAAACTCAAAAACCCCCCAAACTTGGGCTGTAAACGAACTGAACGAACAAGAACAAGGACATGTTCGTGTTCGTTCGTTAAGGAAATTAACATGTTCACGAACTGTTCACGAACGCATACCGAACATAAGTTTATGTTCATGTTCGTTCGTTAAGGAAATTCAGTTGTTCACGAACAGTTCATGAACACTGGTCTCGAACAAAACGAACGCAAACAAACATTTAACTTTAAAATAAAAAAAAAACATTGGTATCCTTAACATTGGATAAAAGTAGTTAAATACAACTATCAAATGATAAATCAAAACACAACTAGTCTACTACACCACCAAACGATGAATCAAATTTAACTAACTTAGAGCATTCACAATGGATCCTCTATATGTATGTGAGTGTAACCTCTATATTTATGAGAGTGGTTGTAAATT
Source organism: Helianthus tuberosus (assembly GCA_030545235.1). Classification (NCBI taxonomy): domain Eukaryota; kingdom Viridiplantae; phylum Streptophyta; class Magnoliopsida; order Asterales; family Asteraceae; genus Helianthus; species Helianthus tuberosus. The sequence goes on along the minus strand of CM060410.1, from coordinate 142,118,784 downwards.
GTTGTGAGTGGAGGAGAGAGAAAAAACAGAAAAAGTTACTGTTTATCAGTAAAAATTTGGAGAAGATAATGTTCACCTCTATAATTTTGTAATATTTTTGAAAGTGGTTGTGAGTGGGGGAGAAAGAAAAGATAATGGTAAAAGTTTAAAAAAATATTAAAGGTAGTGTTTTTCAGTGCAATTATAAAGATGGAGTAAGAGATTTGATTGTGAATGCTCTTAGACATAATTATCCCTAAAAATGTCTTAGAATGTCCAAATTTTAGCTAACTAAGAAAAAATAGGGTTTCAAGTTTTCAATATGCTTAGATAAAAGGTTTATTGTTTATTATTTTTTTTAATATAATCAAACGAACACGAACGAACGTAACCGAACATATTACCGAACGTTCACGAACACAGTCGAACGAACGAGACCTGTGTTCGTTCGCTAAGCTAACCGAACGAAATTATTTGTTCGTGTTCGTTCGTTAAGCTAATCGAACGAACATAAACGAACTTCCCGCCGAACGGTTCACGAACTATTCGATGAACGTTCGGTTCGCTTACAGCCCTACCCCAAACCCATCAAAAAGGCAACTCTGGAGGATGAGATACCAGAGCTACTGCCAGTGACAACACAAAAGTCACAAGAAACCACTGCTGCTACTTCCTCACAGCAGTTGGTACAAATATCTCAACCCATAACCGAAACTCCTCCTGTATCTTCTAAAAAAGAACAGGTTGTACACATAGGGACTCCACAATATGATGCTCTGGAATCACTCGCTTCCATCATCCACAGCCCAACGCCCGGGGCAAATTCTCTTCTAACACCAAACCTCACATCCACAATTCCTCCACCAACTAGACTTTTGTTGGAAGCAATTGATTTGAACCAGGCACAAACCAGTCCATCTCAATCACCTATCAATGAGAATATGCCTCAACAAATGACTGGTTCTGATGTATCAATCTTTGCTAACCCACCAACACAACCTGAGGAGGTTACACCCCTTGAGCTACACGTAACTCTTGGTGGTATTCCAAGTGAAGCAGCCACTACAAATGTTGAACCCACTGGTTTACATTTGGACAGTGGTTACATCAATAAGACTTCCTTGGAGGCAATTCCTTCCATAGCACCCCTGACATCCACCAGAGGATTTGTTTTAACCACTGGCAACATCAAAAGGCTGTCAAGTGTTGAAGGAAGAAGACCCCAGTACCAAGAAAAGGGGGCATCAGTGGTTAATGTTTGGAGTACACTCCCTACCTCAACCACTGATAAAACCACTGCTAGTGGGAAATCAGATGATCCCATTAAATTGGGTGATGGTTTAAAATATCTGGAATTGACGGAACGAGTTGACAAACTGGATACAACTGTTGCAGATATCAAAGACATGCTACATCAGTTGTTGAAAGTACAAAAGATGCAATCCACTGTTGTTCCACCTCAAGCACCTGCTCCATCACAAGCACCTACTACAAATGAGCTCTGGAATCTATTTCAACCTTTTCTCCAACAACAAAAACAAATGGCTGATCAGCAACATGAAATACATGTACAAAAGCTGAGAAACATCATGGAGTCTAGGTTCAAGAACACACAAGCAGACATCAAGGCTCTCAAGGACATTTATTGAAAACCACTGGCACTGCTCCTCCAACTGTTCTCTTCATTGATCAATTACCCCCAGATAATGCCAAAAAGGGGGAGAAAATTAAAGAATGGAAGAAGAAGGGAGTAGATGATGGTCTTTACATAGAACCAGAAATGGAAAATATGACCAAGCAGATACCTTTGCCAGATGGTAGCAAAAAGGTTGATGTTACCCAGAATGCACTTGATGAAGCTATAGCAAGTGTAAAGAGGGATAGAGCGGCAAAGGATATGTCAAGGTGGAACAAGGAGAAAAGAGCTTACATGAAGCTGAATGCGCAGGGTTGTTCTGGGCTGAAGGATGCTCAAAATCCTGAGCTAAAAAGAAATCTCACTAGAAAAGTGAGGGAACCTAAGTCCACACCATCCAGACTCAAAAAGCATACTCCTAAACCATCATCCAAAAGCCCCCAACATCAAACCTCCACCCAAACAGTTGTTGTAACTCCTGCTGTATCAACTACTGCTGGTACTTCAGAGGTTTCAACATCTGTTATTACTTCAACACACACCACCAAAAACAACATCACCACCATCGCCTCCTGCCAAAAAGCAGAAGACAACAAATGTTACAACATCTGTTGTAATGACAACAGTGGTTGAAACACCAGTTGTTTCAACAGCTGTTAGTCAATCACAAATCCTTGCCACTCAAATCACCACCACTGATCCACCCAAAATGTCATCTGCCTCTCCTACAAGAAAAAGGAGAAGGATTTTCATACCAGATGATGATTCACCATCACCACCACCAACATCTTCAAAATCTCTATCACTAGTTATAATACCCAAACCTGTTCCTCTCTCATCGGCTCAAATTCAAAAGCCCTTAGCTCCTGCAGGTGTTCAATTCCCTCTTGAACTTATAGCAGTCAGAGAAGAAATAAAATCTTTCTACTATGAGGATGGCCCTGCTAAAAGGAAATTGCCATCTGTTGAAGGATATCCCAGGCCTACCAACATTGAAGAATATTTGAAAATCAAGGCTAAGCAAGCAGAGGATATTTCAAAAAGAAATACACATGGGAAATCTGATAGAGAAATTCAGCAGAATTATCAATACTTGCTCACACAAGTCAGATCTTTAGAGCAGTTTGCAAAAAATGTATGTCAGCAAATCTCAGAAAGAGCAGATGAAACTCTGAGAAAAGACTACATTGAAAGCATCATGGCAACCAAGAAGTACAAAGGAGAAAAACACATGTACAAAGAGTGGACCATTCCTGAGCTTGAAAAAGAAGCAGCCAGGATTCAAAATATGATCAAGAATAAGGTCAAACACACTCCTCCAGATTGGGAAAAATTCAAAAAGAATGTACCTGATAAACAAGTAGAGCTGAGGAGAATGAAAGAGGAATTGGTTGCTGCTGATTATGGGTCCAAAAATCAAGTGATGAGATGGAAAGAAGATAAAGTCAGGGCTACTTACAAAAGTTTGGAGAAATTAAGATAGACAGATCTTACTGCTCCACAAAAGCCTAACTATCCTGAAGCAGAGGTTTCAAAAAGACCATCAAAGCTGCAAATCAGGAGATCCACTGCTCCAGCTGGTACAGCCATCTATAAAAGAAGGCAACAAAAATAGTTGGGTACTGAAACAGTGGATGAATTAATGGCAGGAGAAGAGTTTGTAAAAGAAGTTATTAAAGAAATGATAGCTGAAACTCTTGGCCTGAATCAACCTGCAAGCACTGCTCAAACAGTCATCACAAGGCCAGCTTCACCAAACACCTCATCCAATAAAAATCTCCCAAGAAACCCACCAGGCTCAAAAGTACTAAAGTGGGAAACTGACAAACAGACCCATGTATTGACTATGTTCAGGTCTGGTGGAGAAGTGAAGAAAATATCAAGGGAACAAGAACTTGGCCTAAGTCTTGAAGATATGCAGGATCTCCTTGATCTTCCACTTGGTAGGGATGAAGATGACACAGATGCCCTAGACTTTGAGTTACAACTTAAAGGTCAGATAAGGGAGCTGTTGATGAGGCAATAAAGTTCCACAATAATGAAGAGTTTTGGCATTATCTGTTCCAGGGGGAGATTGTTGGGATTGAACCCTACCAAAGGAACAGATAATTAAAGCCAAAACTGGATCAGAGCAGTGGATCCAGAATAAGCAGATGTTACATACAAATCTCTCCCCTTGAAAGTGGTTTCAACATCTGCTGACCTCCTATCTACTGATCGTGCAAACTGCTGACCTACAAACTACTGATCAAGTAAAGGCCTGATGAAAGACTAAAGTTCTGCTGTTCAATCTATTGCCTTGAGTCAAGTACTGCTGATCCAGACAAGTACTGCTGGGTTCACATCAGTGGAGGGATGCAGCAGTAGTTTAGATATCTTTATGTAATGAAATGTAAAAGCAGTAGTTAGTATAGCAGAGGTTGTATAGATCAGAGGTTAGTGTTTGTTAGGAGGTTAGATGTCACTTTCATGGTGACGTCAGCTTTGATGCTTCAGTGGTTTGCTCGTGCCTATAAATAGAACAGTACCATGCACTGTTCTATTTAGCTCTTTGCAATATCTTCTTCCTGCACGAACAAACACTGTGAGCTCGGGCTGAGGGGGAGTTTGTATTCAGACATTGCATTGTAATCGTTGTTGAAATAAATTCAATCTTTCGGTTCTTTGTGGAAAATGTTTGATTAAAGCAATTCTCTCATTTGATTGTATGCAAAGTTTGTTTCCATCTTAATTCCGCTGCACAACTCATTCATCTTCATCTTAATTCAAATGTAAAATACAATCAAAACCAAACTCAGATCCTAACAGGTTTATATACCAAATGGGCTCTCTCACCCACCAGACTAGTCTTTTGGGTTGAGTTCTCTCATTTGGTATGTAACATTGGTATCAGAGCCAGAACTCGGAGTGGTGGCCCACGAAATGGTGGCCTGGAGAGAGCCAGCCGTGACCAACGTGGCCGTGACCAACGAGGCTCGGAGTGGTGGCCTGGAAAGAGCCAGCCGTGACCAACATGGCCATGACCAACGAGGACGTTGGCCCTTAAGGAGGGTCGATTGTTATGGACTAATACCATTGCAAGGTATGGGACTTGTCCCACATCGGTTGTATGGGCAACTGATGTGGGGTTTATATACCAAATGGGATCTCTCACCCACCAGACTAGTCTTTTGGGTTGAGTTCTCTCGTTTGGTATGTAACACTTAGGCGAAACTTATTTTGGGGAGGATATGAGGATGTCGACAAAATGAGTTGGGTCGCTTAGGATAAGGTCATCGGTCCAGTTGAATATGGTGGGATTTGTATTGGTTCGTGTCACACCCCGATATTTCCACGTATTACCGGTGGGCCCGGTGGGGAGTATCGTGACGTAGTTGATATCATCATTGTCAATTAATCATAGTTTAATGCACAGCGGAAGTCTAAAAGTAATTTATACAAACCGAGTTAAAAGTAACATAAAATATTACACAACGGATTGTAAGTTGATCCACAGGAGGATCTAAAATAAAAAGAAATATTGTTCAACAGATTTAAGCATCAAAAGCTTGCAAGACTCTTTATTTGATACTAGGAGCAGCCAGCCCATTACGCGTAATACCTGCACTTAATCTTGTTGAAAAATACGTCAGTTTACACTAGTAAATACAATTAACTGACTCTTTTGAAAAGTGTTTATAAAATTGGTTTGGATGCACAAGGCATAAAATCTTTTATAACTTGGGATAATTATTTTAAATATAATCTTGTATACAGATTTATATGTTTGCCATCCATTCAGTAGCCCGGGTTAGACGTACCAGGTTAAAGATTAATAGACACACCACTAATATAATCCCACGGCGAGTTATCCTCAACGAGTGGTTATATCTTTTACATACGCAACTTTCAGGTGTATGCCTACACCCTGTGCTTAAGTCGTGGCCATTCAATGAATGAACCGAGGATATCCAGGACACGGTTATTAACCCCCCAAAGGCATAGTACCAAACAAAACAGATTAAAACGGGTTATCTCAATGATTTAACCACTAATCGATTAAAGATTCAATACCCGACCAAGCAGTATTATTAAATACCGTATCCCAAGCCCGTATAACGGAAAATAAGTTAAAAGTATTTACCTGAGCTTAAAATATAATTTTTATTCTCAGCCATACATCAATCAGCAAACACAGGTAGCTTTTACTGGGCTCCTAAATCTGGAACGAAGGTTTTAATAACCTATTAGTTTCCTAACGGGTCTTATTTAAGTCTTAACTTAGACCGGTTAGTTTTGAAGAAAGGTTTACGGTTTGAAACGCAAGATTAAGCAAAGACCGGATGAGAATGTAATTTAGACCCGACAAGTATGAAGACTTATATAAAATGGGTAAACTAAACACATTCTGGATTTTGAAGTAAAAATGATAAGGTTTGACCCGTTTCGGTTAATTTATGCAACTAGCTACATAAACCGTACCGAACACGAATCTGCATAACGGGTAACCAAATGAGTCATGTACAGGTTCCATAAGTTAATATGCTTAAAATATGTTATGATATCAGTAGGACACCTTCCATTATGCCCATAATGAATTTAAAACCAATTTAAGCCCCGTAAGGGTATTTTGGTCATTTTAAGGTTTATAAAAGAGGTTAAATAGTAATCTGAGGTTCTGGTCTAAAATAATTAGTAAAAATATTTATTTTAACAAGTTACATCAGTAAGATATCATACATATGTGAATTTTATCATTTATGGCCAAACTATGCACCGTATGGGCATTTTGGTCATTTCACATATGCTATAAGGGTCAAATTTGGAAATCTGAGTTCAAAACTTTTACTTACTGTTAAAGTATAAAATTTTACTTATAATATCAGTAGGTAACAACTCTTAGGTGTCAAATATAGTTTTAACCCATACTATGCGTTTAAAAAGCGTAAAAGTCGGTATTTGACGACTTTCGGGTTATTTAAGGAATTCTGAGATTTAGATCAGTTTCTAGAGCTTAAAATATTTTAGTTAACATATGAAATCAGTAGGAAAAGGTTTGGTATTAAAATGTTATGTAAAACTTATTTTATTAAAGAAAAGGGCAATTTCGTCAACACCGAATTTACTCTAAAACTCTATAATATAATCAGTATAAAATCTGAAAAAAATTTCCAAAAACCCCTAAATATTATATTATATCAGTGGGTAGAAAGTTTGGTGTCAAAATTTGGGTTTAAATATGCTTTATGCCAAAATTGTCATTTAATTGATAAAAAGCTTTCATTTTACGATATCGCGCATAACTTCTATTTTAGACCACAAACTGATGTCAAATTTTTAGGACATACTTAAATATTAGTAATAAAGGTTTTTTTCCACTCACATTTCTAAAAATCTCGTTTTTATATCAAAAGGGCATAACGGTCAACTTTTAAGCATTTAACGGAAACATGCAAATGATTTGGATTTCAAAGGAACCATATAGTATAATCTCAGAGGGTTATACTAACATGTAATATGGTCCTTTATACTAACATGTAATATGGTCCTAAGGGAACCCTAAGGCATATCTAAACTAAGCTAAATCGGGTCAGAACTGAAAGTCAAAGCAAAAGTCTACTTTTTCGACTTTCGGTTGCGAACCGAGCCTAAACTCAGAATTGTCGGGTTGAACATGCCTAAACATGTTCTTATATTATTTACCAAGTTATTTAAGTGTTAAAACATGTTCCATAACCTCTGCATTATCAGTTATGAATTAATTTGTAAAAACTGACCCGTTTGACTTTTTATTTTTAAGTTTGACCCGACAATTGACCAAGTAAAAGTGATAATTAGTAGGTGCCCTTTTAAGGGTTTATTACCTACATAATTACCAAATCATAGCCACTTTAAATTCGATTAATGGTTGGACCGTTTGTGATTAATCACAAAGTCAAAGCTTAATTACGAAAACTTTGACTTTCGGTCATTAAGCTAATAAAACTTAAACTAGAGGAGCTAAGAATGCTTACAAGAACTCTTAGCATGAGATTAGAACTTTAGAAAGCTTCCTTGAACACTAGGAGGCGCCAGAGAGTGAGTTTGAGTGAAAATTGAAAGTGTGCAAATGAACACAAGAACCACAAGGGCCTTATATAGGAATTTTGAGTCTCCAAGATCAATCCATATGTCCCTATGTTGCTACCAGATGTTCCCAAGTGTCCCTAGTGCATGAAAAACAATTTGCTCAGTCATGCAATGGCGGTGTAACAGGCTGCAACTTGCAGCTGTTCCCTTTTTGCTCGCTGACACTTCTATCGCGGCCCGCGTAGACATAAGAGGGAGTCTACGCGGCCCGCGAGAACCCTTTAATCCGGTAAAAAGTTTTGAAACTTTGCATTTTCAGTCCCTGGTCCATTTTAAGTTTATTTAACTTCCATTTATTGCACTTATGACCCCCATAGTTAACTATTAAGGGCCTTGGGTCATTATTTAACTCCGTTAAGCTCCCGATTAGATGTAAGATCACCCGAAAAGTCTTGTTTTCAACGAAACTCTTTAAAATTACCATCCAATATTCTTGAGAGAGAAATATATAATTATAACAATGCTTTTGGGATCGTTAAAAGGTCACTCAGAGGTAACATTTAACATGTTGACACTTTTAACCCCTATGCTTCGTAGAGTCCTTAATTTAAGCATGAACGACTTTCTATGTTCGACAAATTATTCATCAAAGAATACGAACGTCGTGTGAGGTCAATCAGAGGCACAAGATTGGCATTTTGACACTTTGGATCCTTTTACTAACATATTTACATTTTTTAACAATTTTAGCCCCTCAAGATCAATCCATTACACGTTTAAATCCATGACACGTGTCTTTATTTTATTGGTCGTGATTTTGTGAGGTGTTACAGTTCGTTAGATGATGCAAACCTCGCCATGCTTGCGAAATGGTGGTGCAGGTTCAAGTCGGATCTAAATGCCTTGTGGAGGAAAGTTATATGGAGTATTTACAAATCTTCGAGATCGTGAACTTTCATTCCTAGGCGTCTCTCAAACCCGAGTCCGTGGAAGCAAATAACGGGTATTGATATCGTCTTGAATACAAAGGATGTTTGTTTATCACAGGTAATTAAGGGTTCCTTAGGCGACAGAAAATCGATTATTTTTTGGCATGATGTTTGGGCTGGTTCGGATGCCCTCCGTTCTATCTACCCAAACCTTTATAATTATGGGTTCCTTAGGCGACAGAAAATCGATTATTTTTTGGCATGATGTTTGGGCTGGTTCGGATGCCCTCCGTTCTATCTACCCAAACCTTTATGTTATTGATCAATATAAGTGGTATGTGGTCGCGAACAGAATGGTCACGGGTCACGGCGGCAATAATAATTTGTTTGGAACTGGAGATATAGAAATTTGGATAAGCAGGAGACGCAAGAACTAATTGACATTAGAGCACATCTAGCCTCATTTTTACTTTCAAACGGAAACGATAAATGGATGTGGGATATTGATAAGACGGGGTCGTTTTCAGACAAGAGCATTAAAAAGAAGATGGTTGAATGCAACTCTAGTGGTCTCCGGTCAATGTTTTTTTGGAACAACTGGATTCCCAAAAAAGTTTGTATAGTCGCGTGGCGAGCGAGCTTGGACAGGTTGCCTACTGTTTCAGATTTTTGAAGAAGAAACATCTCTATCCAGGATCCGATATGCAAGTTTTGTGGTGACCACGAAGAGACTTTGGAACACTTGTTCGTAGCTTGCCAATTTTCTCGGTGCATTTGGCAAATTATTTCTCTTTGGTTCCATATACCTCCGATCTATGCCTTGCATTTTCAGGTTCCAAATCGTCAGATATTCGTAAAAATAAACGCTTACTCATCCGGAACGTCTAAAATCATTAGGACCGTATAGTGGTTCATCACAAAAATAATCACGCATTAACCGTTCATTGGCAGTATGATGATCCCGGTCGACTCTTTTTCTTTTCATGATCGGACATGGAGGATGACTAACATGTGCCATAAATTCCACCATGAGTTCAACCGCACCTTTAATTGCATCGTCGATCTCATATGAACCTGAAGACGCACTATCCTCACTAGTTGACGATGATGAATAATCCTCCATTTTTAACACTATGAGAGAAACTTAGAATCAATTTTCATAAACATGATAAGTATAGATTGAGTTTGTGTGTATTTTATACAAGAAATCAAAATAAAAAATAAATTATAAACAAAATGGAATTAGTTTTCACCAATTAATATGCAACGTTCTCATTCCTTATATGCAAATGCAATTAATGTGAAACGATTCCTAATGGTATAATATTGACAAACTACACATGGGCATTTCTAAAAAAACGTTGCAACCTCAAAAGGCTTTAATAACGCCGGTGGGGATGGATAGAAAGCCTGAATCGGCTTTACATTTTTAGGGAAAAACGCCTATTTTTTAGGGGAAAACATAATCCAGCTCATCGAGACATTTCCATCCACTACTCGTGGGCCTCGTAACTCCAAAACCATACCCGAAGTTATGTCCGTTTAAAATTTGGGTCTTTTCTGTCATGTTCTCATTAATCAAGCTAGTCCATGTAGAGTCGGCCAGTTCTTAGGCCCGCTCCTCATCGTTAATTTTAAACAGGTTGAACAGTTTATCATTTTAGTTTATTCATTGTTTTATTTGTTGGAAAATAGGTGAAAATATGATTTTTTAACAAATATAGGAAAATGATTTTTTTCCTTTTTTGGACTAGAAATAAATATAATAAAATGAGCGGGTTTTATATATTTATTTGTGGGTTTTTGTTCTATGTTGGAAGAGCTTCGCAACAAACTAAACCACGTCCAAAACGGAGCTAAGATGAATGGGATATCGATGCTCAATGTTGGGTGTTTGAAACATTCAATGCTAAAACAAAAGGGAAAGTAGCACCTTGTCCCACATCGGAGGAAAGATGGAACTTAAATGGGTATTTAAGTGGGAACTCTCCCTCCTTATTGTTTCATGGAAGCACACACTAAGTGTCCTCGCGAAGGGTGCAGAGCACCCTAACTCGCACACGCTCACGCGCGCGCGTGGCGTGGGCGATGAGGCGCAATGTGGCGCTTTGATGGCGCACTTTTCACATCGTCGTGAGCTGCTTGAGAGCCGCCTTTGTATTTTTGACCACGTGCGCGTGGTGGATCACAGAGGATGCAAGGGCCAAGTGGGCGTGCAGGTTTGAGGCGCGTGACGTGGCGGTCCGCGCGCGAGTACACGTGGCACGAAGGCGCGCGGTTGCGCATGGTGCTTGGGTCCTGAGGTGACATGCGCGGCGCACCAAAGTGAGCCAAAACGGCGCGACTGTGTGGCGTGCTCGTAGAGGCTCACATGTGACGAGGCGCGCGCGCACCAGTGTGTGTTGCGCGCACGCGCGCGCAGAAGCTTCCAGCATTGAATGACAATGCAGTTACAGTTCAGCTTCAAAACTGACGAGTTAACGGTCTTTGACTGTGAATTAAATGACGTATTAAATTGCATTGAAGACGTTTAATGCAATTTAAACCTCTCTTTAATTCCGTTTTGACTGTTTCAACTTAGGGGCTGTATAAATACAGCTCCATACCCAGCTGCAAGACACACTACGAAAACCCAGCAACACAACAGCTTATGCAAACGACTCTCTTCCTTCTACTGATCTTCATCCTGCTCTCTTTAAGGTAACCTTCGGGTTGTATGCGAACTCCGACGGTACCACTACTCCGGCTGTTGTACCCTGGGAAACAAAACGAGTACTCCTGGGAGACTCGGAATTTGTTTTAAGGGAAGCGTGTTGAACACGTGCCTCAGTCTTTCTGCTTCTACTCCATTCTTGTATTGTCGTTTATTTCAGTTGTAATTGTTCCTGTAATTTTGTTTTCTTATTTCTGTATTGTAATCATAATAATAAAATTTGTTTTATTTTATTTATTTACGCGATAGGTTCCTACAATCTTAAAACAATTTTTTTAAAACCGTTCGTGTAATTAAAACCATTCTGTTTGGTGATTCAAACCAGTTTTGATTCACTCAGTTTGTGTTTTAAAAACAGATTTTTTTTGTGTTTTCATCTTCAAAGGAGCGACTTTGGTTGAAAACAATTTGGTTACTTCAGAATTGTCCTAATATTGTTACAACTTTCTGAATTGGTCTTCAAAGTTGGACTTAGAAGCCAATCAGTAAGTTCTAATTCTTATAAAATTTCTGTTTTTGGTCTTCAAAGTTGGACTTAGAAGCCGAAACAGTAAATTTGTGGTAAAATTAAAATTTAGTAGTTTCCTTCTGGTTTTTGCGTAAATCAGACTTTTTGGACTAAATTTTAAAATTTTAATTTTCAGCATGTCGACCGAAAACGTCAACGTTAACAACACTACAAATGTTGTGACGGGAACCCCCTTGAACGCCACCACTGTGGAGCGTCCACTGTGGCTAATCACGCTGAACGACCTGAGAAGTTCTCGGGTCTACACTTCAAAAGGTGGCAGCAGAAGATGTTCTTCTACCTGACCACCATGAACCTTGTGAGGTTCTTAACTGAAACCGCTCCCCAACCTGTGGAAGAGGAGACCAACGCTCAGGCTCTGAGCGCGGTAGAGGCTTGGAAGCACTCGGATTTCATTTGTCGAGGCTATGTGTTAAACGGGCTTTCAGATGCGTTGTATAATGTGTACTACAACGTCAAGACTCCAAAGACCTTTGGGATGCCTTGGACAAGAAGTACAAAACGGAGGATGCTGGCACAAAGAAATTTGTGGTAGCCCGTTTCTTGGATTTCAAAATGGTTGATTCTAAAACAGTTATAAATCAAGTCCAAGAATTCCAAATTACACTACATGACATCTTTGCGGAAGGCATGACACTTAGCGAGACATTCCAAGTGGTAGCGATGATTGAAAAGTTACCTCCTAGTTGGGTTGATTTTAAGAATTATCTTAAACACAAACGAAAGGAGATGACTATAGAGGACCTTATTGTTCGTCTTCGGATTGAAGAGGACAATAGAATTGCCCAAAAAGGCAGCCTTGCGCAGACTAGTGCTAGCGCAAATCTGGTTGAGCATGGGCAATCCTCTAAGGGCGCGAAGGGCAAGGGGAATAAAGGACAAACAGAAAGCAAAGGCTAGCAAACTTGGACCGAAGAAAGGGGTTGTGAAAAAGAAACCTCCGACGTTCCAAGGGACTTGTTACAACTGTGACGAGCCGGGGCATCGGACTAACCAATGCAAGAAACCAAAGCGTGAGCGTGCGCACATGGTGGATGAAGACGGAATGCCTTTGGTGGCAATGATTTCCGACAAAAGCGCAATGATGGATGAGGTCAATACTGTGACCAACACTCCAAAAGGATGGTGGGTTGATACGGGCGCGACCCGTCATGTTTGCGTAGACAGAAGCCTCTTTACCACCTTCAAGGCGCTTTCTGGAGAAGAGAAGCTGTATATGGGAAATGCAGCCACCGCTGACATCATGGGTGAAGGGACGATGATCTTGAAGTGGACTTCGGGGAAGGAGCTCACTCTTAGCAACATGTTGTATGTCCCGGACTTGCGCAAGAATCTAGTCTCGGGTTGGTTGCTTAACAAGTTTGGATTTCGTTTAGTATTTGAAAGTGACAACTTTGTTCTTACTAAACGAGGAATGTATGTGGGTAAGGGCTACGCCCAAAACGGCATGTTCAAATTAAATGTAATGGCTGTCAAGAACATGAATAAAATTGCTACTACTTCTACTTATATGCTTGAGTTTTCTGATTCGAATAAATGGCATGGTAGATTAGGTCACATTAATTTTAATTCAATACGCCGTTTAATCAATTTAAATTGTATACCAACATTCCATATTGATTCACATTATAAATGTGAAACTTGCGTAGAATCCAAACTTACAAGATCATCATCGAAATCAGTTGAACGAATAACCGAACCCCTTGATTTAATTCACACTGATATTTGTGATTTAAAAGCGGTACCCACAAGAGGTGGAAATAAGTACTTCATCACGTTTATTGACGATAGTACTAAATATTGCTATGTATATTTACTAAAAAGTAAAGATGAAGCAATAAGTAAATTTATCTTGTATAAAAATGAAGTTGAGAATCAACTTCAAAAGAAGATAAAAGCTTTGCCAAGCGACCGAGGAGGCGAATATGTTGCACCTTTTGCCGATTTATGCGCAAAAAGTGGCATTGTACATGAGTGTACACCTCCTTATTCTCCACAATCAAATGGCGTGGCGGAACGAAAGAACCGCACATTGAAAGAAATGATGAACGCCATGTTGATAAGTTCTGGGGTGAGCCAGGAAATGTGGGGGGAAGCCATTCTCTCGGCCAATTATCTTTTGAACAAGATACCATTGAAAAAGAGGGACGAGACTCCATATGAGTTATTGAAAAAGAAAAATCCTTCATATAAATACTTGAAAGTGTGGGGGTGCCTAGCAAAGGTGATTGTACCACCTCCTAAGGCTCTTAGGATAGGACCCAAAACTGTTGATTGCATATTTATTGGGTATGGGCATCAAAGTAGTGCACATCGCTTTCTTGTACATGAGTCCAAGAATCCTGATGTACACGTAAACACTATCATAGAGGTGAATCCTAACGTTGTGTCTTACTTTGAAAATGTGTTTCCTTTGAGAAGACAAACACATGCAACGTCAGCAACGCCTAATTTTGAAGTAGGTGAAAGCTCATCTAGACCAGTTGATGAGGTAGTTCATGATAAGACACATGAACAACCTGAGGTTGAAGAAAGTGACCGTAGGCGAAGCAAAAGGCCAAGGGTTGAAAAATCCTTCGGTCCAGACTTCGTTAGCTATATGGTTGAGGGCGAGCCTAATACATATCGCGAAGCGGTTTTCTCTTCAGAAGGACCTCAATGGAAAGAAGCAATAAGGAATGAAATTGATTCTATATTGCAAAATCATACTTGGGAGTTAGTAGATCTTCCAATTGGTTGCAAACCACTTGGATATCGTTGGATATTCAAAAGGAAGATGAAAACTGATGGAAGTATTGATAAATACAAGGCTAGGTTGGTGATTAAAGGATTTAGACAAAAGGAAGGTCTAGATTACTTTGATACCTACTCGCCTGTGACGCGCATAACCTCGATTAGATTGGTTCTTGCTATAGCGGCTTTAAGAAATTTGGAAGTTCACCAAATGGACGTTAAAACCGCATTTCTAAATGGCGATTTAGAAGAAGAGATTTACATGGAGCAACCTGAAGGTTTCTCTGCCCCAGGTCAAGAGGGTAAAGTATGTAAACTCATCAAGTCTTTGTATGGCTTGAAGCAAGCACCAAAACAATGGCACCAAAAGTTTGATCATGTCATGATTGACAATGGTTTCAAAATAAATGAGTGCGACAAATGTGTTTATTTCAAAGACACAAATGAAGGTTATGTGATTTTATGCCTTTATGTAGACGATATGCTTATCATTGGGAGTAATGATAAAATTATCAAAGCTACTAAAAGCATGTTGAAAGCGAAATTTGACATGAAAGACATGGGTTTAGCGGATGTGATTCTTGGAGTAAAGATCATAAGAACCCAAGAAGGTCTTGTGTTAAGTCAATCTCACTATGTGGATAAAATTCTTGAAAAATTCAACTCGGGAGACACGAGGGTAGCTTGAACTCCAGTTGATACCTCCCAACATCTCAAGAAAAATAAAGGAGAGGGAGTTGCTCAGTTAGAGTATTCAAGAATTATTGGCAGTCTAATGTATCTAATGACATGTACTAGACCCGACTTGGCTTACGCGGTGAGTAGGCTAAATAGATACACCAGCAATCCGTGCGCGGATCATTGGAAGGCTATCACAAGGGTACTTAGATACATAAGATACACAAGAGATTATGGACTGCATTATACCCGACAACCAGCAGTGATCGAAGGATACACTGATGCAAACTAGATATCGGATAATAAAGATTCCAAATCAACAAGTGGTTACGTGTTTACACTTGGAGGAGCTGCTATTGCTTGGAAGTCTTCTAAGCAAACGGTCATAGCAAGATCCACAATGGAATCCAAATTTATCGCCTTGGATAAGTCAGGCGGAATGGCTACGTCAATTCGTGGAACGTATTCCAAGATGGCCAAAGCCTTTGCCAGCCATATGTGTACATTGTGATAGCCAATCAGCGATTGGTAGAGCTCAAAGCTTGATGTACAATGGCAGATCAAGGCACATGCGACGTAGACATAACACGATACGACAACTACTCTCAACGGGTGTTATCACAATTGATTATGTGAGATCAACGGATAACATTGCGGACCCATTTACAAAAGGCTTAAGCAGAGAGTTAGTAGAAACGTCGTCAAGAGGAATGGGACTAAAGCCCGTGGTAAATGGGAATATGAGGGAAACCTAACTTAGTTGACTGGAGATCCCAAGATCTAAGTTCAACAGGACAACTTAATCATATTACCAAAATGGAGTCACTGTGGGGGAGTACCCCAAACCAAATAAAAGGGAGTTATGCACTTCCTAGTCCATTCCAATCATTGACATGAAGTGAGGTTAAGCATATTAAGGTTAACGATTTCGGGAAATCAAATTAACCATGATGCTTTTAATGATTCAGAGGAATCACCTATGTTAGAGAGAAGTAGGGTCGCTTCGAATGGATTTGTGGGGTGCGCAAATCCTAGAGCTCTCGCAGAACCAGGCTAGTGTTCCAGGACCATAATAGGACATGACAATGAGGAGTTGGCCAAACCAGGGAGAGTATTGTGTGAAGTGTAATGTCGTTTACACAAATGGGGGTATGTTCAAGGACATCGCGTCTACAAACCGCTAGTAAGCTAAGTATGCTTCACAAAAGAAGGTTCAAAGGCAACAACCTACCTATCTTGCAATACTCAACTGTCGAAGTTTATCGTTCAAAAGTGTAAGGAAAAGATCCATTTCCATACATGTGGGGGATTGTTGGAAATTTGATGAAAATAGCATTTTTCATGTGGGGGATTGTTGGAAAATAGGTGAAAATAGCATTTTTCACAAATATAGGAAAATGATTTTTTTCCTATTTTGGACTAGAAATAAATATAATAAAATGAGCGGGTTTTATATATTTATTTGTGGGTTTTTGTTCTATGTTGGAAGAGCTTCGCAACAAACTAAACCACGTCCAAAACGGAGCTAAGATGAATGAGATTTCGATGCTCAAAGTTTGGTGTTTGAAACATTCAATGCTGAAACAAAAGGGAAAGTAGCACCTTGTCCCACATCGGAGGAAAGATGGAACTTAAATGGGTATTTAAGTGGGAACTCTCCCTCTTTATTTTTTCATGGAAGCACACACTAAGTGTCCTCGCGAAGGGTGCAGAGCACCCTAACTCGCACTCGCACACTCTCGCGCGCGCGCGTGGCTTGGGCGATGAGGCGCAATGTGGCGCTTTGATGACGCACTTTGCACATCGCCGCGAGCCGCTTGAGAGCCGCCTTTGTATTTTTGACCACGTGCGCGTGGTGGATCACAGAGGCTGCAAGGACCAAGTGGGCGTGCAGGTTCGAGGCGCGTGACGTGGCGCACGCGCGCATGGACCTGTGTCAGTGTGGCGCACACGCGCATGGCAGTGAGCCAAGTGGACGCACCGTGCATGAGCGTGCAGACCTGAGGCGCGCGCGCACCAGTGTGTGTTGCGCGCACGCGCACGCAAAAGCTTCCAGCATTGAATGACAATGCAGTTACAGTTCAGCTTCGAAACTGACGAGTTAACGGTCTTTGACTGTGAATTAAATGACGTATTAAATTGCATTGAAGACGTTTAATGCAATTTAAACATCTCTTTAATTCTGTTTTGACTGTTTCAACTTAGGAGCTGTATAAATACAGCTCCATACCCAGCTGCAAGACACACTACGAAAACCCAGCAACACAACAGCTTATGCAAACGACTCTCTTCCTTCTACTGATCTTCATCCTGCTCTCTTCAAGGTAACCTTCGGGTTGTAGGCGAACTCCGGCAGTACCACTGCTCCGGCTGTTGTACCCTGGGAACCAAAACGAGTACTCCTGGGAGACTCGGAATTTGTTTTAAGGGAAGCGTGTTGAACACGTGCCTCAGTCTTTCTGCTTCTACTCCATTCTTGTATTGTCGTTTATTTCAGTTGTAATTGTTCCTGTAATTTTGTTTTCTTATTTCTGTATTGTAATCATACTAATAAAATTTGTTTTATTTTATTTATTTACGCGATCGGTTCCTACATTATTTTTCATGTTGCCAATCTCATGTATAGACATTGTTATTGACCATTTGAGTTCTACATTTTAAATCTTTCAAATTCTGTCTATGGTGACAATTAATTACAATGGAATCAATACTTTGCAATAGCTCATCATCATGATATATATAACTAATTTTCATATTCTTTCGGACCATAAATGTCCATATTCTCTTGATCGTAAGAACAAAAGGAGAATATAATAAGAAAACGTGCATTACTTTCTCCCTCAAATTCAAGTCATTAATTACATTACGAGCATATGTTTGATATGTATGGAATTAAATATATCAAATAAGTCTTTTTCTTGGAGACCCCTTTTGAATTGTAACACTGCCTCAAAAATATTCTAATATTCTATTGTAAATTTATAATATCCAACCACGATATGATGCCCGACCACATTTTTCTTGTGTTTTTGTAGTGGGATTCGTTAAATTTATTCCATTAACACAACTAGAAGCTTGTAATGTTAGTATAAATATAGTGATGCAACCACACTAGCTCTCTCAACTCAACTCGACTCATACGAATGGGGTTTGAATTTGAGCTAACAAGTGGCTCGCCACAACAACTCAGTAAACCACTATATGTTGTGAGTCCACAGTTCGTGTCCCCAAACCCCATACACATGTTGAGCGGGAAGAAATTGTTAGCTCTTTCTGATGGAAACTTTGGTGTCACTGATGTCAATGGTAACTTGATGTTCAAACTCAAAGGAAAACTATTGAGTGTTCATGGTAAACGTCTACTAGTCGATGGTGCCGGAAACCGTATCCTCACTTTGCAGAAAAGGGTCAGTATTTCAATCACTTTCATGTTTATACTCGAATTAACACGCACACCATAACACATCAAGCGGCATGATTTGGTTTCTTTACAAATCATACTGGACGTATTATATATTAGACTGACATAGAAGCGACTGATGTACATGACATCGCACACCACTGATAAAGGTCATACGGATACGATATGACTTTTTTTCGTTTATGTGGTGTACACATAGTAGTACCCTTTTTTACTACACCACGCGCGTACATAAGTTATAGATTACGAATGGAACCCAATTTGGACTAATCTAACCAATTAATATTGTTTTCTTAAAATTTTCAGCTAACAAGTGCACGCAAAAGGTGGCAATGCTTTAGAGGAGATAGCACAAACCCTAGAGATCATGTGTTTTCTGCTAAACAAGTTAACCGAACCCAGTTCAAGACTTCACTTGATGTATTCTTGGCCTCCAATAGGAACCAAGATGTTGCTGACTTCACAGTCAAAGGCAACTGGTTTGAAAAACGTTGTACTGTTTATGTTGGAGAGACTACTACCGTCATTGCAGAGGTACGTAATCAAGCATATAAACAAGTCAACCTTTTGACCATGCATATTGCGAAAATAGTTAAGTGTCGGGCTTGTGCCACTTCATACAAGAATATGACTATATGAGAGCCTTGTGTCAATTCAGCTAAGAATCTGGATATTGAAAATTAAAAAAAAAAGTAAAAGTAAAGTTAATTAAAGTTTTAAAACTCAACTTTTATTATAAAACTTTTAGGAACTTAAAACTTTGAGTTAAATGTCGTTTAGTCCCTGTGGTTTAGGTCATTTTGTCAGTTTAGTCCAAATGTTTCATTTTTCGCATATGTGTCTAAAAAGGTTTCAACATTACCATTTTTGTCCATTGGGTTAACTTCATCCATTTTTTCTGTTAACGAGAAGTGCAATTCGGTCATTTTATATGTAATTCTGTTAACTAAAAGGCAATTCAGCCATATAAAATGACCGAATTGTCTTTCTCATTAACATAAATAGTGGATGAAGTTAACACAGTGGACTAAAATGGCAACGGTAAAACCTTTTTGGACCTATAGGCGAAAAATGAAACTTTTGGACTAAACTGACAAAATGACCCAAACTACAGGGACTAAAATAACATTTAACTCTAAAACTTTTTTTTAAAAGACCGTCAAACTTAGAAATTTGAAATTGTTAAAACTATTTTTTTAATATTTAAAACTTCAAATTTTTAATCTTCATTATATTTAATATATTTATTATTTAACGCGTCAGGGTTATCAAAAACTTTTTTTTTCAAAAGTATAGCAATAGGGTGCTCGTTTTAAAGATTAAAAACGCTCGTTTTTTTGGTGCAATTTTTATAAAAAAATAATGTCGTTTGAAAAAGTTATTAACATTTTAAAAACAGGGAGAATTAGAGAACAGGGAAACTATTGACTTGGATGAACTAGAATAGCCCTAAAAATCTCACGCGCCTCCTTGTTTTTGTTAAATTCTATCCATTTAATCTAAGTTATTGATTACTTAATTGATCGTCAAGATTACATCCTTTCCTTTCTATCCAAATAAACTTTCTATATATCCTGAACCAATAAAATTATTAACACTTATTTTTTTTGAAAGCTTCAATTTTTAAGGAATCTATATATGATAAAAGTAAAACTCAATGAACAGTAATTTATTTTTTATTTTTTAAATTAAAATTAGAACACATCATTAATAGATGAACAAATGGTATCGGGTACAGGTACCGGTCTCAAATTTACCAAACCGGTGTATTTTCGGTATCGGTTCTGCACATGTATTCATCGGTTTTTACCCTCAAATACCGGTGCCATACCAGTACTGACCGGTACCGAATCGTACCATACTAGGTATATTCGGTACCGGTACCCACTTTTGGGGATTTCGGTAACGGTATTCTCGGTACCGCTTGGTACCGAGCTCATCAAATCCTGTAGCAACATAGCAATGCAAATAATTGCACCGTTTAAATTACTTTTCATACACACAGTAAGTAAACTGTATTTCGTTTGAATGAGGTTTTATATACACAACAACTTATTTTGCTTTCTTTTTTGTCTTTTTCTGTAATGAATAAATTGTAGCATGTAAAATTAATTTGGATATTTAGAATATTGATGAGCAAATCGTATCAAATCCTGTAAACGAACCGGTATCGTATCGGTACCAAATTTACTATACCAAATCATTTTCGGTACCAATTTGGTACCCACCTTTTGGCGTTTTCAGAATCGTTACTTTCGGTTCGACACCGGTCTAGCACCATACCTAGATTTATTGATTTTTACCTTCAAATACCATACCGTATTGTACCGAGCATTTTCGGTGCCAGTACCTAATTTTGATGATTTTCCGAATCGGTACTTTCGCTGCCGTTACCGGTACCGAGCTCATCCATATTTTAACGTGTTAGCACCGTAACAACTGAACTTAAAACAACCGAATTTCCAACGTGTAGGACGTGTGGGTCCTATTATTGTATATTAGGTTATTTAAAATCGTTTTTTTATGACGGAGTGACTATCCTTACCACGTCATTTTATTTATGTTTTGATATTCGGTATCTGTTTGCCGTTGCTGAGACGCCTTTTGTAGTCATTGGGTCCCGCCGCAACGCGCGGGCGGAAAATAACTAGTTGAGAAATAAAAGTTTGAAAGTAACAGTGGGTTTCTATACTTTTACGTTTTTGTCTTCCAATTTTTTGCAACGTCTACGCAAGGGAAACTCGTCAAAGTTTATTTTAATTACTTTTTTTTCTCTATGGTTTGTCAACAATTACTATTTCAGTCCATTAGTTTAAAAATTAACAAAACAATCCATGTGGTTTCACTTTTATAAGTATTACAATCCATCATCACTAACGCTATCCAGTTATTCTGTTAGTTTTTTTTAAATGACCATAATACCTTTGTTATTAGAATTAAAATTAAAATAAATAAAGATTTAGTTACCTTTTTCGTCCTTGACGTTTGTTAAAAATAACAATTACAGTCCATTAGTTCTAAAAATTGCCAAAACAGTAACAATATTTTCACAACTTCTACCTTCAACTCACAAACAAAGACGGTTAACAGCTCTATCTATCTACTATCCTTTACTGTACTCTTCACTTTCTCTGTTTCCTCAAATCCAGCCGGAAGATTACCTGCTGCTCCGGCTCCACACCCTCTCTTACTTAATCCATCTTCAACATCTCCACACACACATACCTAAACAGTTACCACCTCCACCACCCATTATGCCCACCACTATCATCAAACTGCTACCTACCCCCAACACCCCACACCCAATGATTATTCTCTTCAAAAAAATCATCGGCCAACTCCTTTCTACCGATGAATTTTACCAATTTCGACCATTACATAGGGCACCGCCCATACTTCATCTCCACCCCTCAAGTTTTTCAAGTAAACCTCAAGTTTTCCTACTGACGTCGATTGTGATGGGAAAAGTAGGTGGTCGGATCTAAAGAAACGGGGAGAGTGAAGGATAACGGTACTGTTTTGACAATTTTTAGAACTAATTGACTTTGATAGTTATTTTTAACAAACAACTAGGACGAAAACGTAACTAACTTTTTATTTATTTTAATTTTAATAACATGAGCATTATGGTCATTTCAAATAAACTAACATAATAACTAAATACGTTAGTGTGTGTGGACTGCAATAGTTAGAAAAGTGAAACCACATAGATTGTTTTGGAAATTTTTAAGTTAATGGACTAAAATAAGGATTTTTGACAAACCACAGGTATGAAATACGTAATTAACTCTAAAAACAATTAATTAATAAAAAACAAAATGAAAGTTAAAAAATAGTCAAAGATTATTTTTGTAAATTTGTTGGTCAACTTGGTTTTCTAAAAGTCTTGAAGTGTTGCTTTAAACCACTGGCGAAACTTCTTGTGGTCTGAAGATGCCCCGGCTTCACCTTAGTTATCAGTCATAGTGTTAGTTTTACCCAAAAAAAAAATCAAAAGAAATACTATAGTGTAAAATATTGGGTTTTTAAGAGTCCGGCCTCTACTGATTTAGATTTTAAGAGTTCGGCTCCTATTGATTTTTCGTTCAAGATTCGCCACTGCTTTAAAGATATGATAATCTTGTCTCTAATCGAGGTTTATGGTAAAAATGTAGATCAACAAGAAACAAAATACTCAGTTCATGGCTTTTGGAGTCGACAATTATACTATTACGGTTTATCCAAGTGTTGATTACGTGTTCGTTGTTGCACTCATAGCAATTCTTAATGAGATTAATGATGATAAAGATGATGATGAGAAATGAAGAACGAATACTAACCTAAAAATTATGGTGTTATGTATAATAAAAGAAGAATAACATGTCCTTACTCATGTTATGGTGCATCTGTAGTTGTATGTCCATGGTTGTATCTCAAAAATGATCTCTCTAATGAAACGCCTAAATAATAGTACGACCTTTTAATTTTAGCTTGTAATTAATTATATTCTATGACTTTCTTCTAGAGGTTTTCTTCTGGTTTTTGGAGGGTACTATATTTACTAATATAGTGTCTCGTATGCAAGAATAAGAGGCGGATCGGAATGAATCGTTACGAAGGAATGAAGAAAAAAGGTGTTTGATTAGTTGATAGAATGGAATCACCTATTACATATGGCATTTCATTCCCTCAAAATCATTTCATCCGTCCCCCATGTTTTTTTAGTCCATCCCCTCTTGCACCCATCGTTAACAACTACACAACCCACTACCATCGCCATCGCCACCACCCACCCCCACCACTGACCATCGATGCCACCATTGACTAGTTGCTACCAACCGCCACCACCTCCATCGGCTTCGCCACCCCGACGACCACTACCGCTGCAGCTACCCATTCGCCACTGTTGCCACCCACACACCGCTACCTCCGCCCCCACCAGCCACCATCGATATCCACCACCACCACCGCCATCCACCACTCACCATCGTCACTGCCGCCCACCGTCGCCGCAGCCCACCACCGTTGCCGCCGCCCAACACCATCGCCGCCATCCAAAACCGGCCACATGTTTCGTACCCACCAACTACCACCGTCGCCGTCTGCCCACCACAGTTGCCACCCACAGCTGTCTCTGTCATCATCGACAGCCACCGCCGCCCATCGTTGCCGCCACTCATCGTCGTCGTCGCCACCAACACCACCACCGACCACCACCGCTCACCGTGTAACACCCCGTTTTGTAGACAACTATTAAAGTATATATCATCAATATTTCTTATATTGTCAAACTAGTAAGTAATAAGTCGAATGATCATTTAAAATATGTAGTGTTTAGACGAGTACTTCGTATTACAATAGCCCGTATAATAATAATAGAATATATTATATTTTGATCCTACCCCGTTTTTAATGAAACTTTGGTTAAAACATAAACAAAAATATTCGCGTTCTAATGGCGTATTCGTTGTCTTATGAAACGTTATATTTTATAAGTTATAAAAGAAAAACGAATAAAGCAACTGAATTAATTATAATAATATAATAATATAAGTTAACTATATCTTAAAAGAGAAAGTCGGTGACATAGCCATCAAAAACCCTCAAATATTTATACAAGTTCGTGTTATTTATTAATGAGTAAATTACAAGTTTTGTCCTTTATGTCTGTCCCAAATTGCAGGCGCTGTCCTTTGTCTTTAAAATTGATGAGTTTTGTCCTTAATGTTTGCAAATCTTGCAAGTTATGTCCTTTAGGCCAAACCCAGTTAGATTTTTTGGTTAAGTATGGTCATGTGCCTTGCACATGAGGGTAGTCTTGTCATTTCATTATCCAGGGGCTATTGTGCAAATAACATATGTCTAAGGATTGATGTGTACGAAAATTAAAAACATTAAAATAAAACAATTTATCAACCCTGTTACCCTTCTCTCTGCAACATCATCGTCTTCCCCAATTATCACCCAAATCAACCTAAACCCTAATTTCAGAAACTTTTTTTTCTCAATTGAATGTCCCCTTAAATTCCCCACGATCTTCCAATGATTTCTCCCTAAAACCCTCTTCAATTTAAACCCAAATCACTCACGGAAACTCAGTGGACTTCGTGGTTGAGTTCGATGTTTGTGGTGGTTAATATCGAAAATACTCTATACTAGCGGCATTCAGCAGCAACATATGGACCCGGTCGGTGGTGTAGCTGATTACAGTTGCAACGGTTTCCCGGTCAAGATGTTGACCACTTTTTGGCACTTCAGTTGCAACATCAACAACAGCAACAATGATTGGATGTTGGCGAAAACAGAGGGTGAACCAACACCATCCAGATTCAACTCCACCACCACATTGGTTTCATTGGTAACCCTCTTCACCGACCCAATCCGATCTCTAATTGAAAATTCACAAAATCAATCAAGTCAAACAACAGAAAACACAAATTAGGGGGTTCATACTAGTGTCCATGATAGTAGAATCAAGGGCCTTCATGGTAGAAGAGGCGCTGCTGCAGATTGTTGATTTCTGCATGTTTCGATGACTGATTGAAACCAGTGGGTGGTGCGTGGGTGGAAGAAGAACATGGGGCTAGGGTTTAGTAGGTGTGAAACGATGTTATTTGCACAATCGAAAGAAAAGATTTACATGTTCGTGCGCTCCAACAAGCTCCACTTCAGATAGATCGTGCAATCCAAAGTCGAATGGTGGAGGGTTAGGGTTTGGAGTCGAATACGAGGTGATGTTGGGGATAATTGCTGACATTTGTGGATCCAGATCAAAACTCTAACGTTTTAGATTGTAGAAGATGAAAAGGGGTTTTTTTTACTTTGATAAACTTCAATATGTTGTTAGAGAGAGAAGAGAGAAAGGAGAGAGAGAGAGAGATGAGAGAGAGAGTTTATATCAGATGTTATAGTTTTTTACTTTTAAGTTTGTACAAAATGGCCCCTGAATAGAAGTTCTTTACAAAATAACCCCTGTATAGTTGAAATGACAAGAATACCCTCATGTGCATTGCACATGACCAGATTTAACCAAAAAATCTAACTGGGTTTGGTCTAAAGGACATAACTTGCAAGATTTGCAAACATTAAGGACAAAACTCATCAATTTTAAAGACAAAGGACAGCGCCTGCAATTTGGGACATACATAAAGGACAAAACTTGTAATTTACTCTTTATTAATTTATAGATTTGCTTTGTGAGTTTTAATTTACAAGTTCGTGAAGCACTGAAGCATACTTGGGCTATCAAAACCTCGCCGGAAAACCAAAACCACCACCACCACCACCACAGTTGATTAATATTTAATTTCGTTGGATTGGGTGAAGAAAGGTTCACATCGTTTCAAAGTTGTGTATGTCTATCCAGATCTGTATGGAAGGGGTTCAACAAGGAGATCGAAGATCAGAGGTGGAGATCTATACAGAAACAAAACAAAACAAAGCAAAGTGAAAGGCGGCCAACATCAACCGATGGTGGCGGTGGTGTTGTATTCGGAGATGGTGGTGGTGATGTGGATTGGATGTCAGGTTTTGTATTACGTTTGCCTTTGGTATGGTACTATGGTGTGGTAAAAGCAAAAGGCGTTTAATTTTCAAATTCTTTTTCTAATTATAATGTCTTCTCACATATTCCGAATTTAATAACACACCTGCTCTATATTCATATTCATAGCATATATAATAGGTATAGTTATATGCACAACATGCTGATGCACGTTTAAGAATATAAACATACCAAATTAAGATAAACTAGGTGTAGTGCACATTAGCATATCGTAGAAGCCGAAAAGACTATTCGGTGTTCATTTGACTTGTAACACGATCTATGCTGTATAAGTCATCATTATCACCTCCTCCAGCAGAGGAATCAGCACCCTGCACCCGCTGCTATCCCGGATGTTGCTTCAAGGACGCGAAACTCAGTCCCAAATCATCTTGGACTGCTGCAACGCCTCAGCAAAAACCTGGTATTTTCTGACGTTGGAGACTCGTCATCATCAGTGTCTATTTGTACATGCGACTTCTCTATTATATCACATAGATCACATAAGATTATACCACATAATGCTAAACATGACAAACCAGAAATCATTTAAATAAAAGTGTTACGTAATAAAGGATTAGCTTGTTCTGGCTGCAACAGTTCATCTGGCGATATATATCAGATGCCTTGAGATGTTCACACAATTGCTTCAGCTCTTTTAAGACATCCTTATCTGCAGATACAACTTCAGCAACATGATTCATGAGCCGCTTCATTAACTTTACAGCCTTGATCTCGGCCACCACATCTTCATCCATTTTAGTATTAAGACTACACCATGCTGTTTGGATACCCGCCATAAAAGTATTCAGAGAGATGACTTATTTAATCACAGATGGTCGCCCATTGCATATCCGTAAATCAAGAAAAAAATCTGCCATATTCAAAACGTCTTAACAAGTCACTATATTGTCCATTAAGATCGCCTAAACCAAAAAAAAAAAAAAACAATACAAATATATCAGTTCTCCGTGGGTGGTCTGCTTTTGCTATGCAACATATTAGATGGTTTGGTTTTGCTAAAGTGGGTGGGTAGCCTGGGTTGGGTAACGGGTCAAAAGCTTTTAGGATAGAATGTGTCATTTTCAAAAATAAAGACGCTTGTAATTATCTAAAAAATATTGTAATACCGTGCGGTTGACACAAAACGATATGTAAAATTTTATTTTGTGCATATTAATCCTCTAAACTTACAACGATAAATATGACCGCGTAAAAATAAAATTATGTTGAACTATAAAAGTTGGTGCTCATTTTCTTAATCTGTTAAAGTTACACCGTAAACTAACTAATCAGTTTAAACCATTAGGGTGTAGTGAGTGGTTAGACACTTGATAGTGGTAAACTTCAAAATCAACCAATGAGAGTGTGCCATGTCATTCAATGAAAAGTGTTTAAACTATGCTCAAAAGTGTTGGCAATGGTTAGACACTTCATGAATTGGTAAACTATTTAAAAAAAAAAAGGAAAAAGGTGTGATTGGTTGAGAAGAATTGAACCCCACCACACCCCCCCTCCCCCCCCCCCCCCCAGTCCCCCTTTCCTTCACCTTCACCGATTTCACCCCCAAATTCGGAAAACAAAAGTGTTGGCATTGGGTCACCGATCGGCAAACGGCGGTAAACTTCTTGGTTACCGCTCCACTCCGTATCCCCTTATAACAAAGCACATAGTTATAGTCTAAAGTGCATCACTTTTTATACTATTATGACAAAGGCACTTCTTAATATATTCTAATTGTTTACTCTAAAGCTGATACCATATGAATTTTGTGAAAGTGACCAATTAATATCAACAGCTTCTAAATACAAGTTTTACAGTTAGGGGTGTTCACGGTCAAGCTTCTAAATACAAGTTTTACTGTTAGGGGTGTTCACGGTCCGGTTTTACCGTTTTTAGGTCAAACCATGAGCCAACCGTTGGTAACGGTTTTTAATCATTCTAAACCGAAACAAAACCTTGAAAATTTAGGTGGTGTTTGTTTTTTGGCCAGAAGCACTTCTGGCCACTTATGTCTGCGCCGCGCAAACGCGCGCAGATGTTTGAAGTCTGCAGCTTGTTTGTTTTCCGGAAGATCTGCAGACCAAAAACGTCTGCCTCACCTCTTCCCCACGCAGACATGGCCTTAAATCTGCGGACCTCTTCTCACCTCTTCTCCTGCCCACAGACCTGCATCACCTCCACCACCACGTCTCCGCCACCACCTCCACCACCACGTCTCCGCCACCACATGCACCCCCACAAAACAAACACCACCCAAAACCCCCAAATCAAAACCACCACGTCTCCGCCACCACCTCCACCATCTCCGCCACCACGTCTTCGCCACCACCACCACCACCTCCACCTTCTTCCCTGCCACCGCCGCCGGTGCGGCTCCCAAAACCCCCAAATCGAAACCCAAATCGATCGCTAACAAAACCCCCAAATCAAATCGTCATCATCTGTTATCATCATCATCATCGATCGCTAACAAAACCCCCAAATCGAAACCATCATCTGTTATCATCATCATCACCATCATCTTCATCGCATACCTGAGCTTAGTTCCAGTGGGTGTTCGGTGGAGGAGATGGAAGTGAGATGGTGGTGGTGAGTGTTTGGTGATGGTGGGTGCGACCATAGTTGTTAATAGCGAATAGCGACAAATAGCGACAACGTACGGCTACGTAGCGAATAGCGACAAATAGCGACGGCTATTTTAAGTATAGCGATTACACTAGAAAAAGAATTTTGAAAATTTTTATATGTATATTATATCAAAATACCTTGGTATATATGCTATTTTACATGTATATTTAACAAAAACCTATAAATCCAGCTATTTTATAGCTATATTTACATAAATATATAGTTAACTTTATACTTTTTGTACACAAATTTACAAGTTTGGGAACCATATGTAAAGTTATGAAAGATAGAGGGGGTTAAATGTTAAAAATACCCAAACTTAAAAACCCTAGCCCACCATCTCTTTCATTGCATTCAATACAGCCGCTCTTCCCTCTCATCAGACATGGCGCACATGAAGCACAAGAAAGAAGCCCTAGCCCCAATTTTGGTTCCAAACGAGGTAAGAACTCATTCCATTAGATCGATTCAGTCCAATTTTGACCCGATTAGGTCCGATTTTTGACCGATTTCTCCTGATTTTGACCAATTTTGACCATTGCCGCCTAGTTTTGACCAATTTTGACCCGCTATTATCGCTAGTCATCGCTATGAGCCATATAGCGACACTTGGTCGCATCGCCATATAGCGCGCTATAGCGGTCGCTATAGCCGCTATTGACAACTATGGGTGCGACGGTGGACGGTCGATGGTTGTGGTGGTGGTGGATGGTTGTGGTGGAGGTGGTGGGGGGAGATGAAGGCAGAGAGAGAGAGAAGTTCTGTGGTGTGTGTTGTGTGTGTAGAAGATGTTTTTGTAGAAGTAAAAAAACAAACCTTCTTCTCCTTGCAGAGTGCAGACTTTTGGTCCACCTCTTCTCCTGAGGATGCCTGCAGATGTGGTCCGCAGACTGCAGACCTTTTCCTGCAGAAAAAACAAACACCACCTTAAACTGAACCGTGACTATCGGTTTGGTTCCACTGTTTAAACCTTGGGGCTGTTTCATCAAAAATTGGTATTGTAGCTCTTTTTCTTTGTGGGCAACTATGTTTATTTGACTATAAAGATTATCAAATCTAAACATTATAGCTTGGAGTTAAAAAAACCTTCAAAGGATAACAAATAGTGGACTAAACAAAATACAAAATAAACATTATAACTTCGAGTTAGAAAATATTATCTGTGTAAGTGGTAGGCTGCATGAATGTGAACTGGGAAGGCCAGAAGCTTCAAATCTAAATATTTAGCATTTCTGACTTCATAGTTCACGGTTTTGAATTAGAATTCAACCACCATATTGAATTTCAATTAAGCCCACTTGGCCGCTTGTACTTATGTTAAACCAATACTCACTAACTCACAACCAGTATTAATTCAAGTATGTCCATATTATTCATATAAATTCAAGTATTATAACAAATATAAAACATGTCTTATATGTATATACATATATATATATCAATATCATGATGCGGCTGGTTTTACACGGTCGGTTTCAGGTATAAACCGCAAACTAAACCGTTCACTACGGTTTGAAATTTTTGAAACCAACCAACCGAAAGTTAAAGAAAAAAAACGACCGGGAAACTAAACCGACGACCGGTTTGAACGATTTCACGGTTCTAAACCGAACCGTCAGTCATAAGACTGAATTAAAAACAATACCTGAAAACGGATAAACTGACGTGAAGATACTTGATAGCTTGCGATCTAGAGTTGTATCTAGCAGCGTTCCCTTCTTCTTCCCCTGCAAATTACAAGAAAACAGACAACAATTTAAGAACAGATTCTTCGAAGTTTTTACGGATTCAGTTCTGATTTTGAATTGAAATTACAGCATGTCTGTAGTGCATCGGCATGGTGGATTGCCTGCTGGTTGAATGTTTAAAGTTACGAAGGGTAGAACCCACATAAGTGACCACAACTAAGTGTTGATGACTTGACGTGTTGTTTTACAACCCCTTCCCCAAATGACTCAATCATACAATCCATACTTTTAAGGTCATAAAACTACTAAATCCACTGTAAAAATTAATAACCATCCTAAACAGGACAGAATACGAATTCATATTAGACAATCTGACAGCAAATATACCAATAGACGACGATAAACACCAATACTAACTTTCTAACTTACATCTTTACCCTTAGCTGTTATTACAACGTGGACAACCAAACCCTAACATTTGCAACTTTTGGAGAATACACGTAAGGTCATATATAAAACTTAACAAACTGATTAAACAAAAGGCTACAATCATAAACAGTAAGTTGTTATTAACAATAAAGAAACAATAAGTAATCAAAGAGAAAACTCACAACTCCAGTAGGTGAATAGGTGGTGATGGTGAAATTTTAATCACACTGGTAATCCCTGTACAGAAGATCTTCTTCATTCACAACAAAAAAAAAATTAATAATCAAATCAACTAATGTAGATCAAATAAATATAATTATTACAATCACAAACACATATCAAAACTTACAAATGTAGATTTGTTCCGATTTCACTTATTGGTTGCTGATTATCCAACCCCAACTTGGATGGCGCACCTTCAAAATAAAACTTTATCATAAAAATATCTTACAATCAGACTACAACTAAGCCTAAAAAAACAAAAACATAACAAACATCGATCTATAAACCAAAACCATAACAAAATTAAGGTTAACTGAAGCAAATTACTCTGTAGGTAAGCGAAGAGATGATTAGTGATGAATCAAGACACTTCATGACCACCGTGAACATCAATCTATAAACTAAATTATATAAAACTGTTTTCTAGTGACCTATCGGAAGTCTGTTAACATCTTCCAGTCTTAATATCTTAGAATCAAACAACAAATAAGCCTAAAAAAGCAAAAACAGAACAAACATCGATCTATAAAACAAATCAGTAACAAAATAAGGGTTAACAGAAGCAAATTACTCTGTAGGTACCGAAGAGATGCTTCGTGATGAATCTCGACGCTCCAGGTCCTGCGTGACCGTCGTAAACACCGACGTAAGCCAACACTTGACCTACCGGTTGTTGATTATTGTCTCCTGGCCCTCATCGTACCCTCTTGAATGCTCGCCGGAACCCTCGTTGTCGCCGTTCATCATCATCGAAACCCCTAGACATTGTTGGAGACTTTCACCGCCATTAAGAAGATGGTAAGAGAACAGATTTTGACTGTTGTGTTGAGGGTTGGTGGTGGAAAGATCCCTAGTCCTTTACACGTAGCAATCATACGTGTCAAAAATAGACACAACTTACAATCCACTATCCTAGAGTACTGGCAAGAGTTGCACAAAAAAGAGATTATATACCATGTACAACAGGATTAAGCCTTTCCATGTTGCAAATTGATATTAGTTAATAAATTAAATTAAATAAATATTATTACATAGTAATGGACTAATGGTTATATAGTGGTGGGGTTTGTAAATGTGAACTTAAAATTTTAACAAATAATACAACCATTTTAACATTACTGAAATTCTTCAATGACCCATTTACATATTCATATGATTTACCTAAAATACATATACGTAGGGTGGAGATACAATAGGAAGTTTATTTGGCTAAGAAGGCTAGGAAGTGATCTTGACCATCCATTTAGTTAATCAAGGGCTAAGATTAAATGATGAAAATTGAAGGGAAGAAAAGAGACGCGTGAGTTTGTTTAGGGGCATTCTAGTCAATCCAAGGCAATAGTTTCTCTCTCCTCCAATTCCCCCCCCCCATTTTTTAAACGTTAATAACTCTTTCATACGACATTATTTTTTTATAAAAATTGCACCAAAAAAACGAGCGTTTTTTTATCTTTAAAACGAGTATACTATTGCTATATTTTCGAAAAAAAAAATTGAAAACCCAGTTGCGTAAAACGCAATGGAAAAAAAAACCTAAAAAATAACATTTTTCTAAAACGCAATGCACAAAAAACACAAAGAAATGTCTTATTTATAAAACGCAATGGCCAGAAAACACAAAGAAATGTCTTAACTCTAAAACGCAATGGCCTAAAAACTCAAAAGAAAGTGTAGTTTCTAAAACGCAATGGACTGAAAACACATAAAAATGTGTTTTACCTAAAACGCAATAGACTAAAAACACTTCAAAATGTGTTTTCCTAAATCGCAATGGACCAAAAAACACATAAAAATGTATTTTTTTTTTTCTAAAACACAATGGCCTAAAAACTCAAAAGAAAGTGTTTTTTCTAAAACGCAATGAACTAAAGACACATAAAAATGTATTTTACCTAAAATGCAATGGACTAAAAACACTTCTAAATGTGTTTTTCCTAAAACGCAATAGAAAAAAACACAAAAGAAAGTGTTTTTTTCTAAAACGCAATAAATAAAAAACACACAAAAATAGTTCTTTTGTAAAACGCAATAGATATAAAACACACAAAAATGTGTTTTTTTCATTTTTTTTTACAACGCAATGGAAAAAAGATTCAAAAAAGTGTGTTTCAAAAAGCATTACAAAAAATGTGTTTTTCTTTTCATTTGTATAACGCAACAGAAAAAATCCAAAAACGCATTACAAATAACAAATAAAAAATAGACTGTTATCCATCCGAGAATGTGTGTTTTAAAATTAGATAATCACTAAATTAAAAACAAATTTCCCAAATAACTCAATACAAAAAAAAAATAGAACAGTGATATTTCTTTCAAAAGTCAAAATCGCAATAAAGACAAACAAACAATATTATTAAAGTAACTGACCATTCATCTAATAAGCATCATCTTATCCATGTTCACTTTTTCAAATCTTGAGTTTTATTTTTACAGCAATCTTAAGCTCCAACAATGGCATCCATACGGTTTCAAGCTCTAGAAATGATGACAGTGTACGAAGTAAATGTTAGCTACTGGTGGTGGTGGTGGTACGGAGATACGACAGCAGGTGGTCGTTACGCTGCTCCCAGTGGCGGAGAGGGTGGTGGTGGTGGTGGAGGTGGGGTGGAGGTGGGGTGGAGGTGGTGTGGAGGCGGGATAAAATATGATCTGGGTTTTTTTTAGATTTAGGGTTGTGGGTTGGAGCATTCACATTCTATCCATCAAAATATGTGAGGGGGAGTTTTTATATTATAAAAGGTATAAAAAGTGGTTGTGAGTGGAGGAGAGAGAAAATATTACTGTTCATCTGTATATTTGGGGGGACACTGTTCACCCAGTATAATTTTTTTAAGAGTTAACTGCCATTTTCGTCCCTGTGGTTTGGTCACTTTGGCCATTTCAGTCCATTTTTCAAAAATGCGCCATTTTCGTCCCCCACGTTCTGGAAAGGTGCCATTTCAGTCCAAAAATCATAACCCAGTTAAGTCAGTTTGTAAATAAGGATTGATTGTGTAAATTTGTAACATAAAGGACTGATTGTGTAAATTTGAAAAATGGACTGAAATGGCAGTTAACACCACCACCACTAGCTCTGCCACCACCACCACTCCGCTGCCACCACCACCACCACCGCCACCACCGCCACCACCGCCACCACAGCCCTGCCACCACCACCACTCCGCTGCCACCACCACCGCCACCACAGCCCTGCCACCACCACCACTCCGCTGCCACCACCACCGCCACCACCACCGCCAAACTTCATCACCCAAATGTTTCAACCGTGTACGGACAGACCTGACCTGCACAGAGTAACACGTATTTTAGCAAGTATTGGAAGTAAAAAAGAAAACAAAAAGCAGGTTATACACGCTTACTGCTTCTGGAAGATGCTTGCAGTGCAATGCAGCTTTAAAGATAAAGTCAGCTGTTGCTGCAAGAGGTGCATCATTCAAGTCTTCCAAAAGTTGAAAAGATTGAAACAGAACTCGTTCCCATACTTCACTGTTGCATTTCAACTGGATAAGGGCACCAAGAGCCTGAACATGATACCACATGTAAGATAACCAAATTGCCAACAAGACACCAGGGAAAGCAACTAAGAAAGTATCTTACCGGTAGTAGCAAATCGGGTTCTGCATCTGCCTTTTCAAGTCTATCCAATAGTGCAGAAGCAGCAAGTGGATGTTCGGAATGCTCAACTAATTTCGGAACAAGAGAAATAAGGTCCGGTTGCAGATGTTTAGGAGCCTTGTCTAATATAAGAGCAATCTTTTGTGCAGAATGTGGTCTTCGTCTTGGCTCAGGACAGCCTTGCGGAACAGCTCCATCCAGCCCTCTTAACGAGTTCACAATCAATCCTAATAGTTCCTCCGACTGTTCCGGCCATTTAGCCTGTCGGATACACAATAATACGCTAAACCATTTTTTAGAAAATAACTAAGGGACTGGATTACTCCAACAATATACCTTAGAGCGAAGGGATGAACTCTCTGATGAAGTAGCAGCAGCGCTGGTTTCAGGTGGAGAAGAAGTGTAGCTTTTTTCAGATGCGAGATTTCCGTTCATGTCTGAGCTTTGTACAGCTGAAGCAGTAGAGATATCATCTGTACCGGAATCCAGCCGGTCGTTTACATGAAGATGTGAAGGTTCTGAAGAACAATTATCATCCGGAGAAGGTCTATCAGAGGAATCATCTTCAGATGTTGATGGTTGGCAACACTCCACCATGATATCAAGAAGCAAATCAATTATCGCTTGCTGTAAAACTTTGACTCCCATTAAAAGGTTCATTAGACTCGGTGAAGATTCATTGGTTTTAGCGATTTTCTTCCCGTCATTGGGGTGGGGGCAGCGGAGTGGTGGTGGTGGCAGGGCTGTGGTGGCGGTGGTGGTGGTGGCAGCGGAGTGGTGGTGGTGGCAGGGCTGTGGTGGCGGTGGTGGCGGTGGTGGTGGCAGCGGAGTGGTGGTGGTGGTGGCAGGGCTAGTGGTGGTGGTGTTAACTGCCATTTCAGTCCATTTTTCAAATTTACACAATCAGTCCTTTATGTTACAAATTTACACAATCAGTCCTTATTTACAAACTGACTTAACTGGGTTATGATTTTTGGACTGAAATGGCACATTTCCAGAACGTGGGGGACGAAAATGGCGCATTTTTGAAAAATGGACTGAAATGGCCAAAGTGACCAAACCACAGGGACGAAAATGGCAGTTAACTCTTTTTTTAATATATATTGAAAGTGGTTGTGAGTGAAGGAGAGAGAAAAATGTGATGATAATATTATTTAATTGAAAAGGAGAGAGAAAAAGTATTTGTTTTTAGTGGAAATATATTGATATAGGAGTTGTTTTTTAGTGGAATGTATGTATAATTTGATGGTTTGGATGTGAATGCTCTTAGATGGAACTAATAAGTGTTTCACTAAAATGCCCCTCTATATGTTTTTTATCTTTGCCATGTGTCAATTTATTATTGCTTCCTACCCTTCCTAGCGAAAACAAACTTCATATTTGATCTTTTCCCCATATACGTATGCTATTATGAATCCACAGCAACGTGCGGGTCCTCAAAAACTAATTAATATTAATGCAGAATGATTAAATTTTAATATTCTATATTTCTTGTACGCATGCACATGGCATAGCCACCGAAGAGCCCTTAAATATTTCTTGTATCCATACATAATGATTAAATTTCAATATTCTAATAAATACGAGTGTTTAACATTTTAAATACTTTATATCATTTGCTATAGCTAATTAAACAATCAACTAATAAAATAATATATGATTGAAAATGTATTCTTTTTCCTGTACTTTTACGATATTACAATTTTAGCCACTTGATTTTGGTATCTTCAAAGTTTTATAAAACGGCAAACTTAGTTCCTAAACTACTACTCAATTTTACAAATAGTTTGCTTTTGACACTCCAACTTTGTTGTAGTTTTCTTTTGAGTCCTAACTTTGTTATAGTTTTCTTCTTACCTCAAAACTTTATCAAATTATTTTTTACCCTTTCTTAGCCCTTAAGTTTAGGAAATGCATTTTTTAACCACTAAACTTTTTATAAACTTTACAAATGCCACTTTGACACCTCAAGAGTTTTTGGCTTGACGATATAAATTCAAGTTAGTCGGGTCGTGTATAATATGTTATGATTGTACGATATAAATTTGATTTACGTTACGTTTTGATCCAATCGCAATGCAACTATAGGATACATTGAGTTCAATCTGATACGTCAAAACGTGCGTTTTCATATGGTTAACACATCACATAACGCTTGTACTAATCCGTTCGATATTTGCGAAATACCCGTGCCGCAACGCACACGGGTCTTATTACTAGTTATAAACTAAAACTTTCACGTAAAGAGTTTCAAATATGTAAACGTAAAGAAGCAACTAGACAGGCATGACAACATTGTCGTACATCAATGATTTGAAGTAACTAAGAGCAGCTTCACTACTTCTGAAAATGGAAGTGCATGTAGAAATTTAAAGTATAAGTTTTATTGTTTGGGAAAGCTCTGGTATAAAGAATGCTAAGGCCTTGGGTCGGTTAACCTGTGCCGTCGCTCAAGGCCCAAAATTTTAAAGGGCTCAAAAGGTTTCTATAAGCTTTTAAATATATATATTAAATTATATATTTAATATATGCATCCACTTATTATGCATAAGAGTGCGTGTGGTGTAGTGAAAAAACCATATCAAGATAATGTAAAGGTTTCAAGTTCAAGTATTGGCTCCACTACCAAGGTTTTATTTTCTTTTTTAATTTATTTCCTCTTAACTACAATTTTGGGCCCAATTTTCTTTTGTCGCCCAAGGCCTAAATTTTTTTGAGAGTTCTCAGGGACGACTCTGAAGAATCCTGAGCATACGATACCTCGTTGGGTGTTGTTTGTAGTCGTATTTGGAGTACGGGTAGGAGCTCGAGTAGGGAGACTCTACATCAAAATGTCGTAGATAGTTTTAAGGTATGTTTCCGTTTAAGTTTATGTTTAGTTATTTGTTATTTATTTTTAGTAGTTAATATTAATATTATTAGTAGTAGTAACATTATTATTAGTAGTAATAATATTATTATTTTTAAGTATTAGGGTTATTGTTAGGGGTAAGTATTGTGTAGCCTAGCCTTAGTTAGGTATGGTCTAATCACACATGTTTAAACAAGACAGCTCTAACCAATATCCAATCATGATAATAACTAGTTAAGTGTACCGTTACCTAACTTAGGATTATGTAAATTGTGTCAGGACCTTGAGATAGTACCTGACCATACTACCAACTGTTATCAAGTGTTACGCAACTATCAAGAGGTGAGTTTTATGAATGCTTTCAATATGTGAACATGCTTGTCCCAAACTGTAATATTAATGCATAACTGTTGTACGCATGTACATAACCTGTGCACTCATACACACGATATTTGTGGTCTCTTATACGTACCGCTACGGCGGGATTTGTCTAGTTTACACCTTTGGTGTATAGGGCACTGACTGTATGATAATGTGTCACATATTGACGTTGGGTTGTGATGATATAGGCATGTACAAAGTCATGGTGAATTAAGGTGATTTATAACTCGTGTATATTCATGAACTCACCAGCAATAGCTGACGTCTTTTAAGCATGTGCCACAGGTAATGATGGTTAGTTATGTACGTATTGTTTACCCCAGACCTGTGTGGCCGGTGGTGTGACAACCCGTTTTCCCGACCCTGGTTAACTATAGAAGGTTACCTGTAGAAATATTATGTATTATTATTTAGTAAATAATAATAAATTGTACAGAGCAAACATGTTGTTTGACAATCACGATAACGTTATAATACTACAAATTCTTTACAGACATTCTTTTATACAAATGAATATATCATATATATACTTGTTTTAAATTTAAATTAGTAAATACAATCTAAACATTATGTTTTATTTTTATGAATGAGAGATTATAAACGAAACACGAGTCTTGAAGCGGGTTCTCATGCGCGGTTTACACCCTCTAGTCAACACACCTAACCCACCTACACCAAACCTAGGTATAAAAGCATCTCATTCTCTTTTATCCATCATTTTGTTCTAAACCCTAGCCCCTATCCTAAACAAACACACATAACTTCTGCATATTAGAGAGAGAATCGGAGAGAGGGAATCAGAGAGAGAAAGTGACGTAGCAATGTTCGACGCGGTCACGGGTTTTCGACGGGGAGATCCTGAAGTGGTGGTGTGGTAGTGATGTAGCAATGTTCGACGCGGCTCACGGCGGCAGGAATCATGATCCAAGATTCTGGTCAGGTCGACTTCAGACGACCCGATCTGAAGATGTTACATGCTTTAGATCTTGATGGATCTATAGACTACATAGGCACACTTGAGCTCAGTCGACGCCCCGTTGTTACCAGCAGCATCTCGGTGACTTTTGGTAGTTCTTGGTAGAAGAGGTGGTGGTTGCAGGCAGCACAGTGGCTGCCGACAATAGAGCCACCCACCGGCAGCCGTTCAGTATTGGGAATAGTGACAATCAGGTGCTAAGTGAATTTGGTAGTGTTTGGAAACTGAGTTGGTAAGCATGGGGATTGTTTGGAAACAAGTTCGGGTCGGTCAAAGCGGGTCAAATCTGGTCAAAGTTCGGGTCTCGGTCAGACTAGTCAATTCCTGTCAACATTCTAGTTTTGGTCAACAGTCGGGTTATAGCCTCAAGTCTGTTGGTGCACTAAATGTCTGTTGATTACATCATAATCAAGTCTTGTGTCTAGAATTGTTTGAATGATCACACAATAGGATTAAATTAGGGTTTGTACATAGATAACTTGAAGATTTCGCTTGAAACAGCTTCAAGCGAAATCAACATGTGATGATTTCGCTTCAAGCAATCTCAAGCGAAAT
This sequence comes from Helianthus tuberosus, assembly GCA_030545235.1. NCBI lineage: Eukaryota > Viridiplantae > Streptophyta > Magnoliopsida > Asterales > Asteraceae > Helianthus > Helianthus tuberosus. Next base: position 142,079,248 of record CM060410.1, on the reverse strand, counting down.
CTCAAGTCTATATATAGGTTGTTGTGTTGTTCATTTGATAGAACTTGGTCATTGTGTGAAACACGAAGTGCTGCCGGATTTGTATCAGAAAACATTGTACAAGCACTCAAATCAATCAGAAAAGAAAGATTAAAAGGATTAGAGCTGTTATGACTTTGTTTACGTTGATTCCGCCTTCGTACGCAAAGATGAACTGCCTTAACTGACGGTTTAAGGTCGTAGATCGGTCCAACAAGTGGTATCAGAGCTCAGGACGAGGAGTTCATATCATAGCAGCGGATTCTCTTCTTTCTACTCATTTCTTTTTACATTTTTTCAGATCTGAACTAGTTCCAACGGTCGAAATGGTCTGATTTTCGAGTATATCGTGTAAAACGTAGTTTTAACAAAGCCTACAAAGATTCAGACTAAAATTCAGTTTAAAACATGTTAAAATTGACCTAAAAATGGATTTCGCTTGAAAGTATTCGAAGATAATAGGTTGATTTCGCTTCAAATCAGACTTATTGGACTATTTCGCTTGAAAAAATTGAAGCGAAATTGTTTGCTGTTGTTTTCGCTTGAAACTGTTGGAGTAGTTTTCGCTTGAATCAGAATTATTAAGTAGATTTCGCTTGAATCATAGTTGGTCTCGGATTTCACTTGAAATCATTTGAAGCGAAATTGATCATCAGGTTTTCGCTTGAAGTTGAAGCGAAATTGTTCTATCAGATTTCGCTTGAACAGTTATATTGAGCTGATTTCGCTTGAAGTTGTTTATACTTCAAGGATTTCGCTTGAAGTTGCTGAATTTTCAAAACTTAAAATTTTTCTAAGTGTTTGCTGATTTTGCAGGAACATTCACGATGGATGATCTTTTCATGAACCCGTTTAGCGACATGTACGCATTCGCTGGAGATTCCGGAAACGATAATACTTCGTCAAGCAATGTGAATGATAACCCACCAAAAGAGAAGAAAAAGGAAGCTTGGGAGTCGGAAAGTGCTTTCGGAACGTTCAATAAACCTCCAAAGCTAATGGCTATTGAGGAGTATAGTCGGTGGTCCAGAAAGTTTGAAGACTGGATGATGGCATTTGCATTTTCAAGTTGGAAAAGTCTGAAGAACGGTTATGATTAAGGAAACAAGAATGGTGAAGTCTTAACAGCATCAGATGAGATTGATTCATTTGTAGCCGAACAAAAGTGTGTAGCATTGTTATTTCAATCTGTTCGGGAAGATATCATCTCACTGATAGACTATTCAAACGCTAAAGACCTCTGGGCAAAGTTAAAACAGAAATGTTTAGGAAGTACTGAAATTGTGAAAAACAAAAAGAAACTTCTTAGGAAAGAGTTTGATATGTTTGGTTGTCTTAAGAATGAATCAATGTGTAAAATGATAGAGAGGTTCGGTCATCTAAAGCTGGAATTAGCAAGACATGATATCAAGTATTCTGATGATGAGCAAGTAGACAAGTTGTTCGATTCATTGCCAGACGAGATGGAGTGGAGATATTATGCTCTCATGCTTAAAAACACCATTCCTCCTGAAATGTTGAAACCAGATTTGGTGATTGAGAGACTTGAAAGTCATGAACTGGAGTTGAAGAAGACGTATAAAGTTAATCATTCATCTTACCAGCAGAATTTGGATTTGTACTATCCAAAAAGCATGATGCCAAAAGCAACTTCTCCAAAAACTGCGTTTTCTGCTGAAAATGTGTCGACAACTGGCAAAGAAAGTCAAAGTGGTCAAAGCAGTGGAAGTCACAGTGGTTATCACAGTGGATCTTCTGGAAGTCATTCTGATGCAAAGAATCGTTTTCAATGCAACATTGCAATAGACTTGAAGAATGCTCAGAACTTTGATGAGGAATCGGCCAAGCAGCAGATGATCTTTCTAGCATCGGTGTTGGAATCATATGAAGGATTAGTAGCTGGGAAGATAGGCAACACAAATCTGACGAAAGAAGATTACGATCAGATTGATCCGGAGGAAATGGAACTGATCGATATTCGTTGGGCCATGGCAAGTGCTGTTCGTCGTGCACAAAGATTCATGGAAATCACTGGAAGAAAGACAATTGGTGGTGCTTCTACTAAGTTGGGGTTCGATAAATCGAAGGTAACTTGCTTCAAGTGTAAGCAGAAGGGTCATTTCAAATGAGAATGCCGAAACGCTTATGCTGATGAATCAGAGAATTCTTTCAGAGATGATTACTACAAGAAGGCGATTTATCATCAGAATAAATACGAGCCGCCTAGATTGAAGCAGGTTGAAGACAACAAAGAGAAATCTAGAGCTCTTGCAGTGATTTATGATGATGAGGGATATGATTGGAGTCAAGAGGTTCTACCAGAAGAAGATGCGGTTGGTTACGCATTCATGGCGAAAAATGAACCTATTCCATGGAAAGATGAGAGAACTGAAGAGCAGAAGTATAAATACAGAAAAATGATTTTGGAAAACAAAATTACTAGACTTTCTAGAATCTTTTTGGAAGCAAAGAGAGCCAACAGATGGGATCCAGACAGAGAGTGTTATCTTGATGAGTATGGAAATATTGCAATTGATCACAAAACTCTTGATCTGGAAGTCTTAATCAAGGAAATGAAAGAAAATGATGAGTATTGGCAACACAAATGGTGGGGAACTCCAACTTCAAAAATGATTGAAGAAGAGAAAGAGAAAGAGAGAAAGAGAGAAAGAGAGAAAGGAGAAAGAGGAGAAAGAGATAAAAGAGATTGAAAAATCAAAGAAGATTGATACTGGAGTTATCGATACAACGCAGGAGTTGACTGCAGAGAACCTGGGAAAAATGGCTGACAAAGTGCTGGCTGCCAAAGCACTTGAGGTAGACTCTAACTCCGTGTCTGAGTCAAAAAGCCAGGTCAGTTCAGATGTGTCAACAAATGCGTCAGGTAAAAAGATCGAAGGAAATGTTGATTGCAAAAATTGCAACAAAGAGTGCAAATTTTGTAATACTGTCACGTATCTCAACGGTGAGAAAATTAAAGATCTGACAGCAAAGGTCAGAAACGTTGAGGATCAGATTCTTGGTCATGACAAAACAGTTAAAGCTTCAACTGAACGGATAAAAGAATTAACTACTCAAATGGAAACTGATAAAATTGATCATGACAAACTTAAACAAGAAAATGAAAAGTTGATTCTTGAAAACCGTCAGATTTCTGAAAAATTTGAAAAACTCAAAAGCACAATGAAAGATTGTGATGATCGAAATGGTAAAACTTTTAAAGAAAATGAACATTTAAAAGCAGTGCTCAGAGTTAAAGAAGAATCAATCAATAAACAACTGGATGAAATCGCTAAATTGAAACTTAAAGTTCAAGAGGCTGTAATCGAAAACGAGCGAATCCAGTTGAAGCTTAACAGTTACAGCTCCGCAAGCTTTGTTTTGCAACATATCATTCCCAAACCCATCGGGAAAGACAAAGCGGGCGAAGATGTGTATTCTGATGGAACCGGGGTGGGTTTTCATCAAGTTCCACCACCTGTTCTGGCTAACTACACGAAAAAGCAATCTGGTTTGGTTGAAATTGAGGAAGAAAAAGAAGTTAAACTTCCTGAAAACATTGATGTTACTTTTACATCATCTGATGATAGTGTTCAGACAGAGATTGTTAAGAGTACAGCTGAAAGTGTTTTAATGTCTGATTCAACTGAAGATGATGGATGTTTCTTGGACAAATACATTCTGAAATCAAAGTCCAAAAACAATTTAAGTGATGAACCGGGTCTTGTGATGTACAAGATGGATGGATCTGATAAGTTGTTTTCGGATTCTGAATTTCCCATTGAGAATGTTAATGTGAAAAAGTTGACAAATGTTTTCAAATTGGTTGAAGTTGAGTTGTCGGAAGTGAACAGTTTGAAACAAACAAAAAGGCAAATGAATTTTGAGAAAGATAAAGCTTACTACAAAAAGCCTGTTGTTCCACCAAGGTTTTATAATAATAATCGAAACAACTGGTCGGGTGGTTATCAGGGTGGTAAGAGTTATCAGCAAAGAAGGTTTCAAAACAAAAGGTTTGCTGAAAAGAAGGTGTTTGTGAACAGTTCAAGTTCACTTTCTGATGAGGAAAATGAATTTTTTTCAAAATCAAACAAAGAGTTCTTTGAGAAAAGAGCTTCACATTATCGGTCTGAAGGCACAAGTCTAGTTGTGGATACTAGAACATGTTTTAGATGTAACAAAGTTGGTCACATTGCAAGAAATTGCACCAACTCCAAGCCTAAGATTGAAAATGTGAAGATTCAACATAAGAAAGTTGATGTGAAGGGTAAAACACCAATCGTTGTTGAGAAAAAGAGTGTGAAAAATAATAACATAAAAGTGAAAAATGAACCTGTAAAGAAAGTGGTAACTAAAAACGACAAGTTTTATAAACAGGTTGCATTATCTCAACAAGTTTGGAAACCAAAATCTGAAATGAAAATTTCAACTTCTGAAGTGAAAAAGGCTGAAGAATCAATTTCGGTTGATTATGATGCAAATTTTCCACCTTTGAAGGCTGAAAATTTCAAAATTCAAATTGCTAGAGTCAAGGTTACACCTAAGGCTGATGAGGCCTGGGTGGACACCATGTTTGAATAAGCAGTTTGAATTGCCGGAGCTTCCTTGTTCGCGAAGCATGAATCGGCATCTTTATTGTAGTTGGTTAAATAGTAGTTTATTTTGTGCAGGATCTTCCAAGAGCCATTTCAAGATGGATCATGGATAGTGGTGCATCTCGACATATGACAGGAAAAACCGCGTTGCTGTATGATGTAAGAAACATTAATGGTGGTTATGTGGGATTTGCTGGTCATGAAGGTGGTCGAATTGTTGGTGAAGGAACGTTATCCAATGGGATTGTGACGTTTGAGAGAGTTAACTACATCACTGAGCTGGAGAACAATCTGCTTAGTATCTCGCAGATTTGTGACAATCAGTATACTACTCACTTCACTGATAAGGAATGTTTGATATTGAAACCTGGTTTTGTTATCCCTGAAGAATGGATTATCATGAGGGCACCTAGAGTGAATGATTTATATGTGTTAGATATGTCTGTAGCAACTACAACAACTGGTCAAGCACATTGTTTTGTGTCTAGAGCAACTAAGAAAGAATCAAGATTGTAGCACCAAAAGATGGGGCATATACATCTTAGAAAAATGAATCACTTGGTGCACAATGATTTGGTATTGGGAGTTAATATCAAAGGTTTTCATCTGGAAGGGGAGTGCATTAGCTGCATCAAAGGCAAGCAGAAGAAGAAGTCACACCCTACAAAGCAAGTCAATTCAGTTTCGAGACCGCTGGAAAGACTTCATATGGATTTGTTTGGTCCGGTGAATGTCAAGAGCATTACAGGAGATTACTATTGTTTGGTCGTTACTGATGATTATTCCAGATTTTCATGGGTTTCTTTCTTGAAGACAAAAGATGAAACATTTGACAGTTTGATGGGGCTGTTCAGGAAGATTGAGAATTTGTACCAAAGGCGTATCAAGAGAATTCGAAGTGATAATGGTACTGAATTCAAGAACAGCAAGATGGAAGAATTTTGTGATGAAAGAGGTATTTTGCATGAGTTTAGTGCTCCGTACACTCCGCAGCAGAATGGAGTCGCAGAACGCAAAAACCGGACACTAATCGAGACGGCTAGAACTATGCTCGCAGACTCAAAGTTACCGATTAATTTTTGGGCTGAAGCTGTTTCCGCCGCATGCTATACGCTCAACAGGGTTCTTACTGTCAAGAAGTTCAACAAAACGTGTTTTGAGCTAATCAATAACCGCAAACCGAATTTGAAGTATCTAGAACCGTTCGGGTCACCTTGTACGGTTATAGAGCCTTTTGGAAAGTTTGGTCCGAAGTGCATTGAGGGAATATTTGTTGGTTATTCAAATCCGTTGAGACGTGTCTTTGTTCCAAGTGAGAAGCGGATTATTGAAGCTGCAAATGTTGAATGTCAAGGTTATACTATGCCGCCACAGAATCCTGGTGATTCATGGCGTTATCATTATGACAAACTTTGGGATTCGTTTGACATGAGAGAAGAATCAGAGGATGATGAAGATTTCTTTGATGAGTTGGATATTTTGCGTGAATATGAGTCACAGTTAAGGTTCCCAGCTGAGTATTCGAGGAGACCACGGGAAATTTCAAATGATGATGAAGCAGGTCCAAGTAATGCTGGTGAACATGATGATGTCCAACAGAATGAAGTTGCTCAAGATAATCAGTCGGCTCAGAATGATAATCTAGAAGCTGAAAACATGCCAATATTTGATCATGGTGATTCAGATTCAGATTCTGAGGGGGAGCAAATTCAGATTTCAGGTCAAACAAACCAAGTTGGTGAACAAGATGCAGAGCAGAATGTTACTAATCTGGAGGGAAATGTAGATGTTCCGAGTGAAGTGATGCCGCGAACTTTTTCATATCATCCAGAGGAGTTGATTATCGGAGAATTGCAAGCTGGAGTTCGCACTCGAAATCAGATTGATAAAGGGCTTACATGTTTTTATACAAAAGTTGCTCCTTTGCAAACTGAATTTTCATTAAGTTGTTTTATCTCGCAGATTGAACCAAGAACTTACAAAGAGGCGCTTACTGAAGACTCTTGGGTCAATGCAATGCAGGAGGAACTTAGTCAATTTGAGAAATTGGGAGTGTGGAAGTTAGTTGATTTGCCGGATGGTCAAAGAAAGATTAACACTAAGTGGGTGTTTAAGTGTAAGAGGGATGATAGAGGAGTTGTTGTAAGGAACAAAGCTCGACTCGTTGTTCAGGGATTTAGTCAACAGGAGGGAATTGATTTTACCGAAGTCTATGCTCCTGTAGCACGACTAGAGGCAATCAGAATTTTCCTAGCATTTGTGTCTTGGAAGAACTTCAAAGTTTATCAGTTGGATGTTAAATCGGCGTTTCTTTACGGGAAGGTTAAAGAGGAGGTTTATGTCGGTCAGCCGCCGGGCTTTACTGATCCAATCCACAAAAACAAGGTCTACTTATTGGACAAAGCGCTGTACGGTTTACACCAGGCCCCGAGAGCTTGGTACGAGACTTTGTCTCAACACCTACTAGCCAACAAGTTCATTCGTGGAAAAGTGGATGTCACTCTCTTCACTAAAGAAGTCGATGGTCATCTTCTGATAGTTCAGATTTATGTGGACGATATAATCTTTGGGTCGACAAATGAAAATCTATGCAAAGATTTTGAATCAGTGATGAAGCAGAAGTTTGAAATGTCATCAATGGGGGAGATGAAATTCTTTCTGGGATTACAAGTTGAACAACTTCCTGAAGGAATTTTCATTCATCAGTCAAAGTACGTTCATGATATTCTAGAGAAATTTGGGATGTCAAGTTCTACTCCAGCTGCTACCCCACTTGCAACAAATCATGGGATTCACCCAGATCTCACCGGAGACAGGGCTGATGAAACATTTTACCGTTCCATGATAGGTTCTTTAATGTACCTAACTGCTTCACGTCCTGATATCATGTACCCAACGTGCCTCGCAGCAAGATTTCAGTCTAACCCGAGAGCATCGCATATGATCATTGTGAAGAGGATATTGCGCTACCTGAAAGGAACTCCTTCATTGGGGTTGTGGTATCCTAGGAAAGGCGACTTTACGCTCGAAGGGTATTCCGATTCGGATTTCGGATGCTGCAAAGTCAATTCAAAATCAACAACTGCAGGATGCCAGTTCTTTGGTCCTAGATTGGTTACCTGGCAGTCTAAGAAACAAACGTCTGTGGCGTTATCTACTTGTGAAGCGGAGTACGTTTCTGCTAGCAGTTGCTGCTCTCAGATCTTGTGGATACAGCAACATATGCGCGACTACAGTTTGCAGTTTCTTAACACACCTCTTTTTGTTGATAATGAGGCCGCAATAAATATAACTAAAAATCCAGTACATCACGCTAAAACTAAACACATAGAAATTCGTCATCACTTTATTCGTGATTGCTTTGAGAAAAAGTTGATACGAATTGAGAAAATCCACACTGACGAACAGAAAGCTGATTTACATACCAAAGCTTTTGATAAAAATCGGTTTAAATATTTGTTAAAACTGAATGGTATGAAGCTTCTTTCGGTGTCGGATGGAATTATGAGCGTTGATGAAAGTACTGTTGCGGATGAAGACGGGAAACAATCTGCAATGGTTTGTCGAATTTTTACTTGTTTTGGTATTTAGGGGGAGTAGATGTTTGTACATAGTTTTTTTTTTCAGAAAATACAAAAACAGTAAAAAATTGATAAAATACAAAAACATGATAAAATGAAAAAGAGCTTGTGTATATAGGGAAAATGATAGTACATCAGCTAGACGATTACAGTATGCTAAAGATTTGAATAGTATAAAAGAGTTAAACAATCTCACTAATGATGTGTCGATAGGTTTTCGTACATTTAGTAGATTTATTCGGGATATAAACCTAAAATTCAAACTTGTGAATTCGTGGGGAACACTACTTGGATATATAGGTAACCCCTGAAATCTCGTTTGAAAGGTCTCTTAATCTGATATACTAGGTCTTTATACTCTATGATATCTGGGGTATTATTCCGGGACTTCTGCTGAACGGTGGTTCTGACCTAGTCCCTGGATAATGCCTGTTGTAATGCTTGAAACACAGCATTAAACCCTCAGCATGCTGAAACAATAAAATTGATAAATGCTACTGTTGTAAGCAAAAAGATCCTCTAAAGGGGACACACCGAAAAGTCGAAGCTGATATCTCTCTGCGTATACGGAAGTATCGACCTGAGATCCCTCGGCCCTCGCATACCTAAATTATATACAGATATCATTGTAGTATTCTCACCTGTAAGACTGATTATTGGGATTCTGGATACGGGAGTATATTCAAGAGGTGGGACACATGAATGATCTAAGTTCTTAATTCATCTAAATCGTATCCTGAGTAGATTGAAATTTGTATGGAAATTTAAGATGGATCAGTATATCGACAATCGAGGTGAATTGTTTAAGTCTGAGTATGAAATGAAGCTTAACGGTACTTGTGATTTGTCTGAAAAGCTGATATGATTTCCTGACACGCTCGTCAAAAATATGTTTGTAAATAGTTTACTTTGTTTACTTTCTGCAATTTAAGTTTTCTGTATTTCATTTCTTAGTTTAGAATACTTTGATAAAATCCAAAAAGATTTTATTTCTGCTTTATTTTCCGACGAACCATAGTGGAGAGTTGATTGTTGGATTCTCATATGTTTGAAGCAGATGCAGGAGATTCTGGACTGAAGAATGAGGAGAGCTTACTTTGTTGAAGTTTGAATTGTTTGAAATGTCAAAAACAGGTTCATTAACTTGATACTTGTTATTTTCAGAAAATGTTTGAAATTGTTGTTTTAAAATCAGTATTGATTCGTCAAAAGATCAACCAAGGTCATTAATTTGGACTTGGTAGATTAATTAAGTGATCAGGGTCATTAACTTGGACCTGAATACTTGAGTGGATTGTTAAAACTGATTGATTTTGTGATTTATTGTTAAAAAGATAGAATGGTTATGTTTGTTGGTTGAGTAACAGGTTTGGACTTCATTATTCCCAATGGAGGCTAATTGTCAAAGCTTGAACCAGATATCTCAGATTCTAGCATATCGAGAGGGGGAGTCTGTGAAAGGGGGAGTCTGGATCAACTGTCAAAGGGAAGATTGAAGTTTAAAGTTTAAAGCTTGAAGATAAAGATTGAAGAAAGCTTTTACAATATTTGAAGATTGTTAAAGACAAAGACTTGAAGCCAAAGACTTCATCAACATCCAAGGGGGAGTCTGTTGGTGCACTAAATGTCTGTTGATTACGTCATAATCAAGTCTTGTGTCTAGAATTGTTTGAATGATCACACAATAGGATTAAATTAGGGTTTGTACATAGATAACTTGAAGATTTCGCTTGAAACAGCTTCAAGCGAAATCAACATGTGATGATTTCGCTTCAAGCAATCTCAAGCGAAATCTCAAGTCTATATATAGGTTGTTGTGTTGTTCATTTGATAGAACTTGGTCATTGTGTGAAACACGAAGTGCTGCCGGATTTGTATCAGAAAACATTGTACAAGCACTCAAATCAATCAGAAAAGAAAGATTAAAAGGATTAGAGCTGTTATGACTTTGTTTACGTTGATTCCGCCTTCGTACGCAAAGATGAACTGCCTTAACTGACGGTTTAAGGTCGTAGATCGGTCCAACAAAGAATCGGCTCTAGATGGTATAACGCTCGTAACTTTTTATTGTATATAATTGTTATAAAAATGTGTAAACTTGTGTAAATTGATCCGAGCTCTAGCGAACCCGACCCGATCTGTATTATTAACGACTAAAAAATTAACTCGACTCTAAAACACGTGACACTTGTGATGTGGGACTCGAAAATGTTTATGGATATGAGTATAGGTTTGTTTAAATTCAAAACGAGACATTTAATTTGAGTTTGTGCATATGATGAACTTGGAACTTGATATTTTGGGTATAAAATATGTGATGAAATGTCGGACACTTATTGGGATTGGTCGACAACTAGTATTGTCGGGTTGCTGCAAAAACAGAGGAAACTCTGCCCAATTTTCGTAAGAATCTATAATATACGTATGTGTTGTAAAAACAAATGAAAGCCTGTAGGGATTCAAATAATATTGTAAAGACAAATATAAAATATATATTTATTTTGGATGACGGCTACGACTCACGAAACAAGTTTCCAATATTAGACTTGGCAATTAATTTTTATCGTGGAGGTTTTATCAAAATAAAGATAATCACCTATATTTGTTTCGAACGTCTAAACGGGGTACGAAACATAATAAATGTTTATATAAAACGAACATAAGCAGTCAAAACATTGTAGTATCGAATGGACAACTTAAAATAAATATGTGTAGATATTTATTTTGACAATTATAAAACAAGATATGGGTATATCCTTTGGTATATCACTCGACTACGTGTATTCACACTAAAAGCTATAAAGATATATTTTGATATAAATATATATACGTATCCATACCCTTTAAATTATATACATATCTTCATGTAATATATGTATATTTACGTACACACCTTTGAGGGTATCTTAACCTACTCGTGGTAACGAGTATACCATTGGGTCATAGACTTAGCATACCGATAGAGCTCGATCACACATGAAACAACCTTATTCGAGTATTGGTTACTTATAATGTGCTACAGTTATTAGGGATGTCTTGGTGAATATCTGCATGCTATGCCAGTTCGTGTCTCTAACACATAGTACTTTTGGATATAACATGCACCCTAAGGTGAGTTCACTGCTCTTTTTCAAGCATGCATCCCGGGGAGGGACAATTGGTAAATATTCCGGGGAGGAATATTGGGTAATGGGTTTGACTGGAATGTTAAACCGAAATGTTGGATAATACACTCACTCCTATCACCTCAAGTCCCATCTTCTACCGAAATGGTTGCCGGGGAGGCAACGGGGTTATTAGTTGATAGCGCTATTAGGTTTGGCACCCTCACACCATACCCGGGAGGACGGGTGTGAACTAATTACCTTATATCATGACCAATGCTTTGATAGGGGCATTGGGGACGGGCAAACAAACTGAAGCCATCTTGTACGGTATCGAGTTATTATCAACATTGTTTTTGGAATTGCTTTGAACTGAACTAAACATTTGGCAACTAAACATGTAACATGATTTTCAGTAAACAAAACTGTGAACTCGCCAGCGTTATGCTGATACACTTTTTTTGCATGCTTGCAGGTCTATAGGTACAGTTATTTGGAACTTGTTGTCTGGGATGCTGGAGTGGTCATGGGTCGAGTTACATGGAATCATGAGACAAGTTTAATGGTTTTTAAACACTTGGGTTACGAAATTCTTAACCATTGTATTATGCTTCCGCTGAATAATAAATAATGTTTTGTAACGCTTATTTTAATAGATGAAAGTTTTATTTGAAATATTGTTATGAGTTCAATGTGATTCGTGGCTAGATCCTGGTACGTCACACGCCTCGCGGGGGTTTCCCGCATGTGGTATTTTGGGGTGTGACAGATTGGTATCAGAGCCACTGGTTATAGTGAACTATGTTTTAAAACGATTTTTATAAAACCAGACTATAACCGAACAGTTCTGAAATCGAACATGACACTCAGCTCCAGATTGCAAGGTTCGTTTTTCATTTACTTTATGCATTACACGCCTAGCGTACACCTACTTATGACATTGCATATGGCTACACACTCAGCACTATAGTATGATTACACGTAATTATTTGTCTACATTATGATGCATCGTTAGTATGGCATAATTTCTAGACTTTTGTGATCTTTACCATCTTGACAACGTTCGTTTTGCTACTCGAATCTAAGGAACCTTTTGACACAAGCTAAGAGGAACTGAGATGAACATGCAAATTACATTATCATTATGGGTGCACACATAATAATAATGTGGAGTGCATGTGAGTCCCAGTGAGGCTTAGCAAGTGTGAAAGGGGTTCTGACCCATTATCCGACATAATTGGCGATTCAACAAACCATAGGAGTCACAACGATGATTGATTATTACTCAATCGTGATCCTTACTTTTTCCACCGTTCTTGTGGATGCATGTGAATCCTTGTGAAACCCTGCGTGTGAATAAAGTGTCCTAACCTGTGAATTCCTCGTTTAAAACTTCTACTATTAGTAGAAGTTCACGTAAACCACTCAGCGGTTAAATGGTATCGTTAAACCTCATAGTTAGTTGACAGGCACAACTATCAGACTGGAGATATTCTCGGGCACATTGAGCTTTCATCAATGGAATCCCTCATTATCTGTTTTAATCGATGTAAGCGTCTTAATGAAACTAAGATTCTCACCAGAACCTATTGCTTTGATCGAAACTCTACCAGAATCGAAGGGTAAGCCTTTGAACATCAGCATATAAACGAAACATGAAGAATCCCTCGTACGCTTACACTTTATCCTTTACACTCACCTGTAATATTTTTTCTTCCTCTGACCACATTACTCTGTCATGCGGCTAATTCTCATTCTAACTAGAGCTACATCCCAACATATTTAACTTCACAAGTGGAATTCACCAAAACGGTACATCAACTCAGGAACATTGGAAGACAGAGACACAAGCTAATCAACAGCCAGGTGAACGCGATGGCCTACACAATAATCTTACCCCTGATATTGTTAGAGTCGTTATTTTCTAAGCAAATCTATCCCCTAGCTTTTGTACTGGTCAATGCTTACTGTTTATGTGATAACTGATTTCAGTTGTCGACGTAGATAAATCTCTCATTCCATTGTCATGGTCACACTACATCTTTGATTCCTTACCCATAAACTCCCAGGGAATTGTGCTCTAATTTAAAAGAATCCGACAAACTCAGCTTTTGATCCTTATTATTATTATCATACCATTTTATAACATATTTTCACGTCCTTGAAATGTAACCTCTTGGCGACGTATGTGATGCTCCTAATTCATGCACACGTTTTAGTTCAATCTTTCAAACTTGTTTGCATACATGTTCGACTAATTACACACCCAATTTCATGCATGGAAGTTAGTGAATCTATTCTTATTCACATACGGGCAAGCTCGACGACTGTGGAGTACACTTCGACTGGATCGGAGCACTACGAATTCGATGAACCATTGCGTTTCTACAAAATTCTTATTGCATTAACACCTTTAATGTGAAGCTTCCAACGACCGGTAGCGTCACTCTATTTCTACTTATACCGCTTGTGTGTGCAACCAACTACACCGTCATCATCAGATTTAATATTTTACTAGTGATTCTAAAACAATTATGTGGAACAGATTGATGATAGTCACGTCTTGGTATGTTCTTCGCGTCTTATCTTGTTGTGGTAAAATGGATATCGTAGTTCTTGTCTAACCCTGTGGTACGCTAATTCTCGCTTGTCTAAATCTCTCTCTACGAACATTAATCGAGCAGCAACAGGCCATACTTAAGTTCATTAAGTGAAGGAGCATAAAATAAAATTTCTACTTCCGTGAGGTATGCCGAAGTCAACACCCTTTTCCGTGTGAAAGCACCATGCTTATGTATAGCTTCATCGACCTCTTTGTTTAGTACCTGTACCTCGTTAACTGAAAATTGGTCATCTATTACAACCAACTACAGCCAAAATATCATGATCAGTATCACCCGAAAACCCCCCTTCCTTCTGTATGAACTTGTCAAGACGCTAACATTTCGAGATAAAGGGGCATAATGCCTAACTTGAGTTTTCATCTGGTATGTTAATAAATTTATCTGAAACACTTGTTTTAAGCAATTTATATATTTTTTCGCGAATCCTTACATACGATGGCATCACCACTGTTATTTAGTAGTGGTGACTGCACCATTTCTGATCTCCGGTAGCGATACCACATAACCACGAATCTCCCTAACCCTTGCTTTGGATTATCTTCACCACGGTTACGTTGAGTATGTCCTCGGTAGTGTTCCCGGCACACGTGATTCTAGAATTTGAGTAATTTTGGCCTTTAACAAACTACCTTAAAACAATTCTAGTTCGGTTTATTTCATCGACCCTTCTTTTATGACGTATGACATTCGTGTCCATTCGGGCAACCCAAAATATACATTAGATACACTTGCTTCGTGAAGTGTTGTAACACCCCGTGTTTCGAAAGTCAAAGTCAAAGTCAAAGTCAAAGTCAAAGTCAAGATTGAAGTCAAAGGAAGAAAAGATTGCTAATTGCGATCTGTCACCCCTTGGTCAACTCCTGTTTGACTTCTTTGACTTGTAGATAATCTATTTATGTTATCGCATTAGTTGTATTATGTGGAGTATCTATTAATAATCGCATATTAATCGCATGTTTAATCAATTTATCGCTTATCGCTATCGCATTCGCAACTCGAATTATGTGTTCTGGATATTGTTTTATGTGTGTGTGTGCTATTTATGTGTTACTTGTGCATGTTATGTTTATGTTGAGGTGTTAATCGAAAATCGCAATCTATCACATCGCAAATCGAATCAAAAACGCTAAACGCAAGTTATTTATAGTGATTGTATGTTAGATATAGTAGTTGGGATTAAAAGTAATTTGATGAGTAATACTATCGCATCGCTCTCTCGAGTCGCATCGCAACGCCTTACACTCAAAGCAAAACTGCAAAACTCGTCGCGCCAACCACTCCAATCGAGTGGCCAGCCGATCGAGCTGCCACCCGATCGAAGTGCCACTCGAACGAGCTGCCACCCGAACAGGTTGTCACTCGATCAACCAGCCACCTTGCCCCCTTTCCTTTTATAGAATCCCTATAAATACCCTCCTTTGTCACATCATTTGATGTTGACAGCTCTCTCTTCACCCAACTCACTTCAGCCCGCATTTCTTCCGATTTCTCTCAAATCTTGTAAGTTTTCAACCTAAATCTTGTACTTTCTTAATCTACATGCACTCCTACACCTTTCTACCTTTTGAATCTTAACTTTTAACCGTGAAATCACTAGATTTGAGGTGTTCTAGGATGATGTCATCATGGGGTTCTCATGAACTTCATGTTTTGGCTTCAATCCACCAAGAACAACTTAGATCTGAACGATTTCCACATGAATAAACAAAGATCTTTCATAGATCTGAACATATTCATGGTGAAAAGGATTGAAAGATGGTTTTCTAACTTTCTTTCAACTCTTTTACACTCAATGCACTCAAATCCAATAGATTCGGACCTTGTTCTGATCTTCTACCCATTCTTGGTGTCGTATCGGTTCCAGATCTGAATTCTATCCAAGAGGTATTGACTTCAGGTTTGAACATGAACTACCGACTCGAACCGTGAACCGGTCGGACCTGGGTGATTCCTGTTCGGTCGAGTCATTTGGGCCAGGTCGAGGATTCTGTTGTTCAGGCGTGTTATCAAAATATATCGTTTAACACTTCAAAACTTCAAACGAGTCAAGTGTCAAAGACGAACGGATAGTCAAGACGGATTGTCGTCCGATCGGATTGCCACCCGATCGGATTGCCACCCGATCGTCCGGCCATCCGATCGGGTTGCACTTGGGTCCCACACTTAAACTATTAAAAGTTTGGAACGTCGAATGGATTGCCACCCGATCGAGTTACCACTCGATCGAACGGCCATCCGACCATGTGATGTTTTGAACTTCAACACTTAACAATTTTCAACAGGTTTAATACAAACGGATTGCCACCCGATCGGATAGCCATCCGATCGAGTGACCGTCCTGCTGTGAACTTGTTCTCAAACAAGGGAAGTCTCGCCAATCGGATTGCTGTCCGATCGAACGGCCATTTGATCGACCGACCTGAAAGATAGAGATAATTCTCTATTTTTAAAATACTACAATGAAAACTTCAAAAGGCAACCCATCATACACAAACACATCTGTCCCAAACCAGGTGACAATCCAATCGAGTGGCCACCCGATCGGGTGACCGCCCTAACGGATTGTCATCAGATCGACCGACCACCCGATCGGATAGCCACCCGATCGGATTACCGTCTGATCCACTGACACATCGCACCATTTTACGTGCTGCTTATCTTCTGTGCTATCATTCTAATCAGGCTAATATCCGCTTTAGCGTTCCCTTCAATCCATTAACTCAATCGTTGTGAGTATACTCGAACCCTTTTTGCTTTATGCACTTTTGGGTGTTACATACGTTACTTATTCTAAAATCACATCGAACACACTACGCAATACTTTTAACGCTAACCGATTACCTACGTGACTTAATGAATGCTTGTTTGTTATGTTTACACATGGATTGCTGTCTACCTGCCTTAGCAACGATAGTACTATTTGTTTGGACTTAGCACCTATTCACTCAGGGGTTGTTAAGGACAGTTATTTACATGGCTCACAGTGGTGAGTGTGTATTACGAACTGCCTTGCGCAGTCAACCCGCAGTCATTGGTATTGATAGGATCATGTCGATAACTTACGTGCTTCATTTCACACTGTGTCCGTGCAGGTTATGCGTAAATGATTTTGAACTCTATATGCTATTATCAAACTTGTACGCTCACCTTTACACTATGTGTATTGACTTTTACTTTAACGTATGTGACAGGTGTTTAAGATGTTACGATGCTGGGATCGCTGTGAAATTGAGGCTAGGAAAGAGTCTAGAAACAAAGACAATTTATTTTATTTAAAAATATGAGTTGTTGGAACATGTTTATTTGTTTGAAGAATATCTCGTATGTATGTAACACCTCGAAAATTCGTGTTCAATAAAATAACGACACGTGTCATGTAAGACAAAAGTATTATAAACCCGGATCCAATTATAGATGTATGGCAGGATTTAAAAGTGTCGTCATATTGATTTATACCTCTGAACGACCTCATATAAATCCCAAGACCCTAATATTTATTATAAACATCTGATATAATCCGGTAAATACTCACAATAATTGATTCAAGTTGCAAGAATGGAAATCCTACGAAGAAATGCATGACAACCCATCGTTTATGACTTTTTAATAATGTCCAAGACAAATGTACAACATTAAAGGGATCTAAACTGTTCAAGGCATGTTCATGAGGCCCCATTCTGAATAATAGAAGCCAAAAATTCGTAATACATGGTTGCCCCTTCGAATGCTTGAAAAGCCAAGGATTTTTGGCTGCTACAGAAGGCTTGAGCACCATAAGCCATACCCTTGCGGTGCGCAAGGGTTGCCCAGCGACTGAAAATGTGCATGTTTGCTGTTTAAACGCAATAACTGACCTTTGAACGATTTTCCTCATATTTGGACGACCCCTAAATGGCTCCTAGACACTAGGGACATGTGTTAGTGATCAGGGAACATTGCTAGAGTTGTTTGTCAACAATCTATGAGTTCTTGAGCACTATATAAAGAGCCAAGGTTGCAACCATTTCTTCACACCTTCCTTCAGCTTTTCTGATCATTTTTGGAGCTCCAAAGCAGACTCAAGTGATCACAAATCGTGCATAGGACTTCAGTAAGTTTGCTTAACCTTCCTTAGTTAAGTTTTTGCTTAGTTTTAGCTTAAAAGTCAAACCGTCGTAATTAACGGTTGACTTCAAGATTAATCACTAATGGTCCAGTGATTAGTCGAATTGAAAGTAGTTATAAGTTGCTAATTATGTGGGCATTAAACCCTTAAAAGGGCACCCTCTGATTCCCACACTAACTAGATCATTTGTCGGGTCAAACTTGTTACTAAAAAGTCAACATAATGCTTAATTTCAAATTTATGCATAATTAGCAATGTAGAACCCATACAACCTGTTTGATCATTTATATAACTTAGTAATTAGTGTAAGAATATGTCTAAACATGTTCAACCCGACAATTTTCTGTTTAGACCCGGTTCGGAACCGAAAGTCGCAAAGCTTTGACTTTCGCTTTGACTTCAGTTCTGACCCGTTTTGGTATGTTTTAGAAATTCCATAGAGCTTTAATTGGACTAGGTTACATGCTAGTATAACCCTCTGTGATTATACACCTTGGTTCATTAGTTAACCAATTAATATGCATGATTCCATTAATTGCTCATATGTTGACCATTATGCCCTTTTAACCTTAAAACGTGATTTTTGAAAATGTAAAAGAGTAGAAACCTTAGTTACTGATATATAAACTTGTACATAAAATTTGACATCAGTTTGAGGTGTAGATTGAGAGTTATGCTGATTAGCGTAATTAGAAAGCTTCTTTAGCGATTTAACGACATAATTTGCGTATAGCCTATTTAAACCTACTTTTTGATATCAAACTCTTTACCCACTGATGTAATATATTATTTTGGGATTTTTGGAGATTTTTAATTAATTTTAGGTTGAGCATAACTTAGAATCATAGGCTTAATCCGGTAATTGTCGGTTTTGCCCTTACGGGCCATAAAAAGAGTTTTACATATCTATTTGACCCCAAACCTTTTGCTACTGATTCTAAATGATAAATAAATTATTTTAAGCCTTCTGGAATAATAAAAATATCAGTTTTCCATATAGAACCCGGAAACGGCTTTTAATCGCCTTATTAAGCGTTTTTAACGCATAGTATGTACTAAAACTATTTTAAACATACAAAGGTTGATACCTACTGATATTTTAGGTAAATTATAATATTTTAACAGTAAGCAAAAGTTGTTTAACTCAGACTTCAGTTTTGAGCTTTTCGGCTTATGTGAAATTACCAAAATGCCCCTACGGTGCATAGTTGGTTATAATTGATAAATTTCACATATATACTTTACCCTACTGTTATAACTTAGTAAAATAAGTATTTTTACTGATTACATCAGACCTGTAACTCAGGTTAATACTTAAACTCTTTTATAACCTTGTAAATGACCAAACTACCCTTACGGGGCATAGTTTGTGTTTAAATTCGTTACGGGCATAATTAAAGATATCTTACTGATGTCACAACATATTTGAGGCATATTAACTTAGGAAACCTGTATATGGCTCTAATAATTACCCGTTACGCCTCTTGCGCCTTCGGTTCGGTTTATGTAACTAGTTTGCATAAATTAGCCGAAACGGGTCAAACCTTATCAGTTTTATCTCAAAATCCAGAATGTGTATAATATACCCATATTAAGCAAGTCTTCAAACTTGTCGGGTCTAAATCACATTCTATTCCGGTCTTCGCTTAATCGTGCGTACGAACCGTATCTTTAAAACTAACCGGTCTAAGCTTAAGCTTAACTAAAGACCCGTTAGGATTCTAATAGGTTATTATAAACCTTCGTTCCAGAATAGGAGGACCAGTAAAAGCTACTTGCATTTGCTTATTGTGATTATTACTTTGCTCAGGTAAATACTTTTAACTTATTTTCCCTTATACGGGCTTGGGGTACGGTATATAAAATACCGCTTGGTCGGGCATTAAATCTTCCATCGTATGGTGGTTAATTGAAATTTGATCGGCCCGTTTAAATTGTTTTGTTTACTTAAAGCCTTTGGGGGGTTAATGACCATGTCCCGGATATCCTTGGAATCATTTTACGAAATGGCCACGACTTAAGCGTGGGGTGTAGGCGTACACTCGTCAGTGCATAAATAAATAATGTGGTGTATCTATTGATCTTTAACCCGGCATGATCCGGGCTACTGAACGCATAAGGAACATGTAATTCTTTTACAAGTTTATATATTTAAATAATTATCCCAGGTTATAAAATGTTTATGCCACGTGCATCCAAATCAATTTTTAATCATTTTTAAAATGAGTCAGCTGATTGTATTTACCAGTGTAAACTGACGTATTTTCCCAAAAAGATTAAATGCAGGTACTAAGCGTAATAGGCTGGATTCTCTCCTTAGCATCAATAAAGAGTCTCGCAAGCTTAAGATGCCTATCGTCTGTTGAACTATTGTTTCCTATTTATTTTTGATCCGTCTGTGGATAAACTTTCAACTGTTTGTGATACACGATATTACAATTATATTCAGTTGAAATATATCTTTCATTTGCTTCCGCTATGCATATTAAATATTGTGTTGTTTGACTATTATGTTGCCAACCACGTCACGATACTCTCCACCGGGCCCACCGGTGACACGTGGAATTCGGGGTGTGACTGGTTGGTATCAGATCCAACACTGAGTGAATTAAACACTAGCCTTTTGTGTTTAATCTCAGTTACACAATTGCACATTCCAAAAACTTTCGAGTCTAGACAAATAACATAGGACAAATTCTACTTTGTTTTGTTTTGTTTTGTCCTTTATTTTATATATTCTTGTCGTTATCTTATGTTGTATTGACAGGATTAAATATGCCGCTAAGATTCTTTCGACGAAGAGGACGAGGAAAGGGCCCAATCACCGCCCCCAATGACGACGAGGCTGGACCTTCGCACATGCGAGCTCCTACCACCACTGCGAGTGCTGACCGTAGAGAAAACCGGAGGAACCTTTTTGAACCTGCCAGACGATCTGTCTCGCACAGTTCGACACCTCCCATTCACAACTCATATGGGCCACAGTCGGAAAATGAGCCCGACAACCCTCAACCTTCTTACATACCTCTTCAGCGATCCCTATCGCATAATTCCTTTGGTAACCCCAAACCTATTTTTAGGGGCCGGTTTAACCCGGCAAAATACATACAAGAACCAGTGGGTTTTAACCCATTGGGGCCAGAGGATCATTACTCCGGCGATCATGCAGAGGATATGGACGAGGACACCGATCCCGTCGAGCCCGCAACCGGAACTCCGAACCATCCTATCGAGGTCTCAGATGGTTCATCTTTTCATGGATCACCCTACCATGGTCCAGACAGTTACCAGGCACGATTTAATCAACACGAGTGGTATTTTACACCCTCGCATCATTCGTCGCCTCACTAGCAGCAGCAGCAGCAGGATCCCTCTGAGGATTCACGATTCATGGCAGTCACGCCACCGCCTCCACCGCCACCAGTTCAGCGGACACCTCCGCAACCGCCGAGGCGTAGTAGAACCGGAGCACGTATGTCTGCACGAGGAGGGGACTTTCATTTTAACTCTCCTCGACAATCAAGTGGCAGTCATTATCCGCCACTTCAAGAAGATCCACAAATGGGTGGACCTTCAAACCCCGTTGCACCGCAACCACCACCGATGGGTTTTGATAACCCGATTCCAGCATACACGGGTTCTATGGCGTACAACTCGTTTGAGCAGCCGGCTCACACCAACTACGGTTACGCCGAAGCCGACCCATACATGGTAGTGGCCAATTATACGCCCTTCATCCTGAAGGACAGTATGGAGCTCCTTGGGGAGTAGGGTACCTGACTCATGGGTACCTAATACCTACTAGACCTATAATTCGGCAACAATCGCAGCCGCCAAGGTTCTCCCCACCAGAGCGTGAAGAAATTCTGCAAAGGTTGGACCAAGTCGAGCGAGACTTTCACAGAGACCGCAGGGAGCGAAAAAGTTTCTTCCAAGTATTGACAAGCCTAATAAAGGGAAGAGCAAGAAGGACCATTGAATCCTTCCTTTGTTGTTGTAATTTCCTTGTATCATTTGAGCCCCTACGTAGGCCTATCTTGCTGTATTAGCCCCTGTGTGGGTATGTATGTTTGTTTGTTTTGACCCCTGCGTAGGTCTATCTTTCTGTTAACCCCTACGAGGGTATGATGTTTGTTTAAGTCCCTGCGTGGACTAGTATGTTGCTTGACCCCTGCGTGGGTAACTTGTTTGTCTAAAAAGTCCCGTTTAGGGCGATGTGTAATCTATTAATAATTAATGGAATGTTTAATTTATAAATTTCACTTTTGCTATTATATGCATAAATATTATATATGAAATAAATAAATCAAAATCATTCCTTTTAATAATGACCTGCCTATTAATTATTGAATAAGAATCTTAAGAGTGAAACCTAGCCTGAGTGTCAGTGTAAAGACCTGGCCAAAATGGTAAGACCTGTTTAAAAGATTCAAACCCCTGTTAACATCTGTAAACATGTTAACACTCCTGGCAGATGTGATTCGTTAAAATCACACACGTCATTCTTTTATAAGGATTCTTCAAAAGATTCCTAACCCAACTTAATGATCTCTGAATCATGGGTTTAAATCATCAATTAAGATGATCATATTTTGACCATACATTGGTAATATACTGCCTACGGGCCCTGCTCATTTTCATATGAGACAAAAGACAGTAATAGTCTATGACCCTGTCCGAAAAAGGTAATGAACTATGTTCAAACCTTAAAGCCTTGATTCTCTGAAATCACAGTTTATAATTTAAAAATGTCCTTGTGACTGGGCCTTTTGTGCTACAAATAAAACTGTTATTGTTTTATAATTAGGATAAATTATAATAGAAATCCTAAATGAATATGATTAATAAATTAACCAAATATGGTCTCTGTTTACCATGATTAATGAATTGCCATAAAAGACAATTCCATAATAAACTCCCAAGTAAACTATTGTCCTTGTTTTATGTAACAGTTCAATTAAAATGGCTGACTCGGATGAAATTAATAGTCACCAAGTGGAGAATAATGATAACGCCCGAATTAATATAACGGGTGCTGAACTAAAAGTGTTAGTAGACGACGCAGTTACAAAGGCCTTAGAGCGGCAGTATGAAGAATATAGTGGGACTCGAAGTAGGACCCTATCTACACCGCATTCGAAGCCACCTTCCAAGAAGGAAGAACCAAAGAAAGATGATGATCGACTCTCCTCAAACCACCACAGTGCCCCATCTCAACAGATTGTACTAAATCAAGAACCCCGTAATAAGGGTTGCTCCTATAAATACTTTGTTTCATGCAAACCCAGGGATTTTACTGGGGAAAAAGGAGCCATTGACTGCATGACATGGTTAGATGAGATGGACACAGTAGTGGATATCAACGGATGCGCTGAGAGGGATATAGTCAAGTTTGTATCTCAATCTTTCAAGGGGGAGGCTTTAGCCTGGTGGAGATCACTGATTCAAGCCACTGGGAAGATCCCATTGTATAACATGTCATGGGAGCAATTCGTTGCCCTCATCAGGGAGAACTACTACCCTCAACATGAGGTTGAGAAGATAGAGTCTAATTTTCTATCGTTGGTTATGTAGAACCTTAACTGCCAAGCTTACCTCACGAGCTTTAATACCATGTCGAGGTTAGTTCCGTATTTAGTAACTCCGGAACCCAAACGAATAGCTCGTTTCATTGGGGGTTTAGCCCCCGAGATAAAGGCAAGTGTGAAGGCCTCTCGGCCAGCTACTTTTAGATCTGTAGCGGATATATCTTTATCCCTCACGCTGGATGCGGTCAGACAAAGATCGCTGAGGAACAAAGATGCTGAGAAAAGAAAACGTGAAGATGATAATTCACGGAGGTCAAACAAGAAGCACCGAGGAAACGGTGACAACAAGAAGGGGTCTAAGTCGAGGAAAGATGGGCATCAGTCTGGTGAGAAGCCCAAATGCAAAATCTGCAAGAAACAGCACTTCGGGAAGTGCAGGCTCGAATCGAACTCGCAGACTCAGTCAAGAGCTTTTGCTTGTGGGATATGCAAGTCCAAGGAACACAAGACCTTGGATTGCAAAAATCTGAAGAATGCAACGTGCTACAGTTGCAATGAGAAAGGGCACATTAAAACCAACTACCCTAAATACGCCAAGAAGCCTGAAGAAGCCAAGAAGACCAATGCTAGGGTCTTTAGGATGGATGCGAAGGAGGCTGTGCAAGACGATAACGTGATCACAGGTACCTTTCTCATAAATGATATCTATGCAAGAGTACTTTTTGATTCAGGCGCTGATAAATCATTTGTAGATAATAAGTTTTGCAAATTGTTGAATTTACCTGTTAAAACCCTAAGAGTGAAATATGAGGTGGAGTTAGCAGATGGCACCTTAGAAACCGCCTCAACCATATTAGATGGATGTTTCATATCCATTAAGAACCACTTTTTTCCTTTGTCCCTACTTCCTTTGAAGTTAGCTAGTTTTGACATCGTTTTAGGCATGGACTGGTTATCTCGTAACCAGGCCCAGATTGTCTGCAATAAAAAGCAAGTGGTGATCAAAACTCCGTCTGGCGAATCACTTACCATTCAGGGAGATACCCGGTATGGATTGCCTGAGCAAGTGACTATGCTCAAGGCCTCTAAGTGTTTGAAGAAAGGTTGTGTCATCTACATGGCACAGGTGACTATCGATGAGCCGAAACCCAAGATTGAGGACATCCCCGTCATTTCTGAATACCCAGAAGTTTTTCCTAAAGAACTACCTGGTTTACCACCAGATAGGCAAGTGGAATTCAGAATTGACATCATCCCTGGAGCAGCACCTGTTGCTAGAGCACCTTACAGGTTAGCACCAACAGAAATGAAGGAATTGAGGACACAACTGGATGAATTGCTAGCTAAAGGTTTCATTAAACCTAGTTCGTCTCCTTGGGGAGCACCAGTCTTGTTTGTCAAGAAGAAGGATGGATCGATGCGTCTGTGCATCGATTACCGTGAACTTAATAAGGTCACAATAAAGAATAGGTATCCTTTGCCCAGGATCGACGATTTGTTCGATCAATTGCAAGGGGCAAGTTATTTCTCGAAGATTGACTTGAGGTCAGGCTACCACCAACTGAAAGTTAAAGATGAAGACGTACACAAAACTGCATTTAGGACTCGTTATGGTCACTACGAGTTCCTAGTGATGCCTTTTGGGCTCACTAATGCACCTGCCGCGTTCATGGATCTCATGAATCGCGTTTGCAAGCCTTACTTAGACAAGTTCGTCATCGTTTTCATCGACGACATTCTTATCTACTCGAAGAACCAAGCTGACCATGAGAAACACCTTCGATGTATTCTCAAACTCCTGCATCATGAGAAACTCTATGCCAAATTCTCTAAGTGTGAATTCTGGCTTCGAGAAGTCCAATTCCTTGGACATGTGGTTAGTGAGCGTGGTATCCAAGTGGATCCCACTAAAGTGGAAGCTGTTATGAACTGGCAAGAGCCAAAGACGCCTATAGAGATTCGTAGCTTTCTAGGCTTGGTAGGATATTATAGGCGTTTCATTGAAAATTTTTCAAGCATTGCTGCACCCCTAACTTCTTTGACTAGAAAGAAAATAAAGTTTGACTGGGGACCTAAGCAGCAAGAATCTTTTGATATTCTGAAGCAAAAGTTTAGCAATGCTCCAGTACTGACATTGCCTGAAGGTACCGAAGAATTCGTAGTTTACTGCGATGCATCACACACTGGCATGGGGTGTGTGCTTATGCAGAAAGGCAAGGTTATTGCCTATGCTTCAAGACATTTAAAGGTGCATGAAAATAATTACACCACCCATGACTTGGAGTTGGGTGTCATTGTATTTGCACTAAAACTATGGAGGCATTATTTGTATGGAATCAAGTGTGTGATCTATTCTGATCACAAGAGCCTCCAACATCTGTTTAATCAGAAGGATTTAAACATGAGGCAACGCCGATGGATGGAGATTAAGAATAGCTCTTGGCATTGATTCGGATGGGTTTCACCCACCTCCATTATCTCGGATCGAGATGCACGTTTTACTTCAGAGCTGTGGCAAGCAATGCACAAATCCTTCGGCTCACGATTAGACATGAGCACAACGTACCACCCTCAGACGGACGGGCAGTCCGAGCGCACTATTCAAACCTTAGAAGACATGCTTCGTACATGTGTAATCGACTTTGGCAACCGCTGGGAAAAGCATCTGCCACTTGTGGAATTCTCGTACAATAACAGCTACCACACCAGCATTAAAGCTGCTCCATTTGAGGCATTGTACGGACGTAAATTCCGGTCACCTCTTTGCTGGGCAGAGGTGGGAGATAGTCAGATCACTGGTCCAGAATATGTGGTAGACACGACCGAACAAATTGCTCAAATACGAAAACGCATGACGGCAGCTCGCGAACGTCAGAAAGTTTACGCCGACATGGGCAGGAAACCGCTTGAGCTCCAGGTTGGGGAGCGGGTACTACTCAAAGTTTCACCCTGGAAGGGTGTGGTTCGTTTTGGTAAACGCGGCAAACTCAACCCACGATACATTGGACCTTTCGAAGTCATTGAGAAAATAGGCAGGGTGGCCTACAGACTCAACTTACCAGCGGAACTCGGTGCAGTTCACAACGTTTTTCACGTGTCGAATCTGAAGAAGTGTCCGTCAGATGAGACCCACGTAGTTCCTCTGAAGAGGTCCCGAATACACATGGGAGGTTGAATCCACAATGAAAGAAAAGTACCCTCATTTGTTTCAGTAAATCTCGAGGTCGAGGTTTCTTTTAAGGGGGTGAGGATGTAACACCTCGAAAATCCGTGTTCAATAAAATAACGACACGTGTCATGTAAGACAAAAGTATTATAAACCCGGATCCAATTATAGATGTATGGCAGGATTTAAAAGTGTCGTCATGTTGATTTATACCTCTGAACGACCTCATATAAATCCCAAGACCCTAATATTTATTATAAACATCTGATATAATCCAGTAAATACTCACAATAATTGATTCAAGTTGCAAGAATGGAAATCCTACGAAGAAATGCATCACAACCAATCGTTTATGACTTTTTGATAATGTCCAAGACAAATATACAACATTAAAGGGATCTAAACTGTTCAAGGCATGTTCATGAGGCCCCATTCTGAATAATAGAAGCCAAAAATTCGTAATACATGGTTGCCCCTTCGAATGCTTGAAAAGCGAAGGATTTTTGGCTGCTGCAGAAGGCTTGCGCACCGTAAGCCATACCCTTGCGGTGCGCAAGGGTTGCCCAGCGACTGAAAATGTGCCTGTTTGCTGTTTAAACGCAATAACTGACCTTTGAACGATTTTCCTCATATTTGGACGACCCCTAAATGGCTCCTAGACACTAGGGACATGTGTTAGTGATCAGGGAACATTGCTAGAGTTGTTTGTCAACAATCTATGAGTTCTTGAGCACTATATAAAGAGCCAAGGTTGCAACCATTTCTTTACACCTTCCTTCAGCATTTCTGATCATTTCTGGAGCTCCAAAGCAGACTCAAGTGATCAAAAATCGTGCATAGGACTTCAGTAAGTTTGCTTAACCTTCCTTAGTTAAGTTTTTGCTTAGTTTTAGCTTAAAAGTCAAACCGTCGTAATTAACGGTTGACTTCAAGATTAATCACTAATGGTCTAGTGATTAGTCGAATTGAAAGTAGTTATAAGTTGGTAATTATGTGGGCATTAAAATCTTAAAATGGCACCCTCTGATTCCCACTCTAACTAGACCATTTGTCGGGTCAAACTTGTTACTAAAAAGTCAACAGAATGCTTAATTTCAAATTTATGCATAATTAGCAATGTAGAACCCATACAACCTGTTTGATCATTTATATAACTTAGTAATTAGTGTAAGAACATGTCTAAACATGTTCTGTGACAACTCGAAATTTAGAACCTTTCGTGTATCTTAGTACAACCTACTTGCAATGTTATGTGACTAGTCAACGTGTTGGTTTAATAATATAAGTGACCATCCTATGTGACTAAGTGTTATGTTTATGTGTCGTGCTTGTACGTATGTGTATATTTATGTGAACCGAGACAACAAGAACCCGACTCGAGACCATGTGGTCTCGAGTGAATAGTAACATATGGGCCGGTTGGGCCACACACACACACTTAGCCTATTTCGAAAACCCATTAGGGTGCACCCATGTGGAACAACTATATAACCTTAGTAATAGCCACACTTGGCATTTTTGGGCAAACAACACTCATACTCCTCTAACACACACACTCTTCACTCTCCCTCACTAAAACCCTAAACCACAACATTTCCTCTCCTTCTTCTCGGATCGAACCGGTGACACTAGGAGCTCTCGGATTGACTCACACACACACCGTTTGGAAGCTTCACTCACACCTTTGAACCTATACCCTTTAACCGGTTAGTGATTTCCATTGTGTGTGCATATTTCGGTTGTTGTTGATGATGTATGATGAAGATTATGTGATAATATGTTTATTTGTTAAGCTTATGCATGATAATGATTAATAAGATAACATGACTTGATTTCGGACATATTGTATGATGGGTTAATGATATCTTGTGTTTAAATGTGGGCTAAACCATTAGTTGTTAATGTTCATGAAATCGGATTGCATACCCTTATGTTACAAATCAAATGCTTGTTAAATGGCTGCTTATATGAGGAAATCGGATTAGTTGTTGAATGTTTTGATTGTTGTTTCAAGTTATGAACATGATGAACTATTGGATATTTTGATGAACATATGAAGAACATGATGAACATGATATGAATGTGGCTTGAACATTTGAAATTGGTATGTTTGATCCATTTTGGTAAATTAATAGACAAGAAAACATGTTTAGTGGATAGTACATAACTGTTGCATGAAATCAAAACCTCATTGGCTGAGTACAAGGACAGAATCAGCAGATGTCCAGTCGACACCTTCGGTTGCGACTCGAAACCGCCACATGACAACTCGAGATCCCCGATTGCGACACAGGTTGCGAGTCGCAAACGCCTGGTTGCGACTCGAGACCAAAACAGCACAACTCGAAATCTCAGTTACGAGTCCGGTTGCGACTCGAGACCAAAACATCACAACTCGGAATCTCAGTTACGAGTCCAGTTTGCGACTCGAGACCAAAACAGCATGAACCGAGACCATGATTATGAGTCCGGTTGCGACTCGAGACCGTAACCATGACAACTCGAGACCGCAATTTGCGACTCGGGTTGCGAGTCGAGAACGCCTGGTTGCGACTCGAGACTATACGCATGTACACGCTGTTTGGACTTGCACCTCATTTCGGACTTAAGTAATTGGGCCGGACCTTTGGGCCTAATGCATGGACCTTATACGTGCTGTTGTTTACGAATGATTATTTGGGCTGCCATGGATGAAACTTGCATGCAATGTGCTAGCATACGTGTAGAACATACGTGCAATACGTGGTACGAACCTGACTTGTATGATACAACTATGATAGGACGCGAGTGACCACAATATTGCTTGTTTGACTTTTCTGTGTATCTACCGAGCAAACCAAGGTGAGTTCACACCCTCTACAAAGCATGGGATTCCCAGGGGTCGGGAATTGGGGTTAAGGAACATGGGTTCCTCGTCCTCCTTGGGTAGGACAGCAATGGTTCAGGAATGTAATTCCTCGTCCTCACGGACAGATAACTCGTACTAGACCAAAACTCTATCATGAAGTCCCTCATTTTTGTATCGACTTAATCGCCGGGCCAATGGCGAGCGGGTCATTAGTTAGATAGTGCTATTTAGGTCTGACAAACCTCACACCATGCCGCAGAGGACGGGCGTGAACTAATGGATCTGGGGCACGTCAATGATGATAGACATTGACAGTTTCAGGGCACATAAACATGACTACAGTCAGCAGTCGATATGGTAACGAGTCTAGTGTATACATGGGGTAGCCCCCACGGCCGCAATGCCAGATAACTAACACGGGGTAGCCCCCACGGCTGGATTGCCAGAGTAACCGGGAATAAACAAATCACGTTTTTAACTATGGGGTAACCCCCACGGCAGGATGCCAGCTAAAGGAAACTGTTTTCGAAACAACTTAAAACGAACACCCAACCGTGAACTCACTCAACTTGTTGTTGACTCGTTACTACATGCTTTGCAGATCCTTAGGTTCTTAGCTGGAGCTTGCATGGAGGAGGATCGTTGTGGGACATGGACGACTGTGTGCCATGTTAAACTTTGAAACAATTAAACTTATGTTTTGATTTAAGACTTATGCTTCCGCTTGCAACTTAACTTTGTTTTGTTGAACGCCAATTGTATTGGTTGGATTTTATAACTACTTATATGCTTGTTCAATATGATTGGTGGCTGGATCCTGGTCAGTCACGCCTCCAAGCGGTAGTACTCCGCAGGTGGATTTTGGGGGTGTGACAGATTGGTATCAGAGCCATTGGTTATAGAGAACTTGGTTTTAATAAAGGGGAAAAACGTTTTTGTTAAAACCAGACTATAACCTGTACAGTGCTCAACGGTCCACAACGACGCTTCACTCCACATGCAAGGCTCGACATTCTAGGTGATATGGTCTGTGTATATTGCCTACTTGTTAGTTACATAGTACATTGCTTATGGTATACTTGGTTAGTATAACTACAGTTGCTTGAACACGTGCGTGCTTACTCTATATTATCGTCGTATTTTCGCGAACCCCTCTCACTCACGTTCTTCTTGATATGAAGATCATGTCTGGACGCGTTAACCTGACACAAGCCCAGTTGACGGCTCTGATCAACGAACGAGTTGCCGCAGTACTTGCAGCTGCACACGCAGGAGGTATATCCTGCAGTCCGAACTCATTCTAGGATCTTTAGAATCCTACTCTCGTGAACCAACCTTTGTGTTAAACTCTGTCTTTTCTTTCACCTACGATAGGTCAGCATGTTCAACCACCCGTGTGTACTTTTAAGACTTTCATGGACTGCCGACCAACTACTTTTAGCGGCACTGAAGGAGCAGTAGGTCTCCTACACTGGTTTGAGAAACTAGAATCTGTCTTCGAAATGTGTGAATGCCCTGAGGCGCGCAGGGTGAAGTATGCTACTGGTACTCTCGAGGGTTTAGCCCTCACATGGTGGAACGCTCAGGTTCAGATGTTGGGGTTGGTTGCTGCCAACGCCACCCCATGGGAAACTTTTAAGGAGATGATCAAAGAAGAATACTGCAGTCGTGATGAGATTCACAAACTGGAAGTGGAGTTCTTCAACCTCAAGATGACGGGGTCGGAAATTGAAGCTTATGTGAAAAGGTCGAACGAACTGGCAATTCTGTGCCCTACTATGGTGGATCCTCCCATCAAACGCATCGAACTATTTCTTCAGGGCTTAGTGCCGGAAATCCAAAGTCATGTGACTTCAGCGAACCTCGCCACCTACCAGCAAACTGTTCAGTTGGCTCACCGTCTCACGGATCAGGCGGTGGAGCAGAACAAGTTACCAAAACGCATAGGTGCTGCAACTACTTCTGGTACCTCTAGTGACAACAAACGGAAATGGGATGGGACTTCAAGTAAGGGTTCGACTTCTGTTCATTCCCAGTCTCAGCAGAGAAAGACTGAGGACTACAAGAGCCCTAATCAGCAATCGTCTAGTGGTCAAAGTCATGGTGGGTACAAAGGAAATCACCCCAAATGCAATCGCTGCAGCCTGCACCACAGCGGGCCATGCACCAGGGGCAACTGTCATCGGTGCAACAAGCCTGGTCACGCTGCAAAGGATTGCAGGAGCTTATACCCCGCCAATCAGAATCGTCATCAAGCTCAACAGAATCAACGCCAGCCGCAACAACAAGGTGATAACAAAGGGTGCTTTCAGTGTGGAGCTGAGGGCCACTTCAAGAGAGACTGTCCCCAACTGAACAGGAACCAGAACAACAACAACAACAACAACAATCAGGGGAATGGTAACAATGGGAACAACAACAACAATGGCGCCAGGGGGCGGGTGTTTGTGATTGGCCAAGGTGAAGCAAGGAATGACCCCAATGTTGTGGCGGGTAAGTTCCTTCTCGACGACTTTTATGTTTCAGTTTTATTTGATTCGGGTGCCGATACTAGCTACATGTCACTAGAAGTTAGTCGAATGCTTAAGCGTATTCCAACCCCTTTGAACAACAAGCACACCGTAGAGCTAGCAAATGGTAAGAGTTTAGAAGCCACACACATAGTCAAGGGTTGTAAACTTATTCTCGCTGACCAGACCTTCTCTATCGACCTCATTCCTATTGTCTTGGGTAGTTTCGACGTTGTCATTGGGATGGATTGGTTATCCCAACACCGAGCAGAGATTCTTTGCAACGAGAAGGTTGTCCGTATTCCAAGTCCCGGTGGTGAACCTCTCATGATTCATGGCGACAAGAGGAGTGCTGTTGAGAACGTCATTTCTCTCCTTAAGGCCCAAAAGTGCTTGCAAAAGGGCCACACTGCCATTTTGGCTCTCGTTACTGACACCTCACAGAGAGAGAAGAAGATAGAAGATTTTCCAGTTGTACGCGATTTTCCAGAGGTATTTCCTGAGGAATTACCTGGTCTTCCGCCTCATCGCCAAGTCGAGTTTCAGATCGAACTAGCTCCTGGAGCTGCGCCCATAGCCCGTGCACCTTATCGTTTAGCCCCATCAGAGTTGAAGGAACTCTCTATGCAACTACAAGAGCTCCTGGATAAGGGTTTTATTCTTCCAAGCTCATCGCCCTGGGGAGCTCCAGTATTATTTGTAAAGAAGAAAGACGGTACCTTCAGAATGTGCATCGACTACCGAGAACTCAACAAGGTGACGGTGAAGAATCGCTATCCTCTACCGCGGATCGACGACTTGTTCGACCAGTTGCAAGGGTCGAGCTACTATTCGAAGATTGATTTGAGATCGGGTTATCACCAGCTGAGAGTCCGGGAAGAGGACGTCTCCAAAACAGCTTTCAGAACTCGATACGGGCACTATGAGTTTTTGGTCATGCCTTTTGGGATGACAAACGCACCTGCGGTTTTCATGGACTTGATGAACCGAGTGTGCAAGCCTTACCTGGACAAGTTCGTTATAGTCTTCATCGACGACATCCTGATCTATTCCAAGAGTCGGGAGGAACACGAGCAGCATCTGCGACTTATTCTGGAACTCCTTCGAACAGAACAACTTTATGCAAAGTTCTCGAAATGCGACTTCTGGCTTCGAGAAGTCCATTTCCTAGGCCACGTGGTAAACAAGGATGGGATTCACGTTGATCCATCCAAGATAGACTCGATTAAGAACTGGCCTGCACCTCGTACACCAAAGGAAATTCACCAATTCTTGGGTTTGGCGGGATACTACCGGAGATTCATAAAGGATTTTTCTAAGATTGCACAGCCTCTCACCTCACTAACGCAGAAGGGCGTTGTTTATCGCTGGGGGAATGCACAGGAGTTGGCATTTCAGCATCTAAAGGATAGGCTTTGCAGCGCACCTATCCTTTCCTTGCCAGAAGGCACAGACGATTTTGTGGTCTACTGCGACACATCAATTCAAGGTCTTGGTTGCGTGTTGATGCAACGAGACAAAGTTATAGCCTACGCCTCGCGCCAACTTAAGGTTCATGAAAAGAACTACACTACGCACGATTTAGAGCTGGGAGCTGTTGTTTTTGCACTTAAGTTGTGGCGGCATTACCTGTATGGTACCAAGTGCGCAATCTACACCGACCACAGGAGCCTCGAGCATATCTTCAAGCAGAAGGAACTGAATATGCGACAACGACGATGGGTCGAGCTACTAAATGACTACGAGTGCTCAATCAGGTATCACCCGGGCAAGGCCAATGTTGTGGCTGACGCCCTCAGTCGGAAGGACACTGCGCCTAAGCGCGTGCGAGCTTTACAACTCACGATCCACTCTAGTCTCCCTTCCCAGATACGAGCTGCTCAGATAGAAGCACTGAAACCAGAAAACGTCAGGGCTGAAGCCCTACGCGGATCAAGGCAACGATTAGAACAAAAGGGAGACGGTGCTTACTACGTAACGGGACGCATTTGGGTCCCACTCTATGGCAACCTACGAGAGCTTGTGATGGACGAAGCACACAAGTCTCGCTACTCGGTGCATCCTGGTTCGGATAAAATGTACCACGATATCAAGGCTACGTACTGGTGGCCTAGCATGAAGGCCCACATAGCAACTTACGTCAGCAAGTGTTTGACTTGTGCAAGAGTCAAGTCTGAATACCAGAAACCCTCAGGCCTGCTCCAACAACCAGAGATACCACAATGGAAATGGGAGCAAATTTCCATGGATTTCGTTACTGGCCTACCTAGATCCCAGCGCGGGAACGATACTATTTGGGTAATCGTGGATCGACTTACAAAATCAGCACACTTCCTGGCTATCAAGGAGACGGATAAATTCTCCACGCTCGCAGAAATATACCTCAAGGAAGTTGTTTCGAGGCACGGGGTGCCCACCTCCATTATCTCGGATCGAGATGCACGTTTTACTTCAGAGCTGTGGCAAGCAATGCACAAATCCTTCGGATCACGATTAGACATGAGCACAGCGTACCACCCTCAGACGGACGGGCAGTCCGAGCGCACTATTCAAACCTTAGAAGACATGCTTCGTACATGTGTAATCGACTTTGGCAACCGCTGGGAAAAGCATCTGCCACTTGTGGAATTCTCGTACAATAACAGCTACCACACCAGCATTAAAGCTGCTCCATTTGAGGCATTGTACGGACGTAAATGCCGGTCACCTCTTTGCTGGGCAGAGGTGGGAGATAGTCAGATCACTGGTCCAGAATATGTGGTAGACACGACCGAACAAATTGCTCAAATACGAAAACGCATGACGGCAGCTCGCGAACGTCAGAAAGTTTACGCCGACATGGGCAGGAAACCGCTTGAGCTCCAGGTTGGGGAGCGGGTACTACTCAAAGTTTCACCCTGGAAGGGTGTGGTTCGTTTTGGTAAACGCGGCAAACTCAACCCACGATACATTGGACCTTTCGAAGTCATTGAGAAAATAGGCAGGGTGGCCTACAGACTCAACTTACCAGCGGAACTCGGTGCAGTTCACAACGTTTTTCACGTGTCGAATCTGAAGAAGTGTCCGTCAGATGAGACCCACGTAGTTCCTCTGAAGAGGTCCCGAATACACATGGGAGGTTGAATCCACAATGAAAGAAAAGTACCCTCATTTGTTTCAGTAAATCTCGAGGTCGAGGTTTCTTTTAAGGGGGTGAGGATGTAACACCTCGAAAATCCGTGTTCAATAAAATAACGACACGTGTCATGTAAGACAAAAGTATTATAAACCCGGATCCAATTATAGATGTATGGCAGGATTTAAAAGTGTCGTCATGTTGATTTATACCTCTGAACGACCTCATATAAATCCCAAGACCCTAATATTTATTATAAACATCTGATATAATCCAGTAAATACTCACAATAATTGATTCAAGTTGCAAGAATGGAAATCCTACGAAGAAATGCATCACAACCAATCGTTTATGACTTTTTGATAATGTCCAAGACAAATGTACAACATTAAAGGGATCTAAACTGTTCAAGGCATGTTCATGAGGCCCCATTCTGAATAATAGAAGCCAAAAATTCGTAATACATGGTTGCCCCTTCGAATGCTTGAAAAGCGAAGGATTTTTGGCTGCTGCAGAAGGCTTGCGCACCGTAAGCCATACCCTTGCGGTGCGCAAGGGTTGCCCAGCGACTGAAAATGTGCCTGTTTGCTGTTTAAACGCAATAACTGACCTTTGAACGATTTTCCTCATATTTGGACGACCCCTAAATGGCTCCTAGACACTAGGGACATGTGTTAGTGATCAGGGAACATTGCTAGAGTTGTTTGTCAACAATCTATGAGTTCTTGAGCACTATATAAAGAGCCAAGGTTGCAACCATTTCTTCACACCTTCCTTCAGCATTTCTGATCATTTCTGGAGCTCCAAAGCAGACTCAAGTGATCACAAATCGTGCATAGGACTTCAGTAAGTTTGCTTAACCTTCCTTAGTTAAGTTTTTGCTTAGTTTTAGCTTAAAAGTCAAACCGTCGTAATTAACGGTTGACTTCAAGATTAATCACTAATGGTCTAGTGATTAGTCGAATTGAAAGTAGTTATAAGTTGGTAATTATGTGGGCATTAAAATCTTAAAATGGCACCCTCTGATTCCCACTCTAACTAGACCATTTGTCGGGTCAAACTTGTTACTAAAAAGTCAACAGAATGCTTAATTTCAAATTTATGCATAATTAGCAATGTAGAACCCATACAACCTGTTTGATCATTTATATAACTTAGTAATTAGTGTAAGAACATGTCTAAACATGTTCTGTGACAACTCGAAATTTAGAACCTTTCGTGTATCTTAGTACAACCTACTTGCAATGTTATGTGACTAGTCAACGTGTTGGTTTAATAATATAAGTGACCATCCTATGTGACTAAGTGTTATGTTTATGTGTCGTGCTTGTACGTATGTGTATATTTATGTGAACCGAGACAACAAGAACCCGACTCGAGACCATGTGGTCTCGAGTGAATAGTAACATATGGGCCGGTTGGGCCACACACACACACTTAGCCTATTTCGAAAACCCATTAGGGTGCACCCATGTGGAACAACTATATAACCTTAGTAATAGCCACACTTGGCATTTTTGGGCAAACAACACTCATACTCCTCTAACACACACACTCTTCACTCTCCCTCACTAAAACCCTAAACCACAACATTTCCTCTCCTTCTTCTCGGATCGAACCGGTGACACTAGGAGCTCTCGGATTGACTCACACACACACCGTTTGGAAGCTTCACTCACACCTTTGAACCTATACCCTTTAACCGGTTAGTGATTTCCATTGTGTGTTCATATTTCGGTTGTTGTTGATGATGTATGATGAAGATTATGTGATAATATGTTTATTTGTTAAGCTTATGCATGATAATGATTAATAAGATAACATGACTTGATTTCGGACATATTGTATGATGGGTTAATGATATCTTGTGTTTAAATGTGGGCTAAACCATTAGTTGTTAATGTTCATGAAATCGGATTGCATACCCTTATGTTACAAATCAAATGCTTGTTAAATGGCTGCTTATATGAGGAAATCGGATTAGTTGTTGAATGTTTTGATTGTTGTTTCAAGTTATGAACATGATGAACTATTGGATATTTTGATGAACATGATGAACATATGAAGAACATGATGAACATGATATGAATGTGGCTTGAACATTTGAAATTGGTATGTTTGATCCATTTTGGTAAATTAATAGACAAGAAAACATGTTTAGTGGATAGTACATAACTGTTGCAAGAAATCAAAACCTCATTGGCTGAGTACAAGGACAGAATCAGCAGATGTCCAGTCGAGACCTTCGGTTGCGACTCGAAACCGCCACATGACAACTCGAGATCCCCGATTGCGACACAGGTTGCGAGTCGCAAATGCCTGGTTGCGACTCGAGACCAAAACAGCACAACTCGAAATCTCAGTTACGAGTCTGGTTGTGACTCGAGACCAAAACAGCACAACTCGGAATCTCAGTTACGAGTCCAGTTTGCGACTCGAGACCAAAACATCATGAACCGAGACCATGATTACGAGTCCGGTTGCGACTCGAGACCGTGACCATGATAACTCGAGACCGCAGTTTGCGAATCGGGTTGCGAGTCGAGAACGCCTGGTTGCGACTCGAGACTATACGCATGTACACGCTGTTTGGACTTGCACCTCATTTCGGACTTAAGTAATTGGGCCGGACCTTTGGGCCTAATGCATGGACCTTATACGTGCTGTTGTTTACGAATGATTATTTGGGCTGCCATGGATGAAACTTGCATGCAATGTGCTAGCATACGTGTAGAACATACGTACAATACGTGGTACGAACCTGACTTGTATGATACAACTATGATAGGACGCGAGTGACCACAATATTGCTTGTTTGACTTTTCTGTGTATCTACCGAGCAAACCAAGGTGAGTTCACACCCTCTACAAAGCATGGGATTCCCAGGGGTCGGGAATTGGGGTTAAGGAACATGGGTTCCTCGTCCTCCTTGGGTAGGACAGCAATGGTTCAGGAATGTAATTCCTCGTCCTCACGGACAGATAACTCGTACTAGACCAAAACTCTATCATGAAGTCCCTCATTTTTGTATCGACTTAATCGCCGGGCCAATGGCGAGCGGGTCATTAGTTAGATAGCGCTATTTAGGTCTGACAAACCTCACACCGTGCCGCAGAGGACGGGCGTGAACTAATGGATCTGGGGCACGTCAATGATGATAGACATTGACAGTTTCAGGGCACATAAACATGACTACAGTCAGCAGTCGATATGGTAACGAGTCTAGTGTATACATGGGGTAGCCCCCACGACCGCAATGCCAGATAACTAACACGGGGTAGCCCCCACGGCTGGATTGCCAGAGTAACCGGGAATAAATAAATCACGTTTTTAACTATGGGGTAGCCCCCACGGCAGGATGCCAGCTAAAGGAAACTGTTTTCGAAACAACTTAAAACGAACACCCAACCGTGAACTCACTCAACTTGTTGTTAACTCGTTACTACATGCTTTGCAGGTCCTCAGGTTCTTAGCTGGAGCTTGCATGGAGGAGGATCGTTGTGGGACATGGACGACTGTGTGCCATGTTAAACTTTGAAACAATTAAACTTATGTTTTGATTTAAGACTTATGCTTCCGCTTGCAACTTAACTATGTTTTGTTGAACGCCAATTGTATTGGTTGGATTTTATAACTACTTATATGCTTGTTCAATATGATTGGTGGCTGGATCCTGGTCAGTCACACCTCCAAGCAGTAGTACTCCGCAGGTGGATTTTGGGGGTGTGACATGTTCAACCCGACAATTTTCTATTTAGACCCGGTTCGGAACCGAAAGTCGCAAAGCTTTCACTTTCGCTTTGACTTCAGTTCTGACCCGTTTTGGTATGTTTTAGAAATGCCTTAGAGCTTTAATTGGACTAGGTTACATGCTAGTATAACCCTCTGTGATTATACACCTTGGTTCATTAGTTAACCAATTAATATGCATGATTCCGTTAATTGCTCATATGTTGACCATTATGCCCTTTTCACCTTAAAACGTGATTTTTGAAAATGTAAAAGAGTAGAAACCTTAGTTACTAATATATAAACTTGTACACAAAATTTGACATCAGTTTGAGGTGTAGATTGAGAGTTATGCTCATTAGCGTAATTAGAAAGCTTCTTTAGCGATTTAACGACATAATTAGCGTATAGCCTATTTAAACCTACTTTTTGATATCAAACTCTTTACCCACTGATGTAATATATTATTTTGGGATTTTTGGAGATTTTTAATTAATTTTAGGCTGAGCATAACTTAGAGTCATAGGCTTAATCCGGTAATTGTCGGTTTTGCCCTAACGGGCCATAAAAAGAGTTTTACACATCTATTTGACCCCAAACCTTTTGCTACTGATTTTAAATGATAAATAAATTATTTTAAGCCTTCTGGAATAATAAAAATATCAGTTTTCCATATAGAACCCGGAAACGGCTTCTAATCGCCTTAGTAAGCGTTTTTAACGCATAGTATGTACTAAAACTATTTTAAACATACAAAGGTTGATACCTAATGATATTTTAGGTAAATTATAATATTTTAACAGTAAGCAAAAGTTGTTTAACTCAGACTTCAGTTTTGAGCTTTTCGGCTTATGTGAAATTACCAAAATGCCCCTACGGTGCATAGTTGGTTATAATTGATAAATTTCACATATATACTTTAGCCTACTGTTATAACTTAGTAAAATAAGTATTTTTACTGATTACATCAGACCTGTAACTCAGGTTAATACTTAAACTCTTTTATAACCTTGTAAATGACCAAACTACCCTTACGGGGCATAGTTTGTGTTTAAATTCGTTCCGGGCATAATAAAAGATATCTTACTGATGTCACAACATATTTGAGGCATATTAACTTAGGAAACCTGTATATGGCTCTAATAATTACCCGTTACGCCTCTTGCGCGTTCGGTTCGGTTTATGTAACTAGTTTGCATAAATTAGCCGAAACGGGTCAAACCTTATCAGTTTTATCTCAAAATCCAGAATGTGTATAATATACCCATATTAAGAAAGTCTTCAAACTTGTCGGGTCTAAATCACATTCTATTCCGGTCTTCGCTTAATCGTGCGTACGAACCGTATCTTTAAAACTAACCGTTCTAAGCTTAAGCTTAACTAAAGACCCGTTAGGATTCTAATAGGTTATTATAAACCTTCGTTCCAGAATAGGAGGACCAGTAAAAGCTACTTGCATTTGCTTATTGTGATACTTTCCTCAGGTAAATACTTTTAACTTATTTTCCCTTATACGGGCTTGGGGTACGGTATATAAAATACCGCTTGGTCGGGCATTAAATCTTCCATCGTATGGTGGTTAATTGAAATTTGATCGGCCCATTAAATTGTTTTGTTTACTTAAAGCATTTGGGGGTTAATGACCATGTCCCAGATATTCTTGGCATCATTTTACGAATTGCCACGACTTAAGCGCGGGGTGTAGGCGTACACTCGTCAGTGCATAAATAAATAATGTGGTGTGTCTGTTGATCTTTAACCCGGCACGATCCGGGCTACTGAACGCATAAGGAACATGTAATTCTTTTACAAGTTTATATATTTAAATAATTATCCCAAGTTATAAAATGTTTATGCCACGTGCATCCAAATCAATTTTTAATCATTTTTAAAATGAGTCAGTTGATTGTATTTACCAGTGTAAACTGACGTATTTTCCCAAAAAGCTTAAATGCAGGTACTAAGCGTAATAGGTTGGATTCTCTCCTTAGCATCAATAAAGAGTCTCGCAAGCTTAAGATGCCTATCGTCTGTTGAACTACTGTTTCCTATTTATTTTTGATCCGTCTGTGGATAAACTTTCAACTGTTTGTGATACACGATATTACAATTATATTCAGTTGAAATATATATTTCATTTGATTCCGCTGTGCATATTAAATATTGTGTTGTTTGACTATTATGTTGCCAACCACGTCACGATACTCCCCACCGGGCCCACCGGTGACACGTGGAATTCGGGGTGTGACAATGTAATAACTAGATTATCTTATGGGTTATGGTATGGGACATAATATTTAAACTATCTGGTAATTTAGTCGTTATGGAATTTCTTTGAACAATCTGTTTCACTCAGTGTCGCGCCTCGATGATTCCGCCTCAGTTGGGGTGTGACAGATTGGTATCAGAGCCATAACTATAGGAATTAGGCAAGACTCGACCTAGTCCGGGTTGATGTCTTAGAAACGACCTAGTCTATAGTTAAGTACCAACAGACCGACTTGTGCATGCCCAGTAGGGGTTTTGCACGAGCTTACTTGCTACTCGCGCTGTTTCTCACTATCGCTCGCTGTACACTACGCACTTGCGCGAACATCGCATACTACAGTTCTGCGCAAGACCGGCCTTTCCTAAGGCTGATTTCACACACAAACGAATGATCTGGTCAGGAATAGGTGTGAAAACTACAAACTCTCGACCAGATTACTCGTTCAAATTGCTATTTTATTAAGAAACTAGAGAATTTGCGTTGAAATAGGAGTGAAATCCATACTTCGACGCAAATCTCCTTATTAATCTCATGATTCTACCACACCAACCAGAAACGTAGTCACTAAGTTAGGGGTGAAACCCGAACCTTGATTGTCGCAACCCCCGATCCCTATACAAATACAGGAACGGGCGGTCGCGAGCCAGTTTCGGTGGTATCGCGTATTGTCTAATTTGGCAGCGGAATTTTCATCAGGACCATAGTTAGGAAATATTGAATCAGAGTAAAATACCACATTTTCATAATATTAAACACAGGGGATAAAACCCAAGTTTCAGTACACACATTTTCATAGGAATAAATCCTATTTTATTTAATAAAAACATCTATTTTATTTTAGTTAACTTTATTGCCACTTTTCCAAGCCTTCAGTGCTGTCCAGCTGGCTTCTATTTGGCTTTCACAGTTTGTTACAAGGTAAACAAAATTAGCCCGGATCTACACCAAGGAGATCATTTGTCGAGATGGGACGCCTCGCGATATCATTTCTGAATGCGATGCTCGGTTTACCTCGAGTTGTTGGGAAACATTTCAATCCGCTCTCGGTACTATGCTTAATCTAAGTACCACATTCCATCCTCAAACCGATCATCAGACTGAAAGAATGATTCGTACCCTTGAAGACATGCTCCGTTCGTGTGTCATAGATTTCGGAGGTAATTGGGATGCATACTTGCCCTTGGTCGAATTCTCGTACAATAATAGCTATCATTCTAGCATTCAAATGGCACCATTTGAGGCACTGTATGGAAGAAGATGTCGATCGCCTATTGTATGGCACGAGATCGGGCACTCGCAATTAACCGGTCCTGAGCTATTTCAAGAAACGACTGACAAAATCCTCCAAATTTGAGACAATCTACTGAAAGCTCGGAGTCGTCAGAAAAGTTATGCCAATAGACGACGCAAGCCCCTCGAATTTGACGTTGGCGACCACGTACTCCTAAAGTTATCAGCTTGGAAGGGTGTGGTCAGATTCGGCAAGAAAGGAAAGCTCGCGCCTCAATATGTTGGACCCTTTAAGATCCTGGAAAGGATCGGAAAAGTGGCTTACAGACTCGAACTACCGGAGGAACTTAACAACGTTCACCCAACTTTCCATGTTTCGAATCTTAGAAAGTGCCTGGTTGATGATGATTTGCATGTACCTCTCGAGGATCTTAAAGTAAACGAAACACTACACTTCATGGAGAAGCCTGTCGAAATCATGGACCACCAAACCAAGCAACTCCGGCTCTCGCGCATTCCCATTGTGAAAGTCCGATGGGAATGCAAACGAGGCGCAGAGTTCACTTGGGAACTCGAAAGCGACATGAAGGCGAAGTACCCCACAGTTGTTTGTTACGACTTCAGCCTAATTTTGGGACGAAATTCCCTTAAGAAGGATAGGCTGTAACACCCCGTGTTTCGAAAGTCAAAGTCAAAGTCAAGATTGAAGT
The DNA here is from genome assembly GCA_030545235.1 of Helianthus tuberosus. Classification (NCBI taxonomy): domain Eukaryota; kingdom Viridiplantae; phylum Streptophyta; class Magnoliopsida; order Asterales; family Asteraceae; genus Helianthus; species Helianthus tuberosus. The sequence goes on along the minus strand of CM060410.1, from coordinate 142,036,116 downwards.
CAAAGGAAGAAAAGATTGCTAATTGCGATCTGTCACCCCTTGCTCAACTCCTGTTTGACTTCTTTGACTTGTAGATAATCTATTTATGTTATCGCATTAGTTGTATTATGTGGAGTATCTATTAATAATCGCATGTTTAATCAATTTATCGCTTATTGCTATCGCATTCGTAACTCGAATTATGTGTTCTGGATACTGTTTTATGTGTGTGTGTGTGCTAATGCTGGAAAAAGTGTGTTTTTGTCTGCCTTTTGTATTTTCAGGATTAAATGAGCTCAAATGAACAAAAGAAGCAAAAAGGCAGCTAAATCTAACATAAATACAAGAAAAGGAATAAACGTCGCATGCCCGACCCCCCGACAACATCTTCCCAAGCAAAAACAAGAGAACAGAAGGCTGAACACGCCCCGTGCTCAATGAGCACGGGGGCGTGCCCAAGTGTCTGCAGAAAAGACAAAGTTGTAGAAGCTTCTATCACCCATCACGGGGGCGTGTCCAGCGGACACGGGGCCGTGGTCAACTCTAAGATTCGCGGAATCTAGGAAAATCTTGATAATACAGATACGTTTCTGCACACGGGGTCGTGCCCAACGGACACGGGGGCGTGGTCAACTAATTCAGACAAACTGCATTTAATGAAGAAAGAGAAGATGGGTGGACACGGGGCCGTGTCCGGGCTTCTATGCAGGCTATAAATAGGGGTGCTTGGCTCATTTGTGAACCATCCCTTGGCAAACCACCTCTTTCACACTTCACCCACCCACCACCACCATCACAACCCACATCCACCACCATCATCCACCATCCATCATAGAGTATGTGAGTAGTCTCGGGATCCAAGATTGATCGTAAGAGTTCTTGACAATCAGAGGCCATGTTTTCCTAAGTCTCTTACATCACTTGGTGAAGACAAGTGTTTAGTGTAATACTTTTTATTTTTAATCTTTTCGCACTTTTTATTTGGTTATGTATTAATGACTTTAATAACTAGTTTCTTATGTTGAAGGTGAATCTTCCTTATCATTTGTCCGTGGTGTCTTGGCGTTATTTAACTGTCTATATAAAATAAAAGATTTTCACCATTCATATCTCCACGGTCTATATGGAGATATGTTAGCTACCTGGTCGGGGGTTTAGGGAATGGTTTGGTAAGAGTCTTGCCTTGTTCAGTGTATAGATCCTGCAAGGACCTGGGTCAACTTTAGTAGGACCTCCTTCAATACCCACTGGTATTGGATGGCGGGGGTCCGAACTCCTTGATCCCCTCATATGTAAGCTACTATTAAAACTTTAACCAGGCTATTTAGGACTGTATCCCTGCTGGCTCATACTACTTAGCCGAGGGTAACGTCACCTTCAAAAGAGGGGCCTACCACATTATGCATTAATAACTTAAGTAATTATCTTTCAATAATCCAACCCTTTAGGATTGTATCCTTGCTGACTCAAACTACTGGGTTGAGGGTAACGTCACCTTCAAAAGAGGGGCCTACTACAATAACTAAGATAATCTCTTAAAAAGTGCAAAAGTGCGGAAATAATCAAAGGTTACATTAAACGCAAGTCGGATCCAAGTGATTCATCTTGTCTATCTGTTTTTATTTTTATTTTCAGCATTTTTAGTTTTTGTTTTCTAGTTTAAAACATTTTTCTAAACTTTTGATTTGATTAGACGTTGAGGATAAACTGGTATTTAAAGCTCTTGTGTCCTTGGACGACCTCGGTATCTTACCAAAACTATACTACGCTCACGATGGGTGCACTTGCCCATATGTGTGTTTGGTGTTAGTAAAATATCGTGTTTTATAAATTTAAAACTTGACTAATGTGTAAAAAGGGCTAAAAATATATATAAAAACATACGACACTCACACACATCAAGTTTTTGGCGCCGTTGCCGGGGACACAAGGATTTTAAGAAAGTTAGGAATCAACGGCCTAATCGTTTTTCTTATTTTTCTATTTTTTAGGATTTTTCTTAAATTTCCAGCTTCTGCAGAACTCAGCACGGGCCGTGCCCGCTGAACACGCCCCGTGACCAATCTTTGGTACTGGCAATCCTGTTTTAAGTCAGACAGTAGCTGAACACGGGGCCGTGCCCACTCAAGACGCCCCGTGCCCAAGTATCAGTTACTGAAAACAGAACCGTAAGATCCCAACGGTTGGTAATTTCTGACACAAACATGAGTGATACTGATATTTTTTACTTTCGGCACTCTTATGGTACGTGGTGTCAAATATGTGGTGGCCCCCATAAAGATTTAGAATGTTATTTTCTAAATTATAAGCCCCATTATATAGACCCATTGTTTTACTGTAGCCTTAAGAGGGGCGAAAGTAAAAATAATCTTTATCTCTACCTCAAATGCTCTCAACCAAATATTCTAGGAGAAATGCTTCTTGATGGACTATTTCAACTAGGCGATTTAATTCTTAATTGGTTAAAAGAACTTGAGTTGGACTTTCCATCTCAAGACGATACCCAAGAAGAATTGTTGGGATCGCATTCGAATAAAAACAACTTCGTTTTTCCCGATATTACCTGTAACTCTAGCGAAGACTTGAGCGATAGTCGTCTCTATGTCGATTGTGCCGTGAAGGACTCCCCATCGATTTCGTTCGGTGCATACATAGACCTGAGCGATTTGGCATACACCTTCTTTAACGAGAGCCCGGGAAAGGGTTGGACTGGTCCACCTACATTTAGCGTAGGAATCACCCTCACCGACAACCTCTTGCGTTCTCGTCTTAGTCTAGAGTAATTAAGGTATCTCAGGCACTTTGGGGTTGTTCCATCCAGTAAGGAACTGCCCGATCCAGATAAATTCCTTAAAAATAGACGAAACTTCATAAACAGCCTCTAGACACGGGGCCGTGTCCAGGTCAGCACGCCCCCGTGTCCACTAAAAGATTCCTTTCTGACTTTTTGTCAGAATACGGACAAAATATGTTAGGATACTGCCTGCACACGGGGCCGTGTCCAGCCGACACGGGGCCGTGTGCAGCGTGCTGTCGTTTTCTATAAATGCAGCCAAGAATCCTGCACATTTGGACCAATTCAGGGACAGAGATTTGGTGAGATCTTCACACATACCATCCTAGGTATTTTCTAAAAGAAGGTACTCAACAACTATCTTGTCCTTTCCTCTCTTGTCCATTCCCTTCTTCTTCATTTTGTTTACCTCAACACCTCCATTAGAGCTTGAGGTCACCATGATTCCAAGCTTTATTGTGATGTTTATTAGGTTTTTGTGCAAGGATTCTTGTTAAAAATAAGTTTTACAGCATAGTTTTAAGTTATTTCTGCTCAAAAATGCTTCTTAAGTTGGAAAAATAATTTGAAACTCCAAGATTCCTTGTTCCAAAACCTGCAGAAAGGTGAACACGGGGCCGTGATCATTGAGCACGGGGCCGTGTCCGAGGTTATTGTTTCATTAAAATGAACTCTTTTCAGTTTGTTTTCGTAGAATGTCAAGCCAAAACAGTGGAACTTCGTCAGCGCATTCCAGAAACAGTCGAAGAGAACGGAGGTCCTCAATCGAAGCAACTCTCGTACGCTACGTGATGGCATTACGTGAAGCTCTTGATGATATGACATCGGTAGAGGAGGTCCTCATAAACAGTATAAATTATCTTACGGTGGGGTTGGAAAACAGTTTTCAAGAAATCAACCTCTTGCACCAGAGGTTGAACATTCTTGTGACACCTCCCATGGAGCCAATCCTCCCTCAAGAGGATTGGAACCTAGCACTTGGAGCCAACAATCCCACCGGATGGGATGACATTCCAGCGGAGCCTCCTCTTGACGAATTGCAAGAAGTCCCGGTGGAGGTTGCACCCCCTCAAACTAATGCCAACGAGCCCGCCTTTCTTCTCCCAAGGGAGATAGAGGAGTGGCTAGCCGATGTATGAGGGACCTATTTCCGGATGAGGAAGTTTTTTGAGCCGCATCCAACCGAGAGAATTATCTTTTCGGAAATTTTGCTAATAGAATAAACTTTAGGCTAGAACTTCTTGGTTTAGACTTCTTGTGTTTCGTTTGACCTATTTATCTAGAATTTTAATTTATTAGGAGTATTATGTAACTTTCTCTAATTGAATGAATGATGGTTTTGCTTAATTTGGTGTTTGGTTGATGTTGTAATGGTTAAAACATACTCGGGATGGTGAAGGATACCAAGGGAAACTTGAACCAGCACCCCATGCACAACAACAGGGCCACCTGACAATTTTTCTTCATTACATGTAACACCCTTATTATTATTTAAAGGTTTTCGTATAATTTATGAAAACAAACGAGTAATTATGATTTCAAATACATTGAAAATACGGGTTCATTAAACTTTATTTACAGAATTAAAAACTATACAACATATTATGGGTGAGTTCGTCATTTTACATAACAACGATACAAAGTGCGGAAGCTTATTTCTTGATCGTGTTCGGTTCTTCGTTGTGCTTGATCGTCCTCCGGTGCTAAAATTATACCTGAAACTCATAAAACATGAGTTGGATTAGTCATACGTAACTTAAAACGTATTTAAACGAGTCCGAGAAGCGAAACTGATTAAAATAAAATTTTTTCGCCAAAACAGGGTTTTTCGCGCCACGCGAAGGAACCCAGTTACTCCCTCGCGCCACGCGAGGGAGACCGTTTTCCAGCAGGTCTGCAGCTCAGTTCAGCTATGCCAGTTTTTACGGAAACGGCCATAACTTCTTCGTTATTGATCTGTTTTACCCGATTCTTTTTCCTACACGTCCGTAATTTAATCCTCCATCTTATGGAGTTAAAACTCAACATCCAACAAAATAAATTTTTAGACTTTTAAGCCTTCGACTCATCACCTTTTTACCGAATTTTAACCCGTTTATGCATTTTATCAAACAAACATGATTGTTTGATCCCGATTTCACATGAACCTTATAATTTCAATGTTGTCTATCATATTAGATTCAATTCACAAGTTTATGTATAATCTTAAACTCGTTTATACTTAAATGATTATTTTGACCCGTTAAGGGTATTTAAGCACTTTTCCGCATACATCATACTCGTCTATTTCTAGCATCTTATTTCCACAATATTTATCAAATAAACTTCCACCACAACTATATGTGTGGTGAATTTAATGTAATGTTCTATGTAATCCGAGTTTTATTTCCTCGGATTGTTATTCTACGGTAAGACCCATATAGAGTCGTTTAACCAAAGTCCTACATCTTTCTCCTTCTTGTACCTATTGTAAGCATTTAATTAAGCATAAAGCTCATTTCCAAACTACCGTTAAAGGCCATTTGTTCAATTTAGCTTACAAGGGCGTAATGGTCCATTTTACCTTTCATTTATGATGAAGGACCTTCACTACTTATTTGCCCAAATTTGTACGTTAGCTATAATCATATTTATACGTACCTGGCTCGGGACAACAAATAGACCCGGTTTTGTACCTTGCTTTAATTGTCACTCAATCTATGGCGACGCATTTATCCGATTCGCCAATTGATCCTGTTAACATAAGACTTGGCCACCACATTAGTCGGTATTGTCAAATGGTGTTATCACCACCATTTGACCCATTTGGACTATATACCCAACGTTATCTATTTAAATAAAAAACATGGTTTTTGATGTCCAATTCATACATCCATCCCATCCCGGATTATATTACCAAATCCTTTATCTCTTAAACTCTTTTCTTACTAATTCAACCCATTTCGGCTTACGCCATGGGCACGCTTTTAACCTTAATTACATTAGTCGACTCTTGACCAATTTCCATTTTCACCATTTTTCCTTATCATTAGATTACACCACAAAGTAATCTTAACAAAAATCCATATTTCAATATTATCGTTATCGCGATTATTTCGTATAGAATAAACGAGTAATCTACATAAGTGCGAAAATTACACTTACCTCTCATCCGGTTTACGCCTTTCTTCACGCGCTTGATTCGTTTAACCACTTCTTTCTCAAGCCTCCACCTAGCTCGTTAAGCGTCAAACTATTGCCAACATTTACAAGGTGGTTAGACTAGTCATTTAAAATCATTACCATTCCACCTTACTTATTCTCTATGTCGAAGCTACTATTCGACTTCAAGATTAGTTAACTTAGTTTATTAAAGCTAACTACTTTCAATCACATGATTTACAACATTAAGTTCAAATCAACATGATGATTATAACTCTTCTTGTTTCATATTTCATTTAACTAGCCATATTATTCAAATACGCGTTTCGTTCTAAATTTCAATATTTAGCTTTCTCTTAGGCGTTTTATCAAACACCTACTGAGCATACTTTTATAAAATTAACAATCAAACTCCATGATTACATATCTTGCCAATTTCAACATCTTTTTACTAAATAATCGTCTAACTCATGGTTAAATGTCAAGATTAACTTCATAGAGTTCAAATAACACTAGTTTGATAATCATGATTCTAGTGTTCATCATGTTTCTACAAAACCCATTAAACACCTAGATAGTGATCATGAGTTTTACTAACATGCACTCAAATCCCTTAGTTTATTAGCTAGGGTTTATTTCAAATCATGCATACATCCTATTTTCACCCAAATAACCATCATTAAAGATCAATTTTCGAACTTCTAGGGTTCATCAAGAATCTGAGATGGAACAAAATACTGAAATTCGACATACCTTATGATCCCATAAGCTTGGTGATTGTTTTTATGTGTTCATGCATACGATTTGGCTCTGATTCACCCTTCAATTTGGTGAATTTCTTGAAGTTTAGGGTTGAGTTTTGAGAGCTCCTTGTGGCTCTGATGAAATCGCAGACACCACATACGTATGTGTGGTTTGTGTTTTTTTTTATTAAACTTCATTACATTTGCCCATGTTTAGTCCCTCAAGTTTAGAGATTCATAAATGAAACTATAACTCATAGTTTATTATTTAATTACCCATTACTAACTAGGTTAATTTTTACCTAGTTAACTTAGTGGGTTCCGAGAGTTAAAAACCCGTTTTATTTTAAGTCCCGTTGACTCGGGGCTCTTATAAACAAGATTCCTTAATTCTTTGATTCGCTCGTATTTAATTATTAGGATTTCTTATTTAAATCCAATTATTTACCGGGTTATTTTTACTGCTAACGGTACTTTACCCGTCTTTTAGCATTAACAGAGTTTGATTACCAAACCCGTTTTCGGGGTGTTACAAGTCTACCCCCCCCCCCCCCCTTAAAGAGGTTTCGTCCTCGAAACCTTTCTTACATAGTTCATCGAGTTCTAAACTCGATGCGTTTGACCTGAGGACAAGCAAGGATTCAAGTGTGGGGGGTATTTGATGTGTGCAAAATGCAACATATAAATTACATCAAATGTGGCATAAAACTAACCCTTTTTTAGTACTAATGTTGGAAAAAGTGTGTTTTTGTCTTCCTTTTGTATTTTCAGGATTAAATGAGCTCAAATAAACAAAAGAAGCAAAAAGGCAGCTAAATCTAACATAAATACAAGAAAAGGAATAAACGTGGCATGCCCGACCTCCCGACAGCATCTTCCCAAGCAAAAACAAGAGAACAGAAGGCTGAACACGCCCCTTGCTCAATGAGCACGGGGGCGTGCCCAAGTGTCTGCAGAAAAGACAAAGTTATAGAAGCTTCTATCACCCACCACAGGGGCGTGTCCAGCGGACACGGGGCCGTGGTCAACTCTAAGATTTGCAGAATCTAGGAAAATCTTGATAGTACAGATACACTTCTGCACACGGGGTCGTGCCCAGCGGACACGGGGCGTGGTCAACTAATGCAGACAAACTACATTTAATGAAGAAAGAGAAGATGGGTGGACACTGGGCCGTGCCCAATGGACACGGGGTCGTATCCGAGCTTCTGTGCAGGCTTTAAATAGGGGTGCTTGGCTCATTTGCAAACCATCCCTTAGCAAACCACCTCTCTCATACTTCACCCACCCACCACCACCATCACAACCCACATCCACCACCACCATCCACCATCCATCATAGAGTGTGTGAGAAGTCTCAGGATCCAAGATTGATCGTAAGAGTTCTTGACAATCAGAGGCCATGTTTGCCTAAGTCTCTTACATCATTTGGTGAAGACAAGTGTTTAGAGTAATATTTTTTATTTTTAATCTTTTCACACTTTTTATTTGGTTATGTATTAATGAATTTAATAACTAGTTTCTTATGTTGAAGGTGAATCTTCCTTATCATTTGTCCGTGGTGTTTTGGCGTTATTTTACTGTCTATATAAAATAAAAGATTTTCACCATTCATATCTCCACGGTCTATATGGAGATATATTGGCTACCTTGTCGGGGGTTAAGGGAATGGTTTGGTAAGAGTCTTGCCTTGTTCAGTGTATAGATCCTGCAAGGACCTGGGTCAACTTTAGTAGGACCTCCTTCAATACCCACTGGTATTGGATGACGGGGGTCCGAACTCCTTGATCCCCTCATATGTAAGCTACTATTAAAACTTTAACCCGGCTAATTAGGACTGTATCCCTGCTGACTCAGACTACTTAGCCGAGGGTAACGTCACCTTCAAAAGAGGGGCCTACCACATTATGCATTAATAACTTAATTAATTATCTTTCAATAATCCAACCCTTTAGGATTGTATCCTTGCTGACTAAAACTACTGGGTTGAGGGTAACGTCACCTTCAAAAGAGGGTCCTACTACAATAAATAAGATAATCTCTTAAAAGGTGTAAGAGTGCGGAAATAATCAAAGGTTACACTAAACACGAGTCGGATCCAAGTGATTCATCTTGTCTATATGTTTTTATTTTTATTTTCATTTTCAGCATTTTTAGTTTTTGTTTTCTAGTTTAAAACATTTTTCTAAACTTTTGATTCGATTAGACGTTGAGGATAATCCGGTATTAAACGCTCTTGTGTCCTTGGACGACCTCGGTATCTTACCAACAATACACTACGCTCACGATGGGTGCACTTGCCCATATGTGTGTTTGGTGTTAGTAAAATATCGTGTTTTATAAATTTAAAACTTGACTAACGTGTAAAAAGGGCTAAAAATATATATAAAAACATACGACACTCACACACATCACCAATCGAGTGGCCACACGATCGAGCTGCGACCCGATCGAAGTGCCACTCGATCGAGCTGCCACCCGATTGAGCTGCCACCCAAACGGGTTGTCACTCGCTCGACCAGCCACCTTACCCCCTTTCCTTTTATGGAAACCCTATAAATACCTCCTTTGTCACATCATTTGATTTTGACAGCTTTCTCTTCACCCAACTCGCTTCAGCCCGCATTTCTTCCGATTTCTCTCAAATATTGTAAGTTTTCAACCTAAATCTTGTACTTTCTTAATCTACACGCACTCCTACACCTCTACCTTTTGAATCTTAACTTTTAACCGTGAAATCACTAGATTTGAGGTGTTCTAGGATGATGTCATCATAGGGTTCTCATGAACTTCATGTTTTGGCTTCAATCCACCAAGAACAACTTAGATCTGAACAATTTCCACATGAATAAACAAAGATCTTTCATAGATCTGAACATATTCATGGTGAAAAGGATTGAAAGATGGTTTTCTAACTTTCTTTCAACTTTTTTACACTCAATGCACTCAAATCCGATATATTCGGACCTTGTTCTGATCTTCTACCCATTCTTGGTGTCGTATCGGTTCCAAATCTGAATTCTATCCAAGAGGTATTGACTTCAGGTTTGAACATGAACTACCGACTCGAACCGTGAACTAGTCGGACTAGGGTGATTCCTGTTCGGTCGAGTCATTTGGGCCAGGTCGAGGTTTCTGTTATTCAGGCGTGTTATCAAAATATCTCGTTTAACACATCAAAACTTCAAACGAGTCAAGTGTCAAAGACGAACGGATAGTCGGGATGGATTGCCGTCCGATCGGATTGCCACCCGATCGGATTGCCACCCGATCGACCGGCCATCCGATCGGGTTGCACTTGGGTCCCACACTTAAACTATTAAAAGTTTGGAACGTCGAACGGATTGCCATCCGATCGAACGGCCATCCGACCATGTGATGTTTTGAACTTCAACACTTAACAATTTTCAACAGGTTTAATACAAACGGATTGCCACCCGATCGGATAGCCATCTGATCGAGTGACCGTCCTGCTGTGAACTTGTTCTCAAACAAGGGAAGTCTCGCCAATCGGATTGTTGTCCGATCGACCGACCGTTCGACCGACCGACCTGAAAGATAAAGATAATTCTCTATTTTTAAAATACTACAACGAAAACTTCAAAAGGCAAACCATCATACACAAACACATCTATCCCAAACCAGGTGACAATCCAATCGAGTGGCCACCCGATCGGGTGACCGCCCGAACGGATTGTCATCCGATCGACCGGCCACCCGATCGGTTTGCCACCCGATCGGATTGTCGTCCGATCCACTGACACATCGCACCATTTTACGTGCCGCTTATCTTCTGTGCTATCGTTCTGATCAGGCTAATATCCGCTCTAGCGCTCCCTTCAATCCATTAACTCAATCGTTGTGAGTATACTCGAACCCTTTTTGCTTTATGCACTTTTGGGTGTTACATATGTTACTTATTCTAAAATTACATCGAACACACTACGCAATACTTTTAACGCTAACCGATTACCGCATGTTATACGTGACTTAATGAATGCTTGTTTGTTATGTTTACACATGGATTGCTGTCTACCTGCCTTAGCAACGATAGTACTATTTGTTTGGACTTAGCACCTGTTCACTTAGGGGTTGTTAAGGACAGTTATTTACATGGCTCACAGTGGTGAATGTGTATTACGAACTGCCTTGCACAGTCAACCCGCAGTCATTGGTATTGATAGGATCATGTCGATAACTTACGTGCTTCATTTCACAATGTGTATGTGCTGGTTATGCGTAAACGATTTCAAACTCTATATGCTATTATCAAACTTGTATGCTCACCTTTACACTATGTGTATTGACTTTTACTTTAACTTATGTGACAGGTGTTTAAGATGTTAGGATGCTGGGATCGCTGTGAAATCGAGGCTAGGACAGAGTCTAGAAACAAAGACAATTTATTTTATTTAAAAATCTGAGTTGTCGGAACATGTTTATTTGTTTGAAGAATATCTCGTCTGTAATAACTAGATTATCTTATGGGTTATGGTATGGGACATAATATTTAAACTATCTGGTAATTTAGTCGTTATGGAATTTCTTTGAACAATCCGTTTCGCTCAGTGCCGCGCCCCGATGATTCCACCATCGGTTGGGGTGTGACAAGTGTTGACTACTTATTATTCAGATCACTCCATGATAACTAGTTACTGCCTCTTTCAAGTCACTCAAATCCAAACATGTAAAGCTCACCTAAACTATATTTTGTGCAATACCCCCCCCCCCCCCGCCATACATACTAAATAAATCAGTCAGTGTCATATTCGATGAATGACACACTGGTGTTCCAACTCTTGTGAGCATCTTCCGTGCTTAACACAACTTGTTACAACATTCTTTATTTTCGAGCTCCCATTTACTCCGCTTACATTTCTACCTAAGACCAAGTACGAATTGACATGTATCAGTATATTTTTTCCCTTTGTTAGCCTAACTTAATCTCCATTTGAAATTCCTATGCAAGGATTCATTTCGACACATCACGACCTCTTCAAGCCATAGTGGCTTCACCTGCTATAAATTCTTATCACTGGTGTGACCTCCATGAGAATAGCAATACTTGGTTACTAAGTGGTGTATTATTCCATCTTATTCGTGAAAAGGAAATTAGACCACCAAACTTCAATACCATGATACCATCTTAAATTTGAGTCATCTCTTTACTCTCGTGTATACCTACATTGTAAGCGACTTCCTATAGTTCTTGATAGCCACACTTATGTGCACATACTCTTACTGAAATTGATTTGTTGCTTCGACAATTGACTATCATACACCTATATATAATCCCTCTTGACTTGTTCGGATGAACGATTGAATCCCATTTGTCATCAACTGTCATCTTAATCATGCAGTCTGATTTTATCCCATCTTGTTGTACCATCAAATTCTTCACGCTCTCTTTAGCAATGAACTTTCAACATGGCCTAAGGATATCATGATCTTAATTTTCGGGACGAAAATTCTTTCAACAAGGGGGTGATGTGACACCCGACATTTTTAGATTAACTCCGCTATCTCAGGCATTCATTTTTGCATTACACATGGTTAGGGTAAATTAAGTGTGACAGTTATTTTACAAACACTCACGTAATGGTAATTCAGGGAATTACAGCATCACACATGAGCTTGTATACGAATGTCGATAAACAATCAGAATAGTAATCCTGAACAAATAAATAAATATAAATTATGTGAATTTAATTGTTATGAAACTCTATATTTAGTGAAACTTCCTGAAACCGCGTATATTTACGCGTAACAAAGTATTATAGACGAACTCATAACATGAGTGTATAGTGTATCTTAGCCTAAATTTTGAGGATGAAATTTCTTTAACATGGGGAGAATGTGACAACCCGTATTCCCGACCCTGGTTAACTATAGAAGGTTACCTGTAGAAATATTATGTATTATTATTTAGTAAATAATAATATATTGTACAAAGCAAACATGTTGTTTAATTGACAATCACGATAACGTTATAATACTACAAATTCTTTACGGACATTCTTTTATACAAATGAATATATCATATATATTTGTTTTAAATTTAAATTAGTAAATACAATCTAAACATTATGTTTTATTTTTATGAATGAGAGATTATAAACGAAACACGAGTCTTGAAGCGGGTTCTCATGCGCGGTTTACACCCACTAATCAACACACCTAACCCACCTACACCAAACCTAGGTATAAAAGCATATCATTCACTTTTCCCCATAATTTTGTTCTAAACCCTAGCCCCTATCCTAAACAAACACACACAACTTTTGCATATTAGAGAGAGAATCAGAGAGAGGGAATCAGAGAGAGAAAGGATTTTAGAGAGAGGGAGAAAGCGGGATACAGAGACGGCCAACCATGGTAGCGCTCGACGGCGGCCATGGCGGCGCGTGATGATTATCATCGGCAACAGTCAGGGCGGCGGCGGCGGTCACGGGTTTTCGACGGGGAGATCCCAAAGTGGTGGTGTTGTGGTGATGTTAGGCGGCGGAGGGTGGTGTGGTAGTGACGTAGCAATGTTCGACGCGGCTCACGGCGACAGGAATCATGATCCAAGATTTCGGTCAGGTTAGCGACTTCAAATGACCCAATCGGATGATGTTACATGCTTTAGATCTTGATGGATCTATAGACTACATAGGCACAATTGAGCTCAGTCGACGCCCCGTTGTTACCAGCAGCATCTCGGTGACTTTTGGTAGTTCTTGGTAGAAGAGGTGGTGGTTGCAGGCAGCACAGTGGCTGCCGGCAACAGAGCCACCCACCGGCAGCCGTTCAGTATTGGGAATAGTGACAATCAGGTGGTAAGTGAATTTGGTAGTGTTTGGAAACTGAGTTGGTAAGCGTGGGGATTGTTTGGAAACAAGTTCGGGTCATTCAAAGCGGGTCAAATCTGGTCAAAGTTCGGGTCTCGGTCAGACTAGTCAACTCCTGTCAACATTCTAGTTTTGGTCAACAGTCGGGTTATAGCGTCAATTCATAATCGGCTCTAGATGGTATAACGCTCGTAACTTTTTATTGTATATAATTGTTATAAAAATGTGTAAACTTGTGTAAATTGATCCGAGCTCTAGCGAACCCGACCCGATCTGTATTATTAACGACTAAAAAAATTAACTCGACTCTAAAACACGTGACACTTGTGATGTGGGACTCGAAAATGTTTATGGATATGAGTATAGGTTTGTTTAAATTCAAAACGAGACATTTAATTTGAGTTTGTGCATATGATGAACTTGGAACTTGATATTTTGGGTATAAAATATGTGATGAAATGTCGGACACTTGCTTATTGGTATTGGTCGACAACTAGTGTTGTCGGGTTGCTGCAAAAACAGAGGAAACTCTGCCCAATTTTTGTAAGAATCTATAATATACGTATGTGTTTTAAAAACAAACGAAAGCCTGTCGGGATTCAAATAATATTGTAAAGATAAATATAAAATATATATTTATTTTGGATGAAGGCTACGACTCACGAAACAAGTTTCCAATATTAGACTTGGCAATTAATTTTTAACGTGGAGGTTTTATCAAAATAAAGATAATCACCTATATTTGTTTCGAACGTCTAAACGGGGTACGAAACATAATAAATGTTTATATAAAACGAACAAAAGCATTCAAAACATTGTAGTATCAAATGGACAACTTAAAATAAATATGTGTAGATATTTATTTTGATAATTATAAAACAAGATATGGGTATATCCTTTGGTATATCACTCTACTACGTGTATTCACACTAAAAGCTATAAAGATATATTTTGATATAAATATATATACGTATCCATACCCTTTAAATTATATACATATCTTCATGTAATATATGTATATTTACGTACACACCTTTGAGGGTATCTTAACCTACTCGTGGTAACGAGTATACCATTGGGTCATAGACTTAGCATACCGATAGAGCTCGATCACACATGAAACAACCTTATTCGAGTATTGGTTACTTATAATGTGCTACAATTACTAGGGATGTCTTGGTGAATATCTGCATGCTATGCCAGTTCGTGTCTCTAACACATAGTACTTTTGGATATAACACGCATCCTAAGGTGAGTTCACTGCTCTTTTTCAAACATGCGTCCCGGGGAGAGACAATTGGTAAATATTCCGGGGAGGAATATTGGGTAATGGGTTTCACTGGAATGTTAAACCGGAATGTTGGATGATACACTCACTCCTATCACCTTAAGTCCCATCTTCTATCGAAATGGTTGCCGGGGAGGCAACGGGGTTATTAGTTGATAGCACTATTAGGTTTGGCATCCTCACACTGTACCTGGGAGGATGGGCATGAACTAATTACCTTATATCATGACCAATGCTTTGATAGGGGCATTGGGGACGGGCAAACAAATTGAAGCCATCTTGTACGATATCGAGTTATTATCAACATTATTTTTGGAATTGCTTTGAACTGAACTAAACATTTGGCAACTAAACATGTAACACGATTTTCAGTAAACAAAACTGTGAACTCGCCAGCGTGATGCTGATACACTTTTCTGCATGCTTGCAGGTCTATAGGTACAATTATTTGGAACTTGCTGTCTGGGATGCTGGAGTGGTCATGGGTCGAGTTACATGGAATCACGAGACAAGTTTACTGGTTTTTAAACACTTGGGTTACGAAATTCTTAACTATTGTATTATGCTTCCGCTGAATAATAAATAATGTTTTGTAACGCTTATTTTAATATATGAAAGTTTTATTTGAAATATTGTTATGAGTTCAATGTGATTGGTGGCTAGATCCTGGTACGTCACACGCCTCGCGGGGGGGGGGGGGTTCCCACATGTGGTATTTTGGGGGTGTGACAGGTGGAATGATGTATCCCAGACTTGTGTCTGGTAGAAATGTATATCCCGGATCGGTGTGATCTTGTGGAAGTATTGTTACATCAAGTTAGACTTAGTCTAATTAAATGTTGTAATTTGAGTTTCCAACATTTGTACCATACGTTTATTATCAATAAGATACGCACTTCCTGTATCAACTATGTTATAAAACATCCTTATCGATGGGATGTCAAAGTTGGTATCAGAGCCAAAGGTTTTGGCGAATTAGGTATTCGGTAGGGATATCTAGGATTCAGCCTTTGATATAAGGCTGCCTAAAAAGAACAAGTAAGTTATATACTTATATAGGTAGTTTTCAGATAAAGATGCCAGGGGAGTCATAAGTCCCGACTTTATGTATAAGCTTGTTTCAATTGACTCCGATACACACGTAATAAACAAACCCAAGTACGAACCTACTTAGGATGTAGAATCATCAGGATATACTTATTGTGACAATTACAACTTACGTACCTTTATTTAGCTATAACTTTGTAACCACTACCTTCAACAACAATTACCTATACCTCTCGGTACCTTACTCATCAAAAAAATTAGCAAGGGCACATCTTAACGCATACCCCACATCCAAAAAGGAAGAAGATTCCAACGAACCACTTGAGCCTCCAATCCATACCATCTTGTAAAGAGATTCTCATCGCCATTGGAACCTAAACCCTTTCGCGAAGTGCCTATAAACCCATGTAGCCCCTATAACTATACGTGGTCCTTGTAAAACGGTAGGTTTACAAGGAGAAACCCGAAAAATAAGAGACGCGCGAGTTAGAATGGCCGAGTTAGAGGTTGTGAACCGGAGGTTAACAAATGTAGAAGCTTAGAACATAACAGTTTAGCAGGAACTAGATTTGGCTTGAGCCTGGGGATTGCTATAAATTTCTATTTTTGTGGGTTATATTTGACAACGTGTTGTACAATGTGTAATATGTGAACTAGTTATTGTAACTGTTTGTTAATGAATAAAATGTTGAAGTTGTATGTTCTTGAAATTATAGAAAATTATCGACATAACACCCTAAGTACTAGAATGACTAGGGCTTTTACATAGACTTGACGGCTAGGATTAAGAGTATTTTGTAATAGTGGGACTCAACAGAAAAGCTACAAAGAATATTGTTGTAAGGCATGGTAACTAGGTTGTGCTCCACTAAGAAGAATGATAATTAAATCTTTGATAAGATACCAATGTAAAGGTGTGTTATATCCTAAGATCTGAAACACCAGTACAAGTATGTACAAAATTATGACTAAACTAAGAACATTTATGGTGGTATATGACGAGCCCATGCATTAAAATTGTGGCTAAACTAAAAGCATACTTTTGAGTATGATGTAGTCGTATATTTGAAACATGGTGGCTATGGGTATGACGTGGCTAAACCATGATGGCCAAAGTAAGAGCAAATGTTGTCGTGTGTGGCGTGACGGTATCCTTGAACCATAATAACTAAAAAGAGAACATATGTTATTGTGTATAACAACGTCATTCAGTAAACAAAAATGAAGTATACATTATAATACATAAAAAAAGGTAACCTACGTACTAACTTATATAAGATATCAAGAAAACACTATGTTTGAAAACCGGAAACTCTGTTAATAAAAGAAACAAGGGTACTTCTAGAACCAAAACTTTATTGCAAAATATCCGGACACAGGGAAACGCAAAAGTATAGTTAAACTAAGAAGCAATCTAGAGAATAACCTTCGAAGTAGCCAACATTATAGATGCCACTCAACCAAGGACTAACCTGGAGAACTAGAGAATAAACTAGAGGAAAGTTCTTCGTTATTTATGACTAACTTTATATATAAAGAAACTGGGAAAACGAAAGGTAAACACAAGGAGTGTATTTACAAGTTAAGCACATTTTGTAACCCTCCAATCGTTGATGTCAATATAAAAGCTATATAGGCACACGAGTTGTTAAGTCCAATGGAATGTGTTATAGACATATGCGAGTACGCGAAAAGCAATAGAGTTCAATTCATTGTACATTGGTTTCAATCAAAAGCACTACATTATTAGAATAACATATTGCGTACCAAAGGAAAAGACATCGTTAATCAAACGACTTGAGAAGAATTTACCCATGAATGTCCTGAGAAATTATTTCCCCTAAGTGAGATAGAACAATTAGAAATAAAATTCTTTAAGTTAGAATTGAGGAAATCCGATATACACATAATATGTCATGAAGTCTAACGAAACAGCTAGGTTAGTCCCTCACATGATGGTAATAGAGAAACAAATAATAAATCGAGTTATGTGGAAGTGATAATTAGAAATCCGAATACTCATTTAGACTAGAGCCCTTAAGAATTTCTCTAATTCATGGAAGCTGGTGTAAATAGAATATTAGTATCACCCATATTTAAACCCTATTTATATTAAGAATCCTAAAATTTTTGTCGTACCTCTATAGTCAAATGACCAACGGGTGTCAAAAGGAGATAGTTGAAACCATTTAGCATTGTACGCTAAGCTTGAACCACAACCTGGTACCTATGGACTTGATGCCTATAAAATTTAGAGTATTCAATGTAGTCACAGAAATGGATTGCGTAGCTCTCTATTAAGTAGAAATCGTATGCACCAGAAAGATACCATGACTTACATTGCTTAACAACAAGAAACTAGTCGTATCTAAAACGAATGAAAAAAAAAGATAAAGAACATCATTATGACCGAATTCCATAAGCTTAGATTCCTTGTTAAGAAGAAAGGAGATGTGTTTGTGAAATGACATTATTATAGAGGTTTGAATATAATCACTATGAGTTCTTAGTGATGTCATTAGTATATGGACAACACATCTATAGTATTCACAGATCTCATAAACTTAGTTTGTAAGACAAATGAGGCCGTGGATGCACTCAGTAGAAAATAAAGTATCCGACCAATAAGAATCCATGCATCTAGAGTTAGTGTTAAGATAAACCACTTAGACCTTCATAAGAGTTACTTTAGAGCATTAAAAGCCTTCTAGCTACCTACAACGTGAAATTATAGAATGTAAATAGGGTAAAGTAACAATGGACTTTGTTACTAACTCCCAAGCTCGACTATAAATTTATCAAATCAACATACTATATACCTATCTAAAAGGACTATGAGATAGAAAGGTTTTTCCAAAGTCTATATAAACAAGATTAGTGTCGTGACATAGTATGCATATCTCAATCATATCCAAAAAAAGATAGTCGTTTCACCTCGAGAGTTTTGGCAAAGTTTCTATGGCGTGCATATTTCAAATAAAATCGAGCACTGGATAACACCCTTATACTAACTGGAAAAGTGAACACACTGTCCGAACATTAGAAGATATATTACATACATGTGTAGTCAACTTTGGTAATAGTTGGGACATCTATCTACCATTGATCGAATCCTCATACGATAATAATTAGCACATTAGTACAAAAAGAGTACCCTATGAGGTGTTATTTTGAGGAAATGTAGAACTCCTATCTGTTAGACTGATGTTTGATAGGCGGTTATGTGGACCTAAAATCATCCAACAAACAACGCACAATTTAAGATATATTAAAGAAAGCTTGAAAGTGCTCACGACAAAAAAAATGAGTTATGCAAATCAAAAGCGTAAGCTCTTAGAGTTTCAAGTACGTAATAAGATGATTATGGAAATATTGCCTTTGAAAGGAACAATATGATTTGAATGATCGAATACAGACTAACGGCATGTATTATAGACTTTTTGGGTAATTGTGATTTCTATTTGCAACTCGTAGAATTTTCATACAACGACTATCATGTTTGACGGACGCGACTACTTATGTATCTTTTGTAGATATAGAAGTCAATGAAAAACTAAAATCAGTCGAGCAACGTATACAAGTTCCAGACACAAAAATAAATTAATTATGCCATAAAACAATAAAATAAATGTTAGTATAATGGAAACATAGGATATGTTCAAAATGCTACATAAAGGAAAGGTAGACGATGTGAAGAAATAGTTATTCATTGTTTAACAGGTTTTGAGGAGAAACCTAATTTAAGGGGGTAGAGTTGTAACACCCCATTTTGTAGACAACTATTAAAGTATATATCATTAATATTTCTTATATTGTCAAACTAGTAAGTAATGAGTAGAATGATCATTTAGAATATGTAGTGGTTAGACGAGTACTTCGTATTACAAGAGACCATATAATAATAATTAAATATATTATATTTTAACCTACTCCGTTTTTAATAAAACTTAGATAAAAATATTCTCGTTCTAATGACATATTCGTTATTTTATAAAACATCATATTTTAAAAGCTATAAAAAAAGTAAAGCAGCTGAATTAATTATAATAATATAACTTATAAACTAAAACTTTGAAATGATAAAGAGTTTCAGAAGCAAGTAGACAGACATGACAACATTGTCCCAGATGGATGATTTGAAGTAATTGAGCCGTTTCACTACTTTTATAAATAGAAGTGCATATACACATTTAGAGTATAAGTTTTATTGTTTGGGAATGCTCTAGTATAGAGAATTCCAAGCATACGATACCTCGTTGGGTGTTGTTAGTATCCCGTTTAAATTTATGTTTAGTTATTTATTATTTATTTTTAGTAGTTAATATTAATATTATTACTAGTAGTCATATTATTATTAGTAGTAATAGTATTATTATTTTTAGGTATTAGGGTTGTTGTTAGAGGTGGGTATTGGGTAGCCTAGCTTTAGTTAGGCATGAACTGATCACACATGCTTAAACAAGGCAGCGCTAACCAATATCTAACCATGATAATAAACAAGGCAGCGCTAACCAATATCTAACCATGATAATAACTAGTTAGGTGTATCGTTACCTAACTTAGGATTATGTAAATTATGTCAGGACCTTGATATAGTACCTAGTCATACTAGCAACTGTTATCAAGTGTTCGTAACTAGCAAAATGTGAGTTTTATGAATGCTTTCAATATGTGAACATGCTTGTCCCAAACTTTAATATTAATGCATGACTGTTGTACGCATGTACATAACCTATGCACTCATACACACGATATTTGTGGTCCCTTATACGTGCCGCTATGGTGGGATTTATCTGACTTACACCTGTGGTGTAGAAGGCATGGACTGTATAATGATGTGTCACGTGTTGACGTTGGGTTATGATGATACGGGCAGGGTATAAAGTCATGGTGAATTAAAGTGATTTATAAATCATGTGTATTCATGAACTCACGGACAATAGCTATCGTCTTTTAAGCATGTGTCACAGGTAATGATGGTTAGTTTTGTACGTGCTGGTTATCCTGGACCTGTGTGGCCGGTGTAATACTGTATCCCAGACTTGTCTCTGGTAGGAATGTATATCCCGAATCGCTGTGATCTGGTGGAAGTGTTACATCTTGCTAGACTTAGTCTGATTAGATGTTGTAATTTGAGTTTCGAACATTTGTACCATACGTTTTTATCAGTAACATAAGAACTTCGTGTATCAACTATGTTATAAAACATCCTTATCGATGGGGTGTCACACACTGCCAATTTTTTTCCTCTGGCTTTTTGTCACACCCAACCGATGGCGGAAACATCGGGGCGCGACACTGAGTGAAATAGATTGTTCATGAGTATCCATAACAACTATTATTTACCAGATATATAAACGTCATGTCCCATACCACAACATATCCAAATAAAAGAGTTATTACAAATAATTGTCTCAAAAACAAGCACTGTCCGACAACTCAGATTTAGCATGACATAACTAGACCCCTAACTTGATTCACCAAAGCACAACATTCCTAGCATCTTAAGCACCTGCCACATACGTTAAAATAGAGGTCAATACACATAGTGTAAAGGTGAGCATACAAGTTTAATAGTAATAATAGAGTTCGAAAGCGTTTACGCATAACCAGCATGTAACATGTTTAATGTGAAGCTAGTAGGTTATCGACAATGAAATATGCACAGACATGACTGCAAGTTGTAGAATGCGCAACACATATCACCACTGCGATACGTGAAGAAATAACCTTAACAACCCCTGTCCACGACAGGTGCTGAGTCCAAACTGTAGTACTTTCTTTGCTAAGGCGTCATTCAACAATCACTGTGTTAACATAACATACAAGCATTCATCGAGTAACACGTATAACATGCAGTAATGGTCACCGTGTAAAAGTGTTTGCGTTGTGTGATCGATGTGATTTAGAATAAGTAACATATGTAACACCCAAAAGTGCGTAAAACAAAAAGGGATCGAGTATACTCACAGTGATGGTAGTTAATGGCTTGAAGGGAGGGCTAGAGTGATTAGCCTGAACAGTTAACCATAGCATATGCGAATGCACAGTGCGTTAAACGGTGCAAGTAACCAAAGTGACGAATGGTCATCTGATCGGATGACAATCTGAATGGATGGTCATTCGATCGAATGACAATCCGTTCGAATGGCCATTCGATCAGATTGGCATTCGTTTGGGATGGATGCGACTTTGAAGTTTTCATTGTAGCATTTTGAAAACATAGAAGTATCTCTACCTTTCAGGTCGTTCGATCGGATGGCGATCCAATCGGCAGGACACTTAGTGAGAACAAGTTCACAGCAGGATTGTCATTCGATTGGATAGTCTTCTGATCGGATGGCAATCCATTAGAAACCAATGATCTTTGAAAATTGCAAAAGTTTAAGTGTTGAAGACCAAGTGCAATCCGATCGGATTGTCGCTCGATCGGATGGCAATCCGATCGGACGACAATCCGTCCTGACGATCTGGTCGTTTGAACTTGAAGATTTTTGATAAGTTTTGCGGTTTGGTTGAACAGGAATCACCCTAATCCAACCAGTCAACTGTTCCTTGACGGTTGTTCATGTTCAATCCGAAATTGGTCGTCTCGCTGATAAGAATCAGATCTGGAGCCGACACTTCACTAGGAAACGAGCAGAAGGCATGAACTAGCTCCGATTCTTTCAGTTTTTAGTGCATTGAGTGTAAAAGAGTTGAAAGAAAGTTAGAAACCATCTTTCAATCCTTTTTATCATGAAAAAGTTTAGATCTAGATGAAAATAGTGTTAAATCATGTGGAAATCATGTAGATCTGAGTTGTTCTTGGTTGAATAATGCCCAAACTTGAAGTTCATAAGAACTCCATGATGGCATCATCCTAAAACACCTCAAATCTGTTGATTTCACGGTTAAAAGTTAAGATTCAAAGGTAAAAATGATGAAGAAGTGCGTGTAGATCATAAAAGTACAATATTTGAGTTGAAAACTTACAAGAATCGCGAGAAATCGAGAGAAAAGTGGGCTGGAACGCTGGTCGAATGAGAGAGAGCTGTCACATCACTTTGGTGATGTGACAGGGGGGTATTTATAGATTGCCAAAAGAGGAAAGTGGCAAATGGATCGGATCGGATGACTCTTCGATCGGATGGCCATCCGATCGGATGGTCATCCGTTCGGATGACCATTCGATCGAATGGTCATTCAATCGAGTGGTCCGGCGAGTTGGATTTTGGCGTTTCGTTTTGTGTGTTGAGCGTTGCGATGCGTTTCGAGTGAGCGATGCGATAGTATTACCCTTTAGTTACACAAATAACCTAACTACTATATCTAACATACAATCACTATAAACAACTTGCGTTTAGCGTTTGCGATTAGATTGCGCTGCGACAGAATTGCGATTGCAATTAAACACCTCAATATAAACGTAACATGCACAAGTAACACATAATAGCACACACACGTAAAACAATATCCAGAACACATAACTTGAGTTGCGATGCGATAGCGATTAATGATTAAATATGCAATTAAACCTCTATTATTAATAGATACTCCACATAATACAACTAAAGCGAACAATTAATAGAATTCGATTACAAGTCAAGAAGCATAATCCAGTAGTTAAGCAAGGAGTGACAGATCGCAATTAGCAATCTTTTCTTCCTTTGACTTTGACTTGTACTTTGACTTTCCAAAAAGCGGGTTGTTACAGCCTCCCGTACTTTAGGATATTTCGTCCCGAAATTTAAGAAGTAGGCGTAATAAACAGTTGTGGATACTTCGCCTTCTTGTCACTTTCGAGTTCCCAGGTAAACTCGGCACCGCGTTTTCCTTCCCATCGAACCTTCAAAATGGGAATGCGTGAGCGTCTGAGCACCTTGGTTTCTCGTCCCATGATCTCGACAGGCTTCTCCAAGAAGTGTAATGTTTCGTCCACTTGTAAATCTTCCAGAGGGACATGTAATTCCTGGTCAGCTAAGCACTTTCTGAGGTTCGAAACGTGGAAAGTCGGGTGGACATTACTAAGTTCCTCCGGTAGTTAGAGTCTGTAGGCCACTTTTCCAATACTTTCCAGAATTTTAACATATCAAGGCGCGAGCTTTCCTTTCTTGCCGAATCTGATCACCCCCTTCCAAGGTGCAACCTTTAGGAATACGTGATCGCCAACGTCAAATTCAAGGGGCTTGCGGTGTCACACCCCCAAAATCCACATGCGGAGTATCACCGCTTGGAGGCATGACTGACCAGGATCAAGCCACCAATCATATTGAACATAATAGTAAATAATATAAGTCATTCATCAATACGAAAGGTGTTTTCAAAACCAAACATCAACAAGTGTGTAGCGGAAGCATAAGTATGTAAACCCAATGTAAATCGTAAATTCAAACATTTAGATAATTAACATGGCATCATCGATCCATGTTCCACAACGACCTGCTCCTCCCTGTGCAAGCTCCATATGTACCTAAGGTCCTGCAAGGCATGCAGCAGAGAGTCAACAACTAGTTGAGCGAGTTCACAGATAACAGTTCAGTAATAGTATAGCGTGAGTAGTAGTATGTTCGTTCGTTACGTCATGTATCGTATTAGTTTCCATCGCGGCCTCCCAGGCAGGTATGCGAAGATATTAGGGGATGTTTTTCCCAAGTATTCTAGACTAGGTTTATTTGTATCGCGGCCTCCCAGGCAGGTGTGCGAAGATTTGTAAATTTAGTTCGCGGCCTTCCTATGGCAGGTGTGCGAAGTCAGTCATAATATCGCGGCCAACCCTTGGCAGGTGTGCGAAGATCAGTTCAATAAGTGTTACTAGTCTAGTCGTATCTTATCGTTAGGTTCTACCGTCTGAGTATACACAATAATTCATCAAATCCCATTCCCACCCGGGAACCCCATGCCTTGGCTGTATGAACTCACCTTGGTTTGCTCGGTATGCTAAATATGTGCTCAAAGTAAATCAATCACGTCCTAGAGTATGCACATATACATAATCAGTTTGTGTTCAAGTTGTTCACGTATAAACATGTAGCACGTATTCACAATCATATACAGGATGGTTACACTTAACAGCAGTTAAATATTCCAGTTAACACTTAACAGCATTAACCCAAATTACTGTGCAGACTACCTATTTGGCGAAACACATTTTTGGCGAAACACATATTGGCGAAACACATTATGTTTCGTCGTGATCTCCTTTGGCGAAACAGAACTTCTAATTCGTCGATTATCCTTGGCGAAACACATTCTGTTTCGCCGAGAGTTCTGTTTCGTCAAACAGTTCAGTTACGTCGGACATCAGTTATATCAGTTACGAATAATACAGAAACCCCTAGTTGCCGTCATCATCTAAACAGCAATCATGCAAAAATCATTTAGCATAGCATCATAATAATCCATCATGGCCGACCACTGCTACCACACTTTAAGTTACTATTGGACCAATTATCATCAAATAGCAATTCATCAGATTCATGCTATAGTATTCCACACATCAATAGCCAATATCATTAATTTAACCTTAATAAATCAATCATCCACTATCACAATTAATGGCTGACAATCTATCTACTACAACCTCCTAATTGGACCGAAAATAGACTTTCACATGGGCCATAGAACATTGTGATAAATGGACTGTGAAGATCACGTGGGCATTTGTCGTGCACCGAAAATAGACAATTTCAATTAATGGCCTGACACTATACACCGATCGGCTGAGGTTTGGTGTGTAAAGGATCGAATAACCTTTAGCAAATTATGATATCATATGTTACCTCAGATCATAATCATTATTTATCATATCAAGCATATAAATATTCCAATCATATATATACACATATGCAGTCATGTTATGATCTATCAAAGTTATATACGAATAAACAATGGTACAGACTAACCGAGATGTGATAAGGATTCGAGCAATAGACTGGGGCGTCTCGGGAATGATGATGATAATACTGATTGCCGTCGTGATGTAGTAGGGAATGGTGTCTAGGGTTTTAGCTTTTGCCAAAGATGTGAAATAGAAATCGTTACACGCTAATATACACGAATTAACGTTCTGGGCCCGTGATGGGCTTCGGCGTAACTGGGCTTATATAGTTTAAGTTTCCAAACAAGTTACATGCTATAACAACAAATATACACATATACAATAATCACAATACGTCTTAACATATCACAATGTATACCGTTACAAGTCAAACGACTACACAGTCAAAGTCAACGTGCATTAAATGCGAGAGTGAAAGTCGGAAACTCGAGTTGTCACATTATCCCCAACTTAAAAGAAATTTCGTCCTGAAATTTAGCATGCGGTTACCGAGGAAGCTAGTGGTGTGACGTTGTTTACCTGTATCGTATCGCGGCTCCCCGAGCAGGTTTGCGAAAATTACTGGTTTTCTTGGGGTGTCACATCATCCCCCCGTTGATTTGGAATTTCGTCCCGAAATTCTGTAGTGGTAGCTTCAGCCTCAGTAGTAGTTGCATTGGTTCCGAATAACTGGGGATATTTGAGTTCCATTTGATCTTCACGCTCCCAGGTAAACTCTGGGCCGCGGCGAGAGTTCCAACGAACTCGTACAAGAGGGATTCTCGTGTTTTTGAGGACCTTAACATCCCGGTCCGTAATTTCAACAGGTTCCTCGACGAAGTGCAACCGCTCGTCGATAGTGAGTTCCTTCAAGGGAACTATGTGGGTCTCATCTGACATACACTTCTTCAGATTCGACATGTGAAAGACGTTGTGAACTGCACTGAGTTCAGCTGGTAAGTTCAATCTGTAGGCTACCCTGCCTATCTTCTCAATAACTTCGAAAGGTCCGACGTATCGTGGATTAAGTTTGCCGCGTTTGCCAAAACGAACCACACCCTTCCAGGGCGAAACTTTGAGTAGCGCTCGATCCCCAACCTGGAATTCGAGTAGTTTTCTATCTTTATCGGCGTATACTTTCTGACGGTCACGAGCTGCCGCCATGCGTTGTCGTATTTGAGCAATCTTTTCAGTAGTATCAACTACCATTTCTGGACCTGTGATTTGACTATCTCCCACCTCTGCCCAACAGAGAGGTGACCGGCATTTACGCTCGTACAATGCCTCGAATGGTGCAACTTTAATGCTGGTGTGGTAGCTGTTGTTATTCGAAAATTCTACAGGTGGCAGATGTTTTTCCCAACCATTGCCAAAGTCAATTACGCACGCTCGAAGCATGTCTTCTAGAGTTTGAATAGTGCGCTCAGACTGCCCATCTGTCTGAGGGTGATAAGCTGTGCTCATGTCTAATCGAGAGCCAAAAGATTTGTGCATTGCTTGCCATAGTTCTGAAGTAAATCGTGCGTCTCGATCAGAGATGATAGAGGTTGGCACCCCGTGCCTGGAGACCACTTCTTTCAAGTAGATGTCTGCTAGTGTAGAGAACTTGTCTGTTTCTTTGATGGCAAGAAGTGAGCAGACTTTGTGAGTCGATCCACGATCACCCAAATAGTATCATTTCCGCGCTGAGATCTAGGTAAGCCAGTAACAAAATCCATGGAAATTTGTTCCCATTTCCATTGTGGTATCTCTGGTTGTTGGAGTGGACCTGAAGATTTCTGATATTCCGCCTTGACTCTCGCACAAGTCAAACATTTGCTAACGTATGTTGCTATGTGGGCCTTCATGCTAGGCCACCAGTATGTAGTTTTGATATCGTGGTACATTTTATCCGAACCTGGATGTACCGAGTAGCGAGACTTATGAGCTTCATCCATTACAAGCTCGCGTAGGTTACCATAGAGTGGGACCCAGATGCGTCCTGTTACGTAATAAGCACCATCTTCCTTCTGTTCTAAGCGTTGCCTTGAGCCACGTAGGGCTTCAGCCCTGACGTTGTCTGGTTTCAATGCTTCTACCTGAGCATTTCGTATCTGGGAAGGAAGACTAGACTGTATAGTGAGTTGTAAAGCTCGCACGCGCTTAAGCGCGGTGTCCTTTCGACTGAGGGCGTCAGCCACAACATTGGCTTTGCCTGGATGGTACCTGATTGAGCATTCGTAGTCGTTTAGCAGTTCGACCCATCGTCGTTGTCGCATATTCAGTTCCTTCTGTTTAAAGATATGTTCGAGACTTCTGTGGTCCGTGTAGATAGCACATTTGGTGCCATACAGATAGTGTCGCCATATCTTAAGTGCAAAAACAACCGCTCCCAGCTCTAGATCGTGTGTAGTGTAATTCCGTTCGTGAACCTTAAGTTGGCGCGAAGCATAAGCAATGACTTTATCCCGCTGCATCAACACACATCCAAGACCCTGGATAGATGCATCGCAGTAGACTACAAAATCGTCCGTGCCTTCAGGCAATGAGAGGATAGGTGCGCTACAGAGTCTATCCTTTAAGTGCTGAAACACTGTTTCCTGTGTATTACCCCAACGATAAACAACACCTTTCTGTGTCAGTAGTGTAAGCGGCTGAGCAATCTTCGAGAAGTCTTTAATGAACCATCTGTAATAACCTGCCAAACCCAAGAATTGGCGTATTTCTGTCGGTGTGCGAGGTGCAGGCCAGTTCTTGATCGAATCCACCTTGGATGGATCAACATGAATCCCATCCTTGTTTACCATGTGGCCTAGGAAGTGGACTTCACGAAGCCAGAAGTCACATTTTTGAAAACTTAGCGTATAGCTGTTCCGTTCGAAGAAGTTCCAAAATAAGTCGTAAGTGCTGCTCGTGTTCCTCCTGACTCTTCGAATAGATCAGGATGTCGTCGATGAAAACAATGACGAACTTGTCAAGATAAGGTTTGCACACCCTGTTCATAAGATCCATGAAAACCGCAGGCGCGTTCGTTAGCCCGAATGGCATGACTTGAAACTCGTAATGGCCGTAGCGAGTTCTGAATGCTATTTTGGAGACGTCCTCATCCCGGACTCTCAGTTGATGGTAACCTGACCTCAGATCAATCTTCGAGTAAAAGCTCGACCCTTGCAACTGGTCGAATAAGTCGTCGATGCGTGGAAGAGGATAGCGATTCTTCACAGTCACCTTGTTCAATTCGCGGTAGTCTATACACATGCGGAAGGTACCGTCCTTCTTCTTTACAAATAATACCGGAGCTCCCCAAGGCGAAGAGCTAGGACGTATGAAACCCTTTTCTAAGAGTTCTTGCAGTTGCTTAGACAGTTCTTCCAGTTCGGTTGGAGCTAAGCGATAAGGTGCTCGAGCTATAGGTGCTGCTCCAGGAGCGAGCTCGATCTGAAATTCAACCTGACGGTGAGGCGGTAACCCAGGTAACTCTTCAGGAAACACTTGAGGAAAATCGCGTACTACAGGAATATCCTCAATCTTTTTCTCTTTCTTCGACGTATCCGTAACGAGTGCTAAAACAGCTGTGTGGCCCTTTCGTAAGCACTTCTGAGCCTTCAAGAAGGATATGATGCCACTCACAACACCACTCTTGTCGCCTTGAACTTCGAGAGGTTCTTTGCCAGAACGAGGAATACGAATGATCTTCTCCTTGCATAGGGTCTCTGCTTGTTGTTGGGATAACCAATCCATACCAATGACGATGTCGGAACCATCACAACGCTGGGGTCATTCCTAGTATCACCCTGACCAAACACGAACACTCGACCCCTGGCACCATTACCGTCGTTATTACCCCCCGTTGTTGTCTTCCCTAGTTCCCGTTTCCTTAGTTGTGGTTCTGATTCTGGTTCTGGTTCAACCGTGGGCAGTGTCTCTTGAAGTGACCTTCAGCACCACACTGATAACATCCCTTGTTACCCTGATGTTGCTGCTGATTCTATAGATCTTGTATCTGTTGTTGTTGGTTCTGGCTTGCAGGACGTGAGTTTCTACCATCTTTGGCTCCATGACCAAGCTTGTCGCATCATTGACAATGATTTCGGTTGCACTGCCCGCTGTGGTGCAAGTTACATCGTTTGCACTTAGGGTGGTTTCCCCTGTATCCACCCTGCCATTGACTGCTAAAAGGTTGCTGACCAGGACTTTGGTTGTCATCGATCTTTCACTGCTGTGCCTGGGACGGAATCGTAGTCGAACCCTTGCTAGAGGTTCCATCCCACTTTCATTTGTTGTCACTGGGAATAACAGAAGTAGTAGTAGTAGCACCAATACGTCTAGGCAGCTTGTTCTGTTCCACTGCCTGGTTTGTGAGACGATGAGCAAGATGAGTAACATCTTGAATAGTAGCAAGATTAGCAGTCATCACATGACTTTGAATTTCTGGTACTAAGCCTTTGAGGTACCGCTCTCGGTGCGCTTGATGGGAGGTTCCACCATAGTAGGGCACAAAGTTGCCAGTTCGTTAGATCGCTTCGTATACGCCTCTATTTCTGACCCCGTCATCTTCAGGTTAAAGAACTCCACTTCCAGTTTGTGGATGTTATCATAGTTACAGTATTCTAGTTTGATTAGTTCCTTGAATTCGTCCCAAGGGGTGGCATTAGCAGCCGCCAGCCCCAGCATCTGAACTTGCGCGTTCCACCAAGTTAACGCAGTGCCTTCGAGAGTATCAGTGGCATATTTCACCTTACGAGCCTCGGGTCATTCACACACTCGAAGACCGATTCGAGTTCCTCGAACTAATGGAGGAGTCCAACAGCTCCTTCAGTGTCGCTGAAAGTAGTAGGACGACAGTCCATAAAAGTCTTGTATGTGCACACAGGTGGCTGAGCGTGTTGACTTGTCGTGTGCATAAGAGTAATCAAAATTAAGCACAAGTGTTGAGTTACGAGAGTAGGATCTAAAGATCCTAGAGTAAGTGGTGATGGCAGGTTACACCTCCTGCCTGGGCAGCTGCGAGTGTTGCAGTAACTTGTTCAGTGATCGAAGCCGCCAACTGGGCTTGAGTTAGGTTAACGCGTCCACTCATGATCTTGACATCAAGGAGAACATGTGGGTGAGAGGTTCGCGAATAGTGCGAAGAGAGTGAGTACACAAGTATTCTCAAGCAATAACATATAGTAGGTTCTGTAATCTGAGCATACCACGAGCAAAGTTCTATGTAATTCTAGCAAGTAGGTAAAGTGACATGAATAGTAGTACCTATGATGTTGAGCCTTGCACGTGGAGCGAAGCGTCGTTGTGGATCGTTGAGAGCACTGTTCTGGTTATAGTCTGGTTTTAACAAAATCGTTTTCCCCTTATTAAAACCGAGTTCTCTATAACCAATGGCTCTGATACCAATCTGTCACACCCCCAAAATCCACATGCGGAGTATCACCGCTTGGAGGCGTGACTGACCAGGATCAAGCCACCAATCATATTGAACATAATAGTAAATAATATAAGTCATTCATCAATACGAAAGGTGTTTTCAAAACCAAACATCAACAAGTGTGTAGCGGAAGCATAAGTATGTAAACCCAATGTAAATCGTAAATTCAAACGTTTAGATAATTAACATGGCATCATCGATCCATGTTCCACAACGACCTGCTCCTCCCTGTGCAAGCTCCATATGTACCTAAGGTCCTGCAAGGCATGCAGCAGAGAGTCAACAACTAGTTGAGCGAGTTCACAGATAACAGTTCAGTAATAGTATAGCGTGAGTAGTAGTATGTTCGTTCGTTACGTCATGTATCGTATTAGTTTCCATCGCGGCCTCCCAGGCAGGTATGCGAAGATATTAGGGGATGTTTTTCCTAAGTATTCTAGACTAGGTTTATTTGTATCGCGGCCTCCCAGGCAGGTGTGCGAAGATTTGTAAATTTAGTTCGCGGCCTTCCTATGGCAGGTGTGCGAAGTCAGTCATAATATCGCGGCCAACCCTTGGCAGGTGTGCGAAGATCAGTTCAATAAGTGTTACTAGTCTAGTCGTATCTTATCGTTAGGTTCTACCGTCTGAGTATACACAATAATTCATCAAATCCCATTCCCACCCGGGAACCCCATGCCTTGGCTGTATGAACTCACCTTGGTTTGCTCGGTATGCTAAATATGTGCTCAAAGTAAATCAATCACGTCCTAGAGTATGCACATATACATAATCAGTTTGTGTTCAAGTTGTTCATGTATAAACATGTAGCACGTATTCACAATCATATACAGGATGGTTACACTTAACAACAGTTAAATATTCCAGTTAACACTTAACAGCATTAACCCAAATTACTGTGCAGACTACCTATTTGGCGAAACACATTTTTGGCGAAACACATATTGGCGAAACACATTATGTTTCGTCGTGATCTCCTTTGGCGAAACAGAACTTCTAATTCGTCGATTATCCTTGGCGAAACACATTCTGTTTCGCCGAGAGTTCTGTTTCGTCAAACAGTTCAGTTACGTCGGACATCAGTTATATCAGTTACGAATAATACAGAAACCCCTAGTTGCCGTCATCATCTAAACAGCAATCATGCAAAAATCATTTAGCATAGCATCATAATAATCCATCATGGCCGACCACTGCTACCACACTTTAAGTTACTATTGGACCAATTATCATCAAATAGCAATTCATCAGATTCATGCTATAGTATTCCACACATCAATAGCCAATATCATTAATTTAACCTTAATAAATCAATCATCCACTATCACAATTAATGGCTGACAATCTATCTACTACAACCTCCTAATTGGACCGAAAATAGACTTTCACATGGGCCATAGAACATTGTGATAAATGGACTGTGAAGATCACGTGGGCATTTGTCGTGCACCGAAAATAGACAATTTCAATTAATGGCCTGACACTATACACCGATCGGCTGAGGTTTGGTGTGTAAAGGATCGAATAACCTTTAGCAAATTATGATATCATATGTTACCTCAGATCATAATCATTATTTATCATATCAAGCATATAAATATTCCAATCATATATATACACATATGCAGTCATGTTATGATCTATCAAAGTTATATACGAATAAACAATGGTACAGACTAACCGAGATGTGATAAGGATTCGAGCAATAGACTGGGGCGTCTCGGGAATGATGATGATAATACTGATTGCCGTCGTGATGTAGTAGGGAATGGTGTCTAGGGTTTTAGCTTTTGCCAAAGATGTGAAATAGAAATCGTTACACGCTAATATACACGAATTAACGTTCTGGGCCCGTGATGGGCTTCGGCGTAACTGGGCTTATATAGTTTAAGTTTCCAAACAAGTTACATGCTATAACAACAAATATACACATATACAATAATCACAATACGTCTTAACATATCACAATGTATACCGTTACAAGTCAAACGACTACACAGTCAAAGTCAACGTGCATTAAATGCGAGAGTGAAAGTCGGAAACTCGAGTTGTCACATGCGGCGTCTATCGGCGTAACTTTTCTGACGGCTCCGAGCTTTCAACAGATTGTCTAGAATTTGGAGGATTTTGTCAGTCGTTTCTTGCAATAGCTTAGGACCGGTAATTTGCGCGTCCCCGATCTCGTGCCATACAATAGGCGATCGCCATTTCCTTCCGTATAATGCCTCAAATGGTGCCATCTGGATACTAGAATGATAACTGTTATTGTAAGAAAATTCAACTAAAGGTAAGTGCGCGTCCCAATTACCACCGAAATCTATGACACACGAGCGAAGCATGTCTTCAAGGGTGCGAATCGTTCTTTCAGTCTGATCGTCGGTTTGGGGATGGAAAGCAGTACTTAGATTAAGAGTAGTACCGAGAGCAGATTGAAATGTTTCCTAAAGACGCGAGGTAAACCGACCATCACGGTCATAGTTGATGTCACGAGGCGTCTCGTGTCTACAAATAATCTCGTCGGTGTAGATTCCTGCTAATTTTTCTACCTTAAAGTCTTCTCGTATCGGCAGAAAATGAGCTGATTTAGTCAAACGGTCAACGACAACCTAGATGTTGTCGTGACCTGATGGTGTACGCGGGAGTTTCGTTATGAAGTCCATAGCTATACTCTCCCATTTCCACATAGGGATCTTGGGTTGTACGAGTAAGCCAGAGGGGTGTTGATGCTCAGCCTTGACCTTGGAACAAGTTAGGCACTTCGAAACATAGATAGCGATATCCTTCTTCATGCCCGTCCACCATTACTTGTAGCGAAGGTCCTGGTATATCTTGTCAGCACCGGGATGAATAGAACACCGAGATTTGTGGGCTTCTTCGAGCAGAATTTTTCGCAAGTTCGTACGCTTGGGAATCCAAATCCGGTTTAAATAATGAAAGATACCATTCGATTTATTCTCGAGTTGGGCGCCATCGTTAAGAATTCTTTCCTTCTTCAAAGTACGTTCGGTAAAACAAGCATGTTGGGCATCGTGGATGATAGCTTCGAGATTATGCTGGGCTTGAGAATTACGAACGCTATGCAAATAGCTTCGTCGACTGAGAGCATCAGCAACGACGTTTGCTTTGCCTGGGTGGTAACGAATCTCACAGTCGTAATCTTTGAGGAGTTCAACCCATCGGCGTTGGCATATGTTCGGTTCTTTCTGGTCAAAGATGTGTTGTAGGTTCCTATGATCGGTGAAGATCGTACACTTGGTACCGTAAAGGTAGTGTCGCCAAATCTTTAATGCAAAAATAACTGCACCTAGCTCGAGGTCGTGGGTTGTATAATTCTTCTCGTGGATTTTGAGCTGTCGAGAGGCGTACGCGATAACCTTGTCCCGTTGCATAAGAACACAACCAAGACCAAGGTTAGAGGCATCGCAGTAGACTACAAAATCGTCGTTTCCGTCGGGCAGTGAGAGCACGGGAGCATTGCAAAGCATTGCCTTGAGAGTTTGAAAGGCTTCCTCTTGTTTAGTTCCCCAAACAAAAGGTTGGTCCTTATGCGTATGAGAGGTAAGCGGTACAGCGATTTTCGAAAAGTCAGCGATGAATCGGCGATAGTAGCCCGCCAATCCGAGAAAAGAACGAATTCGGATGGGTTCCTTGGTGTAACCCAACTCTTAACGGCTTCAATCTTCGCGGGGTCGACGTGAATACCTTGACTATTGACAATGTGACCCAGGAATTGGACCTCCTCCAGCCAAAATTCACACTTGGAGAACTTGGCATAGAGACGGTTTCCTGTAGTAACTCAAGAACCAAACGTAGATGCTGCGAGTGTTCGGTTATTGACTTGGAATAGATCAGGATATCATCGATGAACACGATGACGAAGCGGTCAAGAAAGGGTTTGCACACGCGATTCATTAGATCCATGAAGACTGCGGGAGCGTTAGTCAAACCGAAAGGCATAACAACAAATTCGTAATGACCATAGCGGGTTCGAAAAGCGGTTTTAGGTATATCATCCTCTTGAATGCGTAATTGGTGATAGCCTTAGCATAGATCGATCTTCGAGAAACACGTAGCACCTTGTAACTGGTCAACCAAATCATCGATTCGAGGCAAGGGATAGCGATTCTTAATAGTCAGCTTATTCAATTCCCTGTAGTCGATGCACATCCGGAACGATCCATCATTCTTTTTGACGAAAAGGACAGGCGCACCCCAAGGAGAGGTGCTAGGGAGAATTAAGCCTTTATCAACTAGTTCCTGGAGCTGACTCGAGAGTTCGCGTATTTCAGAGGGAGCGAGAAGATATGGCGCTTTAGCAACAGGATTTGCTCCAGGAATGAGGTCGATTCGGAAATCGATATCACGAGTGGGAGGTAAACTAGGTAAATCATCGGGAAATACATTAGGGAATTCACAAACAACGGGAACATCTTTCACTCCTGTGTTTCCTTTCTTTTCCTTCTCTGCTACTACAATGTTAGCCAAGAAAGCCATGTATTCGTTGCGGAGATACTTGCTTGCTTGGACACATGACATGAGTTTGAGACCTTTCGAAGGAGTTTCTCCATACACACAAAGTTGATCACCATTAGCAAGCGAGAAACGAATCATCTTATCGAAGCAAACAACTTCAGCATGGTTCTCATGAAGAAAATCCATGCCTATTATGATGTCAAAACTACCGAGCTGCATCGGAATAAGGTCGATAGGGAAGACATGATTGTTGAGTTCAAGCATATAATCACGTAGAACATAA
The DNA here is from genome assembly GCA_030545235.1 of Helianthus tuberosus. Taxonomy (NCBI): domain Eukaryota; kingdom Viridiplantae; phylum Streptophyta; class Magnoliopsida; order Asterales; family Asteraceae; genus Helianthus; species Helianthus tuberosus. The sequence goes on along the minus strand of CM060410.1, from coordinate 142,000,335 downwards.
TTGATGGCGACGGTTCTTCTGGTGGCAACTTCAACATCGAATGTCGAGGGGAGATGGGTGCGCTTACGATTAAGGAGATGGGTGTTCTTCCGGTGGCAACTTCAACATCGAATTCAAACGATACAAAATAGTTATCTGCTCCAGTATCAAACAAACACGAATCATATATACCATTCACAAGGAACGTACCATTAGCCACATTGTTGTCTGCTTGAGCCTGGCAGGAGTTGATGTTGAAAGCACGTCCGCGGGCTGCTGGCTGCTACTGCTGCTGTTGATGTTGTTGCGGTTGCTGTTGGGGCTCTTGTTTCACTACTCTGTTGGGCACATGTTTGCAAAGTGGTTGGGATCACCACATGCAAAGCAAGCTCTAGCATGAGCAGCGGGTGCAGGAGCTGCTTGTTGGCCCTAGGGAGTAGGAAGGAGAGCTTGTGGCGCTGGAGCTTGACCTTGAGCTAGAGATGGAGCTTGGCGTGGACCTGTACGGCAGTTTGCGGTGAAGTGGCCATACATGTTGCAATGAACACAGAATCGGCATGGGATACCAACCGGGTGATGATAGGTACAAGTACGGCAAAGCGGGTGTGGTCCAGTGTATGCACGCTTGGCAGGCGGTGCATTGACACGGGCGCCGCTACTTGGCGGTGTTGAGGTTGCGGTTGGGCAGGTACTGTTTGGAGTGGAGCGGCAGTAACTGCACAGTTCTTGTTGCTGGAACTGCTGTTGTTCTTTCTCTTGCGACGGGAGGATTTTGAAGATTGTGGTGCGGCGGTAGCTTCAACAGTGGGAGCAGCGGTGACTTGGTGCAGGTTCTTGGAGGCTTTGTCGAAATAACCGGCCCTGACTCGCTTATCGTTGATCTCAGCGGCAAGCAGGTAGGTTTCCTCGATTGTTGTCGTCTTTGCCGCCTGAAAAAAATCTACAACGCAATCCGGAAGAGCACAGATATACTTCTTGATCATAATCTCGGGGGTAGTAACTTGACCAGGACAGATGATACTTAGCTGCTTGAAGTGAGCAGTTAAACCAGCGTTATCTCCGCCATCCTGCTTAATGTGCCAGAATCCATCCTCTAGCTTTTGGAGTTCATGGGGAGGGCAGAACTCTTGCATCATAATGTCCTTCAACACATCCCATGTCAGCCCAAAAGCTGCATCGTTCCCTCGTTTGTTTCTCTTAGCCGTCCACCAATCAAGAGCGCGAGATTGGAAGACGCCGGTGGCGTTAACAGTGCGTAGGTTTTCCGAACAGCCACTCTGGTGCAGGGTGACTTCGATTGAATCAAACCATTGGAACATGGCCGTAGGTCCATCTTCGCCGGTAAATTCCTTTGGACTGCAGGCTTTGAACTGCTTGAAACTAAAAGCTGCTTTCGGAGTATCAGTCCTAGACTCCTCTGAGGACTTGCTAGCATTCTCATTCAGCTCACTGACGATTTGTGAGATTACTTTCGCCATTTTCTTAGCGACGAGAGCAGCGATTCGTTTGTCATCATGGTTACGTCGAGCAGAGCGGGAGTGAAATGATCCAAAAGACGACATTGTCTGCACAGACATCGCCTTAGGACTCAAACACAATTTCGATTAACCCTAGTATAGTCTAGCGATTTCACCAAGAGCTACTTCATATAAATCTCAGGAACACATCAAGGCACAAAATCACGTAGGCACATATTTCACAGAAGCGCATAAGCACAGAAACACATAAGCACATAGTCCACATAGGTACGAAAGCATGTATTCGACTATATTTAGCACGTATTCATCTTCCTATGTTGCACGTATTCATCTATCCTTCACAGCAGCGTATAGTAATCGAGTATAGCCAGTGCGAATAGCGACTGCGAATAACATAAGCGATTTGTTTACATTTTGAGGTAAATGTGCAGTGCGGGTGGTCCGTGTTGATCAAAAGCGAACAACGAGAAGCGAGTAAATCACCAAAAATCAAAACACATAAAATCACATAAAATCGATAAATCACAGAGTTAGCGGCGGCGAAATCCAAAATCGAAACACATAAAATCGAAGAGAGATTTTCTGGGTGTGAGACATTGACTGCCCAAAGTGATTCGACTATTCACAAGGACTTTAAGCACACACTTTGGCCTTCTGGACTGTGCTCTCGCCTCAATTTGGGCGATCGGCACGCATCCTTCCAGTTACAGCGTAACCCAAGTCGTTGGAGTCCGTCGAGACTTTGGTGAGAGTTTTGTAAAAACCAACACATAAAGTAGAACGAGTCATCAAGGTTCGGGTTTCACCCCTGACTTAGTGACTGCATTCCTGTTTGTGTGATAGAATCACGAGATAGATAAGGAGAATTGCTTCGAAGTATGGATTTCACTCCCGATTCAATGCAAATCCTTGTGTTTATAGCAAAAAAAAATAGCAAATCGAACGAGCGAACTGGTCGAGAGTTTGTGGTTTTCACACCTAATCCTAACCGGATCATTCGTTTGTGTGTGTGTCCAGCCTTAGGAAAGGCTGATCTTGCGCGGAACTGTAGTATGCGGTGTTCGCGCAAGAGTGTAGCGTACAGCGAGTTCGAGCGAGGAATAGCAACTAAGCTCGTGCAAAACCCATACTGGGTATGCACAAGTCGGTATGTTGGTACTTAGACTACAGACTAGGTCGTTTCTAAGACATCGACCCGGACTAGGTCGAGTCTTGCCTAATTCCCTATAGTTATGGCTCTGATACCAATCTATCACACCCCAACCGATGGCGGAAACATCAGGGCGCGGCACTGAGCGAAATAGATTGTTCATGAGTATCCATAACAACTATTATTTACCAGATATATAAACGTCATGTCCTATACCACAACATATCCAAATAAAACAGTTATTACAAATAATTGTCTAAAAAACAAGCACTGTTCCGACAAGTCAGATTTAGCGTGACATAACTAGACCCCTAGCTTGATTCACCAAAGCACAACATTCCTAGCATCTTAAGCACCTGCCACATACGTTAAAATAGAGGTCAATAGATATAGTGTAAAGGTGAGCATACAAGTTTAATAGTAATAATAGAGTTCGAAAGCGTTTACGCATAACCAGCATGTAACATGTTTAATGTGAAACTAGTAGGTTATCGACAATGAAATATGCACAGACATGACTGCGAGTTGTAGATTGCGCAACACATATCACCACTGCGATACGTGAAGAAATAACCTTAACAAGCCATGTCCACGACAGGTGCTGAGTCCAAACTATAGTACTATCGTTGCTAAGGTATCAGGCAACAATCACAGTGTTAACATAACATACAAGCATTCATCGACTAACACGTATAACATGCAGTAATGGTCAGCGTGTAAAAGTGTTTGCGTTGTGTGATCGATGTGATATAGAATAAGTAACGTATGTAACACCCAAAAGTGCGTAAAGCAAAAAGGGATCGAGTATACTCACAGCGATGGTAGTTAATGGATTGAAATGAGGGCTAGAGTTATTAGCCTGAACAGTTAACGATAGCATAAGCGAATGAACGGTGCGTTAAATGGTGCAAGTAACCAAAGTGACGAATGGTCATCCGATCGGATGACAATCTGAACGGATGGTCATTCGATCGAATGACAATCCATTCGGATGGTCATCTGTTCAGATGGCCATTCGATCAGATTGGCATTCGTTTGGGATGGATGTGGCTTTGAATTTTTCGTTGTAGCATTTTGAAAACATAGAAGTATCTCTACCTTTCAGGTCGTTTGATCGAACGATCGTTTGATCGAACGATCGTTCGATCGGATGGCGATCCGATTGGCAGGACACTTAGTGAGAACAAGTTCACAGCAGGATTGTCATTCGATCAGATGGTCTTCCGATCAGATGGCAATCTGTTAGAAACCAATGATCTATGAAAATTGCAAAAGTTTAAATGTTGAAGTCCAAGTGCAATCCGATCGGATTGTCGCTCGATCGGATGGCAATCCGATCGGACGGCAATCCGATCGGACGGCAATCCGATCGGACGGCAATCCGATCGGACGGCAATCCGATCGGACGGCAATCCGATCGGACGGCAATCCGTCCCGACGATCTGATCATTTGAACTTGATGATTTTTTATAAGTTTTGCGGTTTGCTTGAGACGGTATGACAACGTACTAAACAACAGAACCTCGTCAAATCCCAAGTCGTCTGATCGAACAGGAATCACCCTAATCCGACCAGTCAACTGTTCCTTGACGCTTGTTTATGTTCAATCCGAAATCGGTCATCTCGTTGATAGGAATCAGATCTGGAACCGACACTTCTCTAGGAAACAAGCAGAAGGCCTGAACTAGCTCTGATTCTATCAGTTTTGAGTGCATTGAGTGTAAAAGAGTTGAAAGAAAGTTAGAAACCATCTTTCAATCCTTTTTATCATGAAAAAGTTTAGATCTAGATGAAAATAGTGCTAAATCATGTGAAAATCATGTAGATCTGAGTTGTTCTTGGTGGAATAATGCCCAAACTTGAAGTTCATAAGAACTCCATGTTGACATCATCCTAAAACACCTCAAATCCGTTGATTTCACGGTTAAAAGTTAAGATTCAAAGGTGAAAATGATGAAGAAGTGCGTGTAGATCATAAAAGTACAAGATTTGAGTTGAAAACGTACAAGAATCGCGAGAAATCGAGAGAAAAGTGTGCTGGAACGCTGGTCGAACGAGAGAGAGCTGTCACATCACTTTGGTGATGTGACAGGGGGGTATTTATAGATTGCCAAAAGAGGAAAGTGGCAAATGGATCGGATCGGACGACACTTCGATCGAATGGTCATTCAATCGAGTGGTCCGGCGAGTTGGATTTTGGCGTTTCGTTTTGTGTGTTGAGCGTTGCGATGCGTTTCGAGTGAGCGATGCGATAGTATTACCCTTTAGTTACACAAATAACCTAACTACTATATCTAACATATAATCACTATAAATAACTTGTGTTTAGCGTTTGCGATTAGATTGCGCTGCGATAGAATTGCGATTGCGATTTAACACCTCAATATAAACGTAACATGCACAAGTAACACATAATAGCACACACACGTAAAACAATATCCAGAACACATAACTCGAGTTGCGATGCGATAGCGATTAGTAGATTAGCGATAAGTCGATTAACGATTAAATATGCGATTAAACCTCGATTATTAATAGACACTCCACATAATACAACTAAAGTGGACAATTAATAGAATTCGATTACAAGTCAAGAAGCACAATCCAGTATTTTAGCAAGGAGTGACAGATCGCAATTAGCAATCTTTTCTTCCTTTGACTTTGACTTTGACTTGTACTTTGACTTTCCAAAAAGCGGGTTGTTACACTTTTGTTGCTTACCAAACAATATGTCAATAATTCATTCCAATCCCACATGTTGCTTACCAAACAATATGTCAAAAATTCATTCCATTCCCACATGGTAATCAAACAAGACATGGAATGATAATGATCCATTCCATTCCCTCGTTCATTCCATTACTCTGTCCTTTCTATTCCCTTGTCCATTCCATAGTCATAGGAAACACTAAAAGACCCGTGTATCGCGTACCAGATCGGTCGTACCGAATCGCGGTACAGAGTCGTCCCAATCGCCTCTGGTACACGCGTACCGGATCGCTAAATTGGACCGTTCCCGATTGTGTTCCATAATAGTGTTCCAACCGGTAAATACACGTTTTTAATCAATCTGAAACGCGTTTCCGTTTGTAGTGGTCGGCGTTCCACTACGGCCAGATTCATGTACCGGAATTTGAAAAACCATCAACTGTTTCCCACTTTTTATATAACAGAGGTAAGTGAACAATTTTTTCCCGCCATTAACTTTTCACACTACAATTAACACACTTTAATTATTACCTATCCCATGTTAACTATAAATACCTGCTGTAACAATCAATCTAGCACACACTATTTCAATTCAATTCAGTCAATTACAAAAACAAAACAATAAGCAATTAGCAAATGGCTTTCGGTAAGATTGATTTTATGAAATTTATGTTTTGATTATGAATTTTCTTTTATGAAGTTTCTATTTTGAATTTTGATTATGTTTTTGAAAATTTAATGAAAGATCTATTTTATACTTTTTTATATATATGATATGTGTACCAGACTATAGTGGTACGCCGTAGGATACACCGTACCGTACCACGTGCCGAATTACCGTTCCCAAATGAACCTACCCCCCAACGTATCGATTTTTAGAAAGGCCCGAATTGCGTACCGGTTTTCGTACCGCATACCAGAGCGTATCGCGTTCAATTTGACTATGGTCCATTCCATTAACCCATACCAAATAGACTCTACAGTCTACATGTTATGTATTAGGTTTTTTAAAGAAACTCTGAGCATTGTTTTACGGTACATAATTTCGGTGACAGAAAATCCTAGGCTGGAGACGTGTCTCGAGGCACGGAGTCAGGATGTAAACTAGACGGTTTCAAGTGATCGTTATGGAACTGTTTGTTGAAAATTTATTTATTAGTTTGACGGAAAATTCATTTATTTTATGTTTATTTATTTACATTAGTGAGTCTTTAAACTATTCGTTTATGTATGTTTGTTTACGTATAAATTACACATACATACGTATGTATTAAAAATTTACAATAGTACAAATATACTAAAAGAATAACGATATTTGAAAATAATATTATGTATATTTTAAGTTTTATATTATTATAATGGGACCATTTTTCAAATAATTTATATTTTCCATCTATCCTCCTTTAATATTATTATTCCGTCTGCGAACACGCATATTAACAAAAGAAATTTAAGTGTTTTTGTTTACTAATTTGTTTGGTGAACACAAACAAATATAATGATATATAGTGTTATATGGTATTATATGGTGTATATAGTATTATATATAGTGTTATAATACACTTCTCACACTTTGAGCACTTTTTAGAGGATGTTATACCTATATATCATATTCAAAATATTTTATGTGTATACACGTACGTATGAAGAAAACAGTGACTATTAATTCTAACAAGAAATTATATTAGTTGAAGGCTTGACTTACACACATATACATGCTTGACCCACATTAACTACTACTAGATGATGTGGTTTCATTTGAAAAGAAGCAAAGCGAGCAAGACAGAAACCCAGTTCAATTCTAACATACAATTCAGTTTTATTTTAGTCGCCGGAAGAACGTAACAAACCAAATTTAGTATATCTAGTTTGAGTTGGAGAGGGTTCGATCCAGTACCTTAAAAGTCGAACGGAACTAACCGGAAACCAACGACTAGGACTTCGGATGATCAAACGAACCGAGTCAAGCAACAACAATTGATGCAGCCTGTGTGTCGATCACGGGAACAGTCAGTAAACTTTTAAAACAAGTTTCTAAGAAGTCGTAAACAAATGAACAAATTGATGGTGTTCGGGTCGCTACCCAAACTGACCTGAACGATGTAGCGATGGTCACGACGGAGTAGCACGGTGACGGAGCTAGACGGACGATGGAGTTAGACCAAAGACGGAGCGCCGCTACGACAGTCCGAATAGTGGCTGGTCTTGATCGGAGAACTAAAGTAACGGAACCGATGGTACGATGAAAAGCTCCGACAACAAAGGTGGCCACAACGGAATACGATGGGTGGTGCGGCGGTCACGATGGACTGTGACGGTGGTGCAGAGGCTGAGATGGAAACTTGAGAGGCACAATGGAGTAAATTTCAAAGTGGTTTCTATTGTTTTGACGAGTTATAACAAACAGTGAACACGTAACGCATCCTTACATATCGGTCAGTTAGTTATATTATTATATGCCGTTCAAAAAAAAGTTATATTATTATATGCATAAAGTGATAAAACACTAGAAGGGATTTGAAGTTCAACTTTTGGAATCAAGTATGAATGAGATATGGATGAAGTTGAACAGAAAGGTTGGCCGCAAAATAAGAACAAAGATTTGAAATAAGCATGTATATTATTATATGCATAAAACACTAGTGTTTTCTTTTCGAGTAAATTGCCATTTTAGTCCCTGAGTTTTGTCCAAATTTGTCATTTTGATCCAAATAGTTTTTTTTTCGCCTGGGGGTCCCTGACTTTTGCATTTTGTTGCCATTTTGATCATTTTGTCTAACTCCATCCAACTCCATCCAATTTTGTCTAACTCCATCCAAAAACCCAGTTTGTACATAATCACTAATGTTTTCAGTTGCCATTTTGATCCAATTCCAAAAAATCAAAAAAATTCCAAAAAATCTAAAAATCAAAAAAATTCAAAAAAAATCATAAAAATTCAAAAAAATCTAAAAATCAAAAAAATTCTAAAAAATCATAAAAATTCTAAAAAATCCAAAAAATCATTAAATGTTTCGGCACGAACCGTTTCGAACCGTACCATTTCGAACCGTACCGTTTTGACGCGAACCGTTTCGAACCGAACCGTTTGACGCGAACCGTTTCAAACCGTACCGTATCGAACCGTACCGTTTCGACGCCGTACCGTATCGAACCGAACCGAACCGTTTCGACCCGTACCGTATCGAACCGAACCGTTTCGAACCGTACCATTTCGACCCGTACCGTTTCGAACCGTACCGTTTCGACCCGTACCGTATCGAACGGTACCGTATCGAACCGTACCGTTTCGACGCGAACCGTTTCGACGCGGTACCGTATCAAACCGTACCGTTTCGACCCGTACCGTCTCGAACCAAACCGTTTCGACCCGTACCGTATCGAACCGAACCGTTTCGACCCGTACCGTAGCGAACCGTACGTACCGTTTCGACGCGAACCGTTTCGAACCGAACCGTTTGACGCGAACCGTTTCGAACCGTACCGTTTCGACGCCGTACCGTATCGAACCGTACCGTTTCGACCCGTACCGTCGAAACGGTACGGGTCGAAACGGTACGGTTCGATACGGTTCGGTTCGATACGGTACGGGTCGAAACGGTTCGGTTCGATACGGTACGGGTCGAAATGGTACGGGTCGAAACGGTTCGGGTCGATACGGTACGGGTCGAAACGGTTCGGTTCGATACGGTACGGGTCGAAACGGTACGGTTCGATACGGTACGACGTCGAAACGGTTCGCGTCGAAACGGTACGGTTCGATACGGTACCGTTCGATACGGTACGGGTCGAAACGGTTCGGTTCGAAACGGTACGGTTCGAAATGGTACGGTTCGATACGGTACGGTTCGAAACGGTTCGTGCCGAAACATTTAATGATTTTTTGGATTTTTTAGAATTTTTATGATTTTTTTAGAATTTTTTTTATTTTTAGATTTTTTTGAATTTTTTAGAATTTTTATGATTTTTTTTTGAATTTTTTTTATTTTTAGATTTTTTGGAATTTTTTTGATTTTTTGGAATTGGATCAAAATGGCAACTGAAAACATTAGTGATTATGTACAAACTGGGTTTTTGGATGGAGTTAGACAAAATTGGATGGAGTTGGATGGAGTTAGACAAAATGATCAAAATGGCAACAAAATGCAAAAGTCAGGGACCCCCAGGCGAAAAAAAAACTATTTGGATCAAAATGGCAAATTTGGACAAAACTCAGGGACTAAAATGGCAATTTACTCTTTCTTTTCTATTTACATAACACCAAAAACACATGCATATCATTTTCAATTTATAACTAATTTAACATTTAACATAAGATTTTTAGTTATTATTATTATTATTAGAGTGAATTGCAAATTTTGTGCTTTATCTTTATACCTAATTGCAGGCGGTGTCCTTTATCTTTAAAATTGACGAGTTTTATACTTAATGTTTCAAAATACTACAAGCCTTGTCCTTTAGCCCTAACCCAGTTGAAATTTTCTGTTAAATTTGATCATGTGCAAGGCACATGAGGGCATAATTGTCTTTTACCCTATATAAGAAAAATAAAATAAAATTAAATGTTTTATATAACTCAGCTCTTTCTTTCTCTAAACAAACAACTCTCTCTCTACTCCATCGATCTCTCTCTCTCTACAACCAGTCCACCACCACCAACTCCTTCCACCATAGCCTCCTTCCGCCACCATTCTTCCTCTCTCTACCTTTCTCTCTCCACACTACACGACCTCCACCACCACCCCATCATTACCACCAGATTGCACCACCCACCATCATTTTGCGGTGAAGGAACAACCATGGCGGCAATCTAGGGTGATCGAGCAGGTTAGTAACGGGTTAAGGTTCCAACTTTCAACGAAGAGAAAAGGCTAAGGGGAAAAAGGCAGCGGCTAGGGTTCCGACTGGGCTCCGGTAACAGAGGCGAAGTATTGTGGGTGCCCGGTGGTGCACCCGCCCACCCTAATATTTCGGTTAGAAGTGTACAAGTTCCGTTTTTTTAACCGAAAATTTTAAAATTATATAGGATCGCCCCCCGATTATTTTTCCTAAATTGTATATCCTAAATATTTATAGACTTTGTATATAAATGATGGGTAGTTTGTTAAATATACACTTTGTTTTATTTGGAACTATTATTATTTAACCCGATTTGAATCGAATAGCCAACCCGGCCCGACTCGAAAAATAACGATAGGAAAAAAAAATTGGGTCCCATCACTTTACGCCCCCTCGAAACTTTTGGTCAAGCTCCGCCACTGTCCGGTAACCCTAATCAGACGAACTTGATGGTGGTTGTATCTGAAGTGGCAGGGTCTGAATCAAGCGCATTCTTAAACCCCCAAACTTTGAATCAAACATGGTACACTTTGATTTCTTAAACTCAATATTGAGCCTCACATCCCGAGCATTCAAGATATGTCAAGTTGTGGACGAGATAATAAATGATACAGGTTTGAGTTGTATTTGTGGCCCCTTAGTTGATTAAAGTAACGAAGAAAGAAAATATCATGTTTGTTTTAATTATTAATTCATCTGCTTTATTGAATTGGTATATTGACCAATTCATTTTTCTTATGTTAATAAAAGGGGGATTACCTATGTAGTTAATAACTTGGTGGTGATGGTTGACTTCATATTACCTTTGTGATTGACCAATTCATTTTTCTTATGTTAATAAAAAGGACTTCAGATTACCTGTGTAATTAATAACTTGGTGGTGATGGTTGACTCCATATTACCTTTGTGATTAATAACTTTGTAAAGTATTATTTGGGAGCAGAGGTGTTAGGGAAAAAAACTGGTGGAGGGTGGTGATTTTTTAGGAGACAAGGTGTTAGGGAAAAAGAGTGGTGGAGGTTGGTGGTTGTTGAGGTTGAGTTGGAGAGAGGTGAGAAAAAGAGTGAGTTATTTACATAATTAGTCCCTAGAAAGGTGAATGACAAAAATACCCTTATGTGCAAGACACATGATCAGATTTAACAGAAAATTTTAACTGAGTTAGCGCTAAAGGACAAAGCTTGTAGTATTTTGAAACATTAAGTACAAAACTCATCAATTTTAAAGATAAATGACACCGCCTGCAATTGGGTATAAAGATAAAGGACAAAACTTGCAATTCACTCTTATTATTATTATTATTATTATTATTATTATTTTGAATATTACATGTCTTGCCTTCCAAATGGCCAACCGACTCTTGAAATTATTAACAATAGGCTTCCAACTCCTATTCGCTCCAACTAGTAGGCCCAATACTTGAACGGAAAGGAGCCAACTCGACAATGGATAATAGATGCCATTTCATCAAAATCATAATCACCCCCATCCCCAAAAAGACTACACTTCACCAAGTTCACCTTCAAAGCCGACGCTAGGTGTCACGGCCCACGACCCAGTTTCCCGGTTCGGATGCCGCGAGATAGAAAACCCGTGGTATTTGTATTTAATTTGGCAGCGGAAATTTTAACAGAATCGTTTAAACTGAAAATTCCCAATTATTTTATTTCACATTTTGGGACAAACCCCGTAATTTACAATAAGGAAATTTCACTGGGAAATCCTCTGTTTACAAAACATGTTTATTTATTTACTGAGCCACATTATCCAAGCTGTTAGTGCTACACGGCACTTTTCCTTGTTCACAGTAAATCACCTGAAATATGTTTAAAAGATTTTATCAGCGGGGAAATACTGGCGAGTCATTCAATTTCACAAAACGACACATTGTTATAATCTATAGTATTAAGAGCGATTACAATGTTTATATCAACCAATTACCCCAAATCGGGATTTGTCACTCGACCGGATTTGTGACTATGGTTATATCACCCCTTGGCTAACCCGTTGTCCAATGGTGAAGATTATCAAGTAATGTATACAAAACCCCACATACCGGCAGTAATTGAAGATTACAAAGACTTAATCCCTATAATTATAACTTTGAAAATAAATAGGGTTTGGAAACAATTTGGTAAAAAGAGAACGACTCACATTGCAAGTTTAGTTGGACAGAGTTTTGCCTACTGATTAAGCTCGTTAACCTAGCTAAATAATGCAAACGAAGCTAGTTTAGTAACTTAATACAACATTTTCGATAAATTCACGAAATCAAAACCCTCACGACGAATGACAAAGTATAGCCCGAATTTGGGCAGCACTTAAACATCCATCGGATCGGTTTCAATCGATCGGACATTGTATCGTAGTAGTGATCGAGTTATTACCCTGTGATCGTAGCAGCGTCTCGACACCTAAATATACTAATTTGATCAGTTTAGAACGACTTTTGAAGAAAGTTTTCGAGCACAGACGAAAGGCCATGCAACGTACTATTTATAGCTGAAATTTGAGTCTCTCGCGGCCCGCCTAAACCTGAAGGGAATCCTACGCGGCCCGCGAGGGCCACCCTAGCTACGGCTAGGGCTGCCGTGTCACGGTGTAGGTCTGCCACGTGTCTGACACGTGGCCCTAAAGCTTATCCGGAGTTTGGTCAGGTTGTCGCGCCCCGCGTAGACTATCCTTAAGTCTTACGCGGCCCGCGACAGACTAATAAAAATTGATTTTCTTGATTTTTCATAAGGATTAGGGTTTCAGGGGTCCGGGTTTCCACTTACGGAGTGTTTTGGGACATTTTCGTGCAGGTCCTTACATCCTCCCCACCTTATTTAAAATCTCGTCCTCGAGATTTACTGAAATAAGTAAGGATATTTTCGCTTCATTTCCGATTCCGGTTCGCATGTGTACTCGTGTCCTCTTTTTGAATCCCACTTTACTTTGACCAGTACCAATCTCTTGTGTTTAAGGAATTTGACCTTTCTATCCTCTATTTGGAGAGGTTTCTACACAAATTTCAACCTATCATTTACCTCTATATCTTGAAGAGGTACTACCAGTGAGTCATCAGATAAACACTTCTTTATATTAGATACATGAAACACATCATGTACCCCGGTTAATTCTTCTGGTAGTTGTAGTTTATAAGCAACTGGTCCAATTCGTTGGGTAACTGTGAATGGTCCTATGTACCTTGGACTTAGCTTTCCTTTCTTACCGAACCGAACTATTCCTTTCCAAGGAGAAACTTTCAAGAGTACCTTGTGTCTAACTTGGAATTCTAACGGCTTGCGTCGATTGTCTGCATAACTCTTCTGACGATCTCGAGCCGTTTTCAGTCTTTCCTTGATTTGAGTGATCTTGTCGGTGGTTTCTTGTACAATCTCGGGTCCTGATAATTGACTTTCTCCTATTTCAGCCCAACAAACTGGGGTTCGACACTTTCGTCCATACAGTGCTTCGAACAGGGCAGCACTGATACTTGCATGGTAACTATTATTATAGGAGAATTCAATTAATGGTAAATGGTCATCCCAATTTCCACCGAAGTCGTTCACACATGCCCTGAGCATGTCTTCAAGGGTTTGGATCGTCCTTTCGCTTTTTTCGTCTGTTTGGGGATGGTATGCAGTACTTAAATTTAGTCGGGTCCCCATTGCTCCTTGGAAACTTGTCCAGAAATGCGAAGTGAAACGACTATCCCTATCTGACACAATGGAGAATGGAACTCCATGTAAGGATACTACCTCATCTACGTACAACTTTGCTAATCTTTCCATGCTAAAGGTCTCCTTCATTAGCAGGAAATAAGCTGATTTGGTTAATCGATCTACAATTGTCACACCCCTATTTTCCACGTGTCACCAGTGGGCCCGGTGGGGAGTATAGTGACGTAGTTGATATCATCATAGTCAAACAACACAATATTTAAATGCACAGCGGAAGCAAAAGATAAATATATTACAAACCGATATAAAGTAATATCAAGTATTACAAATGGAATGTAAAGGATCCACAGGCGGATCAATTAAAAAGAAAACATAGTTCATCAGACTTATTGCATCCAAGCTTGCGAGACTTATTGCGGACGCTAGAAGACAGCCAGCCTAGTACGAGTAGTACCTGCACTTAACCTTTTGGAAAATACGTCAGTTTACACTGGTAAATACAATTTAACTGACTCATTTGAAAAGGTTTGAAAATTTGTTTGAATGCACGTAGCACAAAACATTTTATAACTTGGGATAATTATGTAATATAATCTTGTGAACGAATTACATGTTACTTGTGCGTTCAGTAGCCCAGATCTTGTCCGGGTTTAAGATCAAAAGACACACCACAATAATGAGTTATACACTGACAGGTGTACGCCTACACCCCGTGCTCAGGTCGTGGCCATTTCGTAAAATGATGCTAGGGATATCCGGGACATGGTCATTAACCCCCCAAAGGCTTTAAGTGAACAAGACTGTTTAAACGAGCCGATCAAATTATTCAATTAACCACCCAATGATGTAAGATTTGATGCTCGATCAAGCGGTATTCTATATACCGTAACCCAAGCCCGTATAGGGAAAATAAGTTAAAAGTATTTACCTGAGCTAAATATAAATTCAATCCCAGCCGTATACCACCAAGCAAGTACAGATAGCTTTTACTGGGCTCCTAAATCTGGAACGAAGGTTTTTAATAACCTATTAGATTCCTAACGGGTCTTTAATTAAGCCTAAGCTTAGACCGGTTAACTTTCAACAGGAAGACACGGTTCAAACGCACGATTAACCGAAGACCAGATAGAATGTGATTTAGACCCGAAAAGTTTGAATACTTGTATAATATGGGTATACTAAATACATTCTGGATTTTGAGACAAAAATGATAATGTTTGACCCGTTTCGGTCAATTTGTGCAAACTAGTTACAAAAACCGAACCGAACGCGAAAAGGGCGTCACGGGTAACCAAAAGAGTCATATGCAAGTTCCCTGAGTTAATATGCCTTAAATATGTTATAATATCAGTAAGATATCTTCTATTATGCCCAAAACGGATTTAAACACAATTTATGCCTCATAAGGGCATTTTGGTCATTTAAAAGATTATAAAAGAGTTTAATTGGAAATCTGAGTTACAGGTCTGGTTTATCCAGTAAATATACTTAATTTAACATGTTATAACAGTAGGGTATGACCTATATGTGAAATTTATTATTTAAAACCAAACTATGCTCCTTAGGGGTATTTTGGTAATTTCACAAGGTCTTAAAAGGTCAAAACTGGAACCTGAGTTCAAAAACTTTTACTTACTGTTATTATCTCAAAATATACTAAAAACATCAGTAGGTATCAACCTTATATGTTTAATATGGTTATAGTACATACTATGCGTTAAAAACGCTTAAAAAGGCGATTTGGAGCCATTTCCGGGTTTTTAAAAGAAAGCTGATATTTTTATAATTCCAGAAGGCTCAAAATATTTTATTTAACAAATGAAATCAGTAGAAAAAGGTTTGGGGTCAAAAGGATTTGTAAAACTCATTTTATGGCTTAAAAGGGCAAAATCGGTATTAACCGAATTAAACTTAGAGACCTATGTTATGCTCAGCCAAAAATTAAATAAAAATCATCAAAAATCCTAAAATATTATATTACATCAGTGGGTAAAAATTTTGATATTAAAAAGTGGGTTTAAATAGGCTATATGCTAATTACGCCATTTAATTAACATAAAGCTTTCAAATTACGCTAATGAGCATAACTCTTAATCTAGACCTCAAACTGATATCAAATTTTTGGTGCAAGTTTATAAATCAGTAATTAAGATTTCTACTCTTTCACTTTTTCAAAAATCACGTTTTATAGTCAAAAGGGCATAATAGTCAACTTTTAAGCATTAATCGGAAACATGCATATGAATCGGATAAGTATTGAACCAAGTTGTATAATCTCAGAGAGTTATACTTATATGAAACCTGGTCCAAAATAAGCTCTAAGGCAGATCTTAAACATGCATGAACGGATCAGAACTGATAGTCAAAGCAAAAGTCAAATTATGCGACTTTCGGGTCCGATCCGGGTTTAAACTGAAAATTGTCGAGTTGATCATGTTGGAACATGTTCTTACATTAGTTACTAAGTTATTTTAATGATCAAACAGGTTGCATGTATCCTACATTGCTAATTATGCTTAATTTTGAAAATACACATTCTGTTGACTTTTTAAAGTAAGCTTTGACTCGACAATTAACATAGTTAGAGTGGGAATCTGAAAATACCCTTTTAAGGGTTTGTTACCCACATAAATACCTACTTGTAGGTACTTTCAATTCGAGAAATGACTGAGCAAATTTCATTTAATCTCGAAGTCAAACTTAATTTACGACGGTTTGACTTTTGGTTAATAAGCTAAGCTAGAACGAATTAGAAAGGGTTATGAACACTTACAAGGGTCCTAATTACGATTATAGAGCCTAATGAATCCTTGTTTATAACCAGAGAGCTCCAGAATTTAGAATGCAAGTGAAGTATCAAGTGAACTTACCTCCTTTATATAGTTTTCGGGACCTCACGAGATCGCGACAAGTGTCGGGAGTTCATAACCAGATTAGGCCAGGTGTAAAACCATATATAAAATCTATGGGCTGCCCCTAGAGTCGATTGTGTGAGTTAGGAACCAGTTTGGACATGAAAACAGCAAGAAACAGGCTGTTTACAGCTATTTTGCATTCTGATCAGGCCACGCGGCCCGCGTAAGGATCTGTGTGGTCTTACGCGGCCCGCCTCACATCCCAGGTCTGCACAACAGTTTCAATAATGACAGAATTTGTCCCTGTCAGCTCATGAAGTCATTTTAGGCACGTTCAAGGCCCGTTAACCTCATATAAAGGCCCCACTATGATTTTTAAACCTAGGGGACATGAAACATGTTCAAAAACATGTCAGATGTCGGTTCGTTTGGCCGTACGGTCACGTTATGCGTCGAATTACGACGAAACACGGACGGACGCTAAAAACGGTCCAAATCACGCGACGAGTGGGATTTTATCAAGGCGATCACTAAAATAAAATATTTTAGTGCTTATATAAATTTTTGGGTGTCCGGAGATACACAGAATGCGAGATATGCGCGAAAGTGCAAACTTATGCACTTTTTGACACTTTTAGTCCCTGAATGACATAAAAGTTTATTTTTGCGCACCAACACCTCTAAACCTATATCTAAGCTATATAAAGGATAAATAGGGTATGTTTAACTTATGGACATATTCCGGAAGGTCCGTTACCATACGATTTGACCTCCTTTTATAGTTTGACGTAATTAGTCCCTTAATTGCGCAAAGTGGCGCGAAATGCCGTTTAATGATATCTAAGCCTTCCATAGCCCATAATAATCATTACCAAGCATATACATACATGATACTACGCTCCCGTTTGCTTAAATGGTCGCCGAAGGGCGTAGATTCAAAAGTTGACGCTTTAGGTCCCTCTATTGCGCATACTTGCGCATTTCATCATTTAATAGCATTGAAGCTTCACCTAATCCATATTAGGCATTCTTGGAAGTATTATTAAACATCACGATGCTTCGGGTTTGCTAAAAGGTCATTCAGAGGTATAATTAAACATATTGACACTTTTAGTCCCTCTAACTTGCAAAGTTGCGCGTAACTTTACTTATAGGCATGAAAACCTTAGACGGCCATTATTTGGCATTCCCGAGAGTATAATTAAATATCATGAAGCTCCCGGTTTGTTAAATGGTAACTCAGAGGTAAGAATTAACATGTTGACACTTTTAACCCTTTATTGCGCAAACTTCCAATTAATTATGCAAACGGCTATGCTTATTCATCAAGTGGCACATTTGTGAATATAAACATCATAAGAAACTTATTTTTAGGTATGTTATCACTTCCAGTCCTTTCATAATCAAAGTTTTCTATTTTTCGAAAATATAGTCCCTCAATTTCAGTGTTTGACTTCATTAGGGTTTATTACACGTGTCAATACATCATTGGACGTGATTTTACGAGGTGTTACATCCTCACCCCCTTAAAAGAAATCTCAACCTCGAGATTTGCTAAAATGCTGGAAGTACTTTTTGTCGCATAATGGACTCAACTCCTATAGCATATTTGGAGTCTCTCCAAGCTCCCAAAGTGACCTTTATATTAGGTACATATATCCTTTTTGGAGCTTCTTAACCTGTCGATCCTCAATCGATACCGGTTTCTCATCATACCATAAATTTGCATATCATTATGTGATAGCGCTTTTCGGCTTATTGGTGAAACACATCCTTAAATTATTAGTGTGTAATGCATGGCGATCTCTGCCAAGCTCCTTAAATAGATTTTTAGCTTATAGGCTATTTAATCTTGCTACATTCGATTCCTTCGAATGATTTTATATATAATCAGAGCTTAACTAGCCTGATGATTAACAATTTGGCACACCCTTCCAGGGTGATATCTTTTGTTGAACCTTATTCCTTAACAAGAACTTAGGAGGGTTGTTACTTTCATAAATCCTTGATTTTCTGCCGAATACTGGTATCTACTGAATATGGAAACTTTCAGATCCTGATAATTGGACTTACCAATCTTCTGTCTACTAATAGATGTTTAACATTCCATCTATACAAGGTCTCCAAAAGAGCAGCCTTGATACTTATATATCAATTATTATAAAAAGCTTAATTTAAGGTGAGATGGTTATTCCAACCATTGCTTAAAACTAATCTTAAGGAATTAGCTAATCCTTGTCGTTAGTCGAACGAATCGACGATCCTGGGCAGCTGATGACAATTCTTAATTGTTGCCTAATTTGGGTTGCGGTAATCAATGCATAAGAAAAATGAACCGTCTTTCTTAATTAACAATACCGAATTCTTAGGATATAGGGTTAGGCTATATGCATTCTTTATTTCAAAACTTATTTAATTAGGGTTTTGATTCTTCCAATAATGGCACTAGCCGTCTTGGAGATTTCATAATGATACAGCCCTAAATGGGATATAAATCTTAATTTTACCTGTCTTTCAGGGGTAAACAGGGTAATCTTAGGAGAAGATAATCAAGTTATAAGGAGGTTACAGAGATTTTCCAAATCTCAGGCTCCAGTTCATCCATCCCTGTTTGTGTCAAACGAGTGACACATATATGTTACGAGTCCACGAATTTCTTAATCGAAGATACTTACTTGGACAACTCCATTTTGGATATCTTCTTTGAATACCATTAGTTGACTTTAGTACCATATGAACATCGGAATATCTTTGTGGTCCCATGCATTAAACCTCCATACTGGTCAGGCATGGAAGTAATCTATGGGACTTATTAAGATACATCAATCCTCATGTGGCGCTTTTGTCATACCATTTGGTGTTCGCAATCGATAGAGATCAAAGAGATATCAACTATATATGCTGACGCACTTCTTCTAGAGAGAGGATACTTCTAGAATTTCATAATTAGAGATTTCTAACAGGAACATAAGAAATGGTTCTTATGATTTCGGCTGTAAGTTTTACCTTACAATTAATATCTGGGGTTCTTACGGGAAAATTTCTAAAAGTTTGCTAAGCTTAAAATCTTATGAGAGACTTAGCAGTACCTGAATCCAAACGTAACTCTTAGCCAAAAGAAATCACAATAAGGGTTTATCTGGCGTCATTATTAATGTGAGCTGCCTTTAATATTCAACAGGAGGGTTAAACGCCTCCATTCCTAATCCTTCTAAACTTAGCTGTAAAATCTTAGATAACTTTAGGGCAGTCTCAGCTTTGACTGATTACTTCTTAATCATTATAACGTGGGTAGCTGAGGTAGACCCATAATGGATTTTTAAATGAGTAGGTTTTGAAACCTTAGTGTGCCCTCTTATTGCCAATTCTAACCACTAATAATTATGTGCTTTAAGCTTCGATTTTTGGGTATACTGAATAGGGTACTATCTCAGCCAATGAATTAAAATTTGCGACATACTGTCGACAATCTAGAACTTTTATGGCGAGAGTCAGAAAATTCTTATTCCCTTTTCGCGAAACGGATACTAGGTTTTTCTAATAAGGTCCTTAAAACTTGGACCATTCCACAATGTATAAGAGGATCCTTCTTGAGGATTTCATTAATGTCCTTACTAATTGAAAGTATTGCCATCGAATGACTGTGATGTATACCTTACCATGTCCTTTCTAGCATAATCACTGATATACTTAATGGTTTCTACTTCATCCTTTCTAGTGTTTAGTCAACATAAGCAAGCCAAGAGTAACTAAAACATAGAGGTAAAATCATGGATTCTAATACTTAGTCAACATAACGAGGATAAGTAGGTGACTTATAGTAAGAAGTAAGGAAGTTATTGTACATGTGCTTATATTTAATAAAAATAGTAAGAAGTAAGGAAGTTATTGTACATGTGCTTATATTTAATAAAAATGGAAATTTCACAAACTAGGCACCTAGCTCGGTTGGCTAGGCGCGCGAAAGGGTGTGGCCTAGACCCAGGTTCGATTCCGGGGACGGCCGGTTCCACCATTTTTTTTTGCACGGATACATGAAATTATGAGGGTTGTCTCATAAGGAGTCTTGATAATTAATTGCTTCTTATCATTCTCTATATAGGCTTGACTTCTAGGACGACCAATTCATTCTTATCACTATGTCGAATCCCTTATTATTTAAATGGGAACAAGGGCGTCAGAAAAAAAATGATTCCTAAATGGATATAAACATCCATCTAATATTGCTGGAGCAGTCTCTGAGGTACTATTGGTCAATTCTACTTAACGCTTAGAGTTTTAACAGGCAGATTTAATGATTTACAAAATCTGTTGTCTTATGAAAGACTTATCTGAACCTGAATAAAATAATACTCAAGCATGAGCGTTATTGATAAAGAAGTACCTGTTGTGACATTGTCATCCTGAATAGCCTCTTGAGCATCCACTTGAGAGCTTCCATCTTCGATCTTCTTAGACTCCTCAGGCTTCTTGGTTTTATTTGGGCAATTTGTCTTGATGTGCCCTATTTCATTGCAACCATAGCAGGTTGCGTCCTTTATGCCTTGGCACTCCAAGGTCTTGTGCCCTTTCTTGTTACAAATCCCACAAGGCCTAGCTTGTGACTCCAGAGTGCATTTCCCTTTAGTTGCCTTCTTTGGGAAATGGGTATTTATGTGCCCCTTCTCGCCACAATCATAGCATGTGGCGTCCTTCAAGTCCTTGCACTCATGGGTCTTGTGATCCATCTCCTTGCAGATGACACATCCCCCGGTCTGCTCATAGAAACATTTTCCGAAGTGCTTCTTCTTGCAGGTTTTGCATTTGGGTTTTGCCTCCTTTGGCTTGGAATGGTTATAGTTTGAACCGGTCTTACCCTTTTTACAACATTTATTTGGGGTATCATTGCACTCTCGCTTATGATCCTTCAACACACGGTCCACAGCGTTGTTTACGGCTGTATCTATCATAGCCTGTAACTCGGTGCTTGTTATGTTCAGTCTTGCATCATCATTCTGATCAACTAGACGATTGTGAGTTTCAGAGGGGTCAGCCATGGTGAAGCTTTGAAGGCTACAAACCAAGTAGTAATAACTTGGCCTAATTATATAGCGAATTGTCGAACTTGATAATTAAGTAGCCATGGTGCGAATAAACCATATGGGCCAATAGATAGTATTTAATTTATTTGATTATGTTTTGCCTAGGTTTTTAAGTAATCCACCTTGGCGTTTAAACGGAATATAATCCTTCATATTTATTAGACAGGGGACACAAGTCACGACTGTCAATGTCGTATCGACATTTTATATAGCACAAGGGCTTGTTCCAAAGGACTTTTTGATGGCACAGATGCCTTGTCACTAGGGAAGCTTTGAAACATAATCGATGATTCCTTTGGATATGAAAATTTCATAGTTCATTGTCTTGACAAGAAGTTATGAAATAAAACTATCTTTTTCATGTATACATCTTTGCCCGTAGGTATACATCCCAGGTGGATGTTTAGATGTGTACATCATGTTCGACGTTTATTAGCCATGATTCCTATTGATTATTTAGGCTAAATAAGGGGTTTGGAAAATTCCTAATATAAGGATGACAAGTGTGATTTTATCGCATTACTGTTGTCAGGAGTGTTAACACATTTTCAGATGTTAACAAAGATCCGAATATCTTTTTAAACAAGTTTTACCATCTTAGCTAGGTCTTCAATGACATTCAAGCTAGGTCAAACCTTTTAAGATTCTCTTTCAATATTTATACTGGCAGGAAAGGAATGATATTTATTTTTATTCAGGATTTTTATTATAATTATCCTGGATTTAATTAAAATATAACTATAGCACAAAAAGTCAAGTCGCAAGGGCAACTTTAAATTTTAAACCATGATTTTATAGAATCAAGGTATTTAGGCTTGAACGTGTTCACGCCTTTTCTTGACAGGAAGTTGTAGGCTACGACTGTCTTTTGTCTTATATGACAATGAGTATAGCCCGTAGGCAGTATATCCCTAGTTATAATTTAATAATAGCTCAACAGCCTAGTCACATGGACAGATTTAATTTATAAACCAGGATGTTACAAAATCGAGGTATTAAGGCTTGAATCAAAGTTCATTGCCCTTTTTAACAGGGGGTTGTAGACCACTACTGTTTTTAGTCTCAAAGGACGTTAATTATAGCCCGTAGGCATTTCCCTTCTAAGGGATGTTTATGGTATGATCATCTTATAGGATGATATAAGCCATGATTTCTAAATCACCAGGCTAGATAAGAAAATTGAAAAAATCCAATATAAGAATGACTGTTGTGATTTTCTCGAATCACATTTGTCGAGAGTGCTAACACGTTCTAAGGTGTTAACAAGGATTTGAATCCCTTGAATAGGTTCTACCATCTCGGCCTTGTAATATAGGCTAGGTTTTCCTTTAAGATTCTTTTTAATAAATAACGCAGAACAAATTTTAAATCGGGATGTTAATAAGGATCTGAACCTAAATCGAGGAACTGCCATCTTGGCTGGGTCTTAATAATGACACTAGGCTAGGTCTTGTCCTTTTTAGATTTTGTCATTTTATTAAAATGGTAGATCTTATAAAAGGAATGTTATTTTAATTTATTTCATATATTATATTCATATATATTGAATAAATGAAATTTTGATAAAGCATTCCAATGATTTAAAAAAAAGGTACAGAATTGCCCTAAAAAGGACTTAAAAGAAACGATGTTGTCCTCAAAGGGACTGAAAGATAAAAATGCCCTTATAAGGACGAACTTCAGCAAAACGAGTTTCTTCTTTATTTTATTTTTGAATGCTTTCTCCTTGGTTGTACATTAATCCTAGTCGTAATACGAAGCTCGGCCTTTCCTAGGATTCAAATGGAGAGAATTTCCATTGCAGCTTCTTGCTTGGCGACATATTAAAATATAATTGAAGTTAATAATCCTCCGAAGAGACGAGAGTGTAAGGCCCTATAATGGTGTAGGTTTATGCCTATCTTTATAAAACACAAATATGGGCTATTGGGCTTAGCCTTGTAGTGGGTTAGATAGTAATGGAATAAGCCATGTGGGCTAATTAGTGATTTGGGCTTGTTTGGTTAGTAATATTGTGCATGTGGGCCTGGCCCAGTCTGTAACTAGGTCACCCTATGTAACTATAAATAGGGTGAACCTAGGTTATTAGAAGGTTAGACATTTTAGTGAGGTTCTTCATAAATTTCGATTTCTTGGTGGGTGTACCAGACGGTTCTCTAGAAACCGTGTGCACTTTGAGTGTTATTCAATCATTCAAGTTCTTGTTCTTATCACTTTCATCAGTATTCCGCACTCGTGATTGTGATTTTGATATCCGATTGTAGTGTTCCTGGACTTACAATTGGTATCAGAGCCTAAGTAGTCTCACGAAGGCTCGGTTCGTTGGATATCATTCGAAGAACAAGAATTTTATTTTTTTTATTCGAAGAAGACGAAGAAATTTTTGAAGATCTCGAAGAACAATTCAAAATCCATGTTTTGATCTATTTTGGTGGTTGAAGTTTCTGTTTGCTCATTTTTTGGAGACTATTGTTGGAAATAATCTCTCAAAATTTGAATTTCAAAAGCAATCACTTAATTTTCGGAATTAAGTTGTTTATTGTTTCCATAAAAAAAACGAGGCTATTGTGCGATTACAAAGTCAACAGCATCTCATTTTCTTCTTGTGCGATTACATTAAAATTGCGAGATCATCATTGCTTCTAGAAGTTGACTTGTGTGATCATCAAATTCTTGTGCGACTGAACTTTCTTGTGCGATCAACCTTTTGTGTGATCATCAAATTCTTGTGCGACTGAACTTTCTTGTGCGATCAAAAAGCATCATCATCTTCTTTCGAGTTGATTTTCGAAGTTTTCCGAAACCGCGCATCACCATAAACAACCTGCAACAGATCGTTGTTCACCACAGCAATCACCATCGTCTTCATCCGAAACGTCTCTCCGATCGAAATCCATTAACAACTTGATCATCAACATCATCTCCGGTTCGAGTTCGAGATTTCGAATTCGGTTTTCGTGAATAGTTGTTGTGTTCATCGTTCATCATCACCATCTGCTTCACTCCTTCACGACATCAGTTACAACCGGAACCGCACACCGTTTCGAATTCATCGTCACCTACATCTCCATCTCCATCTCCGTCGCGTTTCGATCACCGTCTCACCTGCAACACATCATCGTCACCTGCCCAACCGTCGTTCATCCACCCATCTCCGGTCACCAAACACAACACGACCGTTCACCTGATATCACCTTGACGGCAAATAGGGTTTTGGTTTCCAGTTGTTAAACGAAGAAGAAGCAAAGGAGAAGTGAAATAAGGTTGGCGGCAGAGTTTGGTTTTGAATTAGGGTTTTGTCGGGCGTTTGAAACGAAGAAGACGGAAGAAACACGTTCTGTTTTCAATTGTTTTTTATTAATAATAACATAATCATTTGGTAATCATTACTAAACTATTAATAATAATTATAATATTAATAATAGTTATATTAATTACATTTTGAAATCTAATAAAAAAAAGGGGGTTGGTTGTTGTTTGGTGATAAGTTTTGACAGGTTTGGAGGCGTGGTACAGGGAAACTGGTTCGTGCATTTTTCAAAGGCTTGAGTTAGCGAGTACACGGGTTCTTGCGTTGGGCTTGTGTTGAAGAAATATTTAAAACGCACATTTTCGGGGGATCACATCTTTGGGGAATCACATTTTCGGGGGATCACAGTTAAAATTCTTAAAAATGTCTTCTAAGAGAGAAGTGCTTGAGCAGGAATTTCATGGATTCAGATACTCATATGGTGAATCTATAGAAGCACTTATAGGCCGGTTTACTGAACTGCTCTCTGAAATGGAGAAGGCTGAGATTGAGGTGTCTAATCGCACGAGCAACACAAAGCTTCTAGATGTTATAAAAAGGATTCCAGATCAGGCAAACTGTAGTTGGTTTAGAAATGTTAATGAGATAATTGTGACAACCGACTGCTATTGTTACAAAATGAAGCCGGATGAGCTGATCTCACTCATCAAGTCATATAACAATGCTGACAAGCAGTCTACTCAAGATATTCAAATGAATGACTACACTCCTTCTGAGGCTGAGGTATGTGTAGATGATGTTTGTTGTACTGAAAAATGTAGAAAGAAAGTAAAAGGTTTTAAAGAACAGGCTCAATCGCTTACTATGCAACTTCAAGATACTAGATCCAGTAGTTATGAAATTAAAAAGAAACTGGGTGGGTATAAGGATATGGTGGAGGCGCAAAAGCATGATATCCGAAAGTTGCATAGCGATCTAAGCGAAGCGAACTGTCGATATCTCCACTTCAAGGAGCTATCTGAAAAGTTAACTGTTGAATTAAATGACTTAAAATCAACTTTTGAAAATACTGAATTTAATTTTAAAAAGTTTGATGTTTCAAGTGAAAAGGTCGAAAAGATGATAAATCAACAGTTAAAGTATAGCAAAAAAGAAGTGAGGAATAAAGGATTGGGATTTGTATGCATACCTCCACCATACAATCACAATTACACCTCTATTCCTATGACTGAGGAGGAGATAGCCGACTTGCCTGAAATGGAATATGGGAAGCCCGGGGATAGGAATGTTGAGCCTGTTAAGCCGAAGAAAGTCAAAATCACAAGGCCAGATAAAACTGAAATTGTTCTAGAAAAACATGCATTTAATAAAACTTTCGTGAAACCTGCTGATGTTTTAAAGCAAACCGAGACTCTAAATTTTGAGAATAATGCGAACATTGACAAACATTTTCAAGTATTAGATAATACTGTGTCAAGTTTTTCTCAAAATTCATCTGAAGTGCAACCTCAAACAAAAGAGTCTGAATTAACAGAGCCTAGAGTTAATGTAGACAACATCGAGTTTGCCATGTTAAGAGGTTTGACTGAGTTTGTGAAAGAATTCAATAGGGGCAAACAAAGTGAATCTGCCTCGTCATGTGACACATCTTGTGACACTTCTGAGACATCCACTTCTGAGAAATCAGAAATGGGCGAATCATGTAGTGTCAACATTGCATCACCTGAGGAGGCAGAGGCATCTCAAAATGAATCGACTTTTTCATCTGATTCGTCATGTGACTCCTCAGAGACAGCTAACTGTGAAAAGTCGAGGTTAGTTGATTCAGCTGAGTCTAGTAGCGAATCACCGGAAGAAGTTGAATCAGTCAAGATAAAAGTAGAATCAGAATCGATATCAGGAGCTTCTGTTAAGATTAGTGGTGAATTGACATCTGAAGCCTCTGCTCCATCTTTGAATATTGATGATTCTGAAACTACTGAACAAACGGTGTCACTCGAGAATGACCATGTTACTATGGTTTCGCCTGCCACCGTTTGTGAAAAACTGAACGTTACTGATGCTTCTACTTCATGTGCAGATGAGGTAATAGTAGAGGATTGGGTTGAGGAGGATGATATTGTTTGTCAAAAAGCTGACGATGTTTGTTTAAAAACATCAAATTTATCTGCTGATGCTCCTACTTATGTGAAAAAGGCTGTTTCTGAGCAAGCTTTGAGAGGCCCTACAAATAAATATGTGCCTCCAAAGCCAACAGTTAGAAATGAAAATGTTAAATCCAATGAGTGTGCTAACTGTTGTAAACAGGGACATAAGAAACAAGGGAAAAAGACTGAACAAACTGCACACAAATCATCCAACCAATTTTATAACTCTTATTCAGCATCAGTTGGATGGAATGGATCGGGATATGCTCCTTACATGAAAAAGCAAACCTGCTACAACTGTGGCATACCCGGTCACATTGCTAGGAATTGCACACATCGTCCCTACGTGCCATACTATACACAACATCAGAAGGTTACACCAAGGGACAGATCTTATTCTAAGCCGATGAAGGTTGAAAAGCCTAAGGCAAAGATGAATAAGAGTCCCAAGGTTAAACCATCTGATGGGGACTGGAATGCTGCTAAAACAAAACGAAAACAAGCTTTGAAACCAAAACAAGTTTTGAAAAACAAAAAGGTTGAAAAGCAGAATGTTTTGCCCAAGGCTCCTAAGAAATTAGAAAAGCCTAAACAAGTTTGGAGGGCAAAACACAAAGCAGCGACATCACCAGTCCTTGAATCTAAAGGGGGCATGTGCTTTCGAGAAGTGTCTTATATTGATGCTTCAGGAATACCCAGGACCACGATGGACTAGGTACCAATGTCTTACTAATCTCCTTACTTTTCAGGGACAACCAAGGAGGAGCTGTTGACAATCCTTGGATGTTGATAGCAGTTGTTCCAGAGACATAACGGGTAACATTTCACTGTTGCAAAATGTATATTTCTTTACAGTTGATATGTTTCGTTTGAAGGAGATAAGAGAGGTAAGACAAGATCAGCGAAAATGTACAAATTTAAATTTCGCATTCTAACTTTGATATTGATTAATCTTAAATCTTATGATGGAACGGTTAGGAAAAAACAACAAAAATATTTTAGCTTTTCTTTTGTGTTTCTCTTTGTATATATGTTTTCGGTGTTAGGTAAATTTGCGCATAAAATTTATGCACAAATTTAGGGGGATATCTAAACATATCCATCTGTAAATAGAGAAAATGAAAAAAAAATACAAAAATATTCGAAAAACAAGAAAAATCAAAAATATTTTGTTGCATATATGGGAAATGAAATAATTTCAGTATGTGGATTAAGGCTGACTCATGTAAGACCAATATTGAAATGGTCTGACTCTAGAGCGATATGTTGGTAGGCTTTATCCTGATGGCTAGATTCTTTGACTGGTTCTGTGCAGAACACTAAATTACTCTATGACCTCAGGAAAGAACGTCACTTGGAATTAGGACATGGCTATTTGAATGCGTGTGTGACGTCCCGATACACACAATTTCGTTCTAGTTCTGAAATCTTTTTTGTCCAACTCGTGTATCTCCTGTGTTTTGCGTGAGCAAAGACCTGGAGGTGCTAGGCAACGTCAGCTTCTGCTGCATCCAGATACATGCTGACCTAGTTGTACATTGTCGCGCTATAGATCAAATACACCCGAAAGAGGCCCTCTAGTGCCCAAAAGAAACCCAAAAATAAAAACCTATATCAAACTGAGAAAACTCATTTGATCTGTATATTATATCCATCTCTGCAAATGATCTATTCTTTTCTCTTCTCAATCCAGTCCCAGTCAAGATTTCAGAATCCTAGAACGGGCTTGTGGAATATGTGGTAGGGAAACTGCATGTATGATAGCGTGTTCTGATTAAAAATTCTGGGATTTGATCGTGATTGAATTGAGTGTTCATATCAATTAAAATGAAAACATGATAAATCATTTGCAGATCGTCATTTGAAAAAAGGCCTAGGGAGATAAGTTTAAGTGGACAAATATACTGGCAATCGCTCGGATCACCCAAAGTAAATTAGTGTTGATAAGTGTAGTTTGGCCTGAAACACTATGATTTGATCCCATTGCAAATTGTAATTGTATATTAGTTTCTTTGTTTATTTGTGTTTTAGTTTAAATTGTTAGTTTTTATAAAATCAAAAATCCAAAAATAGAGTGCTTCTTTGTTTTATTAAAATTTTTTAACCGTTCTTGAAGATTTGATTGATCATCATAATTTGAAAAAAATTTGAATTGTAAAATCTGAGTACAAATACTTGGATGTACCAAGTGTTCATGTGGTATTTCCCTCTGTTGCACATAAATGTTTGCTTATGAATTTCTGAGTATGTGCAGAATTTAAAATTCAAGTCAAGAAACAGGGGTTGTTGAAGATTGAGATGTTGTTGGCTGCTGATAAAGCATGAAGCATCACAACAACAAGATGTGCCTGAGTCAGCAGAACCAGATACAAGTCATCATCTGACAATGATAGTGCATTTGAAGAAGTACCTGTGAACCTGCTTAAAAATGAAGACATTGACAAAGAAAAGAGTTGCTGAGAATCCTCCGCTTGCATTCTTTTCAACAAGATTTTCAAGCAAAGCTGATCACGAGTAAGAAGAACAAAAGAGCCCAAGTTTGAAGATGAAAAGATGAAGTATCTTCCCACAGATTCCTGATGAAGACAACAGTTTGATAAAGACAGCATAAACCTAAGGGGATATTGTAAGGCCCTATAATGGTGTAGGTTTACGCCTATCTTTATAAAACACAAATATGGGCTATTGGGCTTAGCCTTGTAGTGGGTTAGATAGTAATGGAATAAGCCATGTGGGCTAATTAGTGATTTGGGCTTGTTTGGTTAGTAATATTGTGCATGTGGGCCTGGCCCAGTCTGTAACTAGGTTACCCTATGAAACTATAAATAGGGTGAACCTAGGTTATTAGAAGGTTAGACATTTTAGTGAGGTTCTTCATAAATTTCGATTTCTTGGTGGGTGTACCAGACGGTTCTCTAGAAACCGTGTGCACTTTGAGTGTTATTTAATCATTCAAGTTCTTGTTCTTATCACTTTCATCAGTATTCCGCACTCGTGATTGTGATTTTGATATCCGATTGTAGTGTTCCTGGACTTACAGAGAGTATTCCTATGTTAAGTCTAGACTCAGAAGGTCAAAGAATGTGCTACTGTGTCATTGAGATTAAACACAAAAGGCTAATGTTTAATTCACTCAATGTTGGCTCTGATACCAACCTGTCACACCCCTATTTTCCACGTGTCACCGGTGGGCCAGGTGGGGAGTATAGTGACGTAGTTGATATCATCATAGTCAAACAACACAATATTTAAATGCACAGCGGAAGCAAAAGATAAATATATTACAAACCGATATAAAGTAATATCAAGTATTACAAATGGAATGTAAAGAATCCACAGGCGGATCAATTAAAAAGAAAACATAGTTCATCAGACTTATTGCATCCAAGCTTGTGAGACTTATTGCGGACGCTAGAAGACAGCCAGCCTAGTACGAGTAGTACCTGCACTTAACCTTTTGGAAAATACGTCAGTTTACACTGGTAAATACAATTTAACTGACTCATTTTGAAAAGGTTTGAAAATTTGTTTGAATGCACGTAGCACAAAACATTTTATAACTTGGGATAATTATGTAATATAATCTTGTGAACGAATTACATGTTACTTGTGCGTTCAGTAGCCCGGATCTTGTCCGGGTTTAAGATCAATAGACACACCACAACAATGAGTTATACACTGACAGGTGTACGCCTACACCCCGTGCTCAGGTCGTGGCCATTTCGTAAAATGATGCCAGGGATATCCGGGACATGGTCATTAACCCCCCAAAGGCTTTAAGTGAACAAGTCTGTTTAAACGAGCCGATCAAATTATTCAATTAACCACCCAACGATGTAAGATTTGATGCTCGATCAAGCGGTATTCTATATACCGTAACCCAAGCCCGTATAGGGAAAATAAGTTAAAAGAATTTACCTGAGCTAAATATAAATTCAATCCCAGCCGTATACCACCAAGCAAGTACAGATAGCTTTTACTAGGCTCCTAAATCTGGAACGAAGGTTTTTAATAACCTATTAGATTCCTAACGGGTCTTTAATTAAGCCTAAGCTTAGACCGGTTAACTTTCAATAGGAAGACACGGTTCAAACGCACGATTAAGCGAAGACCGGATAGAATGTGATTTAGACCCGACAAGTTTGAATACTTTTATAATATGTGTATACTAAATACATTCTGGATTTTGAGACAAAAATGATAATGTTTGACCCGTTTCGGTCAATTTGTGCAAACTAGTTACATAAACCGAACCGAACGCGAAAAGGGCGTCACGGGTAACCAAAAGAGTCATATGCAAGTTCCCTGAGTTAATATGCCTTAAATATGTTATAATATCAGTAAGATATCTTCTATTATGCCCAAAACGGATTTAAACACAATTTATGCCTCATAAGGGCATTTTGGTCATTTAAAAGATTATAAAAGAGTTTAATTGGAAATCTGAGTTACAGGTCTGGTTTATCCAGTAAATATACTTAATTTAACATGTTATAACGGTAGTTTATGACCTATATGTGAAATTTATTATTTAAAACCAAACTATGCTCCTTAGGGGTATTTTGGTAATTTCACAAGGTCTTAAAAGGTCAAAACTGGAACCTGAGTTCAAAAACTTTTACTTACTGTTATTATCTCAAAATATACTAAAAACATCAGTAGGTATCAACCTTATATATTTAATATGGTTATAGTACATACTATGCGTTAAAAACGCTTAAAAAGGCGATTTGGAGCCATTTCCGGGTTTTTAAAAGAAAGCTGATATTTTTATAATTCCAGAAGGCTCAAAATATTTTATTTAACAAATGAAATCAGTAGAAAAAGGTTTGGGGTCAAAAGGATTTGTAAAACTCATTTTATGGCTTAAAAGGGCAAAATCGGTATTAACCGAATTAAACTTAGAGACCTATGTTATGCTCAGCCAAAAATTAAATAAAAATCATCAAAAATCCTAAAATATTATATTACATCAGTGGGTAAAAAGTTTGATATTAAAAAGTGGGTTTAAATAGGCTATACACTAATTACGCCATTTAATTAACATAAAGCTTTCAAATTACGCTAATGAGCATAACTCTTAATCTAGACCTCAAACTGATGTCAAATTTTTGGTGCAAGTTTATAAATCAGTAATTAATATTTCTACTCTTTCACTTTTTCAAAAATCATGTTTTATAGTCAAAAGGGCATAATAGTCAACTTTTAAGCATTAGTCGGAAACATGCATATGAATCGGATAAGTATTGAACCAAGTTGTATAATCTCAGAGAGTTATACCTATATGAAACCTGGTCCAAAATAAGCTCTAAGGCAGATCTTAAACATGCATGAACGGATCAGAACTGATAGTCAAAGCAAAAGTCAAATTATGCGACTTTCGGGTCTGATCCGGGTTTAAACTGAAAATTGTCGAGTTGATCATGTTGGAACATGTTCTTACATTAGTTACTAAGTTATTTTAATGATCAAACAGGTTGCATGTATCCTACATTGCTAATTATGCTTAATTTTGAAAATACACATTATGTTGACTTTTTAAAGTAAGCTTTGACTCGACAATTAACACAGTTAGAGTGGGAATCTGAAAATACCCTTTTAAGGGTTTGTTACCCACATAAATACCTACTTGTAGGTACTTTCAATTCGAGAAATGACTGAGCAAATTTCATTTAATCTCGAAGTCAGACTTAATTTACGACGGTTTGACTTTTGGTTAATAAACTAAGCTATAACGAATTAGAAAGGGTTATGAACACTTACAAGGGTCCTAATTACGATTAGAGAGCCTAATGAATCCTTGTTTATGACCAGAGAGCTCCAGAATTTAGAATGCAAGTGAAGTATCAAGTGAACTTACCTCCTTTATATAGTTTTCGGGACCTCACGAGATCGCGACAAGTGTCGGGAGTTCATAACCAGATTAGGCCAGGTGTAAAACCATATATAAAATATATGGGCTGCCCCTAGAGTCGATTGTGTGAGTTAGGAACCAGTTTGGACATGAAAACAACAAGAAACAGGCTGTTTACAGCTATTCTACATTCTGATCAGGCCACGTGGCCCGCGTAAGGATCTATGTGGTCTTACGCGGCCCGCCTCACATCCCAGGTCTGCATAGCAGTTTCAATAATGACAGAATTTGTCCCTGTCAGCTCATGAAGTCATTTTAGGCACGTTCAAGGCCCGTTAACCTCATATAAAGGCCCCACTATGATTTTTAAACCTATGGGACATGAAACATGTTCAAAAACATGTCGGATGTCGGTTCGTTTGGCCGTACGGTCACGTTATGCGTCGAATTACGACGAAACACGGAAGGACGCTAAAAACGGTCCAAATCACGCGACGAGTGGGATTTTATCAAGGCGATCACTAAAATAAATTATTTTAGTGCTTACATAAATTTTTGGGTGTCCGGAGATACACAGAATGCGAGATATGCGCGAAAGTGCAAACTTGTGCACTTTTTGACACTTTTAGTCCCTGAATGACATAAAAGTTTATTTTTGCGCACCAACACCTCTAAACCTATATCTAAGCTATATAAAGGATAAATAGGGTATGTTTAACTTATGGACATATTCCGGAAGGTCCGTTACCATACGATTTGACCTCCTTTTATCGTTTGACGTAATTAGTCCCTTAATTGCGCAAAGTGGCGCGAAATGCCGTTTAATGATATCTAAGCCTTCCATAGCCCATAATAATCATTACCAAGCATATACATACATGTTACTACGCTCCCGTTTGCTTAAATGGTCGCCGAAGGGCGTAGATTCAAAAGTTGACGCTTTAGGTCCCTCTATTGCGCATACTTGCGCATTTCATCATTTAATAGCATTGAAGCTTCACCTAATCCATATTAGGCATTCTTGGAAGTATTATTAAACATCACGATGCTTCAGGTTTGCTAAAAGGTCATTCAGAGGTATAATTAAACATATTGACACTTTTAGTCCCTCTAACTTGCAAAGTTGCGCGTAACTTTACTTATAGGCATGAAAACCTTAGACGGCCATTATTTGTCATTCGCGAGAGTATAATTAAATATCATGAAGCTCCCGGTGTGTTAAATGGTCACTCAGAGGTAAGAATTAACATGTTGACACTTTTAACCCTTTATTGCGCAAACTTCCAATTAATTATGCAAACGGCTATGCTTATTCATCAAGTGGCACATTTGTGAATATAAACATCATAAGAAACTTATTTTTAGGTATGTTATCACTTCCAGTCCTTTCATAATCAAAGTTTTCGATTTTTCGAAAAATTAGTCCCTCAATTTCAGTGTTTGACTTCATTAGGGTTTATTACACGTGTCAATACATCATTGGACGTGATTTTACGAGGTGTTACAACAATCACCCATATTGCATCGTTAGCTTTTCTGGTTTTGGGTAACTTAGTAACAAAGTCCATTGTTATTAGTTCCCATTTCCATACAGGCATTTCTAATTGTTGAAGTAAACCTGAAGGTTTCTGGTGTTCTGCCTTAACTTGCGAACAAGCTAGACACTTAGAAACATATCTAGCTATGTCCTTATTCATTCCTATCCACCAGAAATTGTTCCTTAGATCTTGATACATCTTGTTATTACCAGGATGCATTGTATACCTAGATTTATGGGCTTCTTCTAGAATCTTATTTCTTAAATCTCCTTGCCTAGGTACCCAAATCCTTTTCTTTTGGAATCTCCAAATTCCATCCGTCCCTTGCTCTAATTCCTTTATCCGTCCTTTCATTCCTTCAGCATCATCCTTGATTGCCGTTTCTTGAACGTTCTTAAGTTGTTCCATTAAATCTAATTGGAGATTTAATCTAAGAGCACGAACTCGCCTTTGTTTTTCATGATACTTACGACTCAAGGCATCTGCTACTACATTCGCCTTTCCTTCGTGATATTGATTATCACAGTCGTAGTCACTTAGAATTTCCATCCATCTTCTTTACCTCATGTTTAATTCTTTTTGTAACACCCCAAAAACGGGTTTGGTAATCAAACCACGTTAATACTACAGGACGGGTAAAATACAGTTAGTGGTAAAACTTACCCGGTAAATTTTAGGATTTTAAATAAATAAATCTAATATTTATTAAAAGGATGAGAAATACCTTGAGAAAGCAAAGTATATAAAAAGGGCCCGAGATTTAACGGGACTTAAAATAAAACGGGTTGTGAACAAGATAAAGTAACTAGGAAATAAATAACCTAGTTAATTACAAGTCTTGTAGTTATGAGAAACCTTGGTTAAAACATGTTATATGCAACAAGGTTAAAAGAGAGGGACTAAAGGTGATAAGCTGGAAACTAGTTTTATTTAATAAAACATCAACACCAAAACACACACTCTAAGTGTGTGTTCTGGTCGAGACAATCACAGGAGCCAAGGGGGTTCCCTTACTCAAACCCTAACAAGCACAAAATCAACAAATTGGAAGGGGAAATCGAACCCAAATCGAAATCCGAGCACAAACTAGTGATCACCTCAGTGAAGGGATCATAAGGTATGTCAAAATTCCCACTTTGGTTCCATCTCAAATTTGGATGAACACATGAGATTTGAGATTTGAGCTTGCATGATCGTTATTTGGGTGAAATAGTAATGAAATCATGTCTAGGAGTAAACCCTAGTCATTAGTTTGTTGAATTAATGTTTAAACTATGAAATTCATGATCATCCACCATGTGTGTGTAGTGGGTTTTGTAGAAACAAGGTGAACACTAGAACCATGATGAGTAAATTAGTGTTATTTGAATCCTATGAGGTTAATTTTGATATTGAACTATAAATTAGATGATTGTCTTGTAAAAGATATTAAGATCTTGGTAAAAATAACAAGTTATGAACTTGATTATAAATATGTAAAATTATGCACATTAGGTGTTTGTTAAAATGCCTAAATAAGAACCAAAGTGTTGAAATTTAAAGTGAAACGCGCAATTGAATGATATAACAAATTATGCGTAATATGAAGCAATAGGGGTTCTAAACATCATGTTGATTTAGACTAACTATGTAAAATCATGTGATTAAAAGTAGTTAGCTTTTGATAAGTTGAACAAATAAATGATGAAGTCGAATAATAGATTCAACATAGAATTCGTAAGATGGAATAGTCGTATGTGATAATGACTAGTCTAACCATCTTACTAATTAGAGTAAATTGCCATTTTAGTCCCTGAGTTTTGTCCAAATTTGCCATTTTGATCCAAATAGTTTTTTTTTTTGCATCTGGGTCCCTGACTTTTCACTTTATTGCCATTTTAGTCCCTGAGTTTTGTCCAAATTGCCATTTTAGTCCCTGAGTTTTGTCCAAATTTGCCATTTTGATCCAAACATTTTTAGTGGTTTGGATCAAAATGGCAATAAAAGTGAAAAGTCAGGGACCCAGATGAAAAAAAAAACTATTTGGATCAAAATGGCAAATTTGGACAAAACTCAGGGACTAAAATGGCAATTTACTCTACTAATTATGATTATAGTTTGATGCTTGACAAGCTAGGTGAAGGCTTGGGAAGGAAGCGGGTCAAACGAATCAAGTGTAAAGGAAAAGCGTGTTTCGGATGCAAAGTAAGTAAAGCTTACGCCCCTTTACATTATTTACAAATTACTTAATTGCAAGTATTGTATATGAATGCTACTAAGTGGTTGGTATTTGATGTTCCGACACGATTCAATGAGAGTCGGAACAAGGGTAAATGGTAAGAAATCATGAATTATGGTAAAAAGGGTAAAATGGTAAATTAGTCATGTAATGACGAACCAATAAAAAAACGGTTTTTAGTAAAATGAGTTCAATGGAAAAACCGGGATAGGTTTAAAGGGATGAAATGGTAATTAAATACCATCTCATACGGACAAATGGTCAATTAGACTTAGTGGGTCAAATTGTGTTGTTAACACCATTTGACAATAACATTTGACAATCGCTTGTTTAGTTTTGTAATCACAGGAAAAATATAAGCTTGCATTGCTTTAACTAGAAAGATTTAAAGCAAAAGTTATGTAAACGGGTAAATACTTTGACCCGAGCCAGGTACGCATAAATAAGCTTTTAGTTAAACATACAAATCTTGGTCAAATATTTAGCGAAAGTCCTTCGTCGTAAAGTGAGGGACTAAAGTTGACCAAAACACCCTTGAAGGGTATAATGGGGCAAATGACACATGGGGGTTATTTTGGAAGTTGCATTAAGATTATAGAGTCATTAAATATGAATAAAAGTTATAGGAATACACATTTGCGGGTCAAATGCACAAAAATGGTCATTTGCGTAAAATGACCAACCGATGAGTAAATTTGGGATAATAGGTTAGTTATGTTAAATCCACCACAAAAATAATTGTGGTGGAACATAAGCAAACATTTAGATGTGACATTACGAAGTATTGAAAAGAAAAGAGCTAGTTTTAGACCAAAATGCATAAAAGATCCCCTAAACGGGTCAAAATGAATTACGCGCGTAACTTGGGTTTTTTCCGCGTAATTCACAAAACTTATGAATCCAAGATAGATATTTTGAGTTAAATACCTTGGTCTAAGAATTTTTATTAACTAGAAACAAGTTTGGAGGTCTTAAATACCAACGGGTCAAAATGTGGATTTTTAATAATAAGCCGAATGCTTAAAAATTTAGAATTTTATTAGGTTAAATGTTGGATATATACTCCATGAGATGGGGAATCAAATTACGATCATGTAGGAAGAAACGGGAGATCAAACGGATACGCGGATTGAAAGATACGAAAGTTTTCGTGTCAAAAACGGCAAAAAGGAAAGGGAATGATACAGGGGCCACCGTAACTTACGATGCCCACCGTAAGTTACGGTGGGGCTAAAATAGTTACGGTAGTTTCCTACTGTGTTACGGTGTGGGAAGTTTTTATACAGGAGCCACCGTAACTTACGGTGCCCACCGTAAGTTACGGTGGAGGCCAGTTTGAAGTCCTTGTTTTTGGATCAAGAGATTAATGTTAGGGATTTCCTTCCATTATCATTTATCTTGTCTTGTACCGTTATTTAAACTATCAATACTAACATTTAAGCTGGTATTGATCATAGGTGAATGTCGAGAGTCCCGGATGAAGATCAAGCGTCAAGCAAGAACCGAACACACGTTAAATGAAGCTTCCGCAAGTTGTTTCGTCGTTATTCTAAAACGATGAATTAAATTACATTATGTTGTTTTGCTTTCAAGTTTAGAAAAGTTTGAATAAACCCGTATTTGAGCATGAATGTTTAAATATAAATACTCAGTAAATTGTGATTATTTACGGAAATCGTTAAATAAAATTATGGTTGTTACAAGTTGGTAATCAGAGCTCAAGGTTGTTGATAAATGTGTTCGGTTCGAGGCTTGATCGCAAATCCGGTAAGCACATGTATGTTAATGGTTTAGCGTATTAAAGTGTTGTAAACAACACATAGGGTTACCGTGTAATACACGTTACCCCAATCAAATGATAGATATAGCTAACAAAATTTCGTGCATTGACACATATGGTAGAAAAGCCTTGTATTATGATACGGGCGTTTAGTAAAGTTGACATGGCTAACTTTTGTGAATGTTTTAATTGAAGGACACTTGCATTTAAAGATGACAAAGGTTAAACAAATTACAGATATGATAGAGGAACGGTCCGAAGTATGACAAGAGGAGCATGCTTACCAAGGACTAAATCGCATAACGACCGTGAACAAGGTTAATGGCGAGGAACGCCCGTCGGGGCAAGCATTACCAGGTGCGCGCTTTTAAATATAATCGCACAAATAGCAATATGCAACAAACATGTAGAGAATGATTGTTGCATATGTAAATTAGAAACTTGGAAAACCTGAATAGAATACCTATCCAGGATATTATTTCCAAGAAAACTAAATAGAGGCGTTACTTACATAGGGCGTAATGTGAAAACTATAAAAGGGTCGTGTGTGTCATGTGTTAATCGCTTACTCTGGCCAAGTAAGTAGTGACATATGATACCATGAGCTTCTTATAGCGGACACATTTACATCCGATGTAGTAAGGGCTGGATGAATGGGACTAATTTAAAAGGTACCCAAATAAACCAAATAAGCGAGACGTTTGATAACAAACGTAGACGCAAGTCGGATGACAGAAGCGTATTACGTTAGAGTAAAGAGCCTGAGAGAAGGGACAAGGATCAAAGTAAGAGGAAATACAGACCAACTAATGAGAATGCTAAGGCATAAAGATAAAATTTGACAGTCATAAGTGATGAAAATTCACACAGACAATTCAAAGGGGTAGAATAAAAGAATAAAAGACTTGACTAGATAAAAGCAATGGATTTCGCTAAGATGATCAAAAAAATTAAGATGATGTCTAAAACCATATAAGAATGGTTACTTGATGATGACTTTGGTAAAGATACCCGATAGATGGGTAGGAGTTTGAAAGCATGCGTAAACCAAGAGACGGGTGCGCGAAATAGAAAGTCAAAGGACTCGGATTAAGAGTCATAACTAAAAGACGATGAGAATTTGCAAACAGAAATTTTGATAACTATGTTCAACTATTCTAAAGTTGAACGGGTCGAATAAAGAATGAAGTGAGACGTTCATGAGTAATGAAATCTCACACGAATAAATCAAACGAGATAAATAAAATATAAAAAGCTCGGTAGTGCAAGTAAGCGCAAATCGAATAATGGAAGCACGAAATAATAAAGAACCCGGGTAACGGGTCGTAGAGAAGTATAATTATGAACCGGGGAAACGGTGAGCGTAGAACAAACCGACGTGTAAATGACGTAAAGAGTCATAAAGTCGGAATATTAGTCCAAGAGTAAACGAACGAAGCTTTAGACTACGGTCAAGGCCAACTAAAGTTCAAAAACGAAAATAAACAATTCCAAACATAATAAAAGATGCTTTGAAGCAATATATGTATATATACATTTGAATATAGACATGGATAATAGACGATCTACGGGATCATCCTAACCTACGGAATCATAAATAGTGTTAAAGTGTACGGGACCAAAAAAAAAAGACCCTCGGGTCACAAATAGAAAGAAACGAATTGTAAAGGTCTCACCTTAGAAAGGATAAAAAGGTGAAAATCTAAATAAATAGCCTACGATGCTAAGGGAAAGAACCTACGGGTCATAGGGGTTAAGCTTGGGAAATTGTTATAATTCCCCGCATTAAATAATAACGGAAAGAACTAGATTCTTGGAAGTAACATTCCTAGAAACGGGAGAAAGATGTACGACAAAGAGGAAACGTAAACTAAGAATTTAGTTTTTAGGCAAAAGTAACGTTTTAACAAAACATAAGTGGTACGGGGTGACTTAGAGAATTTTAAACATACATAAGGCCGGAGATGGTAAATAGCATACCCGGGTAACGGGGTATGAAGTAACCGGTGACTAACAAGTCTAATCGCCAAAATGAATAAACAATAAAGATAATGGATACAAGTTGAAAAGTAACGGCCTGCGAGGCCTTACACACGAAAGACTTACACGTCAATATAAATGGAAAGGTTAGATCGAAAGGAATGAATGAATGCCTTGAAAAACGAAACTAAGTTCATTTAATTCAAATTAAAGGAATTATGTAAACAAGGTTTCGAAGACGAAACCTCTTTAAGGGGGGTAGACTTGTAACACCCCGAAAACGGGTTTGGTAATCAAACCACGTTAATACTACAGGACGGGTAAAATACAGTTAGTGTTAAAACTTACCCGGTAAATTTTAGGATTTTAAATAAATAAATCTAATATTTATTAAAAGGATGAGAAATACTTTGAGAAAGCAAAGTATATAAAAAGGGCCCGAGATTTAACGGGACTTAAAATAAAACGGGTTGTGAACAAGATAAAGTAACTAGGAAATAAATAACCTAGTTAATTACAAGTCTTGTAGTTATGAGAAACCTTGGTTAAAACATGTTATATGCAACAAGGGTAAAGGAGAGGGACTAAAGGTGATAAGCTGGAAACTAGTTTTATTTAATAAAACATCAACACCAAAACACACACTCTAAGTGTGTGTTCTGGTCGAGACAATCACAGGAGCCAAGGGGGTTCCCTTACTCAAACCCTAACAAGCACAAAATCAACAAATTGGATGGGGAAATCGAACCCAAATCGAAATCCGAGCACAAACTAGTGATCACCTCAGTGAAGGGATCATAAGGTATGTCAAAATTCCCACTTTGGTTCCATCTCAAATTTGGATGAACACATGATATTTGAGATTTGAGCTTGCATGATCGTTATTTGGGTGAAATAGTAATGAAATCATGTCTAGGAGTAAACCCTAGTCATTAGTTTGTTGAATTAATGTTTAAACTATGAAATTCATGATCATCCACCATGTGTGTGTAGTGGGTTTTGTAGAAACAAGGTGAACACTAGAACCATGATGAGTAAATTAGTGTTATTTGAATCCTATGAGGTTAATTTTGATATTGAACTATAAATTAGATGATTGTCTTGTAAAAGATGTTAAGATCTTGGTAAAAATAACAAGTTATGAACTTGATTATAAATATGTAAAATTATGCACATTAGGTGTTTGTTAAAATGCCTAAATAAGAACCAAAGTGTTGAAATTTAAAGTGAAACGCGCAATTGAATGATATAACAAATTATGCGTAATATGAAGCAATAGGGGTTCTAAACATCATGTTGATTTAGACTAACTATGTAAAATCATGTGATTAAAAGTAGTTAGCTTTTGATAAGTTGAACAAATAAATGATGAAGTCGAATAGTAGATTCAACATAGAATTCGTAAGATGGAATAGTCGTATGTGATAATGACTAGTCTAACCATCTTACTAATTATGATTATAGTTTGATGCTTGACAAGCTAGGTGAAGGCTTGGGAAGGAAGCGGGTCAAACGAATCAAGTGTAAAGGAAAAGCGTGTTTCGGATGCAAAGTAAGTAAAGCTTACGCCCCTTTACATTATTTACAAATTACTTAATTGCAAGTGTTGTATATGAATGCTACTAAGTGGTTGGTATTTGATGTTCCGACACGATTCAATGAGAGTCGGAACAAGGGTAAATGGTAAGAAATCATGAATTATGGTAAAAAGGGTAAAATGGTAAATTAGTCATGTAATGACAAACCAATAAAAAAACGGTTTTTAGTAAAATGAGTTCAAGGGAAAAACCGGGATAGGTTTAAAGGGATGAAATGGTAATTAAATACCATCTCATACGGACAAATGGTCAATTAGACTTAGTGGGTCAAATTGTGTTGTTAACACCATTTGACAATAACATTTGACAATCGCTTGTTTAGTTTTGTAATCACAGGAAAAACATAAGCTTGCATTGCTTTAACTAGAAAGATTTAAAGCAAAAGTTATGTAAACGGGTCAATACTTTGACCCGATCCAGGTACGCATAAATAAGCTTTTAGTTAAACATACAAATCTTGGTCAAATATTTAGCGAAAGTCCTTCGTCGTAAAGTGAGGGACTAAAGTTGACCAAAACACCCTTGAAGGGTATAATGGGGCAAATGACACATGGGGGTTATTTTGGAACTTGCATTAAGATTATAGAATCATTAAATATGAATAAAAGTTATAGGAATACACATTTGCGGGTCAAATGCACAAAAATGGTCATTTGCGTAAAATGACCAACCGATGAGTAAATTTGGGATAATAGGTTAGTTATGTTAAATCCACCACAAAAATAATTGTGGTGGAACATAAGCAAACATTTAGATGTGACATTACGACGTATTGAAAAGAAAAGAGCTTGTTTTAGACCAAAATGCATAAAAGATCCCCTAATCGGGTCAAAATGAATTACGCGCGTAACTTGGGTTTTTGCCGCGTAATTCACAAAACTTATGAATCCAAGATAGATATTTTGAGTTAAATACCTTGGTCTAAGAATTTTTTTTTAACTAGAAACAAGTTTGGAGGTCTTAAATACCAACGGGTCAAAATGTGGATTTTTAATAATAAGCCGAATGCTTAAAAAACTAGAATTTTATTAGTTTGAATGTTGGATATAAACTCCATGAGATGGAGAATCAAATTACGATCATGTAGGAAGAAACGGGAGATCAAACGGATACGCGGATTGAAAGATACGAAAATTTTCGTGTCAAAGACGGCAAAAAGGAAAGGGAATGATACAGGGGCCACCGTACCGTAAGTTACGGTGGGGCTGAAATAGTTACGGTAGTTGCCTACTGTGTTACGGTGTGGGAAATTTTTATACAGGAGCCACCGTAACTTATGGTGCCCACCGTAAGTTACGGTGGAG
This sequence comes from Helianthus tuberosus, assembly GCA_030545235.1. NCBI lineage: Eukaryota > Viridiplantae > Streptophyta > Magnoliopsida > Asterales > Asteraceae > Helianthus > Helianthus tuberosus. The sequence continues at coordinate 141,956,910 of CM060410.1, read as the reverse complement.
GCCAGTTTGAAGTCCTTGTTTTTGGATCAAGAGATTAATGTTAGGGATTTCCTTCCATTATCATTTATCTTGTCTTGTACCGTTATTTAAACTATCAATACTAACATTTAAGCTGGTATTGATCATAGGTGAATGTCGAGAGTCCCGGATGAAGATCAAGCGTCAAGCAAGAACCGAATACACGTTAAATGAAGCTTCCGCAAGTTGTTTCGTCGTTATTCTAAAACGATGAATTAAATTACATTATGTTGTTTTGCTTTCAAGTTTAGAAAAGTTTTAATAAACCCGTATTTGAGCATGAATGTTTAAATATAAATACTCATTAATTGTGATTATTTACGAAAATCGTTAAATAAAATTATGGTTGTTACACTTTTTGCCCAAATATGTACCTTAAACCTTTATGATCTATATAGACTGTAAACTTACTTCCATACAGATAATGTCTCCAAATTTTAAGGGCGAAAATTATTGCTCCTAATTCTAAGTCATGAGTCGTATAATTTTCCTCGTGCTTCTTCAACTGCCTTGATGCATACGCAATTACCTTTTTGCGTTACATTAGCACACATCCTCATCCTAGCTTAGAAGCATTGCAGTAAACTTCAAAATCTTCGGTTTCGTCGGGTAAGGCCAGAATTGGAGCATTTGTTAATCTTTGCTTTAAGATCCTAAAGGCCTCTTCTTGCTTAGGTCCCCATTCAAACTTAACTGTTTTACAGGTTAGCTTAGTTAATAGAACATATATTTTAGAAAAATATTTAATGAAACGTCGATAATGTCCGGCTAATCCTAGAAAACTTCTAACTTCGGTAGCTGATTGCGGGACCTTCCAGTTCGTGATTGCTTCTATCTTGAAGGGATCTACATGAATACCTTCGTGATTCACCATGTGTCCTAAAAATTGCACTTCTTGTAGCCAAAATCCACACTTCGAAAATTTGGCATAAAGCTTTTCCTTTCTTAACAGGGTTAAGAGTGCATGCAGATGCTCACAATGCTCGTCCTGACTTTTGGAATAAATAAGTATATCGTCAATGAAGACAATTACAAATTTATCCAAATACGGCTTACATATTATGTTCATCATGTCCATGAATGCTGCAGGGGCATTCGTTAACCCAAAGGGCATGACTGTAAACTCGTAGTGACCATACCTAGTTCTGAAAGCAGGTTTAGGTATGTCTTCTTCCTGAACTTTCAGCTGATGGTATCCGGAGCGCAAATCTGTCTTAGAGAAGTATCTAGCTCCCTGAAGTTGATAAAAAAGATCATCAATCCTAGGTAATGGGTATTGATTCTTAATTGTAACCTTATTCAATTCCCTATAATCGATACACATCCGCATTGAACCATCCTTCTTTTTCACGAACAACACTGGTGCTCCCCAAGGGGATGAACCAGGTTATATGAATCCCTTGCCTAGCAATTCATCTAACTGCTTTTTCAGTTCTAACATTTCGGTGGGTGCTAACCGATAAGGTGCCTTAGCTATTGGTGTAGTTCCAGGAATTAGATGAATTCTAAACTCTACTTCCCTATTGGGCGGTAATCCTGGTAGCTCTTCTGGGAATACATCCGGGTATTTTGATACTACTGGGATTTCCTTAAGTTCCTTACCTTTAGTGTTAATGATTACCGAAATCATATACACCATTCCTTGTTTTCGTTCATAACTAGCAACTTTCATTACTGAAATGAACTTCATTGGTTTACGCGGCTTATCTCCTGAAATCAAAATTACTTCTCCTGTGGATGTATGAATTTCTATGGAATTCTTATCACAGAGGATTCGAGCTTGGTTGGCTACTAACCAATCCATTCCTAATACGACATCGAACCCAGCTAGATTCATAGGTAGTAGGTTTACAGAAAATTTATGTCCTGAGAGTTCTATCTTTCCTTCTTGCAAAACCTTATCTATGTTAACAGAATTTCCATCTGTCGTTTCTACCGTATAAATCTGCCTAAGTTTGGTTAAAGGTTGCTTAAGAGCCTGTCAGAATGAAGTATTTATAAAACTTTGGTTTGCACCAGAGTCAAATAATACTTTTGCGTAAACGTCATGTACAAGAAACGTAACAGCTATCACATCTGGAATCATATCTGCTTCCTGGGTTGTCAGCTGAAAAGCTCTTGCTTTCTTCTTATTAGTTCCTTCAGCAGGTTTAGCCTTGTTATCAGCTGGTTTGACTAGTTTAGGACATTCTGGTCTAAAATGTCCAGCTTCTCCGCAATTATAGCAGATCCTTGTTTTCTTTCTGCATTCCTCCTCTCGGTGCCCTAGAGCTTTGCAAAAATTGCAATTTTCATTACATTTTCCAAAATGTTTCCTTTTACAATTTCTGCAGAATGGCGGGGTAAGAGGCTGCCCAGTTCCCTTTTTCCTGAAGTTACTAGTGTTATTACCCCCACGGAAACCTTGGGTAATCTTTTGGGCCAATTCCTTTTTCCTGTTTTCTTCCCTTGTGCGTACCAATCCGTCGGTTAAGGTGTTGGCCAATTCCACCGCATCATCAATTGTGCGGGGTCTCGCAGCTTTAACTATATCACGAATCTCGCTAATTAGCCCCCAAATATAGTGAGAAATAAGCACCGGTTCTGGCGAGGCCAGAGTTGGTACAATTCTAGCATACTCGAAAAATTTCGAAGTATATCCCCGACAATCCAAGTCCACCATCCGGTGATTCAGGAATTTATTTGTCATTTGTTCCTTTTCGTAGGTGGGACAAAATTTCCTTTCCACCAGTTCCTTAAATTCCTCCCAGCTCATGGCATAAGTCACGTCACTTCCCTTAGCTTGCAGCACCGTGTTCCACCATTCTAACGCTTCTTCCTTGAAAAGGTGGGATGCATACATAACCTTGTCTTCCTCTACACATTTACTGATTTTAATTACTGTTTCGGTCTTTTCTAACCAACGCAGTGCGGCAGTCGCCCCTTCATTGCCTGCAAATTCAACTGGCTTACAGGCAATAAATTCTTTGTAAGTGCAACCAGGTGTTGCAACTTTCATTTTCTTAAGGAATGGGGCTTGAACCACATTATTATTATTATTATTATTGCCGCCACCATTTACACTGTTACTGAAATTATCGTCGCGGGTGCGCTTGCAATGGTTGGCTTGGGAAGGTTCAACAAGATTCTTAACAGCAGCGACGATTGCAGGGATAGCGTTTGCTATTCCCTGAGCAACGATATTTTCTATATCTTGCCTATTGAGAAAATGGTCTTCATTATTTTGTTCAGATTGATTAACTTTGTTTGCCGGTTGGTTTTCCGCGTTTTCCATCTGAATCATTAATAATAATATATATTATTGTCACAAAATGGATAGCAACCAAACATACCAAGGCAACCACAACATAATTAAGCGAACACACATATAGCCAAAATCGTCGACTTTGCGACATTCATATTTTTATATATATTATGCATCAATACAAACCGTCTATTTTACAAAAGTTATATTTTAATTATTATATTATTATTATTGTTTTGATCAAAAATTACCGAAGCAATTAAGTGATCAAATTAGTTAAGTGAGGTAGTGTGCTAAGAGAATGTGTTCAAAAATATGTTAATTTGGTCGTTTGCAAAAACAGTTTTCAGGATACGGCTCAGGATATTGAGTTGTATCTATGATCAAACGATGAGCAAAAATGTAAAGGGTGACACGGGATATATGAGGAAAGCCCTTGATCAATCTAGATCACCGACACAAAACCTCGGGAGCTGACAATCGCAGCTGCCTTGTTCTTCTTATTGCTTCAAATGTCAAGATATAGTGCAGGATATGATGCGGATCAACTAAGTGCTACAATGTAATTTGAATACAAGTGTAAGTGCGTAGTGATTGTTTACAACTAGAGAGAAAGAGTGTTCGTGAGATTGTGTCCCTTGATCTGATCCGATCAATCCCTTTTATAGTAAAAGAAACTAACTAATTATCCTATTATTCCGGGATTCAGCGAATATTCCATATGTGAACGTTGCAGTCCACGTCTTCCGGCTTCAACGTCTATAATCCAACTGATTTGCCCGAGTCTTGAGGAGAAGAAGTCCAGCTGAACGTTAGAGACTAGCACTCCTTAATCTGCACGTGGTTAATTAGTTACTACCAGGATATCATACCAGAATGTTACCAATATCCTGATTCAGCAACCTGGTCACAATAAAACAAACAAAGTCAGAATATTAGTCAGGATATATGAGCAGAAAATCACCCATAACAATTGTCCCCAAAAATATATATGTTGGTATTCCAACGGATATATTTTTTATCTCTCAAATCGGGGTCATTAAGTTGAAATGACGATTGATGTGACTTTGTGCAACTTCCAAGGCGTTATTTACTCTTTGCCCCCTATATTCTGCCTCTATTTAGCTGGCTTAATCAGCATTATGATCATCACTTCTTCAAGCGAATTTCAGGTATTTCCTTTTCCTCTCCTCTTTTTCTTTCCTTGTTTAAATCGCTCGTTTCTTGTTTGAGATTTTCCATGGCTGCCCAAACTAGATCCCAAACGGCAGACTCCGCTCCTACTTTTCATAACTAGAACCTGCTAAAAGAACCCTCAAAAGAGGTGTGTTCATTCGATAATGCCGACATTGCGGCCTTACGAGCCTCCGGTGCCTTCCCTGCCGGAGCAATCTTCCGTCTGTTTGACCGAGAGGTCCGATCGGATTTTTGTTCCGACGTGTGGGTATGCTTTTTTGCTTATCCTTTCTCCATAGGGCTTCAGTATCCATTTTCAGCCTCCATATCTCGTTTTTTCGAACTTACTGGCCTTAGCTTCGCCCAAACCATGCCCATGGTTTGGCTTGTATTAGTTACCCTGGAGCAGATCAAAGCTCGTCACATGCCTAACTTGTGCATCGAAGATCTTCCGATGGCCTATCATCTAAGATCCCATGGTTCCAGCCGGTTCCTCCTTTTTCTATCTCCAAAGATCCTCTCATTCTTAAAGCTACAAAAAATGAGGATAAATCGAGACGAAAATTCTTTTTTTGTAAAAAGGGACTCCATTGACAGGGGTTTTAACCTCCCTAAGAGATGGTTGACTTCCGTTAGGATTTAGGGGTTTAGGAATATCCCCAGTCATATCCCGAGATTATATCTTGAACTGGTATCCTGATATGTTTATTTTTTGTAGCGAACTTCAAGGAATTAGCTCCTCCAAGTATCGAATCAGAAGGAAGAATAAAAGAGATCTACAAGCTTCCTGAAAGTGAGAGGACTTTTACCCTGCTACTCACAAGTTCAAGTCAAAGATCAAGTTCCAACATGTCTGGTAAGCATATTTTCACAAGTTATTTTCATTTATCAAACCGACTATATTTTAAAAGTATAATAAGACTGAGTGTATCTTCCCTCATGCAGTACCGGTTATCAATCTTGAAGGCTTCCAGCTCGACGAGTTGGACAGTTACTCTGACCTCGCATCTGTTAAGCAAGAAACCAATCCCAAGCCAGCAGCCACACCAAAGCCTTCCGGTTCGAAAACTGCTACTGCACCCAAAGCTCCCCCATCATTAAGGAACCGGGCCTCCAGCTCCCGGAAGAGGAAGGAAACAGACTGCCCTGTTACTCCCCAAACTATGGGTTTACGGAGTCCAGCAAATTCATGACCGGTTTCCTCAACCAGGTTTATATCCTTGACCTACATCCTGCATCATATGCTAGTTATAAATGCCAATTAAGGTTAATACCTGTTTCCTTATTTTGTAGGGTCTCGAACGCCTGATATTCCTCTATGAAGACGCATGTGGAACGTCATGCTAGAGAGTAAGCTGAAAAAGGCTGAAGCCACCATTGCGGACCAAGCAGCGGTTGCCACCGCCAAATCAGAGCATTACGAAGCTAAATACAAGGCAATGGCCCAAGAGCACCAGTCTGCCATCCAGAAGATCACCCACGAGGCCCAAGCCAAATCCGACGCCGCCCAAGTTCAACATGAGCAGGATATGGCTTCATACCGGGAAAGCCTCAAGAATTCTGTTGTCATCTCCCTCCTCCAGGCCAGACTGAAAATGGCCTATCAGGCTATGGCTTTGGGCTTTGAATGCCCTTCATGGAACATCAAGGATTGGGAGGTGAAGCTGAAAGATCTTGGTGGTAGTCCTGTAGAGCCCCCTGCAAAGCATGCTGGTGAGAAGCCTTCTAAGGCGGCAGAGGAGGTGGATGATGCTGGTGCTTCTAAGGATGCTGGTGGTGATGCTAGGAAGGATGCTGCTGATGAGGTCACGATGGAAGAGGTAGCTGCCCCTTGAAAGCAGCGAAGTGGGCGATGATGGATATACGTGCCAAGGCCGGAGCCCTCTTTTTTAGATTTGATGGTTGTGGTTTGAACAATTTACTTTTCCTGTCTTTGAACAATTTATATTTCCTGCACTAAAACAATATGATGGCCAAAGGTGGATGGGTCCTGTGTTTCAGGATGAAGCCCTTGGTCATCAATTAGTATCGTTTATTTTGAACAATGTAACAGTTGAAGGCGGATGGGTCTTGGTTTGAGATGAAATCTTCAACTGTTAGGTGAATATGATTAGAAACCTCTTGTGCTTTTGGTGGATGGGCCTCAGTTTGAGGTGAAACCAAAAGCACAACTTTTGACCTGTTAATAATATAACCTCCTTTTGACTTATTTGCTGTTGTCTTTCAATTTTTGTTATGCATTGCTTAGTTTAGATTTCAACTTTCCAAAATTAGTGCAATTATTTTTTGAAAATATCTTGATCAATATACTCACAAATATCCTATAAAGACTTTCGTCAAATAGGGTTTTCACAACTCAAACAATTTAGATAAAGTTTCCAAAGAAAAAAGGACAGTTTATTTTTCAAAATTTGTTTTGATAACACTTGTTTGGCTAGAATACAGTTTTAGTTTTTAACCCAAGTATTATATCCCAAATATTCCAACCAAATATCCTGAAACGTATTATGAAAATACATTTTGAGAATATATCCTGAGAATATATCCTAATAAGGATATTTAAGCCTTTTTTCAAACATAGTTTCAAAAGTTTAAATGATTTATATCAGGTTTACAAAGGAAAGATCATACCAGGAATAGAGTGTAACCCTATTTTTGAGCTTCAATCCTTTTGCAAATTTTTCCACCAAGATGTCCCCACTCCGAGACACTTAGTGCACTAGGTCCAAGTTTGATCCTTTGAGCTTTACACAATCGCCTCAGTAGGAATGTCCCCTGTGCATAATGTCTTTGAACACTTAGAAATTTTCCGAACATCAGTTCCAGATGTTTGAACAGTTCTTGTGTGTCGCAACCCCCGATCCCTTATCTGTCCCGGGAACGGGCGGACGCGAGCTCAGAGTTTGGTGGTATCAGTTGTTTAATATTGCAGCGGAATTTACATCAGGACCGTAGTTAGGAAATGTTTATCAAAGTAAAACCACCTCATTTAATATTAATAATCACATGGGTAAAACCAAAGTTTCTTATTACAATACATTTATAGGGACAAACCCTATTTTATTGAATTTAAAACATCGTTTATTTGGTAACTTTTATAGCCACATTTTCCCAAGCCTTCAGTGCTCTCCAGCTGGCTTTTTACTAATTGGCTGTCACATTAGGTTACCTGAAACGTGTTTTAAAAAAAACATTTATCAGTCGGAAATACTGGTGAGTGAATCCCAGTTTAATCAAGTTTAAATAAAAGTCACAGTGAACAGTATTGAGAGCGATCACATTGTTTATGTCTACACAATTACTCCATTAGTACTGTCAACCCTGACTTGTGGGTCATATTACCCATTGGCTAACTCATTGTCCAATGGTAACGTATTGTCATCCTCGACTTACTACTCACAGTGTAGTACATTTTGTATACAAAACCCCAACATACCGGCAGTAATTGAAGAACTACAAAGACTCAATCACTGCTTAATCATATTATTAAGCTTTAAAGGTTTTGTAAAATATTACAAAAAGGTTATAAAAAGAGAGGATAAACTCACATTGCTATCTTAGACTTCTTGTAAGGGTTTCCTGGATATAATCTATAATTTATACAAATGTACATTGGTTAGTATCATAACCCTTTGAAAATATTGATGATACCCTCCCCGAGACGGCATTCCAACAACTACGTCGGGCAGAACCACGACAGTTGTTACGGAACCCTAAATCAATCGGGCAGAGTAACTGTTATGAAACTGGGGTTATAATACTTACAACGAAGCAGAACCTCGCTAATTAGGGGTATAATACTCGACTATAACTTCTACTACTTTAAAAATTGGGATTGAGAATGAATTGTGAGCGACGGAAAACGAAAAATGATGCGTTCTATTTATAGTTACTGAATTCGACTCTCACGCGGCCCGCGTAAGCGTAGCCATAGGGCTACGCGGCCCGCGTCAACATATGGTCAACGTATAGCTTGTCCCGGTCATCAAGTAGACCCGCCACGATGTCGACACGTGTCGTCCTAGGATGTCTCCGCGTTTGATGATCTCTAGCGGCCCGCGTCAATGTAAGCTTAAGCTTACGCGGCCCGCTTGAACTAAAGAAATCAGCGGTGTCTGGTTCCAGCCTTGATACCGCCCGCGTAAGTGGTTGGGGTGGGTCTACGCGGCCCGCCTCAACTACTATTTTCTTGTTTTTAATTTATGTTAAATACTATAACATAATTTGGGCTCGATTTTCACATACAGGGTGTATTTAAAGACATATAAGGGTATTCTAAAATAAATAGGGTGTCGGAAATATTATAAGGGCGTTGGTTTTACCGAGGGTTATTACATCCTCCCCACCTTATTTTAGAGCTCGTCCTCGAGATCTACTGGAACAAATGCGGATATTTCTTTTGCGTTTCTGACTCGAGCTCCCATGTATACTCAGGTCCTCTTTTGGAGTCCCACTTTACTTTACTTTAACTAGAACTAGTCTTTTATGTTTGAGATTCTTGACTTTCCTGTCTTCAATCTGTAGAGGCCTTTCTACAAACTTGAGTTGTTCATTTACCTCTATATCCTTAAGAGGTACTATTCGTGATTCATCAGCTAAACACTTTTTGAGATTAGATACATGAAACACATCATGTATTCCTTCCATTTCCTCTGGCAGTTGTAGCTGATAGGCTACAGGTCCTATTCTTCTAATAATCTCAAAAGGTCCAATATACCTGGGACTTAGCTTTCCCCGTTTGATGAATCTTACTATACGTTTCCAAGGAGAGACTTTCAACAATACTTTATTTCCTACTTGAAACTCCAATGGCTTGCGTCGGTTATCGGCATAGCTCTTTTGTCGATCACGTGCTGCTTTCAGTCGTTCCTTGACTTGAATGATTTTGTCAGTTGTTTCTTGCACTATCTCAGGTCCAGATAGTTGCTTTTCCCCAACTTCTGCCCAACAAACTGGGGTTCGGCACTTTCGTCCATAAAGTGCTTCGAATGGTGCAGCATTGATACTTGTGTGATAACTATTATTATAAGAAAATTCTATTAAAGGTAAGTGATCATCCTAATTACCTCCAAAATCAATTACACAAGATCTAAGCATGTCTTCCATTGTCTGAATTATCCTTTCGCTTTGTCCATCCGTTTGAGGATGATAAGCTGTGCTTAATTTTAACTTGGTTCCCATTGCCTTTTGGAAACTTGACTAAAAATGAGAGGTAAATCGGCTATCTCTATCAGAAACAATTGATAAAGGAATGCCATGTAAAGAAACAATTTCATTTACATATAGTTTAGCTAATTGTTCCATACTGAAAGTTTCTCTCATTGGTAGGAAATGAGCTGACTTGGTTAGTCTATCTACAATCACCCAGATTGTATCATTACCTTTCTTTGTTTTGGGTAATTTAGTAACAAAATCCATTGTTATCAATTCCCATTTCCACACCGGCATTTCTAATTGCTGTAACAAACCTGAGGGTTTTTGGTGTTCAGCCTTAACTTGTGAACAAGTTAAACACTTAGAAACATAGGTTTCTATGTCCTTTTTCATTCCTATCCACCAGAAAATTTTTCCTTAAATCCTGGTACATCTTATCACTCCCTGGATGCATCGTATACTTAGACTTATGGGCTTCTTCTAATATACGATGACGTAAGTTTCCTAATTTAGGTATCCACATTCTCTTTTTATGGAATCTCCAAATTCCATCTGTTCCTTGTTCTAATTCTTTTAACATACCTTTTAATTTTTCAGAATCATCCTTGATTACTGATTCTTGTGCTTTTCTTATCTGATCATTTAAATCTACTTGCATATTTAATTTAAGAGAACGTACCCTTTTTGGCTTTTCATGATACTTTCGACTTAAAGCATCTACCACTACATTTTCTTTTCCTTCATGATACTGGATATCACAATCATAGTCACTAAGCATCTCCATCCAGTGTCTTTGTCTCATATTCAACTCCTTTTGCTTGAAGATATACCTTAAACTCTTATGATCAGTGAATATGGTAAACTTACTACCATAAAGGTAATGTCTCCAAATCTTAAGAGCAAAGATTATAGCTCCTAACTCTAAATCATGGGTTGAATAATTCTCTTCATGATTCTTAAGTTGTCTAGATGCATAAGCTATAACCTTTTGTCGTTGCATCAATACACATCCATAACCTAATTTAGAAGCATCGCAATAGACTACAAAGTCTTCAGCTCCTTCTGGTAATGCTAATATGGGTGTATGAGTTAATCTTTGCTTAAGAATTCTAAATGCTTCTTCTTGTTTTGGTCCCCATTCAAACTTAACGGATTTACAGGTTAACTTAGTTAAAGGAATGGCTATTCTAGAGAAATCTTTAATAAACCTCCTATAATAACCGGCCAATCCTAAGAAACTTCTAACCTCGGTTGGTGACTCAGGGGTTTTCCATTTGGTAATTGCCTCAATCTTTGTTGGATCTACATGAATTCCTTCATGATTGACTAAGTGTCCAAGAAATTGTAACGGTTTTAACCAAAACTCGCACTTTGAAAACTTAGCATAGAGCTTTTCCTTTCGTAGTAAACTCAAAAGTGCGTGTAAATGTTTTGCATGATCTTCTTTATTCTTAGAGTAAATTAGAATATCATCTATAAAGACAATTATGAATTTATCCAAATATGGCTTACATATTCGGTTCATCATGTCCATAAATGCAGCTGGGGCATTGGTTAAACCAAATGGCATTATAGTAAATTCATAATGGCCATACCTTGTTCTGAAAGCGGTTTTAGGAATGTCTTCTTCCTGTACCTTTAATTGATGATATCCTGACCTTAAATCGATTTTAGTGAAAAATCGAGCTCCTTGCAGTTGATCAAACAGATCATCGATTCTCGATAATGGATACCGATTCTTAATCGTGACTTTGTTTAATTCACGGTAGTCAATGCACATACGCATTGACCCGTCCTTCTTTTTAACAAACAATATCGGCGCTCCCCATGGCGACGAACTTGGCTGTATAAATCCTTTCTCTAACAATTCGTCTAATTGTTTCTTCAATTCTTGCATTCTGCAGGTGCCAACCGATAAGGTGCTTTGGCAATCGGTGACGTTCCTGGTATTAAATGGATTCTGAATTCAACTTCTCTGTCGGGTGGTAGTCCTGGCAATTCTTCTGGAAATACATCTGAAAACTGAGATACTACTGGAATATCTTTTAAATCCTTTCCTTTAGTGTTAGTGATTATAGAAATAAAATACACTATAGAACCTTTTCTTATATAACTTGCAGTTTTCATCACAGAGATGAATTTAGTAGACCTAGAGAGTTTATCTCCTTTAATTTTGATCATTTTACCTTTTGGTGAATTTACTTGGATTGACTTTTGATTACATAAAATACTGGCTTTATTGGCTATTAACCAATCCAATTCTAAAACAACATTGAATCCTGCCAGATTCATGGGATATAGGTTTGCTATAAATTTCTGATTTAAAATTTCTATGCTTGCTCCCTGCAAGATTTCAGAAATTCTAACGGTTTCTCCATTGGCTGTCTCTACTAAACATTCTTGTGGTAGTTTAGTTAATGACCTATTTAGAAATTTGCAAAATGATGTATTAATAAAACTTTGGTTTGCACCAGAGTCAAATAATACTTTAGCAAAAACATCATTAACTAAAAACGTACCAGCTATGACATCTGGAATCATTTTGGCTTCATCTGCAGTTAGAACAAATGCTCTAGCATTTTTAGTATTCTTGTTGTCTGGAGTTGGAGCTAATTTTGGACAGTTTGGCCTGATATGACCTTTTTCTCCACAGTTGTAGCATAATCCATTACTGGATTTCTTCCTTCAATTTTCTTCATTGTGTCCTGGCATCTTGCAGACTTTGCAGAAAGGTGCAGAGGTAGAACCTATATTCCTACGATTGTAATTCCCAGAACGGAATTCTTGGGTCAACTTCTGGGTTAGGTTCCTCCTTTGATCCTCTTCTCGGGTACGAACTAACTCATCAGTCAAGGTATTTGCTAGTTCTACTGCTTCTTCTATGGTTTGAGGTCTAGCTGCCTTGACTACATGTCTGATCTCTCCAATTAATCCCCAAATATAACGGGAGATTAACACTGGTTCTGGTGAGGCAAGAGTTGGCACTATTCTAGCATATTCAAAGAATATTTTAGTGTATCCCTTACTATCCATACCAGTCATTCTAAGGTTTAGGAATTTGTTTGCTATCTGTTCTTTTTCATTGGGTGGGCAGAATTTCCTTTCTACCTTGTTCTTAAATTCTTCCCATTCCATATTGTAAGTTCTATCACTTCCTTTTAATTGGAGGATAGTGTTCCACCATTCTAGCGCTGAATTCTTAAACAGATTAGAAGCAAACAATATTTTATCTTCTTCAGCACACTTGCTTATTCTTAAGACTGCCTCAGTTTTCTCTATCCAGCGTAGAGCTGCAATGGCCCCTTCGTTGCCTGAGAATTCCATTGGTTTACAGGACCAGAATTCTTTATAAGAACAACCATAGGGCATGGTTCTTCTTCTTTTGGGAATGGGCACTTGAAGTACAGGTCCATTGTTCACGCTGTGTTCTGGTTCGATTGGTCGCTTACTGCTATGCTTACTTTTATTATTCGCTTCTTGAACCGTTTGAATAATAAATGGCATTGCATCTATGATTCCTTGTGCCACTATGTGTTGAACGGCACTATTATCCATCTGGTTTCCATTGTTATTGATGCTCAGATTCTCATTAACCACGTTAATGTTACTCTGGTTATAATTATTTAGATTTCCTTGATTTTCTTCATCGGCCATCTGAATTTTAAACATTTATCCCATATTAATATCACAAGATAATAGGTAATAGAGTTAATCACATGATACGCAATCTAACCAAAAACGTCGATCATTGCGACTTGTACTCTATTTTCATATACTATGTGTCTATTACACACTAGTACTGAAATAAAGATTACAATACCAACAAAAAGAAAATTACACTAATAATACTATGCATCCGTACACACATATTTTATTTTATTTTTATTTTATTGTATTATTATCATTTCCTCCATCATCTCACGGATATGGATTTATCCAGAAATCCATATTGCGCTCATCGTATTTCCATACGAGACGCTCTCCCACCTGACGCATTCTCTCACTGCTTTCTAAAATTTCCTCCCCGAAAGTCCTAAAATCTTGCACGTTTTCTGCACTCATTGGGGGTGCAGGTTCTAAGACTGGGTTTGGAATATGGGGTACGGGTTCCTGATATGGGGGTGAAAGTTCCTGAAATTGGTAAGGATCCTCTAAGATCTCCCTAATGTAATTATCATGGTAATAGGGATCTAAAGGGTCCATACCTAGGTAGGCTCCTATGGGTGTGTCTTCATGGATAGGGTAACGTTGCACAAAGTCCCTATTATCGTCCCACCAGGGGTCGTAATTTGGGTCTAGGGGGTTTGGTGCAGGTATCCTAGGAATTTCTTCTGGATTAAAGTCATGCATCTCTACTTGGTTTTCCGGGTTTTCTATCACCATGGATTGGTCTGGGTTTTGTGGTTGTGGGGCTACTAGTTGTTCCAGACTCGGGTCAGCAGCAATTGTAGCTAGAATATGGAAATTGGCTAGGCTTCTATTAAGCATATCCTGTGTATGGGCATCTGACTCTCGCTTAGCAACCGCTAAAACTCTTTGCTGTTGCAACTTTCGCATTCTTTTCCTACGAGCAAAAGCTTCCTTACTGAACCATCCTCATTTCTTATGAGGGAATGGCTCTTCTGACTGAGCTCTAAAAGCAAACACTCCTTCTTCCTGATCAGCAGAATACCCAGAAAGGGCAGGCTGTGAAGAGGTACCTTCACTCCTAGGTGATTCAGACAACTGACGATTCATGTCTAAGGGTCCTTGATCACTCATACTGTAAACTAACAAATAGTCAAATAACACATAACAAATAAATACAGTTATGCATATATTTCCATTATTTCCTAACACAAAATTTAGAATTTTAAGTGTCAGCAGAACACTTCTTTGGCTCAGACCAGTGGGTAGGCTCTGATACCACCTTCTGTCGCAACCCCCGATCCCTTATCTGTCCCGGGAATGGGCGGACGCGAGCTCAGAGTTTGGTGGTATCAGTTGTTTAATCTTGCAGCGGAATTTACATCAGGACCGTAGTTAGGAAATGTTTATCAGAGTAAAACCACCTCATTTTATATTAATAATCACATGGGTAAAACCCAAGTTTCTTATTACAATACATTTATAGGGACAAACCCTATTATATTGAATTTAAAACATCGTTTATTTGGTAACTTTTATAGCCACATTTTCCCAAGCCTTCAGTGCTCTCCAGCTGGCTTTTTACTAATTGGCTGTCACATTGGGTTACCTAAAACGTGTTTTAAAAAAAACATTTATCAGTCGGAAATACTGGTGAGTGAATCCCAATTTAATCAAGTTTAAATAAAAGTCACAGTGAACAGTATTGTGAGCGATCACATTGTTTATGTCTACACAATTACTCCATTAGTACTGTCAACCCTGACTTGTGGGTCATATTACCCATTGGCTAACTCATTGTCCAATGGTAACGTATTGTCATCCTCGACTTACTACTCACAGTGTAGTACATTTTGTATACAAAACCCCAACATACCGGCAGTAATTGAAGAACTACAAAGACTTAATCACTGCTTAATCATATTATTAAGCTTTAAAGGTTTTGTAAAATATTACAAAAAGGTTATAAAAAAGAGGATAAACTCACATTGCTATCTTAGACTTCTTGTAAGGGTTTCCTGGATATAATCTATAATTTATACAAATGTACATTGGTTAGTATCATAACCCTTTGAAAATATTGATGATACCCTCCCCGAGACGGCATTCCAACAACTACGTCGGGCAGAACCACGACAGTTATTACGGAACCCTAAATCAATCGGGCAGAGTAACTGTTATGAAATTGGGGTTATAATACTTACAACGGAGCAGAACCTCGCTAATTAGGGGTATAATACCCGACTATAACTTCTAATACTTCAGAAATTGGGATTGAGAATGAATTGTGAGCAACGGAAAACGAAAACTGATGCGTTCTATTTATAGTTACTGAATTCAACTCTCACGCGGCCCGCGTAAGCGTAGCCATAGGGCTACGCGGCCCGCGTCAACATATGGTCAATGTATAGCTTGTCCCGGTCATCAAGTATACCCGCCACGATGTCGACACGTGTCGGCCTAGGATGTCTCCGCGTTTGATGATCTCTAGCGGCCATCGTCAATGTAAGCTTAAGCTTACGCGGCCCGCTTGAACTAAAGAAATCAGCGGTGTCTGGTTCCAGCCTTGATACCGCCCGCGTAAGTGGTTGGGGTGGGTCTACGCGGCCCGCCTCAACTACTATTTTCTTGTTTTTAATTTATGTTAAATACTATAACATAATTTGGGCTCGATTTTCACATACGGGGTGTATTTAAAGACATATAAGGGTATTCTAAAATAAATAGGGTGTCGGAAATATTATAAGGGCGTTGGTTTTACCGAGGGTTGTTACATTGTGTTACAGGGGGTAAACCCGAAAATGTACTGGAGATAAATCCTTAATATCCTGGGGATAAACCCATAAGTATTCTGGGGAAAATCCCAAATTTTCATGCGCTACAGGCGGGAGTGAATAAACTCCAAGACTTAGAAAGGTGACAACCTTTAAACCTTAGAGAGTATGAAAATACCCTTCCGTGAGAGAGGGTGATCAATCCTCAATTACCTTTAGGATCCAGAATATAGCCAACAATAACGAAATTGTCAGCCACTTTCACATGGACTGGTCACGCTATCTTGAACTATCCCTGGAAAACTTGCACTCCAGACGGGGTGTTTAAACCCAATTCGAGAGAAATGTGAATACCTTTAAACCTATGAAGGGATCAGGATCCCTTAAACGTGAGAGAGAGGGCCAATCCTCTAATCTTTCAAAGTATCCTGAGTGTGTATCCTGGAGCTATATCCCGAAGCATATACTGCAAAACAACTGTAAACTAAGGTGGGCTAACACCCCTCCGATGCTTAAGTCAGTAATGGGTTCGAAAGAATAAACAATATCAAACATATTAAAAGAGATAGAATTCATACCATCCTGAGTTAGAAATTAAATTCTAAACTCACTTGAAATAAAACTTTAGGTGTATAGCATTCCAGGATCTTCGCATCATATCCCCCTCCATATTCTTGAGTCGGTATGCTCCTTTTCCTGATTCTGATTCAATCTCATAAGGTCCTTCCCACTTTGGAGCTAGCTTTCCATCAGCAGGATTAGTAGTATTCTGAAAAGCCTACCCAATCTCCAACCTGGAATCTCCTACTCCTTATATTCTTGTTATATGTTCTGGATATCCTCTGTTGATATGCTGCCATTCTTAGCTTTGCCGCATCTCTCGTCTCATCAATAGTATTCAATTCCTGGCAAAGGGTTTCAGGATTCTGCGCAGGATCCCGGAGGATAGATCTCACCGTAGGTATCACCATTTCTGTTGGGATCACCGCTTCTGCTCCAAACACTAAGGAAAATGGGATTTGGCCAGTTGCACTTTTCACCGTCGTTCTATCAGCCCATAAAACAAAGGGTAATTCTTCTGCCCATCGTCCCTTCTTAGCTCCAAGCCTTTTCTTCAAATTGTTGACAATTATCTTGTTTGAGGATTCTGCTTGTCCATTTTCTTGAGGATGTACCGGTGTGGATGTGATCATTTTAATTCCCCAACTCTTGCAAAAGTCAGTAGTCCTCTTACTTATAAACTAAGAACCATTGTCACAAATTATCTCAGCTGGTACTCCAAACCTAGTCAGGATATTCCTTTTTATGAAAGATACTATTTCTTGGTCTCTAACTTGAACAAATGCTTTAGCTTCGACCCACTTAGAGAAATAATCAGTCATTGCTAGCATGAAGACTTTTCCTCCTGGAGCCTTTGGCAATTTTCCTACTATATCCATTCCCCACTTCATGAATGGCCAAGGGGAAGCGATAGGATAAAGTGGCTCAGCAGGTTGATGTAATATATTACTGTGTCTTTGACATGCATCACATCTTCAAGCATATTCTGCAGCATCTTTTCTCATCGTCGGCCAATAGTATCATGTTCTTAATACCTTTGAGAATAATGACCTGGCCCCAGTATGGTTACCGCAATCCCCTTCGTTTATATCCTGAAGCACTTCTTTGGTTTCGGGATTGTTAGGGGAGGATTTTCCAATGATCAGTGATCCTCAATTACTATAGGGCTTAGGGATCCTCAATTCTGTTTGAATTAGTGATCCTCAGAGAATATTGTAGGATCAGGATCCAGGATCATCATGAGGATCCTTACACTAACGATTGTCTGCTTTGAATATGATGTTGTTTTGCAGGAGTACGAGCTTGGACTTGGTCTTGGCGATATTCCTGGAGCATATTCTCTTTTTATTCCGCACGTGCTTGACTGATATGAACGTTATGGAGGTCGTGGAAGACTTGCATGAAATGCGGATAGTTAGTTAGCTTAGATTTTTTCTAAATTTATAAGGGGATAGCGAGCTAAATTAGAACACTTGGCTATTTTTAGCTTAACACACACACTCGTAACTGCTCTCATCAGCTCTTGATAGTTTACTTGGCGATTACACACTTTTTGCACATTACACTTTAGTGATCCTTATAACTAGCTCGCTATTATCCAAAGTTGTAATACGTTTTTTGTTTAATCTGAGTTGGTGATCGGTAGTTTCCATCACCCAAGGTTTTTTATGCCGGAGATCAACTCTTGATCAAGGGCTTTTTCCTTGTATAAATCATTGTGTCACTTGTTCATTACATTTCTGAGTGATCCTTAGTGTTGTTCATTGATTCAAGCATCACACCTCACAACAGAAAGTTTGGTTGCATTATCTTGGCTTGATTTTTGACCAAAACAGTTTGGCGCCCACCGTGGGGCAATTGGTGCTTCATTCCTAAGAAGATTCATATTTTTGTGGTCATTTCGGTTCATTACAACCAAGCAGATGGCTTCCTCAACAAAGAACACATCAAGCTCTGTGCCGGCAATGAGTTCTTCACAGGGCGTTCCTCCTTTGCCTCCACCACCTTCTGGATCCCAGAAGAATGCTGAAAATGCTGCAAAGAGACAAACCCCCATTTTCACAAAACCACCAACTTCTTCTGTTTCTTCTAATCCTACTACTAATGATCTTTACACTCTGATTTTGCCGATGAGGAATCACGCACAAGAGCAGGACAAAACCAACGAAAGGATCCTCCGGGAGATCACTAAGATCAAGAAACAGAAGAAGTCAGTGGAGGATCACTCTCCTCTGATGCCAAGGTCATTGAATTTTGACACTCCAATTGTAACTACCCTACAATCGGCAGTTCCGGGCATCCAGTATCAAAGTGGTCCATCAGAAAGGCGTTATGGAACAACATTTGGCTCTCACTCCCAGCCTCAGGGATCATATCTTCAGCCATCGAGATCCTCTTTTCAGCATCAGGGATCCTTCGTCAGCTCAGGAGGATATTTGGGAATGCACTCGGTCCAAGGATCCTCCCAGGTCCAAGCATCCTTTATGGTTCCAGGATCCTTTCAGGTTCAAGGATCCTCTCAGCCTCAAGGATCTAACATCTTTCAGGATCAAGGATTCTTAAGAAGTATGCAGCCTCCAAGCTCGGATGTTCATCAATGAGACTTCATACCAATGCAGACTATCGCTTCCTTTGGTCCTTCAATCATACCAGAGTCCCGTCAATATGGATTCACATCTGGAATTCCAAACATGAATCCTCTGGGAGGTAACACTTTTAATAATTCATATAACACTAACCATGGCTCTATGCAGGATACAGGTATCAATCAGGCTATGGCCAGGGAGTTACATAAGCTCAAGGATATGATATCCAGCGTACCAGGAGTGGTTAAACCCATTCCTGAAATTGCAGATGGTAGCCATAGGATATCTCGCTTTGCACCACCTATTTGTGATGCTGAGATACCCAAGAGGTTCCAAATACCAACTATGAAGCTATATGATGGTTCAACGGATCCAGAAGAACATGTAGCTCAATACAGGGAGAGGATGGAGATCAATCCAATTCCTGAGAGGTTAAAAGAAGCATGTCTATGCAAGGGTTTTGGATCCACACTCACATGATCTGCTCTTAAATGGCTGCTAAGTCTTCCCCCTTACTCTATTACTTCATTTGCTAATCTAGTTAATTTGTTTAATAGTCAATTCTCTTGTAGTAGAAAATTTGAACGATTAACTAGTGATCTATATAGGGTAACACAAGGTCAAAATGAATCACTTAGAGATTACATCACTAAATTTAGTAAAGAATCCTTAGATATCCCTAACCTGGATATAGCTACGGCTGTAGAAGCCTTTAAAATGGGATTGCTTAGGGATTCCTTATTCTATGATGATCTTGTCATGACCCCTTGCAGGAATCTTGATGAAGTAAGAACCAGGGCCCTTAGGTTCATCCGCCTAGAGGATGACAAGAGGATCCAGGAGAGATTGACAGGATCCTCAAAACAGGAGAAGCAAGGATCCTACTCTAAGAATAACAAGTTCAAGTCCTACAACAAGTCTGACAACCAGAATGTGCATGCAGTAGAAAAAGAAGAGGATGATGAGGATTATCCTCCCATTTCAGAATACTGTTTTTCTGTTGATAACAATGAACTAATCCTTGCAATGCAGAATCTAGGTGAGAAAGCTAGGTGGCCGAGAAAAAGTGATAAACTAGCTGCTACAAAGGATAAGTCCAAGTGGTGTGCATATCACGAGGATTTCGGGCATCTCACTGAAGAGTGTATTGCACTTAGAAAGGAAATTGGTTACTTTTTAAGCAAGGGGCATTTGAAAGAGCTTTTGGCACAAAAGAAGTCAAGGATCCAGGATCCCGGAAAAGGCTCCTGCTCCTCCAGCAGATGCACAAGTTATAAACTTTATATCCGGTGGATCAGACATTTGTGGTACTTCCTTTTCAGCAGCCAAAAGACATGCCAAGGAAACCAAGATGGATAATGGAGACAGACCCATCCGGACGTCCACTGTCACTAAGGATAAGATCATAACTTTTGATGAGGATAATCATCTTGATGTTGAGGATCCTCATCATGATGGTCTTGTTATTACCCTTTGTATTTCTAATCATTTTGTTCGCATGATCCTTATAGATGGAGGAAGCTCTGTGAACATCATTCAGCTTGATGTCCTAAAGAAGATGAATATCCCAGAGTCTGATATCGTGCCAAGATCCTCAGTACTTGTGGGATTTAGCGGGGAAACCAAAAACACATTGGGGGACATCAAACTCCCTATCTACATTGAAGGACTCCATTCTTATCAAAAGTTTTGTGTTATAGATTGCTTATCTTGTTGTAATGTTATCCTTGGCAAGCCATGGATACATGACATGAAGGCAGTCCCATCTACTTATCGTCAGTGCGTGAAGCTTCCTAGTCCATGGGGAGTGGTGAAAATTGAGAGCGATCAACAAGAAGCTAAGAAATGCTATACCTCATCAATGAAGCCAGCCTCAAGACCAAGGGAGCAATAGCAATTAAAGTATCCTTCAAGAGATGTCTTGGAGGCAAGAGATCAGGATGTAAAAGAAATCCTCATGGATCCTCATGATCCTGAATCCAAGATCTTCATAGGATCAGGGATCCTTAGCGACATTGAACATGATCTAGTATCCTTCCTTAAAAGAAGGAAAACTACCTTCGCCTGGAAACATGAAGATATGACAGGTATATCTAAGGATATAATTACTCATAAGCTTGGCATTGACAGGTCATTCAAGCCTATACATCAGAAGAGGAGGAAGTTTGCACCTGAAAGGAATGCTATTATCCAGGAAGAGGTAGATAAACTACTTCGGGCAGGTATGATAAGAAAGGTTAAGTATCCAAGGTGGTTAGCCAATGTGGTTGTTGTTCAAAAGATAAATGGAAAGTGGAGGGTATGTGTCGATTTTACTGATTTAAACAAGGCATGTCCCAAGGATCCTTTCCCATTACCCCACATTGACTCCATGGTGGATGCTACCGCGGGTCATGAGTTGTTGACTTTTATGGATGCTTCATCTGGATTTCAACAAATTCAGATGGAACCATCTGATCAAGAGGATACAGCCTTTATGACCCCAACTGGTATATATTGTTATATTGCTATACCATTTGGACTAAGGAATGTAGGTGCTACTTATCAAAGGCTACTCAATATGATGTTCAAGGAACAAATTGGACACACTATGGAAGTCTATATAGATGACATGGTGGTTAAGTCCAAGAAAGCTGGGGATCACCTTAAAGACTTGGAGGAAGCATTCAATATCCTTGATAAATTTAATATGAAACTGAATCCTTCCAAGTGTCATTTTGGTGTTAAAGCAGGGAAATTCCTAGGCTATATGGTGACAAAAAGGGGCATTGAAGCAAGTCCAGAGCAGATTAAGGCTATTGTGAATATCAAATCTTCTGCTAATGCCAAGGATGTGCAAAGATTGACAGGCAGGATCGCAGCCTTGAACAGGTTCATATCCAAATCCTCAGAAAAATGCAAGGAGTTCTATGACATCCTGAGGAAGAACAAGAAATTTGAATGGACTGAGAAGCATGAAAGTGCCCTCAAAGCTCTTAAGGATTACCTATCCTCAGCCCCCGCCTTGATGAA
Source organism: Helianthus tuberosus (assembly GCA_030545235.1). Classification (NCBI taxonomy): domain Eukaryota; kingdom Viridiplantae; phylum Streptophyta; class Magnoliopsida; order Asterales; family Asteraceae; genus Helianthus; species Helianthus tuberosus. Next base: position 141,934,759 of record CM060410.1, on the reverse strand, counting down.
ACCAGAAAAGGGGGATATATTATCCTTATACCTAGCAGTATCCTCAAAAGCAGTAAGTGCGGTCCTTGTTAAGGATCACCAAGGTACACAACATCCTGTTTATTATGTAAGTAAGAGTTTACTTGATGCTGAATCCAGGTATTCACACTTAGAGAAACTTATCCTTGCATTAGTTATGGCATCTACTAAGTTAAGACATTATTTTGAGACTCATGCCATGCTTGTTAAGACTAATTTTCCATTTAAGAATGTTCTCAGGAAACCTGAAATGTCAGGAAGGATGGCTAAGTGGCCAGTGAAGCTTAGTGCATATGATATAAGATATGAGCCTAGAACTGCCATTAAATCCCAAGCCTTAGCTGACTTTGTGGCAGATTTCAGTAGTGACTTGCAAAAGGAAGTTGAGTTAGAAGTCCAATAGCTTGAAGAAACTAAGGATCCTTGGATACTCTTCACTGATGGAGCCTCTAATGTAAAAGGAACAGGACTTGGAATACTACTAAAATCGCCACAGGGGGACATAATACCCCACTCCATAGCTTGTGAATTTCAAACTACCAACAATGAGGCTGAGTATGAAGCCTTGATAGCTAGTTTGCAAATTACCAAGCATATGAGGATCAGGTATCTTGAGGTACATGTGGATTCATTATTGATCACTAATCACTTTAATGGATCCTATGTTGTTAAAGGTGAAAAGCTAATCAAATATTTAGAGATAGTCAAAGAATTGGCACTCTCTTTTATTTCCTTTAGTTTGACACAGGTGCCAAGGGAAGAGAATGCAGAGGCTGATGCATTAGCCAATCTAGGATCATCCCTGAAGATCCCAGAGGATATCAGGATCCCTATTATCCACATCCTGACCCCTGCTATCGAGGATCATGTAGCCATGGAGATAGGAGAGGATTCTGCAATCATCCCTAGTGATGATACTCAATCTCATTCAGGATCATGGATCGATCCAATCATGAGATACATTCAACATGGAGAGATTCCTACAGGAGAAAACCCCAGGGCTTTCAAAATTAAGGTATCTCAATTTACAATATTGAATAACATGTTGTATAAACGATCTCTTGCAGGTCCATATCTAAGATGCATTGAGGATCCTGAAATCCAAGAAGTACTTCATGTAACAAGGATCTATGATCCTTAGCTAACGAGTATCCTTGAAGGATCCTTACAGGACAGATGATCCTCATTTTGGTATCCTTAACAAAGGATTGAGTATCCACAGAAGTATCCAGTTATTTGGGCTTGACCCCAGTTATTTGGGCTTGACCCCAGTTATTTGGGCTTGACCCCAGTTATTTGGGCCTGTCCCCAGTATCGCCAGTAGCACACAATGATCCTGGTACGGTTCATGGCAATGGGACCAGTACTCGCTTTAGGGGCTGACAATTTCATTGTACTTGCTGTATTCAGGATCCTACGTATAATGGTAGACGTACCATACATCCGTTCCTAAGGTTTCTAACGTTTTCACGTTAGCTAAGTTTTTGGCATTTTCATGTCACTAAGTTTGGATAGTCGCCAGTGAGGGCCATACTCCAGTTTACACACGATCCTTGGGCTTGTCCCCAGTTATCCTTGGGCTTGTCCCCAGTTATCCTTTGTGCTTGTCCCCAGTATATTGGGCTTGTCCCCAGAATTGTTGGGCTTGTCCCCAGTTACTAACTTTTATCTTATATTGGCTTAGTCCCAAGTTGTATCCTATTTCAGGTTTTTGAAGCTAAATGACCAAGGATCCTTGATCCTTACCTTTTACTAAGGTTTGTCTTTTGGTTATCCTGATTGTAAATATTAAAGGTTTAGGATCCTAACTTGGATTCTCAGGTATGATCCTTAACTACTTTAATTTTATTCATTATTTATGTAAGTGACCCTTATCCTTTGACAACTGAACTTATGATCCTTAAACTACACTACTTTTCAGAACTTGTCGACTATAGGATATGTGATCATTGATCATATCCTAAACTTTTTGAGGATATTTATTAAATTTTTCCCCTTTACTTAATAAATTCAGACAGAATATATATCACAACAATGGAAAAGTAAAGTATTCACAAGGATAACAACACGGGAAATAGCCAAAAAGTTAAGATTTTATTTATTCACAAAACGTTAAACCCTTCAAGGTTGTCAAAATTGCCAACCCACGTTTCTACCAGCAAAACGTGGCCCGTCCACATGGGTTGGCAAAGGGTGTCCATTGTTAACGGGTCTTAAGAGTGCAGGAAATAAAGACGGAAGGATAACAAGTGGCTTCATCCCCAAAACAGAGGATCCATCCACCACCCATTATCCTACCTATTGTCCAAGGATCCATGATCCATAACCCTAGAAACTATTGTTCAAATACAACCCAAGATTGTTTCAAAACACCATAACCAAAATAAAACTACCACTATCAAATCCTAAAAAATGGGCTCCGGCCACGTCTAGAAATATCCATCATCGCCCATTCCTGCAGCTTACACCTTTGCTGCATCACGATCACCTTCACCAGCTCCTCCAGCTCCAGCATCACCCGCATGATCCTTAACCCCACTGCTGCCAGCCTCGATTGCTAGGACCTCAACGGCCTCTTCTTCGTCATCCAGCTCAGCTAACCTAGCCGTCCAGCCCTCTATGTCCCAGTTGCTCTTGTCAAAGTCAGGATCCTGAGCTTCTTGGGCCATCTGCAACTTGGTTTTGTACATAGCAATGGCAGCGGAGACTTTAGCATCATTTATGATTGCAGCCTTCTCTTGGTCAGCAGTGATGTGAGCTAGGACAAGTTCCCTCTTTACCAGATTGACATCATTTTCGAGGGAGGCAATCCTCTGATCCTTGGCTAGCATGATCTTCTGGAGGTCCAAACACTTTTGCTCAACCTCTTCAATACTCCCTACGTAATCTTGGATTTCAGCAAATTTCTACAAAAGAAAGGATACAATTCAGGATCCCTTACCCTCAGTATGGAAGGATCATGTACAAGGATCACATTAAAGGATCAGTTATTCTCACCTCAGCAACGTATTCCTCGAACTGATGCTGGATCAGAGGCAGGCCTTCTAGGGTATCAGCAGTCTTCCTTTTCTTTCCGCCCCTTCCCTAAGAAGTGGTTGCCTTGGGGATTGTGACGGATGGACTAGCAGCAGGCTTCTTCTTTGAGGATCGGACAGTATCAAGGTCAGTGACACTGAAACGAGTAGCAGACTTCGATAATTTTCCAGCACCTACACATCAAAAACAGATAAGCATCCTTATTTCATTTTAATTTAAACATTTAGTTATGCACAAAATGGGATACTTACTTGACATTGTAACAGAGCCTGAGGATACTTCTTGAGAATCCTGGGTATTTGGTTGAAATGATCTTATTGCAGGATCAAGCCTCCGGAAAGCAGCAAGCCTTTCCTTCGTTGCAGGTGTTGTAATAAGGTGTGAAACAGTGATAGCTGCAAAATAGAAACAAAAGGATGTTAGTGACCCTCAACAGATTAGAAGCAAACAATATTTTATTTTCTTCAGCACACTTGCTTATTCTTAAGACTGCCTCAGTTTTCTCTATCCAGCGTAGAGCTGCAATGGCCCCTTCGTTGCCTGAGAATTCCATTGGTTTACAGGACTAGAATTCTTTATAAGAACAACCATAGGGTATGGTTCTTCTTCTTTTGGGAATGGGCACTTGAAGTACAGGTCCATTGTTCACGTTGTGTTCTGGTTCGATTGGTCGCTTACTGCTATGCTTACTTTTATTATTCGCTTCTTGAACAGTTTGAATAATAAATGGCATTGCATCTATGATTCCTTGTGCCACTATGTGTTGAACGGCACTATTATCCATCTGGTTTCCATTGTTATTGATGCTCGGATTCTCATTAACCACGTTAATGTTACTCTGGTTATCATTATTTAGATTTCCTTGATTTTCTTCATCGGCCATCTGAATTTTAAACATTTATCCCATATTAATATCACAAGATAATAGGTAATAGAGTTAATCACATGATACACAATCTAACCAAAAACGTCGATCATTGCGACTTGTACTCTATTTTCATATACTATGTGTCTATTACACACTAGTACTGAAATAAAGATTACAATACCAACAAAAAGAAAATTACACTAATAATACTATGCATCCGTACACACATAATTTTTTTTTTATTGTATTATTATCATTTCCTCCATCATCTCACGGATATGGATTTATCCAAAAATCCATATTGCGCTCATCGTATTTCCATACAAGACGCTCTCCCACCTGACGCATTCTCTCACTGCTTTCTAAAATTTCCTCCCCGAAAGTCCTAAGTTCTTGCACGTTTTCTGCACTCATTGGGGGTGCAGGTTCTAGGACTGGGTTTGGAATCTGGGGTACGGGTTCCTGATATGGGGGTGAAAGTTCCTGAAATTGGTAAGGATCCTCTAAGATCTCCCTAATGTAATTATCATGGTAATAGAGATCTAAAGGGTCCATACCTGGGTAGGCTCCTATGGGTGTGTCTTCATGGATAGGGTAACGTTGCACAAAGTCCCTATTATCGTCCCACCAGGGGTCGTAATTTGGGTCTAGGGGGTTTGGTGCAGGTATCCTAGGAATTTCTTATGGATTAAAGTCATGCATCTCTACTTGGTTTTCCGGGTTTTCTATCTCCATGGATTGGTCTGGGTTTTGTGGTTGTGGGGCTACTAGTTGTTCCAGACTCGGGTCAGCAGCAGTTGTAGCTAGAATATGGAAATTGGCTAGGCTTCTATTAAGCATATCCTGTGTATGGGCATCTGACTCTCGCTTAGCAGCCGCTAAAACTCTTTGCTGTTGGAACTTCCGCATTCTTTTCCTACGAGCAAAAGCTTCCTTACTGAACCATCCTCGTTTCTTATGAGGGAATGGCTCTTCTGACTGAGCTCTAAAAGCAAACACTCCTTCTTCCTGATCAGCAGAATACCCAGAAAGGGCAGGCTGTGATGAGGTACCTTCACTCCTAGGTGATTCAGACAACTGACGATTCATGTCTGAGGGTCCTTGATCACTCATACTGTAAACTAACAAATAGTCAAATAACACATAACAAATAAATACAGTTATGCATATATTTCCATTATTTCCTAACACAAAATTTAGAATTTTAAGTGTCAGCAGAACACTTCTTTGGCTCAGACCAGTGGCTAGGCTCTGATACCACCTTCTGTCGCAACCCCCGATCCCTTATCTGTCCAGGGAACAGGCGGTCGCGAGCTCAGAGTTTGGTGGTATCAGTTGTTTAATCTTGCAGCGGAATTTACATCAGGACCGTAGTTAGGAAATGTTTATCAGAGTAAAACCACCTCATTTAATATTACATCAGGACCGTAGTTAGGAAATGGTTATAATACTTTCAACGGAGCAGAACCTCGCTAATTAGGGGTATAATACCCAACTATAACTTCTACTACTTCAGAAATTGGGATTGAGAATGAATTGTGAGCGACGGAAAACGAAAACTGATGCGTTCTATTTATAGTTACTGAATTCGACTCTCACGCGGCCCGCGTAAGCGTAGCCATAGGGCTACGTGGCCCGCGTCAACATATGGTCAACGTATAGCTTCTGCCGGTCATCAAGTAGACCCGCCACGATGTCAACACATGTCGGCCTAGGATGTCTCCGCATTTGATGATCTCTAGCGGCTCGCGTCAATGTAAGCTTAAGCTTACACGGCCCGCTTGAACTAAAGAAATCAGCGGTGTCTGGTTCTAGCCTTGATACCGCCCACGTAAGTGGTTGGGGTGGGTCTACGCGGCCCGCCTCAACTACTATTTTCTTGTTTTTAATTTATATTAAATACTATAACATAATTTGGGCTCGATTTTCACAAACGGGGTGTATTTAAAGACATATAAGGGTATTCTAAAATAAATAGGGTGTCGGAAATATTATAAGGGCGTTTGTTTTACCGAGGGTTGTTACATTGTGTTACAGGGGGTAAACCCAAAAATGTACTGGAGATAAATCCTTAATATCCTGGGGATAAACCCATAAGTATTCTGGGGAAAATCCCAAATTTTCATGCGCTACAGGCGGGAGTGTATAAACTCCAAGACTTAGAAAGGTGACAACCTTTAAACATTAGAGAGTAAGAAAATACCCTTCCGTGAGAGAGGGTGATCAATCCTCATATACCTTTAGGATCCAGAATATAGCCAACTATAACGAAATTGTCAGCCACTTTCACATGGACTGGTCACACTATCTTGAACTATCCCTGGATAACTTGCGCTCCAGACGGGGTGTTTAAACCCAATTCGAGAGAAAGGTGAATACCTTTAAACCTGTGAAGGGATCAGGATCCCTTAAACGTGAGAGAGGGGGCCAATCCTCTAATCTTTCGAAGTATCCTGAGTGTGTATCCTGGAGCTATATCCTGAAGCATATACTGCAAAACAACTGTAAACTAAGGTGGGTGTTAGCCTGGCTAACACCCCTCCAATGCTTAAGTCAGTAATGGGTTCAAAAGAATAAACAATATCAAACATATTAAAAGAGATAGAATTCATACCATCCTGAGTTAGAAATTAAATTCTAAACTCACTAGAAATAAAACTTTAGGTGTATAGCATTCCAGGATCTTCGCATCATATCCCCCTCCATATTCTTGAGTCGGTATGCTCCTTTTCCTGATTCTGATTCAATCTCATAAGGTCCTTCCCACTTTGGAGCTAGCTTTCCATCAGCAGGATTAGTAGTATTCTGAAAAACCTTTCTTAGTACCCAATCTCCAACCTGAAATCTCCTAGTCCTTATATTCTTGTTATATGTTCTGGATATCCTCTGTTGATATGCTGCCATTCTTAGCTTTGCCGCATCTCTCATCTCATCAATAGTATTCAATTCCTGGCAAAGGGTTTCAGGATTCTGCGCAGGATCCCGGAGGATAGATCTCACCGTAGGTATCACCATTTCTGTTGGGATCACCGCTTCTGCTCCAAACACTAAGGAAAATGGGATTTGGCCAGTTGCACTTTTCACCGTCGTTCTATCAGCCCATAAAACAAAGGGTAATTCTTCTGCCCATCGTCCCTTCTTAGCTCCAAGCCTTTTCTTCAAATTGTTGACAATTATCTTGTTTGAGGATTCTGCTTGTCCATTTGCTTGAGGATGTACCGGTGTGGATGTAATCATTTTAATTCCCCAACTCTTGCAAAAGTCAGTAGTCCTCTTACTTATAAACTAAGAACCATTGTCACAAATTATCTCAGCTGGTACTCCAAACCTAGTCAGGATATTCCTTTTTATGAAAGATACTACTTCTTGGTCTCTAACTTGAACAAATGCTTCAGCTTCGACCCACTTAGAGAAATAATCAGTCATTGCTAGCATGAAGACTTTTCCTCCTGGAGCCTTTGGCAATTTTCCTACTATATCCATTCCCCACTTCATGAATTGTCAAGGGGAAGCGATAGGATAAAGTGGCTCAGCAGGTTGATGTAATATATTACTGTGTCTTTGACATGCATCACATCTTCAAGCATATTCTGCAGCATCTTTTCTCATCGTCGGCCAATAGTATCCTGTTCTTAATACCTTTGAGAATAATGACCTGGCCCCAGTATGGTTACCGCAATCCCCTTCGTGTATATCCTGAAGCACTTCTTTGGTTTCGGGATTGTTAGGGGAGGATTTTCCAATGATCAGTGATCCTCAATTACTATAGGGCTTAGGGATCCAATTCTGTTTGAATTAGTGATCCTCAGAGAATATTGTAGGATCAGGATCCAGGATCATCATGAGGATCCTTACACTAACGATTGTCTGCTTTGAATATGATGTTGTTTTGCAGGAGTACGAGCTTGGACTTGGTCTTGGCGATATTCCTGGAGCATATTCTCTTTTTATTCCGCACGTGCTTGACTGATATGAACGTTATGGAGGTCGTGGAAGACTTGCATGAAATGCGGATAGTTAGTTAGTTAGCTTAGATTTTTTCTAAATTTATAAGGGGATAGCGAGCTAAATTAGAACACTTGGCTATTTTTAGCTTAACACACACACTCGTAACTGCTCTCATCAGCTCTTGACAGTTTACTTGCCGATTACACACTTTTTGCACATTACACTTTAGTAATCCTTATAACTAGCTTGCTATTATCCAAAGTTGTAATACGTTTTTTGTTTAATCTGAGTTGGTGATCGGTAGTTTCCATCACCCGAGGTTTTTTATGCCGGAGATCAACTCTTGATCAAGGGCTTTTTCCTCGTATAAATCATTGTGTCACTTGTTCATTACATTTCTGAGTGATCCTTAGTGTTGTTCATTGATTCAAGCATCACACCTCACAACAGAAAGTTTGGTTGCATTATCTTGGCTTGATTTTTGACCAAAACAGGGATCCTCCAAGCACCTCAGATATGGTCCTGCAAGAGATTTCTTATACAAAACATTATTTATAATAGTGAATCGTGATACCTTCATTCTAAAGGCCTTTGGATTTTCATCCTTTGGGATGTGTCCTTCCTTGAGATATCTCATGATTGGAGCCGTCCAGGACTTAGGATCCTCCTCGGGATACTCATCATCAGGATCCTGAACACTTACTACTTCCTTACCCTGAGGATCCGTCGCAGGATACAGGATATGTAATATTGGTATTTGGGTCCCCTCCGGTATCCTGACTGATGATCCTAGATTTGCCAAGGCATCAGCTTCAGCATTATCCTCTCTTGGTACCTGTTCAAGTGTAAAAATATCGAAATATCCTACTAATTTTTTGAGAATTTCGAGATACTCGATCAACTTCTCACCTTTAACTGCATAGGTCCCATTAAAATGATTAGTAATTAACAAGGAATCAACAAATACTTGTAAACCCTTGATATTCATGCTCTTAGCCATTTCTAATCCCGCAATTAAAGCTTCATATTCTGCTTCATTATTAGTGGCAGGAAACTCACATCTAATAGCCTGGGGTAATATGTCCCCCTGTGGCGATTTTAGTAGTATACCCAAACCTACACCTCTTACATTAGATGCACCATCAGTATATAGTGTCCAGGTTTTAAGGTTTCTCCTAGTTGTTGTACTTCTAGGTCTACTTCATTTTGAATATCACTACTGAAATCAGCCACAAAGTCAGCTAGAGCCGGAGACTTTATGGCATTTCTAGGTTCATATACTAGATCATAAGCACTTAACTTTGCTGACCACTTAGCCATTCTACCTGACATCTCAGGTTTCCTAAGCACATTTTTAACAGGATAATTGGTTTTAACATGAATCTTATGCGTTTCAAAGTAATGTCTAAGCTTTTTTGATGCCATAACTAGGGCTAATATTAATTTTTCTAAATGAGAATATCTAGTTTCAACATCTAATAAACTTTTACTAACATAGTAGACAGGATACTGCTGACCTTCATGATCCTTTACAAGGACAGCACTTACTGCATTCCCTGATACTGCAAGATACAGGGATAATGGTTCACCATCCTTAGGCTTCATCAATAGTGGTGCGGTTGAAAGATACTGCTTCAAATCCTGCAAGGTTGCTTCATGCTTCTCTCCCCATTCGAATTTCTTATTCTTCTTCAGGATATCATAAAATTACTTGCATTTTTCTGAGGATCTTGAGATAAATCTGTTTAATGCCGCAACTCGCCCCATTAATCGTTGGACGTCTTTCATATTTGAAGGTGACTTGTTATCCAGGATAGCTTTAATCTGCTCCGGGCTTGCCTCTATCCCCATTTTCGTCACCATGTATCCTAGAAACTTTCCTGCTCCCACTCCAAAATGGCATTTAGCAGGATTTAATTTCATGTTGTACTGGTCCAGGATATCAAATGCTCCCTTAATATCCTGGAGATGATCCTCAGCCTTCTTGGACTTTACTACCATATCATCGATGTACACCTCCATGGTGTCCCCCAGTTTGTCTTTAAACATCATGTTTACCAATCTCTGGTATGTTGCACCTGCATTTTTCAAACCAAAAGGCATAGCAGTATAACAATAAATACCAGTTGGTGTCATGAAAGCAGTATCCTCCTGATCCGAGGGTTCAATTTAGATCTGTTGGAATCCTGATGAGGCATCCATGAAGGTTAGTGTTTTGGTCAAAAATTACCTAAGCAATTAAGTGATCAAATTAGTTTTGTGAGGTAGTGTGCTAGTAATACTATGTAAAAAATATGTTGGTTTGTTAGTTTGCGAAAACAGTTTCAAGATACGGCTCAGGATTTCGAGCTGTATCTATAATCAAACAATGAGCAAAAATGTAAAGGATGACACAGGATGTACGAGGAAAGCCCTTGATCAATCTAGATCTCCGGCATAAAACCTCGGGAGCTGACAATCGTCGGCTGCCTTGTTCTTCTTATTGCTTCAATAACAGGATACAGTGCAGGATAATGCTCGGATCAAATCTAAGTGTTACAATGATTGTGATTTGTGAGTGTTGTGAGTGTTTGTGATTGAAATGGTGATCGTAGCTGCATTGTATGTGTAAAAGGGGACGGGATTATGTGTTTCTTCCTACTGATCCAGCACTCCTATTTATAGTTACAAGAAATAACAAACTATGCTAAAAATCCGGGATATTACCCTATTATTCCGGGATCCTGCGAATATTCCCTTTTGGCCGTTGTAAACCCCTTCTCCAAGCTTCCAACGTCTTTCTTGTAACCACCTTGACCTATTCTTCAGGGAGACCAAGCCTCATGACCGTTTGTACCTTGCAGCCAAAGCAAATCGTTAACAGCACGCAGGATACCCTCGCAGGATGTTACCAATATCCTGGTCCAGTATCCCGGCAGCGAAAATAGACATATAAAGTCAGGATATAATTTCGGGATATAGGTTAGAAAATTCCACCCACAACAATTGTCCCCAAAAATATAGCTGTTGGGATCCTTTGATCTTAACAGATGTATTTTTCTGACGTTATCTGAAGTCTTAATGGATAGAGATGTGATGTGACCTGATACAGCTTTCAAGGCTAGTATTTCTCATAGTTAGCTATCTTCGCCCTATATCTTCTACTTTCTTCTTGTTAATTATCACATTGTACCGGACCATTTAGGTATTCCCTCTCTCTCTATTCTTTCTTTGTGCATCTTTTCCGTCGTCTCCGATCTCATGGCAAAACGCACTCGTTCATTCCCCGGGGACTCCAAGCCAACCTTCATGGCACACAATCTGCTTGGCAAGCCCGAGAAAGAGGTTTGCAATTTTGATAATGCCGACATGGCCGCTCTACGTGCCTCTAGAGCCTTCCCTGATGGTACGTCATCCGGCCATTTGATTGGAACATCCGGTCAGATTTTTCTTCAGCTGAGTGGGTTTGTTTTTTGGCTTAGTCACTCAAGTTCAAGTTAGCATTCATCCTCCAATACGTCGGGTAAGGATGTATGTTCTAAATTCATTTCTGCACATGGTTGGTTAGTTGATGTATTAACATATAAAAATTGAAATCACTTCCCTTTTATGTAGATTCCAGCAATCTTGTTTCAATTTTTGATCTAGAAGAGCTTGACAGTTTCCCGGCAACCGTTCCAGTAAAGAAAGAGCCTAGCTCCAAGCCTTCCATAGCATCCAAGCCTTCAACTAGTTCTGAACCTGCAGCCATGCCCAAGCCTTCCTCAGCAGCGAAGCTCCGTGCTTCTAGTTCCCGTAAGAGGAAAGAATCTGATTCTCTCGTCATCGCTGAAGTCTTTTCCTACGAGAACCTTGGTTTCATGGAATCTAGCCATTTCAGGACTTCTTTCCTTAACCAGGTAAATATCCTAATCCTACATCCTGCACACATATGCTGAATCGATACCCCGGTTAGATTATATTAACAATACCTGAGTTCTGTTTTGTAGGGTCTTGAGCGTCTGACGCATCTCTACACCGAAGCTTGTGAAACAGTGAAGATCTCAGAAGCCAAGTTGAAGAAAGCTAAGATCACTATCGTGGATAAGGGGAATATCGTTGCAGCCAGGTCACAACATTATGAAGATAAGTTAAAAAAGGTGACTCTGGATGCCGAAGCTACAGTGAAGAAGGCCACTGAGATCGAGCTGGTCGTCGCCAAGGTCCAACATAATCAAGATATGGCTTTATTCAGGGATGGCCTCAAGGGTTCCGTCGTAGTTTCCCTCCTTCAGGCCAGGCTTAAGATGGCTTATGACGCCAGGATAGCGGGCTTTAAATGCCCAACCTGGACCGTTGATGTATTGGAGAAGAAACTGAAGGATCTTGGTTGCAGTCCTGTGACGTATCCTGCCAAGCCTGAGATTGGCAAATCTTCCAAGGCGGGTGAGACGGCGGAAGAAGCTGGTGATGGTGGATCTGGTGCTACCCCGTGAGTGGGTGGCAAAGTGAGCGATGATGGATATTTATGCCTACGCCGGAGCCCGCTTTTTTAAGTTCAATGGTTGTTGGTTGTTGAACACTTTTCTTGTTCTTGCATGTTGAACGATTTACTTTCCTGCACTTTAGATATTAGTACAATATGATGACCAAGGGTGGAGGGATCCTGAGATTCAGGATGAAGCCCTTGATCATCAATTAGTATGCTTAATTTTGAACATTCTAACAATTGAAGGGGGAGGTATCTTGGGTTCCAAGACGAAGCCTTCAATTGTTAAGTAAGTATGGCAAAAAACGAATTTGTGCTTTTGGCGGATGGGTCTCGGTTTGAGATGAAACCAAAAGCACAAACTTTTGCTATGTTAACAATATAACCTTTTTATGACCTTATCTATCGTTGTCCTTTTTCTATTCTTGTTATTCATTGCTTAGTTTGAATATGATTTTAATGTTCCAAACTTAGTGTAATATTTTAAATGTCCTGAACAAATATCCTGAAAATATCTTGATCAGGTTACCCGCAGATATCCTGCCAAGTTTTTTGCCAAATAGAGTTCTTACAACTCAAACAATTTCGATAAAGTTTTCAAAGAAAAAGGATGGTTCATTTTTATTTTGCAAAGCTTGTTTTGATAACAGTAGTTTGATTTAAACATAGTTTCAATTTTCAATCCAAGTATCCTGAAGTATATCCTGAGAATACATCTTGAGAATATATCCTGAGAACATATCCCGATCAGGATACTCATAAGTGCTATAATATAGTTTCAGAAATTTAGACAATCTAGATAAGGTTTTTTAAAGAACAAAAATAGGAAAGATCATACCGAAACAGAAGATATCTCAATCCTTTCATTCCAGTCCTTTCGCAACCATTCCACCGAAGGTGTCCCCAGTCCAGGATACTTGGCGAATTATGCCCAAACTTGATCCTTTGAGTTCCTCACAATGCCTTAGTGGGATATAGTGTTGGCATAGGTTTCCTTCTTACTCCAGCATAAATGTCCCCAGTAGGATATAGTATCAGCATACGTCATGTTCTATCACGGATGTCCCCTGTCTGTGCAGGACCAGTATGTTGTACCAGGATATGATCCTTTAGCAATTCTTCAACCAGTTGTTTAAACTTAGCAATCTTTTTTCAAAAATTTATGTAGACTTGTAAATGATTATGTTTTTTGAAAATATACTTTGGGATTATCCAAAAACTTTGTATTTTATTGGGACTAAACCCATTTTCCAGGCATTTAAGCCGGAGTATAAGAACCTCAAGACTTGAAAAGGTGAAAACCTTTAAGTCTTTGAGTTTTACTGGGGATTTTACCCACGTTTCGTGCGCTACAGGCGAGGGTGTGGAAACCCCAAAACTTAGAAAGGTGAAAGCCTTTAATCCTGGGGAAAATCCCAAATTTTCATGCGCTACAGGCGGGAGTGTATAAACTCCAAGACTTAGAAAGGTGATAACCTTTAAACCTTAGAGAGTATGAAAATACCCTTTCGTGAGAGAGGGTGATCAATCCTCATATACCTTAGGGATCCAGGGTATAGCCAACAGTAACGAAATTGTCAGCCACTTTTACATGAACTGGTCCCGCCACCTTGAACTATCCTTGGATAACTTGCGCTCCAGGCGGGGTGTTTAAACCCAATTCGTGAGAAAGGTGAATACCTTTAAACATGTGAAGGGATCAGGATCCCTTAAACGTGAGAGAGGGGGCCAATCCTCTAATCTTTCGAAGTATCCCGAGTGTGTATCCTGGAGCTATATCCCAAAGCATATTCTGCAAAACACCTTTAAACTAAGGTGGGTGTTAGCTTGGCTAACACCCCTCCGATGCTTAAGTCAGTATTGGGTATTAAAATAAAAGATAATTTAAAAAATATAAATGAGTTATAGAGTTCGTACCATTATGAGCTAGAAATTAACTTCTAAACTCACTTGTATAGCATTCCAGGATCTTGGTAGCATATCCCCCTCCATATTCTTGAGCCGGTATGCTCCATTCCCAGATTCTGACTCAATTTCATAGGGTCCTTCCCATTTTGGAGCCAACTTTCCATCGGCAGGATTAGTAGTATTCTGGAAAGCCTTTCTCAATACCCAATCTCCGACCTGGAACCTTCTAGTCCTTATATTCTTGTTATATGCTTTAGATATCCTCTGTTGGTATGCTGCCATCCTTAGCCTTGTTGCGTCTCTTGTTTCATCAACAGTATCCAATTCCTCGCATAGGACTTCAGGATTCTGCTCAGGATCCCGGAGGTTGGATCTTGCTGTGGGTATTACCATTTCTGTCGGGATCACCGCTTCTGCTCCAAATACCAAGGAAAACGGGGTTTGGCCAGTTGCATTTTTCACTGTTGTCCCATCAGGCCATAAAACAAAGGGTAGTTCTTCTGCCCATCTTCCTTTTTTAGCCCATAGTCTCTTTTTTAGGTTGTTGACAATTATCTTGTTTGAGGATTCTGCTTGTCCATTTGCTTGAGGATGTACCGGTGTAGATGTAATCATCTTGATTCCCCAACTCTTACAAAAGTTAGTAGTCCTCTTACTTATAAACTGAGATCCATTGTCACAAATTATCTCAGCTGGTACTCAGAACCCAGTCAGGATATTCCTTTTTATAAAGGATACCACTTCTTGATCTCTAACTTGAACGAATGCTTCAGCTTCGACCCACTTAGAGAAATAATCGGTCATTGCCAGTATGAAGACCTTTCCTCCTGGAGCCTTTGGAAGCTTTCCCACTATATCCATACCCCATTTTATAAACGGCCAAGGGGAAACAATAGGATACAATGGTTCAGCAGGCTGATGTAATATATTACTATGTCTTTGACATGCGTCACACCTTCGAGCATATTCTGCAGCATCTTTCCTCATGTTTGGCCAATAATATCTTGTTCTTAATACTTTCAAGAACAGAGATCTGCCCCCAGTATGGTTGCCACAGTCTCCTTCGTGTATTTCCTGAAGTACCTCCTTGGTTTCAGGATCTTCCAAGCACCTTAGGTACGGACCTGCAAGGGATTTCTTATACAAAATATTATTTATAATAGTAAAACGAGATACCTTCATCCTAAAGCCTTAGGATTTGCATCCTTTGGGATATCTCCTTCTGGAAGATACTTCATAATTGGAGTCATCCAGGATTCAGGATCCTTCTCAGGATATCCATCACCAGGATACTGGATACATGCTACTTCTTTATCCTGAGATTTGAAATGTTCCATTGCAGGATACAAGATGTGTACTATTGGTATCTGAGTTCCCTCTGGTATCCTAACAGTAGATCCTAGGTTTGCTAGAGCGTCAGCTTCAGCATACTTTTCTCTTGGTACCTGTTCAAGTGTAAAAATTTCAAAATATCCTACTAATTTTTTTTTTTAACAATTTCAAGATATTCAGCTAACTTTTCACCTTTTACTGCATAAGATCCATTGAAATGGTTAGTAATCAACAAAGAATCAACATATACTTGCAAACTTTTGATATTCATACTTTTAGCCAATTCTAATCCTGCAATTAAAGCTTCATATTCTGCCTCATTATTAGTGGCAGGAAAATCACATGTAATAGCCTGGGGTAATATGTCCCCCTGTGGCGATTTTAGTAGTATACCCAAACCTACACCTCTTACATTAGATGCACCATCAGTATATAACGCCAAGGATTCTAAGTTTTCTCCTAGCTGTTGTACTTGTAGGTCTACTTCATTTTGAATATCACTACTGAAATCAGCCACAAAGTCAGCTAAAGCCTGAGATTTTATGGCATTCATATACTAGATCAAAGGTACTTAATTTCACTGACCATTTAGCCATCCTACCTGACATCTCGGGTTTCCTAAGCACATTTTTAACAGGATAGTTGGTTTAATAGGAATTCTATGTGTTTCAAAGTTATGTCTAAGTTTAGTCGATGCCATAACTAAAGCTAATATTAATTTTTCTAAGTGTGAATATCTAGTCTCAGCATCTAGTAAACTTTTACTAACATAATAGACAGGATACTGCTGACCTTCATGACCCTTTACCAAGTAATGACTTTATCATCCGTAAGCATGGTCATCCTTGTGGGCTTATCTCCTATTTCCTCCTTAGCCTTCCTGGCATGCCTCTTAGCTGTAGAGTAAGAAGTTCCACATATGTCAGATCCCCCGGAGATAAAGTTAATTATCTTGGCATCTGGTGGTGGAGATGCAGCTCTCTCAGGATCCTGGTCAGTATCATGAGCTTTCTTCTTTCAAGTATCCTTTGCTCAGCAAGTAGCTTATCTCCTTTCTTAAGGCTATGCAATCATCTGTCATATGCCCAAAGTCTTCATGGAAGGCACATCATTTAGCTTTATCCTTCCAATCTGTATTCCTTGGATTCTTTTTCGGCCACCTAGCTTTGTCCCTCAGTCCCTGCATAGCATACATTAACTCAGGAACATTTACAAAAAAACAATACTCTGAGATTTCAGGATATTCTTCATCGTCCTCATGCTCAACAACATTCACTCTCTTATTATCGTTCTTAGCATATGGCTTTGAACGATACTGTTTGTAGGAAGATTCTGACTTCCTATTTGTCCATTCATATGTTGAAGATGTGTTCATCCTCTCATGCCTTTTCTTGTCATCTTCAAGCCTTATGTATCTCAAAGCCCTATTCCGAGCTTCATCTAAATTCCTGCAAGGATTCATTACAAGATCCTGATAAAATTGACAATCCTTCCGTAACCCCATTTTGAACGCTTGTACTGTCGTAGCAACATCAAGATTCAGGATATCCAGGGATTCTCTACTAAATTTGTTCACATAATCCCTTAGGGATTCTTGTGATCCTTGTGTTATCCTATAATGATCACTTGTTAGTTTCTCAAAGCTCCTGCTACAAGAAAATTGACTGATAAACAAATTAACTAAATGAGAAAATTATGTAATAGAATAAGGTGGAACATTTAAAAGCCATTTTAAGGCCGATCTTGTTAAAGTTGAACTGAAGCCTTTTCATAAGCATGCTTCCTTAAGTTCTGGCGGGATTGGATTTATTTCCATCCTTTCCCTATACTGGGCAATATGCTCCTCAGGATCTGTCATCCCATCATACAACTTCATGCTGGGAGTCTGGAATCTTTTTGGAATTTCAGCATCACAAATTGGATGAGCAAATCGGGATATCCTATGACTATCCTGAGATACTTCCGGTATAGGCTGCACTACTCCATGAACACTTGATATCATATCCTTCAATATTTGAAGTTCCCTGGTCAATGCTGGTGTTACACCTATATCCTGCAAAGAATCGGAATTATTAGTAGCAGGGATACTGATATTGGCAAACATGTTACCAGCCTGTTGACTTTTGCCATATCCTGGACCATATCCCGGGCCATATCCTGGATCCCTCACGATCGATATCCTGGCGGATAATGGTATGTCCAGCATGTTGCTCCGGGACTGACTCGGTATCATGTCGCCTTGATTATCCTCGGTAAACGTCGTTGAACTAAAGTTCAGCATCCTGGGCTGTAGAGGAGTAGTTGTACCCTCCACAGGTTTCCTGGAGTTTGACTTCAAGAGTTGTATATTCTTCATGATCGTCTAGTTAGTTTCTTGCTGCCTCTTCATTTGTTCCTGTATACTACCAAACAAAGACAGAATTTCGTCATTAGAAGCAAGGATATGGGTTCTCCCTGAATTTCTGGATCTATAAACATTCTGAGCAGCAGGAATTTCTCTCGGTGTGTTGCTTTCATATCTCTTCTGAAAAGTTTGAACTCGTGAAGGTGGAAGAGGTAATGAACCAGCAGCAGCAGATGTTGAAACAGACATGGAAGAAGAGTTCAAATTCGATTGAGAAGCCATTAGAAATAGTTTTGAAAAGAATTTTGAAAACAGAAAACCGAGTAATGATTTTAACAAAGTATTGATTAAAAATAGCACCACTTGCCCCACGGTGGGCGCCAAATTGTTTTGGTCAAAAATTACCTAAGCAATTAAGTGATCAAATTAGTTTTGTGAGGTAGTGTGCTAGTAATACTATGTAAAAAATATGTTGGTTTGTTAGTTTGCGAAAACAGTTTCAAGATACGGCTCAGGATTTTGAGCTGTATCTATAATCAAACAATGAGCAAAAATGTAAAGGATGACACAGGATGTACGAGGAAAGCCCTTGATCAATCTAGATCTCCGGCATAAAACCTCGGGAGCTGACAATCGTCGGCTGCCTTGTTCTTCTTATTGCTTCAATAACAGGATACAGTGCAGGATAATGCTCGGATCAAATCTAAGTGTTACAATGATTGTGATTTGTGAGTGTTGTGAGTGTTTGTGATTGAAATGGTGATCGTAGCTGCATTGTATGTGTAAAAGGGGACGGGATTATGTGTTTCTTCCTACTGATCCAGCACTCCTATTTATAGTTACAAGAAATAACAAACTATGCTAAAAATCCGAGATATTGCCCTATTATTCCGGGATCCTGCGAATATTCCCTTTTGACCGTTGTAAACCCCTTCTCCAAGCTTCCAACGTCTTTCTTGTAACCACCTTGACCTATTCTTCAGGGAGACCAAGCCTCATGACCGTTTGTACCTTGCAGCCAAAGCAAATCGTTAACAGCACGCAGGATACCCTCGCAGGATGTTACCAATATCCTGGTCCAGTATCCCGGCAGCGAAAATAGACATATAAAGTCAGGATATAATTTCGGGATATAGGTTAGAAAATTCCACCCACAACAGTTAGCATCTCGTGACCAGCAGTAGCATCCATGAAGGTTAGCATCAAGTCTGTGTAATCTACACAGACTCTCCATTTCCCGTTTTTCTTTTGCACCACAACTACATTTTCCAGCCATTTAGGAAACTTCACTTCCCTAATCATCTTGCTCTTTAATAATCTTTCAACTTCCTCCTGAATGATAGTGTTCCGTTCTGGAGCAAATTTTCTTCGTTTCTGTTGGACAGGCTTGAAAGACCTATCAATTCCGAGCTTGTGAGTTATAATATCCTTGGAAATACCTGTCATATCCTTGTGTTTCCACGCGAATGTTGACATTCTGCATTTCAAAAAGTTAGTCAATTGGTTTTTAATATCCTGAGGGATATTGGTTCCTACGAGCACCGAGATATCCTGATTATCCTGATCCATGATAACTTTCTTTACATCCTGTTCTGAAGCCTCCATGATATCCTGGCCTCGCATCTTTAATTGCTATGCTGCACTAGGCTTTGTTGAGGATTTCATCGAAGAAGAATAACACTCCTTCACTTCCTGTTGATCACTTTCCACCTTGACTACTCCCCAAGGGGTAGGGATCTTGATACATTGATGATAAGTTGATGGCACAACTTTCATATCATGGATCCAAGGCCTACCTAATATAATATTATAGCAGGATAAGGAATCCATGACACAAAAGCGCTACATTGAGTTGACCCGTTCAACATACACGGGCAACTTTATCTCTCCTACGGTATTCCTGGCTTCTCCACTGAAACCAACGAGCACAGTGGACTTCGAAGTAATATCCATCGGGGATACATTCATCCTCTTCAACGTTTCCAGCTAAATTATGTTGACGGAGCTGCCATTATCCACCAATATCCTGCACACAAAATGGTTAGCAACATATAACGTTATTACTAAAGCATCATGATGAGGATCCTAGACAGTATCCCTGTCATCGTTATCGAACGTGATCACTTTGTCAGTTGTGAGGGTTGACATCCTGGTTGGTTTATCTCCCCTTTCTGCCTTGGCTTCCTTCGCGTGCCTCTTCGCCGCAGAATATGATGTCCCGTAAATGTCGGATCCTCCTGAAATGAAATTAATTATCTTGGCATCCGCAGGAGGTGATGCCGCCCGTTCAGGATCCTTCTCAGTATCCTGACCCTTATTCTCTTTCTTCCCAGGAGATCCTTCAGATGTCCCTTGCTCAAGAGATAGCTTATTTCTTTCCTTAGAGCGATGCAATCCTCAGTAACATGTCCGAAATCCTCGTGGAAGGCACACCATTTGGACTTATTCTTCCAATCAGCTTTTTGTTGATTCTTCCGGGGTAATCTTGCTTTATATCCTATACCCTACATAGCATACATCAGTTCAGGTATATTAATGGAGAAACAATATTCAGATAACTTAGGATACTCCACAGGATCCTCCTCTTCGACAGCATTCACTTTTTTGCCGTCATTTCTGCCATACGGCTTAGAGCGATATGGTTTATACGAGGATTCTGATTTCCTGTTGGTCGACTCATAGGTTGTTGACGAATTCATCCTCTCTTGGATCTTTTTGTCATCTTCCAACCAAATATCACTTAAAGCCCTGTTACGAGCTTCATCCAAATTCCTGCAGGAATTCATTACAAGATCCTGGTAAAATTGAGAATCCTTTTGCAACCCCATCTTGAAAGCCTGCACAGCTGTTGCAACATCAAGATGCGGGATATCTAAGGATTCCCGGCTAAATTTGTTCACATAATCCCTCAAGGATTCCTGAGGTCCTTGAGTTATCCTGTAAAGATCACTGGTTAGTTTCTCAAAACTTCGGCTGCAAGAAAATTGACTATTAAATAAATTAACCAAATGAGCAAATGAAGTAATTGAATGAGGAGGAACGTTTAAGAGCCATTTTAAGGCTGATCCTGTTAAGGTAGAACCAAAACCCTTGCAGAGGCATGCTTCCTTGAGATCCGGGGGGATAGGGTTAATCTCCATCCTTTCCCTATACTGAGCAATATGCTCTTCAGGATCCGTAGTTCCGTCATAGAGCTTCATGTTGGGGGTTTGAAATCTTTTTGGGATTTCAGCATCACAAATAGGATATGCAAACCGAGATATCATGTGGCTGTCCTGGGACACTTCTGGAATTGGCTGGACGACCCCAGGTACACTGGATATCATGTCTTTCAATTTCTGAAGCTCCCTAGAAAATGCTGATGTCATACCTGCATCCTGCAAAGATCCAACACCATTAGTAGCAAGAGTATTATTATTATTAGATACATTACCAGTCTGGGGATTTTGGCCATATCCTGAAGCATATCCTGAGCTTCTCACAGTTGACACTCTGACTGAAGAGGGTATCTCAGGAGTATGATTCTGGGAATGGCTAGGCACAATATTCCCCCAGCTATCCTAAGTATAAACGGTAGAACTGAAGTTCAAAGCTCTGGGTTGCAAGGGAGTGACAGTATCTTCAGCAGGCCTGCTTGAGCTGGATTTCAAGAGTTGTATCTCTCTCATCAGCATCTGATTAGTTTCCTGTTGCTGCCTCATCTGTTCCTGCACACTACCAAACAAATTTAGAATTTCTTCATTAGAAGCCAAAACAGGACCAGATCCCTGGATATTGCGAGCGGGGATAACATCCCGAGCCACATGAATTTCAGTTCCTTGTGAAGAGGCTTGCGTTCTCGGAGGAGGTAGTGGAAGGACCGAACCAATTGTTGCAGAGGTTGTAGCAGACACGGTGGAAGAGCTCATGTTTGATCTCGATGCCATTGAAAGTAGTGTAACAAAAAGTTTTGAAAATAGAAAACCAAGTAACGATTTTGCAAAAGCTTTTAGTAGAAATAGCACCACTTGCCCCATGGTGGGCGCCAAATTGTTTTGGTCAAAAATTACCGAAGCAATTAAGTGATCAAATTAGTTAAGTGAGGTAGTGTGCTAAGAGAATGTGTTCAAAAATATGTTAATTTGGTCGTTTGCAAAAACAATTTTTAGGATACGGCTCAGGATATCGAGCTGTATCTATGACCAAACGATGAGCAAAAATGTAAAGGGTGACACAGGATATACGATGAAAGCCCTTGATCAATCTAGATCGCCAGCACAAAACCTCAGGAGCTGACAATCGCAGCTGCCTTATTCTTCTTATTGCTTCAAATGTCAGGATACAGTACAGGATATGATGTGGATCAACTAAGTGTTACAATGTAATTTGAATATAAGTGTATGTGCGTAGTGATTGATTGCAACTAGAGAGAAAGAGTGTTCCTGAGATTGTGTCCCTTAATCTGATCCGATCAATCACTTTTATAGTAAAAGAAACTAACTAATTATCCCATTATTCCGGGATTCAGCGAATATTCCATATGTGAATGTTGTAGTCCACGTCTTCCGGCTTCAACGTCTATAATCCAACTGATTTGCTCGAGTCTTGAGGAGAAGAAGTCCAGCTGAACATTAGAGACTTGCACTCCTTAATCTGCACGTGGTTAATTAGTTACTACCAGAATGTTACCACTATCCTAATTCAGCATCCTGGTCACAATAAAACAAACAAAGTCAGAATATTAGTCAGGATATATGAGCAGAAAATCACCCATAACAATTATTATACATATTTATTATTATTATTATTATTAATATATATTATTTTTTTCACATATTACTATTATACAAAACATGCATCTTGGTTAACTGGCCCTTCAGAAACGACGTTCCCTCTCGTCGTACTTCCATGTGATGTTTTCCCCCACTTCCCGAATCCGGTTTCCCGCATCCACCAGTTCCTCGCCCGTAGCGGCATAATTCGGCAATGTTTTCAGAGCTCATAGGTGGGAATGGTGCAGGTTCAGGATCAAACTGGGGAAAGTAAACATTGGGGTTATTCATGAAGTTCTGAAAATGCAGTCGCTCATCCACCATTCTTCCAATTCCCCTGTAAAAGGTTGTGGGTTGACAATAGGGTCCGGAATAGCAGGTTCCAAATTAATTGGAAGTTGTGATTGGGCAGGGAAATTGAAAAGGTTTTCGTCAGCAGGTCCGATGAGGTCACAATTCGCCAGTTTCCTATCAAGTTCTTCCCAAGGTGGCATCTCCTGGGCTTGACCGGAACTTTCCCCTACTTCCTTTCCTTTCCCTTTGTCTTGGATCCTCTATCTTTTTCACCTTCTGGGCAGCTGGCTTCTTCCTTCGTCCGCGTTTCCAGTCTAGGATTCTTCTCCTCTTTTTAGGCTTGGGTTTCTCCTGGGGTTGGGCCTGGAATACTAGTGGCTCCTCAGTATCCGCTTGATAACCGGTCTGGGTTCCGGTTATATCCATATCAATCGTATGGATTGTAAAGTTTCGGAGTGCCTCCGACAGTTCATTCATGATGTTAGCACACATGAAGAAACACACAAAAATTCAAATTAAAAGTTTATCTATTGTGAATTAAATTTTTCACGGAATCACGGAATCACGAAATGGAAATCTGAAAAATTAAGTATTTCTAAATACTTAATTAGCTTAAATCAGTGGCTCTGATACCACTTTTTTCAATCATGGCCCACGACCCAGTTTCCCGGTTCGGATGCCGCGGGACAGAAAACCCGTGGTATTTGTATTTAATTTGGCAGCAGAAATTTTAACAGGATCGTTTAAACTGAAAATTCCCAATTATTTTATTTCACATTTTGGGACAAACCCCGTAATTTACAATAAGGAAATTTCACTGGGAAATCCACTGTTTACAAAAACATGTTTATTTATTTACTGAGCCACTTTATCCAAGCTGTTAGTGCTACACGGCACTTTTCATTGTTCACAGTAAATCAACTGAAACATGTTTAAAAGATTTTATCAGCGGGGAAATACTGGCGAGTCATTCAATTTCACAAAATGGCACATTGTTATAATCTACAGTATTAAGAGCGATTACAATGTTTATATCAACCAATTACCCCAAATTGGTATTTGTCACTCGACCGGATCTGTGACTATGGTCATATCACCCATTGGCTAACCCGTTGTCCAATGGTGAAGATTATCAAGTAATGTATATAAAACCCCACATACCGGCAGTAATTGAAGATTACAAAGACTTAATCCCTGTAATTATAAATTTGAAAATAAATAGGGTTTGGAAACAATTTGGTAAAAAGAGAACGACTCATATTGCAAGTTTAGTTGGACAGAGTTTTGCCTACTGATTAAGCTCGTTAACCTAGCTAAATAATGCAAACGAAGCTAGGTTAGTAACTTAATACAACATTTACGATAAATTCACGAAATCAAAACCCTCACGACGAATGACAAAGTATAGTCCGAATTTGGGCAGCACTTAAACATCCATCAGATCGGTTTCAATCGATCGGACATTGTATCATATCAGTGATCGAGTTATTACCCTGTGATCGTAGCAGCGCCTCGACACCTAAATATACTAATTTGAGCAGTTTAGAACGACTTTTGAAGAAAGTTTCCGAGCACAGACGAAAGGCCATGCAACGTACTATTTATAGCTGAAATTTAAGTCTCTCACGGCCCGTGTAAACCTGAAGGGAATCCTACGCGGCCCGCGAGGGCCACCCTAGCTACGGCTAGGGTTGCCGTGTCACGGTGTAGATTTGCCACGTGTCTGACACGTGGCCCTAAAGCTTATCCGGAGTTTGGTCAGGCTGTCGCACCCCGCGTAGACTATCCTTAAGTCTTACGTGACCGCGACAGACTAATAAAATTTGATTTTCTTGATTTTTCATAAGGATTGGGGTTTCAGGGGTCCGGGTTTCCACTTACGGAGTGTTTTGGGGCATTTTCGTGCAGGTCCTTACACCAGGTAACAGTTTCTAAGCAACCGGCATAAATTTTCAGTGTTAAGATGAGTCGATTCCCTAAAAAACCACATCATCAACATAAAAGGAAGTGAGAAAGAAGAGGGCCATCTCTCGTACAAGAGATCCCATGATACAAACCTATCTCCATCGCGTTTTTCATAACGGCCATAAAAGCCTCCTTGGCGACGACAAAAAGGAACGGGGAAAGAGGGTCTCCTTGCCAGAGTCCTCGGTGATAAACAAATTCATGTATAAGGGAACCGATTACCAGGACCGAGGCACGGGTCGTTCAGACGGTAGCCATAACCCACTTCCTCCATTTTGGAAGGAAATTCATTTGATCAAGGATGGAATCGAGGCCTTCGGCAAGTATTATTTCAGTGATGTGACAAAGAATCAATAATGGTACATCATAACACATATGGATAGTTTAATTTTGTTATTAAACAAAATTATATGGTTAAAATGCTTGATCACATCAACTAAATCAGCGGACACAGTTTCAAATATTTTTGTCAGGCAAAATTTAAATAAGCCTAAAATTATATAAACCAATATTATTTATTATGCAACCACCATCAAAGATTCAAAATAAAAAAATTCGTGTTACTATCACTTTCATAATAGCAGGGGTATAAGTGTAAAAATGGGAAAGTTCAGGGACTGATTGTGATAGAAGCATAGTCAAGTGGTTAGTTAGTTAACAATAGTTGGGGGAAACCGTTATGTTAGTTGTAATCGAGTATAAATAGTTGGTTGTTAGTGGAATAAGATAGCTTTGATTGTGTGATTTCTCTTTTGTGTTTCTATTCTCATTTTTGAAGCTAACAATTGGTATCAGAGTAGTCGATCCTCGGTTAGCTCTTGATTTGATCAGCTCAATTCCGATTCATTTCATATTGAATTTGATCTTTGTTCGGTCAAATTATGCTCGATTTCTTTCAATTTCTTTGAATTTGATCTTTGTTCGATCAAATTCTGTGCGATTTCATTTCAATTTCATGAATTGATCATTGATTCGGTCAATTTCGTTCTTGAAACACTAATAATGTCAGCTCGTACTCAGATAATGGAACAGAGGATGTAGGATCATGAAAGTTACATGAACAGATTTGCTGAGAATTTGGCAGCCATTAAGAATCAAATGGAAGCACAAATGACGGAGGTTCTGCAAAGTATTCAAGCAATGGGAGTGGGTCCTGCTTACAACCATGCTAACAACAGGCTAACCAAGATGGAATTTCCTAAATTCAATGGGGAGAATTTGGAAGGTTGGTTATGCAGAGTGGAGCATTTCTTTGCTATAGATGAGACACCAGATCATCTAAAGATCAGAATGGTAATTATTCATATGGAAGATATGGAAATTCTGTGGCATCAATCATTTGTTCAATCCAGGGGTGGGAGTATAGAAGGTATGACTTGGTTAGAATATAAGAGTTTTCTTACTACTAGATTTGGGGTGTTTTTGAATCAAGATGCTATGGGTACATTAGCATCTCTTAGGCAAACAGGATCATTGAAAGAATTGTGTAAAGAATTTGATTTAGCTCTCACTAAGGTGTCAATATGTGATGAATATGCTATCAGTCTTTTCCTGAAGGCTGTGAAACCTGAAATAGGATATCCAGTAAGGATGTTGAGACCAAAAACCCTGCCTGAGGCATATATGTTAGCAAGAATGCAGGAAGAATCTGTAAATGCTACTCAGTTTAATAGAAACGGAGTAAGGGGTGTATATAACAGTTCTGTAAGAAGTGGTGAGTCTAGCTCCAAATCAACTCTCACAAACAGTGCCAATAACCTGCCCTTATTACCTGCTCCTTATAGCATACCAAAACCCTTAAATTCTAGGAAATTGGCACACAAAGAAATTGAAGAAAAGAGGGCAAAGGGAGAATGTTTTGGATGTACTGAAAAGTATGCTCCTGGTCATATATGTAAGAATAAGCAGTTGTTCTCTATTTAATTAATAGAGGTAGAAGATGAAGACCAAGTTGATCTTTCTGAAATAATGTTGCAAGATATTCAAGAAGCCAAGATCTCTTTAAATGTTATAATGGGGGTACCATCTTTTTCCACCATGAGGGTAAAAGGGTCAATTGGTACCAAATCTTTGCATATTTTGGTGGATTCAGGTTCCACCCATAACTTTGTAAATGTGGATTTGGCTAGGAAGATGAGATGTCCTGTGAAGGAAATTGGTCCATTGAACATTACCATAGCTGATGGTAATCAAATGTCTTGCAATCAGCTATGCGAAGATTTTAAATGGGTCATGCAGGGCAATTGGTTTGCTGCAGATGTAATGTTGATTCCTTTGAGTAACTATGATATGGTTTTGGGAGTGCAATGGTTGCAAACTTTGAATGATATAGTATGGAATTTTAAGAAGCTGACTATGAAGTTTAAGGTAGGAGAACAGTGGGTAGAATTGAAGGGAGTAGAGGCTGATACAGTTTCTTTGTGTTCTACTAAGAAAATGGAGCATATCTTAAGTGAAGGAGAAGGTGTGGCAGCAGTTCAATTGTTCAGTCTAAAGACTGAGGGAGGTGATTCTTTCCAACATACTGCTAAGGTAAGTGATAGCAGACAAAATGGGGCACTGGAAGCTTTACTGAGCAAGTTTGCTGATGTGTTTGAAGTACCTACTAGCCAGCCACCTAAAAGAGATTGTGATCATAGAATTGTGCTGAAAGATGAGCATGTAACAATCAATCAGAGGGCTTATAGGTACCCTGCTGGACAAAAGGATGTGTTGGACAAATTGACTCAGGAATTGCTGGATTATGGGGTGGTCAGGAATAGTAAAAGTGCCTTTGCTTCGCCTGTTGTGTTGGTAAAAAAGAAAGATGGGTCATGGCGGTTTTGTGTGGATTATAGACAACTTAATGAAACAACAGTTAAGAATAGGTTCCCTATTCCACTGATAGAGGAACTGCTGGATGAGTTAGGAGGGGCTACTATATTTTCTAAGTTGGATTTACGAGCTGGATATCATCAAATTAGGATGGAGGAGAGTGATATACATAAGACAACATTTAGAACCCATCAGGGCCTCTTTGAGTTTGTAGTCATGCCATTTGGCCTGACAAATGCTCCTGCCACATTTCAGGCATTAATGAATGCCACTTTTAAACCACTGTTAAGGAAGACTACCTTAGTCTTTGAACCCTATCAGAGGAACAGATAATTAAAGCCAAAACTGGATCAGAGCAGTGGATCCAGAATAAGCAGATGTTTGCATACAAATCTCTCCCCTTGAAAGTGGTTTCATATCCGCTGACCTCCTATCTGCTGATCTTACTAAGTGCTGACCTACAACTGCTGCCTTGCATCTACTGCCCAATGTCAAAGACTGATGGAAGACCAAAGCTCTGTTGATTCAATCTACTGCCTTGAGTCTAGTACTGCTGATCCGGACAAGCACTGCTGGGTTCACAGCAGTGGAAGGATGCAGCAGCTGTTTAAGTGTCTTTTATGTAATGAATTGTAATAGCAGTAGTTAGTACATCAGTATTTGTATAGATCAGAGGTTAGAGTTTGTTAGGAGGTTAGATGTCACTTTCATGGTGACGTCAGCTAAAGATGCTCAGTGGTTTGCTAGTGCCTATAAATAGTTCAGTACTTTGTACTGTTCTATTAGCTCTTGCAATACCGTCTTCTTTGCACGAACAAACGCTGAGCTCTGGCTGAGGGGGAGTTTGTATTCAAGCATTACTTGTAATCGTTGTTGAAAGTTAATTCAATCATTCGGTTCCTTGTTGAAAATGTCTTGATCAAAGCAACACTCTCGTTTGATTGTATGCAAAGTTTGTTTTCATATTAATTCCGCTGCACAACTCTTTCATTTCCATCTTAATCTCAAACGTAAAATACAATTAGAAACAAACTTAGATCCAACAATTGGTATCAGAGCTTGGACAGTCAAATTTGATTTAACAATCATTTTGACATAAAAAGTTCGGCTCATAATAGTTGATACTGATCGTTTGTTCGTCCGTTGAAAAACAGAGCAAGGATTAATCACCATTAAAGTTGATTTCTCAGTGTCTGTAAAACAACAAGAATGACGTCACAATCTCAAGATGATAAAAACAACATCGGCTCACTTTTTAAACCACCTATGCTAAAAAGAAATGAGTACAACATCTGGCAGAGGAGGATGGGTCACATCCTTGCTCAATAAAGTACAGGTTGTTGGAGGTCTGTCATTTATGGTCCCCATGTTCCGTCAGTGCCAAGCGCTGAAGATGCTAAAAAGTTCGTTCCAAAACCAGTTGAAAATTATACCGAAACCGACTTTCAAAAGATCGAACTAGATGCTAAAGCGTTTAGCATCATAGCATCAGCGCTGCCCAATGAGATATATGCTGGACTGTTACACTGTAACAGTGCCAAAGAGTTATGGGACGCACTTAAGGAACAGTTTGGGGGAACCGAAGAAGTCATAGAAAACAATAGGGAAATCCTGAACCAACAGTATGAAACATTTTGTTACGTTAAAGGTGAATCACTAACGCAACAATTTGATCGTTTCAGTTGTCTCATCAGTGAACTGAGGCTTGTTAACACCACTTTTACAAACTCAACTCAAAATAGCAGGTTCCTCAGATCACTGCCAGAAAAATGGGACACCATAGATTTTTTCACCCGAAACTCACCTGAGTTCAAGGATCTGACCTTGACCCAACTCCATGGTCGACTCCTGACCTATGAAAGGGAGTTGAACCAGAAAAGGAGGTTACAAGAGTCAGGAAAAGTTACTAATGATTACACTTTCGGTAATACTGCTCTTCTGGGTCAAGAAGAATCTGGGAGCAGTGGTAAGGATCAGGGTTATGATCACTTCATTGACATAACTGCTGGTGCAAATTTTAACAACCCTGATCCTCGCTCTGCTAGTTATGCATTCACTGCAAACGAAAACCAGATGTTAGACAATTTAAGATTTGAACTAAATGATTTGCAACATTTTGATCCCACTGACTTAGAGGAAATGGACATCCTGCACCAACTGGCTTTGCTAAGTGTTAGAACTAGCAAATTTTACAAAAGAACAGGGCGAAAATTCCCAGGTTTGCATGGGAATCTAAGGGTTGGGTTGGATAAATCGAAAATCAAGTGCTACAAGTGTAATAGGTTGGGACATTTCGCTAGGGAATGTAGGAGTCAAACTACTGGTCCCATAACTACTCATCCTAGCTCAAATCCTAGACCTCAAAACCAAAGCACTGTGCACTATGCCCAGTATGCCCCAGCAGCTCAAGTGGACACTGCTCACTATGCTGCTGCCCCTGTGCCAGTGCATTATGTCCAAACTACTGTTCCACAGATCCAATATGTTCAAACCCCTGTTCCCCAGGCACAGGTGCAGCCTGCACCTCAAACCACTGCTCCAGCAGCAGTACAACCAGATCAACAAAGTTTTTTCACTCAAGGGTTTGTTGACTGGAGCAGTATGCCTGAAGACCTTAGTGATGAAAATTTTGCACTCTATGCTTCTAATGATTCTTCTCATAATGAATTTTGTTTGATGGCATTAGAGTCAATACAGGAGGGGGTTGAAACTGAGGAGGAACAGCTGAGTATTGAAACAGTGGATAAGGTGACTGAAGCAGTGGTTACTGCAGAGGCTGGTGAACTACTGTTGGGAGAAAGTTCAGGTACCCTGATTGAACCAATGACAGATCCATGGTCCGAAGAGGACAAAGAAGAAGAGAAGGAAGAAAAGGCTGGTGAAAAGAAGGTGAAAGCTGATGATGAGGAAGATCATCAATGTGATTGTGCAATGATGGCAGCTACCAAGGTATCTCCTCAAGTTCTTGAAAAACTGTGTTCTGACAATTGCATAATTGCTTTTGCTAACATCAAAGAGGTGAATGAAAACCTTTGGGATAAAATCTTGACTGATGAGGTTAAATTTGAAAAGTCTTTAAAAGAACTTAAAAACAAATTAACTGAAAAGGAAAAAGAGATCAGATGTCTAAAAGAAGAGCAAAGCATAACCAAAACCCAACTTCAAACTATGGTAGAAAAATACCAAGTTTGCAAAAAGGAGTTGGAATCCACCCAGATTACTTGTGAAAGATGGGTGGAATCCTGCAGAGGATATGAGGTGATGCCTGCTAAATAGATTGAAAGTAATGTGAAATTTGGGGTTGGGTATAGAAAATATGATGATGAATGCATTACTTGTGAAAAATCTGTTCAAAACACTGTTGAAAACACTGATGTAACCACTGAGTTCATCCCCACAAACAAGAATGGCCAGGAAGTGAAAATCACTGACAAACTTGGTAACAAAATCACACTTGGCAGAACAAGGAGTTCCTCTACTTTTGAAGAACTTGAAAAATATCAGTTTAAACCCACTTGGTCTGACGAGTGTGATATTCTTGAAAATTTCAAGCCAATGGACTTTACATCAACTGATGGTGTTAAATCTCCAAAAGCTAAAGTCATACCTCTCAAGGATATCCCAGCAGTGGTTAAAACCTCTGCTGCAAAGGAGTCTGAAAAGAGAAAGAAGAAAGAAAAAATTGATAACTTGTTTTGTGAATTCTGTGAGAAAAGGAATCATCTAACAAAAGATTGTTTCCACTTGAAAGCTTATGATTTAAACAGAACAAGTGTCATTGTTCCAGCAGACAGTTGCATTGTTTGTGGTAAAACAAACCACAAAACTCAAGCATGTGTGTATCTCAAAAACTTTGATGTGAAAAAGAATGAGTACATGGCTAAAACATCCTTGAGTCCATCATTATCATCATCTGTCAAGTTCACCAAGAAACAACCACTGTTTGTGCCAGTTCAAACAACTGTCACAAAACAGCTGAACCAAACATCTGTCAAAAGAGATGTTCAGGTTACTGATGCACCCCCTGCTAATCAATTCAGGAAGGGCAAGGAAAAACAGTCTTACCAAAGGATTCCACACGTTTATGAGGCCTACAAAAGGCCCTCTAAACCCAGAGTGAACAGGCAACCTTTTGGTTACCAGCAGGTGATTGGTCAGGACCCACAACAGTGGTTAGAGAAACACTGTCCTAAAACAGTCCAAACCCCTGACCTAACCACTGTCCATCACTCTGCATCCATCCCAGACACTGTTGAGACCCCATCCAAAGCCTTGTTGGCTTTGGAGACCTTAATGAACTAATCCTTTTACTTCATGTGCAGGGAGCTTCTGCATGCTTTGATAGTCTTTGGTATGTAGATAGTGGAGGCTCCAGGCACATGACAGGATGTAAAGCCCTCCTCAAAGACTTTAAAATCCATGGAGGGGGTGATATATCCTTTGGAAATAATAATAAAGGGAAGGTTCTGGGGTCTGGTACAGTTCAATCTGGAAATGTAAAATTTGAAAATGTCAATCTAATAGACAATCTAAAATTCAACCTTCTGAGTGTGTCCCAAATGAGTGACAAGGGATTTGGGTCATTCTTCACAAAAGACTGTTGTAGGGTTGTTGGACCAGAAATAGTCAAAAAGATTGAAGCAATAATCAAAACTGGCCAAACTAAACTTGTTGCTCAAAGAAGTGGCAATGTTTATGTTGTTGACATGTCAAAAGAGTGTCCCAGAGCTGATGCCTGTCTGTTCTCAGCTGCCTCTAACAAAGAGACAGAACTTTGGCACAGAAGGCTGGGGCACACAAATCTTAAGACAATCACAGAAATTTCAAAAAATGGTTTGGTGAGAGGCCTACCACAAAAATTGTTTTCATGTCCTGAACATTGCATTTCCTGTTTAAAAGGAAAACAGCATAAAAGTTCTTTTAAGTCCATTGAAGAGTCCAAAACAACTCAGTGTTTGCAGATGCTACATATGGATTTGTTTGGCCCAGTTCAAGTCATGAGCCTCAAAAAGAAAAGATATTGTTTGGTTATTGTTGATGACTTTTCTAGGTTTACATGGACTTTCTTTTTACACTCAAAAGATGAGACTGCAGGCATTTTGCAAGACTTTGTAACACAGGTTGAAAAGCAATTTGACCTTCCAGTGAAAAGCTTTAGGAGTGACAATGGCACAGAATTTAAAAATAAGGAGTTGGATGCCTTCTGTGTGAAGAAAGGGATTGTAAGGCAGTACAGCATCCCTAGAACACCAGAGCAGAATGAGGTAGTGGAAAGGAAGAATAGAACTCTAATTGAGGCTGCCAGAACCATGCTTGCAGATTCAGGTTTGCCACTAACTTTCTAGGCAGAGGCAGTAAACACTGCTTGCTATGTCCAGAACAGAGTTTTAATAAACCCTAGGCACAAAAAGACTGCTTATGAAATTCTGTATAAAATCAAACCACTGGTCTCATATTTCAAGGTGTTTGGCTGCCCATGCTTTATTTTGAACTTAAAAGATTCCATTTCAAAATTTGCAGCCAAAATTGATTGTGGTTATCATTTGGGATACTCAACCACTGCCAAGGCCTACAAAGTGTTCAATACACGGACCAAGGCAGTGGAGGAGACTTTGAATGTAAAGTTCAATGAACTTTCATCAATGAAAATCCCAGCAAACCCTGCAGATCTGTTTGATCTTGAAAAATTTACTTTTGAAAATACTGCTGTCAAGACTAACAGTGCAGGTCCATCAGAGGATACAACACCAGACTATGGGTATGAAATCATCATCCCTCAAAGGTCTGCCACAAAGGGAAAAGCACCAACTGTTCAAAACAGTTGTCAAAGCTCAACCACTGCTACCTCAACAGTTGTTGACCAAAGTAGCCCATTAACCACTGCTTCCACATCCTCAAACACTGCTGACAAAAGTCCTCAAACAGTGGATAAAAGTCAGCAGTTGTCCACTTCATTACCTCCTATTCCACCACCTTTTGAAGCCACTGCTGGATCATCAAAGTCCCCAGCAGTGGTTAGCTCAGATGATACACATTTGCAGCCTTCACCAACCAATGCCATCATACCATACCAAGGAGATTTAATCTTCTTGAGATCTCATCCACCTGATCAAATCATTGGCAACATAAATGAAGGGGTGCTCACAAGAAGCCAAACCCAAAACATTTGTCTTTTTGCTGGTTTTCTATCACTCCATCAGCCAGTCGAGTACCAAGAGGCACTGAAAGACAACAGCTGGGTAGAAGCCATGCAAGAGGAGCTCCAACAGTTTAAAAGACAACAAGTATGGGAGCTTGTACCACTGCCAGAAGAGGTTAGTCCCATTGGCACAAAGTGGGTCTTCAAGAACAAAACTGATGAAAGGGGTATTGTTGTCAAGAATAAAGCCAGGCTTGTGGTTCAAGGTTACAGACAGGAAGAGGGGATTGATTATGATGAAACATTTGCCCGTGTTGCAAGATTGGAAGCCATTAGACTGTTCCTGGCCTTTGTTGTCAACCACAATATGAAGGTGTTCCAAATGGATATCAAAAGTGCTTTCCTTTATGGTACAATTCAAGAAGAGGTGTATGTTTGTCAACCTCCAGGTTTTGAGGATCCATTTTATCCAGATCATGTCTATAGGCTAAATAAAGCCTTGTATGGCTTGAAACAAGCACCAAGGGCCTGGTATGAAACTCTTTCCAACTTCCTACTCTCAAATGGTTTCAAAAGAGGTATCATTGATAAAACACTGTTTTTAAAATGGAGAGGGAAGGATTTAATGATTGCCCAGATTTATGTGGATGACATTATTTTTGGAAGCACATGTAACTCAATGTGTGAAGAATTTAGAGAACTCATGACCGCTGAGTTTGAAATGAGTGCAATGGGTGAGCTGCAATGCTTTCTTGGTCTCCAAGTTCAGCAAATGAAAAATGGAACTTTCATTCATCAAAGCAAATATGCTAAAGAACTTTTGACCAAATTTGATATGAATGATTGTAAACCATGCAGCACTCCCATGGCAACAAATAAGCTGGTCATGTCTGATGAAAAAGATGAGCTGATTGACCAAACACTTTATAGAAGCATGATTGGGTCTTTACTGTACCTAACTGCATCTAGACCAGACATCATGTTTGCAACATGTGTCTGTGCAAGAAGTCAATCAGCTCCCAGAAAATCAAATCTCATTGCTGTAAAAAGGATCTTCAAATACATAAAAGGTGCTCCCACACTTGGTATCTGGTATCCAGCTAATGGGAACATCAAGCTTTCAGGTTTTTCAGACAGTGACTTTGCTGGATGTCACACCACAAGGAAGTCCACATCAGGAGGGTGCCAGTTTCTAGGTGATTGCTTAGTTTCATGGCAAAGCAAAAAGCAAGCAGTTGTTTCAACATCCACTACTGAAGCTGAATACATTGCTGCTGCAAGCTGTACAGCCCAACTCCTGTGGCTTCAAAATCAGTTGCTGGATTTTGGTATCACTGCCTTAAAGACACCACTCATGTTGGACAGCCAGGCAGTAGAAAATATCATCAAAAATCCAGTTTCCCATTCAACCACCAAACACATCGACATCAGACATCGCTTTGTGAGGGATTGCTATGAAAAATGTTTGATTTCTCTGCATCATGTCCCAACTAAAGACCAGCTGGCTGATGTGCTCATAAAAGCACTTGATACAACCACTTTTGAAAGCTTGGTCTCTAGAATTGGTATGCTAAACATGGAATAACAAGCAAAATCTTGTTTTTCTATGAATAAAAGCATCAAAATGTTTTCAGAAAATCAAAACTCCATCCTTAAAAATAGCTAAAAATGAAATTTTCAATTAAAATCCTTAAAAGTCTGCCATTAACCACTGATTGTTCAAAAGTCTGCTCTACTTCAAAAGTCTGTCCACTGCTGAAAGTCAACCCCTGTTCTCTCATTCCTTTGATAAACTCTGTTGTTCAAAAGCAGTGTCTTATCCACTGATAGTGAAAATCATCCACTGCCTTCATCAGTCACTTTCACAAAAGTACTGTCCTTCACTTTCACCAGGGGTTGTCACGTGGGCAGTACATATTGGTCAGACCTTTTGTAACGGCTGCCACCTCAGCATTCACTTTCTTCCCTATAAAATCCCCCATTCACCACCAAAACAGGGTTTTACTGTCGAATTGAATTCTTAAAAATTCTCTTCTCAAAGCAGTTTTTCATCTCATTTCTCCACAAATTTCTTCAATCATCATCTTCAAAATGACAAAATCGAAGTCATCTTCAAAACCCTCATCCAAATCTTCATCGAAAACAACCTCTCAAAAGGCAATTTCCACAGAAATCCCACATAAACCATCTCACAATCTCCTGGGTCTTCTTACAAAACCAGGAACCACCAATGTTTTCGATTCCATCATTGACACCATGGCAAAATCAAAGTACAAAACTTTGTTCACCGTCGATGCACCAATCTATTTGGCGACCCAAAGGGAGTTTTGGAAGAATGCAACCCTTGAAAAAAAAGGAGACATTGCAACCATCATACACTCTTCTATAAAGGGTAAAGCTGTCCAAATCACGCCACAATCCATTTCAGAGGTCTTTTAACTCGATGATCAAGAAGGTAAATTTCTTTCACTAAAAACGAGTTGCAAACTGACTTCATTGAAAGAGGGTATGAAGCCACAATGATGAAGAAACTTACCTTAGAAAAAGGTTATTTTCCTTCTGCAACCAGGTTTTTATTTCATACCCTCCTACTATGTGTTTCAAATAAAACCACTTCTTTCAATGAAATCCCTTTAAAGATTCAAAATCTGGGATATGTAATTCTTCAAGGAGAAAATTTTAACTATTCTCGGGAAATCTTTAAAGATTTGGTTAATAATGTTGAAACAAAATCATTCTTACTGTTTCCAAGGTTTTTAAGTTACTATTTTGCAAAGAAATTCAGTAAGGATGATTTAGCTGTAATAAACCAAGGTGATTCCACTCAAATAAACAGTTTAACAACTGAAACTTTTTCAAGAATGTTAGCAATTTGCAAAACACAAGCAGAGGTGCCTGAGCAGATTTTAGCAGTTACAACTGCTCCTCAGGTATCTGCTGCTGAGCCCACTGCTCAAGGTGATCAAAGCAGCAGCACAACTGCTTTGAAACCCACACCTAAAATCTCCAAAAAGACAAAAAGAAAAACTCAAAAACCCCCCAAACCAATCAAACAGGCAACTCTGGAGGATGAGATACCAGAGCAAATGCCTGTGACAACACAAAAGTCACAAGAAACCACTGCTGCTTCTTCCTCACAGCAGTTGGTACAAATATCTCAACCCATAACCAAAACTCCTCCTACTTCTTCACAAAAAGAACAGGTTGTACAAATAGGGTCTCCACATCATGATGCTCTGGAAACACTTGTTTCTATCATCCACAACGCAATACCCGGGGCAAATCCACTTTCTACACCACCCTTCACATCCACCATTCCCACACCAACTAAACTGTTGTTGGATGCAATTGATTTGAACCAGGCATTAACCAGTCCTTCTCAATCACCTATCAATGAGAATATACCTCAACACCTGACTGGGTCTGATGTATCAATCTTTGCTAACCCACCAACACAACCTGAGGAGGTTAGACCCCTTGAGTTACCAGTAACTCTTGGTGGTAGTCCAAGTGAAGCAGCCACTACAACTGTTGAACCCATTGGTTTACAGTTGGACAGTGGTTACATCAATAAGACTTCCTTGGAGGCAATTCCTTTTATAGCACCTCTGCCAACCACCAGTGGATTTATTTATCCTACTGGCAACATCAAAAGGTTGTCAAGTGTTGAAGGAAGAAGACCCCAGTACCAAGAAAAAGGGGCATCAGTGGTTAATGTTTGGAGTATACTCCCTACATCTACCACTGATAAAACCACTGCTAGTGGGAAATCAGATGATCCCATTAACTTGGGTGATGGTTTAAAGTACCAGAAATTGACGGATCGTATTGAAAAGCTTGATAACTCTGTTGCAGAACTCAAAGATATGCTACAACAAGTGTTACAAGTTCAAAAGGTACAATCAACTGCTGTTCCATCTCAAGCACCTGCTCCACAAAGGGCACCTGCTACAAATGAGCTCTGGAATTTGTTTCAACCTTTTCTCCATCAACAAGCACAATTAGCAAATCAGCAACATGAAAAACATGTCCAACAGCTGAGAAATGCAATGGAGTCAAGGTTCAAGAACACTCAGGCTGATCTAAAGGTTCTCAAAACTCAGATCCTGCACACCACTGGCACTGCTCCTCCAACAGTACTTTTCATTGATCAACTCCCAGACGATAATGCCAAAAAGGGGGAGAAAATTCAGGAGTGGAAGAAGAAAGGAATAGATGATGGTCTCTACATTGAACCTGAAAAGGATGCTATGACCAGAAAAATCCCTGTGCCAGATGGTAGTAAAAAGGTTGATGCTACTCAAGAAGCACTTGATGAAGGAGTAGCAAGTGTAAAAAGAGATAGAATGGCAAAGGATGTTTCAAGGTGGAATGAGGAGAAAAGAGCTTTCATGGAGCTGTATGAGCAGGGTTGTTCTGGTTCAAAGGATACTAAAAATCCTAAGACAAAAAGGAAGCCTAAGTCCACCTCATCCAGAATTCCAAAGCATATTCCAAAACCACCATCCAAAAGTCATCAGCATCAAACCTCCATCCAAACAGCTGTTGTAACTCCTGCTGTATCAACTACTGCTGGTACCTCAGTGGTTTCAACATCTGCTCTCTCTTCAACACACACCACCTCAACACACACCACAACCACTATTTTACCACCACTGTCACCATCAAAAACCAAAACACCACCACTTCCACCTGCTGACAAAAAGCAGAAGACAACAGATGTTATAACATCTGATGTAATGACAACAGTGGTTGAAACACCAGTTGTTTCAACAGCTGTTAGTCAATCACAAACCACTGCCATACAATCTACCACCACTGATCCACCCAAAACATCATCTGCTTCTTCTAAAACAAAAAGGAGAAGGATTTATATATCAGATGATGATTCACCTTCACCACCACCAACATCTTCAAATTCCCTATCACTTGTCACTATTCCAAAACCAATACCTCTCTCTTCAGCTCAAATTTTAAAACCACTACCTCCTGCTGGTGTCTCATTTCCTCTAGAACTCATTGCAGTTAGGGAAGAAATAAAATCATTTTATTATGAGGATGACCCAGCCAAAAGGAGTTTGCCATCAATTGCAGGATATCCCAGGCCCAACAATATTGAAGAATACTTGAAACTCAAGGCCAAACAAGCAGAGGATATTGCAATAAAAAACAGAAAAGGGAAATCTGATAGAGAATTTCAACAAAACTATCAGTTTTTACTCTCACAGGTCAATGCTATGGAGCGTTTTGCTAAAAATGTATGTCAGCAAATTTCAGAAAGGGCAGATGAGTCCTTGAGGAAAGACTACATTGAGAACATCATGACCTACAAGAAATACAAGGGGGAGAAACACATGTACAAGAACTGGACCATTCCTGAGCTTGAAAAAGAAGCAGCCAGGATTCAAGACATGATCAAAAATAAGGTCAAGCAGACTCCTCCTGAAAAATTCAAACAATTTGAAGCTGAGAAGATGTTAGAGTTTAGGAGAATGAAAGAGGAGCTGATTGCAGCTGATTATGGGTCAAAGAACTCTGTGACAAAGTGGGGAGAAGATAGAGTCAGGGCAACCTATAAAAGCTTAGAGGAACTTAGAAAGAAAGATCCAAGAGTTCCACAAAAGCCTGACTATTCCAAAGCAGAGGTCTCAAAAAGACCACCAAAGCTGCAAGCTAAAAGAACCACTGCTCCAGCTGGTGCTGCCATCTACAAAAGAAGGAGCAAAAACCAGTTGAGTATTGAAACAATTCAAGATCTATTAGCTGGAGATGCTATTGTAAAAGCAGGCACGAAAGTAATGATAAAAGAAGATCTTGAATTGGAACAATCTGCAAGTGCTGCTCAGCCAGGTATGAATAGGCCAGCCACACCAAATACTTCTGCAAATAAACATCTCCCAAGAAACCCACCAGGCTCAAAAATACAAAAGTGGGAAACTGACAAACAGACCTGCGTATTGACTTTGCTCAGGTCTGGTGGAGAAGTGGAGAAAATATCAAGGGAACAAGCTCTTGGCCTGAGTCTTGAAGATTTGCAGGATCTCCTTGATCTTCCACTTAGCAGGGATGATGAAGATACAGATGCCCTAGACTTTGAATTACAATTTAAAGGCCAGATAAGGGAACTGTTGATGAGGCAATAAAGATTTCCACAATAATGAAGAGTTTTGGCATTATCTGTTCCAGGGGGAGATTGTTGGGATTGAACCCTATCAGAGGAACAGATAATTAAAGCCAAAACTGGATCAGAGCAGTGGATCCAGAATAAGCAGATGTTTGCATACAAATCTCTCCCCTTGAAAGTGGTTTCATATCTGCTGACCTCCTATCTGCTGATCTTACCAAGTGCTGACCTACAACTGCTGCCTTGCATCTACTGCCAAATGTCAAAGACTGATGGAAGACCAAAGCTCTGTTGATTCAATCTACTGCCTTGAGTCTAGTACTACTGATCCGGATAAGCACTGCTGGGTTCACAGCAGTGGAAGGATGCAGCAGCTGTTTAAGTGTCTTTTATGTAATGAATTGTAATAGCAGTAGTTAGTACATCAGTATTTGTATTGATCAGAGGTTAGAGTTTGTTAGGAGGTTAGATGTCACTTTCATGGTGACGTCAGCTAAAGATGCTCAGTGGTTTGCTAGTGCCTATAAATAGTTCAGTACTTTGTACTGTTCTATTAGCTCTTGCAATACTGTCTTCTTTGCACGAACAAACGCTGAGCTCTGGCTGAGGGGGAGTTTGTATTCAAGCATTACTTGTAATCGTTGTTGAAAGTTAATTCAATCATTCGGTTCCTTGTTGAAAATGTCTTGATCAAAGCAACACTCTCGTTTGATTGTATGCAAAGTTTGTTTTCATATTAATTCCGCTGCACAACTCTTTCATTTCCATCTTAATCTTAAACGTAAAATACAATCAGAAACAAACTCAGATCCAACAGTCTTCTATGATGACATCCCAGTTTACAGCCCTACTTTGGAACAACATGTCAACGATTTGGAACAAGTTTTGGAGATATTAAGAGCAAATTCCTTAGTTGCAAAGAAGTCTAAATGCTCTTTTGGGGGTTCATCTGTAGAGTATTTGGGGCATATTATATCTGGAAAAGGGGTGTAGAAGGATCCACAAAAGATTATAGCAGTTCAGAAATGGCCAATTCCTAATACTTTGAAGCAGTTGAGGGGGTTTCTTGGGCTTGCATGATACTACATAAGATTTATTAAATCTTTTGGAGTCCTAGCTAGACCCTTAACTGAATTACTGAAGAAAGATGCCTTTGAATGGTCAGACCAAGCTCAACAGTCTTTTGAGCAGTTGAAAGAGGCTCTAACCACTGCTCCAGTTCTTGCTTTACCTGATTTTAATAAAGAGTTTGACATAGAAATGGATGCTTCTTCAAAGGGAATGGGGGTGATTCTAATGCAAGAGGGTCATCCATTAGCCTTTGTTAGCAAGGCTTTGTCTACAAAACAGCAACTCCTTTCAGTCTATGAGAAGGAGCTGTTGGCCATCTTGATGGCTATAAAACAGTGGCACCATTATCTCATTGTTAAAAAGTTTGTGATTAAAACGGATCATAAAAGTTTAAAGTTTTTGCTGACATAAAGGATTACTACACCTTTGCAACAGACTTGGCTGGCTAAACTCATGGGATATACGTATGAAATTGTTTATAAACAAGGATCTGAGAATGTGGTAGCAGATGATTTATCCAGGGTCGGTGGTTTAGCTTATTTTGAAATCAGTATAAGTGCCATAGATCCTTTGTTATTCTCAGGGATCAAAGCAGTTTGGGAAACAGATGAGCAGCTACAATCCATTATACATCGAATAAAACAAGGTCAGCTGATAGAAAATGTAACTTGGGATGGGCATACTTTAAAAAAGGAAAACTGTGGATATTGAATGATGAGCATCTTAAGAAAGATATTTTACATCTTTTTCATAAGTCACCAATTGGAGGTCATTCAGGGTTCACACCCACTCTAAAGAAAGTTAAAGCTTTTTGTTATTGGAAAGGGTGTTCTAAGCAAGTTTATCATTTTGTCAAGGAGTGTCATGAATACCAGCAAGCCAAATATGAGCCAGTAGCCAGTCTGGGGCTGCTACAACCTCTTCCTGTTCCAAACCATGTGTTTACAGATATCTCAATGGATTTTATATCCGGGTTATGAAAGGTTCAACAAAAAGACACGATTTTGGTAGTAGGGGATATACTAACAAAATATGCTCATTTTTTACCTTTGAGTCATCCCTATACAGCTCCACAAGTGGCACAAGTGTTCTTAGATTCCATTTTTAAGCTTCATGGCTGTCCAATGACTATTGTTTCGGATAGGGATCCTTTATTCTTAAGTCAATTCTGGATGGAGTTCATGAAGCTACAGGGTGTACAATTGTGCTATTTGACAGCTTACCATCCACAAAGTGATGGTCAAACAGAGGTTTTAAACCGCTGTTTGGAGTCTTATTTACGTTGTATGTGTATGCATTCACCGGGTCAATGGGTGAAGTGGCTGAGTTTGGCTGAATGGTGGTACAATACTTCTTACCATTCAGCAATAAAGCTTAGTCCTTTTGAAGCTTTGTACGTTTTCCACCTCCTTTACACATTCCCTATATTCCCAATGACACAAACATTGAGGCTGTGGAGGAGTTGCATAGGGATAGGGAGTTGATGATCAACAACTTGAAACAAGCTCTGGTTAAAGCCAGGAATCATATGAAGCAATATGCTGATAACAAACGTTCGGAAAGACATTTTGAGGTGGGGGTGGGTTTATCTGAAGCTTAGACCTTTTATGCAGACATCTTTGAGAATTCAAAAGCATTCAAAGTTGGGACCGAGGTATTTTGGACCATTCTTGATTTTGGAAAAGATAGGAGCTGTTGCTTATAAGCTGGATTTAGAGTATGTTTGGCAAAAGTAGCTGGTGGCTGGTAGCTGGAAGCTGAAAGCTGGTAGCTGTTGGCTGGAAGCTGATAGCTGTAGCTGGTATCTAGTAGCTGTAGCTTTTTAGATATATTTGGTGTTTGATAGAGTAGCTGGAGCTTTTAATAAATGTATAAAATGGCCAAAATGGACATAACTAAAAATTTAGAAAGTTGGTGCATTAAAAAGTTCCTTATTTTTAGTGGTTAAAATAGTCATTTTTTCCTAAAAGCTTGTAGCTCCTTCTAAACGCTACTAGTTGTAGCGTTCAACCAAAAGCTTGAAGCTCCTAACCTAAAAGCTTAAAGCTCCTTCAACCAAACAAGACCTTTTATTGAGTAGGAGTTTTTTCTTAAAAGCTAGAAGCTCCTAAAAGCTCCTAAAAGCTCCATGCCAAACATACCCTTACCAGAGAGTGCTCAAATGCATCCGGTGTTTCATGTGTCGTTGCTGAAAAGAGCTCATGGGTCTAATAGTCCTATTTTACCTATACCAGCTGGTTTGAGATTTGTGCTGCAGCCAAGGGCTATTATTGAAAAACGAGTGGTCAGAAGAAACAATAAGATGGTACAGCAGGTGTTAGTTCATTGGCAGGACTTACCAAGTTCAGAGG
Source organism: Helianthus tuberosus (assembly GCA_030545235.1). Lineage (NCBI taxonomy): Eukaryota > Viridiplantae > Streptophyta > Magnoliopsida > Asterales > Asteraceae > Helianthus > Helianthus tuberosus. The sequence continues at coordinate 141,891,349 of CM060410.1, read as the reverse complement.
CGTCATGGGAATTCGCTGATGATTTTAAACTGAGATTTCCGGATTTCCATTCTTGAGGACAAGAATGATTTTTTTTTTGGGGGGGGGAGTTATGTTACTATCACTTTCATAATAGCAGGGGTATAAGTGTAAAAATAGGAAAGTTCAGGGACTGATTGTGATAGAAGCATAGTCAAGTGGTTAGTTAGTTAACAGTAGTTGGGGGAAACCGTTATGTTAGTTGTAATCGAGTATAAATAGTTGGTTGTTAGTGGAATAAGATAGCTTTGATTGTGTGATTTCTCTTTTGTGTTTCTATTCTCATTTTTGAAGCCAACAATTCTTGACCTGTATCAAGCTTGAGGAAGAAGTCCCACGAGTCTGGTGACGGTTCCTAGTAAACAAAACTGTTTTTAGCTATACGGAAATCAAAATTTGTGACACTGGGTGAATAAATTATCGAGTCTGCCCCTATGTTCAATCGGTTTTTTAGTTTGTGAAACCCGGTTATAGACTCACATGCAGGGGCGGAACTATAGTGTAAGGAGCCATATCACGGGCTACAGCTCAACCCCGTATTCGTAGTGTTATTTTATTCAGTTTTATACCAATGATACCCCTAAACAAGTACGAGGATAACCCTAACCAAAAAATAGGATACTTGATTTTAGTAAAATCTAATTTTTTTTATAAGCCCAAACATTTTACAACCCGAAAACTTGTAAAAAAATTAAGCCCGAATGAAAAAAGGCCCAAATTAACAATAATAAATGTAAAGGAGACCCTAAACATAATGGATAAAATTAGCCCTAGAGTCCAAGACCCAAAACAATAATATGATTGAAATAGGCCCATTTTGATGTGTGAATACGTGCGGAAATTGAAACAGGAAACCAAAGGTCGATCGCTAAAACAGAATACAGAAGGCAACGAAGACTGAACAAAAGACCAGAATCATCCCTGCGACCCTGTTGCTGAACCTGAACGCCCTGTTGTATGCTGAAATTGCTGATCAGATTCGTCCCTAGCTCCCTGTGGCCCTGCCCTGTGTTTTGTAACTTTTGTTACTTGATGCTTGATGTTGATAGTTTGATTTTAAAACTTTAAATAAATAATTGATTTATTGTTAATGTAAATCAGTAAATGTGTTAATGTGATATAGTATTAGTAAGTTTATGTGAATATGTTAGGATTTAAGATTTGTTAGTTGTTACTTTAATTTTTTAAATGTTTGTTGTTAATGTTTTATACTTTTAAGGGGGTTGGGGCGCCCCGTTATGGAACAAAATCCACGCGTGGTGGTCCGTGATACACCGCCACTGGCCATCTTCAAAACGTGTGAACTTTATCACTCGTGCCGAGCATCACGCGTTGAATTTTGAAAATTTGTTACCGCTGTGGATCATGTGACCGTTGTTATTTGACCGTTTGGAGATGGGATTTATAAAAAATACCTTCTGTTGATATATATATATATATATATATATACACACTCATCAAACTAAAAAAATATAAAACTAAAAAAAATACAATCTTTCAACCTACAAAAATACAATCTTTCAACCTACAAAAAATACAATCTTTCAACCCAAAATCGATGGTTCAAGCTAACGCGGTTCGGGTTCGAAGAAAAAACCCACACGGCCAAAGGTTCGAGCTAATCTTGGCAAGCCAGCAAGATTTCGCTTGCAAGACGAAACCGACCCAATCCCACCATTTCAAACCCCAACCGTTTCCCAACCAACACTTCCAAACCCAACCGTTTCAAACCCAACTGTTTCAAAACCAAGCATATCAAAACCAACCTTGTATTCCACCATTTCAACCTCAACAATTTCAAACCCAACCGTTTCAAACCCAACCGTTTCAAACCCAACCGTTTCAAAACCAAGCGTATCAAAACCAACCTTGTATTCCACCATTTCAACCTCAACAATTTCAAACCCAACCGTTTATCAAATGTCACTCGATCACTAGAAGATAACAATCCCATCCACCAATTCACCCGTGCATATCGCGAACCACAACAACAACTTGATGACAATGACGATAGTTAACCGGTTCAAGAAGAAGAAGAAGAAGAAGAAGAAGAAGAAGAAGACGGTGAAGAAGTTGAAATCGTCCCAACATCCGGTCGGAGAGCTTGGACGAGCGAGGAGGAGGTCGCCTTGGTCAAGGCAAACTTGCACACCTCCGAAAACAAAAAAAAATCGAATGAACAAAGAAGAGACTTGTTTAGAGACGAGTTATGACACATTTTTCCAAACATCCCGGTTTGACCGAACACAACATGGATCAAATGACTTCAAAGTGGGGAGATTTGAACCGAAAAATGAGTAAATTTAACGCTTGCTTTATTCAATTGGTAACTTTTTTAAGTTATTACTATATTTTGTTAATTTTTTATCTTGTTTTATAAAATAGTGTTTTTTGTAGACCCGAAATTCACAAAGCGGAGCGAGCGAGGCGACTATCATAAAAAACGCTCTAGAAGAGTATTGTCGGACATACAAGCATAAATCTTTTCCACACTTGGCGTCATGGTAGGTTGCGAGACGTCATTCGAAGTGGGTACCGGTTGCGTTGGTCGACATGGATGGGCCGACGGCTCCAAAGAAAAGAGGAGGTCCCAAAAGATCAAAAACTTTCGAGTCCGGTTGCGTTTTTTGCTTAATTACGTCAAACGCTATAATGAACACGAAAATGACCGAAATTTTGTAACGATTGATATTTTTAGATTCTTATCAATAAAATACAAGATTTTAATGATTACAAAATTTTTTGGATGTGCGTACATGGTCCGTATTCAAAAATACGAGAATCGGTAGACTTTCGCAGTTTGTCGCAAATAGTTTCTGAGCTTGAATAAGCATGTTTTTGCCATATCAAATCCTTCAAAACTTATTTCTAAGTTATGTAAAGGGTATGTATAGCTTATGTCTTTGTTACAGAGTGTACGTCACGTTAAACTGATTACGTTTGCGTAACAGTTTACGTATAACTTTCAGAAAAGCTTTTGAGAGTTTGAAATCGTACAAGGACTAATAATGTGCAATTATCACATGTAATTGTACAACCCCGGAAATAAAATACAAGGTTTCATTAAATATGAAATTATTTGGAATTGTACAATGGTTGAAAAAACACAAATGTCACATAATACGATTTGATTTAAAAACCGGTTTTTAAAAGATTGCATAAAAGATAACATGTGGATAGGTGCAACTTACCCAATATAGATGATGATGGATTTATATATTTATGATTTTGTCTTATTTATTGATTGCATTGTAATGTAATTAACATAAACCAATATTTGAAATTTAAAATAGTAGGACCAAAGGTGGAAAAGGGCAGTTATTGAAAATAACAAAGTCATATAGATAGTCCAACTAAACAATCAAAGAGGATTTCATATCCTGAAAAGAGGGGAAAACCTTATATTTCAAATTTCAGATGCATCACACATAAACTGTGCAACTTTCACACCAACTCTTCCTTCATCCAATCTTCCACCGGAGCCACCATCGCCGCCGCCACCGGTGCCACACCTCTCATTGATTCATCTCCTCCACTCAGTTTTCAGGTTAGTTTTGTAACTTTGTATGTTCAAGCCCTAGATATCTCTTCGCTTTATTCCTTTACTTTGCGTCTTCCATTTCATATTTATCCGTGATTTAACTAGTGTTTAAGAGTTCCTGAATGAATTCGATGCTCATTTTGTTTGAATTTTAAGTGTTCGATTCGGAATTCAATTATTGTCGTCTCATGTGAGGCGAATAGATGAGTGAATTGAGTGTACAACAAGTATCGAATAATTTAAAGAGCGGTTCAGGATTAGATTTAGAAATTAAATGTGATATGCCGTTGTTATTCGGTACAAGTTACAACTTTGGGTAGGGATTACAGATTACAACTTTGTGTTTTAAGTTGGTGACATTAGTTGTATTGATGTTGTTGAGTAGTGATAGGTTTCAAGTGGCGTATCGGAACCAACACACTATTTTGCACAAACGAATATCACGCACAACAAACAGATAATAAAAGCAATAGGAATATAGAGACATACTTTGTTTTTGATTAAATTACTAGTCGATGATTAAAAATAATATTGTCACATGATAAAAAATATCAGTGCATCATGCTGTTTATATACTAACTTTAGGAACAGCCATCTTATTAATGTTTCACCAAAGCTCTTCTTATGTGGGTATACAGATACACAGCCGTAAGATGCATGTGTTCGATTTCACTTTAACAAGTAATCCAAAGGTTATCAAAGAACATTTGTATGCCAGGGCTTATAGTTTTTGGCTATCTTACATGCTAGCTATTTCTTTTATAGTTGTATTAAACAAAACTCAATTTTGTATGATCAATTATTCTTTGCGTTTCAGACATAGCAGCTGATTTGTTTGACAAGATACAATGTCCCTTCTCAGTAGATTCTTTTACAGAAGACCGCCAGATGGCTTGCTTGAGCTTGTCGATAGAATTTATGGTATTCATAATAGTCTCTCTACATATTTTTTTATTATGTTAGTTTTCTTTACCTTAATTAATGCATTTTATCTGTCATCTTTGTAGTTTTCGATTCTTGCTTCTCAACTGAAGTTCTACCCGAGGGACTGTACCAACTTTATTTACATGAAATCAGTAACGAATTACACGAAGAATTTCCAGAGTCATCTTTTCTCGCGTTTAATTTCCGAGAAGGTGAAAAACGGAGCCAATTCTCAGAAACATTATGCGAATACGACATCACCGTCATGGACTATCCAAAACAATACGAGGGTTGCCCCTTATTACCGTTATCTATAGTCCATCATTTTCTCCACGTATGCGAGAGTTGGCTTACGCTTAACAATAATCAAAATGTCATTCTGCTTCATTGCGAGAGAGGGGGCTGGCCCGTTTTAGCATTTCTTTTAGCCAGCATATTGATTTACAAAAAGCTGCATACCGGAGAACGTAAGACTCATGAAATCGTTTATCGTGAAGCTCCGAAAGGTTTATCTCAATTGTTATCGCCGTTAAACCCGTACCCGTCACAGATTCGGTACCTGCAATACATATCAAGAAGAAATTTATCCGAAGAGTGGCCCCCACCTGAACGAGCGTTGTCTTTGGATTGTCTCATTCTTCGTGCTATTCCAAATTTCGATAATAAAAACGGGTGCAGACCGTTTATTCGAATATACGGCCGAAATCTTTTAAGTAAAGACGGGCTTTTGACCCAAATGATATATTCAACTCCGAGGAGAGGTAGAAATCTTCGACATTACCGCCAGGTAGGACTCAGTTTTTCCTTCTGTAATACATATACGTCGATTTTTTCTTATATTGTGATTGGCTGACGAGTAAACGTTTTATGATGCAGAAGCATAGTGATGTTATTAAGATCGATGTTCAGTGTATGGTGGAAGGTGATGTTGTTCTAGAGTGTCTACATCTAGACGTTGATTCCGAAAGAGAAGTTATGATGTTTCGTATAATGTTTAATACCGCCTTTATCAGATCCAATATTTTGATTCTCAATTGTGACAACTTGGACACACTTTGGGACTCAAAGGCTCGGTTCCCAAAAGGTTTTCGAGCTGAGGTGAGTCTTATCATTTAGAAAGTTTAAAACTATCCTTCGTTTTTTTCACCTAGGGCTGCAAACATGATCCGTTCGGCGGAAAGTTTGTGTTCGTTCGTTTAATAATGAACAAACACGAACAAAAAATTCCGTTCATTTAATTAAATGAACGAACATGAACATAGTCCGTGTTCGTTCATTTATGTTCGTGAACGTTAACGTGTTCGTTCATGTTCGTTCGTTTATGTTCATTTGTGTTTGATAGTTAATTAGGCTTTTTAATTTTTATATTTATTTTTTATACAGGTAACTGAGAAAAATGAACGCTATTCCAGTATTCCCACATTCATTAGTATGTTTTTGGGTGGATATACTTAATGTTTATGATGAAAGATTCCTATTTTATTCGAAATTTAATATATGTTCATTTGTGTTCATTTCTATTCATGAACGCTTGTTTGCGTTCGTTTCTGTTCATTTGTGTGTGTGTGTTCATGAACGTTTGTTTGCGTTCATTTGTGTTCGGTACCTAAAATTAACAAACGAACACGTTCAGTTCCTTAATGAACGAACATGAACATGAAATCTTGTTCGGTAAGTGTTCATGAACATGTGTATTTCCTTGACAAACGAACACGGTTCGTTTGTAGCTCTATTTTCACCCATAAAAAACTTTTCTTAGATATTTTTACGTAACCACTAGCTTTATATACTACTTTTTGGCACATATCAGGTTCTTTTTGGGGACGTTGAGAATGTTGCAACACCGAAAGTTCCAACAACGATGTTGAACGGAGAAGAAAAAGGTGGATTGCCGATTGAAGCGTTTAACAAAGTTCAAGAACTTTTTAACGGGATTGAATGGGGTGACGGTGGTGATGATACTGCTTTATGGTTAGTCAAACAGCTGTCGCATTTAAATGATGCGAAAGAATTGTCGATGTTGAGGAATAAGTTGGGTACATATTCATCACCTTTTGACTCTGAGGATGAAAATAACGCGTCTAGTGTTGCTGATAGTTTAGACTTTTTGGAATCTGAAAGGAGTAGTGATGTACATACTGCATCGGTGGTTAACTTTTATGATGAATTGTTGGAGCATAAAACATCAGACATAGTTGATTCAAGTGTTTCATCGTCTGGAAGTGGTGATTTGTTACCAAATGGCAGTTCAGCATCGCCAAATAAAGTTTCGGTTGAAGATGTTTCAACAGCTCCTGATTCCGATTCTTCTAGAGATGCTCCTCAAGCAACAACTTCTCCTCCAGCTCCTCCTACAAAAAGTGCACCAGCGCCACCGCCGCCACCACCACCACCACCACCATCAGGACCGCTGGATTCTACGCTTAATTTTTCCAAAAGTTCACCACCCCCTCCACCACCTCCGCCTCCACCTTTTTCTTCTATAGGTCCACCACCACCACCGCCGCCTCCACCGTTTTCATCTAAAGGCCCTCCACCACCACCTCCGCCTCTACCACCACCACCTGTTTCTTCTAAAGGCCCTGCACCACCACCACCACCTCCGCCTCCACCTGTTTCTTCTAGAGGCCCTCCACCACCACCGCCACCTGTTTCTTCTAAAGGCCCTCCACCACCACCACCACCTCCGCCTCCACCTGTTTCTTCTAGAGGCCCTCCACCACCCCCACCCCCTCCGCCTGTTTCTTCTAAAGGCCCTCCACCACCACCACCACCACCTCCACCTCCGGGCCGCAATGGTCTAGGTGCAGCACCCCCGCCCCCACCTCCACCTCCGGGCCGCAACGGTCCAGGTGCAGCACCCCCACCGCCACCACCTCCACCTCCGGGCCGCAACGGCCCAGGTGCACCACCCCCACCTCCACCACCTCCAGGCCGCAACGGTCCAGGTGCACCACCCCCACCTCCACCACCTCCAGGCCGCAACGGTCCAGGTGCACCACCTCCGCCTCCACCACCTCCAGGCCGCAACGGTCCAGGTGCACCACCTCCGCCTCCACCACCTCCAGGCCGCAACGGTCCAGGTGCACCACCCCCACCTCCACCTCCAGGTCGCAACGGTCCTGGTGCGCCACCTCCGCCTCCACCGCCAGGTCAACCTGGTGTACCGGGTCCGCCTCCGCCTCCAGGTCACAGTGGTGGACCAGCTCCACCTCCACCGCCTGGACCAAAGGGCTCTAATGGGGTGCAGCAACCTACCCCAGCCAGTGGACGACTACGTGCTTCTGGGACTCTATCTAGTGGAAAAGGTAGAGTTGGTGCAGGATCTTCAATTCCGCCTAAAAAGACGTCTTTGAAGCCCTTGCACTGGGTCAAAGTTACCAGAGCAATGCAAGGGAGTTTGTGGGCTGATAACCAAAAACAAGAAGACCAGTCAAAGTAATTACTGTTATTGATCATGCTAGCTAATGAAAATATTATTGTCCACATTGTTAACTGAACGTAATTTTTGTAGGGCTCCTGAAATCGATATATCAGAGCTTGAGAGTCTATTTTCAGCAGCTTCTGTTTCTGACAATGCCAACAAAGGTGGAGCTAGAAGAGGTGCAAAAATTAATAAACCTGAAAAAGTTCAATTGGTGAGTGGGCTTACTTTCATAGATCTACATCACGTTTCTCTAACGGTATTTTATACATATGTATGAATGAATATCAGCACAAAAGGTAAGCAGCATACTGATGTATTACTAAAAATTAGAATATGTTAAGGATACATACTCATATGAATATGTACCGATTTCATCTTGAATTTCTACTTCATATGAATTGATTATGTAGTTGTCAGTTGTCACTAACCGATATGTTTCGAGCACCATAAGTGCATACGTCTTTTAGGTTTCATCTTAATTATGCTACTTCATATGAATTGATATTGTAGTGTATCTGTCACTAATAGTTAACTCACTGCCTCTTCAGTTTCTTGCATTTTGGAAAATAAATCTTTTGTTTAATATCTTCCAACTTGGTGCATTACTTTGAAATCTGGGAAAAGACGAAAAATAATGTTTGGTTTAATCTTTTGCTCTTGATGATATGTTTATCAAATTATAAACAATGCTATTTCATATTTGTTGACGGTTTATTGATTTTCAGGTTGATTTGCGTAGAGCATATAATTGCGAAATCATGCTTACGAAGATAAAGATTCCTCTGCCAGATATGCTCGTAAGTTCTATTTTCCTCGAAATCATGATTCTCTTGTCCATGCATACTTTTTACATTATGTTATACTATTTTTCTTCTTCTGTAAATTCAAAACAGTATTATATTACTCAAAAGTTAATGCTCCTTTTTAGAGCGCCATTCTTGCATTGGATGCTTCCGCCTTAGACATCGATCAAGTTGAGAATCTTATTAAATTTTGTCCCACAAAAGAAGAAATGGAGACACTAAAGGTACTGTGCTTCATACATCATCTTCTCTGTGATTTCTTTCCTAAACTATGACGCCACAAAGTTGTGTATTTTTACCACAAGTCAAATTCATTAAAATCATACGTGTCCTATTTAGTGCAATAATTTCCTTTTCTGCTGTCTCAGAACTATACAGGAAACAAGGAAATGCTGGGGAAGTGTGAACTGGTAACTTACACTATAAGATCAATATAGTAGTTCAGAAGACAATAATTATTTAATAGATATATATGTATGTAATGTAACATATTTACCGTCCATTTTCTTCTAGTTTTTCATGGAGCTAATGAAGGTCCCACGGGTGGAGTCAAAACTTCGAGTTTTTGCATTCACAATTACTTTTACCAGTCAGGTAAATAGTAACTATCATTCTGGTGTTATTTTTACCATTTTCAGAACATTATCGTTTGTTTTCGTCTATCTATGTCTTTATTTCTCTAAAATTTCAGGTCAGCGATTTAAGACGAAATCTTAGTGCAATCAATGATGCTACTAAAGAGGTAAACATATGAAATATTTGATAAACATAGGCATAGTTGTCGATAGCGAATAGCGACAAGGCATGGCTAGGCTACGTAGCGAATAGCGACAAATAGCGACGGCTATTTTATAAATAGCGATTACACTAGAAAAAGATTTTTGAAAATTTTTATATGTATATTACATCAAAATACCCTTGTATATATGTTATTTTACATGTATATTTAACAAAAACTAATAGTTAGTAGCAAAGGACTTATATGTTGGGTGTGTGAATGAAAGTCTCAAAAGGTGGTAAATACTTTGTCCCACATTGGTGTGTTAACAAAGTTCGTGGTTGTTTATAAGGTAAAGTCCTTACTACTCCATTGTAGCTTTATGACATGTTTTACCACAAGTCCTACCCGCGCGCAGGGGGGGGTGCAAAAAATGAGTTTCTGAATTGAAATTTAATTGAACTCGTGCATGCCCACACGAATGCAGTTCCGAAAACCCCAGGCCCGCGTGGGCCAGTTTTTGCACAATTTAACCCCGTTTTTTTTTTTTTTTTGTATTAAAGCCAAGCCCATGAACAGCATAGCGACACTTCGCCGCAACGCCATAAAGCGCGCTATAGCGACCGCTATGGTCGCAATTAACAACTATGATCATAGGAAATTATTTTATGATCCTTTTTTAAGTCATAATAATCACCTGCATAAATGCATAATGTAGGTCAAGGAATCTGCAAAGTTGCGTCAAATAATGCAGACGATTCTTACACTCGGAAATGCGTTAAACCAGGGGACTGCTCGAGGTACGCTCAAGGTTTTGTAAAATAGCTGAAAATTTTATTCGAGTTGGGTGTTTTTAGAATTTGTGGGCCCCCTTGGTATTCTCATACAAAACACATGCATGATCTGTGTTGCAGGATCTGCCATTGGATTTAAGTTGGACAGCCTTCTTAAATTGTCGGATACACGTGCAAGGAACAACAAGATGACTCTAATGCATTATTTATGCAAGGTAGGAATGCTGCTGACTTCTTTAATTATATGTTCTATTATTCTAATAGTAAAATGCCATTTTCGTCCCTGAGGTTTGGCCAGTTTTGCGACTTTCGTTCAAAGGTTTGTTTTTCCATATGTGGATCCAAAAGGTTTGAAATTTTGTCATTTTCGTCCGGCTCGTTAACTCTATCTAGTTTTCTCCATTAAATCAGGGGTATTTCGGTTTTTTGGTTAACTTAAAGGGCAATTCAATCTTTTCCACTTTATGTACAAGGATTTTCGCATAATGTACAAGTATTAAAAAGACTGAATTGCCCTTTAAGTTAACAAAAAAGACGAAAATACCCCTGACTTAACGGAGAAAAATGGATGGAGTTAACGAGCTAGATGAAAATAGCAAGATTTCAAATGTTTTGGATATACTTGCGGAAAAACAAACCTTTGGACTAAAGTTGCAAAACTGGCCAAACCTCAGGGACGAAAATGGCTTAGAAACATGTTTTATTATTGTTACTCATGTAAACTTGATATCTTCACTAAAGCTTCTTGCTGAGAAGATGCCAGAGTTGCTAGATTTCGACAAGGATCTGGTTCATTTAGAAGCCGCCTCAAAGGTATGTCGAACATGTTAAAATCCCAAGTTTATTTTTTAAATATCAAGTCTATCGCTGAGTTGTATACGCAACGTTCAACCGCTGTAAAAGATACAATTGAAGACACTTGCTGAAGAAATGCAAGCAGTGAGCAAAGGTCTTGAAAAGGTTGAGCAGGAACTCACAGCTTCCGAAAATGATGGCGCGATATCCGCTGGCTTCCAAAAAGTGAGCTCTTGGTCCTTAAAAAGTTAAAATTAGAAAATACAGACAAAAGGGTGCATTTTAATTGATGGGTATTTTCGTAAAAACAACACTTTCAGGCGTTGAAAGGTTTTCTTGATACTGCTGAAGCTGAAGTGCGGGCTTTAATCTCATTGTATTCCGAAGTGGTGAGAATTTCACTAATTCATAAAATTTTAAACATCTGGTGATTATTACATATTTTAACAAGTGTTATTTACAGGGAAGAAATGCGGACTCACTTTCACAGTATTTCGGAGAGGATCCTGTTCGTTGCCCCTTCGAGCAAGGTATACGTAGCCATATATAACCCATTCCATTTCTTACTGTGATCTGTTGTATCAAAGATCTCATGCTTTGTTGTGTTTGTTAATATGCATTATGCAGTAACACAAATTTTGGCGGTATTTGCAAAAATGTTCAAGAAAGCCCGCGATGAAAATGAACAGCAAGCAGAGGCGGAAAAGAAGCGATTAGAGAAAGAAGCGCTCAAAGAACAATCATCAGTCAATCACACTTCAAGGAAGGAGGGTGTCGATGTCGATTCCCAGAAAGACCTTAGAAACATGATCCGTGATAAAAATATCTCTATAAAAAAACGAGACGCTGGTAATTAAAGTCGAGATACAATGCTTCATTTTTACTTGCAATAAGAGCTTGCAAGGGAGCAAAGAGAGTATTTTGGGATACTCTTTTATGTATGTATCTTCTTCCCACATGTATAGAGATGTTTCAGTGACTGGTTGTAACATACGAACGTCCTCTGCGCTTTTTAGTACTTAAAAAGATCAATTACTCGTTTAACAAATTGTCTCAGCATGTTAAAACTATATGTAAACATGAAAACCAATTTTTAAAAGTTTAGCAACCACTTCTTTTCTTTGAAATTGATAAAAAAAATCTACATCCAGAAAGCTGTATACTTTGGAAGAAGCTTCTACAGTTTGAGAAGGGGTTTTGATTGACAAAAAGAAGAATCTACTTCAACTGATATGCCCTTAGGCACGGCCATAAATAACATAGAAATCACACTTGGAAATGGTGGATAATTAGCTAGAGTAGCGGGTGCTGTAGCGAAATTGATTGCAAAAGAAGGGAAATCGGCCACATTAAAATTACCTTTTGGGGAGATCCGTTTGATATCCAAAAACTGCTCAGCAACAGTCGGACAAGTGGGGAATGTTGGGGTGAACCACAAAAATTTGGGTAGGGTCGGATCTAAGCGTTGGCTAGGTAAGTGCCCTGTAGTAAGGGGAGTAGTTATGAACCCTATAGACCATCCACATGGGGGTGGTGAAGGGAGGGCCCCAATTAGTAGAAAAAAACCCACAACCCCTTGGGGTTATCTTGCACTTGGAAAAAGAAGTAGAAAAAGGAATAAATATAATGATAATTTGATTCTTCGTCGCCGTAGTAAATAGGAGATAAAATATAATTTCTTTCTTTTCTTTACAAAAAAAAAAAAAAGTAAGAGAAAGCTCTGACACGTTCACTCAAAAAAAAATCCTACACCCATTTTTCTCTCCCATGAAAATGGACCATTTTCCATTCCCCTGTAATTATACATATTAAAATAAAATTGCGATGAATAGCGATTTTTAATTTTTAAGCAATTGTTTTAATTTTCTTAATAATATTTTATTTATCATATATTTTTATTATTTTTCTGACAATTCTATGTTTATTTTTTCAACATTCAACATAAATCTATTAAAAACGGATAATGTGCCATTGTCGTACTAAATCGAACCAAAACTGATTGTTTTTTTTTTCAACATTGCAGTAAAATTTTATTAAAACGGATATTGTGTCTCTGTCGTACCAAAAAACAACTGAAACCGACTAAATAATATATGTATATGTACCAATATTTATTTATATTGTGTTTGCTTCCGATAAACCAATATTTATTTACATTGTTTTTGCTTTTGATAAATTGACATCGTATCGTTACCAAATTGTACTGAACAACATCGGTACCTGTACATGTACTCATTTGTATGCTTTCTGTTTGGTAATGAGTTTTATGCCGCTACTGTAGTTAACTAAATCGAAACCAACCGAACAACATCGGTACCGGTACTTATTTTTATTGCTTTTGCTTTCGATAAACTGACGTATCCTATCGAACAAGATTGGTATATGTACCTGTATTCATTTTTATGGTTCCGGGTTCTGATATTTTTATTTATACAACTCTGTTTGTGATTATAAACGGATATCATTACCAATACCATGACGATCTGAAGTGATTGATATCGTGCGGACAACATCGTTGTCGGTACCAGTGTTCGTTTTTTTCGTTTTCGATAGATGTAAAACATGTGTTGATTTATATACCTAGTACATGTATCATACCAGTACTATAACGAACCTAACCGACACTGATCAAATGTCCGCGATAACGTACCGCCGCAACGCGCGGGGAAACAACCTAGTTTATACATTATTTTTGTTTTGACAATATTCATTAGAAAAAAACTGTAATCCAAAAACAATTGTATGCTTGAGTTGATAAAGCCACGAGTTCGTTCTTAAATTATCCTGAATGGAGAATCAACATTGGAGTTTGTTACACCACTAATTCTAAGCCTTGTATTCTATCTATATGTTGATCTAAATCATCAATATATGGTTTGGTTTTGCTTAATCGTATGTATAAAACATGCTTTTGAGCTTGGATATGTATATATATGTGTTCTATATTGTTAAAGGGTTGTGCTAAACGTACTCTCTCTCCTATGACATTTATTGTATCAGTCACATCATAACTCTACTTTTTCTCATAAAGAGTACTTTTAACCTCATCTGACCCACATAAAGTGAGTCAGCCTCTAACCATAAGCGAGAGTGTGGGACCAAACCAAGGGTAGGGCGTGGTTAATTAATTAAAAAAAAGATTATTTGTATATGCGTATATATAGTGATAAAAATTGTAAAAGTTAAAAGATGGTGATGATATTATTAGTGTTTTTAAACATGTTTCTTGGTGTTTTTGGACTTCCTTATCTCATGTCTTATGAAACTTTTGATTATTTTAAAACCTTTTTGCAATTTACTTCTTTCTAACTTAGTGTAGCTATTGGCAACAATCATGAAAAACTGCACTAGCGAACACGTTCATGCCCAAATCGCCAAGAGGAAAATACCTCTAGAGATGATTAAGATTGTCAAGAAAAAGGTACCCTTGTTCTTTTTTTTTTTTTTGTTAGTGAACTAAAAGGATTTTAAAAACACGTCAAGATTCGACTCCCAGAGTGTAACACTACACTATGTGAATTAAAGATAGTACGTATATTGGTCCACAAATCTTGAATTTGCATAAATACGCTAGAAAATTGACGGAAAATTGGTTTTTGTAGACGTACCCAGTTTCTCAACAAGGCATGATGAGCCTGTCGAGAACGTGAGGTATGTGAAACAGGATGGTTAGGTGGGTTGGATAACGGGTCAAAATGGATTTATGCTAAAATGGGTAACTTTTATACGGGTCTGGACTTCAGGTTGGGTTGACAAGGAATTTCATTTCAGTTGCATATAAATGCAAAAAGTTTTAAACAGAACACACACTTCTGTAAATTAGATAGCATAGCAAGACTGCAAAGGGGAGGCTTAAACGAACGTATTACATCTTTCGACGACTCCCCACTAGCCCATTTGTTCACATATACGCCAACCTATGAAACTAGCGCATCGACTTCATCAGCATAGATTGAAACACAGGCATCGGTAGAACCAGCTGCTAATAGTATTTGGTAAGGGTGGAAAGCAAGACTGGTAGCGGACCCTACTTTTCGGGCCATGAAATTTGGTGCGTAGCGAATGGTGTCCAATTGTTCACCTTCGGTATTGAAGACTTTGATGAGTTGTTTGGCTGAGTTACTGGCTACAAGTGGTGCGTGCCGGTGTATAGCGAATGCGGTTAATGAGCCACGGTGCGCATCGATGGTCAGGTAGGCTTCACTTTGATTTCTGATATCTAGGAATTGAATGTCTCCTGCTTGAGATGCACTCACAATCTGAAAATAGTATATACAGTGGCACATGTAAGTAATGATTATTTTTTGGAATATATATTTAGGAGGTTTTATGCGATAAAAATACACTTTGGGCAACTTTCAACTCGTTTGTCCATTTGATACGTTAGAAATAAAAAGGTAATAATAATTTCGAATCGACCCATACATAAGTAACAAGGTAGAAATTGGCAAGTTGATATTTTGACCTTTGCGGGATAAAGTCCGGGTTGAAAACCGATTCCGACAACTCGTTCTACTCTCGAGGCGTGGGGTCGGGTAACACAAACAAGCCTGGACCAAGCAAAATGGCAATAAAAAATTCATATTATGATTATCTTTTTTTTTTTTTTGTAAATATGCAAAGATCAAAAATAATAAAAATGAATAATTCACTCAAAAGATATGAGTAGAGTGAATTGAATGAAGATTTACAGATTATTGATATATTTTATGAACTAGAATTTATACCCGCGCTTCGCGGCGGGATAACGTTTTTTTAAAGTTGCGCGTACGTCAAAACGTAACTTAAATTTATACCACTTGTAACTAAAGCTAAACACATAAAACTCGATTACAAAAGTATTTAGAAAGTTAAATGGCTGTCAGTGTAAATGGCGAAAGTTGAGAAAACACAGAAAAAAAAATTACGTCGAAATGTAAATCAACCTAAGTTTATTTCTGCACGTAAATAAAAATAAAGACGTAAAACTCGATTAAAAAGTATTTAGAAAGTTAAGGGTTGTAAGAGTCAATGCTGAAAACTAAAGGTTAAAAGTAAAAAAAAAAAAAAAAATTATGTCGAAACGTAAATCAACTTAAGTTTATATCGACACGTAAATAAAAATAAAGACGTAAAACTCAGTTAAAAAGTATTTAGAAAGTTAAGGGGTCGTAAGAGTCAATACTGAAAGTTAAAGGTTAAAAGTAAAAAGAAAAAAAACGAAAAAAAGACAAAAAAAAAGTTAAAGTATTTAGAAAGTTAAGGGATGGTAAGAGTCAATACTAAAAGTTAAAGGTTAAAAGTAAAAAAAAAAAAAAGTGTTACTGTAGCACTGTAGCAGTGCTACAGTGAAAAGTAAGTTGTTCTTTAATATTATTTATAATTAGTAATTTAGAAAACTAATTGCATCAAAATAGCATAACATCATTAATTGGTCCACTAAATCCCATTTAGGTATCTCAAAATAATTCTTATATGTCACATTATTAAACACAAACACTTCTTATTTGCCATGTTGAACTAATACAAACCCTTTACGTGTTCGAATATCATATAACCGAACAGAACCGTCCATAAATCCAGCTGCAAATTGACCCCCATGAACTTGAGAAGCAGCCTAAAACCAGCAAAAAGAAAAAAGAAAATACATATAAAAAATTCAAAAATATTATAGAACTATTAAACAACATAATAACAATCTTTATATCAAAAATACATAAAGACACGGCATTTTAATAAACATAGTAAACCTACCAATGCTGAAATGCTGCAATCTGATGCTAGAGGAATAGAGCTTAGAAGTTGCTCTTTATTTAGGTCCCATACCATGGTTGATGAAATCCCACCCGAAGCATACTACAACCATAAAATATATGTTTTATAAACTGAAGCAGATATAAACTTATATTGATCCAGATTTCTACAGGGTCATGCAGTGGCGGACTTATAGTATTGATAGGGGTAGCACGGGCTACCCCTCAACCCCGTCTCCGTAGTGTAAAAATACCCTTTAACTCCATTTTCGTAGTGTAAAAATACCTCTCAACTCCGTTTCTGTTATATAAAAGATACCCCTGATCCTAAAAATAAAATTAGGACACCCCTAACTTTTTGGGCTAGTTCCGCCACTGGGGTCATGCATAAAAATCAAACCTAAATGAATAGTTTGACCCGTGCAAGCCATTCGCCCCGTAACAGTAATATATAACTTTAAATATATATATATATATATATATATATACCATATAGCCAGATTGCTGCTGCCAATCAACTACAGCATTAACACTCCTGACAGTGACACCATGAATGGAAGAAAATGCAGTTACGAGTTTCTGTTTGCACCTAATTGTGTAATCTTTCCATACACGCACATTTCCGTCACCTGAATTAATTAAAGCGTATAAATTTAATCAACAAGTTAAAAAATAAAAGAAAGTAAGAGTAAGGATGAATCTAGGGGTGGTAAACTTACTTGAGGCTACAAGCAACAAACTATTGTCAAGCTCATTCACCAAGCATAGTTTTGATATCTCTTTTCCAGGGGATTCATGATTATTGAAACTATTAAGCAACGTTGCTTCCTCGTAATCCCATATCCTGTAAAGAAAGACTGAATTAAGTTAACAAAGTTATATGGCATAAAATGCATATAAATTTCTACAATCAGCATCAACAATGGTAATCATATATGTTGGTTTAATCATCGATGTATGGGTATGCGTTAAAACTTAAAATACTTGTTAATGGAGCTAACTATATAAACAAGATAACTGAACAATCTTAGCAGATCGATGTGGATTCTATTGCCATTATAAAATAAAAACTGATTTCAAAAATTATATCAATCAAGATTCAAGACATATATCCTTTACGAAGAATATAACATGAACAGAATCAGCCTTAGAGAAATCTACAAAGTTATGAGTGCTTATGCAATGTGGCGCCATTTTTCTTAATTAGGTAAAACTCATTCCTTATTAAGTTGCTTGCTACTAATGCAGCAAGTATAAAAAAAAACAAAACGAATACAGGTAGGCATATTTCTTATAGTTATTTGTATACAAGGTGTGTTAGAAATTCCACATACATCGGTGTATAGTTTTATTTGAAAGTAATTATGCTTATGCATAGCATAAATGTTTAGAAATGGTAAAATTATCACAAAATATGATAAATATACTAAGTCAAGGTATTCAAATTCAATTCTAAATCCACTAAATATTAGTAAGTTGAGATTTGACACAAATCATACAATAGCAAATACATGTTGCATCATTGATACTTATATTTTCAATTACAGCAAATGTTTACACATCATGCCCTATTTATACGTGGCTTATACGACAGTTATTCAACTAACATGCCGGTTGGATTATGGTATAACTTCCAATCCAAACGGTGTGAATTATCACCGTATAAGCATACTTCCTAGACCTTATTTACATACACACAACTGTGTTATAAACACGATTTCTGATATCTAGGGCTGATGATTCCTGACCTGTTTAAGACACGATTAAACCTGCTTAATAAAAAGTACAAAGTGTAATTTTACATATATATTTTTTATCATTTCTCTTGGTACATAAAACATATAACTGTGTTATAATCATATTTAATATTTGTGTTAATCGCGTCTTCTCTAACCTGTTAAACACGATAACTGCTATTCCAACAATATCAATTAACTAGAATCTAAAAAACAATGAAAACAAAGATATCATAATTATTATTATTAATAATCAGGAAAGAGAGAGAGAGAGAGAGAGAGAATTGGTATACCTGATGCATCCTCCTGAAGCAATCAAAATTGGCGAAAACGGATGCAACAGGACTGTTTGAGCACCAGTCTGAAAGTGTGTATCCCACCGAGCAATCGCATTATGAAGATTGCAAGCAGCTGAAATTGTAATTGATGCACAAATTATTAACATATATATATATGTACAAACAAAGGTTTATATATAATATAGCGATGGGATGGGATTGTAGACTGACAATAACGTTGACATTTATTGATGCGTTGAAGAGCAACTTTTACTCTCTCGTTGCGTGTAGCCGGAAAATCTTCAGTTGGTGGTTTTGAAAAATGAGTGAAACTCCGGTTATAGATGGTTGATTTTGGAAGGAAAATTGGGTCTGGAGATGCATGCAAAATGGGATCAGCTAGCCCTAATCCCATTGATCGGAAGTTGACGGAGAAACCCTCACTAGTTGTATGGTTGTATTTACAAGACTGTCTGGAGTCATCACATGATGTGACTTCTTCGTTTTCATTTTTTTTCTTTTTTGAAAATTACAAAAATTGCTCCAAAAGTTTTCCTAAATAGAGGAGAATTGTAGGAGGATTTTCAAAAGTAGCCGACTTAGACTAGACGGCTAAAGGTTCTGGCTAAGGTAGCATAAATAATATTATAAACTACTGGTTTAGCTGACACATTTTAGCATGCTGAGTTGATTTAGCCGGCTAAACGACATTATGAAGTACCGGCTAAGCCGTCAAAATAAATGTCAGAAAGAAGATTGCGTTTGTGATGGACACCACTTTTGAAAATTCAATGCCAAAAATAGCGGCTAAAATCATGTGTTGTAATCTAATTGGCTTGTTTAGTATTGAAAAGTTGGAAAGTTATGTCTATTTCGGAAAACTTTCGATCAACTATATCTATTCTTGTAATTTTCCCTTTTTATTGTCTAAATGTTTTTATGTTTTAATAAGAAACTTTGTAATTTTCCCTTTTTATTGTCTAAATGCTTTTATGTTTTAATAAGTAAAAATAAGAAACTTAAAGTAAAAACATACATCAATTAAAATAAAAGGCTATACAAAAGCCAACATAGAAAATAAAAAATACACATCAACTTCTAGTGACGATCGTCATTTGATATATCCGAATCTGTAAAAATACACATCAACTTCCACGGTCGGCATTTGATACATCCAAACATGTATCATACTCTTTGTCATATGGATCAAAGCGTGAATGGCCCAGTAATGATATAATACTACCATCCGTCTATCACAATGTCATTATGATGTCGAACGAAACCATCCATATCGGGAAACTCATGATCCGGCCCTGACCATCTTCTACAACCGGTGTGTTTTACAATCAGAGGGTTGTCGCATTCGAGCACCGGAGAGGGTTTTGTAATCCATAAAATGTTACCACGACGGTTGTTGGGGTCCATTTCTTGAGTTAAAAGAAAATTTGAGAGATGGAGTTTGGATTTGGTTGAATGTAGTGAAAATGGTGGAATTTTGATGATTCAATTTTATCAAATACCCAATAACAACCAATAATAATTTTCAACCCATCTTAAAAACACTTAATCTTATATTAACGTATATTTTATTTCAATGTTCAAAGAAAATTATTCTCTTTCCCTTGAATGTGTGGAAGGAGCGACCATACATGGCACCACCTGTAAACAGATATGTATTTTAAGCGAACCAGACACACTCTTTCTTTGATTCAGACATAAAAACATTTATTTTGAATCGTAATAATTCATTTTTTAAATTGTTCCTAACTTTCTATGTATTGTACATATTTATAAATAGTTATAAAACGAGTGACACAAAACACGACACGATTTTAAGTGGGCATGACACGACACGGATAAGTACACATGTTGAAATAGGTTTAATGAATTCAACCCACCAACCCAAAATCCATCAACCAACCCAACAACCCAACATGATTGATCCCTCTATCTCTTGGTTCATCTTGATTCATGACGCAACATAAATTCGTAAGCATATATCACACATCATCAAGATCCTTAACTCTACCTTTCAAATTTTGGGAGTGCCATAATTATATCATTTAATCAAATACTAAATATAAGATTCAATAGGTCTCAAAAATGGGAACTTACTTCTAAACAAAGGTTCCCTTAGGGTAGGCGGTATGGTATCGGTGACATGGATCGGGGATATGATTCACTGGTCGGTGAACCATACCGTGGTGATGAAGGTGTTCGGTGAGTGGGGGTATTCGGTGTATAGTCACCGATTTGATTGAGTGGAATTTGACCGTTAAAAACTAGCCATTATAAAAACAAAAATACAACTTTTCCTTATAAAAACAATACCATTCAACATCATTTTTCACCATTTTCTTCTCCATCCAACTCTATTTTCTAAAAAAATTCACTTCTTTTATTTTTCCAATGGATGATATACCACCGCTATTCATTCCAATTGATATTAGTGAAGACGATGATTCTTCCTCAAGCGATAGTAGTTTAATTTTTTTTTCCAAAATCTTATTAACGAATCCGCTGAACTGGAAGACACGGGCACTTCTAGAAAAAGGAAATTTGTCCGTCAAGATCGAGTGAAATGTTACGAAAACCTTATGAGAGATTATTTTGTCGAGGAGCCCGTATTCAACGAAGAGGTTTTTCGTCAAAGGTTTCGTATGTCGAAAATGTTGTTTTTAAAAATTTTGAGTGACGTGCAAGCGAATAACTCGTGGTTTCAAGACACCATGGATGCGAGTTTTACACCGATGCAAAAAAGTTACTTCGGCGATTAAGCAACTAGCAACCGGTAACGCTCCCGACGAGTTCGACGAGTATTTAAATGTCTGAAAGGACTTCCCGAGAAAGTCTAGATTTTTTTTTGCATAAAGGTATGTAATTTATACGCTTCCGAGTTTTTACGTAGACCTACTAGCCACGACATTGCGCTCTTGTACCAAGCTCATGAGGAGAAACATCACCTTCCTGGGATGTTGGGTAGTCTTGATTGTACATATTTTGTTTGGAGAATGTGTCCAACGGAGTTGCGGGGTCAATATATGAGGGGGATCACAGTCACCCGACAGTTATGCTCGAAGCGGTGGCCTCTCAGGATTTGTGGATTTGACATGCTTTTTGTGGTCCACCAGGTTCACAAAACGACATCAACGTGCTCCAACAATCTCCGTTATTTCTTACTGAACGAAATGGAACTGCACCAAAATGCCCATTTTACGTGAACAACCACTTGTACAAGCGTAGATACTGTCTTACCAATGGAATCTACCCTACTTGGTTCGTGTTTGTGAAATCATTTTTGTTCCTCACATTGTGAAAGAAAAGAAGTTCAAGAGGCAATACGAGGCGGCAAGAAAAGACGTGGAGCGGGCTTTTGGTGTTTTAAAGGCAAAATGGCATATACTTCATCGACCGATGCGTGCTATGAGTGTTAAAAAAAATTAGGAGTGTCGTATATGCGTGCATTATTATGCATAATATGATTCTAAAAGACAACGGAAACGCCATTGCACCGGTACATATTCGGGATCCTCCAGTCAAGCCCGTTTTCGAAGACACTGCTTATAACGAGCTCATTGGTGAAGATACGCATTATAGACTAAAACATGATCTTGTGGAGCATCTTGGAGAACAAGATTTACCCCACCTTTTGGCGGATTCCGACGACGAATAGTTAAATTAAGTTTTTTTTTTTAAATTTATTTTTATATTTATATTTTAATGTCATGTTATTTATTTTAATTTTATGTAATGTGTTTTTTTAATTAAAAATACCTTTATTTACATTAAAATATGTTTTATTTATTTATGAATTCTAGAAATAAAAAATATATAACTCAAACACCCTGGAGCATTCCTAGTGATTGAGTGTAAAATAGGAAGTAGAATAGAGAGTTGACATGACATGCTATTATTGGGTAGATAATGACTCAAACACCCTAGAGTGACTGAACCATACCCTCCACCCTTGAGATTGCGAAAAGGCAAAGAAATACGAGTCACAGCCTCACAGGCATTTATACTAGCGTTTCCATAATCATGTGTTGAAGTATGACAACTAAAGACATCAAGACACCAAAATCTGAGATCAAAAATCACTAATCCATTGGCATATAAACAAACTTAAAAGCTTCAACTCAATCACAAGTTCACAAGGAATTTCCATTATATATAAACTCAATAATCTTAAAAGGGGGAGAGGGATGAGAATGAGACATTTTTTTTTACAAATTAGTGAAAACAAAGCTGTAAAAACACACTAAACCAAATAAAACAAATTCCAAAGAAAATGAAATATTTACACCGTTTTTATACCTATGTATCATCAAATTATTTGCCGAAAGCCTCCACCAAATGTACTTCAGTCTTTCCAGACTCACCAACAGCCTTCTTTTCCCCGGAAGCTTAAACGAATGTATTATACCTTTACAAAACACCCCACGAGCCCGTTTGTTCTATCTTTTGTCAACGTATGAAAACCGGGTTATAGTCCTTGAATTTGAACCAGAACGTGGGTGGGTTTGTTTATCTTGGTGGTGAGATTTCATCAGCATATATGGAAACACAGGCATCAGCAGCACCAGCTGCTAGTAGTATCTGGTATGGGTGGAAGGCTAGACAGCTAACGGGCCCGATTTTTTGGGCCATGAAAGTTGGTGAGTAGCGTATGGTGCCCAATTGCTCGCCTTCAAGATTAAAGACTTTTATGAGTTGTTTGGCCGAGCCACTGGCTATAAGTGGTGCGTGCCGGTGTATGGCTAATGCGGTTAATGAGCCACGGTGTGCGTCTATGGTCAAGTAGGCATCACTTTGGTTTCTGATATCCAAGAATTGTATGTCTCCTGCTTGAGATGCACTCACAATCTAGAAAAAACATAGAGGTGAAAGCGGCGGTTAACATTTACCAAAAGAAAAAAAAAAGAATAGCGGTGGTTAACATTTACCAAATAAATAAAAGTAGCAAGTTGCTTCTCTTTACCTTTGCTGGATCAAGTCCAGGTTGAAACCCGATTCCTACAACGCGTTCTATGATACCACCAGCTCGTTCTACTCTACGAGTGTGGGGCCGGGTAACACATACAAGCCTGGATCAAGCAACATGGATAGATGGAAATTTAGCAAAAAAAATGCATCAAACAAATAACATCAAACTTTTAATTCACATGTCTACGAATTACAGAAACTGGTCTTAAGCCCTCCGCGTTGTGGATCGGGGGTAAAACTATGCTAACCGAACGACGACCAAAATCGGGAAAAACGCAAAACAAAAAAAACGAATTTCTAACACCAAGTGACTTATGTGATGTAAAACGTAGACGAAGTCGAATAATGACGGGGTGTCCGGTTTTGTAAGTGAAATAGACCGAGTAAAGTACACGGGTGTAGATGCAAATTCACTAAATGACAAAGGAGTAAAGTACATGAGATGCAAGCGAAAATTAACTAAATGACCGAGTAAAGTACACGAGTGCAGATGCAAATTCACTAAATAACAAAGAAGTAAAGTATATGAGATGCAAACGAAAATTAACTAAATGACAAAGGAGTAAAGTACAAGAGTGTAATGTAAAATGGTGAAAAAAATAGACCGAGTAAAGTACATGGAGTATAAATGAAAATTACTAAATGAGAAAACACTAGACAAAGAAGTAACATACATTAACGTAAATGAAAATTTGCTAAATGACAGCCGAGAAAGTTACAGAGATGTAAACAAAAGTTTACACTAAAACACGAAATAGACTAAAAGACGGTATTTATTATTCATCTACATGTTCAAATTAATAAATTAATATATATGTAGGGTTGGGTTCATTTCAGAACTCTAAATAAATGCATAACTCCAAATAAACAATTATTTTATATATTTTTTTATATATTTAGGGTATTTTTATCATTTATTATATGTATTTTTATGATTACATACATGTTAAGAGTAGTTTACATATATGTAATAGCCAAATTATATATATATAGGGAGAAGATCATGCGAGAACCACCTCTTATTGCGAGAACCGCGAGAACCAATGTGAACACAACCAAAAATAGCTAAAAAACACACAATTTTTTTTTATATTTTTTATATAAAAATCTCTACTTTTCGAATCCAAAAAAAAAAAAAAAATTTAAATTTTTTTTTTTTTGCCACTAAAAGTAGCGATTTGAGCATAAAAAATATTAAAAAAAAATTTTTAGATTTTTTTAGGTTTTTTGGGGGTTTAGTTTTTAGCATTTTAGCTTGGGGGGGGGGGGGGTTAGCTTTTTTTTAGCTATTTTAGGTTGTGTTCACATTGGTTCTCGCGGTGCTCACAATAAATGGAGTTCTCGCATGAGCCCCTCCCTATATATATATATATAGGGAGAAGATCATGCGAGAACCACCTCTTATTGCGAGAACCAATGTGAACACAACAAAAAATGCCTTAAAATAGCTAAAAATCACACAAAATTTTTTTTTTGAATTTTTTAATATTTTTTTATAAAAAAATCGCTACTTTTCGAAGCCAAAAAAAATTAATTTTTTAAATTTTTTTTTTTTTTTTTTAAAAAAAAAATTTTTTGCTTCGAAAAGTAGCGATTTTTTTATAAAAAATTCAAAAAAAAAAAATTAGATTTTTTTTAGGTTTTTTGGGGGTTTAGTTTTTAGCATTTTAGCTTTGGGGGGGGGGGGGGGGGGGGGGGGGGGGGGGGTTAGGTTTTTTTTTAGCTATTTTAGGTTGTGTTCACATTGGTTCTCGCGGTTCTCACAATAAAGGTGGTTCTCGCATGAGCTCCTCCCTATATATATATAATATATATATATATATCATATATATATAGAGAGAGAGAGAGAGAATAGTTATAACATTACCCATCAGGTGTTCTAATATCATACAATCTGACCGAGCCATCCACAAAGCCAGCTGCATATTGACCCCCATGAACATGAGAAGCAGCCTAAAATCAGACAACATGAAATTACAAAATCAACCATGACAAAAAAATTCATATAGCTTAGACATGAAGAAAAATTCATTTAAAAAATAATATAATATAATGTACCAGTGCTGAAATGGTGCAATCTGATGCAAGAGGAATAGAAGTTAAAAGTTGCTCTTTATCCAGGTCCCATACCATGGTTGAGGAAACTTCACCAGATGCATACTGCAAGCACAAACAGTAACTTTTTATAAATATGAGTAGAAGAAACATATTTAGGGCTGTAAACGAACCATTCAGCGGGAAGTTCGTTTATGCCCGTTCGTGTATCAAATGAACGAACACGAACAGAGGATGTGTTTGTCCGTTTATGTTTGTGAACGTTCGGTAATGTGTTTACTTATGTTTGTTCGTTTATGTTAATCTGTGTTTGTTCACGTAAAGGTTTTTATATGTTATATTTTAATTTTATTGGTTTTGGTTTTTTAAAAATTTTGAAATCCTAGGTGTAGCCAACATCTCTCAATTGACCATTTCAAATTCAGTTTGTGTTAAAGCTTGAGAACCATCTTAATTTTTGCATTAGTTATGTTAATGACAATTATGTCAACTATGTTCAGATAATTATATTAAGTACTTATTTAATTTGGGTGGATTCTTCGTAATCTTTGTGATCAGAAATGCATATTTAATTCTAAAATGAATATATGTTCCTCTGTATTTGTTTGTGTGCATGAACGTTCGCTTGTGTTCATGAACATTTGTTTGTGTTCTTGTGTTCATTTGCGTTAGTTTACGTTTGGTAAGTGTTCGTAAGCAGTTCATGAACACGTTCATTTCCTTAATGAATGAACACGAACAAGAAATCTCGTTCAGCAAGTGTTCCTGAACAGGTTCATTCCTTAACGAATGAACATGAACAAGGTCTTGTTCGTGTTCGTTCGGTTACAGCCCTAAACATATTATCTAAAATCTAAACTATATTCAAGTATTTGTAAATAAACGAGTACCATATAGCCAGATTGCTGCTGCCAATCAACTACAGCATTAACACTCCTGACACCAGGTCTATGACCGTGAATAGAAGAAAATGCGGTTACAAGTTTTTGTTTGCCCCTCGAAATGTAATCTTTCCATATTCGCACATTTCCATCACCTGCATTGAATAAATATAATAAATTCAAATAAACCATTAATTAAAGAGTAAATTACGATTTTGGCCCCTGTGGTTATATCACTTTTACCCTTTTAGCCCAAAAAGGAATTTTTTAACATATGAGCCCCCAACGTCTTTTTTTCAAACCCTTTTGGCCCCCAACATCTTTTTTTCTAACCCTTTTGGCCCCTAAAAGTAAATGGATGGGGTTAGTGTCAGGGGCCAAAAGGGTTAGAAAAAAAGACGTTGGGGGCTCAGATGTTAAAAGATTCCTTTTGGGCTAAAAGGGTAAAAGTGATATAACCACAGGGGCCAAAATCGTAATTTACTCCTAATTAAAAAAGGAAATACGAGTCAGCACTGATATAGAGATGGGAAACTTACTTGAGGCTACAAGCAACAAGCTGTCATCAAGCTCATTCACTAAACAAAGTTTTGATATCCCTTTATCAGGATATTCATGATTATTAAAACTGTTTAATAATGTGGCTTCCTCGTAGTTCCATATTCTAGAAAGAAACAAGATCACAAAATCAGTGAATAATATTTAGAAAAAGAACAAATTCATGTAACATGTGAGTCTTAATATATTCCTTGCTACTTATTCACTAACATCATAAATTACAAAGGGCAAGATATTGACTACATTAAGTCAAGGAAACAAATTAGTAATATTTCCTGGACAAAATTGATCAGCATAAATTCTTTCTTTTGCAAGCAATGCTTTTTAGTACATTAAAGATAAACAATACAGAAGAAAAAAACACAATTCGGCTTGTGAAGACTTGGAACATGTTCGGTATAACGTGGAGATCCTGAAATCTAGTCCCAACTCATGTATAAAAAAATGAGTTATTAGTTTGTACCCTCCACTATATATATGTTTATATATGTGTGTGTGTGTGTGTGAAACAGTAAAAAACCTAATATGATTTATTTAGAAACTGAAATTAGATGAAAATTTTACAAAGAGCAAGAAAAAGCAGTATAGAGAAAAGAAAACGTAAAGGTTTTTTTTTCATATTTTCCCTTCAAATTATGTAACTATTTTTTCAAACTTAACTTCCACTGAATGGCCTCACAAATTCTAATTATTAAAAGTACTTGAAAGATGAAAGATGTCACAATGAAGCAATCTTTAGATAGATTCTCAAATCTTTTATTTTCAATATTTTTCATATGTATTTAGTTTGGGTGGAGAGATAAGAATAATGAATAAAACGTTATATATTTAATTATAATTAGTAATTTAAGAATAGCCGAGCGGTAACTCGGCATCATATAAGATCTCTAAAGAGTTGCACAGGTTCGACCCTCACAGACATCAAAGTCCTCTAAAAAACGTTTACGTCGGACATCGGTTAGAACTGGATCCATGTCATGTGGCCGGTCATACAAAAAATAAAATTGTTCTTTAATTATATTTACACTATCAGTAGTCAAGTCGGTTAGAACTGGATCCGTGTCACGTGGCCGGTCATACAAAAAATAAAATTGTTCTTTAATTATATTTACACTATCAGTATTGTCAAGTACTTAACTTAAAGAAAAGAACGTATTTTGCAAAAGTGTGGGGAGTTCCATAAATATCCTAATTCCTAGATAAATTTTAGGTTTTATATTGTACTAGATAACATAGTTTCAATAAATTCAGAATAAGTATTAGGGTAGATTGAAAATTACAAAGATCTTAATATTTGGCTTCTATTTAATTATGTGTTCAATCGTTAATCTACAGAATAAAAATATAAAATATTATTCTTCTTTCTCAAAACCTTTTAAAAACTCACTACAATCTAAAATAAAATATCTTAACATAAATGATTTGAGGCACTTCTCTTGTATTCAAATCAAAATATTCATGTGTTATCACATATAAAAATGAGAGTTTATCTAAAGAAACAAATGTTATCTTAATAAAGGTCTAATGCTTTCATTCACTTAAATCTACATTTTGAAAACACATGTTATATCTTGATACCATGCTTGATACTCATTAAGAAGGAAAATATAAAAAACCAAATATCGTTAAATAAAGATACATCCCATATATATGCAAATACTATCTAGGCTTCTCCAATTTAAAAAGAAAAATATAAAAAAAAAAACCGAATATTGTTGGATAAAAACTTGCAGTTCCACATTTGTTCAGTTTATATCAAACACAATCTAGAAAACATTAAATACAAATACCCCTTAATTCATCCTAGAGAAAAAATAATTTCGGCAATAAAAAGCAATCCAATTATTAGACACAGAAAACAAATAAAGCTAGTATACCTGATACATTCACCCTCATCTGCAGCAACCACTATTGGAGAAAAAGGCTGCAACAAAGATGTTTTAGCACTGCTTTCAAACTTTGTATCCCATCGAGCAATTGGATTATGCAGATTGGTACCAGCTGAAAAACATATATGACACATTAATTAATATAAACTATAGAGTCAACTGAAGATGAAAGTTATTATAAAATATGAAATTAATTGCTATTTGGGACCCACGGGAGCGTTGGCACTTTGTGATGTGTTCAAAAACATTTTTTTCCCTTTCTTCACGTTTAACCGTGATTTCATCAGCGTCATCAGATGCTGTAAGAAGTGGTTTTGAAAAATGACTGCAACTCCAGTTGTAGATGGTTGATTGTGGAAGAAAACTGCGATCTGACGAACCAGGAACCCCATGTGAACCCAAAAGCGGGTCGGCTAGCCCTGAGTCCATTAAATGTGGTCTGAACTCAAGAGAACAAACCCTTCGCATTCCGGTCAAGTAACTTGGTCTTGGAGGGCTAACAGGGGGTGTTCTAAAAGTCAACGGTAGATGACCCGTTCCTAACACACAAAAATATGTATCTGATTAAAAAAATGAAAGTTAATAAAACATGATATAAGACTAATTACTGGGACCTACAATCGTAACAATATAATTTAAGAGTTTTGGTTAAATATGATATTTGTTCATAGAGTAAAATGCCATTTTCGTCCCTAAGGTTTGGCCAGTTTTGCGACTTTCATTTAAAGGTTTCTTTTTCCGCAACTGGGTCCAAAAGGTTTGAAATCTTGTCATTTTCATCCGGCTGGTTAACTCCATCCATTTTTCTCCGTTAACTCAGAGATATTTCCGTCTTTTTTGCTAACTTAAAGGGCAATTTGGTCTTTTTCACTTTATGTAAAAAGACCGAATACCCTTGAAAACAACTGATTTGCCCTTTAAGTTAACAAAAAAGACGGAAATACCCCTGACTTAACGAAGAAAAATGGATGGAGTTAACGAGTCCGATAAAAATGACAAGATTTCAAACCTTTTGAATCCAGATGCGGAAAAACAAACCTTCTGACAAAAGTCGCAAAACTGGCCAAACCTCAGGGACGAAATGGTATTTTACTCTTTATTCATATTTATAACCTCAAACAGGGCATGTGTAACTAACTACTAACATTAAGAAGAAAGGTACCTCCATTCATATCGAACCACGAAGATGAGCGCGCTAATCCAGCAAGACTGGTGGTGGTGGTTGAAGATTCTCCCGCTCGTACACTGCCAGCGGCGGTGGCTTTAGCAGACTTAGTCACCACTTGTTCAATTCCAATAATAGAAAGAACCCGTCGGCCCAAACTCGAAATCCGCGGTGACGGATCCTTTGCTAGTGTACACATGGCGGATACACATTGGGTATACAACCCGTTGTCTAACTGTCTAGGCTTTGCATGATTAACCGCCCCGTTTGTGATACAGTCGGTTAGCATGCCGGGATCCGAGTGCTGTGATGAGTCATCAGAAAGTGGTGACCCGTGCATTATACTAGATGTAGCAAGCGGGCTGCTGGAGGAAACCCGCGCGTCTCGTGCAGCAGATTGGCTGTCACCACCAACCCGTGACAACGGACCGATTTGAGAATACTGGGTAGGAGTGTTGTAACCACTAACTGAATTCCTAACTGTAAAAGGAAAAGAACTCAGCACAGAGTTAGGCTGTGGTTTCCAATACGCAGCAGCTATAGATTTCAGGTTACGATTGTGGCCGAAAGCAAACCGCGCAAGAGCTACTGCCAACTCAGCCCTGACTAATGGGCTTCCATCTGAAACAACATTCAAAAGGCTTTTAACAATGCTAATTTCAGCCGCAACTTTTTCATCATCATCACGTTCATCATCTCCAACTTCTCTAGATGTATCAAAGCCAACATCGAGTAAAGTGCCCAATGCAAATACAGCAGAAGCTCTGACCTGAAAAAGAGGTTTGGGTTCTAACTATTGACGAAAAAAAACAAGCATTTAAAAAAATATCCAAAAAGTGTAACGAATAGTAAACCTCAGGTTGGGGCTCGGAAAGTAGAAGTGAAAATACAGTAGGAGCATTAGACTGCACGCCTATAATTTGTGCTTCTGTGAAATCTTCCCAAAGTTTTCCCAAACAAAGACACAGCCACTGTAAAAAAAGTGGTTCAGTTTGAGTGTCGTTGGAGGCTGAACCACCTTGAAGATGTTTTAAACAGACGTGAATTAGGTTGGCTTCGATACAAGCTTCTTGACCCTTTCTGTGTCCGTCAACAATGACAGTTAAAACAAATGCAGCCATTGCGCGTTGTTCGGGGAATGCTTCCACACTATCCAAAAACCTGATGAAATATGTGTGGCCCCCATCCTTCACCAGATCCACCTGGCATGACTGTCAAATCAAATAAATTTGATTTTAGTCAACACTAGCATGCTATATGAAAAGATATACAAAGATGGTAATAGCTTTAAAACATATGAACACAAGTAGCTACCTTATCAAGTGCTAAGATTTTTGTCCAGATGAACACAAGAATTTGTCTAAGTTCAGGTGTAGTCGTCTGTAATAGCTTCAAAACATATGGAAAAATTCCAACTGATAAAGCCTACAATGAAAAAGGTTATTCAATATATGATACCATTAAGAACTTGTCACACATCAACGAGTTGATTTTAGGGAAGAAGAAGAAGCTGAAATAACATACCAGGTCAACAGCCCATGGACCCATATCAAGAAATCTGCCAAGAAGCACCAAGGCACGAAATCTATGGCATTGACTGAGTAAAACCTGAACCGTAACACATTTTAAATCAATTAGCACTAGACAATAATGAATTATTTGTAAGTTGAGCCTAGTAACCCCATTCTTCATGTGGCTAATGAAGTTGAGCCTAGTAACCCCATTCTTCGTGTGGCTAATGAAGTTGAGCCTAGTAACCCCAGGGTTGCTTATCTTTGTAAGTTTTCTGTTCTAGACACAGCTACGTTAGGGTTGCTAACAATGCTGTTAATTTTTTGTTCTTATTGAGGTTTGACTAGTGGAGCAGTGAAGTTTGTTGTTTTTGGCAGTTTGCCTTCTATTTTGTAATCATGTGCTAAATTAAAAGAAAGAATGGTATATCCTCGGTTCCCCAGCATATAGTTGTTGTAGGTTTATGGCAAACCATTCGACATGCATCATTTATCTATAAGTTTGAAGAAGAGTGTTATGCATTTTTTAAAGACTCCAATTGATGTTAATTTTTTGTCAAGTTCATGACAGTGTAACTTTTTTTCTGTAAGATTTGTTTTGAACAAATGAAGGGTTGTTGAGGAAACTTAGATTGTAGAATCTGTGAGAACTTATAAATAGGACCGTAGGTTAACAAATTAGTAGAAATACTAATTTCAAGTCACTATTCACACTTAAATATCCATATTTAGACTAGCAACAAATAGCTTTTTAAAAGTGTTGTTACAAACCAATGGCTTTCAATTGATTTGAAATAAAATATCAAACTGCATATCAACCTAATAAATATCGGTTATACACTTGTACCCAAATGTCCAATATCTTTTCTTATCCATGGTTACAATTTTTAAAGGGAATATGCTTTCTCTCAGTTGATCATCTATCTTCTAAATATGTTAGCCATCTGATCTGCTATTTCTCTTGTAGCTGAATGCAGAAAGTTTCTTGTTTATGAAAATTGGGGAGAGTTATACACCACTAAAATTTTGTTTTAAAAATTTCCAGTTATGAAGGCTCAGAATGCATGTATTTATCGGATGTTGAATCACTAAAGGTGAATGGGTGATGAACAATAACAATATTATGGGAGATTACGACCTTTGTTCTGTTATTCTTGGCAGCAAGCCAACAATTAAGAAGAGTAGTGGAAACCCTCATTGTGGAGGGGAGGAAGTGTAGAGGTAGACCCAAACTGATTTGGGATGAGTGGACTAGGCAAGATTTACTAGCGTTGCACCTCTCTGAGGACATGGTCCAGGATAGGAGGTCATGGAGGCATTTGATTAAGGTTAAGTACTTTTAGGGGAAAATACGTTTATGTCTTACTTTTAGATTAGTGATGTAGATGTTCATTCACTTCAGGTGGACTTTGCATGTGTTTGTGATTTTGCATGGATATATCTTGTGCATCATATTATGTGTGTTCTTGCTTTTAACAGGTTACTCCTTCACCATCCCTTTTGTTATTGGTAGCTTTTTATGTAGATACCTTTAGTTTTGTGTGTTTCTCTGCTGTCTGTTTGGTGTCGAGGGTCTCTGGAAGCAACCTCTTTATCCTTGAGGATGGAGGTAAGGTGCGCCTACATCCCACCCTCCCCGCACCCTAAAAATAGCTATGCTATTTGTGGGCTTTACTGGGTATTGTTGTTGGTTGTTGTTTTGCTTCTTTCTATGACTTTATTAAACCTAAATAAATAGTAAGTTACATGACCATGCATATTGTAGAGACCTGGAGAACAATTGGCAACTGCTCAGGCGGTTTCTTATGTTCAGACCCATGATTGAGCCACACCTCAAATGCTGTCAGTTGTTCTGTGAAAAAAGGACTTGGCTGCAACAAAAAAAAAAACTTATCAACGACTTTGATAATCAACAGTGTTGTGCAAGTCTCATAAAAACAACTTAATTAAGCAAATCCCAAACCTGAAATTCCGCATTAGGGTCTTCGAGCAATGTTGGAAGCTGAGAAAGACAGATTTCAGCAGCCATATCCCATGCATCCCTGCAATGCACATAATCACAAGTCACAACGCCACAACTATATTAATAAAAAAATACCAACACGACACATATGAGTGAGTATCCCCATTTTTCTTAAAAGCAACACATTATATGTTATTATAACAGAGTAAATAAATGTATGTGCCTACCACATATGATGCTGATGAGTTGGCGGCAACATTGGATAAGAAACAGGTGAACAGTTTGCAGAGCGCATAATTCTCTCAGCAAGTAAAAAGTTCCGAAACAAACTTGCAACCAACAGATCTTGCCTGAATAATCTCTGAAATAAATCTGCAAAGAAAAATAACCTGTTACAATTAAGTGCTAGTAATATAATAAAAGTTTTGTTATCAAATATCAATACCATGTGGCAGAACATTCCAGGCTATTGTGTCTGTTACTGCGGTAAAAATCCAGTTCAGCTCACCAAGCAGTGTTTTACGATCGGTTTGACGGCCAGGAATTCTGTCTATAAGTGAATAATCAAGTGACTCGTGTAGTAAGGAACGCGTGCAAAACCTGGAGAGTTAAATGAGATCAGAAGATCAATGTGCATAGTAAAATGATGTAGCGGAATGCAAGAAAATTTTTCCTGGTGTACTTTTACTGTTGCCATGTTTTAGTCGTAACTTTTTGTTCGTGAGTCATCAAAAGATGACTTTTCCCCGTTTGGGACATTAAGTGAACCTTTTGTACCATTTGAGTCATTATGCTGTCAAAGTTTTTCTCTCATTTAATGACATTTACAGTCGCTATAAAGACGCAAACAAGACAAAACTTCATCTTTAATTAGACAAACGTATCCAAAGCACAGATGGTGTTTTATGCAAAAACATATAATAAGAATCATAACAACCAAAAGATAAAACATACCAAATGGATTAACAGGTCAAACAAATCAGATGTCACTTGCATTTTATGCAAAAAAAAATCCTAAATCAGTTTAATCAACAGAATTAGTTTATTATTAAGATTATATAACTTTGTAAGCATACCCAACCTGACCCAACTCAAATTGACATGTACCAAAAATCAACTGTTTTGACTGTTGATCCAAACTTATTTTGAACTGTTGACCAACCTGTCTGATCCACCCAATCCATCCATTTTGCTACCTCTAATTTTATTATTTTAGTTTTAACTTTCAACAAAATGATTTAAAAGAGCATTCACCATCTCAATGCAATCTTGATGGGAGTTGTAAGGCAAGAAGTAAACACATCAGCAGGAAACTCGTGACTTTGTGGTAACGTCTCATGTGCTTCACAAGCCGCCAGTAGAATACAGTCGCGTGGTGAAGTTCCGGAAGAGCTTGATGGACCCCAATCCTGAAGCTATAAATGTCGTATAGTTCAATATTTTGTTAAGGGTTTAAGAATATAAGATCACTGATACCTCGATGAAAGCATTGACTATCATCCCTGCGGCTGAACAGTCAAAAACATATATTGATGGAGTCTTCAACCACGAATCGAGGTCGCTGATAGGTAAGGGAATATACTGTGTATAACTCTACAACAAAACAAAAAAATCAGTTTGGCAAAATTAATTTTAGCAGGGGCATAAAGAAAGTAAAAAAAAAAAACCTAAAATTTTATAAATTACCCTGTTAAAAAACCATATTTCACCGTTGGCAGTTGGCTTAGGTACACCATGACCATTATAATGAAATAAAACCCTTTCAGATTTTGCATATTTTCGACATGTGGTGCAGAGTTTCTTCACTTCTTCCACTGTGGGGTCTAGCTGGATTCTGTATTTGGCCTGTTTCCATGTTCCGTTCAGTTCAGAGGATGCTAGTTTAAAAATTCGTTAGTGTTGTATGGTGTAGTAAAGAGATAATCTCTCACCTTAGGTTGCCACCTTTCATACTGAAAAGTCAATGTTTTCCCGATTGTTTCAAGTGCTTTCTGTGGGGCCATAGAGAATGGATCTATCCAGCACTCCATTCTGGCACAAGGTGAAATCTTTATAACATCAGGTGGGTCCACGCTAATATTCAAACATAGAACAAGTGCAACACATCCTGTTTTCATCTGCAGTTCAAAACAAAACAAAAAAATTTGACTACACAAGTAAATAAATGAGGCACAGATACTTAATGAAACTTTACTTGTTAATAGATGGGCTGATCTAGAGAAGCTTCTTATAAGTTCCAACAAAAAGTTATGATAACATTAAAAAACTGTATGCTTTATTAGTTTATATATATTTCCAATTGCATTAAGCTTCCTACTTTGTTACTATATATACACAATGCATGCTGATACACAAGCATATAGCATTCTAAGAATTTAATCCTAGGTTGTTATTAGAAAAAATAAAATGTAAGCAAAACCTAGAGCAATGAGCTAACAATATAGTTTAGTTATATAAGCAAGACCAAAGTAGATCCCTGCTAATCTAATCATCAGTCATCACTAATGTGTAGCCTATAATATTATAATAAGTTATAACCAGTCTGACACCTTAAACTCTTAAAGAACTTTTAAAACATGTAAGCATATCAAATTTCAGTCCAAAAACACTAAACGCTTAAAATAAATGCTGATCCATTATTACAATATTAACACCAACAAATTACTATCTTATTCCTCGCTCGCAACTCGTAATCTTTTTCGCAATGCTTGAAAACACTAAAATGGGCTACAAGAACCAAAAAGGCACTGCCACTTACACAGTAACACCACAAGGTCACATCTTTGTTACTTCTCCATTTTACCATTTTAGTTTTGACTTAATGTTAACATATATTTAAATCCCAAGATGTTTTGTGATAACCATTACGTCTACAATTAACATCTATCCCATTAATCAAAATGATATCATGTGCATAAAGACTATATTATGGGACATCACCCCACGTGTCCATCATGCACCTATCCTTAACCAAAGCAAAAAAAAAAACGATGCAACAATCATCCAACTAACTCCCTCCCAGTGTAACGAACAATAATACCAAAAGAACTAATCTTGCTATCACATAATCACACACTCATAACTCATTGCAAGTATCAAAAGAATAAGATGTCTGCTATTGACACGGTGTATTGAAACATATCAGTCTTAGCCCCAAGAATCATCATCATTAAGACAGCAGCACTATGAAACACTCGCAAGGTGTAGCGTTACAAAAACAGAACCTCACACAAATCTCTAAAACAGACAACTTTATGATCATGTGAGTCCTAGCTAACAAAATGATAGCACTTTTTCCTAATATCCAACACTAATAGCATATATGAGACAAATAAACATGATTCCAGGTCACCCTACCCATCCAATCAGCATTTAACCATTAAGTTGTAAACTAACAGATTAGATTTAATACAAATAAGCTGCAAGCATCAACTCCAAAACATACAAAATGGAAAAAAAAAAAAAAACAACAACAAATTACCCGGTCCTTGGGCCGCCATTTCGAGACCAAACCGCTATCCACAGGACCAGAAGGAGCACCCGCCTCAAACGCCTCATGTCTAAGCTCAGTCAACACAACATTCTGCGGCAAATACGCCATACTAGTAGCCGGTATCCCACTAACAACCACATTTCCATAACCACTACTACTAGCAACAGTCTCCGAATCCTCCCTATCCACATTCCTATCATTCTCCCTACTCTGTACGTCACTATCAACCCTATGATTATTATTACTATCCCTATTATCATGCACTACAACATCCTGAACAACAACAACAGTTGAATTCGTTGAATTTGTTGAATTCACATCCAACCGGTGCGAATTCGAGTACCGATCCAGATGATTAGAAACCGAAAACCTAGACTCCATTAAATCTCCCAATGCCATTCAAATTGAAACGGAAGAAGCCCTAGGCAGGACCTATTCAAAACCTAATTTGAAAGCTGTTCGAAATTGATGAGTGAGTGAATAATAATAATAATCGCTAATCAACGAAGCCGCTAAACCAGCGGCGCATGGAGATTCTTCGGAGGATAGAGAGCGGGTTATCCAGCTTCGTTCAGAACCCTAGGGTTGTGAATGATTGGATGAGAAGCTATGGTGGATTTTGAAACGCTAAGTTGCAGATGCAGATGAAGACGAAGAAGATGAAGGTGAAACCCTAGAGAAGAAGGAAGCAGGGGATTGATGATGGAGGCGCATGTACAGTAGTGCGGCTGTCAACAGAGGAGAGAGAGAGAGAGAGAGAGAGAGAGAGAGAGGATTTTATGGGTTTAAATTATTATTTGATAAAAAGTTGAGTAAATTTCAAAGTTCGTCCTTTATGTATGTCTAAAATATCAAAGTATGTCCTTTGTCTTTAATATCTTCAAGAAACATACTTAATGTTTGAAAAACCAATCAGGTTATGTCCTTTAGTCATAACCTGGTTTGTTTTCCCAGTTAAATCAGGTCATGTGAGAGGCACATGAGGGTATTAATGTCATTCTACCTACCAATTAATATGCACTGTTATAAAAACCCTAAAACCTCACCGTCTTCTTCTCCATCTTTCAAAGATTCCAGCTGCACATACATACCTAACCCTAATCCCCTAAAACCTCACCATCTTCTTCTCCATCTTTCAAAGATTCAGCTGCACATTCAAAGTCACCCCAAAATGCCCTTGCTGATTTGCAGCACACGAATTCCCAGCAGGAGGACCCTCATTCTCAACCTGCATACATCTATCATCCTCATCCGAATCTACCGAGTGGCCCGATAAACCACCTGATGTCTCCTCTATTCATGCCCGAAATCCCTTCTCCTGGTGGAGTTTGTCCACCATTAATCCCTCCACTTCCTCCAGATAAACCACCTGATGTCTCCTCTTGTTCGGATAGTGCAGATATCTGTGTCTCGAGACCTAAAAAGACAATTAACTCTGAGCCGCCATACCCCACGAACCCTAAAAGCTCATCCAATTTGTGGTTCAGTTCCCCCTAAAGATTCGCTTGAAGGCCCAGATTCACCCACATTACAGTATGCGGCTACCAAAGTTGCTGACTTTGGCTCGAATCAAGAACAATCTGATGCTCCAAAGGCAGGTAACATTAAATTTGTTCCCCATTCTGTGTCGGCCAACCCCTGTTCATCTCCCAAACCTGCTAATTGCTCCCCCAAGAAAGGTGCAAGAAACTTGAGGTACAGGGGATTACAATCGAAGTCTGGGGACCCAGAATTAGACGCCTGGTCCGACCGGACTCCGGTGACATCGGAGACATCGGATCCAAAAGAATCTGAGATGAACAAGAACAGGGGCCTTTGTTTACCGTCGCACCATCGCCGCCGTGCTCGCCGCTGCCGCCGTCTCCCTCTCTCTCTCACCTGCCACCACAGCCACACACCACCTGCCCCTTTATTTGGTCTGCGAAGACGGCGGCTAGGGTTCCGATCCGAGAGAGAGAAAGAGAGAGAGGAGGGGTGAGTGTGGGAGTTCTTGGTCGCCGGAGTTGGGCGGTGGTGTTTCACCGGAGAAGAAGGTAGTCAGGCTCGGTGGTGGTGGTTGTGGTAGGGTAGTCAGAGAGAGAAGAAGGTGTTTATATATATATGTGTTTTGTCTGTGTATATATATAATATATAATTTTAAAATTGTTTTATTTATTGTTTTTTATAATGATTTATTATAATATTTAGGATAAAATGACTAAAATACCCTTATGTGGGATTGACTTAGTCAACTTTAACCATGAAAACTAATTGTGTTATGACTAAAGGACATAACCTGATTGGTTTTTCAAACATTAAGTATGTTTCTTGAAGATATTAAAGACAAAGGACATACTTTGATATTTTAGACATACATAAAGGACGAACTTTGAAATTTACTCAAAGTTTTATAGGAAATAGAACCAAACAAACTCTATAGTGTAGTGTGTGAATTGTGTCAGGTTAGCGAGATGGAGGACTATACAAAAAGCTCGCTCGAAGCTCGTTCGGATTTAGTTTGAAAAAAACTCGTTTGATATGGTTTGGTTTGAAAGTGAGCCTAGCTTGGTTCGGCTCGTGACGAGCCAAATTGGCTCGCTTGGCAGCTCGACTCGGCTTAGCTCGAATTATTTTACTTATCATATATTTTATTTTTATATACATATAATATATTACAAAAAACGTGATTATTATTTACATGTATTTAACCTTATACTTTGATATCTATGACATATTTAAAGGTTGATTGTCGTGCCAATGAACAAATATTGTATTTACTTGAAATATAAAACTTATTTTGCGTTGTTGAACGTGATTTTGGCTTGCAATGTATTAGGTTGAACTTATTTTGAATATGTTCTTCTGAAATATTGAATGATATTTTAGAATACTGAATTTTGAGAGTTATGTATTAATTTTTATTTTTAAAATCGAGCCGAGCCGAGCCAGCTCAGTTTAAAACCAAGCCGAGCCCGAGCTTAGATTTTCAGCTCGGTTTCAAATCAGAGCCAAGCCGAGCCAACTCGGTTTATAATCGAGCCGAACACAAGCCTTACACAAAACTCTATTGGAACCGCTAATCACCCCAATTTTTTTCAAAAATTTTCATTTTTTTACTTGTCTAGGTTTAACTCGGGAAATTCAAGTTCTCAAAAAGGTTATATTTTACAAATTTACAACCGATAGCGTCGTGATAAAAAGAACCAACATAAGAAAATTATGAAAAGGCATGACAAGCTTAGTTAAAATTTGATTATATATACTTGATCACATAAAAAACCCATTCCCACAAAAGTGAGTTTTGAGCCTTTATTGAGCATACAATTACATATCATTAGAACTAAATGCTCATTTTTCGTTTCTTGTGTGAATAGCCGCTTGGTTCTTACGACTCTAGAACTTGCCATGACGATACATTCCCGGTCCTTACCAACTTAAAACCC
This sequence comes from Helianthus tuberosus, assembly GCA_030545235.1. Taxonomy (NCBI): domain Eukaryota; kingdom Viridiplantae; phylum Streptophyta; class Magnoliopsida; order Asterales; family Asteraceae; genus Helianthus; species Helianthus tuberosus. Next base: position 141,850,663 of record CM060410.1, on the reverse strand, counting down.
GAGTAAGTAAATGATGGAGGCATTAGGACTAACCTTTTTATTTCTACACCATTATTATTTTTTTTACCACCTACCCAAAATCCCCCTAGTTAGCCCCTTTGAGCCTAAACCTTTTCATTTCATAACCCAAACCAAACACCCTTTTTACCCACCAAAACCCTTTTCATTTTTACCCCTTTGTTTTAGTAACAAGTTCGATTTTTCGTATGATTAAAAAAAAAATTGTTGATGATGAAGCAAAAGAAAATAAACAAACAAGTTCATCAAAAATAACTTTGTTTGAATAAATAGCTTCATCAAAAAAATAAAAGTTACGAAAATAGAAAGTCATACGAAAACCGACACTTGTTACGCTTTTCGCGCTTTTTCTACTAACCACTAACCACCAACCCAACCACCTACCTTTAACCCAAGCCTAACCCTTAACCCACAAAGTCCTCTTGATATTTACAAAGATATATAAGCTAAAAAGGAGGAGGATTGATTGCTTGGCAAGCCTATGGTAGGAGTAAGTTCCATGCCACTCTCGAGTGATCCACAAAAATACATTTTCGGCCGAGTGTTTAGTGATCCCCGTGAGGTATGTGAACTTGTATATAAATAGAATTTTAAAGAGGCATGTTATGCCCTAATAAGTAATTTATCTTATGAAAAGTTTTAAATAAATCATGACGAATAGGATTTTAAATAAATAAAAATAAAACTAAATAAAGAATCTTGGAAATCCCGACACTCTACGACAAGCCAAAAAAAAAACCTTCTTTCCTACCCATTCCATTCCATTTGGGAGTGTAATAGCCACATATTAAAGAGTTTTGCTTGAGGACAAGCAAAGATTCAAGTGTGGGGGTATTTGATGTGTTAAAAATGCAACATATAAATTTCATCAAATGAGGCATAAAACTAACCATTTTTTAGTACTAATGTTGGAAAAAGTGTGCTTTTGTCTTCCTTTTGTATTTTCAGGATTAAATGAGCTCAAATTAACAAAAGAAGCAAAAAGACATCAAAATCTAACATAAATACAAGAAAATGAACAAGACGTGGCATGCCCGACCCCACGACAGCATCTTCCCAAGCAAAATAAGAGATCAGAAGCCTGAACACGCCCCGTGCTCAGCCAGCACGGGGGCGTGCCCAAGTGTCAGCAGAAAAGACAAAGTGGTAGAAGCTTCTATTGCCCACCACGGGGCCGTGCTCAGCAGACACGGGGCCGTGGTCAACTATAAGATTCGCACAATCCAGCAAATCTACATAGTACAAAGATTCTTCTGCACCACGGGTCGTGCTCAGCGGACACGGGGGCGTGGTCAACTAAAAAGACAAAACAGCATTAAATGAAGAAAGAGAAGGATGTGGACACGGGGCCGTGCCCACTAGACACGGGGCCGTGCCCGAGCTTCTGTTCAGCCTATAAATAGAAGTGCTTGGCTCAAGCTCAAACCATCCCTTGGCACACCACCTCTCTCACACTTCACCCACCACCCACCACCACCATAACACCATCATCCACCACCATCATCCATTGTCCATCGTAGAGTGTGTGAGTCGTCTCGGGATCCAAGATTGATCGTATGAGTTCTTGACAATTAAGGCCATGTTTGCCTAAGTCTCTTACATCACTTGGTGAAGACAAAGTGTCTAGTGTAATACTTTTTATTTCTAATCTTTTGCACTTTTTACTTGGTTTTGTATTAATGACTTTAATAACTAGTTGCTTATGTTGAAGGTGATCTTTCCTTATCGTTTGTCCGTGGTGTCTTGGCATTATTTTACTGTCTATATAAAATAAAAGATTTTCACCATTCATATCTCCACGGTCTATATGGAGGTATGTTGGCTACCTGGTCGGGGGTTAAGGGAACGGTTTGGTAAAGGTCTTGCCATTGTTCAGCGTTTAGAGGTCCTGCAATGGACCTGGGTCAAATTTAGTAGGACCTCCTTCAATACTTAACGGTATTGGAAGGCGGGGGTCCAAACTCTTTGATCCCCTCATAAGTTAACTACTATTAATACTATAACCCGGCTATTTAGGACTGTATCCATGCTGACTCAGACTACTTAGTCGAGGGTAACGTCACCGCCAAAAGCGGGGCCTACCACAATACTGCATTAATAACTTAATTCATTATCTTCCAATAATCCACCATTTTAGGATTGTATCCCTGCTGACTCAAACTACTGGGGTGAGGGTAACGTCACCTTCAAAAGAGGGGCCTACTACAATAACTAAGATAATCTCTTAAATTTGTGCAAAAGTGCGGAAATAATCAAAGGTTACACTAGATACGAGTCGGAACCAAGTGATTCATCTTGTCTATCTGTTTTTCTTTTTATTTTATTTTTCAGCATTTAGTTAGTTTTTATTTTTCTTAGTTAAAAACATTTTTTCTAAACTTTTTATTTTGATTAGACGTTGAGGATAAACCGGTACTAAAAGCTCTTGTGTCCTTGGACGACCTCGGTATCTTGCCAACACTATACTACGCTCACGATGGGACTTGCCCATATGTGTGTTTAGTGTTAGTAAAATATCGTGTTTTATAAAGTTAAAACTTGGCTAAAAATAAGTGTTAAAGGGGCTTAAAATATACACCTAATATATATAACACTTCACACGCATCAATGCAAATCAACACTTTGAAGAACACCCTTCCTAGAAACCCAAAATTTAAAGTTCAACAATCTTGCAAACGAGCAAGAATTGGTGAAAACGTGTTAGGGGTTTTGTTGCTCTCGGAAATCTACACACAATGGACTCAAGAATCGCTCGATTTGGTTAAGAATTGAAGAAGTTATGAGAGATTGAAGGTTAGGGTTCTTGGTGGGTTTTGAAGAAGATGAAGATGGAAGGTTGAAGTCTAGAGAGAGAAAGCAGAGATGTTTTGTGTTTTGTGGAGTTTGGAGATGTATATGTGGCTGAGAATAACTCTGGGTTCGAATTTATGAAGTTTAAATGAGTATAAATGTGTTTTAGATCGAACCACACACCGGAACTCGAATCAGCGCTGGCCAGCTTATACGAGCCTGTCGCCGACGCCCCATACCCCGTCGCCGACGGGTCCCCCTTTTCTCAAAAACGGGCGATGCCCTAATCCCTTGTATATGGGTAAAGTTGTCCGACGCCACTTTTGGGAGCCCGTCCCGGACACCTATACACCCGTCACCGACGGGCTTTAGTTTTCCAATTTTTAATTTTTTTGATTATTTTTTATGAGAAATACAGGAAAAAATTAGAACTTTTTATAAAAGGACCATATACAATAAAAATTCCTAAAAAATATTAAAAATGATTTAGTAAATTTTTGTAAGTTAAAATTTAAAAACAAACAACCCGTTTACGGTCCTACCACCCCCCGAAAAATCGTGTATTGTCCCTAATACACAAAAACAAGTCTAGAAACATACCTTTTTTCTTCAAGACGCGTTCGTAATATCCGGACTTCACACAATCAAGAGGGTTAGTACGAAACGAGGACGATTAACACAAAAATACTCAAACAATCAAAATAAATTATACAAAACTCTACAAAACTCATTATCGGTCCTTCAGTTGACCTCATAAGTTGGCACACTTACCACGAAGTTCACCAACTCCACATTCTCATCCCTTTTCTCTTCGTTACCGTCAAGGAACGGTTTAAGGCGATGCCCATTAACCGTTTGCTTCGACCCATCCTTCGGGTCCTTGATTGTAACATCTCCAAGCTTCCCGACCCTTGTAATCACATACGGGCCCATCCATTTACTCTTGATCTTTCCGGGAAAGTATTTAAGCCATGAATTGTAGAGCCAAACCCTTTGACCCACTTCAAACTCCTTCGGCTTCAACTTCGCATCATGTGCCCTCTTCATATCATCTTTATATTTTGAAGCACTCTTATACGCTTCCTCCCGAAGCTCCTCCAACTCGCAAAGCTTTAATTTTCGCTCCTTTCCTGCATCGTCATATTTCATGTTAACCTCTTTTATGGCCCACCAAGCATGATGCACAAGTTCAACCGGTAAATGACAGTTTCGCCCATAAACTAAACGATAAGGTGTAGTTCCAATAGGTGTTTTATGAGCCGTTCTATAAGCCCATAAAGCATCATTCAACTTCGTCGACCAATCCTTTCAGTCGGTTCGAACGGTCTTTTGCAAAATTTCTTTTGTTTGCCTATTGGAAACTTCCACTAGACCGCTTGTTTGTGGGTGATAGGGAGTAGCGATTTGATGGTCAACACCATACTGTTTCAAAAGTTTGCCAAACTTAAAATTCTTGAAGTGAGATCCCCCATCGCTAATTATCACTCGGGGAATCCCAAATCTAGAAATTATGTTTGTTTGTACAAAATTGCAAACGACAGTGTGGTCATTCGTCTTGGTGGCAACCGCTTCGACCCACTTGGATACATAATCGACTGCCACCAAGATGTATAAGTTGCCATGCGAATTAGGGAATGCGCCCATGAAATCGATCCCCCATACATCAAAAATATCTACAATAAGGATCGGTTGCATGGACATCTCATCCCTTTTTGAAATACCCCCTAATTTTTGACACTCAACACAGTTTTTAGCAAAATTAAAAGCATCCTTAAAAATAGTCGGCCAATAAAGTCCGCTATTGAGCACTTTGTGCCCGGTTTTGTGACCATTGAAATTGTCGCAGCCCCCGATCCCTTGTTCCCGGGAACGGGCCGCCGCGAGTCAGTTTCGGTGGTATCGTGGTATTAGTCTAATTTGGAAGCGGAATTTTTTTCATCAGGACCGTAGTTAGGAAATGTTTATCAGAGTAAAACCACCATAATTTATAATATTAAACAAATGGGATAAAATCCAAGTTCATAGTATACACGTTTTCATAGGAATAAATCCTATTTTATTTAATAAAAACATATATTTTATTTTAGGTAACTTTATTGCCACTTTTCCAAGCCTTCAGTGCTGTCCAGCTGGCTTCTATTTGGCTTTCACATTTTGTTACCTGAAACGCGTTTTAAAAACATTTGTCAGTGGGAAATACTGGTGAGTGAATCCCAATTTAATCAAGTTTAAATAAAAAGTCACAGTGTACAGTATTTAGGGCACATCCGCAATTACATTTGTTTCCAAGATATAACAATTAACATCAGTGGTACTGTCATACTCAACTTGTGGAAATGTTACTCCTTGACCAGGTGGTAACAAATTTTGTATACAAAACCCCAACATACCCACTATAATTGTATTCTTACAAATACTCAATACGGTTATTCGCATGGAAATATATTTAAGGTTTTGTAAAACAGTTCACAAAAAGGATTACAAAAAGTGGATCAACTCACATGGCTGTTTTAGGGTTTTCAGTAAGGATTTTCTGGGAATAATCTATAAATTACACAAAAGCACATGTGTTAGTATAATAACCCAATTTAACATTAGCAATACCCTCCCCGAGACGGCATTCCAACGACTACATCGGGCAGAACCACGACAGCCGTTGCGGAACCCTAGACCAATCGGGCAGAGTATCTAATACGTCTCCAGGGGTTATAATACTTACAACTGAGCAGAACTTCGCTATTAGGGGGATATAATACCCGACTATAATAAGCCTACTACAGAATTTTGAGATTGAGAATGAAATTGTGAGCGACGGAAAATGAAAACCCGTTGCTTTCTTATATAGTGCTGATATTGGACTCTCACGCGGCCCGCGTGAAAGACAAGGGTCGCTTACGTGGCCCACGTCAACCCTGGTCAACAGGGTAGCTTGTCTCGGTCATCTACTAGGCTTGACACGATGACGACACGTGTCAGCTCATGGTGTCTCCGCGTTGTTGATCTATCGCGGCCCGCGTACACTTAAACGGGGTCTTACGCGGCCCGCTTTAACTAAAGGAATCAAAGGAATCCGGTATCCACCTTGATACCGCTCGCGTAAATGGTTGGGGTGGGTCTACGCGGCCCGCCTCAACTTAAATAAACTTGTTTTTAATTTATTTTTAATACTATATTGTATTTCGAGCTTGGTTTTCACATACGTGTATATTTTAGGACATATTGGGTGTTTTTAAAATATATTAGAGTATCAGGAAAAATAATCAAGGGTGTCGGTTAATTAGGATTGTTACATCCTCCCCACCTTACTTTAGAGCTCGTCCTCGAGATCTACTGGAACAAGTGTGGATATTTCTTTTTCATTTCAGATTCAAGCTCCCATGTATACTCAGGTCCTCTTTTGGAGTCCCACTTCACTTTGACCAGAACTAATCTCTTATGCTTGAGGTTTTTGACTTTTCTGTCTTCGATTTGTAGGGGCCTTTCTACAAATTTAAGTTGTTCATTTACTTCTATATCCTTGAGAGGTACTACTAGTGATTCATCAGCTAAACACTTTTTAAGATTAGATACATGAAATACATCATGTATTCCTGCCATTTCCTCTGGCAGTTGTAGCTGATAGGCTACAGGTCCTATTTTTCTAATAATCTTAAAAGGTCCAATATACCTGGGACTTAACTTTCCTCGTTTGATGAATCCTACTACTCCTTTCCAAGGAGAGACTCTTAACAATACTTTATCTGCTACTTGAAATTCCAATGGCTTGCGTCGATTATCGGCATAGCTCTTTTGTCGATCACATGCGGCTTTCAGTCGTTCCTTGACTTGAATGATTTTGTCGGTTGTTTCTTGTACTATTTCAGGTCCAGATAATTGCTTTTCCCCAATTTCTGCCCAACAGACTGGGGTTCGGCACTTTCATCCGTAAAGTGCTTCGAATGGCGCAGCATTGATACTTGTGTGATAACTATTATTATAAGAAAATTCTATTAAAGGTAAGTGTTCGTGCCAATTACCTCCGAAATCAATTACACAAGCTCTAAGCATGTCTTCCATCGTCTGGATAGTCCTTTCGCTTTGTCCGTCCGTTTGAGGATAGTAAGCTGTACTCAGTTTTAATTTAGTTCCCATTGCCTTTTGGAAACTTGACAAAAAATGAGAGGTAAATCGGCTATCCCTATCAGAAACAATTGATAAAGGAATTCCATGTAAAGAAACAATTTCATTTACATACGATTTAGCTAATTGTTCCATACTAAAAGTTTCCTTCATTGGTAGGAAATGAGCTGACTTGGTTAGCCTATCTACAATCACCCAGATTGTATCATTACCTTTCTTGGTTTTGGGTAATTTAGTAACAAAATCCATTGTTATTAATTCCCACTTCCACACTGGCATTTCTAATTGCTGTAACAAACCTGAGGGTTTCTGATGTTCAGCTTTAACTTGTGAGCAAGTTAAACATTTAGAAACATAAGCTGCTATGTCCTTTTTCATTCCTATCCACCAAAAAATTTTCCTTAAATCTTCGTACATTTTATCATTACCTGGATGCATCGTATACTTAGATTTATGTGCTTCTTCTAATATACGATGACGTAGGTTTCCTAATTTAGGTATCCACATTCTCTTTTTATGGAATCTCCAAATTCCATCTGTTCCTTGTTCTAATTCTTTTAGCATACCTTTTAATTTTTCAGTATCATCCTTGATTACTGATTCTTATGCTTCTCTTATCTGATCATTTAAATCTACTTGTAGATTTAACTTAAGAGAACGTACCCTTTTTGGCTTTTCATGATACTTTCAGCTTAAAGCATCTGCCACTACATTTGCTTTTCCTTCATGATACTGGATATCACAATCATAATCACTAAGCAATTCCATCCAACGTCTTTGTCTCATATTCAATTCTTTTTGCCCAAAAACATACCTTAAACTTTTGTGATCAGTAAATATGGTAAACTTACTACCATAAAGGTAATGTCTCCAAATCTTAAGGGCAAAAATTATAGCTCCTAGTTCTAAATCATGGGTAGAATAATTCTCTTCATGACTCTTAAGTTGTCTGGATGCATAAGCTATAACTTTTTGACGTTGCATTAATACACATCCATAACCTAACTTAGATGCGTCACAATAGACTACAAAGTCTTCAGTTCCTTCTGGTAACACTAGTATGGGTGTATTAGTTAATCTTTTCTTAAGAATTCTAAATGCTTCTTCTTGTTTTGGTCCCCATTCAAACTTAATGGATTTACAGGTTAACTTAGTCAAAGGAATGGCTATTCTAGAGAAATCTTTAATAAATCTTCTATAATAACCGGCTAATCCTAAGAAACTTCTAACTTCGGTTGGTGACTCAGGGGTTTTCCATTTGGTAATCGCTTCGATTTTTGTTGGGTCTACATAAATTCCTTCATGATTGACTAAGTGTCCGAGAAATTGTACTTGTTCTAACCAAAATTCGCACTTTGAAAACTTAGCATAAAGTTTTTCCTTTCGTAGTAAACTTAAAAGTGCGTGCAAATGTCTTGCATGATCTTCTTTACTCTTAGAGTAAATTAGAATATCATCTATAAATACAATTATGAATTTATCCAAATATGGCTTACATATTCGGTTCATCATGTCCATAAATGCAGCTGGGGCATTGGTTAAACCAAATGGCATGACAGTAAATTCATAATGACCATACCTTGTTCTGAATGCGGTTTTAGGAATATCCTCTTCCTGTACCTTTAATTGATGATATCCCGACCTTAAATCGATTTTTGAGAAAAATCGAGCTCCTTGCAGTTAATCAAACAGATCATCGATTCTCGGTAATGGGTACCGATTCTTAATCGTAACTTTGTTTAATTCACGGTAGTCAATGCACATACGCATTGATCCATCCTTCTTTTTAACAAATAAGATTGGCGCTCCTCATGGCGATGAGCTTGGTTGTATGAATCCTTTTTCTAGCAATTCATCTAATTGTTTCTTCAGTTCCTGCATTTCAGCGGGTGCCAAACGGTAAGGTGCTTTGGCAATTGGTGCTGTTCCTGGTAGTAGGTGAATTCTGAATTCAACTTCTCTGTCTGGAGGTAGTCCTGGTAATTCTTCTGGAAAGACATCTGAAAACTGAGACACTACTGGAATGTCTTTTAGTTCTTTTCCTTTAGTGTTAGTGATTATAGAAATCAAATACACTATAGAACCTGTTGGATCGTGTACGTGACCCTAAACAGTCAGTTAAGGCAGTTCATCTTTGTTTACAGAGGCGGAATCAAAGTAAACAAAGTCACAACAGCTTGTCCCTTTCAATTCTTTTCAATTAATGCTTTCCTGAGTCTTTTACAATGATTCTGATGAAATTTTGGCAGCACCTTGACTCACACACACATACATGTCCGTTTCAAATGAGACAACACACAACCTATTTATACTAGTGACCTTTCCGTTTGAACTTGGCACATACATCTTCAAACGGAACCCTGTTCAAACGGACAGGCTTCTTCAAACGGACAGGACTGCTTCAAACGGTCAGGACTGCTTCAAACGGACAGACAAGTTCAAACATGACCAAACCCTAATTCAATCACTGTTGTCCACTCATTTAACCTATCTAGACATAAGACTCGATAAGACGTAGTCAGCAGACATTCCGTGCACCAACAGACTCCCCCTTGGATGTTGACGAAGTCTTCAACGTCGAGTCTTTAGTCTTTGTCTCTTTTCCAAATTTTATCCTGTCATTGTAAAGCTCCATTCAATCTTTATCTTCTTTGAACAACTTCTATCTTCGAATGTTGTACCAGAATCTATCTCTGACTCTCTCTTTCTTCAGGCTCCCCCTTCGCCAAGCTTCCGTGCTTTAGGGATCGTCACCTTGCTTTTCATATACAAACTCTTCTGGGATAGTTACATGGCTTCTAGAATCCACACTTCCTCTTGCATTGAGCTCGTCTTCAGACTCCCCCTTTAGACTCGGCTTTCGGGATCGTAGTCTGGTATAACATCTGCAATTCTCAAACATTTATAAGTAACAACGTTTTGAACATTCAAATTTCCAGAAATCGTAATCTGGCTCTATTCAACTTTCTAAATCACTCCCCTTATCAACAATCTTTACAGATTTGGCAGTGTTAAGTATCCAAAATCCCTCACAGTTAATCATCCAAGTCCAAACTAATGACCTTGGAGATATCACAAACTGTTTTTGGTTTTTGATTTTAAAACATCAAGTTTCAAATGAATGAACTTGTTTTATTTTCAGAAACACAATCAGCTTACTTAGATTTTGACACTCAGCATTTCAGACATCGGTTGTCGAAAATAAAGCAGAATAAAAAATCTTTTTGTATTTTTCTGAAAATATAAAGCAGTAAAGAAATATGTACAAACATATTTACAGACAATATTTTTCTTTGAGTATGCGACAGAGGATCATATCAGTTTTTGACAAGTCACAAGTACCGTTGAGCTTAGTTACACATTAAGAATTAAACAATTCACTTAGATTGTCGATATACTGATCCACTTAAATTTTCACACAAATTTCAACTGATTCAGGATACGAATTAGGTGTATTAAGAACTTAAACTCTTTCATGTGTCCCACCTCTTGAATATACTCCCGTATCCAGATCCCAATATTCAGTCTTACAGGTGAGTATACCGAGATGATATCTGTAAGGGGAATAAATTATAGTACGAAACCGTGAGAGCTCAGGTCAGAACTTCCGTTCAGCAGAGAGATGACGGCTCGACTTTTGGTGTGTCCCCTTTAGAGGATCTTTTGTATTACAACAGCAATGACTATCAATTTTATTGTTTCATCAATTTGCTGAGGGCGAAGCTATTTTTCAAGCAATGCAGAAAGTATTCTCCGGGGACTAGGCCATTGCTTCCGCAAAATCAGAAGTCCCGGGATAATACCCCAGATATCACTAAGCATAAAGACCTAGTATCTTAGAAAGAGGGGTCCTTCAAACGAGATTTCAGGGGTTACCTATATATCCAAGTAGTGTTTCCCACGAAATAAGCAAGTTTGAATTTAGGTTTATATCCCGAAAAAATTTACTAAATGTATAAAAATCTACCGACACATCCACGGTGAGATCGTTTAACACATTTTAACTTTCCAATTCTTTAGCGTACTGTAACTGTCTACTGATGTACTATCATTTCCTCTTTTTACACAAAAACTCAATTTTCGAATTTTATCATGTTTTTGACTTTTTCAAATTTTCAAATGTTTTTGTATTTTCTGACAATTTTTCTCCCCCTAAAATGCAAAATCATTTAAAGAAAATTTGACAATCAATACTGATAGCTTTGTCTCGCCATCCATTTTCTGCTTCTCATGCACTGATTTGCAGAAAAATAATGTACCCCCATGATTTACAACACATTGATATTTACAGTTTGAAAACCGTTTTTCAATCTTGTGAAATTAATAATGTTTGTTCAGCTGTGAGGGTTTCGGCGTATTCAATCAGAACTCCCTTACAACAAACTATTTTCTCATAATGATTTCAAAACACTTAAGTTTGTTTTAATCAGAATGGTTTTTTCGGAAAAATTAGTTTGTTTACCCATCACTTGTAGGTTCGGGGTCATCACATCACATTGTTCTCTTTTAACCATTTTGAAAATTTAACATTATTAGGTCAAACACCACTATCACTTGTAGAAAATCAAGTACAACTTAATGTCCTTGATTAACCACTTGTAAAACGAAATATCACAGTTACCATCCTGTGAATTTCTCAAGAATGATGCCGATACCTGCTTCACGCTTACCAACCTGGAAGCTCCGGCAAGTCAGATTTTTCTATTTGAAAAGTTTCACCCAAGCCTGACTGTCCTTGGGTGTATTTTGAGCTTTTCTCCTTTCTTCATAAAATTCTTTTACTCCTTTTTCCTTACCATCAGCCATCTTACTAAAAATATGTTTAACATTGCTATTAAACATTTTTTCAGCATCAACACCTTTTGATTTTATGTTTGCAGCTCGTAATGGTGGAAATTTCTCATCATTCATTAAAGGAACTGTTTCTTCCTTTTTTACCTCAACTTGTGGCTCATCTGATTTTGTGAAATCAGATTCATTGTCCGAACCTGGCTTGTCTGACTTTGATGAACCAGATTCATCGCCAATAACTCTCTTTTTTTTCTTCTTTTCTGTCCTCAGATTTGTATCTGAAGAATTCGTTTTACTTGACTTTGCAGTTGAGTGAAACGATTCATCAGAACTATTATTCGAACCAATCGGTGAACCCGAAGACAAAATCTTCTCCAAATACTCTCTCGCCTTCTTCCTCTTTTTCCTCAGTCTGTCTTTTTGCCCCTTCGAAAGCTTCACTTTCTGTTCTAGAACCTTCTGTTCTTTGGGCTTGACATTGACTGGTTTCTTTATCGTTCTCTGAGATTCAACCCTTGATCTTCCCATCGATCTCCTTGGGCAATCTCTGACAATATGTCCTCTGATATGGCAATTATAGCATCTTCGTGTTTCAAAATTCCAATTCTAGCAGTTAACAGCAATGTGTCCTCTAACACCACAGGTATAGCACACTCTGTTATTGTACCATCCACTTCTTTCATTCCAAACCTTCAGATTATAACATTGTTTGGCTTGGTGATAGTCATTTCTCCTCTTCAATGCTGGATTTGTCTTTGTAGCACTGTGGTCAAACCTGCACCACTTATTTCCAACATTTTGTGAGTTTTGGTTTTTAAATTTTTGTGGTTTTTTATAATGATTGGATGACTGAACTGATGATCTTTTATTTTCATTTTGAAAATTTTTCAAATTTTTAACTTTTTGTTTATGTTCTACACTCTTCTTAACAGGTTTTTGTTTAGAACATTCACCTGTTTCAGTAGATTGCAAAACAGTATTTTTAATTTTTTCTTGTAAATCTAAAAATATTTTTCTTTTCTTTTTCTTTTTCATCATCCGCTTTGTCATCACAATCTTCAATTTTGACTTTGTCAAAATTTGTGACATTGTCACTTATTGGAACGGTATTGATCGGTTTTGGACAAACATATGATGTAGAAGTCACAAAACTTTTCAACTTATTTTCTAAATCAGCAATTCTATTTCTATTACGTTCGGCTTCTTTTTCAAGTCGAATGATATTCTCAAGATGAGAATTTATTGAAATTTGTTTTTCCAAATTATATTTTTCAAAAATTGATTTTTCATTTTCTAAAATTTTTATCTGATTTTTCAAATCATTTTCTAATTTTTAAAAATTTTTGTCTTCTAATGACAAACCCTCAACATTCTTTAAAAGTTTGTCATTTTCAGATTTCAGATTTTCAAAGTTCAAGCGCAACTCCAGAATCTATTCATCATCAGTTTTCTTCTTATCTTTCAAAGCTTTGTTTTCCAATGTCAAATTCTCTGTATCTTTCAAGAGTTTGACATTGTCTGCTCCGAATTTATCACATTTTGAGCATTTTTCATTCATCTTTTCAGCATCAGCTTCTTTCTTTGTTTCCATCCTGAAAGTTCCTGCACAAAAAATTTTACCAAAATCAAGAGGATTTGCATATTCATCAATAAAACAACCTCTCTTAATATCATATTTCATGACATTTTTTGCAGCAAGACATATAGAGAATCTTTTTCTCATTTCAATGATCACATCCAAATTTATCTTTTCTAAGTCCCTTTTCATTTCATTCATCAACTCTTCTTTTCTTTTTTCTTTATCAAACTTATGTAAACTAAGCTTATTGATGAATTCTCTAAAATGAAGCTTTGAGAAACTAGCATCCCTTTTTAATTCACTTAAAAATTTATCCCACTCTAAAGATAATGCATCAGCAAATTTTGAAATTTTTTCAGCATTTGAAACCCTTATCTCATATCTATCTAACTTATCAATCAACTCATCAAACCGTCTATCCAACTGTTCCAAAGATTCTTGTTTCATGCACAAATTTTTTTTGAATCTTTTAATCCAAATGTCCTTCTTAGGGGCTGTTTGGTAGCCTCTGAATGGTCATTAAGAGGCTACCTCTTAATGGAACCATTAAGAATTTTACCAATGAGAAGGTAGAAGAATGTGACATGTGATGATTTACCATTCAGAGGTTACCTCTTAACCATTCAGACTTGAGGTTACCTCTTATTCATTCAGAGGTTTTAAACCATTAAGAGGTAGCATCTGAATGGTCATTAAGAGGCTACCAAACAGCCCCTTATTCTTCTTATCAATCCAAGATCCAGAAGTCCAATCTTTTAAATCTTTAAGATTCTCGTTTTCCTGTTCATCAAACACTTTAGTACAAACAATATCAAATAATCTAAAACTAACTGACACTTGATTGACGTGAAATGATGTTAACTCGGAATTTCCACTTTCAAGCGAACCACTTTCAAACGGAACACTTTCAAACTTTTAGACACTTTCAAACGGAAACCACTTTCAAGCGGAAGCCAGTTTCAAACTTGAAGCCAGTTTCAAACTTGATGTCACTTTCAAACGGACACGTAATACCAATTTCAAACGTGAACCACTTTCAAACTACCACTTTCAAATGGTATGTCACTTTCAAACTTGATGTCAAGCTTCAAACGGTATGACGTCAGCAATTTACGAACAGTTTCAAACGGATCTGATGTTTTCGATCTGTTTTAGGTCGAATTTTAGTTCAAAACTTTCAAGGATTAGTTAACATAGTGTTTCGTTTGAAATGTGAGATTTTTAGACCGTTTCAACTGTGAATTATGTCCGAAACAGAAAAAGAATGAGTAGAAGTAAGAATATCCGATGAATTCAAGCTGCAATGGTATGAACTCCTCGTCCTGGGCTCTGATACCACTTGTTGGATCGTGTACGTGACCCTAAACAGTCAGTTAAGGCAGTTCATCTTTGTTTACAGAGGCGGAATCAAAGTAAACAAAGTCACAACAGCTTGTCCCTTTCAATTCTTTTCAATTAATGCTTTCCTAAGTCTTTTACAATGATTCTGATGAAATTTTGGCAGCACCTTGACTCACACACACATACATGTCCGTTTCAAATGAGACAACACACAACCTATTTATACTAGTGACCCTTCCGTCTGAACTTGACACATACATCTTCAAACGGAACCCTGTTCAAACGGACAGGCTTCTTCAAACGGACAGGACCGCTTCAAACTGTCAGGACTGCTTCAAACGGACAGACAAGTTCAAACATGACCAAACCCTAATTCAATCACTGTTGTCCACTCATTTAACCTATCTAGACATAAGACTCGATAAGACGTAGTCAGCAGACATTCCGTGCACCAACAGAACCTTTTCTTATAGAACTTGCAGTTTTCATCACAGAGATGAATTTTGTGGATCTAGATGACTTATTTCCTTTAATTGTGATCGTTTTACCTTTAGATGAATTTACTTGAATTGACTTTTGATCACATAAAATACTGGATTTATTGGCTATTAACCAATCCATTCCTAAAACAACATCAAATCCTGCCAGATTCATTGGATAAAGGTTTGCCCTAAACGTTTGGTTTAAAATTTCTATTCTTGCTCCCTGCAAGATTTCAGAAATCCTAATAGTTTCTTCGTTAGCTGTCTCTACTAGACATTCTTGTGGTAGTTTAGTTAATGGCTGATTTAGAATTTTGCAAAACGAAGTATTAATAAAACTTTGGTTTGCACCAGAGTCAAATAATACTTTAGCAAATACATCATTAACTAAAAACGTACCAGCTATAACGTCTGGGATCATCTTGGCTTCTTTTGCAGTTAAAACAAATGCTCTAGCATTTTTAGTGTTCTTGTTGTTCGCAACTGGAGCCAGTTTTGGACAGTTTGGCTTGATATGACCTTTTTCTCCACAGTTGAAGAACAATCCATTACTGGATTTCCTCCTGCAGGTCTCTTCCTTATGTCCTGGTGCTTTGCAGAAATTGCAGTAAATGGAGCATTTTCCAGAATGCTTCTTTTTGCAGATCCTGCAGTACGGTGCAGAGGTAGAACCTACGTTTCTACGGTTGAAATTCCCAGAACGGAATTCTTGGGTAAGCCTTTGAGTCAAGTTTCTCCTCTAGTACGAACTAGTTCATCAGTCAAGGTATTGGCTAGTTCTACGGCTTCTTCTATGGTTTGGGGTCTAGCTACCTTGACTACATGTCTAATTTCTCCAATTAATCCCCAGATGTAACAGGAGATTAATACCGGTTCGGGTGATGCAAGGGTTGGCACTATCCTAACATATTCAAAGAATGTAGTAGTGTATCCCTTACTATCCACTCCATTCATCCTAAGATTTAGGAATTTGTTTGCTATTTGCTCTTTTTCATTAGGAGGGCAGAATTTCCTTTCCACTGTATTCCTAAATTCTTCCCATTCCATATTATAAATCTTATCACATCCTCTAGACTGGAGGATAATATTCCACCATTCTAAGGCTGAATTCTTGAATAGATTGGAAGCAAACATTATCTTATCCTCTTCCGCACATTTACTTATTTTTAGAACAGCCTCAGTCTTTTCTATCCAGCGTAGAGCTGCAATAGGTTCTTCATTGCCTGAGAATTCTATTGGTTTACAAGACCAGAATTCCTTGTAAGAACAACCGTTAGGCACAGTTCTTCTTCTTTTGGGGATGGGCATCTGAAGTACAGGGCCATTGTTCACACTGTGTTCTGGTTCACTTGGTCGTCAATTGCTATGTTTACTTTTATTATTCGCTTCTTGAACCGTTTGAATAATAAATGGCATTGCATCTATAATTCCTTGTGCCACAATGTGTTGAACGACACTATTATCCATTTGGTTTCCATGGTTATTGTCGCTTGGATTCTCACTAAACACGTTAATGTTACTCTGGTTATCGTTATTCAGATTATCTTGATGTCCTTCGTCGGCCATCTGAATTTTAAACATTTACCCCGTATTAATATTACAAAATAATGTTTAACATAGT
Source organism: Helianthus tuberosus (assembly GCA_030545235.1). Lineage (NCBI taxonomy): Eukaryota > Viridiplantae > Streptophyta > Magnoliopsida > Asterales > Asteraceae > Helianthus > Helianthus tuberosus. The sequence continues at coordinate 141,833,922 of CM060410.1, read as the reverse complement.
CAATCACATGACATGCAATTTAACCAAAAGCGTCGATCATTGCGACTTACTCTATTCATATACTATGCGTCTATTACACACTAGTACTTAAATAAAAATTACAATACCAACTGAAAGAAAATTACACTAATAATAGTAGGCATCCGTACACACATATTTTATTTTTATGGTATTATTATATTATTATTACTACTACCGTTTCTTTCCTTCACATTCCCTGGTATGGATTCATCCAGAAATCCATATTGCGTTCGTCATACTTCCAGACGAGACGCTCTCCCACCTGTCGCATTCTCTCACTGCTTTCTAAAATTTCCTCACCGAAAGTCCTAAGTTCTTGGACGTTTTCTGCACTCATTGGGGGTGCAGGTTCTAGGACTGGGTTTGGAATCTGAGGTGCGGGTTCCTGATATGTAGGTGTATGAGTTCGGAGATGGTAAGGATCTTCTAGAATCTCCCTAATGTATTCATCGTGGTAATAAGGGTCTAAAGGATCCATACATGGGTAGTCTCCTAGGGTTGGCATAGGCATGTCTTCGTGCATTTGGTAACGTGGCATATAATCCCTATTATTGTCCCACCAGGGGTCATAATTTGGGTCTAGGGGGTTTGGTGCTGCTACCCTTGGTATTTCCTCCGGGTTGAAATCATGCATCTCTACTTGGTTTTCAGGGATTTCTAGCTCCGTGGGTTGGTTAGGTAATTGTGGTTGGGGTGCTATTATTTGTTCTAGGTTAGGGTCAGCTGCAGTGGTTGCTAATATGTGGATGTTGGCTATACCCCTATTGATCATATCTTGGGCATAGGCATCTGTCTCTCTCTTGGCTGCTGCTAATACCCTCTGTTCTTGTAACTTTTTCATACGTTTTCTACGCTCATGCGCCCATCGACTGAACCATCCCCTTTTATTTTGAGGAAATGGTTCCTCGGATTGAGCCTTAAACACAAAGATTCCTTCTTTCGTGTCAGCAGAGTACCCAGAGAGGGCAGGCTGAGAAGAGCAGGTGCCTTCGCTTCTAAGCGAACCAGACAATTGACGATACGCGTCAGATGGTCCTTGGTCACTCATACTGTAAACTAACAGATAGTCAAATAACACATAACAAATAATTACAGTTATACACGTACTTCCATAATTTATTTCCTAACACTTTGCATTTTGATGTCGGCAGAACACTTCTGTGGCTGAATCAGTGGCTTAGTTCTGATACCACATTTTGTCGCAGCCCCCGATCCCGTGTTCCCGGGAACGGGCGGCCGCGAGTCAGTTTCGGTGGTATCGTAGTATTAGTCTAATTTGGCAGCGGAATTTTTTTTCATCAGGACTGTAGTTAGGAAATGTTTATCAGAGTAAAACCACCATAATTTATAATATTAAACAAATGGGATAAAACCCAAGTTCATAGTATACACGTTTTCATAGGAATAAATCCTATTTTATTTAATAAAAACATCTATTTTATTTTAGGTAACTTTATTGCCACTTTTCCAAGCCTTCAGTGCTGTCCAGCTGGCTTCTATTTGGCTTTCACATTTTGTTACCTGAAACGCGTTTTAAAAACATTTGTCAGTGGGAAATACTGGTGAGTGAATCCCAATTTAATCAAGTTTAAATAAAAAGTCACAGTGTACAGTATTGAGGGTACATCCGCAATTACATTTGTTTCCAAGATATAACAATTAACATCAGTGGTACTGTCATACTCAACTTGTGGAAATGTTACTCCTTGACCAGGTGGTAACAAATTTTGTATACAAAACCCCAACATACCCACTATAATTGTATTCTTACAAAAACTCAATACGGTTATTCGCATGGAAAGATATTTAAGGTTTTGTAAAACAGTTCACAAAAAGGTTTACAAAAAGTGGATCAATTCACATGGCTGTTTTAGGGTTTTCAGTAAGGATTTCCTGGGAATAATCTATAAATTACACAAAAGCACATGTGTTAGTATAATAACCCAATTTAACATTAGCAATACCCTCCCCGAGACAGCATTCCAATGACTACATCGGGCAGAACCACGACAGCCGTTACGGAACCCTAGATCAATCGGGCAGAGTATCTAATACGTCTCCAGGAGTTATAATACTTACAACTAAGTAGAACTTCGCTATTAGGGGGATATAATACCCGACTATAATAAGCCTACTACAGAATTTTGAGATTGAGAATGAAATTGTGAGCGACGGAAAACGAAAACCCATTGCTTTCTTATATAGTGCTGATATTGGACTCTCACGCTGCCCGCGTGAAAGACAAGGGTCGCTTACGCGGCCTGCGTCAACCCTGGTCAACAGGGTAGCTTGTCCCGGTCATCTACTAGGCTTGACACGATGACGACACGTGTCAGCTCAGGGTGTCTCCGCGTTGTTGATCTATCGCGGCCCGTGTACACTTAAACGGGGTCTTACGCGGCCCGCTTTAACTAAAGGAATCAAAGGAATCCGGTATCCACCTTGATACCGCCCGCGTAAATGGTTGGGGTGGGTCTACGCGGCCCACCTCAACTTAAATAAACTTGTTTTTAATTTATTTTTAATACTATATTGTATTTCGTGCTTGGTTTTCACATACGGGTATATTTTAGGACATATTGGGTGTTTTTAAAATATATTAGAGTATCGGGAAAAATAATCAAGGGTGTCGGTTAATTAGGATTGTTACAGAAATGGCCCCCACAAGCAATGAATGCAAGTGCATCAATACACTAGGAATCTCCTCGTCGGGTATGCATCTTTAAACGACTTGATCCGGACATATCTTGAATAAGTCTGGTTCTTCCAACGTGTAGTACTTGATTTGAGAAAGGAAGTGCAACCTCTTCCTTCTATCCCAATGAGCTGGCAAGTCACCTGTAACCAAATAGTTAATGATATTAGCATACCACGGTAATATTGAAACCTTTAAAATTTGCTCATCCGGGAAATTCTCATTAATCTCCACACGAGAAGAATCCTCCTCCACTAACAATCGAGATAAGTGGTTCGCAACCACATTCTCACTCCCTTTCTTGTCACGAATTTCTAGGTCAAATTCTTGTAATAAGAGCACCCATCAAATTAATCTCGGCTTTGCATCCTTCTTATCCATGAGATACCTAACTGCAGAATGGTCAGAATACACAATGACCTTAGTACCCCAAATATAAGCACGAAATTTATCCAACGCATATACCACCGCTAGTAGCTCTTTCTTGGTAGTTGTGTAATTTAATTGTGCATCCGAGAGAGTCTTACTTGCGTAATATATGGCAACCAGTTTCTTGTCTACCCGTTGACCCAACATGGCCCTTACCGCATAATCACTTGCATCACACAAAATTTTGAATGGTAAACACCAATTCGGTGATTGCAAGATTGGGGCTTCAACCAACTTTTGTTTCAAAACATCAAAGGCATTTTTACAACTTTCATAAAAAAACAAACGGAATATCTTTTAACAAAAGGTTACATAATGGTTTTGAAATATCACTAAACCCCTTAATAAACCTTCTATAGAAACCCGCATGTCCTAAAAAAGACCTAATGCCTTTAGCACTCGTGGGATATGGTAGTGTAGAAATTACTTTAATTTTTGCATGATCTACCTCTATCCCACGACTCGACACCACATGCCCCAACACTACCCCTTCTTGAACCATAAAATGGCTCTTCTCCCAACTCAAGACCAAATTAGTTTCAACACATCGTTTCAACACTTTTTCTAATTGGTCTAAGCAAGTTTCAAACGATGACCCAAAAATGGAAAAATCATCCATGAAGATTTCCAAAGACTCCCCCACCATATCCGAGAAGATACTCATCATACACCTTTTAAAGGTGGCGGGGGCATTACATATTCCAAATGGCATTTGCCTAAATGCGAAGGTGCATAAGGACACGTAAAAGTGGTCTATTGTTGATCTTCCGGATGAATAGCAATTTGATTATATCCGGAATACCCATCCAAGAAACAATAAAAATTTTGTCCAGCTAATTTTTCCACAATTTGATCAATGAATGGTAAGGGAAAATGATCTTTGGAAGTTGCGGTATTCAACTTCCTATAATCAATGCAAATACGCCACCCGGTTACCGGCCGGGTAGCTACCTCCTCACCTGCGTCATTTTTGACGACTTGTATACCTGCTTTCTTTGGGACGGTTTGTGTCGGACGCACCCATTGGCTATCCGAGATAGGGTAAACAATACCCGCATCAAGCCACTTTAGCACCTCCTTTTTAATAACTTCCCGCATGTTCGGGTTTAACCTTCTTTGTGCATCGCGGGCGGGTATTATGGTGTCATCAGTGATGATCTTATGCATCACAATTGAGGGACTAATACCCCTCAAATCCGCTATGGTCCGCCCAATAGCCGCCCTATTGATGACCAATACCTTCATCAACCTCTCTTCTTGCTCCTCGGTTAAATTTGATGCAATGATGACCGGGAGCGTGTTGCCTTCACCAACATAAGCATACTTTAGATGCTTTGGCAACAACTTCAACTCCACTTCCGGCGGCTCCACCAATGATGGTTTCAACTTCGTATCAATAGTTTCTGGTAACCTCTCCACCTGGTGTGTCCACATCGGTTTCCCTCCTTTTACCGAAAGCACCTCCAAACTCTTCACTTCCTCGTCTATGCTCCGATTCATCTCCACCTGTGACCTGTCAAACATAGAACAATCCTCCATTGTGTTTTCTATTGGTGCATGCGTCTGTCGACTTCGTCTTGTATCGAGTCTTGCATTGTTCAGAGCACGAATATCAAGAAATCAAGTCATGAAGATAATTTCGCTTGAAGCTGTTGATTTCGCTCGAACTACATATTTCGCTTGAATGATGATATTTCGCTTGAACTAGTATTTCGCTTGTATTGAGATTTCGCTTGAGACATGTTCAAGAGAAATCACAACTCTATAAATAGCTTTCAAGCGATATCATTTGAAATCTTCTGAATGTTCTTGTTTCCGACGGCGAAGCTCTGTCGAAGTGTCTTCATGATTGTAATTGTTACCAAATTGATATACAAGACAGTTTAAAGTGATATCTTGCTGAATTCAACTCATTATGTCTGTTTCCGCCTTTCATTTTGAGTAGAACGCCTCTGAACGACTCATTTCGGGTCCGACAACGATCCTACATGTGGTATCAGAGCACAGGAGGAGGAGTTCTGCAGATTTCAGCCTGATTTCATCTCATTTTCTTACCTCTACACCTTATTTTCTCAATTGAACAAGTTTTAACGGTTAAAATGGCATGATTTTTTCACAACATAAGCGAAATAGTGTTTTAACAAACCCTTGAGAATATCAGATCAAAATTCGGACTAAATCGGTTAAAAATGGACTAAAAACCTTATTCCGCTCGATCGGACCATCTGATTTCGCTTGAAAAGTTGGGATAATTCTAAGCGAAATAAGTGATTTCGCTTGAATTGTAACTAATTTCGCTTCAAATTAGTATTTCGCTTGAAATTTCAAACAAAATCTGTGATTTCAATTGAAATTAGTCTAATTTCGCTTGAAGTTTGATTTGCAGGTAATTTCGCTTGAAGGGTGTTTTCGCCTGAGATCTTATTCCGCTTGAGAATACATGTTTTGTAAAAAAGTTTACCGAATCATGAGTGAAGAATTTTACAACGCTTTTGCAACATCCCCGACTACTCCGGCTACCATTGCTCAAAACATGAACTTGGAAAATGAAACTGGAACTACACAAAAACCCCCGAAGCTAATGAGCATTGAGGAGTATTACGGTTGGAAAGATCGATTTGAAAACTGGGTTCAAGCTAATCACTTGAGATCTTGGGAGTGTATTTTGAAAAAATATGTGTGACAACTCGTATTTCCGAACCTATCTTTGTACTTTGATGTAACGTATGTGAACGTGATGTGATTGTATGAAAGTGATTGATTAATGAATGTTATGTTTGATTATGTGTTTATGTGAATGTATGTATGATGTAATCGCACAACACAACCCAACCGCACAAGCCTTTGGGCTTTACTACTCTCGGCCCACTTCTCTTGAACTTGAACCGAATGGGCAGCCATTAGGAGGGTTCGGCCCACTCTTTCTCTTTTGCGCATAACAGTTAGGAGTTGGGGTATTCTCCTCATTTGTTTGTCAAACACTCTAAACACACAAACCCTAGCTCTCTTCCTTCTCTCTAGAACTCGACGGCAACACACACACACCATCTCTATCGAAGATCTTTTCTTGTTCGGATCAATCATCTATTACATCCTCTTCTCAATCGGTTAGTATTCATGATGTTATGATTCCATGATTGATATAATGATTAGGTGTGGTATATATGATGAACAATGATGTTTATGTGATTATGCTTATGTGGATCGGATGTTATAATGTTAATGTAAGAACCGAATAGATGTTTATTGATCATCATGTCCTGTTTTCGGATTGTGGTTTAATGATTTGGAGAATGTTATATGATTGCTTATGATTGCAAATCACTAGGGGTTGCTTATGTAGATCGAATCACTTGTGTAAGGTGCTTAAATCGAATTAGAATTGATGTTTATGTGATGATAATCTTGATTCAGATACATGTAATCGGCTGTATATTCATGAAATCGGACCAAACAATAGAATTTGATAGGTTGGTTGTTCATAATTATAATTTTAGGGTTTATGTGAATCAATTGTTAAAAACAATGATTTGATCGATTTCTGTTTAATTTGGAAGTTGTTAGCATTTATTAATAAATTGTGAATTTGGAAACCACGAAATGTTTGTAACTGATATGCATGAAAAACGGAAATTTAAAAACCATTCGCACAAGACCTCTTGGTCGCACAAGAGGTCCATTCACACAAGAAGTCCAGTCGCACAAGCTGATCTGGTCGCACAAGATGACCTGATCGCACAAGAGGTCCCCAGTCGCACAAGACTGTTGGATCGCACAAGTTGTAATGTTTGGGCCGGATATTCATGTTGGGCTAGGCTAGTTCGGATCGCACAAGTCGACCGGATCGTACATGCTATCCGGATCGCACAAGACATGTTATTTGGGCCGTGTTCATGTTTATAGTTCTGTTGGGTTTCTTGTTATTGGGCCGGGTAGTATTGGGCTCCAACGGATGACTCGCACAAGGCCATTAGACTTGTGCGAGCCCAATCTTTTAGTCGCACAAGTTGAATATGTTATGACTGTTAAACGTGACGATGTGTATTTGCCAGGATCTGTATGTGTTCCTTATCTGCTAGCTTATGTGATACTTATGTGCACTACTCGTAACCAAAACCTGACTTGTATGGTAACCATATTAGGACGTGGTTGACCACTAGCAGCTAGACTTGACCTTTCTTTGTATCTGCCGAGCAAACCAAGGTGAGTTCACACTAGCCAAGGCATGGGATTCCCAAGGGTTGGGAATGGGATTGAATAACTACTCGTACAACCATTACTATTAAACTAATTATTACTATCCTCGGATTGAAGGGCACGTACGTAAAACCTACGTACAGTTATACTTATTACTGTCCTCGGATTGAAGGGCACGTACGTAAAACCTACGTACAGTTATACTTACTACTGTCCTCGGATTAAAGGGCACGTACGTAAAACCTACGTACACGACTATAAGACCATCAACTCTATCAAATGAAGTCCCTCATTTATCGACTTAATCGCCGAGGCCTATGGCGTGCGGGTCATTAGTTAATAGCGCTATTAGGTTTAACAAACCTCACACCGTGCCAGTCGGACGGGCGTGTACTAATGGACTATGGGCAAAGGGTCAATGCTGATAGACATTGACTTAGGGCACCTTTTACATTTTCGTAGCAGTCGATACGCGTGGTCTAGTAACACATGGGAAGCCCCCACTAATCATCGCCAACATGCCTGGAATGGCCGCGATACGAATTAATACGATACATGGTTTACAAAACGAACATATGATTTACGAAATGAAAACTATAACCAAACAACCAACTGTGAACTCGCTCAACTTTGTTGTTGATTCTTTGCTACATGCCTTGCAGGTCAATAGGTACTTATGGAGCTTGCACAGGGAGGAACGGTCGTTGTGGGATATGGCAGTGTTTGCCATGCTACAAACATTACCTTATTTCGTATTTTATACTTACAATGGGTTTTACAATTATGCTTCCGCTAAACACTTAACTATGTGTTGGTTTTTGAACACCTTTCATATTGTTTGGATGAATTATGTTTACTTACATGCTTGTTCAATATGATTGGTGGCTTGATCCTGGTCAGTCACGCCTCCAAGCGGTGATACTCCGCGTGTGGATTTTGGGGGTGTGACAATATGTACTACCACGTACTGATCTGCAAGTTGAGAAAGAAATTTCTGAATTCACTGATAAAGAACGAGACATGTACCGAGCTGAAAAGATGATGATAAGTCTACTTCAGCAAGCGATTAAAGAAGACATCTTTGTATTGCTTCAACATGACAAAACTTCAAAATCAATTTGGGATGCTCTTAAAATTAAATTTGAAGGAAGTGAGAAGATGATCAAAAGTAAAAAGGCACTGCTTAAGAAAGAATTTGATCTATTCACAAGTTTGCCAGGGGAAGATACAAAGAAACTGATTGAAAGATATTGTCACTTAGTGCGTTCTATGTCGTTGTTAAGCATAACCAAAGAACGAGAGGAATGGGTTGACAAATTAGCTGATGCTCTACCTAAAAAAGAATGGGGTACATTTTTGATGATATTAAAGAACACCGGAGAATATGATGGTTTGACGATTTCTCAATTCATCGAGAAGATTGAAGGTCAAGATCTTCAACAACAAAACATTGCGAGGATGAATAATCCGAGTGGTCAACAAGATGTGAAAATGTATTACAAAGGCAGTGTTCAAGAGGTTGAAATGAGTCCGAAAATCCAAACTGCTTTTAGTGTTGGGAACTCATCTGGAAATCTTGATCAAAGTTCAAACAGTAGCAGTGGATTTTCTTCATATCCGAATATTAATCCAAAGAGTTCAACTTCAAGTTTTCATTCTCAAAGCTCAAAAAGTGGAAATGGTTGTGTGATACAGTGCAACATTGCATTGAATCTTCCAGATGGTCAAAGTTTTTCTGAAGAAATTGCAAAAGATCACATGGCGTTACTTGCGACTGTGCTACAATCCTATGAAGGTTTGGTTGCAGGGAGGATCGGAAATCCTATGCTGACTAAAGAGGATTACGATCAGATAGACGCTGAAGAGATGGAACTCATGGACATCAAATGGTGTCTAGCTAGTGTCTTGAGGAGAGCAGAAAAGTTTAAAATGATCACAGGAAGAAATGATTTTCTGGATGCACATGTTTCTACTTTAGGTTTAGATAAATCTAAAGTTACTTGTTTTCGATGCAGGGAGAAAGGTCATTTCAAGAGGGAATGCAAAAATCGAGAAGCAAGTGAAGCAAAGAATCCATTCGGAAAAGATGATTACTATCGGAAAGCCATATATCAGCAAGTCGGTCAACAACAACAAGAACCACAAGTGGCTCATGGTAGAAAAGTAATAGAAGATTCTTCAAAAAGAGCATGTTTGGTGAATCAAGATGATCAAAAATCTTCAACAAATTTCAATTGGGACAAATATATTTCAGCTGATAGTAAAGCATGTCTAATAAACCAAGATGATGAAAAACTACCGGAAGGGTTTAGCTGGGATAGGTTTGTGGATGAGAATGGAGAGTTTAAAGCTTTCATTGCAAAGATAGTTCTAGAACCTGATTTGTTTACAGAATGGATGAAAGCAATTGGTGTTCATGAGAAGAATCAAGAAGAAAAATCTGTTTCATCCGATGAAAGTTCAGAAGAAGCAATTGTTTTTTATCAAACATCATCTGATTCTGGTTCTTCAAATGACAGTTCTGAGAAAACAATCGATTTTGATCAAACACCAACTGATGACAGTGGTGATGATGAGGAAGAAAGACATATTAATGTTGAAAAAACTCATCTATCTCCTGAAAGTTTTCAATTCTATTTTGCAGATCGCTTGGAGAAGTTGAAGGAGAGACGTGATGCAAAAGAACAAAAGAAAGTGAAGAGTGAAAGTGTTGATAAAAAAGAAGAGACTGTTAAAAAAGAAGAAGTTAAAGCTGAAAAGGTGACTGAAGCTGAACCAGTGATTGAAGTGGAAGTGATTAAACCTTGCTTGAAGTGTTTGGAATCTTGCAAGCAATGTGCAGAAAAGGATGAGAAACTGAGTGAGCTAGAAAAGATGAAAGAACAATTATTGTTCAATCTCAACTACGTGAAAGAATCTTACAATGTGTTAAACAGAACAGTAACCGGTCTTCAAAAGACAAATTCTAAAAGAGAAGATGCTTTGACCATGATGAATTCTGTGATGATGACAAAGCAGAAGGCGATTAATCATTATATTGAAGAATGTGCAAAGTTGCAGCGGGAGTTGGAAAATGAAAAGATTGAAAATGAGAGAATTAGACGTTTACTGCAAAGCTATTATAGTTCTGATTATCTCATTGATCTAATTTATCCAACTGTTGCAGGTTTTGAAGCATTTAAAGATGAGAAACCAAAGAAGAAGGATACTGGTAAGAAACAGAGTGTTAGTTATAGCAAGTGTCCGCCTCCGATTTGGGAAGGGTATTCGCCTAGAAAACCGAATGAGGAGCAAGTTGAAAAAGCAGTCAATATAAAGTTAAAGTCCGATATAACCGATGAATTACCAGAAAACATTGACGTTGTTTTTACATCGTCTGACACTGATCATGAGTCCGAGTTAATAAAAAAGGTGGCCGATCAGGTGTTGGATACAGATGAGAGTTAAAGTCTGAGTCAAAGTTCGAGTCTGGGTGTTCAAGTTCGTCCGTCAAAAGTTCGAGTTCGTCGGTCAACAATTCAAAATCGTCGGTTAAACGGGTGTACAATAAAGAATTCCTGTTATCAAAATCTAATTTGAATGATGAAGCAATCAAAGTGGCATATACATTGATTGATTCAGACAAATTATATTCTGATAAGGAATTTCCAATAAGAAGTGTTAATTTTGAAAAGATCAAAAAGGTTTTCAAACTAACAGAAATTAATATTTCTGAAATAAAAGATGTAAATCTTACTGAAAAACCTAAAAAAATACACTTCAAGAGTTCAACAACGGTTAAACAAGAAAAAAGGTTCTGGTTCTGGTTTTCAAAAGAAACCAAACCATAACGGTAATTTCAAAAAGAAAGGTCTTGGATTTATTCCACCAGAAAATTATAAAAATGAAAAATATGTTCGAGATTTTAAATCAAAAATGAAATTTGTTTTAGGTGGAAGTGCTGAGGAAGAACAGAAGAAACCTTTCTGGAGACAGTCAAACCAGGAGTTTCTTGCTGAGAAGAAGAGAATGGGGACTGGAATTTTTCATAGAAAAGAGACTAGAACCTGTTTTAGATGTAATGAAGCTGGCCACATTGCATGGAATTGTCCGTTGGATACAAAGAAAAAACAGGGAGTTTCTGATAAACTTAAAGAAAAAGTTGTTGAGAAAGATGAACCACCAACTGAAAAATTCAAAATTTTTGAAAATTCAACCTATGAAGTTGGTGAGTGTTCAAAGAAATTTTTTTATCAAAAGAGAACTAAACATGACAACCAAATGTGGGTTGTTAAGAAGTTTTATTAGAAACTTGGCGATGAATCTGATTCCACAAAGTCAGACGAGCCACAAGTTGAGTTAAAAGATGAAAACTCAGTACCTCCAATGGATGATGTTCATTTTCCACCATTGAGGGCTGAAAATTTTAAATCAAAAGTTGGAAAAGTTGAGATCTCAAATCAATTTTATTCTGAAAAGAATGAATTTGATGTTGAGAAAGTGTTTAATGGAAATGTGAAAAAGATTTTTGGAAAAATGGTTGAGGGTAAGGTGAAAGGGGTAAAGGACTTCTATGAAACAAAGAAAGCAACATTTTACCCAAGTGAAGTTGAGGAGGAAACATCCAAGTTTGGTGAAGCTTGGATGTCTGTGTTTCACAAGTAAACATCCGAAATTGCCGGAGCTTCCAAGTTGGTAATTGTGGAGCAGGAATCGGCATCATTCTTATTAAAATTTGATATTGTGAAAGTTTCTTAGAAAATTGTGAATTTTTTACAGGTTGTGGAATTGCCGAAACTCCCAGGTTGGTAAGTGAGGAGTAGGTATCGGCATACTTCTTGGTATTTAAGTTTGTGATTTTTCTTACATGTGGTAAATCAAGGACATTAAGTTATACTTGTTTTTCTTACGATTATTTGAAAAACAATGTGATGAACTAACCTACAAGTGGTTTAAAATCAACAAAACTTATTTTCTGGAAAAATCATTTTTGGTTAAAACAAACTTAATTGTTTTGAAATCATGATGAGAAAATAGTTTGTTGTAAGGCGGAGTTCTGATTGTTTATGCCAAGTGGATGGCAATCTGAAGCAATTCGATATCAGTTGAAAATTTACTTGTACAGTTTGTTTTTAATTTTCTTTAAATGTGTTTGCATTTTAGGGGGAGTAACAATTTTCAGAAAATCCAAAAACATTAGAAAATTTGTAAAAGGTAAAAACATGATAAAATACAAAATGAGTTTTGATGTTAAAGAAGAGGAAATGATAGTACATCAGTAGACAGTTACAGTATGCTAAAGAAATGTAATGTTTAAATAGCATTAAACGGTCTCACTGATGATATGCCGATAGGTTTTTACATATTTAGTAAGCTTTTTCGGGATATAAACTTAAATTCAAACTTGCTTATTTCGTGGGGAACACTACTTGGATATATAGGTAACCCCTGAAATCTTGTTTGAAGGATCCCTCTTTCTGAGATACTAGGTCTTTATGCTCAATGATATCTGGGGTATTATCCCGGGACTTCTGATAATGCGGAAGCAATGGCCTAGTCCCCGAAAAATACTTTACTGCTTGCTTGAAATATAGCGCCGCCCTCAGCAAAAATGATGAAACAATAAAATTGATAATCATTGCTATTGTAAAAAATATCCTCTAAAGGGGACCCACCAAAAGTCGAAGCCGTCATCTCTCTGCTGAACGGAAGTTCTGACCTGAGCTCTCACGGTTCTTCGCATTTAATCCCTTACAGATATCATCTGTGGTATACTCACCTGTAAGACTGAATATTGGGTTCTGGATACGGGAGTATATTCAAGAGGTGGGACACATGAATGAGTTTAAGTTCTTAATTCACCTAATTCATATCCTGAATTAGTTGAAATTTGTGTGAGAATTTAAGTGGATCAGTATATCGGCAATCTAAGTGAATTGTTTAATTCTTAATGTGTAACTAAGCTCAACGGTACTTGTGACTTGTCAAAAACTGATATGATCCTCTTACACAAACTCACAAAAATTTTGTCTGTAAATATTTCTTTACTGCATTTCACTTCATTCAAAAATACAAAAAGATTTTCAGTGTGTTTTAGCATAAATTTTGAAAAATCCAAAAAGATTTTCAACGACTGATGTTGGAGAGCTGATTTTCAAAATTCCGAGTGCTAAACATGATGAGCATGTGGTGAAGGGGAGTTTGTGATTAAATGAAAAAGTTTTTGAATATGTGCCTACAATTGGTTCATCAAATTATAATTGTGATAAATCATTCTGGTTAAATTTGAGAGAGAGTCTGGATAGATAAAGTTGTAAATTGTTAAATGTGTGAAATTTATTTCTGGGTTAAGAATGTCCAGGTTAGTCAGGTTTTGAACCTGAGCAAGATGTAAGCCAGGTAGCGATTCTGAAACTGCTGATGCTGATGAACTTAAGGAATCAAGAGACCTGAAGAAAGAGCATAGAGCCAGAATATTTGAGTGATAGAGAGCCAGGTTCTGATACCTGAAGATTCTGTGATTTCAACAAGCCAGACTGCGATCCCAGCAGATCGAAAGGGGGAGTCTGAAGACATCCGAATAGATAGGATTGTATGAGGAGAGTGTGTTGATGCTGATGAAGAAAGAGAGCGATCAGACTGATAAAGACTGAAGATATTGAAGACTCGACACTTTAAGACTCGTCAACATTCGAGGGGGAGTCTGTTGGTACATGCGTCTGTCGACTTCCTCTTGTATCGAGTCTTGCATTGTTCAGAGCACGAATATCGAGAAATCAAGTCATGAAGATGATTTCGCTTGAAGTTGCTGATTTCGATCGAACTGCATCTTTCGCTTGAATGATGATATTTCGCTTGAACTAGTATTTCACTTGTATTGAGATTTCGCTTGAGACATGTTCAAGCGAAATCACAACTCTATAAATAGCTTTCAAGCGATATCATTTGAAATCTTCTGAATGTTCTTGTTTCCGACGGCGAAGCTCTGTCGAAGTGTCTTCAGGATTGTAATTGTTACCAAATTGATATACAAGACAGTTTAAAGTGATATCTTGTTGAATTCAACTCATTATGTCTGTTTCCGCCTTTCATTTTGAGTAGAACGCCTCTGAACGACTCATTTCGGGTCCGACAACGATCCTACATTTTCCTCATCTACAACCATGTCGCAGAGAGGTATACACCTGTCAACAACGTCTGCCATATAGCATTCATCGTCGACTGAAGGAGTCTTCAATCCCGAAAAAACATGCAACCTCAACCTTCGGTTTCCAAATGTCATGTCAACCATTCCCGTTATGCAATCAATTTGAGAATTCACGGTTGCTAGGAACGGTCGACCCAAAATCACTGTAGGTTGCTTGGTTGAGTCCTTGGCCACATAATCAAGTACTAAAAAGTCCACCGGATAGTAAAAATCCTCTATTTTTACTATCACATCGTTTCTGGGTACACAATTCTTTCAAGTACTTAGTATACGACGGTACTTGCTTGATTGCATCCAAAAGAGGTAAATTAATTTTTACTTGTTTAAAAACTTCCAACAACTCTTCTTGTTGTGGACCTCTTTTGTTTACAACCTTCTTCACGGGTCCCTTCAATGCTTCGGGATAAGGGGCGGTATTAGTCTCCACACCCTTTTCCTTAGCCATAGGGACGGGTATGGTCACAACGGGTGTGTTATTATTAATTTTTAAATCATTTTTATTTTGACCCGTTTGACCATCCTCGCACTCTTCATCAGTAGCATCTTCCACCACACCCTCAACAAACTGGGGTGATGGTGTTTTGACACCATTATCCACGACTCGACCACTACGTAAAGTTATTTTATTAATTGGTACCTCACGTGTGTTCTTTGAGCTTAACACTTGATGCTTAGGGTTCAACGTGGTGTCACTTGGAAGCTTTCCCATACTCCCCCTTATTTGAGCCATTTCCTCCGCGAGTTGGCCCACTTGTTTTGCCAATGCTTCATGCGATTTGTCTCGAATCTCATTCTCTTTCTTGGGCTCTTGCATCATTGAAAGCATTGCATCCATCTTTGCATTCAAATCATTACCACCCCTTGATTGTTCGACCCACTTCCATTACCGCCTTGGTTGTTGTAATTCCTTTGTCACCCACCTTGATAATTATTTTCTCGACCTTGGTACCCTTGGTTGTAATTACGTTGGTAACCCTCTTGATTGCCACCTTGATGATTTTGATACGATGATCCGCTTTGGTTACCCGGTTGAAAATTCGGGTTCATTTGATTCGCGGCATTCCCATATCGTAAGTTGGGATGGTTTCCCAATCTGGGATGATAAGTATTCGAATTCATATCATTGTTCTTTCTATCACCGAACACTTGATTTACCTCTTCGGTATAGTCACCCGGTCCCGTTTGACATTGATCGGTCCGATGACCAATCTCCCCACAATCTTCACAAACCGCGAATTGCACCACATTCACCTCCTTCCTCTTCATGCGAGCTAACTCCCGTTCTAAGGTAGAAATCCGATCCTTAGAGTTAGAGTCAAGATCGGGAAGTGACCGGGAAACAAGATGTTTCTTAGCTCTATCGGCCGACACCTTTGACTTTGAACGCTTGCTCATCCGCTCAAGAAATTCCCAATCGTCATCTTCATGGTTACTCAATAACGTTCCATTGCTCGTTGATTCGAGGCAATTCCATGTCTCATCATCCAACCCCCTTACAAAGCACTTAACCAATTCCCACTTTTCGATTTGATGATGTGGGCACTTCCGAATGAATTCCTTGTACCTTGTGAAAGCTTCATGCAATGGTTCACTTGATAGTTGGCGAAAAGACCTAATTTCATCTCTAGCATCATCAGTCTTTGCTATCGAGTAATACTCGTCAAGGAAGACTTGCTGCATCTAGCCCCATGTCCAAATACTATTCGCCGAAAGTGTAAGGAACCATTGTTTGGCCTTATCCTTTAGCGAAAACTTAAACAACTGAAGTTTGACCTCTTCCAATGCGAAATCATGCCCCCCGATAGTGCTACATATGGCCGAAAACTCCGCCAAATGAGTGTATGGTTCATCATTGGACCTCCCATTGAAGTGGGGAAGTATGTTGATATAGTGGGGCTTGCAGTCGAACATTCTTCTTTCGCATACGATTGGTGAGTCATTATCGGTGACCACCTGCCTAAAACGGTCATTTACTCCCCATGGAGGTTGTTGACAACGATGTGGCCCGTTAACTTCTTGATCAACCGGTCTTCGATTATCCCTTCGATCACCTCCTCTATTACCCCCTCGGTTTCCACCTTGATTACCTCCTCCCACAAAACGAGGAATCCGGTTATGGTTCACATTATTATTGTTGTTGTAGAACCCATCATTCCGGTTCCTTTGATTATTGTTTTGGGGTTTCAGTTGTTTCCGTAACCATCATTTCTCATATTCCCATATCCGTAATTGTCATCCCCCATGAAATTGGCATTTTAATAGCCAAATTCATCATCGTTGAACCCTCTAGCATTGTAAACATTCCCCCGGTTCACATACTCCCAACCATCATCATCGACCCGATCATCATAGTTGCCCCCATCATCCGAGTATTTCGAGTGAATACTCACATGTTCCGGCGATTGGTAACCGGGAACACTAAACGTCTCATCATCGGGGATAGCGTTTCTTAAATCATCTATATTAAAGAATGGGTCGTCATTCGCGGGATTGCCGTGCTCTCAGTTGCCTCTTCGGTCGGAATTAACATTCCGGTCATCAAGGTTATTGGGTAAGGAGTTATGTCGGTGAAGGTTTTGTTGTTAGGATATTCTTTGAGTGTTGTTGGTATTTTGGTTTCGGAAAGGTGGTGTGGGTGGTCTAGAGTTGTTATTACCACCCGATTGTTCTTGAGGTATAGGTTGGACATTTTGGGCGGGATTGAAGTTTCCTCGAGTTTGGAATTGGTTTTGATTGAGGTTTGGGTAATTGAGGTTTTGGTTGGAATTTTGGTTTGCCATTGAATCGGTTTCGATAGACAGTGTAAATTGTGGTGTTTGGGTGGCTTGGTTAGAAACAGGGGTTGCTTCTAACCGGCTTGCTAGGTTTCTTCTTGCGACTCTTTCAATTTCCAGTTCGTAGACTAATGGTGAAGTCCTCCCGGAATTCCTTGTATGCATGCACTACCTGTATTCTGCACAAGTAACACAACCCACGTAAAAAGGAAAAAGACAAAGTACAAAAAGAAACTAAACAAATTAAACAGATAATCACGTAACAGATAATCGCGCAAATTCAAGCAATAATCCAAACACAAAGCGCACGTACTCACCGGCAACGGTGCCAAAATTTGATCGGAGTGTCGCGCTCTGGTCAAAGATAATATTTATAAGCCCTATTTACCCTTAACGATAGCTAGTGGTAGCAAGGGGTCGAACCACGAAAAGTATGTGGTTTGCGAATGGACTTTGAATGATTTGTAGACGTTGTCACTTTTATGAAGCTTGCTAAATTGTTTTTGAGGTTTTTGTTTGTTGAAAAGATGTTGAATAAAATTACTAAAATAATTGGATTGATTAACTACTAATGATTAACAAATTGCAAGAAATGAAATTGATTGTTTAAACAAGATAAAGAAAACAAGGCTCACACCCGGTTCGGTAATTGCAATCCTAAGATTCTTACACGTTTTAAATTTGATTCACTTGAAAATGTTATTAACGGATTTCTATCACGAAGTTTAGGTGCCAATTGCTATCAACGCATATCACGGACCACAATGCACTTCGTTACTTCGGACAAGTAAAACCTTTTGAATGACAAGGCATAATTGTACAAACTTGTTTCGCAAAGTCAAATTTCATAACTCACTCGACAATTCATAAATATAGTTCAAATGCAAGACAATCATCAAACAATTCAAATACAATTCAAGTTGTCACAAAATCAAACTAAAAACATTGTTCAAACCCTAGACTTACAATAACCTACACCGGGTGAAACCTCCAAGGAATTAGCCGCTCATGGTGAACAAGGCTTGATCAACGGATGCTTGGAACTCGAATTGAATCATCTTGAATCTTGTGAAATGGTAGAATGATGAGGATTAGGGTTTTGGTGGATGAAGATGGTGAAAGGAATGATGGATTGGATGAACTAGGGTTTTAGGATGGTGATTGTGGATGATCTTGGATGAAGCTTGATGATTCGGGTGATGATGGATGGAATCGATGGATTAGAGATTAAGTCCTAGCTGAATTATGGCTCCAAGATGTCATTCCAACTCAAACTATTGTGTAACTCCCGAAATTATGACCCCATAGCCAATAGAAATCGTTCTTAACACCCTCAAAGTCAAAATTCACGTTTTAACAATTTGAGGCCCGTCGCCGACGCCCTGGGACCCGTCGGCGACGGCCTCCCATTTGCTTTCTTCCGTCCGACGCCTTAATGTACTGGTTACGCGAATTCTGGCCGACGACTTTCATTACAGGGCGTCGCCGACGGCCCTAGGGGCGTCGGGATGACCTCCCTAGCTTTCGTTTCCTGTTTTTTCCATCTTGCACTTCCGGTTGACCCGTTTGACGTCCCGGTGATCCGTTTTTCGCTCCGGTGACCCGTAAAGCTCCCAAAAAGCTCCTTAAACTTCATTAAACCTGCAAAACACAAATTTACTTAAAAGTAGGCCATTCGAGATTAAACGTTAAGTAAAAACCCAATCTTAAACATAAACGAGCACCGTTATTCGACCACGTATCAATGAGTACCAACCACACTTAGGGTACGATGCTGTTAAGTTCGGGGTGAAACCTGCATCTTGTCAACTAGCCCCATTCCTTGATTTTCAAAAATCTCGCCAAGTATCGAATTTTCGATTAATTTGGAACATGTAGTAACCAGAAGGGTGAATACCGTTAATCGAAATTTCAGCGAGAGTATTTCACCTATTAGGCCAAAGCATGCTTCCCAAATTCAAAAGTACTTTCGACCACTTTGGTTTAGTCAAAAGTTCCATTTTGCAACAATCCAAGTTTTAATCAAACCTCCATTTTACTATTATCAATCTTATACTTAACACGATGCAACCTCTTCTTTTCAAAATTCAAAGTATTTTCAAGATTTTTACACACACATCATACTAAATCTTTTCATACACTTATACGTTTTTCACATGCATGATTTCAAAAATGTCACCAACTAGATTTATATTTCTCGTAATCTCAAAATGGAGACATATCATTAAGATAGGAATGATTTCCTTACCTTGACGATTAGCTCCGCTCCTTTCTTTCTCAAAAACGACCTCACCAACGGGTTAGGGGTGATTCCCTTACCTCGGTGATCGTTACCAACCCTTCTTTTTAAAGATACTTTATTATGCAAACCAAACAATAAAATTTTATACCTAAATTTTTTTATCATATCGTCAAATTCTTACTTATGCAAAATTTCAAAATTCATTTTTTTATCAAACGTATACCTCACTCTACGATCTATTTTATATAAATCACATACGCAAAAAATTTCCTCATCATACCTTAAACGTCTTACCACCCGATTATCAAAACTTTATGAAATGCTACCTATCAACATAATCGGCCTAATGAATCTCATGCACCCGAACTTCATACTCGACCTAATCACTAAAACACGCTCACATTTTATTATTATACTAAAGACAAATGCCCTCAATTGAAAACCAAACCAACTTTTTCCCACATGCTTATAAAATCTTATAAATATTGTATAGAATAGGATAAGAACGTGTGTCCGCCACTGTGCAAATAGGCTAGATGGAGCGTGTGTTGAATATTGTATAGAATAGGATAAGAACGGATAAGGTTTTGTATAGAACAATGTCCATTCGGACGGATGATCCATCCGGACGAATGGACAACATGCCCATCCATTCATTAGCCCTTTCGTCCCTATGAGGTTCTATATTGTTAGAGTCCATCCGGACAGATGGAGTCCATCCGGACGAATGGACAATGGTCATTTCGGGCGGATGGCCATTGCTTATATATAGGGATGTAGGGTTTCCCATTTGGACAAGCTTTCGGTTCCTTGCGGGGAAATGTTGTCCAACTGGTTTCATAGGTATGTAACTTCTAATCAGTAATAGAAACCAGATTAAATTGACTTGTTCGGTGTCGATTCTACTTCTACTCCTTTCTTATCAATAATACTTCACCGAACCGGTTATCTCGGGACCAAATCTCCGTCAAACCTGTCGGATCCTGGAATCTCAATTGGTATCAGAGCTACGGTACCGATTCAATCGATCTAACAGTTGGTTGAATCACCTACGCTCATCATTTTTGGATTTTGAGGAGGTTTTGACGTAAAACATCGAATAAATAGCAAATTGAAGGTCAATTCATGGATAGATTTTGAAATTGAAGAGATAATTATGTTCGTGATTGATTTTCGCATAATCCTGTGAAGTTTCATCATGAAATTCAAAGAAATAAGGATTTTGGATCGAAAAATGTGATCGAGAATGTTCTGGAGAGGTTCAGAACTTTCTGAGCGGATGCACACATCTGGACGGATGGAGCCCATCCAGACGTATGGACTCATGCACATCCGGACGGATGGACACAATCACATCCGGATGGATGGGCTACTACAAATTTCGGACGAATGAAGAAATCGTCAAATTTTTCGAATGAGAATTTGTAGATTCGCACGGATAGACCTCTTGGTTCAGACGGATCAGCATTGTTGGTTTGCATGAATGAACATTCAGGATTAACGAGTTTATTCGTTCCAAAAATTCAAAAATCATATTTGATAATGCGATCACAGATTGTGAAAATTAGTGGGGTAGACATGATACTGGTGCAGAATGTTTATCATCTGGGTATCTGACTATTTATGGGCCATAACGTAAAATCCGCATAGATGAAAAACTAACATTTGGGGCAGAAATTGTCATATTTTCAGTATAGTCAAGTTTTTCATAAATGAGAAAAGGCTTAATTGCTCAGTTGGAGGGGGAATTCAGTGGTACGACGTCAGAATTTGAAAAAATGAGGGGGAATCATTTAAAACTATCATATTTAAATTCCAGCATTTTTGAAATTCGTGACGATGCAAAAGTACTCGGGTAGTTCCGACTTCAGAATTATCTGGGAATGTGAATTTGATTGTGGATGATAACTTCTGAGATCTAGATTGTCCAAGAGGGTGAATCTGATTGTGGACGAAAGCTTCGGAGATCTGAATGCGTTACCAGATGATTTGCTATCCGTTGAAGATTTGCTGATTGTGAAGTATACTGTTTATATGGATCTATCATTCTTGAAAGTGCTTAAAGTTGATCACGGAAAACGGGATTCCAGATTTTCATGGGTAATCATAGATTTGTCATTAATAAGTGGGGTATTTGAAGTTTCTATCAATTGCCTGTTGGGTTTTTGTACAATAAACAGATCAAGCAGGCGGAATGCGCAATCGATGGTGCTGAAATGATATATCAAAAAACGAATGTGGATGTGGTTGAAGTTGAAACAGAGAAGCTGCATTGATTAGTTTCAAGTTGATGATTATTCATGAAGATTGCAGTTGAACAGATCAGAGGAGGAGTCGTGAACGGTGCAAACAAAGACCTGAAGATTCATTTAAGGGGGGATTTGTGTATAACATTGTCAAAGCAAACCCGGATCATCAATCAAGGGGGAGTCTATTGAAGATTTCAAGATGCCTGATTGAAGTTGCAGAATATTCAAAACACGGCTCTAGGTTTTCAAAGTGACAATTCGATAGTGATGGTCAAGGGGAAATCTGTTGGTGCATAAAGTATGTCTGTTACTGTGCGAATAAGCTAGATAGAGCGTGTGTTGAATACTGTATAGAATAGGATAAGAACGGATAAGGTTTTATATAGAACAATGTCCATTCGGATGGATGAGCCATCCGTACGAATGGACAACACGTCCATCCGTTCATTAGCCCTTTCATCCCTATGAGGTTCTGTATTGATAGAGTCCATCCGGACGGATAGACAGTGGTCATTTCGGGCGGATGGCCATTGCTTATATATAGGGATGTAGGGTTTCCCATTTGGACAAGCTTTTGGTTCCCCGAGGGGAAATGTTGTCCAACTGGTTTCATGGGTATGTAACTTCTAATCAATAATATAAACCAGATTAAATTGACTTGTTCGGTGTCGATTCTACGTCTACTCCTTTCTTATCAATAATACTTCACCGAACCGATTATCTCCGGACCAAAACTCCATCAAACCTGCCGGATCCTGGAATCTCAATAAGGCCTTGTGTTCCGCAAGGCACCCCAAGTCAGTTTTATTTTTTATTCGCCAAACTATCTTGCGGTCCACAAGGGGGTTTCAACAATATTTTTTTTATTTTTTTAACTTTCTTATATTATTTCCCATCTGCTTCTTCACGAACTCTCAAACTCTTATACCTTTCTCCATTTCCATCAAAATACCTGATTTTTTACCGTGAACTGCAAATCCATAATTACATGAAATCAGTATCGAAAACATAAGAAAATCGCATATAAACTTATCAAAATGTAGGGAATTCGATTGGTGAATTATGTATAAATCTAAGCATATCACCAATGAACTCATCAACCCACAATAACCATGTCATTAGGTATTCGTATATGTATATTAACAATTTGCAACAATCAACACTCGTAAAAAAACATGGCTGTGAGACACATCGCCAAGCCAAATGTTCGCTACACATTATACAAAAATAAGACGTCAAAATGAACCCAAAACCCAACCAAACAAATGGTGTTCGTTGGGTGTTTTAAACAGGGAAGCTGAAACCTTCAAAGCAAAGCCAAAACCCAATAAAACCGACACTTAAATACCGACAAAAGAAAACAACTTGCAAAACCTATCATACAAACATATGAAGCACAATAAAGCACTAATGCGTGAGGTGCAACCAGGAGAAGCACTAATGCCATAGGCAACCACATAAGGCGACAAGGAGGGGGTTGCACTTTAGCGGGCCGGTTGGCCGCGCTTAACAGGCGATCGAGCACATGCCATCGCCATCTACGATAAAAAATATGCAAATTTAGCGGGCCGGTTGGCCGCGCTTAACAGGTTTTTGGCCAACCACGCGGCAAAATCTTTTCCTTTTATCAGCACCATGTGCAACTGCTTGAAAAAAGACAAGTTCAAATGGACTGCTAAAGCAGAACGCGCGTTCCGAGAAATGAAGGAGTGTTTGATTCAGCTACCCACTCTCACCGCACCGCGCGAAAAAGAACTGCTCACCATGTACCTGTTCGCCTAGGACAAAGCCATAGGTGCGGTACTCATCGTGGACCGATAGGGGGTTCAAAAATCAATTTATTATGTGAGCAAGATGCTTAATGACTCGGAGACAAGATACTCCATCATGGAGAATTTGGCCTTTGCAATGGTATATGCCTCCAGGCGGCTGAGCCGATACTTTGCAGGGCATGTTATCACTGTCCTGACCAACTACAGAATCGGTCAAATCCTCTCCAAGCCTGAGATCTCAGGCCGACTTGCCAAGTGGGCTATCGAACTAGGTGGGCACACCTAGTTTATAAGCCAAGACTAGCAATCAAGGGGCAAGTCATAGCTGATTTCGCCATAGAAGTACCAGCGAACCGCATTGTAGAATGCGAAGAAGAATAGACCCCTGCACCTCCGACATCCTCCACAGATATCTCGGCACTATATACAGATGGTGCGTCCAATGAGGACGGCGCAGGTCTACGACTAGTCAGCCCTGATAATCTAGAACTTACCTACGCTATATGCCTCGACTTCAAAAGTACAAACAAAGTGGCTGAATAAGAAGCGTTACTCGCAGGGTTACGGCTAGCAATCAAACTCGGCGTTCAACATTTGGAAGCACACGTCGATTCTTTATTAGTTATGGTGTACACTGCCAAAGGGGACATCATAATCCTCTACCTAGAACAAGCCAAGCAACTGATATCACAATTCAACTCCTTCAAGATCGTTCATATCAACAGGAGTGAAAACAAACCGGCTAAGGACATACGTATTGAAGTTCTTAAAAATCCTTCAGTACCCTTGCGCCAGGTCAACGTCATCCAATACGGAACAACGTCTTGGATGAAACCAATTATAAGGTACCTGCAATCACGCATTGCCCCAGGAAAACAAAGTAGAAGCACACAAATTGCAACACAAAGCATGCCATTATCAAATGGGAGATGGTATCTTATACCGAAAGTCATACTTGGGACCACTTCTACTATGCGTCGACCCTTAAGATGTCACATACTTAATACACAAAATACACAAAGGAATATGTGGCATCCACGTTGGACCACGCATGGTGGTGGCCAAAATTATGAATGCTGGGTACTACTGGCCCGGAATGCACCTGGATGCTGTTAAAGTCTTGCGTAAGTGTCTAAACTGTCAACGACACGCCCCAAAAACCTTGCACCCAAAGAACAACCTGGTCCCAGTCAGCACCGCTTGGCCCTTCCAAAAAAGGGCCATAGACATGGCAGGATCTTTCCCAGATGCACAAGGTGCGGTTAAGTTTATCATAGTGGTAGTTGATTACTTCACCAAATGGGTTGAAGCAAAACCATTAGCTTCTACCACCGCTATGATAATGATACGTAGTCGAAAATCGATGTTCGATTATGTTTAAGTTCATGTTTTTACTTAACTTTTAATCTCGAATAGCCTAATTTTAATGGGATTTGTGTTTTGCAGGTCTTACGGAGTTTAAGGAGCTAATCGGGAGCTTTACGGACCACCGGGACAAAAAACGGAT
This sequence comes from Helianthus tuberosus, assembly GCA_030545235.1. Lineage (NCBI taxonomy): Eukaryota > Viridiplantae > Streptophyta > Magnoliopsida > Asterales > Asteraceae > Helianthus > Helianthus tuberosus. The sequence goes on along the minus strand of CM060410.1, from coordinate 141,808,850 downwards.
CATCGGGATGGAAAACGGGTCAACCGGGAGAAAGATACGGGAAAAATAGAGAGTTGGATTTGTAGGCACCGTCGGCGATGCCCATATGGGCAGTCGGCGAGGCCCTATGGTTAACGTCGTCGCCCGAAACCTCCGTAAACAGCAATATAAGACGTCGCAGAAAACCAGCAAAAGTAGAGGGCGTCGCCAACGGCCCATATGGGCGTCGGCGATGGCTCTCCGTTTTGTGTATCGCACAGTTTTGATTTCTTTGTTGTTTTGACGAGTTATAACGACCCTTTGACCATTTTTTCAGGGGTTACGAGTTGTGAACGATAAAAACACCATTGGGGATCATCCTCTGATCATCTAACCCATCTCTAATCATCCCTAACACCATTTCTTCTCACCTCTAACCATAAACCCTAACCGATTCTCCATCATCCCTAACCCTCAATCATTCCACCATCACCATCTCTTCATCTTTTTACATTCACCTTCAAACCCTAATCTCCATCACTCCTCCACGACTCAAAGGTCATGGCTCGGTGTTCGTGCTTGTCACCCGGTGATCGCGTCCATTCAACCATGAGCGGCTAACTTCTTGGAGGTTTCACACCGGTGTAGACTTTTATAAGATTTAGGGTTTTATTATGTGTTTGATGTTTGGTTTGTGACAAATTGAATTGCATTTGAATCTTAGACAATTGTCATACGTTTGTATTGAATTTGCGAATTGTCGAATGAATGATTAAATTTGACTATGTGAAACGAATATGCGTATTTATGCCTTGTCTATTGATAGGATTTACAAGTCCAAGGTAACGAAGTGCATCGTGGTCCGTTGTCTATAACGTTGATAGCGATTGGAACCTAAGCCTTGTGATTTTCAACCCGTTAATGAACTAATTTGATTAAACCAAATTAAAACGTGTAGTATCCCAATAGGTCGTGCGATACTAACCACATGCTCTTCGTGGATTCGATACCCGACTTACCCTAGCTACCTAGGTTAATTGGGTTTTTTGACTGATCGGGACGACACGGTCACGTTAAAATGGCGTCATTGCCAGGTAGCTAGTGCGCTTAGTATTTCTTTGCTTATTCGATTTTAGTGTTAGTTTTCTTTCTTGTATTTTTGTGATTTTACTTTGTGTGGTCGAGCTTGTTTGTGCAGGTACATGTTTTGCAGGCACACTCTTTCAATATGAATTGGGTAGATGATGATCTGTGTGAGTGTTGCGGAAGCGGAGAGCATCTATTAGAGGATTGCTCTATTTCTACGAGAAAGTTCAAGCCTACAAGGATCGGGAAGACTAACTCAGTGGATTGTACGAATATGGGAGGGCGGATTATGAAGATTTCAATGGTCCATCCTCACATTCTCAATACATTAGACCACCACCACCACCAAATTATCAAGACTATTACTATTCAGAGATGAGTTACCATTAAGTAAGGGCAGGGTTACAACAACTATGAACCCGACTTGCCACATTTCCCAAGTTACCAGGAGGAGTATGATGACTATTATAATGACTCCCCTCAGCCGACATACGAGGAGCCTCAAGATTCATTAAACTCTAAGCTCGATACGATCATGGACATGATGCTAGAAATGAAAAAGAAAGACGAGCCGAGAGACAGATCATTTGAGGCTTTGGTTATTCAGGTTGGTCAAATAACTGAGGAGATGGCCCAATTTATGCGAGACCAAAAGGTTTTGGCTAATGGTACAATGGTGGATGGTGATGTAGTGGAAGAGGTTAGAGATCTTTCGGAGCAAGAAGTTGAATGTTTGAACCGAGCAGAAGACATGATGCCGCAAGACGGGTCAGAGCCAAAAGAAGCCCAAATTCATATTTATCCTTCTCCCATACTTACCACTCCAACCAACAAAGTTGGGGATGAGGGTTCGGGTATAAGGATTTGAAGGGTGGCGTTGCAAGACATTGGCCAATTCGTTAAGAAATGACCCCGAAGTTATACAGTACGCATGCCGAATAGAAGAAAAAGAGAGTGGACTCGGCATGCCAACTACCAAGCGTATGTTGGAAACTAGGTAGGCAAATGTTCACTTAGACCACCATGAGAGGAAAATCAGGTATGATTGTTGTAGAGTTTGTATTATTATTCGTTTTATTTTATTTTCTTAGTTAAATGAACTTTGTGGGTGTGTTCCTTGTATAACCCTCATGAGACCTCTCGTCCTCCCAAGCTATCGGGAGGTTTAAAAGGGCTTGTTTCATAAGCTAAATGCAACCGTGATTCGTACGAAAGTGAGTTAGGTTTTTGTTATTGTTGTAAATTATCTTTTCCACAAAAAAATCAAATTAAAGTAACGAATGGCATGGTAAATCTTTTGTAAAAATTGGTAGAACAAGTAACTAACAAATGTTGATGGTTGTGAGAAGTATGCTTCTACATGAGGATTTAGATTTGTAGGTACAAATATTCATGAGACAACCATTTTTTATCAAAGATTGAAGACCACACGAGTAACAAGAAACAACCAGGTGCATTCGTTTCCTTTTATTTGAGTTCTATCTAGATAATAAGTGGATTGTATTTTATTATCGGGGTGAAATTTTGGGGAGGTTAGTTGTGTCACATCCCTTGTGCGTTTTAAAGGCTCCATTCTTGCACATTGAAGACAATGTTTACCTCAAGTGTGGGGATGGGGAGAAAAAGTTTGCGTTATTTACCCTTTTCATTTAAACACTACACATTGAGGACGATGTTGACCTCAAGCATGGGGATGGGGGAAAATTTCAAAAATGTCTTTGTTTGAAGCAATCTAAAAAGCACAAGTAACTAAGTCAATGAGGGATGACACAACCCATTTGGTCTTTTGTCATGGTCAAGTTCAAGTTAGTAACATGAAAGGTATTTAGCGGGTGGTTATTTGGGAATAATCCGTCTAAGAAACTAGCACATAATTCATATCACATACCATACCATACCCTTTATACGTGAGGTTTGAGCTAGTTTTACAACATAGATATACATATATACATGTTTCTTTATTTGAGTGGACCATTAGTCGCGTATTATAGAACTTGCAACTTTTGATACGTTTGAGACCATAGACTGAATACAAGCACCGGAATGACTAAGGCATTAGGTAACCCTTTTTCCTTTACACCATTTATCCATCCTTAGCTGAACAAATCCCTAGTCGCCCATTTTGAGCCTAATCCTTTCGTTTGACCAACCCATTTAGCCCACAACCATTAAACCTTTTATTTTTTAAACCCGTGTGATGAAAATTCGATTGTAGGTCTATTTGTTTTTATAGTTGTGTTTTATATTTGAAAAAAAATGAAATTTCAGAAAACATCGTGAAAAAGAAGAGAAAATTGTTGAGAAAAATACAAAAATATGAGCTATTAGTGTGTTGAATAAAAGGCGAAAATTGTTGCCTCTTAGCTTGATGTTTATAGTTAGTTTTGTTAGAGTAGTTGTTTTGTAATAAAAATCTAATTTTCATCAGTATAGCCACTTTAAATATCCTATTCCATACCCTTCGCCTAGCCCCATTACAACCCTTTCAAAGATCTTTTGACTTGTGCTTAGTATTCATGTTCGGTGGTGGAGAATGATTGAGTTGCAAGTCTATGCGGGTACGTGTTCTATTCGGTTTTGAGTGATTACTTTGAAAAGGTGCTAATACATCATTAAAATTAGCTAATTTGTAAGCCGAGTGGAGTAAACATTGTGATGGATATGTATGATTTGTGAAGTTTCAAGGGCGGTTTAATCTTGGATAACCATTCTCATATGATTAATCATTTATTGCTAAATATATTGAAAATTGTAAAAGGTTTGAACCGGGTATGACTTTAGACCTTAACCTTAGTCTCGAGAATAGGACGTGTGTTTCTCATTCGACCCACGTGAAAGTGAAAAACAGATTTGCTTGAGGGCAAGCAAAAGACAAGTGAGGGGATGTGATACGTGGTCGAAAACCGATGTTCGATTCTGTTTAAGTTCATGTCATGTTTTTACTTAACTTTTAATCTCGAATAGCCTACTTTTAATGGGATTTGTGTTTTACAAGTCTTACAGAGTTTAAGGAGCTAATCGGGAGCTTTACGGACCACCGGGACGAAAAACGGATAACCGGGACGCAAAACGGGTCAACCGGGTGCAAGATACGGTAAAAACGGAGAGTTGGATTTGTAGGCACCATCGCCGACGCCCATATGGGCTGCCGACGACCCCTTATGGTTAACCTCGTCGCCCGAAACCTCCGTAAACAGCAATATAAGACGTCGCAGAAAACCGGTAAAAGTAGAGGGTGTCGCCGACGTCCCATATGGGCATCGGTGACGGCTCTCCGTTTTGTGCATCGCGCAGTTTTGATTTCTTTGTTGTTTTGACGAGTTATAACGACCCTTTGACCTTTTTTCGGGGGTTGCGTGTTGTGAACGATAAAAACACCATTGGGGATCATCTTCTGATCATCTAACTCATCTCTAATCATCCCTAACACCATTTCTTCTCACCTCTAACCTGAAACCCTAACGGATTCTCCATCATCCCTAACCCTCAATCATTCCACCATCACCATCTCTTCATCTTTTCATATTCACCTTCAAACCCTAACCTCCATCACTCCTCCAAGACTCAAAGGTCATGGCTCGGTGTTCGTGTTTGTCACCCGGTGATCGCGTTCATTCAACCATGAATGGCTAGTCTCGTTGGTTTCACCACGGTGTAGATTGTTGTTAGATTCTAGGGTTTGTACATTTGTATTTGACTTGATTTTGTGACAAATTGTTTAGTATTTGAAACCTTTGATAATTGTCTTGCATTTGTTTCGAATTCATAAATTGTTGAGTGATGATAAAATTTGACTTTGCAAAATGGTTATCTGCAATCATGCCTTATCTTAGGTTAGGATTTAGATGTCCGAGGTAACAAAGTGCATTGCGGTCTGTTGTTTATGACGTTGATAGCAATTGGCACCTAAGCTTCGTGATAGAAATTCGTTAATCACTATATGCAATTGAATCAAGTTAAAACATGTAGGAATCCTAGGTCTTACAATTATCGAACCGGGTGTGATCCGTATTCCCAATTCCTGTTTTCAGTTAAGTAAATTAGTTTCGCAATGTTAATTAATAAACAATTGTTTTAGATAATAGTCGTTTGTCGGTTTACTCTGATTTCTTTTCAAACCAAATAAAATTAGCAAACTTCATAATCACTTTGTACATTTTTGTAAATAGTCTAACTAATCTAACAGGTCGTGCGATACTGACAACATGCTCTTCATGGATTCGATACCCGACTTACCCTAGCTACCTAGGTTAATTGGGTTTTTGACTGATCGGGACGACACGGTCACGTCAGTTAACACGAAAATTCGTCTGGGAACACATCGTCTGCCATTTCGGTCTACCAATGTGCATCGTAACCGACAACGGTACCAACTTTGCCTCCCAAGATTTCCAAAACTAGCTAAAAGAGATGAACATCGAGCATATTTTTTCTTCCATGGCGCATCCTCAAGGGAACGGCCAAGTAGAAAGTATCAACAAAAGTTTAGTCGAAGGCATCAAGGCAAGGTTGGGAACAACCAGGAGAGGCTGGGTCGATGAACTCCCAAGCATCCTATGGGCGCATAGGACAATGCCAAAGACAAGCAATGGCTAGACACCCTTCAACCTGGTCTATGGTTCTAAAGCAGTAATCCCTGCCGAAATTGGCCTCTCTTCACCCAGGATGTTGGCTGTCAATGTGGCCATCAACGAGGCTAAATATAAATCCAAGCTAGAAAAATACTACAATGCACACGTGTGAATCTGCACGTTCAACCCAGGAGATTATGTCCTTTACGATAATTAAGCCTCTAACGCAGAGTGCCCATACAAACTAGCCCCCAAGTGGGAAGGACCATACCTCATACATGAGGTATTGGGCAAAGGCGCATATAAACTGCAAACGTTAGCAGGTGACTTTATCCCATGGACTTGAAATGCACAGCAGCTTAGACGCTGCTATATGTAAGCCTGTAGTTTGCTTTTTCCTGTGTATTTCATGGCCCACGCACCATCTGTTCATTAATATACAACAGTTTCCATAACTTCATTTTTTATACTACCATTCTATTACAAATGCATGTTACACTTTGCGGTATATACAAAAACAGATTGGCTGATCTTCATTTGCAATACCCACACAAAGTGGCTAACACATGCAAATATTGTAATAGTTATAAGTACAAACATTGCCACGCACCCGGCTGGGCGCACACAACAAAAAGTACCTCATGATCTTCACCTTAATACATTTCCTATGTCCTAAACGGGCAACATAGGGAAATGACCATTACTTACGCCGCGACGGTGGCGCACAATATACTTATTATTTAAACGTGCCTTAACGACTGGCCGGGAATAATAAAAGGAGTTTGAGTCACTCGCACTCACACAAAGGAAAATAGTAAAAAACAAGTTATCTATACGTTGTGAGCGAAAAATATCATATATTCATCACACTTGCGTACCAACAGGTCGCGCAAAGGGGCAACTGGTTACTTACAAAAAGTTTCAAAAACTATACAAGTGAAAACATGAAAAAGAAACAAGGCACGCATGCCCAACCTAGTCTAAACCTGCGCCATCTTCACCTTCAACACTTCGCTTAGGCTCAAACAATGTGCACAAACGGTCAACATAATCATCTGCACCCAAGCATTCTTCAATTTGAGCAAGGGCATGTATAACAAGACCATCATACACATCAGTTGCGACTTTCAAGGCTGCTTCGCTGTCAACCTCGCGCAGAGCACACCGTTCATCGGTGAACGTCTTCAGAGATACGGCATTCACATAGTAAGACACTCAGTGTAGCCCACCTTATATCCAGCTTCCTGCGTGCGGCCAACCACCTCAGAAACCGCATCCGTGTTCTCCGGTGCGTCAAGGATTGCGTTCGCAACCTAAGAAAACAATTAGATGGCAAATCAGTACTAAGGCAAAGACAGTAAACAGACAAATGACAAGGCACTTACATTGACAACACCGAAGTTCCGCATCCATGTGTGGTCAACAACAAGGTTGGCATTCATTGTTGCTAGATCATCCCTCTCTTCTTCAGCCTTAGTTGCCCGCGCTTCAGCCTCTACCAAGCGCCGGTTCACATCAGCCAGGATTGCCTCGCGGGTTTCCACCTCCTTGCGAGAATCCGCCTGCTTACAAACAACTTACAATATGAAAACACATCCTCATATTTGATTAAGTACAAACAAGGGGCGAAGCATAATTGTTGGTGCATACATCTATCGTCTTCGTCTTATATCGAGTCTGGGTTGCGTTGCGGATCTAATTAGGCATGATGTCATCTTATACAATGATGACATCATCAAGATGACATAATTATTGCATCACCTACACAAGAAGACAAAGCAGATTTGAGGATTCGTTTGAAATGGTCTTTAGGTATAGGTTTCGCTTGAAGTTATATATATAGGTTTCGCTTGAAAGTCAAATGTGAGGTTTCGCTTGAACTATTTCTGTCATATTCAAGCGAAAGCAAGAGGCTATATATAGGTGGTTCATGCATTTCATTTGTAACGATTTTCAGATTTGATACCGAAGTGCTGCCGGTATTTCTCTTGAATGTAATAGCTGTAAAATCAATATACAAGAGGTTTAAAGTGTAACTCAAGCTGTTTTCACGTCCGTTTCTTAGTTTCCGCCTCTGAAACGGATTTGAGCTCTTCCGAACGACTCATTTAGGTCGCAATTCGATCCTACAATTGGTATCAGAGCTCAGGAGGAAGAGATCTCGCAAAAACAGCTTGTTTTCATCACCATATCTGTTTTCTACACTTTCTTTCAAAAAATTGAAAAATTTTCACGGTTAAAATCGGCTCAAATTCTCACATAATGTGCGTAATCATGTTTTAACAAATCCTGGAAAGTTTCAGAACTTAAATCGACTTAAAACTGGTTAAAATCAGTGTTTCGCTTGAAATTGGTTCGTATTTGCTGATGTCATCTGGCTTTCGCTTGAAATACGTGTCGGCTTCCGCTTGAATCTGGCATTCGCTTGAAATACGTGTTGAGTTCGCTTGAATCTAGCATTCGCTTGAAAACACGAATCGTGTATTGTGAAACATTCTGATCGAAGTTGTCTGTAGATTGGAAAAAGAAATCACATGTTTGTGTCAGTTTGAATGTGTTTATCGTAAATTGTCATGGCCATTTCACATGTTGTCGGTTTAGTTTAGTGGATCTCTCGGCCCAATTGAATTTACTTGTTACATGTGCTGCCATGTTTCAGCATCATTCATCAACCCATGTGATCATACTGTTCAAGAATGAAGGTCCAATAGAATTTTAGTTGTCAATTGGAGTGTCGGCTATTATAAAACATAGGCACATGTGAATTCATATTTGGCAGTCAAAAAGCAATATTCTCGATCCACTAATTGCCTTTAATGATATTAGTTGGGTTGTCTTAAAGTCTTTTACATCGACCAATCACTTATCAAATGCTAAAGTTGTTGTCAGCAAATTTAAAAAAAGGGAATCACTTTGACATTTGATCTGAGCTAGTTTTTTTACTATCGTCGCGTTGCGGCGAACATATTTTGTTGTTTAGTCTGTGTTTACATGTGTTTTAAAATCACTATGAGCGCGTTGTGCACGGAAACTGCTGACAAGAATAAAAATAAAATATAGAAAAAAAACACTAAAAGATAACCAAAAGAAAATCAACCAAAAAAGTTGTATGGTAATAATGTTGTTCGTATGAAACCTGTGGTTAGAGATGAGCAAATGATACTGGGTACAGGTACCGAATTTCCCCAACCGAAAAATCTTAAGTACCAATTCGGTACGACTTTTGGCGTTCCTGGTACCGATTCGCTACTGTTTTTTACCTTCATATACAGGTACCGTAATTGGTATTTTCGGTACCAATACCGATTTGGTATTGGTTGGCACCGAGCTCATCCCTACCCCTGAAACTAAAAAAAGAAATAATTAAAAGTTGAAGAAAATAAAAAAAAAGTTGCACGATGCCGTTGTTGTTCATACGACACCTGCGACCAGGGATAAGCAAATGGTATCGGGTAGCTGTACCGAATTTCCCGAACTAAAAGATTTTCAAAAACAATTCGATACCGACTTTTGGTGTTTTCTGTACCAGGCTGGTGTCGGTTTTATCTTTATGTACCGATAACCGTACTGGAATTTTCGATACCAGTACCGGTTGACAAAAGCTTATTTAACTTAAAAGTAAAGAAGGTAATAAAACTATTAAAAAAACCATATATATTATTATAACTTTTACTGTTCAAAACATTGTATTATTAATATAGGAGAATGTAACAAACATTATATAGAAGTAAATAAAATAGAGGAAAAATGAAGCGGTGGTGACTCAAAATCTTTAAATATTTTGGGAGATAAATGTTTTGGGTTCAAGTTAGCCCAGTTGGGTATCCCCACTTGGGTTAAGTTGGGCCGGCTTCCTCCTTGGAGGTCACCGTTTCGACTCCCGGCTGCGGCATACGGGGGGTGGGAGTCCCAATGATGGATCGTTCCTACCGAGGCATGGTGCGGTCCTGAGGGCAACCCGGTTTTACCCAGCTGTTACCCCAGCGAGTCTCTCGTGTGGGAGCAGTATGGTTTCCGGGCGGAAGTCAGCTTGTGCAACGGCCGGGGCCCGATCGAACATCACGTCCGTAAGAGCGGGGCTGACAGGGGAATGTCTTTGACATGACCTCGGAGACCAATTCGGTATTGTACAGAGAAAGTCTCCTTCCAAAAAAAAAATTGCGGTAAAAAAAAATTAGGAAAACCCGATAATTTAACACCTGTCCATCTTTCTGACTTTCTTGCAACTTTTTGTTGACTATCTTCTTCCCCAAGAAGTTGAGTACCTTCTTAACTAAGGAAAACTCTTGGGGTGAAAACCAAAAACAGAAAACTACACTGGCGCAAATGTACGTTATAAATTGATATATATAATAATTATATAGTGCTTATCGGCTTTTGATTAAAGTCCTGTGAATATTAATTGTTGAACAAATTCTCGGCCCAAGTCATACTCTCGGCCCAATCAACATTCAAGCCTGTCAGCCCATGTGATTCTGTTCGGCCCAATTGAATCAATTTACTCAGCCCATTCACTCAGTTTGCACGATTTGGAGTTTAGTCAGTCTGCGAGTCTTCGACACGAGTCCTAGATCGATTCAATCGTCACATTTTTTTTCGTATTCTATCCGTTTAAACTGATTGTTTGTTTGTTTGTTTCAGGTATTTTTACAAAGTGATACAGTTCATTTGAAAATTCGAAACATGGACGAAGATTTTTACAACGCATTCGCTACCCCGGTTACCCCGATGACTATTGCTCAGAACACGATGTTGGAAAACGAAACGGGAACTATGCAGAAACCCCCGAAACTTATGAACATTGAGGAGTACAAGAGTTGGGAAGAAAAGTTTGAGAACTGGGTACAAGCTAATTATCTAGATGCATGGGAGAATGTCAAGACAAAATATGTTAGACCGATGAATGATGATGAAGAGAAAATTCCGATTAAAGATCTTAGTGCTGAAAATCGGAAGAGATACAAAGATGAGAAGATGATGTTAAGTCTTATTCAACAAGCAGTTAAAGAAGACATCCTGGTTCTATTACAACATAATGGAACATCTTATTCAATATGGAAAGCGTTAAAGTCAAAGTTTCAAGGCAGTGAGGAAATGGTCAAGAACAAGAAGTCATTACTGAAGAAATAGTTTGATTTGTTCCGAGGTTTGAAGAATGAGAGCACAAAGCAAATAATTGAAAGATATTGCAATCTGCTTGCTAACATGAAGAGGTTGAAGATCAATAAAGACAATGAGGAATTAATTGAAAAATTGTCAGATGCGTTACCGTATGAAACGTGGGGTACTTATCTCATGATGCTCAGAAACAAGAAAGGTTTTAAAGATTTGACACTGAGCAAGTTTATTGAAAAGATTGAAGCTCATGAGATGGAGCAGAGAAAGGTTATAAGAATGAAAGATTTCGACGGTGCACAAGACATAGGACTTTACTACAAAGGTGGTGTGAGTGATAAATCCACCAACTTGTCACCGAAAGTTCAAACAACATTCAATGCAAAGAGTCCATCTGAAAGTTCTTCTAAAGGATCAAGCAGCAACACAAGTTTTTCATCATATCCATCCTTTGATCCGAACGTTTCAACAACAAGAAATGGCAAAAAGCTTCAATGCAACATTGTATTGAACATTGAAAATGATCAGGAATATTCTGAAGAGTTAGCAAAAAGCCATATGTCTTTATTGGGAACTGTTCTTGAATCTTATGGTAGTTTTGTTGCAGGTCGAATCGGGAATCCAATGCTAACAAAGGAAGATTACGACCAGATCGATGCTGAAGAGATGGAACTGATGGACATAAAATGGTGCTTGGCCAGCGTGTTGAGGAGAGCTGAGAAATTCAAGCAAATCACTGGAAGAGATGATCTTCGTGAGGCTGGTGTTTCTACTTTAGGTTTTGACAAATCTAAAGTCACTTGTTTTCGTTGCAGGGAGAAGGGTCACTTCAAGAGAGAGTGCACCAATCGCGAAGCAAGGGGAGCTCAGAATCCTTTTAACAACAATAATGATTACTACCGAAAAGCCATCTACCATCAAGTTGCTCAGCAACCATCTCAACAACATCAACATCAAGCATAAACTGCACATGGAAGGAATGTGATTGAAGATTCTGGAAAGAGAGCTTGTGTGGTTAATCAAGATTCTTCAAAGAGAGCTGATGGTAGTACCTTGATAATAGATCAAGATGACGAAAAGTTACCTGAAGGGTTTAGCTGGGAAAATTTCACATGGGATAATTATGTTCCTGATCAAGCTATAACTCACACAGCTTTTATAGCTCGGGTTGAAGAGGACAGTGATGATGATACTGAGTATTGGGCGAGAAAATTCGATGCTGATATGAAACTGATTGCTGAAAGCGATAGTGAAGATGAAAAAGTTAAAAAGAAGAAGAAAAAGGTCAAAACACCTGTGAGTAGTGATGATGAAGATGTTCCAGTGATAAGACAAAAGAAAAAAGAAGTACCAAAGTTCAAAGTTGGTGAAGATGTGGATGCTAAAAAGATTCCAGTAAAGTGTGACAATTGTGAAGCTATAAAGAAGCAGAACAGCACACTGATTTATAATCTGAACAGTTTGAAGGAATCTTATGATGTGTTGAACAAAGCTATGAACCAGTATAATCAAACAAGTGAAGAACAAGCAACAGCGATGAAAACACTTCAAGGAGCTTTTATGATAAAGCAAAAAGTGGTGAACAACTACATTGAGAAGTGTGCTGTACTAGAACAAAAGCTGGAGTTGCAAAGAATTGAGACTGTGGGAGTAAATCGTTTGTTGAAAAGTTACTCATGTACTTCTTATGTCATTGACAGGATTTATCCAATTGTTGAAGGCATGAAGGAATTTGAAGAAGATGAAGTAACTGAAGAAAAGAATGCTGAAAAAGTCTCTGAACAAATGATTCCAGAAAAGAAGACTGAAAAGAAGAGTGACACAAAGAAAAAGACTGAAAAGAAAAATTCTGGTAAGAAACAAGGTGTCAGTTACAACAAGTGTCCACCCCCGTTGGAAAATGGATATTTACCCAGAAATCCAAATTCTGAAAGAGTCCAAAAGGCTACAAACTTACAATGGGAGTAGGAGTCGTCAGTCAATTTGCCAGAAAGTATTGATGTGACGTTTACATCATCTGACACTGATTATGAGTCCGAGTTAATTAAGAAAGTGGTCGATCAGGTGTTGGATAAAGATGAAACGGAGGAGTCAAAGTTGGAGTCAAACTCAGAGTCAAAGTCAGAGTCAGAGTCAGAGTCAAAGTCTGGTTCTAAAAGTTCGAGTTCGACAGACAACAGTCCAAAGTCTTCAGTTAAAAGAGTTTACAACAAAGAATTCCTGTTATCAAAATCTAATTTGAATGACGAAACATTCAAAGTTGCATATACATTGAATGATTCTGACAAATTATATTCTGATGAGGAATTTCCAATAAGAGGTGTTAAAACAGAAATGATAAAAAAGGTTTTCAAACTTACAGAAATTAACATTTCTGAAATAAAAGATTTAAATCTTACTGATAAATCTAAAAAATACACCTCAAGAGTACAACAAAGATTAAACAAGAAAAAAGGTTACAGTTCTGGTTCTGGTTTTCACAAGAAACCAAACCCTAACCGTAATTTCAAAAAGAAAGGTCTAGGATTTACTCCAACAGAAAAACAGAAAAATGAAAAATATGTTTGTGATTTTAAAGCAAAAATGACATTTGTTTCAGGTACATCAGCAGAAGAGGAAGAAAAGAAAGAATTCTGGAGGCAGTCAAACAGTGACTTCCTTGCAAAGAAGCAAGATGACATGAAGAAGATGGCTGATCAGAAGAAAGATAGGAGAACCTGTTTTCAATGCAACAATGTTGGACATATTGCCAAGAATTGTTTCAAGGAAATACAATCAAAACAGGGAGTTTCTCGTAAACTGAAAGAGAAAGTTGTGTTTGAACCATCAATTGACAGAACTAAATTGTTTAAAAATTCAACTTTTGAGATTGGTGAAAGTTCAAACATATTTTACAAGAAAAGAGCTTATCTTGACAATAAAAAAATGGGTTGTTAAGAAATCGGTTGATAGTTCTAGCAATGATTCTGATTCATCGAAATCAGAGGAGCTATCTTCTGGCGATGAATCTGATTCCACAAAATCAGATGAGCCACAGGTTGTTTCAAAAGGAGAAAAATCAGTTCTTACTGTGGATGATGAAAAATTTCCATCACTTCGGACTGAAAATTATAAAAAGAAAATTGGTAAAGTTGAGATTTCAAACCAATTTTATGATGACAAAAAGGTTTTCGATGTTGAAAAGGCCTTTAACCCCACTGTGAAACATATTTTTGGTAAAATGATTGATCGAAAAGTCAAAGGGGTTAAAGAGTTCTATGAGAAGAAGACGAAGAAAGATAAAGTTGAACCATCCCTGGTTTGTGACTGGGATGGCTCATACTATGAACAGTAAGTCTCTGGACTTGCCGGAGCTCCTAGGTTGGTAAGAGTGGAGCAGGAATCGGCATCTATCTTTCTTGGTTGATAATCTTACACGTGGTAAAGATGGTAAACTACAGGTGATACTTTAAATTGTTAGTTTTCTACAAATGGTATGATTGGTAGGAAAACCTAAAAGTGGTTGAAGAAGGTTTACACTTACAAGTGGTAAATCAAGGACATTAAGTTGTACTTGTTTTCCTATAAGTGGTTAATCAAGGCTATTAGGTTGAACTTGATTGGACCATACATACAAGTGATATTTGGAAACAGTGTGATGAACCAAACCCCAACTTTACAAGTGGTAAAATCAAACTTATTTTCCGGAAAACCCATTTGATTAAAACAAACTTAAGTTTTTTGAAATCAATGGGAAAATAGTTTGTTATGAGGGGGAGTTCTGATTGTTTATGCCTAGTGGATGGCAAATTGAAGTGATTCGATATCAGTTGTCAAGTTGTTTGTACAGTTTGTTTTCAAATTTCCTAAAATGTGTTTGCATTTTAGGGGGAGTAAGAAATTTTAGAAAATCCAAAAACATTTGAAAATTTGAAATAACCAAAAACATGATAAAATCAGAAATGAGTTTTGTTGTGAAAAAGAGGAAATGATAGTACATCAGTGGACTATCACAGCATGCTAAAGAAATGGAAAGTAAAAATGTGATAAACGGTCTCACTGATGATGTGTCAGTAGGTTTTTACGCTGGAGAGAGAACCTGGTACACCTAACCCGTCAAGAGTGTCAGACACTAAGATGTAATCTTCTGATTTGTGTATTCGGGGGCGGAAGGTACCTAACACAACCTGCTTTACCGGGATGGTAACATGTTTCTCTAGTTTCTTTGCCTTCCCGACCATAGCAACAATCGCAGGTGCGGTTTTAACAGCCTTACCACTTCCCGCGGCTGCGGAAGGGTCTCCTGGGGCTCCAAGCTTACCTGCGGCAAACACAATTTCTTTTAAGATATCAGACTGCAAGGAGAAAATATAACAAACATTGATACATTACCTTGCCCTTGCGGCAGGGGGGCTTTTAGTGCGGCCGTGTCTAGAACCCGGAAGCCCGCAACGGTGGCCTCATACCACCCTTGCTCTCCTTCAGCACATGCCTCAACCGCGATCTCCCCCTCGAAATCTTCGACAAATGATCGCCAGAACCGCACCACTAGAAATCTGCAAATCCAATGTTAGCAACAACAAGACAGTTTTATATAATCATGGCAAAAACAATTACCTTCATCTTTTCCCCTGCAAACAAGCTTCGTCCTGACACCCGGTTTGAACCGCAACATCATGCGCAGATACTGCAACTCACGGTTGGCCAACGTAACCATCGGGACGGCCTGAAGCGCATCCATCCATTCTTGCGCTCCAACTTCCGGAACGGGTATCTTCTCCTTAGGAATGTTCACCAACACATTCCTGAAATACTGTTTGCAAGCAACTGCAGCCTCCTTCACATAAAAGAATTTTGATTTTCACGCGGTAAAACCCTTTGGTGGCACCGAATGAATTTTGGGCGCGCCGTCGTGAAGTCGAAAAGAATAAAAGCCCAGTTGGGCATGCATCTGATAAAACCGCAGGAAATCCTCCACCGCCGGTTCAATATATTGGGAACAGAAACAGTACTCAAAATGACGAGCACGTACCATTCCCAACAGACTAAGCTGGGAGATATGAATCCTATAAAATTCCAGCAAGTCCACCATGAAAACCGTCAATGATCGGAGATTGCAAATACCGAGGAAATCGGAAAAGAAAGTCACAATCCCGGCTGGGGTGTCGGTTGCCGTATCCCCGTCCTGTGGATAAGTAGCTCGATATTCCTCTGGCATACTGACAGTAGTCATCAGTTTTTGGAATGCCGGAAAATTCCACTTCAACACCGGCAACGCCTTGCCGGCTTCAACGTGTTCCACCTCTTCATCCACTGGCGGTGACGACGGTGGAGAAGCTTGTATCGATGGAGATGCCATCGGAAATAGTCGACAGAAAATGGGGGGAATAAGAGAAGGTTCAAAACTCACCGGAAAATTCTAAATATATCATCAGAGAAGACATAGAGATAACTTCTATCACCGGCGAAATTTTTTGAAATTTGAGCAAGTGAGGGGAAACACTAACGGGTTTCCCTTTTTATACCCTGCGCAATCAATGAAACCGGCGTAACCATAGAAACGTGTTGTTTCTGCGCCAATCACAGACCGCCAGTTGGCAGGCGACGACTCTGTGACGGTTACCACACGCGTGTGGCAGCCCACGCATCTGACACATACGACCGTTACACTCCTGCTATAGTGCATTTAATGCCTCGGGCAGTGCAGCCGTCGCTGTCGTATCAGCTTTCCGCCAGCTAAATCCCACCAACTCCTGCGTGCGGTCCACTACGTCTACGCTAAACGAAAAATCGTCATTCTTCTGAATAACCTGCGACATGCGGTTTCTATGGAACCACGTACCGCAACAATGACACGCATGTCGCTTTGGGAACCTGAAAAACGAGGACGCGAAGTTTATTCTAACTTTAGTTCCACACATGGCACGTGCGACACAGTCATACTCACATGCGGCTTCCTCAGCTGTGTCGAATGTCCCGACCCAGCGACGTTCTTTGGACCGTGGGTCCTGTATCTTGGCGTCATAATGGCCACAACCCCGACCCACAGTACCTCATGGAGCCGTTGGAGTTGTTGGAGTCTTTTAAAGCGAGTCTTTTATTGGGACATGACCGCACTCGCAGCTGCGGTCGACTTTCTCACCATGGGAATGGTGGCTATGGGAAACAACCGCATTTGAAGCTGCGATCGATTCTCTTACCATGGGAACACTGGCTATGGGAAACACACCGCAGTCAGAATTGCGATCGATTTTTACCTATGGGAATGGTGGCTATGGGAAATATACACCATCACCAACTCCATCAATGGTCCAAATGTCAAATTTTACCACACAAAGATGGTGGACCACAACACCGCACCTGGCCCTACCACGTCGACCGACGCATCGCGGGTTGCTAATTCAAGAACAACTGGTTTCAGTGTTGTTTTTACTCTTAAATAAATCCCATTTATTTAAATGAACACTCAAACGAACGACCAGTTGATACATATACACATGAGACAGCTCGAAGACAACTCTCCGAGGCTGTTCATGCAGACTCTTGATAATCATTGTGAACTTGAGAACAGGAAGCTCAACAATGGTGGTAACAAGTCTGCTTATGACTTTGTTTTTCCACCCATTGTGTTCATACGATCAACACTGGGAATAACATGTCTGTTTATAACCTTGTTTATTTACCCATAGTATCCACAGCAAGTCCTTGCGTTTTTTGAGCAAACACGAGTGACGACTCGCGACTTGTATTACCATAAGGACACTTGAGCCAAACGCTCAAACTAGGACATCAACATCAAAAGGGTAACCGCAGAACAAAGCTTAAAACCTTGAAGACGGATATCCAATTGACGAACACGAAACACCCTACAAAAGAGGGATCGTCATTTCATGTCCAGTTGATGAACATAAAGCACCAGCAAGGTGCCAAATACACTTACATCGACTGATGCAAGGATTCTAATTGAGTTGCGGGTAATGGCGAATTCATACTTATCTTCCGTTACCGTTTCAAAGGTTGGTTCGAAGCAATAGAATGTGGCGATCATGTTTGATGATCATCTACCTCATTCAGCGCACAGTAATCGTATAGCACACGCTCGGTGCTTTCGATGGAGTCACGCAATACCGCAACTTGCGGCAACCAAATTTGATAACATAAGAGAAATGTAGACCACATCTGAACCGCAACAACTATGAGGTGCTTCAGCGCCAGTCTGAACTTACTCACCGATTTTCCACAGTCGGAAATGACTCGACTTAACCAGGTCCAGAATTAGCGATCAATCGCCAGATTGATTTACATGAAGAAGGAGCAAAGGCCTCGGCCTAGTATCTTCTCCAAACTGATTTCAAGAGTAACCTTTCGACCATTAGTCTAGCATTCCACCCACTTGAAACTTGCACATGGAAGCAACACTTAACTGGGGGGGGGGACTTGAAGGGGTATGGTCCCAAATCTCGCACCACGCTTGGGCGCGAGTGACCATCACCCGACTCACTACCCCTATTGACAAGGATTCGCCTACGTTCATGAGGGCACGCGCGAACCCTGTTTGCTTTCCCACTCGGGGAAATATGAGAAAACTCACCTTGTGTATGGAAATGGCTGTTTTCGTCAACACAAGTCATGCGGTAATCACTGCGGTTACCGTGCATAACGACGCGGTCCATAACCGCATCCTGTTGTCTAACAAGTGGAACTGACACTTTGACTTCAGTGACCATACCAGCAAGTGGTCTGACCGGGTACTGACAGCAGCGGTCAGCTGACCACCCAAAGCGCAGTTGCCCAGCCCACATGCATAAAAAGATGGTTGACAGACTGACAACAATAGCAGGACGTGGCAACACCTCCGGATGCGTCCAACGCTTCCGTGACCTGCGCTCCTGACACACCTACAAAAAGGCTACACGTTGTCAGTCAGGCCCTAGTCCCATCTAGCGGCCCTTTGGCCCTTCTCTTTCACTCTTTGGCTATAAATATCCATCCCGAACCAGGTTTGAGGTAATGCTAATCTGCTCTCTCATACATACTATTTAAACACACACTTTGCTCTCAAGCAAGTACTGATTCTCACACAGGAGAGTGGTAACAAGGAGCAACCCCCACCCCATCCTCCTTGTTACAAGTTACGATGTGTTTCCTTGTGCAGGGGACAAATTAGAGGACGACCCAACCATTGATCGAGGAAAGAAGGGATTAACCCTACTCGGCGAGACTAGTGAATTAACCCTCTGGTTAACCGCTGTTTCATCAGACACTAAGTTTTAAAGTGTTTTCATAGGTCCTAACGTGCCCATTAGAATCACAAACGATGAATAAAGAACAAAGATAATATAACTTATATTTGCGATGTGTAATCATGATCCGATCAATATTAAGAATTCAATTATGTTTATATTTATATGTTATATAGTATGTCTAATATTAAGTCCATCATATACTATCATAAAGTTCATGAAAGTCAAGCATGGATGTATGAACGCCTCATTATATGATTCACCAATGCACAAATCACCACAAGGATGATTCGGATGGTCATGAATGAAAAGAAAATAGTAATTACTATACCAAGTAGCCAAATAAGCTTTAACCCGGGTGAGCCACTCCCGACATGGAAAGAGTTAACTAAATCTCGGGGGCTAGACGGGGTTAAGTTACTTTAAGTCTAGCAAACTACTTGGGATAGCAAGGTAAAACATCAAGTGAGGTGGTGGAATGAGGTTAGGATAGCCAAGGCTTCCAAGTATTCACACCTTGTACCATAACACAAGTCTTGCCATAAGCACTATGGTAGCCTTGGTTGGCTTCAACACTTGTGGGTTGTCTAAACCCTATTAAAACAGAAAGTTTAGAGGTGTTTGCACCTCTTAAACTCATAAGAATCTACTCCTAACAAGTCTCATAACCTTAGATAGGTTCACGAACAAGCATGCACAAGATAAGACCAAGAAAAACATAGTTTTATAAAAGTTTAACAAGTATTCTTCCAAACGGAAAGTTTGGACCTCAAAATGGTGTTGTTCCACCTTGGTTTACTATGATAAACCTGTGGAAACATTCCTAGCTGTCTAAGCATCATCAAGAGAAACTGGCGAGCTTTTAGAAGGAGAATTTTTTAATGACCCTAGCATAGTCTAATTATTACTCGACTTGCAGTTCGAGTATATTTGTAATCATACTTTTATTCGTCTATCAAACTACATCTAGAAGATGTTGGTGGGACATTTTAGTATGTAGAGAGCTCAACCTTATAGTATGTTAAAGGTTGTTCAGACACTTTTTATAAGAAATGACTATTATCATCTCCTACCAAACTAGAGATTCTCATTTCAAAAGTACCGTGGCTAAAGTGCAATTGTGCATTAATTTTTCTTTCTAGCTATGCATGATAATATATATTTTTTATTTGAATTTATCAACATGATATTGCACATGTCCAATGATGAGACATTTGAATGGTAAAGCAGATATGTATGGTAAGAATGATATGTGTCTATATTTTACTAACCCATGGAAGCTAGTTCTGTTAGTCTTGTAGATATGAAGAATGTAACACAAATAGTCTTGGATCTTATGGTATTTGTTCTCAATAGGAAGCACTAGAAGTCTCACAAGAAGATTTTACAACATTACTTAATATAAAGGATTGCACTTCAAGGCATCATGTAACACCCCGTGTTTCTGAAGTCAAAGTCAAAGTCAAGATTGAAGTCAAAGGAAGACAAGATTGCTAATTGCGATCTGTCTCTTCTAACTCAATTCCTGTTTTGACTTCTTTGACTTGTAATTAGTCTATTTTATTTCGCTTTAGTTGTATTATGTGGAGTAAGTGTCAATAATCATAATAATCGACGTGTGTTATTCGCTATTTAATCGACGTACGACTGTAAACTATAGGAAGTAACAATGCGATAAAGTCAACTAAACGCTAATCAATCTAGCTTAATCAACATCGAATCGCAACCGCACTCGCAACTCGAATTACGCATTTTGATTAAATGTATGTGTGCCTTATGTGTTACTTGTGCATGTTTAAATTATGGTATGTGTGGTAATCAATCGAATCGCAATCGTAACTCAAACGCAATCGAACTCAATCGCAATCGAAATGGTATGATAATTGGTGGAGAAGAGACAGTGCCAGATATGAGTAGTTGGGATTAAAAGTAATTTGACTAGGAAAATCTATCGCATCGCAACGCTCGCAATCGCAATAGAAACATCAAAAATCGTCGCGCCGAACACTTGAACGAGGAGATCGATCGGCCAGGCTACCAGCTGAACGACCAGCCGATCGATCGGACTGCCGTCCGATCGGACATGTTGTCCGCACGGGCTGCCTAGCCGATCGACCAGCCCCTTTCCTCTTTGGGTAACCCTATAAATACCCCTTGTTACTTTCAAACTTTCTACTTTTGGCAACTGACGTCCGACCAGCTCGTTCTCCTCACTTTTCTTTGGATTTCTCGCGATTTCGGTAAGATCTCGTCCTAAATCTTGTACTTCCTTAATCTACACGCACTCCTACACCTTCTATCTTTTGAATCTTAACTTTTTACCGTGAAATCATCAAAAATCAAGGTGTTCTAGGATGACGTCATCATTTGTTCTTGAAGAACTTCATGTTTTGGCCTCAATCCACCAAGAACAACTTAGATCTAACCGATTTCCACATAAACAAACAAAGATCTTTCATAGATCTAAACATATTCACAAGAAAAAGGATTGAAAGATGGTTTTCAACTTTCTTTCAACTCTTTTACACTCAATGCACTTAAAACCGATAGAATCGGGACTTGTGCCGGCTCACTACTCATTATTGTGGTTGTGTTGGTTCAAGATCCGTATTCTATCCGCGAGATTATCGATTCCTGGTTAAACATGGAACGTCGTCTCGAACCGTCCACTGATCGGGTTTGGGTGATTCCTGTCCGATCAGGAGCACCAGGTATTGACGAGGTTTCTGTTGCTTGACACGTTATCAAAATATCTCGATAAAACGACAAACTACCAAAAACAACCAAGTGTAAGACGAACGGTTAACCAGGACGGAGTGCCGTCCAAACGGACTGCTGTCCGAACGGATAGCCCAACCGTACGACTGGCCCCCGTACGGCTTGCACCTTGGCCACACACAACCATTTTGCCACCAATTGAAGTTTGAATGTTGAACGAATTGTTGTCCGATCGGACTACCAACCGATCGAACTGCCATCCGAATCATGAGGCATTTGAACTTCAATACTTAAACAATTTTCAACATGTTCAATGCACATAGGATGCCACCCGAACGGACAACCGTCCGATCGAGTGACACCCTGCTGTGAACTTGTTCTCACTGATGTGCCAACCGAACGGGTTGCCGTCCGATCGAACGACCGTCCGATCGATCGACCGTCCGATCGACCGACCTGAAAGGTAGAAGTACTTCGAGGTTTTCAAAATACTACAACGAAAACTTCAAAAGTCAAACCATCATACACAAACACATCCTTCTCAAAGGAAGAAACAATCCACTCGAACAGTCATCCGACCGGACGACTGTCCGAACGGACGACCAACCGCACGACTGGCTGTCAGATCGGACTACCATCCGAACGGAATGCTATCCGAACAACTTGTACTTTGTATCGTTTTGCGCGTCACTTATCGTTATGCTATCAATCTATTCAGGCTAAACCCACTCTCTAGCGCTCCCTTCAATCCATCATCGCTGTGAGTATACTCGATCCCTTTTTGCTTTATGCACTTTTGGGTGTTACATACGTTACTTATTCTAAATCACATCGAACACACTACGCAATACTTTAAACGCTAACCGTTACCGCATGTTATACGTGACTTAATGAATGCTTGTTTGTTATGTTTACACATGGAATGCTGTCTACCTGCCTTAGCAACGATAGTACTATTAGTTTGGACTCAGCACCCGTTCAGTTGGGGGTTGTTAAGGACAATTATTTGCATGGATTACAATGGTGATCATGTATTACGAACTGCCTTGGGCAGTCAACCCGCAGTCATTGGTATCGATAGGTCTATGTCGATAACTAACATGCCTCATTTCACTCTATGTACGTGCTGGTTATGCGTAATGCTTTCGAACTCTATATGCTATTATCAAACTTGTATGCTCACCTTTACACTATGTGTATTGACTTTTATTTTAACGTATGTGACAGGTGCTTAGGATGCTTATCTGCTAGGAAATCGAGGCTAGAATAAGGTCTTAGAGGCCAACAAATAGTTGTCTGTACAAATGAAATCTGAGTTGTCGGAACAGAACTATTTGCCTAGATTTTGACTGTAATAATTTGATTATCTTTTAAGACATGGTATGGGACATGTTACTTTAAATTAATTGGTAATGATAATTGTTATGGAAGCTTCTGGACAATCTGTTTCGCTCAGTGCCATACCCCGATGTTTCTGCCATCGGTTAGGGTGTGACACATCAAACGAAAAATCATTCTACAAAAGTTTTAAGCAACTTTCGAGGATGATGGACACACTTTAGTTAAAGGAAACATATTATAATGAGGGGGAGATTTATTCAAGTTGCACTCTTTTTCCTTTAACTAAGTTTTAACCCAATGGGTTTTCTTAGTAAGGTTTTTAATGAGGCAACATACCTGATCCAGAAGTATCAGGGGGAGATAATGCGCATTACACGCTGCTCTCTTTTTCCCTTAGTTATGGTTTTATCCCATCGGGTTTTCCTAGCAAGGTTTTTAACGAGACAGCATCAAGTGTATTATGTTGATAACCAAGGGGGGAGTGTTATGAATATATTTATTATTAATGTGGTTATCAACACCAAAAATAGATTAGGCTTGTTTCACAAGTTTTTCTCAATTATATATAGTCTTTTGTATCTCTTGTAATATACATCTCAAACAATGAAATATTAAATCTCTTCTCCCTATTATTTTCTTCTTCTTTCTTTGCTATTAGGCTAGTTTCATAACATTATAAATTTATTATTCTCTAGGAAAATATATACCATAAAAACAAGATACTTTATCATATTCAATTTTAGTATAACATTGTTAGAACTAAAAATGCTACACCTTTTTTAATGTTTAATTTTTTTTAACAACAAACTTCATATATTCATCACCAAAATGTGTACAATTATTGGAAAGCAAGACACTAGACCAAAACATTCTACACAAACACCCAAATATCACCTAGCCCAAATACATTACTCTGCTATATTAAAATTTAACCAACTTCTCCACTCCAAATTGCTCCGCTTTGCCCTATGCTTTGCCCAAAGGAAAGACGATGTTTGTATTTCTCCGAAGATTTTTTCGATATCGATACGTTTGCCGGAGAATATAAGATCGTTGCGTGCCTTCCATATCTCCCAACATGAGGTTAGAACTATCCGTTGAATCATTCTTCTTTTTTGTTTTTGTACCATCACCCGTTTGTAGTACCCGAGTATTTCTTGCGAGTATTTCTTGCAATGCAAGAAATACTCGGGTACTACAAACGGGTGATGGTACAAAAACAAAAAAGAAGAATGATTCAACTGATAGTTCTAACCTCATGTTGGGAGATATGGAAGGCACACAACGACCTTATATTCTCCGGCAAACGTATCGATATTGAAAAAATCTTCGGAGAAATACAAACATCGTCTTTCCTTTGGGTAAATTGTTGATTATAGCGGTGCATCTAAGTAGTTCATTGACAATGGAGCATATAAACTTTAGTTGCAACAATGCCTATGATGTGTATTGATACCGAAGGTGAGAAAAGGAAACATAAGTACTTAGATAAAGATATAGGAGAAGCATAGATATAACTCTTGAACTTAAATGCTTACTTAACTGAAAAGATGATGGCTTTTTATATCCTTAGATCATGTGTAGTGAGGTTACCGAAGGTGAGAAAAGGAAACAGAAGTACTTAGATAAAGATATAGGAGAAGCAGAGATATAACTCTTGAACTTAAATGCTTACTTAACTGAAAAGATGATGGCTTTTTATATCCTTAGATCATGTGTAGTGAGGTTTGAAATTAATGCCCCTTCCTTGAGTATTGACATGTGGCATATGGAGTATTATGGGGCTTGAAGTTAAAAAGGAGTGTAGTGGTATAATGTTTCATAATGTCCAACAATAATTACCCAAATATTATCTTTAAAAAATTAAACAAATAATATTAGTTGGAAGCTTCTTATTGGACAAACAAAAGTAGAGGAGACGTGATTAAAAAACATCAGACACATTTTTTGGACAAAAAACGCCCAAGGGGGCGGTGCACAGACGTTTTTGGGCGTGAATTGAGCAAAAAACGCCTAATTTGACTTCCAGTACGACCGGTCTTACAATGACCCACTAAATTAATAAATAACTAAAAACTAACCCACTAAGGGGGTGTTTGTTTTTGTTTAAAACGTCTGCAAAGGGCCTATGTCTACAGGCGGGCAGACATAAGACCTTGAAGTCTGTTTTTTAAACAGATCTAAAATTGGCTTCTTTCATCTTAAAAAAAAGCTATAAACTCTTGCTTCAAACATCTTCACAAAACCCTTTATTCTCTTCCACCCCTTCACCCACTCTCTGCTGCCTCATGTATTAAATTCCAAACTAATAATGTGAATCCAATACAAGATCCAAGACCAGTAACAAATTAACAACGATTGAAATTAATGAAGAAAAGTAGAGAACGAGCACCTCAGCGGCACACCACCATCTTCACCGGTATCGGCACCACCGTCGTCGGCCGGCAACTGCCGTCGTCAACATCAATAATCACCATCATCATCCATACCTGAATCGACAACCAACCGGCATAGGGATAGAGAGCACGGCGCTGCCGTCGAAGCTCACTCGCCGGAAAAGAAAACGAGGGGGGGTGTTCCACCGGGAAACATCTCGATCGATAGCAGGAACGAAGAGAGAAACGAGGGGTGAGGGTGTGTGTGTGTGTGTGTTTGAGATGTGGAGGAGCTGAGGGTGTGTGTGTGTTTGAGATGGTTAGGGTTTCTTACAAGAAGATGAAGGAGGGGAGTGTACAGGGAGTTGTCTGGGTGTGGTGGTGTTGTCTGAGGTTATAATTATATAAAAAAAACAGTCTTCTATTTTCAGCTTGCAGAGCTTCAGACCACATCTTTAGTTACAGACATGAAAACAGATGAAATCAGCTTGCAGACAGTTTATGTCTGCAAAAACAAACAGCACCTAAATAAATAAATAAATGCATAAACTTAATAGACTATTCTTGGCACAAACCAACCTACGAAAATGCAACAAAATGAAATACATGCATAGAACGTGTGCTACGACAATAGGTTGTTACGTGTAATTGTTGTGGGAGAGTGATGTCATCCACGTGGGCCGATGTGGACAACACTTGCACTTAACAACCTATTGTCTTAACACATATAGACACTATGCAATTATAATTAATTCAAAAGAACAGTCTGGTGGGTGATAGCCCACGTGGTATATAAACCTCACATCAGTTGCTTATACAACCGATATGGGACAAGTCACATACTTTGCAATGGTTAGTCTATAACAATCAACCCTCCTTAAGGGCCAACGTCCTCGTTGATCACGACCATGTTGGTTACGACTGGCACTTTCCAGGCCACCATTCCATGGGCCACCACTTCGGGCCTCGTTGGTCACGACTGGCTCTCTCCAGGCCACTACTCAGAGTTCTGGCATGGTGGGTAACTCTGGCATGGTGGGTGAGAGAACCCATTTGGTATATAAACCCCACATAAGTTTCCCATACAACCGATGTAGGACAAGTCTCATACCTTGCAATGGTTTCAATCCATAACAATCGACCCTCCTTAAGGGCCCACATCCTCGTTGGTCATGGCTGGCTCTCTCCAGGCCACTACTCCGTGGGTCACCACTCCGAGTTCTAGCTCGGATACCAATGTTACATACCAAACGAGAGAACTCAACCCAAAAGACTAGTCTGGTGAGTGAGAGAGCCCATTTGGTATATAAACCCCACATTAGTTGCCCATACAACTGATGTGGGACAAGTCTCATACCGTGCAATGGTATTGGTACATAACACGTATAGTCTTAGAGGGTGTTTGGGGTTGAGTTTTGAAAATAGATTATGTGTTTTGAATAATCAGAATCAGATAATTAACTGTAACAAAACGTGATGTTGAAAGATAGTGTTTGGATTTGACTATGTTGCTTGATATCATAATAATCAGATAATCAACTATTTGAGTGTTTGGCAAATATATATTTAAAAAAATAAACAAGTGAAAATCCTTTTCTAAACGCAAATAATCAATTTTTGAAAAACTGCGTTTTGTTGCAGTAGGGGGGAACTGCTTTTGGAAAACTGCGTTTTGTAACTTTCTAAACGCAAATAATCAATATTTTAATTTTTTTACCCAAACACTCAAAACTGATTATTTACGATTTCAAAACTCAGTAATCTAAAAATCTCCTTCAAAACTCTACCCCAAACATGGTTGCAGAAATCGGCCTAGGCGGCCGATTAATCGGCGCCTAGGCGCTAGGCGGCCACTTACTGCCTAATTTTGAGCTAGTCGGTCAATTAATCGGCCATGGTCAAAGTCGGTCAAAGGCGGTACCTAGGTGGTCAAAAATCGGATTAATCGGACTATATTAGTCGGTCAAAATCGGTCATAGGCGGTCAAAATCGGTCAAAATTGGTCAAAATCGGTCAAAATTGAACCATACTATCTGAAACTTGAAGTATTTATGTGAATTTTGAAGTATTATTTTTATATTATTGGGTATATATATATAATTTTGAAAAAATACATATAAAAATCCCATTCCGATTAATCCCGATTAATCCCTAGGCGGTATCTCACCGCCCGACTAGCGCCTAGCGCCTTGTACAACATTGACCCCAAACACCCTCTTAGAGCCTATGGGCTTTTAGTTCGAAAACATGGTTTTGGAAGGAATATACTATTCGTACAATAAGTGCAATGGGTTTGGGAACATTTATACATATGGTGAAAACTAAAGAAAAAGAAAGTTTGTAACATGTTTTTCTTTCTTTCTTAAACACAAGAATATGTAGAGACGACGAGATGGTTACTTAGTTGGCTCGTTTGGATACCAAATCTTCAAAGCTTCGACATTGAATGGTCCATAACATCGACAAGAAAATCTACAAACAAAAGAAAGAAACATAAAAACCAAAATTCAAAGAATATTACAAATAAAAATGTCACAGAATAGTAACAAAGTTTTAAACGTGTTCTAATTAGGTCACTCGTATCGTTTTTCTCCAAATTAGATAACTTAACATTCAAATCGATCCACGTCCTTTTTTCCACGTGTCAAGAAAAAAATGAAGCATAAGATGCTGGGGTCGAATTATTTTAATATATGAAATTATATTTATTAAAAATAAAAACATTTTAATTACATTAAAAAATAAAAAAAACAAGTTAAATTCCATGTCATCACTCGACGTTAGCATCAAATAGAAGAGAAAAAAGAAACAAAAATCCACATCACCGCGGTTACCTATGAAATAGATGAAAAAACCCTCAATTTTATTGAAAAATGAATGTTAACTGACCTAATTGGAACACTTTTGAACTTGAGTGACCTAATTGAAACACTTTTAAAACTTAGTTACTGTTCTACAAATTTACACTAAAATGATCCAAATTTTAAATTGTAACATACCCGCATCTTGTTTGTTGAAGCATAGTGGTGGTGTGACTCTAAAAACATTACCATAAAATCCACCTTTGCCAATCAACACCCCTAAATCTGCCAAACAAAACCTCTCAAATGATACATTGCAAAAGTCAAATAATAAGTTTGTTAAACTACATATGAAGTAGAGCATTATTCATACCTTTCATGGTATCCATCACTTCCAATACTTCTGCACTTGCTGGAGTTTTTGATTTCCGATCGGTAACAAGTTCAACTCCAAGTATCAACCCTCTTCCTCGTACATCTCCGATAACTTTCATAGACCATCGATTCAACAAATTCATTAAAACATGTTAATTGTGGCCGTTTTACACAATGTTCTTAGCAAGGTTGGAGAACTCGCTAGTCGGTCGGTGAGGGCGACTACTTGAGATTACTCGGAATTAACCGGATCGGTTTTTTATATGTAATTTTCAGTTTTATGAATACATATACACATTTTTATAGGTAAATATTTTACGTAGCTAGGTTTTAACTCTTACTCAACTCATTTTTTTAAGTATACAAGATTAATTGTTGGAATTCACATGATTTGGTTGGAAACTTGCCGGAATTTAGAGGTTTTGGCCGGAATATACAGGTTTTTTGCCGGAATCGCCGATTTTTGACTGGCCGACTAGGCCAGACTAGCGATTAATGGACTGATTAACGAAAAATTACTCAGTTACTAGCCGACTAGCGATTAATCGCCGCCTAGTCGCGATTTTTACAACACTGGTTCTTAGACACAATGCACATTTTGTTAAGTTGACTACAAAAGTCAAAGTAAGCACTAAAAATGTGACACACTTACTTTCATGCTTGTCTTTGAGGGAACATAGACGTTCCTTTAAATAGGATCCAACAACATGTGCATTCTCTTGAAGTTTTTCTTTCTCAATAACTTTGAGAACCGCGTGGCCGGCAGCAGTGCTAACCGGGTTCCCTCCGAATGTATTAAAATAGTTTCTTCGGGTTAGAACCGTCGCGATCTCGGGTGTCGTAACTACCGCACCTAGGGGAATCCCATTCCCAATACCCTATGAGAAAACATCAAAAAAAAAAAAAAAATTAATAAGTGTTTTGGGTCAACTCAACCAACTGGACTGACAGACTCATTTTGTCACCTTGACAAAAATACCTTTGCCATTGTGACTATATCGGGCACAATGCCATGGTTTTGAAATCCCCAAAAGTTGCTCCCTGTTCGAGCAACTCCACACTGGACCTCATCGGCGATCACAAGCCCTCCGGCCTTTTTTATGGTACTATAAACACTTGTCAAGTAATTCGGGGCCAATTCGACAATTCCTCCAACCCCCTACCATTAAATAAAACACTTATGATTTGAACATCAACAAATTCAACAAAAAACATGTTAAAAGGAGTAATAAGTAAAATGAAAAAAACAAAATATTAACCTGAATCGCTTCGAAAATAAAACCGGCAACATGACCTGAGGTTCCAAATCGGATTAAATCTTCGACATCTTTGGCATACTTTTCTCCATCTGACCCGAATGCTCCTCTATAAGGATCCGGATTTTGCGTGTGATGCACCCCACTCTAGTTGTCCAAAACATCATAGAGTGATAAAATGATATTGAAAAAAGTTTATAATTTTAATTAACAATAGATATATGTTATGTTAATGTCATTAAGAATTAAACACATGAATAAAGAATATATGTTTTGTGTTACAAAATAAGAAAAATTTTAATTACCTGCACAACATTAAATTTCCAGTTGCACATTGCAGTAGCCCCCATTGTTCCAGCTGCGTTACCGTGATAAGCATTCCTCAACGATATAACGTCTTGACACCCGGTGTACAACCGCGCGATCATCATCGCTAACTCATTTGCCTCGGTACCCGAATTAGTGAAAAACACAACCTGCCAAGAATACAACCGAATATATTACCCGTTTTAATATGTTAACTAAGGTTCTGGTACAGATGAAACATATAAATGGGTCATGACATCAGAAATGAAGGAGGGATTTTTTTTTCTTTTTTGAAAATATTTTCCTCATCTTGTCAAACATGTATTTTAGTCACAGAATCTTAGAAAAAATTCGTGCATATACACTAGTAGAATTACTCTAGAGTAATTCATAATTACTGTAGAGTAATTTTTTTATCATGCGTAAATTGATGGAAAAAAATTCAAAAAAAAAAAAATCTCTCTGAAAGATTGTAAACTGTTGATCATTCTCATTCACAATATGTCATATATAAAGATTACAAGAGATCTCCTATCTTGGGAGAGATATTTACATAACAAATATAAATAATATCGTTTCCTATTATACATCCGTCTATTACACCCCCGCAGTCGAAGCTAGAGGAGGGCGAATGCTGAGACTGGAGCGAAAATCATCAAATAGAACTTTAGGTAGCCCCTTTGTAAAAATGTCTGCCACTTGAAACCGCGTGGGTATGTGAAGAACTCGAACCGTGCCACGCTGTACCAGATCACGAACAAAATGAATATCCAGTTCAATGTGTTTAGTACGCTGATGTTGAACTGGATTCCCGGCCAAATAGATCGCACTAATGTTATCACAGTAGACTAGGCTAGCCGTGGTGACGGGTCGATGTAGCTCTAAGAGAAGGTTACGAAGCCAACATAGTTCAGCGACAACATTAGCAACTCCCCGGTATTCGGCTTCAGCACTGGACCGGGAGATAACTGACTGGCGTTTAGACGACCATGAAATGATGTTTGAACCCAAATACACACAATAGCCCGAAGTGGAACGTCGCGTATCGGGACATCCCGCCCAATCAGCGTCGGTGTATGCTTGTAAAGAAAAATCTGCAGAGGTACCGATGGTAAGGCCATGAGAGGAGGTACCTTGAAGATACCGAATAATTCGCTTAAGGGCATTCTAATGATCCACTTTCGGTGCGTGCATATACATGCAAACTTGCTGAACAGCGTAACATATGTCCGGTCGCGTGAATGTCAAATATTGTAGGGCTCCCGCAAGGCTACGATAGAGCGTCGGGTCATCGAAGTCAACACCCGAGTTGGAGCCGAGTTTAGGCTTAGTATCAACAGGAGTTGCCACCGGTTTACAGGAAGACATGCCGGCCCGGTCAATAATTTCGTTTGTGTAAACCTGTTGAGAAAGAAACATTCTATTACCTTGCCGTTGAACATGAACGCCCAAGAAATGACTTAGCGGCCCGAGATCTTTCATTGCAAATTCATTTGATAGACGAGACATAAGGTTCACGCGAAGAGAATCCGTGGATGTGGTAAGAATAATATCATCGATGTAGATAAGCAAGTAAGATGAAGTGCCGTTGTGACAGTAAGTAAAGAGTGAGTTGTCACATTTGCTTTGCTGAAAGCCTAATGAGAGAACGAAGTCTGTAAATCGTTGATACCACGCACGCGGGGCCTGTTTCAAACCATAAAGTGACTTCTTTAGAAGGCACACATGATCGGGATAGTGCCGATGTCGAAACCCCATGGGTTGATACATGTACACTGTCTCGTTAAGATTACCATGAAGGAACGCGTTGGTAACGTCTAGTTGATGAATCGGCCACGATTGTGACAATGCAAGCGATAAAACAGTACGTATAGTGGTAGGCTTCACAACCGGACTGAATGTTTCACCGCAGTCCACCCCAATTTGTTGATTACTTCCATCGCAAACAAGACGCGCCTTGTATCGTTCCAGCGTCCCGTCTGACCGAAATTTGTGGCGAAATAGCCACATGCTACGTAAAACATGCATATGAGGTTGCCGTGGAACTAAAACCCACGTCTTGTTTTTAATAAGAGCATTGAATTCGGTGTTCATGGCGTTATGCCATTCCGTGTTAGACAAGGCGTCCTTGGGATTTTTTTGGTATAGGAGCAATGGATGAGGAATGGAGATTGAATATATTTTTGGGTTTAACTATTCCGTCCATGGAGCGGGTACGGATAGTTCGAGTGGGAGGTGGGGGTGGGGTTGGGGAGGACTGTGGGATGGAGGGGGATATCGGGTCGTGTAATGGAGCAGAAACAGGGCTGGGAGTGGGTGAGTGTGGGCTGAGAGAAATGAAGGGTGGTGGACTGAAAGAAAGTGGGATTGGGCTGGTGGGTGAGTGTGGGCCGGGGGTTGATTGGGGCGAAGGAGGGTTTGGGCTGGAGGGAGCCGAGGTTTGTTGAGATGGAGGAGTTGGGCTAGTGAAGTAGGAGGGTGGGCCGTGAGTTGGCGGGTGAATGTGGGCTGGAGGGTGAAGTGGGTAATGATGGGTGGATAGATCGGGCTGAACAGAAGTGTTGGGGGAGGGTTAGATGAAGGACTAGGGGAGGCAGTAGGAAGAACATTATTGGTGAGAAAGTCATAGGAGTGTAGTGAGGGTTTGGGATTATTAGCGAACGGAAAAATAGATTCGTCAAATATAACATGTCGGTTGATTATAATTTGACGTGTATTTAGGTCGAGACATTTGTAGCCCCGATGGTTAGAAGGGTAACCAAGAAAGACGCATGGCATAGACCGATATTGTAGTTTATGGATGTTAGTATGAGGGATGAGGGGGTAGCATAGGCAGCCAAAAACTCGTAAATGCGAGTAGGATGGAATGCGGTGGTATAATGTTTGGGTGGGAGAAACGTTGTGAAAGAGTTTGCTTGGCAAAATGTTTTGTAGGTAGGTAGCTACTTCCAAAGCATGATGCCAGTATGTATTTGGGAGGGAAGAATGGGCCAACAAGGTTCGGATAATATTATTAGTGGACCGTAATTTGCGTTCGGCTTTACCATTTTGAGATGAGGTGTATGGGCAAGAGAACCGAAAATGCATGCCATTGAGATTACAATATTGTTTAAACATATGGTTATTGTATTCTTTGCCGTTATCACATTGGAATTGTTTGATCTTTGCCGTTATCACATCGGACAAAGATGCCGCCCCACCAACCGAAACATGGGAACGCCTGGACTCCATTGTACTACAATGGATTTACAGCACAATATCTACCGATCTTCTTCATACTGTTCTCAAACCTGACACCACTGCATATGACGCCTGGACCACTATTGCTAATATCTTCCAGGACAATAAAGCTACTCGCACAATCGACCTCAACAACAAATTCGCCAACACTCGTCTCGACCAGTTTTCAAATATGTCTGCGTATTGTCAATCTTTGAAGGTTATCTTTGATCAACTGACCAACCTCGGCTCTCCGGTCACCGATGAACAACTAGTTTTACAACTCCTTACGGGTTTGAATGAACAATACGAGAATACCGCCTCCGTCATTCAACAAATGAAGCCTCTTCCTGATTTCTACGACACTCGCTCCAGGCTATGTATGGCCGAATCCCGCAAGATCAATCAAGCCCGTCAATCGGCTCAGTCGGCCGGCACAGCCCTTCACACATCTGTTGAGCCGCCATCTCGGGACACTCGGGACAAATCGGAGTCAAGGGAGCAGCGGAATGAGAACTCCGACAGGAGCCGTGGTCGTGGTCGCGGCCGCGGCCGTGGCCGTAGAAGAGGAAGACAAAACGGCAGTGGCGGTCGTGGCAGGGGAATCCCGAATTTCTCCTATGGCAGCAGCGGTCAACACATGAGTGGGTTTTACCCTTGGCCATATTTCCCCTCTTGGGCCGGCCCACACACCAATACACCTACATGGAATAATTGGGCTTCTATCCCACCTTGCCCCTACCCTACTGTATCCAAATCCAACAACACTGGTGCGGGTATTTTAGGGCCTCGTCCATCTACTCCAGTTGCTGCCACGCCCACCGATATCAATCAGGCCATGTACGCGATGTCTCTCGCTGACCCATCTTGGGCCATGGATACAGGTGCCACAGGTCACATGACTTCTAACTCTAAACTCTCGTCTTCTTTTAATAAAAGCATGATTCGAAATAATAGACGGATGTATAATAGGAAACGATATTATTTATATTTGTTATGTAAATATCTCTCCCAAGATAGGAGATCTCTTGTAATCTTTATATATGACATATTGTGAATGAGAATGATCAACAGTTTACAATCTTTCACTCTCTTTATGTTAAGACCCATTTGTATTTGATCTTTACGCTTAATATGTTTTCAACCAGAACGTTTTGCTAGAAATAGTAAGAGTGAGTGAAGTAGAACCTTGAGATCGCCAGGCATCTTGGAGGCGAGGGCTTCGGCAAAATCGGCAATGGCATGGTTGAGGTAGAGAATGGTGGAGTGTTGTATGTTGTTGGTTTGGTTCACAATGGCTTGAACCACATCAGGGTGACCATGACCACAACTTACTGTAGCAATTCCTCCAAATCCATCCAGGTATCTTCGCCCATTTTCATCAAATAAATATTGCATTTTTCCATGAACAATATTCAACTGTTTACCACAAAAAAAAAAAAAAAATTAAATAAAAAAGTAAATAATTTTTTGAACTATTAAAATAGAAAAGTAAATAATTATTTGAACTATTAATAAAGTAGACACAATGACCCGGTAGTCTAGTGGTATGTAGGGATGAAATATTAAGAGAGGACTGATACCATACCTGTATTGACCGAACATATATGGTATGGTATTCGGTTTTGGTTATAGTTCAATTTCGATATTGTTACGATGCGGTACACGGGTACAGTACTGGTTGGTATTGTACCAGCTCATCCCTAGCGATACCGTGTTTGTCCTCTAGAAAGTGATGTGAGTTCAAAATTTTGCAAAAAAAAAGGTTAAGAGACATTTAAGTGTGAAAAATAAAAAAATAAAAACAAAGTAGGGACTCGTTCATTACAAAACTAACTTTTAACTTATATTATAACTACAAATACGAGATACGTATGCAATTGACCGAAAAAATAAGAATTAGGCTATAGGGTGTTGTCATGACCCTCAAGACCACCATTACCCTCCATGTCAGCGTCTTGTCACCTCACTATCATCCACTATTCAAATTTACTGTCATATATGGTGTAGTCATGACCCAAACCACCATCCCTATTTAAAAAAAAAATTATTTTGTGTAAAATATATTTACTTAATTAAGGAAATGGAGGTGGATGGTTGTCATGGTTTAATCAATACCAACCATGGTGGTTCCATAAGAGGGGTGGTATAGCACATCATCCACCATCCTATGTGGCAATCCATGTCCTATCCCATGCCCATGATAGCATGAGATGCATCACATTTAAAACAAAGATACGAGTACATTACGTTCTTCTTTGCCCGTGCTACATGATGTTTAATTAAATGAGTTATGTTCGAATTGACCTATTTAGCCACTTTAATTAAACAGATTGATCCGTCGAGCTGTTTAATTCATTTATTTCAACCCACCAATCTAATTACGACATTTACAAACTAATTACTACCCGTTAACCCATTTTTCACATTTAGATAAGTACGTTGAATAGATCGTTTAATGTATCCAAAGTTGATTTTAACACCAATTATATTATGTTATACTATACATACAAAACCGCTGGCCGAGAATAGTGTTTCCTAGTGATTGGTGGAAAGGGGCGGTGGTGGATGCTACATGGCATCCACCCAAGTAATATTTTTTTGTTTTTTCTGAACGCAAAAATGTTTTATATAAATGTCTAACTAGAACCCTTAACACTAATAATTTACCTTATTACCCTTATATTATAGTAATTTACCCTATTAACCTTAAACTTTAAAATTTACTTCATAGTCCTTAAAGTTAAAAAAAAAAAAGAAATTTCCTCCTGTTTTCCCTTTTTTTTTTTTACATTTTACAGACTTTAATAAAGTTTAGATGTGTCGTACCAATAATGTAATGAACTAAATCAATAATGACAAATGCAATATATTATATGTAAAAACGGCGCAACAGCACGCGCAAATAAAGTTTGGATGTACCGTACCAATATCGTAATAAACTAAATTGATAATGAAAAATACAAAAATTACATATGAAATACGGCGCAACAACGCGCTCCGGCTTAAAACTAGTATATATACATATAGGGTAAAGTTAACGTACAAATAACTTTAACGTACTAAACGTGAATAGCATTAAAAAGGCAAAAAATTACTCTACAAGAACATTTTACGAAATTACTCTACAGGATCATTTGTAGAGTAATTTTGATAATTATTGTAATAATTACGAAAATTTCACCGCGTTTTTCAGCAAAAACCTTTAATTCGTATGTTTTGTACGTTAAAGTTATTTGTATTTGATCTTTACTCTGGAGATATATAGTACGGGTCATGTTCTGACATATGATACGGGTCATGTTGTGGTTAACAATGTAAATCTTTTGCTTTTTTGTGTGTAAAATGCGGGATAGCACAAAGACAAGAAACTAACCGGTTTCTTGTAGAGGTAGAACATAGACGGGCTCAGGAACTCTTTACGCTTACGAACAATCTCCTCCGCGGTAGGACCCGTGTACCGCGGTGGAGAGTAATCGAACCGCGGTAACACGGGTTCTTCATTCTTCGATCCTGTTGCGGCCTGTTCGGGCATGGGCGAGAACCATCGACCTAGAGCGCGCAACCGGGAGAATTGATCTTTTGCTGATCTCAATAATGAAGTTGAAGTTACCAATCTCTGCATTTCCGATGATCGTTGTTGTTTAGTGATTAAAATGATAGAAAATGAAGAAGATAAGTTGATCAGGATAATAGGAGAATCAAACAGATGGGTATATACTGAGGTATCACGTCTCTTTTTTTAGCATTTATAACAGGTGTTATATTTTGTTGATTTGTTATTAATTGATTGATTCATAGAATATTCTGGAAAATGGCCAATTATTTTTGTGGAACAAACAAATGACCAATTATTTAGTGAACAGTATGGGTATGGGGTGTGACTGTTTGTGATAGAAGAATAATAAAATATACTCAAATGGTAGTATTGAAGCTTTTAATATTATTTAAGGCTAAAACTATCTACACACTAAGTGTGTAGATAGCCACCCCCAAAAGGGGTTTTTTATCCTATATGTGCACCCTGCAGTTTCGAGATGTGGCCAAAGCGTGGCGTTTTGGTCCGGTCAACCAGACAAAGACTGACGGGTGTTTGACGGGTCTGTTGACCGGACCAAAACGCCGAGCTTCGGCCGCGTTTTGATCCGGTAAACCAGACAATAGACTGACCGGGTGTCTTGTTGACAGGACCAAAACGCGGACAAAGCTCGGCGTTTTGGTCCGGTCAACAGACCCGTCAGTCTTTGTCTGGTTTACCGGACCAAAACGCCACGGTTTAACCACAGCTCGACACTGCAGGGTGTGCATATAAGACAAAAAACCACTTTTTTGGTGTGCATATAGGCACATTGGTGTGCCAATAGGTACACCCTTATTTAATGATAGAAGAATATAAACAGAAAAATATATTCTTATTTATTGATAGAAAAATATAAACATAAAAATATATTCAAATGGTAATATTGAAGCTTTTAATATTATTTTAAGAAATGGGATTTTAATAATTTTTTACTCTAATCTATTAATTGAGATTAATTACAACTCAGAAAATGTTTACTAACAATTTCAACTTTAAACATATTTTTATTTAGTGATCGCATAATCCACGTCAGTAAAAACTAATCGGGTTAACTCTCAGTTATTATAAGAGGGCTAAAAAATTGTTCAAAGTTAGGATTGTCGGTAAATATCTATTGAGTTGGATTAATCTCGACCAATAGTTTAACGTTATGATTATTGGAATTTGATTTTCCTATTATTTTTAATAACTTTCAGGTATTAAAATACTTTACAACATTCATGTATTAAAATACTTTGCAACTTTCATGTATTAAAATACTTTACAATTGTATCTAATACCCAAATTTCATTCTAAATACCTAATACACAACTTGAAACCTAATACACAAATGAGATCTAGAAAGTAGAACCTGATACACAGATTGAGATACAGAATTTGGTACCTAAACTTTTATAGCTAATCTTATTAGATAATAATCAATTTTATTCTTCACCTAATGTCTAGTATTCAAATTCTAAGGGTTAGTAGATGGAGATATGTCCAGTATTCAAATTCTAGGTGTTATTAGATAGAAGCAACAGTATTCGATCTTATCTTTATCCTTGTAATATCTAGATAGACTTAATAGTTTTTCATTGTTTTCTTATCTTATATTAACACTAGGTTAGAATCCTGTATATTACAGGGGCTGAATAAATATAATTTTATATAGTCAGTGATAAAAAAAGTTACGTCTTTAAAAATCCGTGTATTGTACGGATTAAGTTAATTAAATAAGCATGAAAACAAAAGAAACAATTAAAAAAGAAATATAAATATATAAGAGATAAGCGAAAAAACATAAAATAATGATAACCCAATAATCATTGAAACTAATATTAATAAAGAATCCGTTATCTTGTGATAAGTGAAAAAGAAAATAAAATAATGATATAGCAATAATCATTGAAACTAATATTAATAAATAACCCGTTACATTAAACAATATATATTGATTCTACCATATCACAAAACGATCAATTTGTATTAATTATATGGATATACTAGGTTGAAATCCCGTGTATTACACGATTTGAATAAATATAATTTATACACCAAATGTACCAACTAATAAAAAAGTTAAATATTTAAAAACTCGTGCTTTGAACGGATTGAATAAATACGCATATACACGACTTAAATACATATAATGTAATCGGTTAACACTCAA
This sequence comes from Helianthus tuberosus, assembly GCA_030545235.1. Lineage (NCBI taxonomy): Eukaryota > Viridiplantae > Streptophyta > Magnoliopsida > Asterales > Asteraceae > Helianthus > Helianthus tuberosus. The sequence goes on along the minus strand of CM060410.1, from coordinate 141,769,775 downwards.
TCGTCAATATATGTTTTTGAAAAAAATGAATTTTGATGTACTATATACTTTTTATAACATTATACTTTATTTTATTTATATATTAAAATGTTAGAAACTTGTGTGTTATACGTGATTGAACTAATGAAATATTAAATAATTATTAATAAGCAAAAAAACAAAAGAAATAGTTAAAGAAAAGAAATATCTATACTCTCTATAATAAGAGTGTAACACCTCGAAAATTCACGTCCTATAATGTGTAGACACGTGTCAAATGTTAAACGTGTGAAAGAAATATTATAGAAGGACTAAAGTTGACAAACATGGAAAGTATGTGAATATACGTATTCTAAGTGTCAACTGTGAATAAATATATTGTACATTAACCCTACATGATGCTCATACCTTCAAACGAATAAATCATGGATCATACGAAGCTAAAAGTGAGAGATTACAAACTACAGGGGCTAATTGTGTCAACATGTTTAATTTATACCTCTGAGTGACCTTTTGACGAACCCGAAGCTTTGTAACTGTTAATTATGCTCACTAGAATACTCGACATAAATTTCATAAAGTTTCGTAATCGTATGAGAAAGTTATGATCAAACTCGTGTGTGAAGTGTTAAAGCGTAAACGTCGAAAGTTAGAACTTTTCGGGTAACAACAGAGTTAACCGAGGACTAAACGAAGTGGGTATATATTTTAAAGCCCTTTTTGATCAAGGTCGAAGGATCATAATGCAAGAAATGCAAGGAACAAGAGCCTTTTCAAGGTTTGAAGAGACAAGGACTGAAAATGCAAATTAACGAAAGTTGTTTGGCTGACCCACTAGGGGGTCGCGTAGCGCGAGCCTGAAGGCTCTAGCAGTGGCGCTACGCCACTGCCATGTCTGGGCAGAATCCGAACTTTACGCATAGGGGCCTGCTAAGAGCGTTTGTGGGCGACTTTAACTCGATTTTTCACTTCACTTGACCCCTAAAACAACCCCTAAACATGTAGGACACATGTTGGTAACTCATGGTCAGTCCTAGACTTGTTTGTCAATCATCTATGGTGAGTGACTTTGCTATAAATAGGCCTTCAATGTCTCAAACATTCCTCACACCTTTCTCCTGCATTTGTGGATCATTTCTGGAGCTATCAAGCAGCCTCAAGTGATCAATCTCGTGCATAGGACTCTTGTAAGTCTGCTAGTTCTTGTTTAGTTGAGTTTAGCTTGTTTAATTAGCTAAAAGTCAAACCGTCGTAATTACGGTTTGACTTCGAGATTAGTCAATAATGGCTCAGTCATATCTCGAATTAAAAGTAGTTATAGGTTGGTATTTATGTGGGTAATAAAACCCCAAAAGGGTTTCCCCTGATCACCATCCTAACCAGGTCAAATGTCGGGTCAAACGATTAATTAAAAAGTCAACATAATGCTTAAAATGTCATTTATGCATAATTAGCTATCTAGAACATTTATAACCTGTTTGATCATTGTTGTAACTTAGTAATTAGTGTAAGAACATGTCCAAACATGTTCAACCCGACTATTTCCTGTTTAGACCCGGTTCGGAACCGAAAGTCGCATAGTTTGACTTTTACTTTGACTTTCAGTTCTGACCCGTTTAGGCATATTTTAGAAATGCCTCAGAGCTTTAATTGGACTAGGATACATGTTAGAACAACCCTCTGTGATTATACACCTTGGTTCATTAGTTATCCAATTAATATACATGTTTCCGTTAATTGCTCATATGTTGACCATTATGCCCTTATTACCTTAAAACGTGATTTATGAAAAAGTAAAAGTGTAGAAACATTAGTTACTGATATATAGACTTGCATGCAAAGTTTGACATCAGTTGGACTTGTAGATTAAGAGTTATGCTCATTATCGCAAAACTAATGCTTTATGTTAACATAATGGCGTAATTAGCGTATAGCCTAGTTAAACATACTTTTTGGTATCAAATATTTTACCCACTGATGTAATATATTATTTTGGGATTTTTAAATATTTTTAATTAATTTTAGGCTGAGCATAACTCGTAGTCGCAGGCTTAATCCGGTAATTGTCGGTTTTGCCCTTACGGGCCATAAAATGAGTTTTACACATCTAAACGACTCCAAACCTTTTTCTACTAATTGGTTATGATAAATAAATTATTTTAAGCCTTCTGGAAATATAAAAATATCAGATTTAAGTATCAAACCCGGTAATGGCCTTTAATCGCCTTAATTAGCGTTTTTAACGCATAGTATGTTTTAAAATCATATTGGACATACCCGGATTGATACCTACTGATATAAGAGGCAAATTATAATATTTTAACAGTAAGCAAAGGTTGATAAACTCAGACTTCAGTTTTGAGCTTTTCGGCTTATGTGAAATTACCGAAATACCCCTACGGGGCCTAGTTTGGTTAAAGATGATAAATTTCACATATATACTTTAGCCTACTGTTATAACTCATCAAATTGAGTATGTTTGTTGTTTACATCAGACCTGTAACTCAGTTAAACATTTAAACTCTTTTACAAACCTTAAAATGACCAAACTACCCCTACGGGGCATAGTTTGTGTTTAAATTAGTTAGGGGCATAACGAAAGACATCCTACTGATGTTACAACATATTTGAAGCATATTAACTTAGGAAACCTGTATATGGCTCTTACGGATACCCGTTACGCATATTACGTGTACGGTTCGGTTTATGTAACAAGTTTACATAAACTAGCCGAAACGGGTCAAACCTTAACGGTTTTATCTCAAAATCCAGAATGTGAATAATAAACCCATATTAAACAAGTCTCCAAACTTGTCGGGTCTGAATCACATTCTATCCGGTCTTCGCTTAATCGTGCGTACGAACCGTATCTTGAAACTAGCCGGTCTAAGCTTAAGCTTAATAAAAGACCCGTTAGAATTCTAATAGGTTATATTAAACCTTTGTTCCAGATTAGGAGAAACAGTAAAAGCTACGTGCATTCTGCTTATTGTGATTTATACTTGCATCAGGTAAATACTTTTAACTTATTTTCCCTATACGGGCTTGGGTTACGGTACATAGCGTACCGCTTGATCGGGCATCAAATCTCCACGCTTAGTGGGTAGTTGAATAATTTGATCGGATCGTTTTAAACAGATTTGTTTACTTTACAGCCTTTGGGGGGTTAATGACCATGTCCCGGATATCCCTGGCATCATCTTACGAGATGGCCACGACCTGAGCACGGGGTGTAGGCGTACTCCCGTGTATAACTCACTTAAAGTGGTGTGTCTATTGATCTTTAACCCGGATACGTTCCGGGCTACTAAACGCATAAGTAACATGTAATTCGTTCACAAGATTATAATATTAAATAATTCTCCCAAGTTAAATAAAATGATTTATGCCACGTGCATCCAAACCAATTTTCAATCATTTTCTAAAATAAGTCAGTTGAATGTATTTACCAGTGTAAACTGACGTATTTTCCCAAAAAGACTGAATGCAGGTACTAAACGAAATTTGGCTGGATTATCTCCTAAGCATCAATAAAGGTCTCGCAAGCTTAGGATGCCAGAAGTCTGTTGAACCATTAAATGTTATTTTGTTTCGATCCTACTGTGGATAAACACCGGATATTGTGACTTTGATTACAATAAATAAATTCGGTTGTATCTTACATTTTAAATTGCTTCCGCTGTGCATTATTATATTGTGTTGTTTGACTATTACGTTGCCAACCACGTCACGATACTCCCCCACCGGGCCCACCGGTGACACGTGGAAATCGGGGTGTGACAGGTTGGTATCAGAGCCAACTCTGAGTGAATTAAACACTAGCCTTTTGTGTTTAATCTCAGTTACACAATTTGCACATATCTAAACCTTCGAGTCTAGACTTATAACCTAGGACAAATTCCACCTTATTCGGGTTTTGTTTTGTCCTTTAAATTTTATATTTTTGTTATTTTTATCTCATGCTGTATTTGTAGGATTAACGAGGATGCCTCCTAGATTTTTCCGAACGCGAGGACGCGGAAAGAGGCCAGTAGCCGCCCCCAACGACCATGAAGCAGGGCCGTCTAATACACGAGCTCCAGTTGCGACGGAAAGCGAGGACCCCCGCCGAATCAGGCGCAACCAGTTCGAACCAGCAAGGCGATCCGTTTCGCACAGTTCAACACCGCCAGTACAAAACGCATATGGACCATACTCAGGAGACGAGCCTAACAACCCTCTACCTTCATATATACCACTGCAGAGGTCGTTGTCCCATCATTCCTACGGGGACCCCACACCTATCTTTAGAGGCCAGTTTAATCCGGCTGATTACCTGCAAGAACCCGTGGGTTTCAACCCACTAGGGCCAGACGATCACTTCTCTGGTGATCAAGCTGACGATATGGATGAGGATACTGACCCCATCATGCCGGCAAGTGGAACCCCGAACCATCCGATCGAGATCTCCGACGGATCCTCCTTTCACGGATCGCCCTATGGTGGTCCAGATAGTTTCCAAGCCCTGTTCGATCAACACCAGTGGTATTATACACCATCACACCACTCGTCGTCACATAGGCAGCATCAGCAGCAGCAGGAGCCGCCACAGCCGCATCATCAAGATTCATCTGAGGATCACCGCTTTGTGGCAGTTACGCCACCACCTCCACCGCTGCAACCGGCACCTCCTCAACCGCCAAGGCGTAGAAGAACCGGTGCACGCATGTCGGTGCGACCGGGGGGCTTCAATTTCAGTTCCCCACAACAGTCAAGTGCTAGTCACTACCCGCCATACCAGGAGGACCCACAAATGGGTGGACCCTCCAACCCTGCTGTACTACAGCCACCGCCGATGGGGTTTGAAAACCCAATCCCGGCATATACGGGTGGCATGGCTTACAACCCGTTTGAACCTCCAACGCATCACGACTATGGGTACGCGGAGGCTGATCCATACATGGTAGCAGCGAACTACAACAACCAAGGACCCTATGGGGATCCATGGGGGGTGAGTTACCCGACTCAGGGATACTCAATACCTTCTAGACCCATCATCCGGGCTCAATCGCAGCCACCACGGTTTTCTCCCCCAGAAAGGGAGGAAATTCTTCATAGGTTGCAGCAAGTTGAACGGGAAGCTCACAAGGATCGTAGGGAAAGACAGACGTTCTTCCAAGGGTTGGTTAGTTTGATCAAGGGAAAGAACAAGAAGGATCGTTGAATCCTTCCACAGTTATTTTCTCTTGTATTTATTGTTTAAACCCCTTCGAGGGTGTATTTGGTATGTTGCTTTGAGCCCCTGCGTGGGCATGCTTATTGTTTGAACCCCTACGTGGGTGTATTGTTAGTGTGAGTCCCTACGTGGACATGTATGATATTTAGCCCCTGCGAGGGCATGTGTGTTATTTAACCCCTACGTGGGTAAGTTGGTAATTTGAAAGACCCGTTTAGGGCAAGTGTGTAATGCTTTGAATAAATAAATGGAATGTTATTTCTATGATTATCATGATTGCCTTTTTGTGCATAAATAATTACAAATGAAATAAATTAAAATCATTTTTATCTGCCTATGTAATTATTTAATTAAGGATCTTAAAGTGTGAAACCTAGCTTCGTGTCAATTTTAAGACCGGGCCAAAATGGTAAGACCTGTTTAAAAAGATTCAAATCCCTGTTAACATCTTAAAACATGTTAACACTCCTGGCAGAAGTGATTCGTTACAATCACATGTCATTTTATATATATAAGGATTCTTTAGAAGATCCCAAACCCAATTATATGATCTCTGAATCATGGGTTAAGATCATCAATTAAGATGATCATATTTTACCATACGTTGGTAATATAATGCCTATGGGCTTTGCTCATTTCTACATGAGTCAAAAGATAGTTGTAGCTTTGACTCACTGTCTGAAAAAGGTAATAAAATATATTTAAACCTTAAAAGCCTTGATTCTCTGAAATCATAGCTTATAATTTAAATTGTCCATGTGACTAAGCCTTATGTGCTAATATATATTGTTATTATCTATATTTAGGATAAATTTTAAATTGAAATCCTAAATTAGTACGATTAATAAGTTAACCAATTTATGGTCTCTGTTTACCATGGTTAACGAGCTACCCTAAGGGGTAACTCCATAATAAACTCCCAAATAAAATATTGTTCTTGTTTTCTGCAACAGTTCAATTCAAATGGCTGACTCAAATGAAATAAATAGCCATCCTGTGGAGCCGAATGAGAACGCCCAGATTACGTTAACGGGTGCTGAACTAAAAGCAATCATAGATGGCGCTATCACCCAGGCTTTGAATAGACAGTATGAGGAATACAGTGATACTCGAAGTAGGACCCACTCTGCATCACATTCAAAGCCCAGGACACATTCTGAGGCTCATAACAAGCCTCCTCCCAAGAAGAATGGACCCAAGAAAGACGGTGATGACCGTCAGTCCACCAACAATCAAAGTGTCCCATCTCAGCATATAGTACTGCATCAAGGACCCCGTAACAAGGGTTGCACTTATAAGTACTTCGTGTCTTGTAAACCCAGGGATTTTACTGGGGAAAAAGGGGCCGTCGACTGTATGACATGGCTGGATGAAATGGACACGGTGGTGGATATCAGCGGGTGCGCTGAAGGGGATATAGTTAAGTTTGTGTCACAGTCCTTCAAGGGTGAAGCATTGGCATGGTGGAGATCTCTAATGGAGGCCTCCGGAAAGATCCCGTTGTATAGCATGTCGTGGGATCAATTCATTGCCCTGATCAAGGAAAACTTCTGCCCTCAACACGAGGTGGAGAAGATAGAATCCGACTTTCTATCCTTGGTGATGAAGAACCTCGATTGTCAAGCTTATCTGACAAGCTTCAATACACTGTCTCGGTTGGTTCCCTACCTGGTAACCCCGGAGCCAAAAAGAATCGCTCGCTTTATTGGTGGTTTGGAACCCGAGATCAAGTCCAGTGTAAAAGCTTCTCGGCCAGTTACCTTCAGGTCTGTAACTGACCTTTCCTTATCCCTCACTCTGGATGCGGTCCGGCAGAGATCGCAGAGGAATAAGGCGGCCGAGAAGAGGAAGAGTGAAGATGATGGTTCGCGAAGGTCGAATAAGAAACACCTGGGAACGGTGATAAAAAAAAGGGATCTGAGTCGAGGAAGGATGGGCATAAGTCTGATGAGAAGCCCAGGTGTAAAATTTGCAAGAAGCAGCACTATGGAAAGTGCAGACTGGAGTCAAGCTCTCAAACTCAGTCAAAATCAATTGCTTGTGGAATTTGCAAGTCCACGGACCATAAAACCCTGGATTGCAAAAAGATAAAAGACGCAACGTGCTACCGTTGCAATGAGAAGGGGCACATCAAGACCAACTGCCCAAAATACAACAAGAAGCCTGAGGAGGCTAAGAAGACTAACGCCAGAGTCTTCAGAATGGACGCGAAAGAAGTTGTGCAGGACGATAATGTCATAACAGGTACTTTCCTTGTAAATGATGTCTTTGCAAGAGTACTTTTTGATTCAGGCGCAGATAAGTCTTTCGTAGATCATAAGTTTTGTAAATTATTGAATTTACCTGTCAAAACCTTAAACGCAAACTATGAGGTAGAATTAGCAGATGGTACCATAGAAACCGTCTCTACTGTGTTAGATGGAGGTGTTATATCCATTAAGAACCATTCTTTTCCTCTGTCTCTACTTCCGTTTAAGTTAGCCGGTTTTGACATAGTTCTGGGTATGGACTGGTTATCTCATAACCAGGCCCAAATCGTCTGTAACATGAAGCAAGTAGTGATAAAGACTCCGTCTGGTGAGTCACTTACCATTCGGGGAGATACCCAGTATGGACTACCTGAGCACGTGACTATGCTCAAGGCTTCAAAGTGTTTGAAGAAAGGGTGTGTCATCTACATGGCACAGGTGATTATTGATGAGCCCAAACCGAAGTTAGAAGACATCCCTGTCATTTCTGAATACCCAGAAGTGTTTCCTGAAGATCTACCTGGTTTGCCACCAGATAGACAAGTTGAATTCAGGATAGATATCATCCCCGGAGCGGCACCAGTTGCAAGGGCACCATACAGATTGGCACCCACAGAAATGAAGGAGTTGCGGACGCAGCTAGATGAATTGCTGGCTAAGGGTTTCATTAGACCTAGTTCATCTCCTTGGGGAGCGCCAATCTTGTTTGTCAAGAAGAAGGATGGGTCGATGCGTCTGTGCATCGACTATCGCGAGCTTAATAAAGTCACGATCAAGAATAGATATCCATTGCCCAGGATCGACGATTTGTTCGATCAGCTTCAAGGGGCAAGTTACTTCTCAAAGATTGATCTGAGGTCAGGCTACCATCAGTTGAAGGTTAAAGATGAAGACGTTCACAAGACTGCATTTAGGACTCGTTACGGTCACTACGAGTTCCTAGTGATGCCTTTTGGGCTCACTAATGCACCAGCCGCGTTCATGGATCTCATGAATCGCGTCTGCAAGCCTTACTTAGATAAATTTGTTATCGTCTTCATCGATGACATCCTTATTTATTCTAAGAATCAAGCTGACCATGAGAAACACCTACGTTGTATTCTCAAACTCCTACATCAGGAGAAGCTCTATGCCAAATTCTCTAAGTGTGAATTTTGGCTACGAGAAGTCCAATTCCTTGGACATGTGGTCAGTGAGCGTGGTATCCAAGTGGATCCTGCTAAAGTTGAAGCTGTTATGAATTGGCAAGAGCCAAAGACGCCTACGGAGATTCATAGCTTCCTGGGATTGGCAGGATACTACAGGCATTTCATTGAAAATTTTTCAAGGATTGCTGCACCCCTAACTTCCTTAACTAAGAAGAAGGTTAAGTTTATTTGGGGCCCTAAGCAGCAAGAATCCTTTGACATTCTGAAGCAAAAGTTGAGCAACGCCCCGGTGCTGACACTGCCAGATGGAATTGAAGACTTTGTGGTTTATTGTGATGCTTCGCACACTGGCATGGGGTGTGTGCTTATGCAGAAAGGCAAGGTGATTGCCTACGCATCAAGACAACTGAAAGTGCATGAAAAGAATTACACCACCCATGACTTGGAGTTGGGTGCCGTTGTATTCGCACTAAAGCTTTGGAGGCACTATCTTTATGGTATCAAATGTGTGATCTATTCTGATCACAAGAGCCTCCAACATCTGTTTAATCAGAAGGAATTAAACATGAGGCAACGTCGTTGGATGGAAACCTTGAATGACTATGATTACGAAATCAAGTATCATCCCGGCAAAGCGAATGTAGTCGCTGACGCCTTGAGCAGAAAGGAAAGGGTTAAACCCATTCGAATTAATGCCAAGCGCATGGAAATAAAGAACAGTTTGATAGAAAGGGTGTTAGCTGCACAGAAGGAAGCTGTGTTGGAAGCTAACTATCCTAATGAAAAGTTAGGAGTAACTGAGGAGCAGTTAACTCTTAGCAAGGACGGAATTCTGCGATTAAATGGACGAATATGGGTTCTAATTTTTAGAGGACTTCGTGAGGTAATCCTCCAAGAAGCCCATAGTTCCAAATACTCCGTTCATCCTGGAGCTGATAAGATGTACCAGGATCTAAAGGCAAATTATTGGTGGATAGGCTTGAAAAAGTCTGTAGCCGCCCATGTAGCAAAATGCTTAACATGTGCGCAAGTCAAAGCCGAGCATCAGAAACCGTCAGGTTTGCTACAACAGCCTGAACTTCCTACGTGGAAGTGGGAAATGGTAACTATGGATTTTATTACCAAGTTACCCAAGACGAGGAAAGGAAACGATACGATATGGGTTATAGTTGACCGACTGACTAAGTCAGCTCATTTCTTACCCATCAAGGAGACTTATAGCTCCGATATGTTAGCCCAGTTATACGTTGATAAGATTGTAGCCCTACACGGTATACCTGTAGCTATTATCTCTGACCGGGATACTAGGTACACGTCACATTTTTGGAAGAGTTTCCAACAATCTTTGGGCACACGTTTGAACTTTAGTACGGCTTACCATCCTCAGACAGACGGTCAGAGTGAGCGTACTATTCAAACGTTGGAAGACATGCTGCGCGCATGTGCGATCGATTTGGGAGGTAGTTGGGATAAGAACCTACCATTGATCGAATTCTCCTACAACAATAGCTACCATACCAGCATAAAGGCTGCGCCTTTTGAGGCATTATACGGTAGAAAGTGTAGATCGCCAGTTTGCTGGGCGGAAGTTGGAGAAGTCCAGTTATCAGGACCAGAGATCGTGTTCGAAACAACGGACAAGATTGTCCAGATTCGTAACAATCTCCAAGCTGCCCGGAATAGGCAGAAGAGTTACGCTGATCCAAATCGTAAGGATTTTCATTTCGAAGTGGGTGAAAAAGTCCTACTTAAAGTGTCACCCTGGAAAGGAGTGATGCGATTTGGTAAGAAAGGCAAGCTAAGCCCGAGATACATAGGACCTTTCGAGGTTATCGAACGTGTCAGGTCAGTTTCCTATAAGTTGAACTTACCAGAAGAGCTCAGTGGAATTCACAATGTGTTCCACATCTGCAATCTAAAGAAGTGTTCCGCTGACGAATCACATGTCATGCCACATACAGATGTGCATATAGACGCGAGCTTAAAATTTGTTGAAAAACCTTTGTCGATTGAAGATCGACAGGTAAAGAAGCTTCGAAGGAAGCATATACCTTTTGTTAAGGTCAAATGGGAAGCCCGTAGAGGTCCCGATTATACGTGGGAGGTTGAATCCACGATGAAAGAAAAGTACCCTTACTTGTTTCAGTAAATCTCGGGTCGAGATTTATTTTAAGGGGGTGAGGATGTAACACCTCGAAAATTCACGTCCTATAATGTGTAGACACGTGTCAAATGTTAAACGTGTGAAAGAAATATTATAGAAGGACTAAAGTTGACAAACATGGAAAGTATGTGAATATACGTATTCTAAGTGTCAATTGTGAATAAATATATTGTACATTAACCCTACATGATGCTCATACCTTCAAACGAATAAATCATGGATCATACGAAGCTAAAAGTGAGAGATTACAAACTACAGGGGCTAATTGTGTCAACATGTTTAATTTATACCTCTGAGTGACCTTTTGACGAACCCGAAGCTTTGTAACTGTTAATTATGCTCACTAGAATACTCGACATAAATTTCATAAAGTTTCGTAATCGTATGAGAAGTTATGATCAAACTCGTGTGTGAAGTGTTAAAGCGTAAACGTCGAAAGTTAGAACTTTTCGGGTAACAACAGAGTTAACCGAGGACTAAACGAAGTGGGTATATATTTTAAAGCCCTTTTTGATCAAGGTCGAAGGATCATAATGCAAGAAATGCAAGGAACAAGAGCCTTTTCAAGGTTTGAAGAGACAAGGACTGAAAATGCAAATTAACGAAAGTTGTTTGGCTGACCCACTAGGGGGTCGCGTAGCGCGAGCCTGAAGGCTCTAGCAGTGGCGCTACGCCACTGCCATGTCTGGGCAGAATCCGAACTTTACGCATAGGGGCCTGCTAAGAGCGTTTGTGGGCGACTTTAACTCGATTTTTCACTTCACTTGACCCCTAAAACAACCCCTAAACATGTAGGACACATGTTGGTAACTCATGGTCAGTCCTAGACTTGTTTGTCAATCATCTATGGTGAGTGACTTTGCTATAAATAGGCCTTCAATGTCTCAAACATTCCTCACACCTTTCTCCTGCATTTGTGGATCATTTCTGGAGCTATCAAGCAGCCTCAAGTGATCAATCTCGTGCATAGGACTCTTGTAAGTCTGCTAGTTCTTGTTTAGTTGAGTTTAGCTTGTTTAATTAGCTAAAAGTCAAACCGTCGTAATTACGGTTTGACTTCGAGATTAGTCAATAATGGCTCAGTCATATCTCGAATTAAAAGTAGTTATAGGTTGGTATTTATGTGGGTAATAAAACCCCAAAAGGGTTTCCCCTGATCACCATCCTAACCAGGTCAAATGTCGGGTTAAACGATTAATTAAAAAGTCAACATAATGCTTAAAATGTCATTTATGCATAATTAGCTATCTAGAACATTTATAACCTGTTTGATCATTGTTGTAACTTAGTAATTAGTGTAAGAACATGTCCAAACATGTTCAACCCGACTATTTCCTGTTTAGACCCGGTTCGGAACCGAAAGTCGCATAGTTTGACTTTTACTTTGACTTTCAGTTCTGACCCGTTTAGGCATATTTTAGAAATGCCTCAGAGCTTTAATTGGACTAGGATACATGTTAGAACAACCCTCTGTGATTATACACCTTGGTTCATTAGTTATCCAATTAATATACATGTTTCCGTTAATTGCTCATATGTTGACCATTATGCCCTTATTACCTTAAAACGTGATTTATGAAAAAGTAAAAGTGTAGAAACATTAGTTACTGATATATAGACTTGCATGCAAAGTTTGACATCAGTTGGACTTGTAGATTAAGAGTTATGCTCATTATCGCAAAACTAATGCTTTATGTTAACATAATGGCGTAATTAGCGTATAGCCTAGTTAAACATACTTTTTGGTATCAAATCTTTTACCCACTGATGTAATATATTATTTTGGGATTTTTAAAGATTTTTAATTAATTTTAGGCTGAGCATAACTCATAGTCGCAGGCTTAATCCGGTAATTGTCGGTTTTGCCCTTACGGGCCATAAAATGAGTTTTACACATCTAAACGACTCCAAACCTTTTTCTACTAATTGGTTATGATAAATAAATTATTTTAAGCCTTCTAGAAATATAAAAATATCAGATTTAAGTATCAAACCCGGTAATGGCCTTTAATCGCCTTAATTAGCGTTTTTAACGCATAGTATGTTTTAAAATCATATTGGACATACCCGAATTGATACCTACTGATATAAGAGGCAAATTATAACATTTTAACAGTAAGCAAAGGTTGATAAACTCAGACTTCAGTTTTGAGCTTTTCGGCTTATGTGAAATTACCGAAATACCCCTACGGGGCCTAGTTTGGTTAAAGATGATAAATTTCACATATATACTTTAGCCTACTGTTATAACTCATCAAATTGAGTATGTTTGTTGTTTACATCAGACCTGTAACTCAGTTAAACATTTAAACTCTTTTACAAACCTTAAAATGACCAAACTACCCCTACGGGGCATAGTTTGTGTTTAAATTAGTTAGGGGCATAACGAAAGACATCCTACTGATGTTACAACATATTTGAAGCATATTAACTTAGAAAACCTGTATATGGCTCTTACGGATACCCGTTACGCATATTACGTGTACGGTTCGGTTTATGTAACAAGTTTACATAAACTAGCCGAAACGGGTCAAACCTTAACGGTTTTATCTCAAAATCCAGAATGTGAATAATAAACCCATATTAAACAAGTCTCCAAACTTGTCGGGTCTGAATCACATTCTATCCGGTCTTCGCTTAATCGTGCGTACGAACCGTATCTTGAAACTAGCCGGTCTAAGCTTAAGCTTAATAAAAGACCCGTTAGAATTCTAATAGGTTATATTAAACCTTCGTTCCAGATTAGGAGAAACAGTAAAAGCTACGTGCATTCTGCTTATTGTGATTTATACTTGCATCAGGTAAATACTTTTAACTTATTTTCCCTATACGGGCTTGGGTTACGGTACATAGCGTACCGCTTGATCGGGCATCAAATCTCCACGCTTAGTGGGTAGTTGAATAATTTGATCGGCTCGTTTTAAACAGATTTGTTTACTTTACAGCCTTTGGGGGGTTAATGACCATGTCCCGGATATCCCTGGCATCATCTTACGAGATGGCCACGACCTGAGCACGGGGTGTAGGCGTACTCCCGTGTATAACTCACTTAAAGTGGTGTGTCTATTGATCTTTAACCCGGATACGTTCCGGGCTACTGAACGCATAAGTAACATGTAATTCGTTCACACGATTATAATATTAAATAATTCTCCCAAGTTAAATAAAATGATTTATGCCACGTGCATCCAAACCAATTTTCAATCATTTTCTAAAATAAGTCAGTTGAATGTATTTACCAGTGTAAACTGACGTATTTTCCCAAAAAGACTGAATGCAGGTACTAAACGAAATTTGGCTGGATTATCTCCTAAGCATCAATAAAGGTCTCGCAAGCTTAGGATGCCAGAAGTCTGTTGAACCATTAAATGTTATTTTGTTTCGATCCTACTGTGGATAAACACCGGATATTGTGACTTTGATTACAATAAATAAATTCGGTTGTATCTTACATTTTAAATTGCTTCCGCTGTGCATTATTATATTGTGTTGTTTGACTATTACGTTGCCAACCACGTCACGATACTCCCCCACCGGGCCCACCGGTGACACGTGGAAATCGGGGTGTGACAAAGAGAAGATGAGCTGATGTAAAACTGCCTACGTGTCAGCTTCTAAGGTATGCCACATGTCAATGATGATGTCATAATTCCATTTTTTATTAAGATAAATTACTGATTTTTTAAGAGGGAATTTGAAAATCAATTTCAAAATTCAAATCATAATTTTAATCCTCCTCTCTCTCAAATATAGTCCTGCCTTCATTTTCAAAATTCAAACCAGTCATCTTCACACCTCTCTCTTTCTATCTTCAACTCGGAAGAACATCTTCACACCTCTCTCTCTCTTCAAACCATAGCCACCGCCACCGCAACGGCCACCAGAAAACTATCAATATTCCACCAAGTTCACCTCGCTAACAAAATCATGCGCGCGTTCTCCACAAATCAAAGCCCTAATTCCCCCAAATCTCAACCGGTGAGTTTGAAGATGAAGACGAGATTGACAAGACGAAGTTGCAGTTACAGTTACCTAGGGTTTTCATCTGGGTATTTTATTTTATGCCGGCGTTTCTCCTCAACTTGCTAGTGTTCCGGCACTGTCTACAGATTTGTCACTTTGTTCTGATCATCCAAAGACAAGTAATCGCTAGGGTTGGGTTCCGATACTGTGTTCAGATTCTCAACTATCTAGGGTTTCGGCGAACTGTAAGTTTTTTGTGCTTCATGTGTTGTTTTAATAGAATGTTGTTTTTTTAATTTTAACCTTAAGTAAAATGATCGATTCTTTATAATTAGTTTGTTATTGTGTGTAATTTTCATCTTACTGGGTGTTTCTAGCACACTCTTCACATCTGAATATTGTTTATTTGTTTTTTTTGAGGGTTTGATTTTTGTTTTTGTAATGAATTGAACATCCCCTAGATGATGATAAAGAAAAGAGCCCAAGTTAGCTTTTAATTTTTTCTGAATTAAGGGTTTATTAAGTGTGTCAGAATTTTTTTGTTTCAGGTCACCAGATTGAGAAGAAGAGGGATGAGGGTAAGTTTCAGCACATTTAAAGATGAGTTCTTTCCAGACAACACGATTTCTTACTATATGAAGTTTTCAATTTCATCAACTGAGATGTTTAAATGTCTGATTATTTTGTTTCTTTTGTTGTTTGATTTCAATGTCTCATTTTTTTCTTTATTTGTTAGGTGCCAAAATTAATGAATCATTTTGAATTTGGACTTCATCTCAGATTACGGTATTGTTTTTTATTTCCAAGGTTAGTTTTGTTTTCTTGCTTCATCAAAGGTTTACGAATCTGCTCTCTGTTTCTGTTACGGATACATTTTTTTAAAGTATACTTGCCTAAGCGAGAACATTACCATTTTCACAAGTATTATGATATCGAAATTTGATTATAAGTTCACTACTACTTTTAGATGGTGACATATATAAATGTGGGTAATAAAGTTGCTACAAATCAAGACCATAATATGAAGATGCATATAAAAGTCAACCAGTGATCCAAATTGGGGAATGGTTTTGTTGCATCCATAAATTCACGATAAAAAAGTCAACCAGTGATCCATTGATAAAAAAAAATGGAGAAATCGAAGTTTGGAAGACGATTTGAAGGAAAAGTTGCAATTGTTACAGTTTCAATTCAAGGCATAGGGTTCAGTATTGCTCAACGGCTTGTGAGTCAAAAGCATGGACTTTTATGGTTTACTTAATCCATATATTCATTATTTTAAGTTCAATAATCACAAATTATTGAACTTATCTCATTATGTCTGCACTTTCTTTGGAGACTAACGGTTTTTAATTTCGCTTTTCAATTAACTTCCAGTTTTGCAGTGTGAACTGTGAAGATGTCAACTCCACCAAACCCTAACAATGAAAATCCCCAAAATCCAGGTCTAATTCTATACATATAACTCTGTATTAAGCTTAATTTATTGATGTATAAGATTAATTTCTCCATCGCAGTCCATCTTTACAAGCCGAGCGCGAACCTAAAAATAAGTTTGTTTGATAAACAAGCCCGAGCTCGAGCTTCACTTATTGAGCTTGCGAGCCTAAACGAGTCTATTATTTATATTATTTTTATTTAATATATTAACTAATAAATAATAAACGAGCCGAGCCGAGCTTGAGCTCGAATAAGTTAATCGAGTTCGAGCTCGAGCCTGGTCGAGCTCGGGTTCGGCTTGGTGCTTAAAACCAATTTATTCGTTCTGATAGTCATGTTTATTTGATAAACAAGCCCGAGCTCGAGATTCACTTATTGAGCTTGCGAGCCTAAACGAGTCTATTATTTATATTATTTTTATTTAATATATTAACTAATAAATAATAAACGAGCCGAGCCGAGCTTGAGCTCGAATAAGTTAATCGAGTTCGAGCTCGAGCCTAGTCGAGCTCGGGTTCGGCTTGGTGCTCAAAACCAATTTATTCGTTCTGATAGTCATGTTTATTTTATAAATCTTTTTTTTTGGCATACGATACATTTCTAAAGGCGTAAAAAAAGATAAACTTGGCAATATTGCAACTTTGTTAATCGGTTCAGCAGGTAGAGCGATTTCAAGTAGTGCCACTTTCCCATTATGTAAAAAAGTGCTTAAATGAGGATCTGAGGTTAGTGTAATGAACGTTATAGATCTGTTTCCAAAATTCAGGTCAAATTGAACGCTATGAACGCCGAGATCTGAGCAGCATGTAAGTAAGAATACTTCTTACTGTTTCATGATATGGTCGTTTGTAATTCATAATTTCTCATCTAAATCATCAACATATAATAAGAGGAAAATCTCATTCTTTTGTCTTAATTAATTAATGTATAATTTTTTTATATCCTTAGGTCGAATCAGTGAACCAACTATGTGTATGAAGGAAGAATGTAAAACAAAGAACTCAATGACATTAGTTCACAACAGATGCATGTATGTATGTACATCTATCTTGCAAGCACCATCAGTTTCAACCATATAATTTGCTAAAAAATGTCTATATTTTGACACAACAGGTTTGCTGACAATGTGTATTAAGGAAGAATGTAAAACAAAGAACTCATACCTCCATCGTAGTCCATCTTTACAAGCCGAGCGCGAACCTAAAAATAAGTTTGTTTGATAAACAAGCCCGAGCTCGGGCTTCACTTATTGAGCTTGCGAGCCTAAACGAGTCTATTATTTATATTATTTTTATTTAATATATTAACTAATAAATAATAAACGAGCCGAGCTGAGCTTGAGCTCGAATAAGTTAATCGAGTTCGAGCTCGAGCCTGGTCGAGCTCGGGTTCGGCTTGGTGCTCAAAACCAATTTATTCGTTCTGATAGTCATGTTTATTTTTATAAATCTTTTTTTTTGCATACGATACATTTCGGAAGGCGTAAAAAAAAGATAAAGTTGGCAATATTGCAACTTTGTTAATCGGTTCAGCAGGTAGAGCAATTTCAAGTAGTGCCACTTCCCCGTTATGTAAAAAAGTGCTTAAATTAGGATCCGAGGTTAGTGTACTGAACGTTATAGATCTGTTTCCAAAATTCAGGTCAAATTGAACGCTATGAACGCCGAGCAAGCTGAACGCTATGAACGCCGAGATCTGAGCAGCATGTAAGTAAGAATACTTCTTACTGTTTCATGATATGGTCGTTTGTAATTCATAATTTCTCATCTAAATCATCAACATATAATAAGAGAAAAATCTCATTCTTTTGTCTTAATTAATTAATGTATAATTTTTTATATATCCTTAGGTCGAATCAGTGAACCAACTATGTGTATGAAGGAAGAATGTAAAACAAAGAACTCAATGACATTAGTTCACAACAGATGCAGGTATGTATGTACATCTATCTTGCAAGCACCATCAGTTTCAACCATATAATTTGCTTAAAAATGTCTATATTTTGACACAACAGGTTTGCTGACAATGTGTATTAAGGAAGAATGTAAAACAAAGAACTCATACCTCCATCGCAGTCCATCTTTTACAAGCCGAGCGCGAACCTAAAAATAAGTTTGTTTGATAAACAAGCCCGAGCTCGAGCTCGAGCTCGAATAAGTTAATCGAGTTCGAGCTCAAGCCTGGTCGAGCTCGGGTTCGGCTTGGTGCTCAAATCCAATTTATTCGTTCTGATAGTCATGTTTATTTTTATAAATCTTTTTTTTGGCATATGATACATTTCGGAAGGCGTAAAAAAAAGATAAAGTTGGAAATATTGCAACTTTGTTAACCGGTTCAGCGGTAGAGCAATTTCAAGTAGTGCCACTTTCCCGTTATGTAAAAAAGTGCTTAAATTAGGATCTGAGGTTAGTGTACTGAACGTTATAGATCTGTTTCCAAAATTCAGGTCAAATTGAACGCTATGAACGCCGAGCAAGCTGAACGCTATGAACGCCGAGATCTGAGCAGCGTGTAAGTAAGAATACTTCTTACTGTTTCATGATATGTTCGTTTGTAATTCATAATTTCTCATCTAAATCATCAACATATAATAAGAGGAAAATCTCATTCTTTTGCCTTAATTAATTAATGTAAGTAATTCATAATTTCTCATCTAAATCATCAACATATGTAAGTAAGAATACATTTTTTTAAATCTGATATTGAAACAAAATGATATGTGAATCGTGATTTCAGATCTGGGAGGAGTGAAGTTGTGTTTTTTGAATGAAACTTAGTTCGAAAATTCTTAGATCTGTATTTCAAATTCTTAGATTTGTTTTTGGAATGTTTTTTGGTTTATACTAATAGGAAACCTCTGTTGGTTGATTTGTGATGTGATAAATTGAGCCATAATTGTTCTTAATTTGCTAATATGATTTGTTGTATTTTGTTGATTCCGTAGTTGAAGAAAGTGGCGGAGATAGTGCTGGTGTTAGCGGCGATCGGCATTATTTCGGTGAAATCGGTCTGAAACCTCTGTTTTTAAACTACTGTTGGAAACCTCATTTATGGTAGGAAACCTCTGTTTTTAAACTACTGTTTTTAAAACCTCTGCTTGGCTGAAAATTCATCCACTGCTGAAAGGTATCCTCTGTTCTCAACCTCTATTTATCCTAACCACTGTCGATAGACAACAGTGGTTAGGATAAACAGAGGTTATGAGAACAGAGGATATAGTGGATGAATTTTTAGCCAAATAGAGGTTATAAAAACAGTGGTTTAAAACAGAGGTTTCAACAGAGGTTGCTGCTAACTGAATTATAATCGTATTGCTGCTAACGATCCAGCAAGTGAACTGATTTAACAACTTTGCAACGAACGGACACTTAATCAGCGGATGTAGCTCGAATCTGAATTCGGATGAATGAACGTATGAGTCTGCGAATGGACAGAACTCGACGATTGATCTTATTTCAACGGATGAAATTCAGCGAATCAACAAGAATTTGCAACGAATGGATTCTGCGTATTGACGTTTTGTTACTGCAGCGAATATATTCCGAATTTAGCGAAGGAATGTTTTCAGCGAATGATCCTGTAACGAATGACTTAAACTCAAGTCTGCGGATTCGGACGAATGCACTAAATAATACTTTTAGTACAGAAAATGAATCGAATTTTGCGAATGGCCAGACTTGAATTCTGCTGATTAACACACTTAATTCTGTAATTCAAATTCTGTGACTTAACAACTGCGGACACAGTTTTGCGAAAGAATAATTCTGGCAGTGAATAGCTTTGCGGATTCCGTAACGGCTCAAGTAAATAAACTTCTGCGGATAGACAATATCCTGCAATTGAAAGCGTTTAGAACAGATCCGCAAATGATAACCAAACTCAACCGTGAATGTGTAAAGTCTGTGAATGAATTCAGTTCCATACAAATATCAATTTTGTGAATTAAATCCTTAATTCAGCAGATACATTTATCAATAAATAATGCTGTTGGTTTCAACAACACTAGATATCAAAGGTCAATTCTGAACTATTTGAAGTCCAAAATAACAATTATTTGTGTTGGTTTCTGTTTCAGATTTGTGTGGCCACGCGACCTTTGTTATGTACGGTATTGGCGCCGAAATGATGATGGGAGTTATGGTTAGTGCATACTTATTCCAAGTATATATTGCTTAGTTTTTTCAAGTTTATTCATATTTTAAATGTTGAGGTATGTTTGTTATCTGCAGTTGTACTATTTTGCTCAAGGGAGCATGAGAAATGTGGTCCACAACCTGGATATGTGCGCACTCATATTGAGAGTAAAATCTTTCCCTTTTGTAGCTAAATAAAATTTTAGGTTCTTCATATTGATGACATAATTACAGTTGTAATTTTTGTAATATATGTAATTTAGGTGGAGGGTTTAATATTTCGCCTTTGAAACCCCGAAATGGACGGCCTAGGACACAGAGATGGGGGATTTCAAAATTCATCGAAACACACATCAAAACGAAGCTTCCGCTTACTAAATTGAACATGGTGCCAGAGCGAAGCTTCACAAAAGATTTGTGTTCATGTTTACTAGCAGCATTGCCCGAGGACTTCTTCAACTAAGAACCGAAAGTGTACATGTTTTCATGTCTTGAAACGAGTCGTCTAAATGGCGTGTTTTGTCTAAGTGTTTTCAAGTGATTATGCATAAAAATGGAATCTTGGTGATTATAAATGAAGTATTATAATCTATTTCGATGGTTATTAAAGCTACCCGTGTGGTCACACATACTGTCTTTAACATTACTTTATAAAGATATAGAACTAAAGACCAAAATTTAAATGATATATTATAATCTGTTTTTTAGTATTTGATTTTGATCATTATTAAACCTACCTGTGTGGTAACACGGGTCCTACAACTAATTAAATAAATAAGAGATAAACGAAAAATAAAGTTAAATAATTATATATCAATAATCAATAAAATTAATATTAAAAAATAACCCATTATACTAAACAATATGTTATAGATACAGATAGATTAGTCAAAAGTTAACATTGATATTATTTTTTTAATAACTGGTTTAAACATAATTATTCCAAACTTATTATTATTCTATGAAATGATTTTTAATAAGGTAACAATAAATTTAAATTTCAAAATAACTAATGTAATAAAATTAGCTCAAATATAGTTCGTAATAAAAACATAGCACTATTTTAAAGGGAAACACATAATAAAAAGAAAATTACGTAAAATGATCCACATGTTATAAAATATTGAGGTCTTATCCATACAATCTTGAACACATGGATCATATGATACATTCAAAACAAATAAAGACAACGTTTGACTGATTTTTAATTAGGTTTTGGATGGATTAAATCTCGTTAGATATATACTCATATTGATTAATGATGTCTGGCTTAAGGAATTGAAGTTTAATTAAACGCCTCAAATGCTTTAGTTAAAACATTTATCTATGTATCAAAATATATAATATTTAATAAATTAAGATTAAGTTTAAATTTAATCTATATTGATATTATATTTATTTTCATTAATAAATATTGTTATCATTAATTAATATTAATATATTTAAGGGCGGGAAAACAAAAAAATAGATAGCTCCAATGAGTGACACATGTCTAATGTAATAAAAATAGCTCAAATATAGTTTGTAATAAAAACATAGCACTATATTTTAAAGGGAAACACATAATAAAAAGAAAATTACGTAAAATGATCTACGTGTTATCAAATATTGAGAGCTTATCCATACAATCTTGAACACCGGATCATATGATACATTACAAAACAAATAAAGACAACGTCTGACTGATTTTTAATTAAGTTTTGTATATATTAAATCTGGTCATATAAATGATGTCGGGCTTAAGGCATTGAAGTTTAATTAAACGCCTCAAATGGATTTAGTTAAAACATTTATCTATGTATCAATATATAGTTAATAATTTTATATATTACATAGAAGATAAACCTTATTTATTTTGTAAATAAATATATAATAATATATAATATTTAATAGATTAAGATTAAGTTTAAATTTCATCTATATTGATATTATATTTATCTTCATTAATAAATATTGTTATCATTAATTAATGTTAATATATTCAAGGGCGGGAAAACAAAAAAATAGAAAGCTCCAATGAATGACACTTGTCTAATGTAATAAAAATAGCTCAAATATAGTTTGTAGTAAAAAACATAGCACTATATTTTAAAGGAAAACACATAATAAAAAGAAAATTACGTAAAATGTTCCACATGTTATCACATATTGAGAACTTATCCATACAATCTTGAACACATGGATCATATGATACATTACAAAACAAATAAAGACAACGTCTGACTGATTTTTAATTAAGTTTTGGATATATTAAATCTCCTCATATATATAGTCATATTGATTAATAATGTCGGGCTTAAGGCATTGAATTTTAATTAAATGCCTCAAATGGGTTTAGTTAAAACATTTATCTATGTATCAATATATAGTTCATAATTTTATATATTACATAGTAGATAAACCTAATTTATTTTGTAAATAAATATATAATATATAATATTTAATAGACTAAGATTAAGTTTAAATTTAATCTATATTGATATTATATTTATCATCATTAATAAATATTGTTATCATTAATTAACATTAATATGTTGAAGGGCGGGAAAAAAAAAATAGATAGCTCAAATGAATGACACTTGTTTAATGTAATAAAAATAGCTCAAATATAGTTTGTAATAAAAACATAGCACTATATTTTAAAGGGAAACACATGTAACGGGTTTGTTAATTATATTAAATTAACCAAAAATTAAACGGGTAAGATACCGTAGGTGGTAAAAGTAAACCCGGTGAATATTAGGATTTAAATAAAGAAACCTAATATTAAAAAAAAAGTGAACAAATGCTATGAGAAGATAAAGATTTTAAGAGGCCCGAGTTAACGGGACTTAAAATAAAACATGTTATAACTTTCCGAACCCATTAAGTCAACTAGGTAGAATTAACCTAGTTAGTAATGGGTACTGAAATGATAAACCATGGGTTCTAGTTTCATTTGTAAATTCTTGAAACTACAGGTACTAATGTTGTCAAGTAGGAAACTAGTTTTCTTAAAACAAATAATAAAAACACAACACACACATAGATTTTGTGTGTGTGTGTGTGCCTGGGGAACGACCAAAGCAGGAAGAAAAGGGGTAAAACCCTAAACTCAACAAAATCTTCCAACTGAAGGTGCAATTGAGGACCAAACTCGGATTTGAATACATATAAACGATCACCAAGTTAAGGGGATCGTAAGGTATGTCGAAATTTATAGTTTGGTGATATTTTGAATTTGTGATAATCATGCATGAATGAAATTTTAGTGTGAATGATTGAATGTTATAGTGAAATTGACACTAGTACAAGTCTAGGAATGAACCCTAGATGTGAAATTTGGTAATTAAGTGTCATGAACTAGTGATTGAAGGATTGACCTTGTAAGTGGTAAATGGGTTTTATGAAAATATGATGAACACTTGAGTTGGAGTGGTAAAAATTGTGAAACTCGATGTTTAAATGCAAGTAATAGATGTTGTTTATGTATACTAGACATTAAGGTTTGATTATGATGTGAAAATATGGTTAGAGATTTATCATGAACTTGAACAATGAATGCATAAAAAATCTCGCCTACAAAATGTTTGATAAAATGCCTAAATGAGTGGTTGAACTAGATTGTGCATTTTATATGATTAAAGGCAGTTGACTTTTTAAAGTCAGACCGACCAATAATACGATTGAATAACGATTTTGATATACAATCTGTAAGATGGCATAGTCGTGAAAACTTATGACTAATCTGACCATCTTGCGAATTATAAATGATAGTTTGACGCTAGACAAGCTAGGTGGAAGCTTGGAGAAGAGACGAGTCAAACGGATCACGAATGAAGGAAAAGTGTATTTGAGCGCAAGGTAAGTAAAACTTACACCCACTCGTAGTATATATATATATATATATCCATTTTACGGGATATAAATACAATAAGGGATTGTATCCGAAATATGAGTTCCGACGCGAATTGATATGAGTCGGAACGAATAAAATGAGGAAAACCATGTTAATGGTAATAAGGGAGTCGAAATGGTAAATAGTAATGAAATGACATGGATAAAAGAGTTTTTTTGGAATGGCCACTTAGTAAGATAAGCCTAATCGAACAATATGGGTAAAATGGTGATTTGGTCACATATAGTTGGATAAAAGTTGAAGCTCGAACGACACCATATGGTATAAACCATGTTGGGTCGAACGCGTAAGGAAATAATTTAAAGGTATAATCTTATGGTGAGATAGTCGAAACGGGTCAATTGATGATTCAACACCATTTGACAAATTGTGACTAACAAGTATTTGTTAAGTACAATGCTCACATGTTGAATAGGCTTATGGAAAATCTCATTGCTATGAATTAGCAAATCATGAAGGCAAGGTAGTAAAACGGGTCAATACTTTGACCCGAGCCAGGTACGCATATTTAAGCTTTAGTTATACATATGATTGTTGGTCAAACATTTAGCGAAAGTTCTTCGTCGTAAAATGAAGGACTAGAGTTGACCAAAACGCCCTTGATGGGTAAATTGGGCAAACGACCCGTAGAGGTTGTTTAGGAACTTGCATTATGGTTATGGAATCAATAGATATGAATAAAGTTATAGACATGCACATTCGTGGGTCAAATGTATAAAAATGGTCATTTTGCGAAAAAGGACTAGTCGAAGGGTAAAATTGGGATTTTGGGTTCCTTATGTCAAATCCACCACAAAAATAGTTGTGGTGGAAGAAAAGTAGTTAATTAGTACGGAGAGACGAAGTGTGAAAAGAAAATAACGAGTTTGATGCTTAATGTATAAAAGATCCTCTAAACGTGTCAAAACAAATTATGCACAAAACTTGGATAATGGTCGCATAATTTACAAAAGCTGTGAATTCGAGATAAATATTTTGTGTCAAATGCATTGGGGTGTGATTTATGATCAATTAGAAATAATTTGTGATTTTTAAACACAAACGGGTCAAATATGCAGAAATTAAATACAAAGCCAAGGGCTTAAAATCTAGAAAATTGTTTATTTGGATGTCGGATTTTAACTCCATGTGATGGAGAATGGAATTACGATCGCGTAGGAAAAAGAATCACGCGAATCAGACATCTAGATCAAAAGTTATGCAAGTTGTAAGTTCTAACAATCAATAAGTTTTGAGCTGGGAATCTGCAGCTTCAATTTAAAGCACATTCTGTCAAAAAGGGGTCGTGGCGTCGCGCGACGGCTAAAACCGTCGCGTGCGGCGACGCCTTAAACGTTGCAAATTTTGTTTATTTTGTTCGTTTGACCCATTTACCTTTTTGTACTTGTTATTTAACTATCAAAACTAACTTTTAAGTTGGTTTTGATCATAGGTGAATGAATTATGCACTCGGATGAAGATCAAGCAACGAACAAGAACCGAACACACGTAAAATGAAGCTTCCGCGTTAAATCTTGTTTTGTTTGTTATAAGTGAATTATGTAAACACTTACAACTATGTTTTTGGAAAGTTTTTAAACATATGGTAATGTTGGTATGACAAGTTTTTGTAAAGTCGCATTTTTAGTATTAAAATGCGTGTTATAATGTTATAATCGTGTAATTTTCCAATGAGGGTCTTACAAGTTGGTATCAGAGCTCTGGTTTAAGAGATTCAAGTATGGTGGGGAAAACTATGCTTGGACTTAAACCTTATGCTCTTGATAAAGATTGGTGTTCGGTTCAAAGCTTGATCGCGAGGTCCGGTAAGTTGTTATAATGATATAGTATGAATGAAAGATGTTGTAAACCACGCCTAAGACTATCGTGTAATACACGGTAACCCTAAAGAAATGGTAAAGGACTGGTTAGGGTCGGGAAATTTACTTGTGATAACAAGTAGTATAGGTACCTTGTATTAAAGTACGGGCTTTTATAAATTAGATTATACTAATTTATAGTGAATGTCTCAGGGATATAATTTCCGCACCTGAGGATGGTGGAAATTCAAAAGTTTATCAATGAGATCATGGCAAGCTCTGAAGCATGACAAGAGGAGCATGCTTGCAAAGGACTAAGGTCAAGCGGTTAGACTGAAAAGAAAAGGGGGCAAAGAAATGAAGGCCCATCAGGGCAAGTATTACCCAGGTGCACACTTTTCTTGTAGTATAATTAATTAAGTGCAACATTCACATGGTGAATGGTAGAAATGTATGAGATAAAAGTTTGGGAAAAATCTCGACGGGATAATCATCCAGGATGATGTTCCCCAAAGGAATTTGGGTGGGTAATACGCGTTATTCACAATGTGAATAACAAACATACATAAAAGGTCCAAACATAGAAACTTGGATGGCAGTGATCATCCAAGTAAACATTCTCATTAAGATCCTATTAAGTAAAATTCAGACTTAGAAACTTGGATGGGGATAACCATTCAGATAAAAGTCTTATATAAAAGACACAGTATAAATATGTAACAATCCCATCATAGAATATGATTGTATATAAGTTTATGAAATGAAAACACCTTATGAATTGTGAATAGTAAAAACCTAATATCGCAATATAACAATAAAAGGTTTTACCGAATAAAATAAGGGACGTAACCACAAACTAAAAACTTGCTTACATGAGAGGTAATATATTAATTATAAAAAGTTTATGCGTACCATGTGCGGATTACTTACCCTGGCCAGGTAAGTGTTAAACACATGATACGATGAGTTTATTATAACTAACATAAGTACCCCTTATGTAACAAGGACTAAGTGAGTGGGAGATGTCGGGGAATGCATTGGGAGGGAGTGAACTTACACTCGAACCCGGAGAATACAAATATATAAATGATTAAGAAATGCATTGGGAGGGAGTGAACTTACACTCGAACCCGGATAATACATATATGTAAAATGATTAAGGAATGCATTGGGAGGGAGTGAACTTACACTTGAACCCGGAGAATGCAAATATATAAATGATTAAGAAATGCATTGGGAGGGAGTGAACTTACACTCGAACCCGGAGAATGCAAATATGTAAAATGATTAAGGAATGCATTGGGAGGGAGTGTACTTACACTCAATCCCGGAGAATGCAAATATGTAAAATAATTAAGGAACGAATTGGGAGGAAGTG
Source organism: Helianthus tuberosus (assembly GCA_030545235.1). NCBI lineage: Eukaryota > Viridiplantae > Streptophyta > Magnoliopsida > Asterales > Asteraceae > Helianthus > Helianthus tuberosus. The sequence goes on along the minus strand of CM060410.1, from coordinate 141,742,409 downwards.
TAATTACACTCGAACCCAGAAAATATAATAAGCATGAATGGTTAATGTCACACCCTGACTTTTGCGGAAGCGTATGATGTGTGACTGGTTTAATATCATTGCATTCAATCGTAATAAACAACTACATGATCAAAACGATGTTCATCCATTCATAAAATTTAAGTATTACAAACACTGGTTATTCAAGTTTTTAAAACACTACTTTCGACTAGGTTACAAACCAACAAAAGTGGATGACATCTAAACTTGAAGTCTACTTCTAGTTACGACACATGCGCCCACGATCCATCCTGTCACCTGAAATACATGTAATTTTGGAAAACATCAACAAAAGTTGAGCGAGTTCATGCGTCTTGTTTGGGTACTGTAATTCTTGTAAATCTTTGAGAGACTCCTTTGTAAACAGGTATGAAAAACATGAATGTTTTACAAGGACTTTAAGGCATGTGAGGACATAGAAAGCACTCGTAGTGGCTTATACCCTTGTCGATTTTCCTCAATGTGTCGATTAACCTTGACTGTGTCAATTAACCTTGACTGTGTCGATTACCCTCGACTGTGTCGATTAACCTCGACTGGGACTCCAAAGCACTACATGGTACTAGTTGTGACCATGAGTGGGGTTCGGCCGTACTCATTAGATCTAACCCTCGTCCCTAATTAAGTATTAATGGCATTTATGTATTTAGTCTATGCTCACATGATCTAGTATTTCATAGGCATTTCATACCGTTTAAGTATTCGTAACATGTATTCCACCCCCGAGAGTTATAAAACCAAAAACAGTTAAAGAAAAGGGGGAGCATGAACTCACTGTTTTGCGTCTTCAGTACTCGTAACTCAATCTCGTCAGCAAACACGACTACCTAAAATGTGCTAGGGTCTATTAGACGAGCGGACCGTGCCTTGCCTTAGTATTCATGTTTTGAGTTACGTTTCCTTTATGTCTTTAACATTATCAAAAGTTATAATACTCCTCAAGTAATTCGTATTTCCTTCCCAAGGATGGGAGTATTTTATACATGTGTATTTGTATTCTCGTATTCTTGTATTTGTAGTTTCCAAAATAATATATTTTCAAGTTTCACTTAGAAAATATATATAGACTCGTTTTGTCCAAATATAATGTATTCCAAGAAAATATATATTTTTATCTCCCAAAGATAATATATTTTCCTCTTGTTGAAAATATGACATAACTTGGTAATATGTACAAAATCATATTTTCACTTCTTGTATCCAAAATAATATTTACCAAAAATATATTTGTAATGGTATTTTCCGGAATATTTTATAAGTTACGTTCTTGTTCGGTTTGCCAATATTTAAGTGTGTAACTTATATAATTTATCCCTTGTAATTTTCGGTATTATTTTGGATTGTAAGTTCATGGTATTTTTGTTAAGTCATATTGTTTTAAATCCAAAAATAATATAGCTATACACAGGGTATACACATATTCACACAAGTGTCTTTAATGTAAAATATATATTCTAAATATATATTTACCCATTTTTATTTACAAAAACCAACCTCTAATTCTTGTATTTTTGTTACAAAAATTTAGGGCAAAATTTATGTTATAAATCATAATTAAAAATACACTTGTAAACACTTGTTAAAAAATATTTTCTAAGTGTTGGATTTTTAGAAAATTTCACCATAGTTTCCTTTATAAATGGAGGTGTCCATGCTATTTAGCATATCATTTTCTTTTCGAAAATCATTCAAACAATCAACAACAAATCACTAAACCATATTACACTTACCAAGTGCAAAAACTATATATTTTACATAATAACATGAACTTGATTTTTCACAAAAATGTGTAGTAACTTGGTAAAGTATTTAGTAGCCTTTGTTACCCTCCAAAATATATTTGCTACTTGGTAAACTCCATTCTTGAAGGTTTTTGATGTTTACAACTTGTAAACACATTTTGCAAAATGTTTATTTATCACTTCTTCTTGTTTCAATAGTATTTCTACACTTATTTTGTCACTAAAAATAGTGTAGGTTTAATAAAAATCATGATCTTTCAAAACTCATCTTTTTAAACTTGGTTTTTTTAGAAAAATCATTCACAAATCTTAGATCTACAAGCTTACTAGTTCACTTTGTTCATCATTTTATAAGAAATCATTTTTATTCATCAAGTTCATGTGTTCACTAGAAGATGATCATCATATGTTGTTACATGATCATCCTCCCACTTGTTAGACTAAGTGTTTAAACATCATCATCTCAAGAAATCAAGAAGCAAATATCATTCATATGCTAAACAACACTATTTCATCATTATTTCATCATAAGATAAGCTTTATGTTCAAGATTCATGTGTATGTTCTTTAGTGTTCTTATGATTTACAACATAATATGTCTTTTAACCAAGCAAAATGGAAGTAAACAAGAGTTTAAAAGGATCTTACTACTAGCTTTAAGCTAGGGAAGAACAATGATGAATATGGAGTGGATAATAGCACACAAGAGAGGTCCTTCAAGTTCCGTGAGCACCGAGCCTCCTAAATCACCTTGTATCACCTTGTAGTGCACTTGGAATGTTTGAATGAAATTCGAAAATAATGGTGGTGTTGGGAGGGTGTTCGGCCGGAGGTATAGAGAGGGAGAGATGAGAGTTGTTGTGATGAAAATGGAATGTGTTGATGATGATCTAGTATATATTACCCACTAATCTATTGTCCATTGGTTTTCATGTCCAAGAAGTACATAACACATGTCAACAAATCCAAGAAGAAGTTATGGAAGATTTAGGAAGATATTAAGTGATCTTGAGTGGGGCGATATGAGTAAGCCGTAGATTATCATGGGGGGGGGGGTAAATTGTAATTTTTGGATGGTAAATGATGGTAATTGGTGGAAGTTAAATGTTAAGTCTAGTGTTTTATGCATAGGATGCTTTATATAGAGAGTTTAAGTGTTCGGGAACCATAACTAGCTCAGAAAAATAAAAATAATGTTTTTAGCAATATTTTGGTGTTCCGGGTAATGTCCGGTTGTCCGGTTAGATACCGATCCGTTAAAGTGTCAAGTTATACCGTATAGTGTCCTTTATGTAACTTTTTGTGACACTTTTAATTCCCGACACTTAGGAAAGCATACATGACCATTTTGTCATATTTTTGCACATTCCTAGCTTGTAAAAAAGCTGATTTTTGCTTAATTATGCAGAATTCTGCACTTTGTGTGGGTTTTAGGCACTTTCCGGCACTTTGTCTATTACTTAGGCATGCAGTTTTGTGGTCCTTACTTCCCTACACACTATGCTAGTGTAATACGTCATCTCTGGCTCATACTGGGCCTCACAATACTGTTTGTCTATGTACTGAACTTCATCAGCATTTTTAGTTTGTCTGGTAACGGTGCCAATTCTGTTCTGTGTATCATTAGAACTATCTCGTGTTGCATGTAGCAACGAATAAAGTCTTGTATCATGAAATGCCATTGTATGTATATAACAGTAATCAAAAATTCATTTGTCTTGTAAACTAAATCATGCACAGTTATTAAAGCACAAATTACTGTTCAATTAGTGTACGGAATGTACGGAAAAGTGACGGTTGCCACAGTCTCCCCCCGTTAAAAGAATTTCGTCCCGAAATTAAAGCGATGCCATCGGTCGCAGGGGAGTTGTGAATCAAATGTGGTCACTTAGGTTCAAGATTTGTCTTTATGTTCCCATGTACTCTGGGTCATGATATGAATTCTAATGTACTCAAGTAAATCAATTATGTCTTTTCTGTGTCTTGTGGACTCTTGGTCCGTAACCTTAACAGGTTTTATAGTATTGTGGACTCTTGGTCTGAAACCTTGACAGGTTTTATAGTATTGTGGACTCTTGGTCCGAAACCTTAACATGTTTTATAGTATTGTGGACTCTTGGTCCGAAACCTTGACAGGTTTTATAGTATTGTGGACTCTTGGTCCGAAACCTTAACATGTTTTATAGTATTGTGGACTCTTGGTCCGAAACCTTGACAGGTTTTATAGTATTGTGGACTCTTGGTCCGAAACCTTAACAGGTTTTATAGTAATTTTTTCGTTTGTCATTGACGTGAATCTTATTTGTGGGAACAACGACTGTTCCTTGAGTCAGACTCCTCTAGACACATAGAATGTGTCACGATCACTACTGATCTTTTTCTGGAAGTTTCTTCTTGTGAGCAATGGTTCCGATCCCTACACCGGGGTCCAACCTTTATGTTTTCCAAATCATACCACGCCTTCTCTAGGCGAGGCTCCCATTTAAGTCATACTTCTTATCTCAAATTCTTACGATTTCTGCCGCTCATCGGCGCAATCTTTCTGTATTCCGCGGCTGTCTTGATATGATCACATATCTGAACGATATTGCCTCTAGTTTTTCTTGGACCATCTCGGGCCAGTAGATTGTTTATCTTCGGTCTCCATTCAACAGGACGGGGATTGACTTATTCTGTTTCATCTAATGCTTCACATGAAGCGGTTTAAGCGGTGGTGTGATAAATACTGTTGTAGGAAAAACTCTACTAAGGGCAAGTGAGTGTTCCAACTTTTCATCAAAGTTTATCACACAAATACGTATCGTGTCCATACAGTTTGCATCGTTCAGTAGCTTAGTCCATTTATGTTAATATTTAAGTTCTTACGATCAACGGTGTGCTGCAATCTTTGTGACCAGTAAAGATCGTGCAGCGTTTTCTTTCAGGTAATGACGTCAAATTTTGCGGCGCGTAATTACTGTATCTAGCTCAAGGTTTCTCCTTATGATTCCTTAATCAATGTGCCACATATGCAATGTTGTGGTCTCGTTTCATCGACGTACAATCGAGACTTTGTCGAGAAGCGTCACATAATTGCAACTCTAGCTCCGTAGCTCTTGGTTGCAGAGTTGGCATGAATTTCGTTCTTATCCACCATATATCTTAAAGTTCTCACTTCGTGAATTCGAAATCCGCTTTTCGTCATCATAGCACATAACTGTTCTTTTCTCTAAGAGTTGCAAGGTAAATTGTAGCTGTTGCTCACGACCTTCCTTGGTCGTTGGCCATACAAGAATGTAGTCAATAAGTATAATCATGATTTATCCAGGCATGGCTTACACGTTCGATTCATGAGGTCCATGGATATTGTCGATGCATGTGTTAAGCCAAATGGTACGACAGGGAACTCGTAATGCTCGAAGCGAGTCCTAAAGGTCGTTTAAGGGATATTTCCTTGTATTCACAGTTGAGGACATCCTATCCTCGAGTAGTAACTGGAACCTTACAATTGGCTCGTTCATGTCATCAGTCCTTGGCAAAGGATTCTGATTCTCAATTTTCTGAAATTTATGCAAAGTGGAGTCTATCAACTTTCTCCTTGTGTCCTTAACTAAGGATATCATGTCCTTAATTTCCTTTGTCTAGCAGCTCTTGCAGTTATATTGGAGGTTCATGCTTTGCGAACGAAGCTAGTTGGTAAGCCGTCATTCGGCACTGGTGCCGCTCCTGGCACGAGATTTATCCTAGACTCCTCTTGGCGTTGTGGAGGTATCCCTGGCAAGTCTTTAGAAACGGCTACTGGAACTTCTTCTGTCACGGGGATGTTTTCAGGCTCCGCAGTCTACTCAGAGGCATTTCTGTGTCTCTTCGACCAATGGGAAATGTCGCAGATCCGCTGCCTTGTGGGGCCTAGCACCCTTGCACCCATTGCAAGAAGGTTGTGTACTATAAATGTTTCACCATTCGCAAGAGGGATGTGACTGATTTTCCTTATATCGAATGACTTCAGCTATATACTTGGATTTCCAATCCATGCTGACTATCATATCATGACTTCCTAAGTCAATGGTAACAGAAGGTTCCAGCCTTCTGAGTCCCAAAATATAATCCTTAATTGTTTCGTCTGCTAAAACTAGTCTTCTATGTGCCCATTTCTAAAGAATACGGGACGTTTATTTTATTCGAAACTAGGCCAAGAAGTTTCTTAAGTTCTAAGCATACAAGGTTAAAGTTGATGCCAGTATTAATTAAAAGTAGATGCATAGGGTTGGTTAATATGGAACGTACCCGTAACCGCATCTGGATCCGGTTTCGATCGTGAAAACCCTTCCTTGCTTGTTTCTTCCTAGGGCAATCTTTCCTAAAGTGCCCTGTTTCACCACATTTGTAGCAACCTGGTACTCTACCTTTATTTCTTTTGTCTGGATCCTTCTCCCAACAGGCATCCTTGCTGTGTCCTTCCTTTCCACACTTTCCGCATTTAGGCCTCAGACATCGACCTTCATGGTGAAAATTGCATTCCCCGCACCTCGGCTTAGTCCCCGAGTAAACTTTACCACCGGCCTTATTAGTGGCTCCATCAGTTTTCCTACCATGCGGCGGATTCACTTTCTTTCTTTTGTTTGCTTTAGAGCTTCCATAGCTGACTTGGGTGCTCATCTTTAGGTTTGAGGACTTCCTCTTCTTGTTGCCTGACGGCTCCACATGAGTCTCTTTCTTGTTATCCTCAGATTCTGAAAATTTTCCCATGCGTAGAGCTTCTTCAGTAAGAGTGACACTCAAATCGATAGCCTCTGCAATGGTTGAGGGCTTTGAGGTAGTAACCATGCTCCTGATCTGAGGTGCAAGTCCCCAAATGAATCGTTCAACCCTTTTGAATTCCGGTTTGACAAAGTAGGGGACGACCCTAGACAAGTCGTGAAATCGCTGGACATATTCAGGAATCTTCGGTCCGTCCATTTTCAAATTCCAGAACTCCACCTCAAGCTTCTGGATTTCAGCCCTAGAACAGTATTTCTTTTCCATCAGTTCCTTGAGCTTATCCCAGCTCAGTGCATAAGCAGCATCTGCACCAAGGGTCTGAACCTGAAGGTTCCACCAGGAGAGTGCGCCATCCAAAAATAACCCTGAGATAAAGGTAACTCTCTGCTGGGGTGAACAGTTACTCATTCTTAGCACGAAGTCAGTCTTTTCTGCCCAACGAACAAAAGCAACGTCACCTTCTGTGCCATCAAAATTCAATGGCTTGCAGTCCAGGAATTGTTTATAAGTGCAGCCAGTTGGAGGGTTATTTCCGGTAGTGCCACCGCTGTGTTCGGAGCGGAGGGATTCATGTCGTGCAATTGCCTATGAGATTCGCTCTTGAAGCTCAGCTTCTGTTCTTGGTAACGTACTGGTGTTTGTATCACGTCTGGGCGACATTCTCTTCTGTCAAGAGGTATGAGGTAAGTTAGACAACATCCCATAATTGTCTATGAGGTACATAGCACCATAAGCCATCATGTAATCACCCAATTTCACATGTATATATAATCAATGTATGAGAGAGGAAACAATTACTGAGCCTTCACATAGGCTTGCCAACTTGGCTTATTGTTTGTAATGGGGAAAATAAAATGAACTCGAGGCTACATCGCCTTGGTCATTTAGGTTTCAGTTATTTCCTGCTATATTAGCTTTATTGATGTGTATATTTTCCCAGAGATGGGGTTGTTCGTGTAGAGGTGATAGAGAGTGCAACGTCACTGAATCTTTTTGAATGTTACCCATCTTCACTTGCTTAAATGTTGTTTCTCAAATGTCTCGTACATGAAGTAGGCAAGACAGGTTTCCTACTTTATAAAGTGCTAAAGCACTGGTCTAGGTATTGTTCTACCATACGAAGGTGTGAACACCTATAGATTATTTTTGGAGGGATGGTGATCTTTAACTTGACTCGCAGAGTCCACCAGGATTTCCATGCACTACAAGTTGTTATTACGTGGGCCCCCGTAATAATAAATTGTCTTGCACAGTTACCCCAGTTTTCTCTCGTCTAATCAGATGATCATTCAAGGAGGGGACACTACTGTCCTTATACCTCTGTCATGGAAAGGACCATTGCGGTGGTCCACGCGCTAACACTCGTTATCATTACGCGTGTATAGGCACGGTGATAGGAATAAAGAGAATTCCTAGTAGTTGGAGGGGCACCTTTAAGATGAATACTTCATCTTCCTTTTCTGGTCAAGTGTGTCGTCAATCTTGCTTCACATAAGCCACAGGGATCTCGTCCCGTTGATCAAGAATTCGTTCAAGGTTACCGCCTCTGCCTCGTCATCATCACCGTAGTCAGGCACCTTCACGACCGAAAGGGAAGAGTAGCCATCTCCTACGGAAGCAAGCTCAGAATCTTGTCTGGTAATCACTCTAGCTATGAGCTTTGCAATGAACGCGAGGCCGATAGCTTCATCGTGCGAGTTACGTACAGTAATAGGAGTCGGAGTCGAAAGTATCTTATTCACGTCAATAATCATTCCGTACACTTATTTGTATGTATTCAAGCCAATAATCATTTCGTACACTTATTTTTATGTATGTATCGATAAACAAATATGTTACTTAGCATAAACAGGCATTTCGATGCATCATATCACGTATAACTCTCGTTTTTTGGGGGGTTATTTTTCTAGTTGTCGATTCACGACTGAGACACAAAAACACTACTCGGCACTAGTTATCACCAAGAGTGTATTTTATCTTTGGAAAGTCTAACTCGTGTAGACTATGCCTTAGTTGGCACCTTATCTTGAGGGTATTCCCTACTAATGTCCTTGCCTTGTCTCTTTTTGAAAAGTGTTTGACTCGTGGATCTTGACGCTTACGTGAATGCAATGAAAACCTTTTTGTAAAATGTTTTTGTGAGAGAACTCTAGTGATTGTAGTCTGGACTCGAGAAGGAATCCTAGTTCACTACAATCGAAGCTTTGATACCAAACTGTCACACCCTGACTTTTGCGGAAGCGTATGATGTGTGACTGGTTTAATATCATTGCATTCAATCGTAATAAACAACTACACGATCAAAACAATGTTCATCCATTCATAAAATTTGAGTATTACAAACACTGGTTATTCAAGTTTTTAAAACACAACTTTCGACTAGGTTACAAACCAACAAAAGTGGATGACATCTAAACTTGAAGTCTACTTCTAGTTACGACACCTGCACCCACGATCCATCCTGTCACCTGAAATACATGTAATTTTGGAAAACAACAACAAAAGTTGAGCGAGTTCATGCCTCTTGTTTGGGTACTGTAATTCTTGTAAATCTTTGTGAGTCTCCTTTGTAAACAGGTATGAAAAACATGAATGTTTTACAAGGACTTTAAGGCATGTGAGGACATAGGAAGCACTCGTAATGGCTTATACCCTTGTCGATTTTCCTCGACTGTGTCGATTAACCTCGACTGTGTCGATTAACCTCGACTGTGTCGATTAACCTCGACTGGGACTCCGAAGCACTACTTGGTACTAGTTGTGACCATGAGTGGGGTTCGACCGTACCCGTTAGATCTAACTCTCGTCCCTAATTAAGTATTAATGGCATTTCTGTATTTAGTCTATGCTCACATGATCTAGTATTTCATAGGCATTTCATACCGTTTAAGTATTCGTAACATGTATTCCACCCCCGAGAGTTATAAAACCAAAAACAGTTAAAGAAAAGGGGGAGCATGAACTCACTGTTTTGCATCTTCAGTACTCGTAACTCAATCTCGTCAGCAAACACGACTACCTACAATGTGCTAGGGTCTATTAGACGAGCGGGCCGTGCCTTGCCTTGCCTTAGTATTCATGTTTTGAGTTACGTTTCCTTTATGTCTTTAACATTATCAAAAGTTATAATGCTCCTCAAGTATTTCGTATTTCCTTCCCAAGGATGGGAGTATTTTATACATGTGTATTTGTATTCTCGTATTCTTTTATTTGTAGTTTCCAAAATAATATATTTTCAAGTTTCACTTAGAAAATATATATAGACTCGTTTTGTCCAAAAATAATGTATTCCAAGAAAATATATATTTTTATCTCCCAAAGATACTATATTTTCCTCTTGTTGAAAATATGACATAACTTGGTAATATGTACAAAATCATATTTTCACTTCTTGTATTCAAAATAATATTTACCAAAAATATATTTGTAACGGTATTTTCCGGAATATTTTATAAGTTACGTTCTTGTTCGGCTTGCCAATATTTAAGTGTGTAACTTATATACTTTATCCCTTGTAATTTTCGGTATTATTTTGGATTGTAAGTTCTTGGTATTTTTGTTAAGTCATATTGTTTTAAATCAAAAAATAATATAGCTATACACAAGGTATACACATATTCACACAAGTGTCTTTAATGTAAAATATATATTCTAAATATATATTTACCCATTTTTATTTACAAAAACAAACCTCCAATTCTTGTATTTTTGTTACAAAAATTTATGTTATAAATCATAATTAAACATACACTTGTAAACACTTGTTAGAAAATATTTTCTAAGTGTTGGATTTTTAGAAAATTTCGCCATAGTTTCCTTTGTAAATGGAGGTGTCCATGCTATTTAGCATATCATTTTCTTTTCGAAAATCATTCAAACGATCAACAACAAATCACTAAACCATATTACACTTACCAAGTGCAAAAACTATATATTTTACATAATAACATGAACTTGATTTTTCACAAAAATGTGTAGTAACTTAGTAAAGTATTTAGTAGCCTTTGTTACCCTCCAAAATATATTTGCTACTTGGTAAACTCCATTCTTGAAGGTTTTTGATGTTTACAACTTGGAAACACATTTTGCAAAAATGTTTATTTATCACTTCTTCTTGTTTCAAGAGTATTTCTACACTTATTTTGTCACTAAAAATAGTGTAGGTTTAATAAAAATCATGATCTTTCAAAAATCATCTTTTTAAACTTGGTTCTTTTAGAAAAATCATTCACAAATCTTAGATCTACAAGCTTACTAGTTCACTCTGTTCATCATTTTATAAGAAATCATTTTTATTCATCAAGTTCATGTGTTCACTAGAAGATGATCATCATATGTTGTTACATGATCATCCTCCCACTTGTTAGACTAAGTGTTTAAACATCACCATCTCAAGAAATCAAGAAGCAAATATGATTCATATGCTAAACAACACCATTTCATCATTATTTCATCATAAGATAAGCTTTATGTTCAAGATTCATGTGTATGTTCTTTAGTGTTCTTATGATTTACAACATAATATGTCTTTTAACCAAGCAAAATGGAAGTAAACAAGAGTTTAAAAGGATCTTACTACTAGCTTTATGCTAGGGAAGAACAATGATGAATATGGAGTGGATAATAGCACACAAGAGAGGTCCTTCAAGTTCCGTGAGCACCGAGCCTCCTAAATCACCTTGTATCACCTTGTAGTGCACTTGGAATGTTTGAATGAAATTCGAAAATAATGGTGGTGTTGAGAGGGTGTTCGGCCGAAGGTATAGAGAGGGAGAGAGGAGAGTTGTTGTGATGAAAATGGAATGTGTTAATGATGATCTAGTATATATTACCCACTAATCTATTGTCCATTGGTTTTCATGTCCAAGAATTACATAACACATCTCAACAAATCCAAGAAGAAGATATGGAAGATTTAGGAAGATATTAAGTGATCTTGAGTGGGACCACATGAGTGGGCCGTAGATTATCATGGGGGGGGGGGGGGTAAATTGTAATTTTTGGATGGTAAGTGATGGTAATTGGTGGAAGTTAAATGTTAAGTCTAGTGTTTTATGCATAGGATGATTTATATAGAGAGTTTAAGTGTTCGGGAACCATAACTAGCTCATAAAAATAAAAATAATGTTTTAGCAATATTTTGGTGTTCCGGGTAATGTCCGGTTGTCCGGTTAGATATTGATCCGTTAAAGTGTCAAGTTATACCGTATAGTGTCCTTTATGTAACTTTTTGTGACACTTTTAATTCCCGACACTTAGGAAAGCATACAGGACCATTTTGTCATATTTTTTGCATATTATTAGCTTGTTGAAAAGCTGATTTTTGTTGAATTATGCAGAATTCTGCACTTTGTGTGGGTTTTAGGCACTTTCCGGCACTTTGTCTATTACTTAGGCATACAGTTTTGTGGTCCTTACTTCCCTACACACTATGCTAGTGTAATATGTCATCTCTGGCTCATACTGGGCCTTACAATACTGTCTGTCTATGTACTGAATTTCGTCAGCATTTTTAGTTTGTCTGGTAACGGTGCCAATTTTGTTCTGTGTATCATTAGAACTATCTCGTGTTGCATGTAGCAACGAATAAAGTCTTGTATCATGAAATGCCATTGTATGTATATAACAGTAATAAAAAATTCATTTGTCTTGTAAACTAGATCATGCACAGTTATTAAAGCACAGATTACTGTTCAATTAGTGTACGGAATGTACGGAATGTACGGAAAAGTGACGGTTGTCACAGTTAAGGCGAGTTATAGACTTGGCCAAGCCAACTTAAAAGGAAACATTATAGGTGTTGATGAATGATATGGGTAAATTCCATATGATGATATGGAATAACTAAATGATATGTGGAGTAACCCTTGTAAAACACCACAGTGAAAATACATAAGGACTAATGACAAGTGGGACACAAAGTCTTAGTAACAATGAAACTATAAAACGGGTGCCATAGCACCAAATATATATTTTAAAAAGGGAAATAAGTGAAAAGGATGATGTGTTGGATCGTCATGATCTTAGGGTCTTGAATGACTGTAAATGACTACGGGGTCAATGGGGCTTTTGGGGTTATAAATTGAAAGAAATGGACCTTAGAGGTCACCCCATAAGAGTGAGATCCTAAAGGAATTTCTAAATAGGCTTACAAAGCACAAATTGTTAACAACAATTTAACAAATATAAAGTATAGGAGTTGGGTTCAGGAATGAATCCAAGGGATGGGAAAAACGACCATGTTAATGAGTCGGGCTAGTCTTGAAAAAGCAAGACAAGCCGCTTGTTAATGAAAGATGCATAAATATGTGTATACTCATACATATATTAATTAAGTAGCATAGTAAATACCCTAATAATGCATGATAGAAAGGAAAACGGATACTAATGAAACAAGAATGTTAAAAACATTAAGATAAAGAACCCGGGTAATGGGTCGTAAAGAAGTATAGGTAAGAACCGGGTAACGGTAAGCGTAGGACAAACTGACGTGTAAACGACGTTAGAAGTCATAAAGTCGGAAGGATAATTCGAAAGAAAACAAATATAGCCTTAGACCACGGTCAAGGTCAAATGAAATCCAAAAAGGAAAAATTAATATTTCTAAACATAAAAAGGGGTGCCTTGACGCCATATACGTATATAAACGTATATACAATAGAATAAAGACATGAATAAAAGATGATCTACGGGATCATCATAACCTACGGGTTATAACTAATGTTAAGTCTACGGGGACCAAAAAGACCTTCGGGTCACAAATAGAAAGAAACGAACTGATGGGGTTTTACCTTAGAAGGTGGAAATCTAAGGAAGAAGCCTACGAGGCTTTGTGAAAGAACCTACGGGTCAATAATGTAAAACAAGGAAACTGGTTGTAACTTCCCGCATAAAATAATAACGGGAGGTAAAGTTAATATAAATGCGATGGGTTTCGCTAAGTTAATCGAATGGGTTAAAAAAAAGAGATCATGAAAAGTCTGGTTAACAATAGTGTAGGATTTCACTAAAACATTTAAACGGGCAAAAATTGACAAAAGAATTCACAATTATTTAAAATTGTGTTACGTCACAAAAGGGCGAAGTCATTACCGACACGACAACGGAAGGGGATAAATCCTTGGACGTAAATTCCTTGATGTGAGTAATTGACGTAGATTAAAGAGAAAACGTTAAACTAAAAATTCAGCTTTTGGTAAGAATCAACGTTTTAACAAAAATGAATATTATGAGAGGAAATTGGAAATGATTAATTTTAAAGGATATAAGTCTTAACACCAAAAGGTGCAAGACGATACATTCGAAAAGAAGAAGTATGATAAAGGAAAGTCGAGATAAACTTAAACGTGACGTGACGCGTTCACGATCAAGAAAAGTAATATAAGATACGATCACGTTGTAATGTGAATTACGGGAATAGGAGATCATAAACTCATATAAGCCTCAGAAAGGCAAAGTGAATATACCCGAGCGATGGGATATAAGGCAATCGGTGACTAACAAGTCTAACCGCCAAAGTAAATAATTAATAAGGACATGAAATACAAGATGAAAGTTACAGCCCATGAGGCCTTACACATGAAAGGCGTATACGTTTGGAAGCCTAAAGGGCATTACCATATTATCATGGTAAGATTATTAAATGTGAGCAATGCTCAAGTAATTACCGAAACTAAGTCCAAAGAGTCAAACATAAAGAACTATGTAATAAAGGTTTCGGGGACGAAACCTCTTTAAGGGGGTAGACTTGTAACACCCAAAAAACGGGTTTGTTAATTATATTAAATTAACCAAAAATTAAACGGGTAAGATACCGTAGGTGGTAAAAGTAAACCCGGTGAATATTAGGATTTAAATAAAGAAACCTAATATTAAAAAAAAGGTGAACAAATGCTATGAGAAGATAAAGATTTTAAGAGGCCCGAGTTAGCGGGACTTAAAATAAAACAGGTTATAACTTCCCGAACCCATTAAGTTAACTAAGTAGAATTAACCTAGTTAGTAATGGGTAATAAAATGATAAACCATGGGTTCTAGTTTAATTTGTAAATTCTTGAAACTATAGGTACTAATGTTGTCAAGTAGTAAATTAGTTTTCTTAAAACAAACAACAAAAACACAACACACACACATAGAGTGTGTGTGTGTGTGTGCCTGGGGAACGACCAAAGCAGGAAGAAAAGGGGTAAAACCCTAAACTCAACAAAATCTTCCAACTGAAGGTGCAATTGAGGACCAAACTCGGATTTGAATACATATAAACGATCACCAAGTTAAGGGGATCGTAAGGTATGTCGAAATTTATAGTTTGGTGATATTTTGAATTTGTGATACTCATGCATGAATGAAATTTTAGTGTGAATGATTGAATGTTATAAGTGAAATTAACACTAGTACAAGTCTAGGAACGAACCCTAGATGTGAAATTTGGTAATTAAGTGTCATGAACTTGTGATTGAAGGATTGACCTTGTAAGTGGTAAATGGGTTTTATGAAAATATGATGAACACTTGAGTTAGAGTGGTAAAAATTGTGAAACTTGATGTTTAAATGCAAGTAATAAATGTTGTTTATGTATACTAGACATCAAGGTTTGATTATGATGCGAAAATATGGTTAGAGGTTTATCATGAACTTGAACAATGAATGCACAAAAATCTCGCCTACGAAATGTTTGATAAAATGCCTAAATGAGTGGTTGACTAGATTGTGCATTTTATATGATTAAAGGCAGTTGACTTTTTAAAGTCAGACCGACCTATAATTGCAAATGGCCACAACTTAAGCACGGGGTGTAGGCATACACCTGACAGTTGCGTATCTAAAAAGGTATACCCACATTGTTGGGGATAACTCCTTGTGAGTTTATATCAGTGTTGTGTCAGTTAATCATGTCTCGGCTTCTATCTAGGCCCTAAATGTATGATAAACATGTTGTCACACCCCAACCGATGGCGGAATCCTCGGGGTGCGGCACTAGGCGAATCAGATTGCTCAAGAGAATCCACAACAACTATATCGCGACAGTATTTATTACATTTATTATCCCATACTAACAATCAGTACAATCACATAAGTTATCACAGATTTCTTGTCCTCTCGAACAATACAAATCCGACAACCTAGATTTTAGGTGAGTTTTCTAGACTTCCTAGCTTGATTTGATGTAGACTGCGACTGAACCTGCAACATACGTTAAAACAACGTCAATACAAAAGTATTGGCGAGTATACAAGTTTTGATAGCGAAACATAGTTGATAAAAAGTGTTGCGAATTACCAAATACATAAACGCGATAGCTCAACATACATGCATACAAGACCGATACTACCAGCTAAGTCACTCGAGCTGCGATTGCGATTGCTATTCATCCTAATTAGACCCCGTCGGGTGCTATAGTACTATACTAGTTAAGGCGGGACCTCGCGAGTATAAGTCCTAACACATATGTAACTAGCATCACGTGTAAATATGCATAACTGTTATTCGCAAGTGATAAACAGTTTGATTGAATAATTCATTTTGATTAATTTGATTTAATAGGAACGTATGTTACACCCAAAATGCGATAAAAAAGGGGTTCGAGTATACTCACAGTCGGTGTTCGGCAAGCAACCACAACTTGGTTGGATTGAAGGGAGCGCATTTAAGATTACCCTGATTACAGATCGATTGCATGAGCGTTGGATAGCGCGTTAAATGGCAGTGAGAGAACCAAGAAGTGGGGCGATAATCCGATAGGATGTCGTCCCGTTTAGATGGGTTGGGTTGTTGTCCGATCGGATGGGCTGCTGCCCGATCGGATGGGCTGCTGTCCGATTGGATGGGCTGCTGCCCGATCGGATGGGCTGCTGTCCGATCGAATCGAGCAGCACCTATCGGATTATCGCCCCATTTCTTGGTTCTCTCGCTGCCATTTAACGCGCTATCCAACGCTCACGCAATCCATATGTAATCATGGTAATCTCAGACGCGGTCCCTTCAATCCAACCAAGTTGTGGTTGCTTGCCGAACACCGACTGTGAGTATACTCGAACCCCCTTTTTATCGCATTTTGGGTGTAACATACGTTCCTATTAAATCAAATTAATCAAAACGAATTATTCAATCAAACTGTTTATCACTTGCGAATAACAGTTATGCATATTTACACGTGATGCTAGTTACATATGTGTTAGGACTTATACTCGCGAGGTCCCGCCTTAACTAGTATAGTACTATAGCACCCGACGGGGTCTAGTTAGGATGAATAGCAATCGCAATCGCAGCTCGAGTGACTTAGCTGCTAGTATCGGTCTTGTATGCATGTATGTTGAGCTATCGCGTTTATGTATTTGGTAATTTGCAACACTTTTTATCAACTATGTTTCGCTATCAAAACTTGTATACTCGCCAATACTTTTGTATTGACGTTGTTTTAAAGTATTTTGCAGGTTTAGTCGCAGTCTACATCAAATCAAGCTAGGAAGTCTAGAAAACTCACCTAAAATCTAGGTTGTCGGATTTGTATTGTTCGAGAGCACAAGAAATCTGTGATAACTTATGTGATTGTACTGATTGTTAGCATGGGATAACAAATGTAATAAATACCATCGCGATATAGTTGTTGTGGATTCTCTTGAGCAATCTGATTCGCCTAGTGCCGCTCCCCGAGGATTCCGCCATCGGTTGGGGTGTGACAGATTGGTATCAGAGCCATAACTATAGGGAATTAGGCAAGACTCGACCTAGTCCGGGTCGATGTCTTAGAAATGACCTAGTCTATAGTCTAAGTACCAACGGGCCGACTCGTGCGAACTTGGTAGGAATTGCACGGGCCTACTTGATACTCTCTATCGAATTGCTAAAAACTGAAACTTTGTGTGAACATCGCGTACTACAGCTTCACACGAAGAAGCCTTTCCTAAGGCTGACACAATGAACACGTTTTCGAAAATACTCGTATAACGAAACCGAGTGATCCAGTCGAGACCAAGTGTGAAAACCAAGAACTCTCGATAAGATCGCTCACCAACATATTTTTCTAGCACGAGAACCTTTCATCGGGCTAGGAGTGACATCCACATCTCGACGAAAGTCTCCATTTCGAAATCTAGAGGAACTCACGAATTTATTCGAAGAGCATAACCACAATTAGGAACGAAGTTGTTAAGTCAGGGGTGAAACCCGTATCTTAATAAACCGTTCCACTCTCTAAAATGGTTTTCGAAAATCTCTCACCAAGGACTCGACCATAACGACGACTCGAGTCACGCAATGACTAAGAGGACGAATGCCATGAGCTGTATCCCAGTGGAAGCATAAGTCTTCTAGGTCAACGCGCGTGCACGAACTTGTTGGGTATAGTTGGGTTACCCTGGGTAGTCGACGCCTAAACACCCGAGGCGCTCCGACTATGTTACTAAGCCTACGACTCACCGGTTTTACGCTTTAATAAACTTAATTACGCTTTATGTGTTTATCGATTTCTCGATTTATCAATTTTCGCTCCGTGTTTTACAAAACGCACAACTCACACAGCCATCGCAATCTAAAACGAAAACCGAATGTTCGCAACAAAACCAATGTCTAATTACTCGCTTACGCTCTCGCTCTCTCCCTTTTCACCGCGTCCTCGCGAAATCTACACTGATATGCATGTGTATAAGTGTAAACTACAACTATCTATATCTAAATACAAACAAATCATTGTGTGAGAACCTAGGAATCTTGTGTCTCCTATGTGACTTCGCATTACTATTATACTACCGCATCAAGTTTTGATCGCGCTCAATCACATCGCAAAACTCAAAAATCATTATGATCGAATCTCACTCCAAATCTCTCTCTGTCTAGATGCCTTCCAACGACTCTACCTCAAGACGAACAACTAGGAGAAGAGCCAAACGAAGCGCCGAGAAGAGGATTGCCTCGCTTGTGAACAAAGAAGTGGCCAAGGTCGTTCCTCAAATTGTCGCTCAAGTGCTCTCTCTCAGCAACTCTCGAACCTCGGAAGACTCTAAGATGGAAGCGCCGCAATCAGCTTTTCTCTACAAACACTTCAAAGCTTGTGATCCAATGGAGTTCACGGATGAAGGAGGTGTGTCCCAACTACTTTAGTGGTTCGATTCTATCAAAGTTACCCTTCGTCAGAGTGGGTGTCCTGATAGTTTCCGTACTACTTGCGCAACCAGAGTATTTCAATCGCGAGCACTCGACTGGTGGACCGCCGAACGCAACAAACGTGGGATTCACGCAGTTTACGCTCTCTCCTGGAATAAGCTGAAGGAGCTCATGAAGGAAGAGTACTGCCCTCCTCACGAAATCCAGAAGCTACAAGACGAATTTTGGAAAATCAAGCAAGCCGAAGGTGACAATGCTGGCTACACCACAAGGTTCAAACAGCTTAGCATAATCTGCCCAAGTCAAGTCAGCACTTCGGAAAAAGCCATCACAAAATACATTCGCGGCTTGCCTGAGTGTGTGGGTGATTTTGTCGAAGCTGTAAGACCTGCTACCATCGAAGAGACCTATCGCTTAGCCGCAGAAATCAACGACAAACGAGTCTTGGATGGATTCTTCTCCAAGAACCCTGTCAAACAAGCTCATCAAGCAATCATCATCAACTCTTCCGACGATTCCTCTGACGATTCTTCTGGTGATTCTTCTAACGAATCTTCCAAAAATTCCTCACACGACTCTACCGATGATTCTTCAGGTGAGTCCTCAGACGAATCATCCGATGACAACGCACCACTGCAATACGCCCGACCCAGTCGCAAACGAAAGACCTCGAGTCCAGACTCTTCAACAACGGGACTGTCACAGCCAGAACCTCTCCAAGCAGTCCCAGTGCACTTGAAGCGCGCTTACAACGGAACTCATCCCCTGTGTTTCACGTGTACGTATCATCACCCGCCAGAAGCTAACTTTCGCTATTGTGCAAATTGCAACTGGTACGGTCATCTTACGCAACACTGTCACGCGGGACCGCAGCCTTGAAGAATTCCAGCAACAACCGCAGTCTCCGCAGAAGTACTCCATAGCAACGTTATTTTTCTTCTAAAGTTGTTGTAATAATACGACTTTTCGCCGTCAATTTCTTTTATGTGAGGAACTTATTCTGTCTCTCGACGCATGTGGATTCTATTTCTCTCTTATACTCTCGCACAATCTATATGCTAGCACAATGTACTATATAATGCATTTTATCCCTATTATGCGTTTTTGAGATAAGGTACGATATACATGCAAGAATCAACTAATCGCGGGTGCACACGGGATTATCTTGGTTAGTGCACGAAGATCGTAGTGAGTTTCAATGATGCCTCAACGTTCAGGGCATGGTTAAGCGTGGTGGATACGCCGCTGGTATTTCCTATATATAAGCGTCTTGACCATGTCTGACGAAGTGTGACATCTATTCACGGAACGGAGGCGCATGGTTAAAACATGACGGTGTTTCGCCATGCTAACCGAAGTTTTGTGAAGAAAGTGCCACGTGGAGTTGGAACGTAGACCTATTATACTATTGTGATTATTTTCGACACACTATACTACATCGCAAGGCGTAACAACCTCATATCGCAACTCAAGCGTATAATCACAAGGACTTTTCGTAAGTCTGCGAACGCGACGCAACCGCCTCATCGATGGATTTAGGTAAGTCTACCCCCGCAGGGCAATTGCAACGACGCAAGACTGATCATGAGTCCATATCGCAACTCAAAGCGTGTCGTCGCAAGACTTTTCATAAGTCAACACGCTCGCAATCGCATTATCGCTGGAATCTATTTTGCAATCTAAATCGCTTATTATGTGGCTCGAAATCGCAATCGCATATTGTGCGTATCTCGCAATCTCTACCGCTGGTTATCGCTTATTGTGTGAATCGCTATCGCTTTCAGGTGTTTTCTCACTTAATCGCTTATGTGTGCGTGTACCACTTGTTATGCATCGCTTATCACGAGTGTATCGCTCTATCGCTTATCACTCACAGGGTATCGCTTGGTGTGGATCACTTATCGTGGATCGCTAGACGAGTATCGCTAATCACTCGCCGCTTTTTGCTTTAACGCACTTCGCACCTACCTCATTGCTTCGATACTCTTATCGCCTATCGCTATCGATTATCGTCATTCGTGTTATCTGTGTTATGTTAGCACACACGACCTCGCTTCACGAGACAAAGCTAATAGGGCTGAAACATGGTGGTGTTTTAACCGTGTTAGCAGACTTTCGTGGAAAAAGGCCATGTGGGGTTAGTGTATGTGGTGTGTTCAACTCAATCGAATCGCATATCTCTATCGCTAGCAACGCATCGACTGTCGCCTATCGCACGACGGTTGTCGCTAACGCTCGTCGCTATCGCTTATCGCTTTCCACTTGTCGCTCTTCGCTTATCGCCGTCGTCTTCGCTTGTTGTTGTGTTGTGTTATCGCATACCGCTCATCGCTTATCGCCCTCGCTTGTATCGCTGAACTGAGTTTGAGATCGACTTCATCACTCAGTTTACCCAAATCGCTTTCCAAGACTTGGTCCAACCCTTTTCTCGCTTGGATCGAGTCATCGCAAATCTGTGTATACTATGTCGACACGTATGACACTGCTTCACGGGACGGAAGCCATATGGTTAAAGCATGGTGGATACGCCGCTGGTACTTCCTATATATAATTGTTTTAACCATATCGTCAAACTTTCGTGAAGGGTGCCATACGGGGTCAACCTTAAAAATTTAAATTTTGGGCATTATTAAAACCTTTGTGAAAACAAGGACTTTTCTTATAAATTTTTTCAATAACCTTCATACAAGCGGAATCTTCTTGTAACGCTGGTGTGACAATCGACTCAAGTTAACGTCGGGTGATGAGAAAATTTCGAAAAAGCGAGTTTTAATCACTTTAAATTCTTTTAGTAACCTAACCAAAACCCTTCTCTTAATGCTGGTGTGGGCACCAATACAGTTAACACCGCACCGTGATAAGATTTTCGTAAACAAGTTTTCCTAATTAATTAATCGACCGTTCAAAAATTTAAACTGTGTTGGAATTGCATTCTTGTGTCTTATTGCCTTTGATTATAAAAATCGCTTTAACTCGTCGCTCTCGCTTAGCCTTCGCAATGCTCCTGCGCATTAGATTCTCAATAGATCGCTCGCTATCTCATCGCTTTATCGCTTACTCGCTCGCATCAACTCTCACGACCCTTCTTGTGGATTAATTTCGGGATGAAATTTCCTAAAGCGGGGGAGACTGTAACAACCCGCATGTTGGTGCGTTGTTACTACTCGTTATACTCGTTACGCCTAGCACCAGAGATTCGGATCATAATGTACCTATATCGCATATATCGCTAAATCGCAGTATTTTTTGCATATTTCGCATACATTATCGCTAACACATCACAATTGCACTGCTGACAACCACGATGATGTCAAGTGAGGACCAATTCTACACTCCTTGATAGCCGTGACGCATCGCAATGCAACGCAATACTCGAAAACGTACTCGCAGGCACACGTAACTCGATTATCGCAGGATTTGAAATATGGATACATATATACGACCTTTTTGTGATTAATTATAATAGATATATGAAAATATGGATAAAAAGGTGTAATCAAGCTATCGCAATGTTTAACGGACAAAATGGAACGCCAAAATGCAGCTCGCCAAAGACGTTTGACCGATAGGCCCTTCAACCAAATGGCCATCCGGACGGATAGGCCAGCCGAACGGATGGGCCAGCCGAACGGATGGGCCAGCCGAGCGGATGGGCCATCCAAACGGACTGCCAACCGAACAGATGGGCCACACCCTCCCTTCTCTCCTTTTTGCCTATAAATAGGCCCACCCTCCCGTCATTTTCTCTGATGTGGAGCTCTCATTCGACCAGCACGATTTGGAGTCTTTTCTCTCGATTTCTCGCGGTTCTTGTAAGTTTTCACTCAAATTCTTTTACTTTTATGATCTACACGCAATTCTACACCTTTCTATCTTTTAAATCTCGACTTTTAACCATGAAATCTACTGATTTGAGGTGTTCTAAGATGATGTCATCAAGAGTTCTTATGAACATCAAAGTGTGACCTCATTTAACCATGAATAGCTCAGATCTAAGTGATTTCCACATGTTTTATAACTATCTCACCTAACTCTATGTTACCTAATCAAAGAACATGTGATTTCGGATTAAACAAGGGAAAAACCATCAAGAACGGTCAGATCTGATGAAACGGGGTGGTTCCCGGCCGTTAGAACAAGTCGGACTTGATGGAATTTCAGTTGTTTAGCACGAAGGCACACCGTCCCGAACAAGACCGCCGAAGAACCTTCAAAATTAGTCGAATAATCAGTTGGATGGGTCGCCGTCTGATCGGACAGGCTGTCAGCCGATCGGACAGGCCGCCAGCCGATCGGACAGCCGCCAGCCGATCGGGCAGGCCGCCAGCCGATCGGGCAGCAGCCCATCCGATCGGGCAGCAGCCCATCCGATCGGGCAGCAGCCCATCCGATCGGGCAGCAGCCCATCCGAATGGGACGGCATCCTATCGGATTATCGTCCCACTTCTTGGTTCTCTCGCTGCCATTTAACGCGCTATCCAACGCTCATGCAATCAATCTGTAATCAGGGTAATCTCAGATGCGCTCCCTTCAATCCAACCTAGTTGTGGTTGCTTGCCGAACACCGACTGTGAGTTCCCCCTTTTTATCGCATTTTGGGTGTAACATACGTTCCTATTAAATCAAATTAATCAAAACGAATTATTCAATCAAATTGTTTATCACTTGCGAATAACAGTTATGCATATTTACACGTGATGCTAGTTACATATGTGTTAGGACTTATACTCGCGAGGTCCCGCCTTAACTAGTATAGTACTATATCACCCGACGGGGTCTAGTTAGGTTGAATAGCAATCGCAATTGCAGCTCGAGTGACTTAGCTGGTAGTATCGGTTTTGTATGCATGTATGTTGAGCTATCGCGTTTATGTATTTGGTAATTCGTAACACTTTTTATCAACTATGTTTCGCTATCAAAACTTGTATACTCGCCAATACTTTTATATTGACATTGTTTTAACGTATGTTACAGGTTTAGTCGCTGTCTACATCAAATCAAGCTAGGAAGTCTAGAAAACTCACCTAAAATCTAGGTTGTCGGATTTGTATTATTCAAGAGGACAAGAAATCTGTGATAACTTATGTGATTGTACTGATTGTTAGTATGGGATAAAAAAT
This sequence comes from Helianthus tuberosus, assembly GCA_030545235.1. Classification (NCBI taxonomy): domain Eukaryota; kingdom Viridiplantae; phylum Streptophyta; class Magnoliopsida; order Asterales; family Asteraceae; genus Helianthus; species Helianthus tuberosus. The sequence continues at coordinate 141,718,666 of CM060410.1, read as the reverse complement.
GTAATAAATACTGTCGCGATATAGTTGTTGTGGATTCTCTTGAGCAATCTGATTCGCCTAGTGCCGCGCCCCGAGGATTCCGCCATCGGTTGGGGTGTGACCCATGTAAATCTGTATACAAGATTATTTATAATTGTCCCAAGTTATAAAAGAATATTTGTGCCTTGTGCATTAAAAAATCATTTGCATAAATGTTTTCAAAAGAGTCGGTTAATTGTATTTACCAGTGAAAACTGACGTATTTTCAAAAGACTAGTGACAAGTACTACACGTACTAGGCTGAGAGCTTCTGGCGTTAATTAGAGAATCTTGCAAGTTCGTAATGCCTTAAGTCTGTTGAACATGTTTTGTATTATATTTAGATCTGCCTGTGGTTCATTTCTTTACAACCGTCTGTATATTCTTTTATCGTACTTTGAACTTTCGGTTTGTAATAGTAATTTCTACCAAGCCTTCCGCTGTGCTATAAATTGTGTATATTTGACTATGATGATATCAACTACATCACGATACTCCCCACCGGGCCCACCGGTTTGTGGTTAAAAATATCAGGGTGTGACAGGTTGGTATCAAAGCCAACATTGAGTGAATTAAACATTAGCTTTTTTTGTGTTTAATCTCAATGACACAGTAGCACATTCCTTGACTTCCGAGTCTAGGCAAATGACCTAGGAATAATCTTGATCTTATTTGGTTTATGTATTTTGTTTGTTTTCTCGTTTTTGATAGGAACACATACCAAAATGCCGTCAAGAATGCGAGGAAGAGGAGGTAGAGGAAAGGCACCAATGACGGGAGAAGGACCTAGCGGTGCAGGGCCGTCACATCGGCGTACTCCCTTCGCATCTTTTAGCTCAGACCCATATGATGACTGGAGGCATTCCCTTGAACCCACGAGGCGTTCTGTCTCACTCAGTACTTCACGCTCTTATCACCACTCCTTTGGTCCGCAACAACCCGACGAGCCCCAAGGCTCGCACCATTCACAGCAGTCGGTGCATTCGCACCATTCCCATCATTCCTCCCACCATTCTTCTTCTCACCACTCTTACCCTCAGTGTCATTTCGACCCTAATGACTATATCAATGAACCAGCGGGTTATAACCTGCTGGGCCCAGAAGACCATTTCCCAAAAGCTATGTGTCACGGCCCCCGTCCCGGTTTTACCCGGTCCAGGAGCCGCGGGACAGAAACCCGTGGTATTTATTATTTGAGTTGACAGTGGAAGTTTTAGCAGGATCTTTTCAAATTTGAAAATGCCCAATTATTTTATTACATAATTTGGGATAAACCCCGTAATTTACAATAGAGGAATTTTACTAGGAAATTCCCTGGTTTACAAAACATGTTTATTTATTTGACTGAGCCACTACTTCAAGCTTGTTAGTGTTCCGTAGTACTTTTCCTTGATTCACAGTAGGTCACCTGAAACATGTTTGAAAAATATTTTATCAGCGGGGAAATACTGGCGAGTCACTCAAATTTTATAAAACGACACATAATTATAAATTACAGCATAAGAGCGATTACAATGGCTTCTATCTTATTTTTATCTGGCGCCGTGTCACCTCCTGGTGACGATGGTCATACCACTATTGGGTTCTTTCACCCAAGTAGTGATGATTATCACTGTTAGGATTATTAGCCTAACCATGAGAAATTAGTAATGTGCACAGTACCCCACTAGCCAGTGATTCAAGATAACCACGACTTAATCCCTGTAATTATAACTTTTGAAAACGATTGGAGTATTGTAAAACACTTTTTAATAAAAAGAGAATGACTCACATTGCAGATTTAAACGGGCAGAGTTTAGCCTACTGATAAGCCTTGTAACCTAAATTAAATGACAAGGCATACGAACTAGGTCAAAAACTTAATACAACATTTATGATAACTCACGAGATTAAAACCCTCACAACGAATGACAAAGTGCAACATTTAAACATCCATCGAATTCACGACGAATGACAAAGTATAGCCCTAATGTGGGCAGCACTTAAACATCCACCGGATAGTTTCAATCGATCGGACATTGAATCGTAGCAGCGATCGAGTTAATACCCTGTATCGTAGCAGCGCCTCCCTAATTGAAATTATGTTTTTAAGCAGTAGAACTTCGTTTTTGATCAAAATTTTCGACACAGTATGAAAGCCCCATGCACAGGCTAGATATAGCCAGATTTTGAGTCTTACGCGGCCCGCGAGGGCCAGCTAATCGTAGACTAGGGCTAGCGTGTCATCGGTAGATCTGCCACGTGGCCTGTTCGCTGCTCCAGAGATTTTATGATCTGTCGCGGCCCGCGTAAGCATAGGCTTACTCTTACGCGGCCCGCGTGAAACCCAAAAATCTTGCTTTCTTAGTTTTTCATGCACATTAGGGTTTCAGGGGTCCGGGTTTTCACTTACGGGTCATTTTGGGACATTTTTGAAGGTCCTTACATCCTCCCCACCTTATTTAAAATCTCGTCCTCGAGATTTATTGAAATAAATGAGGATACTTTCGCTTCATCTCCGATTCCAGATCCCAGGTGTATTCGCGTCCTCTTTTTGAATCCCATTTGACTTTGACTAGTATCAGTCTTTTATGCTTGAGGAATTTAATCTTTCTGTCTTCTATCTGGAGTGGTTTCTCAACAAACTTTAGCTTTTCATTCACCTGTATGTCTTGAAGAGGGAATACCAGGGATTCGTCCGATAGACATTTCTTGAGGTTGGATGCATGAAATACGTCATGTACCCCGGCTAACTCTTCAGGTAGTTGTAAGCGATAGGCGACTGGTCCTATTCACTGTATTACTGGGAATAGTCCTACGTACCTTGGACTCAGCTTTCCTTTCTTACCGAATCGAACTACTCCTTTCCAAGGAGAAACTTTCAAGAGTACCTTATCTCCAACTTGAAATTCTAGCGGCTTGCGTCTATTGTCAGCATAACTTTTCTGGCGATCTTGAGCCGTCTTTAGTCTTTCCTTGATTTGAGTGATCTTGTCGATGGTTTCTTGTACGATTTCAGGACCTGATAATTGACTTTCTCCTATTTCTTCCCCACAGACTGGAGTTCTACACTTTCGTCCATACAGTGCTTCAAATGGGGCAGCTTCAATGCTTGAATGATAACTATTGTTATAGGAGAATTCAATTAAGGGTAGGTGGTCATCCCAGTTTCCACCAAAATCTATCACACATGCTCTAAGCATATCCTCCAGTGTAACACCTCGAAAATTTACGTCCAATAATGTATTGACACGTGTCATAGGCTTTGAATATGTGAAAAAGTACTTTAGAGGGACTAAAGTTGACAAACAGTGAAACGATGTGAATATAAGGGTTCAAAGTGTCAAAAATGGATAAATAGGCCCTACAATAACCGTACATGGGGTTTATAATCTTAAACGATTAAATCATGGATCATACAAAGCGGAAAAATGAAAGAAAGTGAGGAATTACAAACTACAGGGGCTAAATGTGTCAACATGTTGAAAGTATACCTCTGAGTGACCTTTTGGCAAACCCGAAGCTTTGTAATGGTAAAATATACTCACTAGAACATGTGGTAAAAATTTCATAAAGTTTCGTTATCGTATGAGAAAGTTATGATCAAAACCGTGCATGAAGGGTTAAATGCGTTAACGTTGAAATTCGTGACTTTTCGGGTAAGCACAAAGTTAACCAATGACCTAACCAAGTTTGTAGATGTCCTAAGGCCCTTAAAAATCAGGTTTGAGGGTCAAGAGTGCAAGAAAAATAGCTAAAACCACGTTTCAAAGGACCAAGGACTGAAATGCAAAACATAGAAATTTGATAACTTGCTGCGCACTTGTACGCGCCCCGCGAGGGGTCTTCGCGGCCCGCGAAAAAGCAGCAGCGACAGAATATGCGTAGGTGCCAGTCAGACCTCTGCTAACAAACTTAAGTGAGTTGTTTTCTTATACCAGGGCTCCCTCCAATGGTTTTTCATGCATAGGGGCACCTGTAAACATCTGGTAACATGTGTAGGCTATCTTGGCATCATCTTGAAGGATCAAAATTGATATATAAAGGCACCAAAGTTGCAACAATTGATCACTTGCATTTTCAAAACTCACAAGACTCACATCTTTTGCTCTCTGGTCAGCAACAAGGATTCATTAGGCTCCCTAGTCGTGATTAGGACTCTTGTAAGTGTTCATAACCCTTTCTAATTCATTCTAGCTTAGTTAATTAACTAAAAGTCAATCCGTCGTAAATTAAGTTTGACTTCGTGATTAAATGAAATTTGCTCAGTCATTTCTCGAATTGAAAGTACCGACAAGTAGGTATTTATGTGGGTAACAAACCCTTAAAAGGGTACTTTCAGATTCCCACTCTAACTAGGTTAATTGTCGAGTCAAAGCTTACTTTAAAAGTCAACAGAATGTGTATTTTCAAAATTAAGCATAATTAGCAATGTAGGGTACATGCAACCTGTTTGATCATTAAAATAACATGGTAACTAATGTAAGAACATGTCTCAACATGTTCAACTCGACAATTTTCAGTTTAAACCCGGATCGGAACCGAAAGTCGCATAATTTGACATTTGCTTTGACTTTCAGTTCTGACCCGTTTATGCATGTTTAAGATCTGCCTTAGAGCTTATTTTGGACCAGGTTTCATATAAGTATAACTCTCTGAGATTATACAACTTGGTTCATTACTTTTCCGATTCATATGCATGTTTCCGATTAATGCTTAAATGTTGACTATTATGCCCTTTTGACTATAAAACGTGATTTTTGAAAAAGTGAAAGAGTAGAAACATTAGTTACTAATTTATAAACTTGCACCTAAAATTTGACATCAGTTTGAGGTCTAGATTAAGAGTTATGCTCATTAGCGTAATTTGAAAGCTTTTTGTTAATTAAACGGCGTAATTAGCGAATAGCCTATTTAAACCCACTTTTTGATATCAAACTTTTTACCTACTGATGTAATATAATTTTTGGGATTTTTGAAGACTTTTATTTAATTTTTGGGCTGAGCATAACATAGGTCTCTAAGTTTAATTCGGTCAATACCGATTTTGCCCTTTTAAGCCATAAAATGAGTTTTACAAATCCTTTTGACCCCAAACCTTTTTATACTGATTTCATTTGTTAAATAAAATATTTTGAGCTTTCTGGAATTATAAAAATATCAGCTTTCTTTTTAAAAACCCGGAAATGGCTCCAAATCGCTTTTTTAAGCGTTTTTAACGCATAGTATGTACTATAACCATATTAAACATATAAGGTTGATACCTACTGATGTTTTTAGTATATTTTGAGATAATAACAGTAAGTAAAAGTTTTTGAACTCAGGTTTCCAGTTTTGACCTTTTTAGCCCTTGTGAAATTACCAAAATACCCCTAAGGAGCAGAGTTTGGTTTTAAATGATGAGTTTCACATATAGGTCATACCCTACTGTTATAGCATGTTAAATTAAGTGTATTTACTGTATAAATCAGACCTGTAACTCAGTTTGCAAATTAAACTCTTTTATAATCTTTTAAATGACCATAATGCCCTTATGAGGCATAAATTGTGTTTAAATCCATTTTGGGCATAATAGAAGATATCTTACTGATATTATAACATAATTAAGGCATATTAACTCAGGGAACTTGCATATGACTCTTTTGGTTACCCGTAACGCCCTTTTCGCGTTCGGTTCGGTTTATGTAACTAGTTTGCATAAATTGACCGAAACGGGTCAAACATTATCATTTTTGTCTCAAAATCCAGAATGTATTTAGTATACCCATATTATACAAGTATTCAAACTTGTCGGGTCTAAATCACATTCTATCAGGTCTTCGCTTAATCGTGCGTTTGAACCGTATCGTCCTTAAAACTAGCCGGTCTAAGCTTAGGCTTAAATAAAGACCCGTTAGAAATCTAATAGGTTATTATAAACCTTTGTTCCAGAATAGAAGAACCAGTAAAAGCTACCTTCACTCGCTAATTGTGATTTATACTTACCAAGGTAAATACTTTTAACTTATTTTCCCTATACGGGCTTGGGGTACGGTATATAAAATACCGCTTGGTCCGGCATTGAATCTTTAATCGAATAGAGGTTAAATTATTGATATGCTATGTTTTGAATGTGTTTTGTTTGCTTAAAGCCTTTGGGGGGGGGGGTTAATGACCATGTCCCGGATATCCTTGGCATCATCTTACGAGATGGCCACGACCTGAGCACGGGGTGTAGGCGTACACCTTTCAGTGCATAACTCAATATTGTGGTGTGTCTATTAATCTTTAACCCGGTCTACGGATCGGGCTACTGAACGCATAAGTAACATGTAATTCCCTTACAAGATTATTTTCACATAATTATCCCAAGTTATAAAATGTTTTGTGCCACGTGCATTCAAATCAATTTTCAACCTTTTCAAAATGAGTCAGTTAAATTGTATTTACCAGTGTAAACTGACGTATTTTTCCAAAAGGTTAAGTGCAGGTACTACTCGTACTAGGCTGGCTGTCTTCTAAGCGCCCACAATAAGTCTCGCAAGCTTGGATGTCAATAAAGCTGTTGAACAATATCTTCTTTTATTTTGATCCGCCTGTGGATCCGTTTCAACTATTTGTGATATTTAATATTACACTTTATTAAAGTTGAAATGAATCTATCTTTGCTTCCGCTGTGCATTTATATATTGTGTTGTTTGACTTGTTATGTTACCAACCACGTCACGATACTCCCCCACCGGTGACACGTGGAAAATAGGGGTGTGACAGGTTGGTATCAGAGCCAACACTGAGTGAATTAAACACTAGCCTTTTGTGTTTAATCTCAGTTACACAATTGCACATTCCTCGATTCTCGAGTCTAGACAAAGAACTTAGGAATTATCCAAATTTGTTTTATTTCTAACTTTGTCTTATTTATATATTTCTTTTGTTGTATCACTTGTTTGTTTTTGACAGGTTGATAAATGCCGCCAAGGATGAGAGGAAGAGGGAGAGGGTCACATGTAGCCCCAAATGACCACGAGGCCGGACCGTCACACCGGCGAACACCTTCAGATCCCCATAACTCAGATGCTCAAGATCTTTGGAGGTCTTTTATTGAGCCTGCTAGGCGCTCAGTATCACTGAGTACCTCCCCATCTATCCCACACTCTTTTGGGCCTTATTCCCAAAATGAGCCCCACAACTCTCACCAGTCCTTCATACCTCTTCAAGGACACAATTCACCCTTTGACCACCTATCACCCGTCTTCCAGGGCCAGTTTAACCCTGCTGATTACCTTAGAGAACCAGTGGGTTTTAACCCACTTGGACCCGAAGACCACTTTTCTGGTGGCAACCCGATGGATATTGATGAGGATACCGATCCTTCAATGCCACCATCTGGAACTCCAAACCACCCCATCAAAATTTCTGATGGGTCACCATTTGTGGGAGCACCTTACAATGGTCCCGACAGCTTTGAGGAGAAATTCAGGCAGTATGACTGGGTATTTACCCCCAGCTACCACAACTCTCCCCTGCACCAGCCACACCACAGCTCTCCCCTACACCAGCCGCAGCACAACTCTCCCGTGCACCACCAGCAGCAGCCACAGCAGCAGCAGAATCCTTCCGAGGATTCCCGACTTGTCGCGGTCACTCCGCCGGCAGCACCACCTCAGCTTCAGCCTCCCTCGCCCCCGAGGCGAAGGAGAACGACTTTGCGAATATCCGCATGAGGGGGAGTACGCATCAGCACCCCTCCACATTCAAGTGGCAGCCGGTACTCGCCTGTCCACGAAGAACCAGAGATGGGAGAATCTTCACACCCCGTCTCAGAGGTAGTCTCTGCGCCAGTCGCGCCACAACCACCACTGGGTTTTGGAGACCCAATTCCTACTTACACTGGTGCGGCGGCGTACAATCCCTTCGAGCAGCCGATCCATACAAATTACAACTTTGCAGAGGATCCCTAAAGGGTAGCTTCGAGCTTCAACACTCTCCGTCTGAAAGGTCCCTACGGAGGTCCCTGGGCTACGGGACACTCGACCTATGGATACCCACCATATGGGTATCAGCAACCGCCGCCTCCTCAACCTCAACATCTTCAGCAACCACCGCGGACACCGGTGATGCCACCGCCACAATTTCAAGAAATCCTTCAAGGGATAAATGAGGTGCGACAAGAGGTGCGACATGAGTTGCGAGAAGAACGAAGGCATAACCGGGGGATGTTCAAGAAAATGTTGAATTTGATCAAGGGAAAAAGCAAGAAGGATCACTAAATCCTTTGTTTGTTTATTTATTTTAGTTGTAATCATGTCCCTACGAGGACATTTATTTCTGTACTCTGCCCCTGCGTGGGCATATTTCCTTTCTGTTCTGCCCCTGCGAGGGCATGTTTTTCTTTTTAACCCCTGCGTGGGTTTGTTGTTAATTTGGCCCCTGCGTGGGCGTGTTATTTGTGTAAAAGTCCCGTTTAGGGAAAACTCGTACTAGTTTAATTTTAATTGGAATGGTTAATTTAAGTTTTTCATTTTTAAATTATGCATGAATATAATATGTGAATAAATGAAAAATAACATATTTCGATTTACCATTTTAATAAAATAATAAGAATCTTAAAAAAAAGGTAAAACCTAGCTTGAATGTCATATTAAAGACCTGGCCAATATGGTAAAACCTGTTGTTAACAGATTCAAATCTCTGTTAACATCTGCAAATATGTTAACATTCTTGTCTAATGTGATTCGCAAAATCACACATGTCACCCTCTAGTAATTATTCCAAATTCCTTATTATTATTTAAACATCTGTTTGTGATGTATTGCCTACGGGCTATAACTAATGTCATATAAAACAAAAGGCAGCCGTAGTTATAGACTCCCTGCCAATAAAGGGATTGATTGATATTTTATTCAAACTTTAATCCTATAAGATCTAAATTTATAATTTAGAAATTTGTCTACATGACTAGGCCTATTATGCCAATATTATATTTCATTCTAAAAAGATTACTAGTAAAAATCCCGAATGAAATTATTGAATAAATTAACTAAAATGGCTATTAAAACCATGGTTAATAAATCGTCAAGAACGATAATACTGTTTAGGCTTCTAAATAGACCTTGTCCTTATTTTCTTTATGTAGCAATTAAGATTACATGGCCAAGTCAGAAGAAATAAACAGTCGTCAAGTGGAAAACCCTGAAAATACTAAAATACTAGTAACTGGTGCGGAGCTTCAAGCATTAGTAGAAAATGCTGTTAATAAAGCCATCGAGAGACAATATAGTGAATCTAGCGGGACCCGAAGTAGGACCCGATCCGCACCACATTCCAAGCCAAAAGTTCACTAGGAGGCTCATAGCAAACCGCCCTCTAAGAAAGATGAACCTAAGAAAGATGAGCTCAAGAAGGATGATGATCGACACTCATCAAATCAGAACAGTGTTCCCTCAAAAAGGATGGTGTATGATGCCAAACCACACACCAAGTCCTGTACTTACAAGTACTTTATTTCTTGCAAACCCCGGGACTTCACCGGGGAGAAAGGAGCAATAGATTGTATGACTTGGCTGGATGAAATGGACACGGTTGTAGACATCAGCGGTTGTGCTGAAAGGGATGTAGTGAAATACGTATCCCAATCGTTTAAGGGAGAAGCACTGGCATGGTGGAAGTCTCTCATTCAAGCTGCCGGACAGATCCCGCTCTACAATTTATCATGGGATCAGTTCGTTGCTCTCATTAAGGATAATTATTGCCCGCAGCACGAAGTTGAGAGAATCGAATCAGATTTCTTATCTTTGGTGATGAAGAATTTAGATTGCCAAGCATACCTCACCACTTTCAATACCCTATCTAGGTTGGTTCCGTACTTGGTAACCCCAGAACCTAAAAGGATTGCTCGCTTCATCGGGGGTTTAGCCCCAGAGATTAAAGCTAGTGTTAAGGCATCAAGGCCTGCTACCTTCAGATCAGCAGCTGATCTATCTCTATCTCTTAACTTGGACGTAGTCTGGTTGAGAGCTCTCAGGAACTCAGAAGAAGGTAAGAGGAAGCGTGAGGACGATATCTCACGAAGATCGGATAAGAAACACCGAGGAAATAACGACCACAAGAAAGGGTCGGGATCTAAGAAGGATGAGCAACAATCGGGGGATAAGCCCAAATGTAAAACTTGTAAGAAGAACCATTTTGGGAGGTGTCGACTTGAGTCGAAATCCCAGACTCACTCGAGACCCTGTGGAATTTGCAAATCTACGGATCATAAGACTTTGGAGTGTAAGAAGCTGAAAGATGCAACATGTTACGGTTGCAATGAAAAAGGGCACATTAAGTCCAATTGCCCAAAGAGCACCAAGAAAACCGAAGATGGGAATAAGACCAATGCGAGGGTCTTCAAGATGGACGCTAAGGAAGCTGTTCAGGATGACAACGTAATTACAGGTACTTTTCTCGTAAATGATGTTTTTGCTAGAATATTGTTTGATTCTGGAGCAGATAAGTCTTTTGTGGATAATAAGTTTTGTGATTTGTTGAAATTGCCTGTAAAACCCTTAAGTTGAGGTATGAGGTGGAATTAGCTGATGGAACCATAGAAACCGCCTCAACTGTTTTAGATGGATGTGTTATATCCATTAGGAATCACTCTTTTCCTTTGTCCTTACTTCCCTTTAAGCTAGCCGGTTTTGATATAGTTATAGGCATGGATTGGTTATCACATAACCAAGCCCAGATTGTGTGCAACAGAAAGCAAGTGGTAGTCAAAACTTCGTCTGGTGAGTCACTTACCATTCAGGGGGATACCCAGCATGGATTGCCTGAGCAAGTGTCCATGCTCAAGGCATCCAGGTGTCTGCAGAAGGGTTGTGTCATTTATATGGCACAAGTTACTATTGATGAGCCAAAGCCTAAGATTGAAGACATCCCTGTCATTTCGGAATATCCTGAAGTTTTCCCTGAAGAACTACCTGGCATACCACCAGATAGGCAAGTAGAATTCCGAATTGACATCATCCCTGGTGCTGCACCAGTAGCAAGAGCGCCTTATAGGTTGGCACCAACAGAAAAGAAGGAGTTAAGGACGCAGTTAGATGATCTGCTAGCCAAAGGTTTCATTAGACCTAGTTCGTCCCCTTGGGACTCTTGTTTGTCAAAAAGAAGGATGGATCGATGCGTCTGTACATTGATTACCGTGAGCTTAATAAAGTCACTATCAAGAATAGGTATCCTCTGCCCAGGATCGACGATCTGTTCGATCAATTGCAAGGGGCAAGCTACTTCTCTAAGATCGACTTGAGGTCAGGCTATCAGAAGGTCAAGGATGAAGATGTGCACAAGACCGCATTTAGGACTCGTTATGGACATTACGAGTTCCTAGTGATGCCTTTTGGGCTCACTAATGCACCGGCCGCGTTCATGGATCTCATGAATCGCGTCTGCAAGCCTTACTTAGATAAATTCGTCATCGTCTTTATTGACGACATCCTTATTTACTCGAAGAACCAAGCTGACCACGAGAAACACCTTCGTTGTATTCTCACACTTCTACATCATGAGAAACTCTACGCCAAATTTTCGAAGTGCGAGTTTTGGCTTCGAGAAGTCCAATTCCTTGGACATGTGGTAAGTGAGCGTGGTATCCAAGTGGATCCCGCTAAGGTAGAAGCAGTTATGAATTGGCAAGAGCCGAAGACACCTACTGAGATTCGTAGCTTCCTGGGTTTAGCGGGATATTATAGGCGCTTTATCGAAAACTTCTCAAGGATTGCTGCGCCTCTAACTTCGTTGACACGTAAGAAGTTTAAGTTTGATTGGGGCCCTAAGCAGCAGGAATCCTTTGACATTCTTAAGATAAAGTTGAGCAATGCACCAGTGTTAACATTGCCCGATGGTATAGAAGAATTCGTGGTGTATTGTGATGCATCCTACACTGGTATGGGCTGTGTACTCATGCAGAAAGGCAAGGTTATTGCCTACGCTTCACGACAGTTAAAGGTACACGAGAAGAACTACACCACCCATGACTTAGAGCTGGGTGCCGTTGTATTTGCATTGAAATTATGGAGGCATTACTTGTATGGAACTAAGTGCGTGATCTATTCAGATCACAAAAGCCTTCAACATTTATTCAATCAGAAAGACTTGAACATGAGGCAACGACGCTGGATGGAAACTCTAAATGACTATGATTGTGAAATAAGATACCATCCAGGCAAGGCGAATGTAGTTGCTGACGCCTTAAGCAGAAAAGAAAGAGTGAAGCCGATAAGAATCAATGCCAAGCGCATTGAAATAAGGAATAGTTTGAACGAAAGGGTGTTAGCTGCACAGAAGGAAGCTGTGTTGGAAGCAAACTATCCTGAGGAAAAGCTAGGAGTAACTGAGGAGCAGTTATCCTATGACAAGGACGGAATGCTAAGATTGAATGGACGAATATGGGTTCCAGTTTATGGAGGACTTCGAGATGTTATCCTCCAGGAAGCCCACAGTTCCAAATATTCCGTTCATCCCGGAGCTGATAAGATGTACCAGGATCTAAAGGCAAACTACTGGTGGATTGGTTTGAAAAAGTCTGTAGCTGCTTATGTAAATAAATGTTTGACTTGTACGCAAGTCAAAGCTGAGCATCAAAAGCCGTCAGGTTTGCTACAACAGCCTGAAATTCCCACATGGAAGTGGGAGATGGTAACTATGGATTTCATCACCAAGTTTCCAAAGACGAGGAAGGGAAATGATACTATATGGGTCATAGTGGATAGACTGACGAAGTCAGCACATTTCCTACCCATTAAGGAAACTTACAGCTCAGACATGTTAGCTCAATTGTACGTAGATAAAATTGTAGCGTTGCATGGCGTGCCATTGTCAATTATCTCGGATAGAGATACGAGATACACCTCTCATTTTTGGAAAAGTTTCCAACAGTCTTTGGGCACGCGCTTGAATTTTAGTACGGCTTACCACCCACAGACAGACGGACAGAGTGAGCGTACCATCCAAACATTGGAAGACATGCTTCGTGCATGTGTGATTGATTTAGGTGGCAGTTGGGATAAGCATCTGCCATTGGTCGAGTTCTCCTATAACAATAGCTACCATACTAGTATTAAGGCTGCGCCCTTTGAGGCATTATATGGTAGAAAATGCAGAACACCTATTTGTTGGGCGGAAGTAGGAGACGTTCAATTGTCAGGACCAGATTTGGTCTTTGAAACGACGGACAAGATTGTCCAGATTCGCGATCGCCTGAAAGCTGCCAGGGATAGGCAGAAAAGCTATGCGGATCCAAAGCGTAAATCTTTTCACTTCGAAGTAGGTGATAAGGTGTTGCTTAAAGTATCACCCTGGAAGGGGGTGATGCGATTTGGTAAGAAAGGAAAGTTAAGCCCGAGATACATAGGACCTTTCGAGGTTATCGAACGTGTCGGATCAGTTGCATATAAGTTAAACTTGCCTGAAGAGCTCAGTGCTATACATAATGTTTTTCACATCTGTAATCTGAAGAAGTGTTTCGCTGATGAATCACTGGTCATACCACATACGGATGTGCATATAGATGAAAGCTTGAAATTTGTGGAAAAACCATTGTCGATTGAGGATCGACAGGTGAAGAAGCTTCGAAGGAAGCATGTGCCTATTGTAAAGGTCAAATGGGATGCCCGTAGAGGTCCCGAATACACATGGGAGGTAGAATCCACGATGAAAGAAAAATACCCTCATTTATTTCAGTAAATCTCGAGGTCGAGATTTCTTTTAAGGGGGTGAGGATGTAACACCTCGAAAAATTACGTCCAATAATGTATTGACACGTGTCATAGGCTTTGAATATGTGAAAAAAGTACTTTAGAGGGACTAAAGTTGACAAACAGTGAAACGGTGTGAATATAAGGGTTCAAAGTGTCAACAATGGATAAATAGGCCCTACAATAACCCTACATGGTGTTTATAATCTTAAACGATTAAATCATGGATCATACAAAGCGGAAAAATGAAAGAAAGTGAGGAATTACAAACTACAGGGGCTAAATGTGTCAACATGCTGAAAGTATACCTCTGATTGACCTTTTGGCAAACCCGAAGCTTTGTAATGGTAAAATATACTCACTAGAATATGTGGTAAAAATTTCATAAAGTTTCGTTATCGTATGAGAAAGTTATGATCAAAACCGTGCACGAAGGGTTAAATGCGTTAACGTTGAAATTCGTGACTTTTCGGGTAAGCACAAAGTTAACCAAGGACCTAAACAAGTTTGTAGATGTCCTAAGGCCCTTAAAAATCAGGTTTGAGGGTCAAGAGTGCAAGAAAAATAGCTAAAACCACGTTTCAAAGGACCAAGGACTGAAATGCAAAACATAGAAATTTGATAACCTGCTGCGCACTTGTACGCGCCCCGCGAAAAAGCAGCAGCGACAGAATATGTGCAGGTGCCAGTCAGACCTCTGTTAACTGAATTAAGTGAGTTGTTTTCTGATACCAGGGCTCCCTCCAATGGTTTTTCATGCATAGGGGCACCTGTAAACATCTGGTAACATGTGTAGGCTATCTTGGCATCATCTTGAAGGATCAAAATTGATATATAAAGGCACCAAAGTTGCAACAATTGATCACTTGCATTTTCAAAACTCACAAGACTCACATCTGGAGCTCTCTGGTCAGCAACAAGGATTCATTAGGCTCCATAGTCTTGATTAGGACTCTTGTAAGTGTTCATAACCCTTTCTAATTCATTCTAGCTTAGTTAATTAACTAAAAGTCAATCCGTCGTAAATTAAGTTTGACTTCGCGATTAAATGAAACTTGCTCAGTCATATCTCGATTAAATGAAATTTGCTCAGTCATTTCGCGATTAAATGAAATTTGCTCAGTCATTTCTCGAATGTGGGTAACAAACCCTTAAAAGGGTACTTTCAGATTCTCACTCTAACTATGTTAATTGTCGAGTCAAAGCTTACTTTAAAAAGTCAACAGAATGTGTATTTTCAAAATTAAGGATAATTAGCAATGTAGGGTACATGCAACCTGTTTGATCAATAAAATAACATGGTAACTAATGTAAGAACATGTCTCAACATTTTCAACTCGACAATTTTCAGTTTAAACCCGGATCGGAACCGAAAGTCGCATAATTTGACTTTTGCTTTGACTTTCAGTTCTGACCCGTTTATGCATGTTTAAGATCTGCCTTAGAGCTTATTTTGGACCAGGTTTCATATAAGTATAACTCTCTGAGATTATACAACTTGGTTCAATACTTTTCCGATTCATATGCATGTTTCCGATTAATGCTTAAATGTTGACTATTATGCCCTTTTGACTATAAAACGTGATTTTTGAAAAAGTGAAAGAGTAGAAACATTAGTTACTAATTTATAAACTCGCACCTAAAATTTGACATCAGTTTGAGGTCTAGATTAAGAGTTATGCTCATTAGCGTAATTTGAAAGCTTTATGTTAATTAAACGGCGTAATTAGCGAATAGCCTATTTAAACCCACTTTTTGATATCAAACTTTTTACCTACTGATGTAATATAATTTTTGGGATTTTTGAAGATTTTTATTTAATTTTTGGGCTGAGCATAACATAGGTCTCTAAGTTTAATTCGGTTAATACCGATTTTGCCCTTTTAAGCCATAAAATGAGTTTTACAAATCCTTTTGACCCCAAACCTTTTTCTACTGATTTCATTTGTTAAATAAAATATTTTGAGCCTTCTGGAATTATAAAAATATCAGCTTTCTTTTAAAAACCCGGAAATGGCTCCAAATCGCTTTTTTAAGCGTTTTTAACGCATAGTATGTACTATAACCATATTAAACATATAAGGTTGATACCTACAGATGTTTTTAGTATATTTTGAGATAATAACAATAATTAAAAGTTTTTGAACTCAGGTTTCCAGTTTTGACCTTTTTAGCCCTTGTGAAATTACCAAAATACCCCTAAGGAGCATAGTTTGGTTTTAAATGATGAGTTTCACATATAGGTCATACCCTACTGTTATAGCATGTTAAATTAAGTGTATTTACTGTATAAATCAGACCTGTAACTCAGATTGCAAATTAAACTCTTTTATAATCTTTTAAATGACCATAATGCCCTTATGAGGCATAAATTGTGTTTAAATCCATTTTGGGCATAATAGAAGATATCTTACTGATATTATAACATAATTAAGGCATATTAACTCAGGGAACTTGCATATGACTCTTTTGGTTACCCGTAACGCCCTTTTCGCGTTCGGTTCGGTTTATGTAACTAGTTTGCATAAATTGACCGAAACGGGTCAAACATTATCATTTTTGTCTCAAAATCCAGAATGTATTTAGTATACCCATATTATACAAGTATTCAAACTTGTCGGGTCTAAATCACATTCTATCCGGTCTTCGCTTAATCGTGCGTTTGAACCGTATCGTCCTTAAAACTAGCCAGTCTAAGCTTAGGCTTAAATAAAGACCCGTTAGAAATCTAATAGGTTATTATAAACCTTTGTTCCAGAATAGAAGAACCAGTAAAAGCTACCTTCACTCGCTAATTGTGATTTATACTTACCAAGGTAAATACTTTTAACTTATTTTCCCTATACGGGCTTGGGGTACGGTATATAAAATACCGCTTGGTCCGGCATTGAATCTTTAATCGAATAGAGGTTAAATTATTGATATGCTATGTTTTGAAGGTGTTTTGTTTGCTTAAAGCCTTTGGGGGGGTTAATGACCATGTCCCGGATATCCTTGGCATCATCTTACGAGATGGCCACGACCTGAGCACGGGGTGTAGGCGTACACCTTTCAGTACATAACTCAATATTGTGGTGTGTCTATTAATCTTTAACCCAGTCTACGGATCGGGCTACTGAACGCATAAGTAACATGTAATTCCCTTACAAGATTATTTTCACATAATTATCCCAAGTTATAAAATGTTTTGTGCCACGTGCATTCAAATCAATTTTCAACCTTTTCAAAATGAGTCAGTTAAATTGTATTTACCAGTGTAAACTTACGTATTTTTCCAAAAGGTTAAGTGCAGGTACTACTCGTACTAGGCTGGCTATCTTCTAAGCATCCACAATAAGTCTCGCAAGCTTGGATGTCAATAAAGCTGTTAAACAATATCTTCTTTTATTTTGATCCGCCTGTGGATCCGTTTCAACTATTTGTGATATTTAATATTATACTTTATTAAAGTTGAAATGAATCTATCTTTGCTTCTGCTGTGCATTTATATATTGTGTTGTTTGACTTATTATGTTACCAACCACGTCACGATACTCCCCCACCGGGCCCACCGGTGACACGTGGAAAATAGGGGTGTGACATCCAGGGTTTGGATAGTGTTCAAAACATGTTTATTTATTTGACTGAGCCACTACTTCAAGCTTGTTAGTGTTCCTAAGTACTTTTCCTTGATTCACAGTAGGTCACCTGAAACATGTTTGAAAAATATTTTATCAGCGGGGAAATACTGGCGAGTCACTCAAATTTTATAAAATGACACATAATTATAAATTACAGCATAAGAGCGATTACAATGGCTTCTATCTTATTTTTATCTGGCGCCGTGTCACCTCCTGGTGACGATGGTCATACCACTATTGGGTCCTTTCACCCAAGTAGTGATGATTATCACTGTTAGGATTATTAGCCTAACCATGAGAAATTAGTAATGTGCACAATACCCCACTAGCCAGTGATTCAAGATAACCACGACTTAATTCCTGTAATTATAACTTTTGAAAATGATTGGAGTATTGTAAAACACTTTTTAATAAAAAGAGAATGACTCACATTGCAGATTTAAACGGGTAGAGTTTAGCCTACTGATAAGCCTTGTAACCTAAATTAAATGACAAGGCATACGAACTAGGTCAATAACTTAATACAACATTTACGATAACTCACGAGATTAAAACCCTCACAACGAATGACAAAGTACAACATTTAAACATCCATCGAATTCACGACGAATGACAAAGTATAGCCCTAATGTGGGCAGCACTTAAACATCCATCGGATAGTTTCAATCGATCGGACATTGAATCGTAGCAACGATCGAGTTAATACCCTGTATCGTAGCAGTGCCTCCCTAATGGAAATTATGAGTTTGAGCAGTAGAACTTCGTTTTTGATCAAAATTTTCGACACAGTATGAAAGCCCCATGCACATGCTACTTATAGCCAGATTTTGAGTCTTACGCGGCTCGCGTAAGCTCTCTCTAAATCTTACGCGGCCCGCGAGGGCCAGCTAATCGTAGACTAGGGCTAGCGTGCATCGGTAGATCTGCCACGTGGCTGCCACGTGGCCTGTTCGCTGCTCTGGAGATTTTATGATCTGTCGCGGCTCGCGTAAGCATAAGCTTACTCTTACGCGGCCCGCGTGAAACCCAAAAATCTTGTTTTCTTAGTTTTTCATGCACATTAGGGTTTCAGGGGTCCGGGTTTTCACTTACGGGTCGTTTTGGGACATTTTTGAAGGTCCTTACACTATGGATGTGGACGAGGATCCAGATCCAGAGATGCCACCGTCAGGGACGCCTACGCATCCCATTTGTATTTATAGCGGTTCTTCTATTGCGGGGTCTCCCTATCGAGGTCCCGATAACTATTCAGAGTGGTTTAGGCAGTGGAAGTTTGCATACACCCCCTCTCACCATGACTCACCTCCACCACAGGGGACTCCCTCTGAGCATCCGTACTTTCAAGCGGTCACACCACCGCCACCACTAGCACAAGAACAACCTCCGCCACCACCAGAACCATCGAGGCGATGGCGAAATGCATGAATGTCCGTGCGAGGGGGTATACGCATCAGTACCCCACAAACTTCAAGCAACTACCCTCCCATTTTTGAAGATCCATAAATGGGTGGGCCTTCAAACACTGTGCTAGAAATTGATCCTACACCGACCACTTTTGCACCACCACCACCTCCATTGGGTTATAAAAACCTAATTCCCACTTACCCAGAAACAACTGGGTACAACCTGTTTGAGCCTTAAGCTCCTACGGGTTATAACTACCAACAACCCGCCTGTGACCCATACGTCGAGGCAGTAAATTATAAAGCCCTCTATCCCACACCTTTTCCACCCGCGTACCCAACTGGGTACCCTGCTTATGGGTGTCAATACCCACAACCTCAAACCCAGCAACAACCTCAACCTCCACCTCAACAACCACAAACACAAGAAATCTTACAAAGGTTGGAAGAGGTTGAACAAAGGGCGGAAGAACGTGAAAGAAAGACCCATAAGTTCCTTAAGGGCCTTGCAAACTTCATCAAGGGGAAGAAGAAAGATCGTTGAAGACCCCTACTTTTGTTTTGTAGTTTTTATTACAATTAAGTCCCTGCGTGGACATTTCTTTTAAGTTTTAGTCCCTGCGAGGATTTGTTTCTCTTTTAGTCCCTGCATGGACAAGTTTATTTATTTAAAGACCCGTTTAGGTCAGTTTATGTACTTCTAATGGGAAATTATTCTTTTGAAATTTCAATTATTATTATATGCATGTATGAGTTATATCATTGATTAAACTATCATTTTAATTTATAATTGATCTGCCGATAAACTTCAAAAGACTGTCTTAAAGGTATGACCTAGCTCATAAGTCAATATAGACTTGGCTATGATGGTGAACCCTCTTAAGATACAAAATCCTTGTTAACATCTAAGAACATGTTAGCACTCCTGGCAAACGTGGTTCGAGAAAATCACATTAGCCATCTTAATACTTGGATTATTCCAAAAATTCTTTATACAATCTTAATGATCGATAAATCATGGCTGATATCATCAAATAAGATGAATATATTAAAACATCCAGTAGTGATGTTATTGATCCGCCTTTCGGGCCAAAATATACCATTTATAATAACGACAGTTAGTAGTCTATGACTCTCTGTCAAACCTTGATGCGTTGATCCTATAAGATTGTGGCCGATAATTTAAGAAATTGTCCTCGTGGCAAGGCTTTTGTGCCACTCTAATGCTCATAATAGTTCATATAACCTAGGTGAACCATAATAAAAAGTTTAAATCTTCAAAACTAATCAAACAAATAAACCAATATGGTCTAATTAAACCATGGATAATGAATCACCGAATAGGATGATTCAATATAAGACCACTGAATAAGTTATTGTCATTTGTTATATAGCATTCAAGCTTCGCCATGGTTGACACGGATGAAGCTAATAGCCATCTTAATGAAAGGAATGATAACACAAGATTAAATGTAACGGGTGTTGATCTGCAAGCTATGATAGATAATGCTGTAACTAATGCTGTTGGCAAAGTATTCAGAGAGTCGAGTACTACTCGCACCAAGACTCATTCAGTGGCTCATTCTAAGCCCCCTACCAAAACGCATACATCTAAAGGGGACGACTCTCAACATTCGTCAAATCAGAAAAGTCAACCATCCAAAAAGATAGTGTTCGACCAGGAACCACGTTCCAAGACCTGTTCTTATAAGTACTTTGTCTCTTGTAAACCAAGAGACTTCACTGGTGAAAAAGGTGCCATAGATTGTATGAAATGGCTAGACGAGATGGAGACAGTTGTTGACATTAGTGGGAGTGCAGAGCAGGATGTTGTAAAGTTTGTATCTCAATCCTTTAAGGGTGATGCCCTAGTCTAGTGGGGGCACTGATTCAGTCCTCGGGGAAAATTCCACTTTACAATCTGTCATGGGTTAAATTTGTTGATCTAATGAAAGAATTTTTTTGCCCGCAACACGAAGTAAAAAAAGTTGAAGCTGACTTCCAAAACCTGGTTATGAAAAACTTAGATTGTCGAGCCTATGTTACTAGCTTCAACTCTATGTCTCGATTGGTATCCTAATTGGTTACACCAGATGTCACACCCTGACTTTTGCGGAAACGTGATTATTGGTGTGACTTCTTAATACCATAGCATTCAATCATAACAATGCTATATGATGAAACCATAAGATGTTCATCCATAAAAATTAAGTTTGAAAATACCACAACATACTTGTCTGAAAAGTTGACACCAAATTTAAGTTACAACCACAACATGTTTAAATGAGTTCACGAAGACTCAGCAAAAGACCTTAAATAAAACCGAGTTTAGGAACATGTATCTCGTCCAGGAATAAGATACATCTCCTAAACCCTACGACCTCAGATGACATCTTTTATTTATAACGCAGCTTGAAACACATGCATACACCTGCCAGATCCACTTAGTTCCCTGAAATACATGTAATTTGAAAACATCAACAAAAGTTGAGCAAGTTCATGTGTTTGTATAAGTATATAAAAACCTTTGTAAACAGTGTATGTAAATCACGGTATGAAAGCAATCAAGGAAAAGATCATCAATGGTTTGCAAGGCCACTGATATGTGTGACGGTGTAGGAAGACTCGAACCTAGCAAATTTGTACCTGGCTTCCGGCTGGAAGACATAGTCACCCTATTGGCCACCCTGGTCCTCATGGGTGTGGGCTCGCTACACCCAAATAGATCTATCACTCATGCCCCTCGGTCCTTTCCTTATACGAGGATTAATGGTCCCAAGTATCCGCCTACCCATTCACATGATCTATGGTTCTTTCCTAGGCTAATCATACCAATAGTATTCGTATGTAATCCTTTTGTAACATGTATTTCACCCCCAAAGTTAATAAACAAAACAGTTTAAAATAAAAGGGGGACATGAACTCACAGTCTTGCGTCTTCAGAATCGTAACTCAAATCTCTTCAGCAAACACGACTACCTACAAGGTACAAACGTCTATTAGACGAACGGGTCGTGCCTTGTCTTAGAATTAATGTTTTCTAGTTACGTTTCTTTTAAGTCTCCAATATTATTCCAAGTTATAATTAATTGTTAAAATAATAGATATTTCAACTTAAATATATTTTATTTTGGAATAATTGTTAAACAATATTTTTGTAACAATACTTCCCAAGAATGGGGGTATCTCATACATGTATCTTCGCATTCTTGTATTTGTAGTTCCAAATTAATATATTTCCAAGTCTAACTTAGAAAATATATATATATAAACTTATTTTGTCCAAAATAATGTATTTCAAGAAAACATATATGTTTCCCAAAAATCATATATCTTCTAAATATACTAAGAAAATATATTTTTACTTCCCAAAAATAATATATTTTTCTCTTTGCCAAAATATGATCTAACTTTGTAATATTTACAAAAAATCATATTTTTATTTATTGCATCCAAAATATCATTTACCAAAAATATATTTACAACGGTATTTTCCGGAATATTTTGTAAGTTACGTTCTTGTTCGGTTTACCAATATTATGTGTGTAACTTATATATGTATTCCTTGTGATTTTTGGTATTATTTTGGATTGTAAACCCTTGGTATTTTGTTAAGTTATATTACTTTAAATCCTAAAATAATATAACTACTACACAGAGTATACAAATAATCACACACAATGTGTAAATATATATTCTAAATACATATTTATCCATTTTTTTTATTTATAAAAACCAACCTCCAATACTTGTATTTTTGTAACAAAATCTATGGCAAGGTTTAT
The DNA here is from genome assembly GCA_030545235.1 of Helianthus tuberosus. Taxonomy (NCBI): domain Eukaryota; kingdom Viridiplantae; phylum Streptophyta; class Magnoliopsida; order Asterales; family Asteraceae; genus Helianthus; species Helianthus tuberosus. The sequence continues at coordinate 141,696,146 of CM060410.1, read as the reverse complement.
ATTAAAAACCATAGTTAAAACACACTTGTAAATATTTGTTTAGAAAATATTTTTCTAAGTGTTTGTATTTTTAGAAAATTTTGCCATAGTTTCCCCTAAAAATGGAGGTGTCCATGCTATCAAAGCATATCATTTTCTTTTCAAAAATCCTCATAACAATCAACAATCAACCTACACTTACCAAGTGCCACATTAATGCTATTTACATAACAATCATGAACTTGATATTTCATAAAAACTTGTAGTAACTTGGTAGTGTGTTTATTTTTTTCAAAATCTCATTCTTGGAAGATTTAGGTGTTTACAACTTGTAAACATGTTTTACAAAAATGCTTCTTTATGAAGTCTTCTTGTTTCTCTAGTGTTTCTACACTTGTTTTACCACCAAAAATAGTGTGTGTTTAAGTAAGAACCAAAATCTTCTAAAAATTATATTTTGAACTTGGTCCTTTTGGAAAATCATTCATAAATCTTAGATCCATAAGATTATTAACCCACTTTGATTATTATTTTTCAAGAAACCACTTTATTCTTCAAGTTCATGCTTACACATGAGGATGATCATCTTGTTTCATCACATAATCATCCTCTCACTTGCTAGATCATGTGTTTAATCACAATCTAGCAAGCTCCTTATGATGATCAACATCATAATCTTCAAGAAAATAACAATCAAGTATCATTCATACACTAAACAACATAGTTTCATCCATATTTCATCATATATCAAGCGTATGTTCATGCTTCTTGATTATGTTTCTTTAGTGTTCTTGTGATTAACAACATACTACATCTATTAACCGACTAATTTAGAAGTAACAAAGGGTTATAAGGGCCTTACTACTAGCTCTATGGCTAGGGATGAACACAAGAGGTTGAAGATGATAAATGTGTTGGATAATAGCAAATGATGAAGGTCCTTGAAGTTCCAAAGCCACCAAACTTGCTTGTAACCCTTCTTACACCTTGTGATGAGTTTGAAATAGATGAAAGTGAAAAGAAAATGATGGTAGTGTGGGGAGGAGGTCTCGGCCGAGAATGGAGGAGAGGGAGGGAAGAAGGAGGTGTGTTGTGTGTTGTGAAATGAAAGAGAATGAGGATCTAGGGGTTAATATAAGCTCATGTCCAACAAGTGTTTATCCTTTGTACATTGTGTCACCCTAAGTACTAAACACAATCTAATAAACAAATCAACAAATCAAATGTGTAAGGGGGCCTTGGTGGCCGTGAGATAGGTGGGGGGTATAGGTGTGTAACAACCCTCATAATTACATGTATCAGTATGATTTATTAATGTTAATTAAAGTGCTTGATGATTGTGCTGAATTACTTAAATGCTTTCTGATTACTGCGTCATACTTACATATGCTTGTTAACATACTAGTCTTGTGCAGAAAATTGACTAAATAGTCCAGTATGCTTTCCTAAGTATTGGGAATTAAAGGTGTTACAAAAAGATACATAAAAGACACTAAACGGAACAACTTAGCACTTTAACGAACCTGTATCTAACCGAACAACCGGACATTACCCGGGACACCAAAATATTGCAAGAAACATTGTTTAATTATTTCTTGGCTAGTTATAATCCCCGAACACCATAACACCCACTAGAATATCCACTAACTAACATATGTAATCATATACTTGGATTTGAACTAGTATTTACCACTTACCATGAAATTTTACACTTAGCCCCCCCCCCCCATACTAGTAATCGGTCATGAGGACCCCACCATAGATCACCCATGATCTTGTGTGATCTTGCTAAGATCCTATAAGATTTGAGAAGATTCTTGCTTGATCTAGTAACCAAAATATAGAGATGTAAGATCTTATAAGTATGGTCCCTATCATTACCTCTCACTTCACTCAAGATCACACCATCACTCCCTCACTCTCCTCTCTCCCTCTCGGCTCACACTTCAACCGCCACCATCACCACCTTAACACCACCATATCCATCCATTTCAAGCTCCATTCATGTGTTAGGAGGTCCTTTGTGAAGATTGTAGCTTGTGGATCATCAAAGAACTTCATTACTTGCTTTTTCACACCACCTTTCATCATCTTTTTCACTAAAGATCTTCCCTAGCCTTTGAGCTAGTTGTAAGTTCTTGACTAACCTTGTTTACTCCTACTTTAATGGTTAAAAGATATAATAGGATGAAATAATGCTAGTATGATGTTGTCTTGTTTATGTTGATAATGGTTACTTGATGAAAACTTGTACTCTTGAAATCTGTTATGAACAATGGTACTTGACATGATAAATCTGAGTTAAATAAACAATAACCTGCTGCAAGTAATGTTAAATGCCGTTGTTGATCACTAAACATGTTAACGGAACAAATAGAACTTGCGTTAGAGCGCTATAAGCTGAAAACAGCAAGCTGTCAAACTGTTACAGCCGCCTTCAGTCGGCTGTAACCGGGTCGTAACTTAACGAAAAATTGATTTTCTTGAGTCTAGAACGTGTTATTTCGAAATACGGTTCTAATGGCACTAGAATCATAATTTTTGGACTTCGTTTACTATTTTTAAAGGGGTCGTTTTTCACAGCAGCAAAAGCTGCGTTTTTACTGCAGAAAATGTGTGTTATGTTTTTCGTCATAACTTGAAATATGTGTAGAATTAGCTCATGAAATTTATACTGTAGATGACCACTGATGTCGTTGTACTGCTCCAACTAGAATTTCATCAGTCGGACTTACGATGAATTTTAAATAAATTATTCCATGGACTGCAGTCAGAAAGTGATGAATCTGATTGCAGTCCGGTAAATGATTTTTTATAAAATATTGGTAACGAATTAGATACCGATATTTTTACACAATAATATTTGGATCGTTTATGACCTTCTGTACAAAGTTGGGAATTTTTGGAATAGGTTAACTATTTTATTAAAATTCTCGAAAACAGCCCAGTTTTGAATGTTAAAGCTGAAACGACATAAGTAGTAATTTGCGTGTCTAAATGTCGGGTAGGTTATCTGAGAATGATCTAACATGTTATATGTCAATGAAAGTGTTATGTGCAATGTCGTATGTTTGCTTATGAATGGGAATAGATGGGAAGTTTATATGGGCATGAACCGTTAAAGTGAGTGCATGTTATGTGGTAGATGCGTGTAGGAACGTCGTGCTTATTTGAAGTCACTAATAAACTAAGTGGTACTCATACTAGGACGTGATTGACCGACCTTGACTGTTAGCTATTTTTGAGAGTCAAACCGAGCAACCAAAGGCGAGTTCACACTCTTAAGGCATGGGATTCCCGGTGGGTTGGGAATAGGATTAAATAGCTAAGACGGAACTTGTACTTTCACCACTACTAGACTACTTACCTCTGTCCTCGGATTGGGAAGGACGCCAGCGCTAAACCTACGTATTCACTACGTACCTCTGTCCTCGGATTGGGAAGGACGCCAGCGCTAAACCTACGTATTCACTACGTACCACTGTCCTCGGATTGGGAAGGGCACCAGCGCTAAACCTACGTATTCTTATACGTACCTCTGTCCTCGGATTGGGAAGGGCACCTACGCTAAACCTACGTATTCAATACGTACCTCTGTCCTCGGATTGGGAAGGACACCTATATATACATCTAGTCTAGTGGTTTTACAACATGGGGTAGCCCCCACCGTTCATGTTTTGGAAAATAAGGAAAGCTGATTTAACTTGTAGTTGCAAACAAACTCATAGTTCTTGAAAAACTACTTTGTAACGAACACCTACTGTGAACTCGCTCAACTTTGTTGTTGACTTGTTGTTACATGCCTTGCAGGTCGTTAGATGCTCATGGAACTTGCACGAGGAGGAGGTCGTTGTGGGATATGGACTGTCGAGTCCCATGTTAAACATTTAAACTTATGAACTTATTAAACGTATGTTTTGGTTTCACATCTTATGCTTCCGCTGTTTAATTTGAACTTGGTTAACTAGTTTTTTGAACACCAATCATATTGTGGTTGATTGTATTTACTTAATTACGTTGTTCAATATGATTGGTGGCTTGATCCTGGTCATGTCACGCCTCCAAGCGGTGATACTCCGCGTGTGGATTTTGGGGGTGTGACAAGGTGTAGCTTCAAACCATCTAGTTAGTTTAAGATTCAAATCCAAGTATAGTTAGGTGTTTAGGTTATGAGATATTTTATAAGGGGTGTTATGATGTTCGGGGATCATAACTAGCTCAGAAATAATTAAACAATGCTTCTAGTGTAATTTTGGTGTTTCGGGCAGTGTCCGGTTGTTTGGTTAGATACCGGTTCGTTAAAGCGTCAAACTATTCCATTTAGTGTTCTTTATGTTACCTTTTGTGACACTTTTAATTCCCGACACTTAGGAAAGCATCCAGGACCATTTAGTCATATTTTTACATGAAACTAGCATGTTAAAATGCTGATTTTTGCTGATTTGTGCAGGATTCTGCACTTTATGTGGGTTTTGGGCACTTTCCGGCACTTTATCTATCACCTAGAAAAGCAGTTTTGTGGTCCTTACTTCCCTACACACTATACTAGTGTAGTACTTGGTTTCTGGCTCATACTGGGTCTCAAAACACTGTCTGTTTATGTACTGAACCCCGTCAGCATATTCCTGTTTTATCCGTTAACTGTGCTAACTGTGCTTTGTGCATCATTTATGTCACTAAAATTTGTATGTAAAAATGATGTGACAGTATGAAATGTGATGCACATGTAAGTATGATGCAGAAATTAGAAAGCGGTTATTTGTATTTCAGCACAGTCATTAAGCACTAATCAATATTAATTAATTGTACGGATACCTGGATTTTTGACAGTTGTCACATTCTCCCCCTGTTAAGAAAATTTCGTCCGGAAATTTTAGTTCTGCTACTAGCTGCAGGGGTGTTGGGGAACAGATGTGGGTATTTTGCTTTCATGCGATCCTCACGCTCCCAAGTGAACTCTGGGCCATGTCGCGCGTTCCAACGAACCTTGACGAGTTTGACACTACTCCTGCGTGTCTTGTTAATTTTCCAATCAGTAACCTCAACAGGTTCTTCAGTAAAGTGGAGTGTGTCGTCAATGTGAACTTCGTCGGCAGGAATGACAACTGTTTCTTGAGTTGGACTCTTTTTCAGATTAGATACATGAAACGTATCATGAACACCATTTAGTTCTGAGGGTAGATCCAACTTGTAAGCTACAAGACCAATCCTCTCCAGGATTTTGAATGGTCCAATGTATCGCGGGTTCAACTTCCCACGCTTCCCAAAGCGTGCTACACCTTTCCAAGGTGAGACCTTTAACAAAACCATATCTCCCACTTGAAACTCCAAAGGTTTCCTCCTTTGGTCCGCATAGCTCTTTTGTCGATCACGAGCCGCCTTAATGCGCTCTCGGATCTGTATAATCTTGTCTGTCATCTCTTGAACCAATTCAGGACCAACAAGCTGTCTATCACCCGCGTCTGCCCAGCATACCGGTGATCGACACTTGCGTCCATAGAGAGCTTCAAACGGTGCAGCTTGAATGCTTGCATGGTAACTGTTGTTATACGAAAATTCTACAAAAGGTAGATGGGTGTCCCAACTGCCACCCAAGTCCATTACGCAAGCTCGCAACATATCTTCTAGCGTTTGAATATTTCGTTCGCTCTGGCCGTCTGTCTGTGGATGAAAAGCACTACTCAGATTCAACTGAGAACCAAAGGCTTCTTGGAAGGATTGCCAAATCCTTGATACAAATCTTCCGTCTCTATCGGAAATAATCGAGAGAGGCACTTCATGTCGTGCAACAATCTCCCTGAGGTACAGCTCAGCAAGCTTACCAGTGTTATCTTTCTCATTGATTGGCAAAAAGTGTGCAGATTTCGTCAGACGGTCTATGATTACCCAAATCGTATCATGACCTCTGGGGGTCTTTGGTAACTTAGTTATAAAATCCGTTGAAATCGGATCCCATTTCCACATGGGTATTTCAGGTTGTTGCAGAAGACCTGAAGGCTTCTGATATTAGGCCTTTACCTTGGCACAAGTCAAACATTTGCCAACATACGTTGCAACATCGCCTTTCAATCTTGGCCACCAATAAAAATCTTTTAAATCTTGGTACATCTTATCCGATCCTGGATGGATCGAGTACCTTGACTTGTGAGCTTCATCAAAAATTACTTCTCGTAGACCACCGAAGAGGGGTACCCAAATTCTTCCCATGAAACACATTGTTCCTTCCCCATTTGGTACCAACTGTTTCTCCATCCCACGGAGATATTCATCTTCAAGATTCTTTTCCTTAAGAGCTTCCCTCTGCGCGGCACAAATGTGCAATGAGAGATCCGTTTGAATAATCATTTCCAAAGCCCTAACCCTTATGGGCTTGATTCTTTCCTTCCGACTCAAGGCGTCTGCGACTACATTCGCCTTCCCTGGGTGATACTTAATCTCACAGTCATAATCGTTCAACAGCTCCACCCATCGGCGCTGTCTCAAATTAAGCTCTTTCTGATCGAATATATGCTGCAGGCTCTTGTGATCGGTAAAGATCGTACAGTGGGTACCACACAAGTAATGTCGCGAATCTTTAATGCAAACACCACCGCGCCTAATTCTAAATCATGCGTGGTGTAATTTTTCTCATGAACCTTCAACTGGCGCGAAGCATAGGCTATAACCTTCGGTCACTGCATCAACACGCAGCCTAAACCTTGAAGCGAGGCATCGCAATATGCCACAAAGTCATCAGTGCCTTCGGGTAGGGATAAGATGGGTGCGTCACAAAGCTTGTTCTTCAGTAGTTGAAAAGCTTCCTCTTGCTTATCTCCCCATTCGTACTTCTTATCCTTTTGTGTAAGGGAGGTCAAAGGTTGAGCAATTTTCGAAAAATCCTCAATAAACCTGCGGTAATACCCTGCCAAACCTAGGATCTGTCGAATCTCAGTCGGCGTCTTCGGAGTCTCCCAATTCTTGATCGCCTCGATCTTTGTGGGATCCACATGAATTCCATTTCCGTTTACCACGTGACCAAGGAACTGAACCTCACGTAACCAGAACTCGCACTTTAAGAATTTAGCGTACAACTTCTCTTTCTTAAGCAGCTATAAAATAGCTCTTAGGTGTTGCTCGTGCTCTTCCTTCGTCTTCGAGTAGATCAAAATATCGTCGATAAACACAATCACAAACTTATCGAGGTACGACTTGCAAACTCTATTCATCAAATCCATGAATACTACTGGAGCGTTTGTCAGACCAAACGGCATTACTAGGAACTCGTAGTGTCCTTAACGAGTTCTGAAGGCAGTCTTTGGAATACTCTCATCTTGAATTCTCAACTGGTGATAACCTGATCGAAGATCGATCTTGGAGTAGAAACTCGAACCTTGTAGTTGATCGAACAGGTCATCAATCCTTGGCAAAGGATATCTATTCTTGATAGTCAACTTGTTAAGCTCTCGGTAGTCGATACACATGCGGAAACTATCGTCCTTCTTCTTGACAAACAACACTTGAGCTCCCCAAGGTGAGAAGCTTGGCCTGATAAATCCCTTGTCTAAAAGTTCCTGAAGTTGTGTTGACAGCTCTTGCATCTCGGAATGCGCAAGTCGATAAGGTGCCTTAGCCACAGGCGTAGCGCCTGGAACTAAGTCAATGTGGAACTCGACTTGTCGCTGTGGCGGCAATCCTGGCAAGTCTTCGGGGAAGACTTCAGGATATTCCTTCACAACTAGGATATCTTCCATCTTTGGCTCAGCGGCTTCTTTCTCCACAATGTGTGCCAAGAAAGCAACACATCCCTTCTGCAAACATCTTCGAGCTTTCAAACAACTGATGATCCTTAGGGGCATATTGTGCTTCTCTCCGTGTACCATGATTGTTTCTCCATTCGCCATCGGAATGCGAATGATCTTCTCATGACAAACGATCTCTGCTCGGTTGCTCGATAACCAATCCATTCCGACTACCACGTCGAAGCTTCCCAACTCGACTGACAGAAGATCAAGCATAAACTCGTGCTCTCCCAGTTCTATCACGCAACCTCTAACCACTTCATTTGCTTCCACTAGCTAGTTCTATCGAATATGGAATATCTAGCCTACTAGCTACCAACCCAAGCATTATCTTAAACTCTAGTGATACAAAGCTATAATCGGCACCAGTATCAAATAGTACAGGTGCAAAGCGTTGGTTGATAGGGAACGTGCCCGTGACTACATTTGGATCTTGGCGAGCTTCCCTCGCTCCTATATTGAAAACCCTTCCTTGAGCTTGATTGAGCTTTGGGCACTCTCTCTTGAAATGCCCACCGTCTCCACAGTTAAAGCACCCTGGTCCCCGACCATTTCCATTCCCATTACCCTGATTGTTGTTTAGGTTGCGGTTCCCACCTCCAGCTTGAATTCCTAAATTGCCACGATTACCATTTCTGCCATTTCCTCCTTGAGGGCGGTTTCCATACCCATTACCACCACGGTTATTGTGTAACACCCATCTTAATTACTACTCGAATTTAACAATAATCCATAATAAATTATATAGAAGATGACCCATTTAAAACATAACTTCCAAAAGTAAAGTTCAGAGGTAACAAACATTAGTCAACTACTGACTAATTTAACATTCATAAGTTGTTTAGCAATTTAGTTACATCATAAACAACGTCTATTAGAGTTAGATAACGCGGAAGCTTCAAAAGTTGTGTTCGGTTCTTACAAAAAGCCTGCTTGACCGTCATCCGTAAGATCCACATCCTCACCTAAGGTCAAAACCACTAAAAACATTAGTTTTGACATTTATATAATGCATAAAAACAGTTCTGACATCGAAATGTGAAAGAAAAATATATATACAAGTTTTTTTTCAGGCTCTACCGTAACTTACGGTGTCTACCGTAAGTTACGGTAGATGCTGATTCACTATGGTCTGCCGTAAGGCAGTATAGATCTGCCGTAACTGTTTTGTTGCCTACCGTAAGTTACGGTGGAGACCGTAACTTACGGTAGCTCCTGCAACTTTGCCATATTGACCATTTTGTTGATTTCACCTGAATACACATGTCGTTTTAAGTGATTCTTTTCCTATATGTCTGTAAATTCATTACAGACATACTCATTACAACTATCATACCAAAAAATTAACTTACGGACCGAACGACTAAATGTCACTATGCATTTATTCGACCCACTCTAACTCTACCCATTTTACTACCATTTCACTAGCAAGCCTATGGCGCTTTATACCCATCTTCCAGGGCTTAGCATCACCCGCATTTCCTTACCAATCCCCTGGTTTAATGCTCTTGTGATTGTTATTGCCATTGCTAACTAATTAAAACACCAATACTACAATTTACTCTATTATTCGACCCGTTGGCTCATCTGGTGGAATTCCTCCAATATGATGACCACTAAACGGTTCCTTATAAACTCTAACCTTATTAATTGAAGTAACAATCAACACAACTTCTATTCTACAATGCGACTATGTATAGCTTAACAATAATTCATTTAATGTAACGGGTCAAGTTACATACTTACAGAATTAAATAACATTTTCAACCAACAATCCTAATTAACTATTTTGACCCGTTTGTTTGTCGAGTGAACTTCGTCACTTCTATGACATACCAACTCGCAATTGACACTACATTCTCATTAACATTTCTAAGACTAATGTTTATGTATAATGTAACGAAACCGAAGTTACGTACCTTTAAAGCACACCTTTCAAGCATGTATCACCTCCGGCTTGTCCGCTTGACGTTCAGGATTCTTTGCCTAAAGAATTCAATTCACAATAAGTTTAGAACTCTTTCACAAGCTTTAACGCATAATTCTCTACAATGATCAAATCTGCGTTTTTACTCAACTTTTAACATCTTAACCCTCATTTAGGCGTTTTATCAAACACCTAGCGGGTCAGATTTCTACATGATCTAAACCAAGCTCGTGACTTGAGTTTATCACCCTAATTAACTTCAATTAGACTATATACACATATTTTAACATCATCATTTCAGAAATCACTTTCTATGGCCCGTATTACACTAGAATAATCATTCTAAACCCTAATGTTTACTAGTTCCCCACAAACCCATGAATCACCTTCAATGTGTTCATGAGATTTTCAGGAATTAGCCATGATTTCGCATGTTATTGTCTAGGTTTTACTCCTAGACAATATATCAACCCTATTCTACCCAAATAGCAAACATGCAACATCAATTTTCAGATTTCCCAATTTCATGAGAATTTCAAACAGAGAATTAACACCAAATTTTGCATACCTTGTAATCCCCTTGTGATGAGGATCACTAATCTATGTTCAGATTTTGATTTGGAACAGAAATTAGCCTTCAATTGATAGATTTTGTGGAGTTAGGGTTGGATGAGGAGTCCTGGTCGCCCTTTTCTCCTTGTCTGGTTCGACCTCAAACACACACCAGTGTGTTTGAGTTTCTAATTTACTTGTTTTATTAATATTAGTTTTTGTTTAAACACAATTGGTCCCTCAATTTTCACCCTTTATTTATTTTCACTTCTAAACTACTCACAACTCATTCTCTAACTAGGTTACATTATTCCTAGTTAGTTTATAGTTCTTATTTATTCGCAATGTTATTGTAATATAAGAATTCGTATTTTCGGGATGTTACAAGTCCACCCCCCTTAAAAGGGGTTTCGTCCCCGAAACCAAAGTACATACCAATTAATGTAGGGTAGAGACGTCGCATCTCTTCTTCGGACTCCCACGTAGTGTCCGAGCCTTTCTTATGCTCCCACTTGATCTTGACTTGATCAATTTGTTTGTTTTTCGCAATTGCTTGACCTTCCGATCCAAAATCTCCAATGGTTTCACCGCATAATTCAGGCTATTATCCACCTCGATATCATCGTAATGGATATAAGTTGTTTCCTCCGTTAGACATTTCCGCAATTGCGACACGTAAAACGTGCCATGTATTCCACTCAACTCTTCCGGTAGCTCGAGGCGATAAGCCACCTTGCCAACCTCGTTCGATGATCTTTGTGACAACTCGAAATTTAGAACCTTTCGTTGTATGCTCGAACGATTAGTGACTAATTGATTTGATGAATTAATGAATGATAAGTGAGCCTTTATATGATTATGTGTTATGTTACATGTATGCTTGTGTGTATGTATGCGAGTATGTATATGAACCGAGACAACACGAACCCGACTCGAGACCATGTGGTCTCGAGTGAACAATGACTCATGGGCCGGTTGGGCCACACATATACACTTAGCCTATTTCGAAACCCATTAGGGTGCACTTGAAGCTAGTATATAATCCGATGGTTAGCCATCTTCACCATTTTGGACAACACTTCTACTCTTCTCTACACACACACTCTCCATTCTCTCACTAAAACCCTAGACACCAAGCATCACACTCTTCTCCTCACTCTCGGATCAACCGGTGACACTAGGACTAGCGGATCGGCTCTCACACACACACACTCGGAAGCTTCACACTCATCTTCAAAACCCATCAATCGGTTAGTGATTTTATGATGTTGTTGTTGTTAAATGATAACATGAATGGTAGGATTTAACTAGTGTAGTTGTATGCTTGATGATGGTTGTGAACCGGATGTGTATGATATTGATAATCGGTTGAACATGTCTTGACTTCGGATATATTGAATGATGTTTTGATGGTATACATTGATGTTGAGTTAGTGTTCAAGAAATCGATGCATAAATGCTCTATGTTATGTGTTTACATTCGGTTGATGATGATTATATGTTAGTGTGTTGATATATGTTGAAATGATTGATGAATAGAAACCGAATACATGTAATCGGCTGTGGTATGTGCACGATTAGGATGATTCATTGTGTTAATGTCATAGGGTGCATGTTAGTATTGATAAGTTGTTGATCATGAGTTTTGGTTGGTTAAAGTTTGTATGAATGATGATGATGAATCACTTGAATATGTGAAGAACAACTTGAATATCATAAGAACATGCTTGAATATTTGAAATCTGATATGTTTGATCCAATTTAGTAAATTGCTAGACAAACAAACATGTTTAAGTGGATAGTACAAACCATTTCATGAAATCAGAATGTTATTGGATAGTACACTGTTCCGAATCAGTTCCTGTCCAACCGAAACCTCCAGTTGCGACTCGAAACCAGTGCATGATGAGTCGAGACCCCCGGTTGCGACACAGATTGCGAGTCGCAAACACCTGATTGCGACTCGAAACCACAAGTGATCAGCACACAAACCTTACGACTCGAAACCACAGTTACGAGTCCGGTTGCGACTCGAGACCAAAACAACACGAACCGAAACCATGATTGCGACTCAGGTTGCGAGTCGCAAACGCCTAGTTGCGACTCGAGACTATACACAGATACACGCGGTTTGGGTTTGCACCTCATTTCGGACTTAATTGATTGGGCCGGACTCTTGGGCCTGATGCCCAGACCTTGTATGTTACTTGAACATGAACCTTGTTGATCTGCTATGATAAAACGTGTATGCCATGAACGATACTTGAATGCATTATGCTAGAAACATACGTGCACTGTTTGAATACGAACCTGATTGGTATGATACAACTATGATAGGACGTGAGTAGCCACAACGTTGCTTGTTTGACTTTTCTGTGTATCTACCGAGCAAACCAAGGTGAGTTCACACCCTCTACAAAGCATGGGATTCCCTGGGTTGGGAATGGGGTTAAGGAACTGGGTTCCTCGTCCTCCTTGGGTAGGACAGCAAAGGTTCAGGAATGTAATTCCTCGTCCTCACGGACAGATAACTCGTACTAGACCAAAACTCTATCACGAAGTCCCTCATCTTTGTATCGACTTAATCGCCGAGGCCAATGGCGAGCGGGTCATTAGTTAGATAGCGCTATTTAGGTTTGACAAACCTCACACCGTGCCGCAGAGGACGGGCGTGAACTAATGGACTACTGGCACGTCAATGATGATAGACATTGACAGTTCAGGGCACATAAACATGACTACAGTCAGCAGTCGATATGGTAACGAGTCTAGTGTATACATGGGGTAGCCCCCACGGCCGAAATGCCAGATAACTAACACGGGGTAGCCCCCACGGCTGGATAGCCAGAGTAACCGGGAATAAACAAGTCACGTTTTTAACTGTGGGGTAACCCCCACGGCAGGATGCCAGATAAAGGAAATTGTTTTCGAAACAACTTAAAACGAACACCCAACCGTGAACTCACTCAACTTGTTGTTGACTCGTTACTACATGCTTTGCAGGTCCTTAGGTTCTTAGCTGGAGCTTGCATGGAGGAGGATCGTTGTGGGACATGGACGACTGTGTGCCATGTTAAACTTTGAAACAATGAAACTTATGTCTTGATTTAAGACTTATGCTTCCGCTTGCAACTTAACTATGTTTTGTTTGAACACCAATTGTATTGGTCGGATTTTTATAACTACTTATATGCTTGTTCAATATGATTGGTGGCTGGATCCTGGTCAGTCACGCCTCCAAGCGGTAGTACTCCGCGGGTGGATTTTGGGGGTGTGACAGATTGGTATCAGAGCCATTGGTTATAGAGAACTTGGTTTTAATAAAGGGGGAAAACGTTTTTGTTAAAACCAGACTATAACCTGTACAGTGCTCAACGGTCCACAACGATGCTCCACTCCACATGCAAGGCTCGACATTCTAGGTGATATGATCTGTGTATGTATTGCCTACTTGTTAGTTACGTAGTACATTGCTCATGGTATGCTTGGTTAGTATAACTACTGTTGCTTGAACACGTGTGTGCTTACTCCATTCTGCCATCACACTTTCGCGAACCTCTCTCACTCATGTTTCCCTTGATATGAAGATCATGACTAGACGCATTAACATGACTCAAGCCCAGTTGACGGCTCTGATTAACCAACAAGTTGCTGCGGCACTTGCAGCTGCACACGCAGGAGGTATATCCTGCAGTCCAAACTCATTCTAGGATCTTTAGAATCCTACTCTCGTGGACCAACCTTTGTGTTAAACTCTGTCTTTCTTTCGCCCACACTAGGTCAGCATGCTCAGCCACCTGTGTGCACCTTTAAAACTTTTATGGACTGTCGACCTAGTACCTTTAGTGGCACCGAAGGAGCGATAGGTCTCCTACACTGGATTCCCAGGATCGAATCTGCATTCGAAGAAAGTGAAAGCCCTACCAGTAAACGAGTAGAGTACCCTGTTGGTACCTTGCAGGGGAAAGCGTATTCTTGGTGGAACACACAAGTTCATATGCTCGGATTGGCGGATGCGAATGCCACCCCCTGGAGCGACTTCAAGGATTTGATCAAGGAAGAATTCTGTCACCCGGACGACATCCTAAAACTTGAAATAGAGTACCTTGGCTTGAAAATGGAAGGATCTGAGATCGAAGCGTACACGAAAAGGTCCAACGATTTGGCTGCCTTATGTCCTAACTTGTCACAACCCATTTCTAGACGACTCGAGCTATACCTCAGAGGCTTAGCCCCAGAAATCCAAGGGTCCGTAATTGCGGCCAACTTTTCCACAATCCAACAAGTCGTTCGTTTGGCGCACCAGCTCACTGATCAGGCGGTGGAAGAGGGCAAGTTGCCCAAGCGTAACTCTCCCAATACGAAAGCTCTTATTAACACCAAGCGTGTTTGGGGAGATCACCAGGGCGAGGGATGTAGCTCTATACAACAGGACCCGCACGGGAAACTCGTCCAGTAGGGGCTGGACTACCAAATTCAAGGGGGATACCTTGGGAATAAGCCGAAATGCCGCAAATGCCATCAACACCACACCGGGTCATGTGCGGAATCGTGTTGCCATAGGTGCAAGAAGACGGGACATATGGCTAGAGATTGTAGGAGCCCATATCCTACAAACCGAAACCAGCAGCAGCAGGGTAGCAAAAAGGGGTGTTTCCGTTGTGGGGCTGAAGGCCATCTTAAGAGGAACTGTCCGCAGATGAGGCAGAAACGCGACAACAGCAACAATGGAGCCCGGGGGCGGGCGTTCGTGATCGGCCAAGGTGAAGCAAGGAATGACCCCAATGTTGTGGCGGGTAAGTTCCTTCTTGACGACTTTTATGTTACAGTTTTATTTGATTCGGGTGCCGATACTAGCTACATGTCACTAGAAGTTAGTCGAATGCTTAAGCGTATTCCAACACCTTTGAACAACAAGCACACTGTAGAGCTAGCAAATGGTAAGAGTTAGAGGCCACACACGTAGACAAGAGTTGTAAACTTGTTCTTGCTAACCAGGCCTTCTCTATCGACCTCATTCCTATTGTCTTGGGTAGTTTCGATGTTGTCATTGGGATGGATTGGTTATCCCAACACCGAGCAGAGATTCTTTGCAACGAGAAGGTTGTCCGTATTCCAGGTCCCGATGGTGAACCTCTCATGATTCATGGCGACAAGAGGAGTGCTGTTGAGAACGTCATTTCTCTCCTTAAGGCCCAAAAGTGCTTGCGAAAGGGCCACACTGCCATTTTGGCTCTCGTTACTGACACCTCAGAAAAAGAGAAGAAAGACGGTACTTTCAGAATGTGCATCGACTACCGAGAACTCAACAAGGTGACGGTGAAGAATCGCTATCCTCTACCGCGGATAGACGACTTGTTCGACCAGTTGCAAGGGTCGAGCTACTACTCGAAGATCGATTTGAGATCGGGTTATCACCAACTGAGAGTCCGGGAAGAGGACGTCTCCAAAACAGCTTTCAGAACTCGATACGGGCACTATGAGTTTTTGGTCATGCCTTTTGGGATGACAAACGCACCTGCGGTTTTCATGGACTTGATGAACCGAGTGTGCAAGCCTTACCTGGACAAGTTCGTTATAGTCTTCATCGACGACATCCTGATCTATTCTAAGAATCGGGAGGAACACGAGCAGCATCTGCGACTTATTCTGGAACTCCTTCGAACAGAACAGCTTTATGCAAAGTTCTCGAAATGCGACTTCTGGCTTCGAGAAGTCCATTTCCTAGGTCACGTGGTAAACAGGGATGGGATTCACGTTGATCCATACAAGATAGACTCGATTAAGAACTGGCCTGCACCTCGTACACCAAAGGAAATTCGCCAATTCTTGGGTTTGGCGGGATACTACCGGAGATTCATAAAGGATTTTTCTAAGATTGTACAGCCTCTCACCTCACTAACGCAGAAGGGCGTGTTTATCGCTGGGGAAACGCACAGGAGTTGGCATTTCAGCACCTAAAGGATAGACTTTGTAGCGCACCTATCCTTTCCTTGCCGGAAGGCACAGACGACTTTGTGGTTTATTGCGACGCCTCAATTCAGGGTCTTGGTTGCGTGTTGATGCAACGAGATAAAGTTATAGCCTACGCTTCACGCCAACTCAAGGTTCATGAAAAGAACTACACGACGCACGATTTAGAGCTGGGAGCTGTTATTTTTGCACTTAAGTTGTGGCGGCATTACCTGTATGGTACCAAGTGCGCGATCTACACCGACCACAGGAGCCTCGAGCATATCTTCAAGCAGAAGGAACTGAATATGCGGCAACGACGATGGGTCGAACTACTGAATGACTACGAGTGCTCGATCAGGTATCACCCGGGCAAAGCCAATGTTGTGGCTGACGCCCTCAGTCGGAAGGACACTGCGCCTAAGCGCGTGCGAGCTCTACAACTCACGATCCATTCTAGTCTGCCTCCCCAAATACGAGCTGCTCAGATAGAAGCACTGAAACCAGAAAACGTCAGGGCCGAAGCCCTACGCGGATCGAGGCAACGCTTAGAACAAAAGGAAGACGGTGCTTACTACGTAACGGGACGCGTTTGGGTCCCACACTATGGCAACCTACGAGAGCTTGTGATGGATGAAGCACACAAGTCTCGCTACTCGGTACATCCTGGATCGGATAAGATGTATCATGATATCAAAACCACGTACTGGTGGCCTAGCATGAAGGCCCACATAGCGACCTACGTCAGCAAGTGTTTGACTTGTGCGAGAGTCAAGTCTGAATACCAGAAACCCTCAGGCCTACTCCAACAACCAGAGATACCACAATGGAAATGGGAACAGATTTCCATGGATTTTGTTACTGGCCTACCTAGATCCCAGCGCGGGAACGATACTATTTGGGTGATCGTGGATCGACTCACGAAATCTGCACACTTCTTGGCTATCAAGGAGACGGATAAGTTCTCCACTCTTGCAGAAATATACCTTAAGGAAGTCGTGTCGAGGCACGGGGTGCCCACCTCTATCATCTCAGATCGAGATGCACGTTTTACTTCAGAGCTGTGGCAAGCAATGCACAAATCCTTCGGCTCACGATTAGATATGAGCACAGCGTATCACCCTCAGACGGACAGGCAGTCCGAGCGCACTATTCAAACCTTAGAGGACATGCTTCGTGCATGTGTAATCGACTTTGGCAACCGCTGGGAAAAGCATCTGCCACTTGTGGAATTCTCGTACAATAACAGCTACCACACCAGCATTAAAGCTGCTCCGTTTGAGGCATTGTACGGACGTAAATGCCGGTCTCCTCTTTGCTGGGCAGAGGTGGGAGACAGTCAGATCACTGGTCCAGAATATGTGGTAGATACAACCGAGCAAATCGCTCAGATACGAAAACGCATGACGGCCGCTCGCGAACGTCAGAAAGTTTACGCCGACATGGGCAGGAAACCACTTGAGCTCCAGGTTGGGGAGCGGGTACTACTCAAAGTTTCACCCTGGAAGGGTGTGGTTCGTTTTGGTAAACACGGCAAACTTAACCCACGATACGTTGGACCTTTCGAGGTCATTGAGAAAATAGGCAGGGTGGCCTACAGACTGAACCTACCAGCGGAACTCGGTGCAGTTCACAACGTTTTTCACGTGTCGAATCTGAAGAAGTGTCCATCAGATGAGACCCACGTAGTTCCTTTGAAGGAACTCACTATCTACGAGCAGTTACGATTCGTCGAGGAACCAGTCGAGATCACGGACCGGGATGTTAAGGTCCTCAAGAGCACTAGAATACCTCTCGTTCGAGTTCGTTGGAACTCACGTCGCGGCCCAGAGTTCACCTGGGAGCGCGAAGATCAGATGAAACAAAAGTATCCCCAACTGTTTGTAAACAGTACAACCACTACTGAGGCCGAAGCTACGGAATTTCGGGACGAAATTCCAGATCAACGGGGGGTGGATGTGACACCCCAGGAAAACCGGGAAAACCATACAACTTAACTAGCTTCCTCAGTGAGTGCTTACCAAATTTCGGGACGAACTTTCTTTCAACTTGGGGATGATGTGACAACTCGAAATTTAGAACCTTTCGTTGTATGCTCGAACGATTAGTGACTAATTGATTTGATGAATTAATGAATGATAAGTGAGCCTTTATATGATTATGTGTTATGTTACATGTATGCTTGTGTGTATGTATGCGAGTATGTATATGAACCGAGACAACACGAACCCGACTCGAGACCATGTGGTCTCGAGTGAACAATGACTCATGGGCCGGTTGGGCCACACATATACACTTAGCCTATTTCGAAACCCATTAGGGTGCACTTGAAGCTAGTATATAATCCGATGGTTAGCCATCTTCACCATTTTGGACAACACTTCTACTCTTCTCTACACACACACTCTCCATTCTCTCACTAAAACCCTAGACACCAAGCATCACACTCTTCTCCTCACTCTCGGATCAACCGGTGACACTAGGACTAGCGGATCGGCTCTCACACACACACACTCGGAAGCTTCACACTCATCTTCAAAACCCATCAATCAGTTAGTGATTTTATGATGTTGTTGTTGTTAAATGATAGCATGAATGGTAGGATTTAACTAGTGTAGTTGTATGCTTGATGATGGTTGTGAACCGGATGTGTATGATATTGATAATCGGTTGAACATGTCTTGACTTCGGATATATTGAATGATGTTTTGATGGTATACATTGATGTTGAGTTAGTGTTCAAGAAATCGATGCATAAATGCTCTATGTTATGTGTTTACATTCGGTTGATGATGATTATATGTTAGTGTGTTGATATATGTTGAAATGATTGATGAATAGAAACCGAATACATGTAATCGGCTGTGGTATGTGCACGATTAGGATGATTCATTGTGTTAATGTCATAGGGTGCATGTTAGTATTGATAAGTTGTTGATCATGAGTTTTGGTTGGTTAAAGTTTGTATGAATGATGATGATGAATCACTTGAATATGTGAAGAACAACTTGAATATCATAAGAACATGCTTGAATATTTGAAATCTGATATGTTTGATCCAATTTAGTAAATTGCTAGACAAACAAACATGTTTAAGTGGATAGTACAAACCATTTCATGAAATCAGAATGTTATTGGATAGTACACTGTTCCGAATCAGTTCCTGTCCAACCGAAACCTCCAGTTGCGACTCGAAACCAGTGCATGATGAGTCGAGACCCCCGGTTGCGACACAGATTGCGAGTCGCAAACACCTGATTGCGACTCGAAACCACAAGTGATCAGCACACAAACCTTACGACTCGAAACCACAGTTACGAGTCCGGTTGCGACTCGAGACCAAAACAACACGAACCGAAACCATGATTGCGACTCAGGTTGCGAGTCGCAAACGCCTAGTTGCGACTCGAGACTATACACAGATACACGCGGTTTGGGTTTGCACCTCATTTCGGACTTAATTGATTGGGCCGGACTCTTGGGCCTGATGCCCAGACCTTGTATGTTACTTGAACATGAACCTTGTTGATCTGCTATGATAAAACGTGTATGCCATGAACGATACTTGAATGCATTATGCTAGAAACATACGTGCACTGTTTGAATACGAACCTGATTGGTATGATACAACTATGATAGGACGTGAGTAGCCACAACGTTGCTTGTTTGACTTTTCTGTGTATCTACCGAGCAAACCAAGGTGAGTTCACACCCTCTACAAAGCATGGGATTCCCTGGGTTGGGAATGGGGTTAAGGAACTGGGTTCCTCGTCCTCCTTGGGTAGGACAGCAAAGGTTCAGGAATGTAATTCCTCGTCCTCACGGACAGATAACTCGTACTAGACCAAAACTCTATCACGAAGTCCCTCATCTTTGTATCGACTTAATCGCCGAGGCCAATGGCGAGCGGGTCATTAGTTAGATAGCGCTATTTAGGTTTGACAAACCTCACACCGTGCCGCAGAGGACGGGCGTGAACTAATGGACTACTGGCACGTCAATGATGATAGACATTGACAATTCAGGGCACATAAACATGACTACAGTCAGCAGTCGATATGGTAACGAGTCTAGTGTATACATGGGGTAGCCCCCACGGCCGAAATGCCAGATAACTAACACGGGGTAGCCCCCACGGCTGGATAGCCAGAGTAACCGGGAATAAACAAGTCACGTTTTTAACTGTGGGGTAACCCCCACGGCAGGATGCCAGATAAAGGAAATTGTTTTCGAAACAACTTAAAACGAACACCCAACCGTGAACTCACTCAACTTGTTGTTGACTCGTTACTACATGCTTTGCAGGTCCTTAGGTTCTTAGCTGGAGCTTGCATGGAGGAGGATCGTTGTGGGACATGGACGACTGTGTGCCATGTTAAACTTTGAAACAATGAAACTTATGTCTTGATTTAAGACTTATGCTTCCGCTTGCAACTTAACTATGTTTTGTTTGAACACCAATTGTATTGGTCGGATTTTTATAACTACTTATATGCTTGTTCAATATGATTGGTGGCTGGATCCTGGTCAGTCACGCCTCCAAGCGGTAGTACTCCGCGGGTGGATTTTGGGGGTGTGACAATCTTAAATGGCCCAATAAACCTCGGGCTTAGTTTTCTCTCTTTTCCTGAATCAGATGACACCCTTCCTTGGGGAAAACTTTTAGCATAATTATATCACCTATTTCCTATCCTTTGTCCCCCTTTTTGATCGGGTTGTCTTTTGACCATTCAGTCACCGAGTCCGTCAGCATACTTACTTGACGCTAGTTTTATATTAACAAGCGCTCTACATAGGTCACCATGTTATTTAGGCTACAACTTGTTTTATTGCGTAAACTAATTGGTCACAATCTTACCTCATACCTCGTCATTAGGTTATGCAATATTGCCATCATCGGCCCTTTGCGTGCTTATAATTTCTTATCTAGTCATTCACACTATAACGTGATTACATTCTCTATTACTTTTGTGTCCGTGATCATAGCACGCCATGTTTAGTTTTACATCGACTTTTCATTCTTAAGAATCCTTCCTTCGAATGCATCATCTTATAGCTTTCGGCGTTAGACCTATATTCTTTAGTACTAACCATTTTCTAATTTCTCTCCCGGTGTTCTTAGGTGTTAGAACATCGTTACTTTACTAAAACTGAATTTTAGTTTGATGTTTCTCTCTTTAACCATGTCGATTAATCATATCAAGGAATTGACGACAGGGATTATTCTTTGGAATTATCATTTTACGCGAGAAATCATAAATGGGTTCTCCACGCTTTATATTATCGACCCGTAGGTTCCTTTACTTAGCCTTGTAGACTATTCTATTAGGTCTTCACCTTTTTAGGGTGAGACCCCCCCTCCTAGTATGTTCCTTTGTATTTGCGACCCAATGGTCATTTTGTTCCCGTAGACCTTTACATTGTTTATAATCTGGAGGTTATGGTTATCCCATGGATCACCTTCTATTCGTTTGACCTTGACCGTAGTCTAAGGCTACACTTATTTTCTTTCGGATTATCTTTCCGACTCTATGACTTCTTATGTGTCCTTCGCGTCGGTTATTTTATTCATACCGTTATTTGGTTTATGCCCCTATTTCCTTTCAACCCGTTACCCGGGTTCTTGATCTTGATATTTTTAACACTCCGGTTTCATTAGTTTGCATTTTCCCTTTCATACTTTTTTATGGCCTATCCCATAGATTCAATAATATCTCACGCTTTCATTATCTAGGTTGCGTTTACTTGGGATATCAACTACTATACTTTATTCAACCCGCCCAACATTAAAGTAGTTGAACATGACTATTGAAATTTTTGTTTTTGCTAAA
Source organism: Helianthus tuberosus (assembly GCA_030545235.1). Taxonomy (NCBI): domain Eukaryota; kingdom Viridiplantae; phylum Streptophyta; class Magnoliopsida; order Asterales; family Asteraceae; genus Helianthus; species Helianthus tuberosus. The sequence goes on along the minus strand of CM060410.1, from coordinate 141,674,127 downwards.
ATTTTATCGTTTTCTCAGTCATAACTCTTAATCCGAGTCTCTTGACTTTTAATTCGCGATCTTGACTGTTGGTTACGCATTTTTCTGAAAACATACCTATTAATTGAGTATTTTTTCGATATTATTTTCATAGAAACCTTTCCCTCATTCCTTAAGACTTTGTTTCTCGATTTATTTGGTCGTATCAGCAAAACCCACCGCTTTTACTCAACCAAGTCTTTTATTCTTTCACTCGTCTGGTTTGACTTGTTCGTGTGAGTTCCATCTCCTATGACAGTCAACTTTATCCTTATGCTTTGACATTCTAAATTGTCGATTCATATTTTCGTTTACTTGATTCTTATCCCTTCCCTTGGGCTCATTATCTTAATGTACTATGTTCCCATTATCCGGCTCCCGTTTACTTTTATTATCAAGCACTTTACTTAAATAATCCGTACACTACCTTTCTTTTGTCAGCGACCCTTAGGTCTGTTTCTTTTACAAATGTCCCGAAGGCCCATGTCCCAAGTCTTATTTGGTAAACTATTGTTATTGTTATTCGGCCTTTGGGGTTTACTCGTTCTTATTCTAACGCTTTCATAAAGTTTGTCTTACTAATTCTTTTACATATTCACCCTCATCAAGGTGATTATCGTTCTTCCTCGGGAGGAATTTATTAATAACATGTTACTTGGGTATCTACCCATACCCGAGCTTTTAAATCCAAATTTATTGGTATTTCATTATTTACAGCAACAAATAATACATATTATCCATTTAGCTTCTTTTTCGAGGATATTCCTATCCAAATCTTAATCTCTTGATTTCTGACTTTAACCATTGTTACAATAATAAAATCAATTCATTTCATGTTATCATTTCATATCGTTGTATGGAATTTATCCACATCGTTTGTTGACATAAACGATGTTTCTATCTGTTTCATTTAGTTTGGCTTAGTCTATAACCATGTCCTTGTCATCTATTACTATTGTAAACTCCCAGGGTTCGGGTGTTATTACACTCCTCCCTATTATGACGCTTATCTTTCATTACGTTCTCGGGTTCGAGTTATCATGATTATTTTTACCACGATGCTCAACGTACAGTTTCAGCACCTCTTATAAACTATATAACTTTTATTATTACCTCTTTCTATTTTTCAAAGCCTTGGTAATTTCGTTAACACTAATGTAGAATGTTAAATAAATCGATATAAGACAAATGATTTATTTGCACTCGTAATAATTAAAAATTATGCTGAAATTTGATTTACAAGAGTATACCTGAAACGACGTTAGATTCAGCTTTAGCCTCCATGGTTGTTATATAAAACAACTTTGTCCTTGATTTCTGAGCATCAGACTTTGTGCCGGTTATGTCCTTGGTTCCAAGCCTCTCTGGACATTTAGACTTTTTATGTCTTAGCTTACCACATGTGCCCTTGTGAATTTTTTCCACAAATTCTACACTGATGTAACACACTTTTTGTAACTCCCTTCTTGGGAGCTTTATTAGATTGGACTTCTTTACGGATCTTGGATTCATATCCAACACCCTCCTTTCTTCTATTTCTTATAGTATGATGTATTTCAATTCAGCCATCATATCGTTCACCACCGGTACGATTGTGGTTTGTAATCTATCAATATACTGTGATAGACTATTTTCTAGAGCTTTTCCGACCTACTCGGAAATCTTAGCTTTCATTTGTTCAGTCAGTTGAGATATCGAATCATCTCCGGTTACTCCAGACATTTCTTCAACTGAAACATCCATCACTATTTGTCAATAATTATTTAATTCATTTCCATCTTATTATACGGAAATTTATATCATTCTCACTCAGTCATAATTAATGTGTTATTCTTTTTCGGTTTGGTCAAGTATATATCTTGCCTTACCTTTCTTACTTAGTGTATTTTCCTGGATTCGAGCGTATTCATACACTCCTCCCCTCTTTCCGTCATCTTGAAGTTGAAATGTTTACACTAATTGTTAAACATTTCATTTATGACATATGCGTCATTCATTTTGATCTAGCCAAGTTCACCACTTGCTTAAACCATTTATGCTTAGTACACTTTTCCGGGTTTGAGTGTGTAAACACGCACTTCCCGTGCATATCAATTGAAATTTCCTTTTTCTAGTATTCTAGTAAGTCTACTAAAGCAATTAATTCTTACCGGACGATCGATCAAGCTTGAACCGAACACTTTGTTGACAACCTTAAGCTCTGATTACCAACTTGTAACACCCATCTTAATTACTACTCGAATTTAACAATAATCCATAATAAATTATATAGAAGATGACCCATTTAAAACATAACTTCCAAAAGTAAAGTTCAGAGGTAACAAACATTAGTCAACTACTGACTAATTTAACATTCATAAGTTGTTTAGCAATTTAGTTACATCATAAACAACGTCTATTAGAGTTAGATAACGCGGAAGCTTCAAAAGTTGTGTTCGGTTCTTACAAAAAGCCTGCTTGACCGTCATCCGTAAGATCCACATCCTCACCTAAGGTCAAAACCACTAAAAACATTAGTTTTGACATTTATATAATGCATAAAAACAGTTCTGACATCGAAATGTGAAAGAAAAATATATATACAAGTTTTTTTTCAGGCTCTACCGTAACTTACGGTGTCTACCGTAAGTTACGGTAGATGCTGATTCACTATGGTCTGCCGTAAGGCAGTATAGATCTGCCGTAACTGTTTTGTTGCCTACCGTAAGTTACGGTGGAGACCGTAACTTACGGTAGCTCCTGCAACTTTGCCATATTGACCATTTTGTTGATTTCACCTGAATACACATGTCGTTTTAAGTGATTCTTTTCCTATATGTCTGTAAATTCATTACAGACATACTCATTACAACTATCATACCAAAAAATTAACTTACGGACCGAACGACTAAATGTCACTATGCATTTATTCGACCCACTCTAACTCTACCCATTTTACTACCATTTCACTAGCAAGCCTATGGCGCTTTATACCCATCTTCCAGGGCTTAGCATCACCCGCATTTCCTTACCAATCCCCTGGTTTAATGCTCTTGTGATTGTTATTGCCATTGCTAACTAATTAAAACACCAATACTACAATTTACTCTATTATTCGACCCGTTGGCTCATCTGGTGGAATTCCTCCAATATGATGACCACTAAACGGTTCCTTATAAACTCTAACCTTATTAATTGAAGTAACAATCAACACAACTTCTATTCTACAATGCGACTATGTATAGCTTAACAATAATTCATTTAATGTAACGGGTCAAGTTACATACTTACAGAATTAAATAACATTTTCAACCAACAATCCTAATTAACTATTTTGACCCGTTTGTTTGTCGAGTGAACTTCGTCACTTCTATGACATACCAACTCGCAATTGACACTACATTCTCATTAACATTTCTAAGACTAATGTTTATGTATAATGTAACGAAACCGAAGTTACGTACCTTTAAAGCACACCTTTCAAGCATGTATCACCTCCGGCTTGTCCGCTTGACGTTCAGGATTCTTTGCCTAAAGAATTCAATTCACAATAAGTTTAGAACTCTTTCACAAGCTTTAACGCATAATTCTCTACAATGATCAAATCTGCGTTTTTACTCAACTTTTAACATCTTAACCCTCATTTAGGCGTTTTATCAAACACCTAGCGGGTCAGATTTCTACATGATCTAAACCAAGCTCGTGACTTGAGTTTATCACCCTAATTAACTTCAATTAGACTATATACACATATTTTAACATCATCATTTCAGAAATCACTTTCTATGGCCCGTATTACACTAGAATAATCATTCTAAACCCTAATGTTTACTAGTTCCCCACAAACCCATGAATCACCTTCAATGTGTTCATGAGATTTTCAGGAATTAGCCATGATTTCGCATGTTATTGTCTAGGTTTTACTTCTAGACAATATATCAACCCTATTCTACCCAAATAGCAAACATGCAACATCAATTTTCAGATTTCCCAATTTCATGAGAATTTCAAACAGAGAATTAACACCAAATTTTACATACCTTGTAATCCCCTTGTGATGAGGATCACTAATCTATGTTCAGATTTTGATTTGGAACAGAAATTAGCCTTCAATTGATAGATTTTGTGGAGTTAGGGTTGGATGAGGAGTCCTGGTCGCCCTTTTCTCCTTGTCTGGTTCGACCTCAAACACTCACAACTCTTTCTCTAACTAGGTTAACATTATTCCTAGTTAGTTTATAGTTCTTATTTATTCGCAATGTTATTGTAATATAAGAATTCAAATTTTCGGGATGTTACATATTGTTTCCATTGCCACCGCCATAACCTCTTTGGCCACCACGACCAGTACCAACCCAACACGTCTCTTTGGCATGGCCAACTTTTCTGCACGACTCACATCTTCCATGTCGGCATCATCCATTGTGATGCAGCTGACACGCATCGCATTTGGGCAAGGTGCCCATATACCCTTTTCCTTTGTTTTCAGCACCAGTTTTTACCTTGGCTGGTGCGTTAGCCTCTTCCTTCTTGTTAGGACTGCTGGTACCCTTTTTGAAGTTTGAGAACTTCCTTTTGTTCTCACCCGAGGACTCAACGTGAGTCTCCTTCTTCTTCTGGTCAGAAGTCGAGAACTTGTTCAACCTGATCGCCTCTTCAGTTAGCGCCACACTTAGATCAATAGCCTCGGTGATTGTGGCAGGCTTAGACGTTGTCACCATACTCATGATTTGGGGTGCTAATCCCCAAATAAAACGCTCGATGCGCTTGAATTCCGGGTCAACCATGTATGGCACAACGCGAGACAAGTCGTGAAATCTCTGCACATATTCAGCAATTTTCGGGCCGTCCATCTTGAGGTTCCAGAATTTAGTTTCCAACTTTTGGATTTAAGCCCTGGAGCAGTACTTCTTTCGCATGAATTCCTTCATTTCATCCCATGTCATGGCATAAGCAGCTTCTTCTCCCAAGGTTTGAACTTGGAGATTCCACCAGGATAGCGCTCCGTCAAGAAAGAGTCCCGAGATGTAGGTGACCTGGTGCTCCGGCGCACATTTGCTCATTCTCAACACCGAATCAGTCTTCTCCGTCCATCTGACAAAAGCTACAGCACCCCTGGTGCCGTCGAAATTCAGAGGCTTACAGTCTAAGAACTGCTTATAGGTACAGCCTGTACAAGCAACATCATTCACATAATGCATTAGCGATCGCACATGGAATATCCAAATGTAACGTAATGTGTCCTTAGTGACGTAAACATTACCAAGAGGTGGGTTGCTTCCCAAGGTACCTCTGCTATGTTCGGAGCGTAAGGCCTCGTGTTGTGCTATCGCTCGTGAAATCCATTCTTGTGTCTCGGCCTCGGTTGTGGGCAGTGTGTTATCTCTTCGAGGAGGCATCTTCTAAAGAAGATTGTATGGGTCAAGTCTTATGCATATAAGTATGTAGTACGTTTATGTAATAGCATTTGTCAACGCAAGTAATCACATAACATCCCAATCATAATGCAAACAAGTAATTCAACAACGTATATAATGAGAATGTTGCGATTGAGCTTTCATATATCAAATGACCAAAAATACAGTTTTACAAGTTTCACAATGTACCATACATCAAAAGGGACTACAGGGTCACATCACCCTTGTCCAAATCATCTATCCAACTACAATAGTCATAAAATCAAAAGAAAAGTGGTCTTCAAAAGGCTGTGCAAACTGGGCCCAATAGCGACACTCTCACCAAAAGTATGCTACCTGCATAAAACCAAAAACTGTTATGCTGATGGTGGAGGAGGAGGCGGAGGAACGAATAGAAAACTGCGCACATTCGCTACTGACACAGGTGGTACAGGGCCAGATGTTGGTATGGATCAGAAACAGGCATCATGTTGGGCGGGAACCAAATCAGTGGCTCGCACGATGGTGCAGAAGCAAAAGGTGCAGTATGTGAAAACTGTGGCATGAAAGGAAAAGCTACTGACACAGGTGGTACAGGGCCAGATGGCTGGCTAGACGGTCCTTCCCCTGGACGGGGTGGAGGGATATCCTGTAGGAACGTCACTGGTAGATCGGTGCGGTGTATATCAAACACATGTGGGTGAAATGGGGAGATATCAACAGGAGCATGTGCAGGTGTAGGTGGGGGAGTAATAGGCCTAACAAAAGGAGGGGTCATCATCATCTATCCACCCATTGCGGGTGAATGCATAACGGGGATCTATATGGTCAGCAAAAGGAGCATGGTCTGCGGGTGCAGGTAGAGGGTCAGTTAAAGGTGGTGTAACAACTGGTATGTCAACAGGTGCATGCTCAAGAAGGGGATCGTGAGCAGGTATAGGCTCGGGTGCAATCAAAGGCTCAGGGTCGGCTGGAGCTAACTCAAGATCAGCGGGTATCGGCTCGAGATCAGTGGGTATATCAAAAAGCTGATCGTCGGGGATGAAGTCAACCTCATGCTCAGGATCAATGCCAGGATCAAACTCATCATCAAACTCGAAGTCCTGTGGAGGAACAGTTGCGGCAGACATAGCTGTGTCAGAATCAGAATCTGTGGGATAACGCTGTAATCCCAGTGCGTGTAGAGTAGTAGATGACACAGACTCGAATGAATCAGGACCAGAATGGTCAAACAAAATCTCAATGATCGGAATCTCAATAAGCGGAACAACAATGACGTCATCGACTGGAGCTCCATAACCATGGGCACCCTCTAGGGGACCCTCGATAAAAAGATCGACGTCATCGTCAGACAAAGCATCCAAAGGCAAATCCTCGAGAGGAAGTGCAGCAAGAGGAATAGGGGCAAGGATCGGAACAAGAAGCAGATCCTCGCCAGGAAGACCATCAGCTAGCGGTATATCATCGCCAAAATCTGGTAAAGCAAACGGCTGGAAATCATCATCATCGCTACCCTCAGTGTCAGAAGTGAAAACCTCAGGGTCCGGGACAATCTCATCGTCCGATACTATGGCCATAGGGTCTACTGTATCTGATACTCCACTATCAGAGGAGGACATGGTGTCTGTAACAAAAGCCATCACAACATATGCACATATATCAACAATCATCAAATAAGCATGTAAGTAGTAACAAAGTAAGCATGTATGCATCCTAGTCTTCCCAGACTATTCCACCCAGCCTCTTAGACTGAACCACCTAGTCTCTTAGACTAAACCTCCCAGTTTCTCAAACTGTCCCAACTAGTCTCTCAGACTACCCAGCCTCTCAGGCTGAACTACCCAGTCTCTCATACTGAACTACCCAGTCTCTCAGACAGCCCTAGCTAGTCTCTCAGACTAACTCCCCAGTCTCTTAGACTTAATTATAAATGAATTCTCTGAAATGTATTTGTGTCTTTTATTTGTAAAAATGTTTGTTTCCTGGATCTGGACATTTCGTGTATGCAATGAAAATATGTTATGAAAACATTTTCGTGAGAGCCCTAATGATCGTAGTCTAGACTCGAGAAAGAATCCTAGTTTGCTACGATCGAAGCTCTGATACCAAGCTGTCACACCCTGACTTTTGCGGAAGCATGATTATTGGTGTGACTTCTTAATACCATAGCATTCAATCATAACAATGCTATATGATGAAACCATAAGATGTTCATCCATAAAAATTAAGTTTGAAAATACCACAACATACTTTTCTGAAAACTTGACACCAAATTTAAGTTACAACCACAGCATGGTTAAATGAGTTCACGAAGACTCAGCAAAAGACCTTAAATAAAACCGATTTTAGGAACATGTATCTCGTCCAGGAATAAGATACATCTCCTAAACCCTACGACCTCGGATGACATCTTTTATTTATAACGCAGCTTGAAACACATGCATACACCTGCCTGATCCACTTAGTTCCCTGAAATACATGTAATTTGAAAACATCAACAAAAGTTGAGCGAGTTCATGTGTTTGTATAAGTATGTATAAACCTTTGTAAACAGTGTATGTAAATCCCGGTATGAAAGCAATCAAGGAAAAGATCATCAATGGTTTGCAAGGCCACTGATATGTGTGACGGTGTAGGAAGACTCAAACCTAGCAAATTTGTACCGGGCTTCCGGCTGGAAGACATAGTCACCCTATGGGCCACCTTGGTCCTCATGGGTGTGGGCTCGCTACACCCAAATAGATCTATCACTCATGCCCCTCGGTCCTTATACGAGGATTAATGGTCCCAAGTATCCGCCTACCCATTCACATGATCTATGGTTCTTTCCTAGGCTAATCATACCAATAGTATTCGTATGTAATCCTTTTGTAACATGTATTTCACCCCCGAAGTTAATAAACAAAACAGTTTAAATAAAAGGGGGACATGAACTCACAGTCTTGCATCTTCAGAATCGTAACTCAAATCTCTTCAGCAAACACGACTACCTACAAGGTACTAACGTCTACTAGACGAACGGGTCGTGCCTTGTCTTAGAATTAATGTTTTCGAGTTACGTTTCTTTTAAGTCTCCAATATTATTCCAAGTTATAATTGCTTGTTAAAATAATAGATATTTCAACTTAAATTATATTTTATTTTGGAATAATTGTTAAACAATATTTTTGTAACAATACTTCCCAAGAATGGGGGTATCTCATACATGTATCTTCGCATTCTTGTATTTGTAGTTCCAAATTAATATATTTCCAAGTCTAACTTAGAATATATATATATATATATATATATATAAACTTATTTTGTCCAAAATAATGTATTTCAGGAAAACATTTATTTTTCCCAAAAATCATATATCTTCTAAATATACTAAGAAAATATATTTTTACTTCCCAAAAATAATATATTTTTCTCTTTGCCAAAATATGATCTAACTTTGTAATATTTACAAAAATCATATTTTTATTTATTGCATCCAAAATATCATTTACCAAAAATATATTTACAACGGTATTTTCCGGAATATTTTGTAAGTTACGTTCTTGTTCGGTTTACCAATATTATGTGTGTAACTTATATATGTATTCCTTGTGATTTTTTGTATTATTTTGGATTGTAAACCCTTGGTATTTTGTTAAGTTATATTACTTTAAATCCTAAAATAATATAACTACTGCACAGAGTATACAAATAATCACACACAATGTGTAAATATATATTCTTAATACATATTTATCCATTTTTTTATTTATAAAAACCAACCTCCAATACTTGTATTTTTGTAACAAAATCTATGGCAAGGTTTATATTAAAAACCATAGTTAAAACACACTTGTAAATATTTGTTTAGAAAATATTTTTCTAAGTGTTTGTATTTTTAGAAAATTTTGCCATAGTTTCCCCTAAAAATGGAGGTGTCCATGCTATCAAAGCATATCATTTTCTTTTCAAAAATCCTCATAACAATCAACCTACACTTACCAAGTGCCACATTAATGCTATTTACATAACAATCATGAACTTGATCTTTCATAAAAAAACTTGTAGTAACTTGGTAGTGTGTTTATTTCTTTCAAAATCTCATTCTTGGAAAATTTAGGTGTTTACAACTTGTAAACATGTTTTACAAAAATGCTTCTTTATGAAGTCTTCTTGTTTCTCTAGTGTTTCTACACTTGTTTTACCACCAAAAATAGTGTGTGTTTAAGTAAGAACCAAGATCTTCTAAAAATTATATTTTGAACTTGGTCCTTTTGGAAAATCATTCATAAATCTTAGATCCATAAGATTATTAACCCACTTTGATTATTATTTTTCAAGAAACCACTTTATTCTTCAAGTTCATGCTTACACATGAGGATGATCATCTTGTTTCATCACATAATCATCCTCTCACTTGCTAGATCATGTGTTTAATCACAATCTAGCAAGCTCCTTATGATGATCAACATCTTAATCTTCAAGAAAATAACAATCAAGTATCATTTATACACTAAACAACATATATGTGATCAACATCTAGCAAGCTCCTTATGATGATCAACATCTTAATCATCATATATCAAGCTTATGTTCAAGCTTCTTGATTATGTTTCTTTAGTGTTCTTGTGATTAACAACATACTACATCTTTTAACCAACAAATTTAGAAGTAACAAAGGGTTATAAGGGCCTTACTACTAGCTCTATTTTAGAATCGTTTTCAGACCCAAACGAGTCGATCAGAAGAGTTTATCTCAATACGAGTGGCGGAAACAAAAGTATCAAGGTCAATGCAGCTAGATTCACACATTAAATTGTCCGTATATTGATTTTGGATCAATTACAACCCTGTGGACACTTCGGCAGCACTTCGTTACACTGACCGGAAATGTTACAAATGAAATGGCACATGAGGTATTTATAGGAAGTCTGATTTCGCTTGAAACAGTCTCAAGCGGAATCACTTTCAAGCGAAATCACAGATTTCGTTTGAAATGATCCAACTCAAGTTCAAGCAAAATTAAACTATCTGATTTCGCTTGAAATGGTTATTGACCATTCAAGTGGAATTACCTATAAACACAATTCCTCGATTTCCGTGCCCTGATCTAACTCGTACAATACAAGACTAGATACAAGAATAGATACAAGACGAAGTCGACAGATGCATGCACCAACAGACTCCCCCTCGAATGTTGACGAGTCTTCAGTGTCGAGTCTTCGGTTGTCAAACCTTCAGTCTTTATCAGTCTGCTCACTTTCTTCAAATTTCTCCATTGCAAGCATCCACAATCAATCTCTTTCTCTTTCTTGTACTCTTCAGGATCTGAATCTAGCTCTACAATCTTCAGACTCCCTCTCGATATCCTCAAACTCCCCCTTTCGCTATACTGGGATCGCAGTCTGGAATTCATTTTCCACAGGTTCTTCGATCGTAACCTGGCACTCATCTAACTCAGGTATCGGAACCTGTCTAACCTGCATAACTCTACCCAAAAATAAGTTTCACAAATTTAAGATTTTGCAAATTTAGAAACCACTTGCAGGTATAAATAAAAAATGATTTAATTCTTTGAAAACCACTTGAAAATACAATTTCTTCATACATTCTTTTTTTTTTCAAACCTGCTCATCAAGTTTAGCTCTTGGAATTTTGAAAATCAGCTTTCCAACATCAGTTGTCGAAAATCCTTTTGAATTTTTCAAAAAAAAATATGCTAAAACACACTAAAATCTTTTTGGATTTTTGAATGTAATGAAAATGCAGTAAAAAAATATTTACAAACGATATTTTTGTGAGCTTGTGTAAGAGGATCATATCAGTTTATGAGACACATCACCAACACCGTTAAGCTTTAAACATTTTCAGTTCTAAACGATTCACATAGATTGACGATATTGTTATCCACTTAAACTCAATCTAAAAACTTTCGAAATGCTTACCGATACATTAAGGTATATTAATTTTCACTATATTCTTATGGACCCCACCATCTCAGCATATCCCCTCATCATGCAATACACTATCTCAAGTAATGCCTTTAAACTTTTATCAACTGTGAATTGTGCGAAAACAAAGCAGAATGTTTAAACATTAACAATCAGGTCGATACTTTCGTATACGCAGAGAAAGTCCAATGTTTAAACAAAATAAGAAAATAAAAATAAGTTGAAGTTGTTTAGGCTTTAACCACCAGGTCGATACTTCTGTATACGCAGAGGAGGTCCAAAGCTTAAACGAAACACCAAAGAAAATAAAGCAGAACGTTTAGGAAATAACATCCAGGTCGATACTCACGTCTACGCAGAGGATGTCCAATGCTTAAACAAAATAAAACAAGTTTAAATCTTTGCAAAATAAAATGCACAATCACAGCGACTTTTCAGCAAAGTTGTGAAAGTTCACAAACTTAACCAGTTTTATGTCTTTCGACAATCAGCGATTACTGAGTAGGAACACAATCAAGAAGGACAAAACTAAGTACTATGCTTTTGACCATGTTTCCCACTAGAACTAGGCTTTTTCATTTAAGTTTGTATCGTTATCGCAAATCTACTAGTCTAGCTGAGCCTATCGTCACATCTTTAGTGAGACCATTTATCACTTTTTATCTTTCCATTTCTTTAGCATGTCGTGACAGTCCACTGATTTACTATCATTTCCTCTTTTTACAAAAAAACTCATTTTTTGATTGTATCATGTTTTTTTTTGGCTTTTTCAAATTTTCAAATATTTTTGTATTTTCTGAAATTCTTACTCCCCCTAAAATGCAAATATATTTAACGGAAATTTGAAAACAAACTGTACAATGAAATGACAACTGATATCAAATCACTTCAAATAGCCATTCACTTTGCATAAACAATCAGAACTCCCCCTCACAACAAACTATTTTCCCATTGATTTCAAAACACTTAAGTTTGTTTTAATCAAATGGTTTTCCGGAAAATAAGTTTTGTTGATTGATTTTACCATTTGTAGGTTAGGGGTTTGGTTCATCACATTGTCTTCCAACCAAATACCACATGTAGGAAAATGCAAGTACAACTTAATGTCCTTGATTTACCACTTGTAGGTAAAAACCTTTTTCAACCACATGGCTTACCAACCAATACCACATGTAGGTTGAATTCTCAAGATGCCGATTCCTACTCCTCACTTACCATCCTAGGAGTTCCGGCAATTCATACTCATGACCAATTTTCAATTTTTCAATCAAACAATATAAGAATAATGCCGATTCATGCTCCGCGATTACCAACTTGGGAGCTCCGGCATGTCAGGTTTTTCAGTTAGAGATTATCTCCCAAGCCTGACAGACCTTGGGAGATTTCGAGTTATCAACACTCGGTTGCTTACCTGCCATCTTTTTCTCATAAAATTCTTTAACCCCCTTTACCTTTCCATCAATAATTTTATCAAAAATGTTTTGAAGTGTGGGGTTAAAAGTCTTTTCAACATCAAATTCTTTCTTTTCAGAAAAGAATTGATTTGAAATTTCAACTTTGCCAATTTTAGATTTCAAATTTTCAGCCCGCAATGGTAGAAAATTTACATCATCCAAAGGCGGAACTGAATTCTCCTTTTTCATAACAACCTGTGGCTCCTCTGATTTTGTGAAATCAGATTCATTACCAGAACTATTTCCTAAATTCTTAACAACCCATTTTTGGTTATTAAGTTTCTCTTTTCTCTTGAAAACATTTTGCGAACATTCACCAACCTCATAAATTGAATTCTCAAAAACTTTGAATCTGTTTGTTGGTGGTTCAGTTTTCTCAATAACCTTTTCTTTCAGTTTACCAGAGACTTCCTGTTTTGTTTGCATTGCCTTTGGATAATTCCTGGCAATGTGACCAACTGTTTTACATTGAAAACATGTTCTCTTCTCTATCTTCTTTTGAGCAACACTTTTCTTCATTTCTTCTTGCTTTTTGGCAAGGAATTCCTTGTTCGTCTCCTTCCAGAATGAACTCTTTTGTTCTTTTTCAGCATTTGTTCCTGAAACAAAAATATTTTTTGGTTTATAAATTTTCTCATTTTTATAATTTTTCGGTGCAATAAAACCTAGTCCATTCTTTTTGAAATTACCGTTATGGTTTGGTTTCTTTTGAAACCCCGAACCAGAACTGTAACCTTTTTTCTTGTTTAAACGTTGTTGAACTCTTGAGATGTAATGATTTGGTTTTTCAGAAAGATTTAAATCTTTTATTTCAGAAATATTAATTTCTTTTAGTTTGAAAACCTTTTTGATCATTTCTTGTTTAACACCTCTTATTGGAAAAGTCTCATCAGAATATAATTTGTCAGAATCTTTCAAAGTATATGCTACTTTGATCGGTTCGTCATCCAAATTAGATTTTGATAACAAAAATTCTTTATTATAAACCCATTTTCCCCGTTTGTCTTTTTAACTTGATGTGCCGGACTTTGACTTTGACTCTGATTTTGACTCCGACATTGACTCCTCTGTTTCGTCCTTATCCAACATCTATACTTTCTGGCAAGTTATCCGACGACCCAGACTCCCACTGTAAATTTGTTGCCTTTTCGACTCTTTCAGAATTTGGATTTCGAGGAGAATATCCATTTTCGACCTGGGGTGGACATTTGTTATAGACAACACTTGGTTTCTTACCAGAAATCTTCACTTCATCATCTTCTTTTGTTTCGGACTTCTTCTCTTCCGAAGTCTTCTCATCTTCAAATGTCTTCAATCCCTCCACTATAGGGTAAATCCTGTCAACAACAAAAGTAGAACATGAGTAACTTTTTAATAAATTGTTAAATCTTTCTGTTTCAATTATTTGTGTTGCCAACTTCAATTCAAGCTCAGCACACTTCTCTGTGTAGTAGTTGACATCGTCAAGCTGTCTCATGTAAGCTCCTTTGAGTGTATTCATTCCTACAGCTTGTTCACTACTTGACTCGTTGTACTTATTCATCTCTCTGTTCAAAGTATCATATGATTCTTTCAGCCTTTTTATGTTGTGCAGTAATTCATTGTTTTGCATTATCAGAGAGTCACAATTCATACACTTTCCAGCAACCTTGACTACTTCATCATCTGTTTTGATTTCAAATGCTGGAACTTCTTTAACTACTCTCACTTGAACTTCTTCTAAAACTTCTTTCTTTTTCTTTTCTTCACCATTTAAACGTTTTCTGACTTTTTCTACCCAATAATCATCAGTATAATCATTGATAACATGAGCAACAAATCCTTTAGCCAGGAATTCTTTGTCTGGGCAATAATCGTCCCAACTGAAACCTTCTGCCAATTTTTCATCTTCTTGTTCTTTCACACATACTTTACTATCTGTTGGAATGTATTTATCCCAACTGAAACCATTTCCTTTATCTTGATTAACAAGACATGCTGTCTTTGAATCTTGAATTTCTTTCCTACCATGAGCTGTTTGTGGCTGTTGTTGTTGATGTGTCTGTTGAGCAACTTGATGATATAACGCTTTTCGATAGTAATCATTGTTTCCAAAGGGATTTTGAGCTCCACTTGCTTCACGATTTGTGCACTCCCTCTTGAAATGTCCCTTTTCCCTGCATCGAAAACAAGTAACTTTAGACTTATCAAATCCTAAAGCTGAAACATGTGCATCGCGAAAATCATCTCTGCCTGTAATTTCTTTAAACTTTTCAGCACGTCTCAGTACACTAGCCATGCACCATTTTATATCCATCAATTCCATCTCTTCAGCATCAATTTGATCGTAATCCTCTTTTGTTAGCATTGGATTTCCGATCCTTCCTGCAACTAAACCTCCATAGGATTCAAGCACAGTTACCAACAAAGACATGTGGCTTTTAGCAACTTCCTTGGTATAATTCTGATCATTTTCAAGGTTTAAAGCACTGTTGCATTGAAGTACTTTGACACTCTTTATTGTAGAAAAGTGTGGATCAAATGATGGAAATGAATAAAAACCCATCTTGTTACTTGATCCTTGAGATGGCTTTTCAGAAGATCCTGTTGTATTGAAAGCAGTTTCAACTTTTGGCGAAAACTTGGTTTTGTCATTAACACCACTTTTGTAGTACAAACCAATGTCTTGCTCTCCATCATAATTCTTCGTTCTCGCTATCTTCCGTTGCTCCATTTCTTGAGCTTCAAGCTGTTTAATAAAATCACTCAATGTTAGATCATTAAAACCTGGTTTGTTTTTCAACATCATAAGATACGTGCCCCACTCATCATGTGGCAACGCATCAGCTAACTTTTCAATCAACTCATCTTTGTCCTTTCTGATACTCAATCTGTTCATGTTTTTCAATAAATTGCAGTATCTTTCAATGATCTGCTTGGTGCTTTCATTTCATAAACCTCGAAACAAATCGAATTCCTTCTTCATCAACGACTTTTTGTTCTTAAGCATGTCATCACTACCAAGAAACTTTGCTTCTAATTCTGTCCATATCGAATGTGCAGTTCCATTATGTTGAAGTAAAATCAAGATGTCTGCTTTAATTGCCTGCTGCAACAAACTAACCATCAATTTCTCATCTTTGTATTTCTTTTTCTCCTCAGCACTCAAATCTCTAATTGGTATTTTCTCTCGATCGCTACCAACTGGTCTAAAATATTGAACTTCAGTATGTTCCCATGCATCTAAATGATAAGCTTCAACCCAGTTACCAAATTGTTCAGCCCATCCACTAAAATCATCAATATCCAAAAGCTTAGACGGTTTTTGAGTTGTTCCAGTTTCATTTTCAAGCATCGTGTTCTGCGTAATTGATATCGGACTAGCAAACGCATTGTAAAACTCGTTGTCCATGTTTTGTTTTTCAAAAAAAATTCACAATCTGCTAATTTCAAGCGAAATACTATTCTCAAGCGAAATAACCCTTCAAGCAGAATAGGTGATTTCAAGCGAAATCACAAGGCAATTTCAAGCGGAATCACAAGGCAATTTCAAGCGGAATAAGCCTTGAAGAAGAATAGGTGATTCAAGCGAAATCACAGTGCAATTTCAAACGGAATATCGAATTCAAGCGGAATCAGCAAGTATTTTCAAGCGGAATCAGAAACAATGTGAAGTTTCAAGCGAAATCAACCAGAACTCTCAAGCGGAATCAGCATGATGTCAGCTATTCGATCTGATTTTGGTCCAATAGATCAGGTTTTAAGCTGATTTTAGATCTGATACTTTCAAGGGTTTGTTAAAACACAGTTACGCACACATAGTGAAAGTTTTAGCCGATTTTAACCGTGAAAAGTTGTTCAATTGTGAAAGAAGGTGTAGAAATAAGAAAAATGAAGCTGAATTGGTATGAACTCTTCCTACTGAGCTCTGATACCACTCATAGAATCGTTTTCAGACCCAAACGAGTCGATCAGAAGAGTTTATCTCAATACGAGTGGCGGAAACAAACGTATCGAGGTCAGTTCAGCTAGATTCACACATTAAACTGTCCGTATATTGATTTTCGATCAATTACAACCCTGTGGACACTTCGGCAGCACTTCGTTACACTGACCGGAAATGTTACAAATGAAATGGCACATGAGGTATTTATAGGAAGTCTGATTTCGCTTGAAACAGTCTCAAGCGGAATCACTTTCAAGCGAAATCACAGATTTCGTTTGAAATGATCCAACTCAAGTTCAAGCGAAATTAAACTATTTGATTTCGCTTGAAATGGTTATTGAGCATTCAAGCGGAATTACCTATAAACATAATTCCTCGATTTCCGTGCCCTGATCTAACTCGTACAATACAAGACTCGATACAAGACAAAGTCGACAGACGCATGCACCAACAGACTCCCCCTCGAATGTTGACGAGTCTTCAGTGTCGAGTCTTCGGTTATCAAACCTTCAGTCTTTATCAGTCTGCTCACATTCTTCAAAATTCTCCATTGCAAGCATCCACAATCAATCTCTTTCTCTTTCTTGTACTCTTCAGGATCTGAATCTAGCTCTACAATCTTCAGACTCCCTCTCGATATCCTCATACTCCCCTTTCGCTAAACTGGGATCGCAGTCTGGAATTCATTTTCCACAGGTTCTTCGATCGTAACCTGGCACTCATCTAACTCAGGTATCGGAACCTGTCTAACCTGCATAACTCTACCCAAAAATAAGTTTCACAAATTTAAGATTTTGCAAATTTAGAAACCACTTGCAGGTATAACTAAAAAATGATTTAATTCTTTGAAAACCACTTGAAAATACAATTTCTTCATACATTCTTTTTTTTTTCAAACATGTTCATCAAGTTTAGCTCTTGGAATTTTGAAAATCAGCTTTCCAACATCAGTTGTCGAAAATCTTTTTGAATTTTTCAAAAAAAATTATGCTAAAACACACTAAAATCTTTTTGGATTTTTAAATGTAATGAAAATGCAGTAAAAAAATATTTCCAAACAATATTTTTGTGAGCTTGTGTAAGAGGATCATATCAGTTTATGAGACACATCACCAACTCCGTTAAGCTTTAAACATTTTCAGTTCTAAACGATTCACATAGATTGACGATATTGTTATCCACTTAAACTCAATCTAAAAACTTTCGAAATGCTTACCGATACGTTAAGGTATATTAATTTTCACTATATTCTTATGGACCCCACCATCTCAGCATATCCCCTCATCATGCAATACACTATCTCAAGTAATGTCTTTAAACTTTTATCAACTATGAATTGTGCGAAAACAAAGCAGAATGTTTAAACATTAACAATCAGGTCGATACTTTCGTATACGCAGAGAAAGTCCAATGTTTAAACAAAATAAGAAAATAAAAATAAGTTGAAGTTGTTTAGGCTTTAACCACCAGGTCGATACTTCTGTATACGCAGAGGAGGTCCAAAGCTTAAACGAAACACCAAAGAAAATAAAGCAGAACGTTTAGGCAATAACATCCAGGTCGATACTCACGTATACGCAGAGGATGTCCAATGCTTCAACAAAATAAAGAAATAAAACAAGTTTAAATCTTTGCAAAATAAAATGCACAATCACAGCGACTTTTCAGCAAAGTTGTGAAAGTTCACAAACTTAACCAGTTTTATGTCTTTCGACAATCAGCGATTACTGAGTAGGCACACAATCAAGAAGGACAAAACTAAGTACTATGCTTTTGACCATGTTTCCCACTAGAACTAGGCTTTTTCATTTAAGTTTGTATCGTTATCGCAAATCTACTAGTCTAGCTGAGCCTATCGTCACATCTTTAGTGAGACCATTTATCACTTTTTATCTTTCCATTTCTTTAGCATGTCGTGACAGTCCACTGATTTACTATCATTTCCTCTTTTTACAAAAAAACTCATTTTTTGATTGTATCATGTTTTTTTTTGGCTTTTTCAAATTTTCAAATATTTTTGTATGTTCTGAAATTCTTACTCCCCCTAAAATGCAAATATATTTAACGGAAATTTGAAAACAAACTGTACAATGAAATGACAACTGATATCAAATCACTTCAAATAGCCATTCACTTTGCATAAACAATCAGAACTCCCCCTCACAACAAACTATTTTCCCATTGATTTCAAAACACTTAAGTTTGTTTTAATCAAATGGTTTTCCGGAAAATAAGTTTTGTTGATTGATTTTACCATTTGTAGGTTAGGGGTTTGGTTCATCACATTGTCTTCCAACCAAATACCACATGTAGGAAAATGCAAGTACAACTTAATGTCCTTGATTTACCACTTGTAGGTAAAAACCTTTTTCAACCACATGGCTTACCAACCAATACCACATGTAGGTTGAATTCTCAAGATGCCGATTCCTACTCCTCACTTACCATCCTAGGAGTTCCGGCAATTCATACTCATGACCAATTTTCAATTTTTCAATCAAACAATATAAGAATAATGCTGATTCATGCTCCGCGATTACCAACTTGGGAGCTCCGGCATGTCAGGTTTTTCAGTTAGAGATTATCTCCCAAGCCTGACAGACCTTGGGAGATTTCGAGTTATCAACACTCGGTTGCTTACCTGCCATCTTTTTCTCATAAAATTCTTTAACCCCCTTTACCTTTCCATCAATAATTTTATCAAAAATGTTTTGAAGTGTGGGGTTAAAAGTCTTTTCAACATCAAATTCTTTCTTTTCAGAAAAGAATTGATTTGAAATTTCAACTTTGCCAATTTTAGATTTCAAATTTTCAGCCCGCAATGGTAGAAAATTTACATCATCCAAAGGCGGAACTGAATTCTCCTTTTTCATAACAACCTGTGGCTCCTCTGATTTTGTGAAATCAAATTCATTACCAGAACTATTTCCTAAATTCTTAACAACCCATTTTTGGCTATTAAGTTTCTCTTTTCTCTTGAAAACATTTTGCGAACATTCACCAACCTCATAAATTGAATTCTCAAAAACTTTGAATCTGTTTGTTGGTGGTTCAGTTTTCTCAATAACCTTTTCTTTCAGTTTACCAGAGACTTCCTGTTTTGTTTGCATTGCCTTTGGATAATTCCTGGCAATGTGACCAACTGTTTTACATTGAAAACATGTTCTCTTCTCTATCTTCTTTTGAGCAACACTTTTCTTCATTTCTTCTTGCTTTTTGGCAAGGAATTCCTTGTTCGTCTCCTTCCAGAATGAACTCTTTTGTTCTTTTTCAGCATTTGTTCCTGAAACAAAAATATTTTTTGGTTTATAAATTTTCTCATTTTTATAATTTTTCGGTGCAATAAAACCTAGTCCATTCTTTTTGAAATTACCGTTATGGTTTGGTTTCTTTTGAAACCCCGAACCAGAACTGTAACCTTTTTTCTTGTTTAAACGTTGTTGAACTCTTGAGATGTAATGATTTGGTTTTTCAGAAAGATTTAAATCTTTTATTTCAGAAATATTAATTTCTTTTAGTTTGAAAACCTTTTTGATCATTTCTTGTTTAACACCTCTTATTGGAAAAGTCTCATCAGAATATAATTTGTCAGAATCTTTCAAAGTATATGCTACTTTGATCGGTTCGTCATCCAAATTAGATTTTGATAACAAAAATTCTTTATTATAAACCCATTTTCCCCGTTTGTCTTTTTAACTTGATGTGCCGGACTTTGACTTTGACTCTGATTTTGACTCCGACATTGACTCCTCTGTTTCGTCCTTATCCAACATCTATACTTTCTGGCAAGTTATCCGACGACCCAGACTCCCACTGTAAATTTGTTGCCTTTTCGACTCTTTCAGAATTTGGATTTCGAGGAGAATATCCATTTTCGACCTGGGGTGGACATTTGTTATAGACAACACTTGGTTTCTTACCAGAAATCTTCACTTCATCATCTTCTTTTGTTTCGGACTTCTTCTCTTCCGAAGTCTTCTCATCTTCAAATGTCTTCAATCCCTCCACTATAGGGTAAATCCTGTCAACAACAAAAGTAGAACATGAGTAACTTTTTAATAAATTGTTAAATCTTTCTGTTTCAATTATTTGTGTTGCCAACTTCAATTCAAGCTCAGCACACTTCTCTGTGTAGTAGTTGACATCGTCAAGCTGTCTCATGTAAGCTCCTTTGAGTGTATTCATTCCTACAGCTTGTTCACTACTTGACTCGTTGTACTTATTCATCTCTCTGTTCAAAGTATCATATGATTCTTTCAGCCTTTTTATGTTGTGCAGTAATTCATTGTTTTGCATTATCAGAGAGTCACAATTCATACACTTTCCAGCAACCTTGACTACTTCATCATCTGTTTTGATTTCAAATGCTGGAACTTCTTTAACTACTCTCACTTGAACTTCTTCTAAAACTTCTTTCTTTTTCTTTTCTTCACCATTTAAACGTTTTCTGACTTTTTCTACCCAATAATCATCAGTATAATCATTGATAACATGAGCAACAAATCCTTTAGCCAGGAATTCTTTGTCTGGGCAATAATCGTCCCAACTGAAACCTTCTGCCAATTTTTCATCTTCTTGTTCTTTCACACATACTTTACTATCTGTTGGAATGTATTTATCCCAACTGAAACCATTTCCTTTATCTTGATTAACAAGACATGCTGTCTTTGAATCTTGAATTTCTTTCCTACCATGAGCTGTTTGTGGCTGTTGTTGTTGATGTGTCTGTTGAGCAACTTGATGATATAACGCTTTTCGATAGTAATCATTGTTTCCAAAGGGATTTTGAGCTCCACTTGCTTCACGATTTGTGCACTCCCTCTTGAAATGTCCCTTTTCCCTGCATCGAAAACAAGTAACTTTAGACTTATCAAATCCTAAAGCTGAAACATGTGCATCGCGAAAATCATCTCTGCCTGTAATTTCTTTAAACTTTTCAGCACGTCTCAGTACACTAGCCATGCACCATTTTATATCCATCAATTCCATCTCTTCAGCATCAATTTGATCGTAATCCTCTTTTGTTAGCATTGGATTTCCGATCCTTCCTGCAACTAAACCTCCATAGGATTCAAGCACAGTTACCAACAAAGACATGTGGCTTTTAGCAACTTCCTTGGTATAATTCTGATCATTTTCAAGGTTTAAAGCACTGTTGCATTGAAGTACTTTGACACTCTTTATTGTAGAAAAGTGTGGATCAAATGATGGAAATGAATAAAAACCCATCTTGTTACTTGATCCTTGAGATGGCTTTTCAGAAGATCCTGTTGTATTGAAAGCAGTTTCAACTTTTGGCGAAAACTTGGTTTTGTCATTAACACCACTTTTGTAGTACAAACCAATGTCTTGCTCTCCATCATAATTCTTCGTTCTCGCTATCTTCCGTTGCTCCATTTCTTGAGCTTCAAGCTGTTTAATAAAATCACTCAATGTTAGATCATTAAAACCTGGTTTGTTTTTCAACATCATAAGATACGTGCCCCACTCATCATGTGGCAACGCATCAGCTAACTTTTCAATCAACTCATCTTTGTCCTTTCTGATACTCAATCTGTTCATGTTTTTCAATAAATTGCAGTATCTTTCAATGATCTGCTTGGTGCTTTCATTTCATAAACCTCGAAACAAATCGAATTCCTTCTTCATCAACGACTTTTTGTTCTTAAGCATGTCATCACTACCAAGAAACTTTGCTTCTAATTCTGTCCATATCGAATGTGCAGTTCCATTATGTTGAAGTAAAATCAAGATGTCTGCTTTAATTGCCTGCTGCAACAAACTAACCATCAATTTCTCATCTTTGTATTTCTTTTTCTCCTCAGCACTCAAATCTCTAATTGGTATTTTCTCTCGATCGCTACCAACTGGTCTAAAATATTGAACTTCAGTATGTTCCCATGCATCTAAATGATAAGCTTCAACCCAGTTACCAAATTGTTCAGCCCATCCACTAAAATCATCAATATCCAAAAGCTTAGACGGTTTTTGAGTTGTTCCAGTTTCATTTTCAAGCATCGTGTTCTGCGTAATTGATATCGGACTAGCAAACGCATTGTAAAACTCGTTGTCCATGTTTTGTTTTTCAAAAAAAATTCACAATCTGCTAATTTCAAGCGAAATACTATTCTCAAGCGAAATAACCCTTCAAGCAGAATAGGTGATTTCAAGCGAAATCACAAGGCAATTTCAAGCGGAATCACAAGGCAATTTCAAGCGGAATAAGCCTTGAAGAAGAATAGGTGATTCAAGCGAAATCACAGTGCAATTTCAAACGGAATATCGAATTCAAGCGGAATCAGCAAGTATTTTCAAGCGGAATCAGAAACAATGTGAAGTTTCAAGCGAAATCAACCAGAACTCTCAAGCGGAATCAGCATGATGTCAGCTATTCGATCTGATTTTGGTCCAATAGATCAGGTTTTAAGCTGATTTTAGATCTGATACTTTCAAGGGTTTGTTAAAACACAGTTACGCACACATAGTGAAAGTTTTAGCCGATTTTAACCGTGAAAAGTTGTTCAATTGTGAAAGAAGGTGTAGAAATAAGAAAAATGAAGCTGAATTGGTATGAACTCTTCCTACTGAGCTCTGATACCACTCATAGAATCGTTTTCAGACCCAAACGAGTCGATCAGAAGAGTTTATCTCAATACGAGTGGCGGAAACAAACGTATCGAGGTCAGTTCAGCTAGATTCACACATTAAACTGTCCGTATATTGATTTTCGATCAATTACAACCCTGTGGACACTTCGGCAGCACTTCGTTACACTGACCGGAAATGTTACAAATGAAATGGCACATGAGGTATTTATAGGAAGTCTGATTTCGCTTGAAACAGTCTCAAGCGGAATCACTTTCAAGCGAAATCACAGATTTCGTTTGAAATGATCCAACTCAAGTTCAAGCGAAATTAAACTATTTGATTTCGCTTGAAATGGTTATTGAGCATTCAAGCGGAATTACCTATAAACATAATTCCTCGATTTCCGTGCCCTGATCTAACTCGTACAATACAAGACTCGATACAAGACAAAGTCGACAGACGCATGCACCAACAGACTCCCCCTCGAATGTTGACGAGTCTTCAGTGTCGAGTCTTCGGTTATCAAACCTTCAGTCTTTATCAGTCTGCTCACATTCTTCAAAATTCTCCATTGCAAGCATCCACAATCAATCTCTTTCTCTTTCTTGTACTCTTCAGGATCTGAATCTAGCTCTACAATCTTCAGACTCCCTCTCGATATCCTCATACTCCCCTTTCGCTAAACTGGGATCGCAGTCTGGAATTCATTTTCCACAGGTTCTTCGATCGTAACCTGGCACTCATCTAACTCAGGTATCGGAACCTGTCTAACCTGCATAACTCTACCCAAAAATAAGTTTCACAAATTTAAGATTTTGCAAATTTAGAAACCACTTGCAGGTATAACTAAAAAATGATTTAATTCTTTGAAAACCACTTGAAAATACAATTTCTTCATACATTCTTTTTTTTTTCAAACATGTTCATCAAGTTTAGCTCTTGGAATTTTGAAAATCAGCTTTCCAACATCAGTTGTCGAAAATCTTTTTGAATTTTTCAAAAAAAATTATGCTAAAACACACTAAAATCTTTTTGGATTTTTGAATGTAATGAAAATGCAGTAAAAAAATATTTCCAAACAATATTTTTGTGAGCTTGTGTAAGAGGATCATATCAGTTTATGAGACACATCACCAACTCCGTTAAGCTTTAAACATTTTCAGTTCTAAACGATTCACATAGATTGACGATATTGTTATCCACTTAAACTCAATCTAAAAACTTTCGAAATGCTTACCGATACGTTAAGGTATATTAATTTTCACTATATTCTTATGGACCCCACCATCTCAGCATATCCCCTCATCATGCAATACACTATCTCAAGTAATGTCTTTAAACTTTTATCAACTATGAATTGTGCGAAAACAAAGCAGAATGTTTAAACATTAACAATCAGGTCGATACTTTCGTATACGCAGAGAAAGTCCAATGTTTAAACAAAATAAGAAAATAAAAATAAGTTGAAGTTGTTTAGGCTTTAACCACCAGGTCGATACTTCTGTATACGCAGAGGAGGTCCAAAGCTTAAACGAAACACCAAAGAAAATAAAGCAGAACGTTTAGGCAATAACATCCAGGTCGATACTCACGTATACGCAGAGGATGTCCAATGCTTCAACAAAATAAAGAAATAAAACAAGTTTAAATCTTTGCAAAATAAAATGCACAATCACAGCGACTTTTCAGCAAAGTTGTGAAAGTTCACAAACTTAACCAGTTTTATGTCTTTCGACAATCAGCGATTACTGAGTAGGCACACAATCAAGAAGGACAAAACTAAGTACTATGCTTTTGACCATGTTTCCCACTAGAACTAGGCTTTTTCATTTAAGTTTGTATCGTTATCGCAAATCTACTAGTCTAGCTGAGCCTATCGTCACATCTTTAGTGAGACCATTTATCACTTTTTATCTTTCCATTTCTTTAGCATGTCGTGACAGTCCACTGATTTACTATCATTTCCTCTTTTTACAAAAAAACTCATTTTTTGATTGTATCATGTTTTTTTTTGGCTTTTTCAAATTTTCAAATATTTTTGTATGTTCTGAAATTCTTACTCCCCCTAAAATGCAAATATATTTAACGGAAATTTGAAAACAAACTGTACAATGAAATGACAACTGATATCAAATCACTTCAAATAGCCATTCACTTTGCATAAACAATCAGAACTCCCCCTCACAACAAACTATTTTCCCATTGATTTCAAAACACTTAAGTTTGTTTTAATCAAATGGTTTTCCGGAAAATAAGTTTTGTTGATTGATTTTACCATTTGTAGGTTAGGGGTTTGGTTCATCACATTGTCTTCCAACCAAATACCACATGTAGGAAAATGCAAGTACAACTTAATGTCCTTGATTTACCACTTGTAGGTAAAAACCTTTTTCAACCACATGGCTTACCAACCAATACCACATGTAGGTTGAATTCTCAAGATGCCGATTCCTACTCCTCACTTACCATCCTAGGAGTTCCGGCAATTCATACTCATGACCAATTTTCAATTTTTCAATCAAACAATATAAGAATAATGCTGATTCATGCTCCGCGATTACCAACTTGGGAGCTCCGGCATGTCAGGTTTTTCAGTTAGAGATTATCTCCCAAGCCTGACAGACCTTGGGAGATTTCGAGTTATCAACACTCGGTTGCTTACCTGCCATCTTTTTCTCATAAAATTCTTTAACCCCCTTTACCTTTCCATCAATAATTTTATCAAAAATGTTTTGAACTGTGGGGTTAAAAGTCTTTTCAACATCAAATTCTTTCTTTTCAGAAAAGAATTGATTTGAAATTTCAACTTTGCCAATTTTAGATTTCAAATTTTCAGCCCGCAATGGTAGAAAATTTACATCATCCAAAGGCGGAACTGAATTCTCCTTTTTCATAACAACCTGTGGCTCCTCTGATTTTGTGAAATCAGATTCATCACCAGAACTATTTCCTGAATTCTTTACAACCCATTTTTGGTTATTAAGTTTCTCTTTTCTCTTGAAAACATTTTGCGAACATTCACCAACCTCATAAATTGAATTCTCAAAAACTTTGAATCTGTTTGTTGGTGGTTCAGTTTTCTCAATAACCTTTTCTTTCAGTTTACCAGAGACTTCCTGTTTTGTTTGCATTGCCTTTGGATAATTCTTGGCAATGTGACCAACTGTTTTACATTGAAAACATGTTCTCTTCTATATCTTCTTTTGAGCAACACTTTTCTTCATTTCTTCTTGCTTTTTGGCAAGGAATTCCTTGTTCGTCTCCTTCCAGAATGAACTCTTTTGTTCTTTTTCAGCATTTGTTCCTGAAACAAAAACAGTTTTTGGTTTATAAATTTTCTCATTTTTATAATTTTTCGGTGCAATAAAACCTAGTCCATTCTTTTTGAAATTACCGTTATGGTTTGGTTTCTTTTGAAACCCCTAACCAGAACTGTAACCTTTTTTCTTGTTTAAAGGTTGTTGAACTCTTGAGATGTAATGATTTGGTTTTTCAGAAAGATTTAAATCTTTTATTTCAGAAATATTAATTTCTTTTAGTTTGAAAACCTTTTTGATCATTTCTTGTTTAACACCTCTTATTGGAAAAGTCTCATCAGAATATATTTTGTCAGAATCTTTCAAAGTATATGCTACTTTGATCGGTTCGTCATCCAAATTAGATTTTGATAACAAAAATTCTTTATTATAAATCCATTTTCCCTGTTTGTCTTTTTGACTTGATGTGTCCGACTTTGACTTTGACTCTGATTTTGACTCTGACATTGACTCCTTTGTTTCGTCCTTATCCAACACTTGATCGACCACCTTTTTTATTAATTCGAACTCATGATCAGTATCGGACGACGTGAAAGTGACATTTATACTTTCTGGCAAGTTATCCGACGACCCAGACTCCCACTGTAAATTTGTTGCCTTTTCGACTCTTTCAGAATTTGGATTTCGAGGAGAATATCCATTTTCGACCGGGGGTGGACATTTGTTATAGACAACACTTGGTTTCTTACCAGAAATGTTCACTTCATCATCTTCTTTTGTTTCGAACTTCTTCTCTTCCGAAGTCTTCTCATCTTCAAACGTCTTCAATCCCTCCACTATAGGGTAAATCCTGTCAACAACAAAAGTAGAACATGAGTAACTTTTTAATAAATTGTTAACTCTTTCAGTTTCAATTCTTTGTGTTGCCAACTTCAATTCAAGCTCAGCACACTTCTCTGTGTAGTAGTTGACATCGTCAAGCTGTCTCATGTAAGCTCCTTTGAGTGTATTCATTCCTACAGCTTGTTCACTACTTGACTCGTTGTACTTATTCATCTCTCTGTTCAAAGTATCATATGATTCTTTCAGCCTTTTTATGTTGTGCAGCAATTCATTGTTTTGCATTATCAGAGAATCACAATTCATACACTTTCCAGCAACCTTGACTACCTCATCATCTGTTTTTGATTTCAAATGCTAGAACTTCTTTAACTACTCTCACTTGAACTTCTTCTATAACTTCTTTCTTTTTCTTTTCTTCACCATTTAAACGTTTTCTGACTTTTTCTCCCCAATAATCATCAGTATAATCATTGATAACATGAGCAACAAATCCTTTAGCCAGGAATTCTTTGTCTGGGCAATAATCATCCCAACTGAAACCTTCTGCCAATTTTTCATCTTCTTGTTCTGCCACACATACTTTACTATCTGTTGGAATGTATTTATCCCAACTGAAACCATTTCCTTTATCTTGATTAACAAGACATGCTCTCTTTGAATCTTCAATTTCTTTCCTACCATGAGCTGTTTGTGGCTGTTGTTGTTGATGTGTCTATTGAGCAACTTGATGATATAACGCTTTTCGATAGTAATCATTGTTTCCAAAGGGATTTTGAGCTCCACTTGCTTCACGATTTGTGCACTCCCTCTTGAAATGTCCCTTTTCCCTGCATCGAAAACAAGTAACTTTAGACTTATCAAATCCTAAAGCTGAAACATGTGCATCGCGAAAATCATCTCTGCCTGTAATTTCTTTAAACTTTTCAGCACGTCTCAGTACACTAGCCATGCACCATTTTATATCCATCAATTCCATCTCTTCAGCATCAATTTGATCGTAATCCTCTTTTGTTAGCATTGGATTTCCGATCCTTCCTGCAACTAAACCTCCATAGGATTCAAGCACAGTTACCAACAAAGACATGTGGCTTTTAGCCACTTCCTCGGTATAATTCTGATCATTTTCAAGGTTTAAAGCAATGTTGCATTGAAGTACTTTGCCACTCTTTATTGTAGAAAAGTGTGGATCAAATGATGGAAATGAATAAAAACCCATCTTGTTACTTGATCCTTGAGATGGCTTTTCAGAAGATCCTGTTGTATTGAAAGCAGTTTCAACTTTTGGCGAAAACTTGGTTTTGTCATTAACACCACTTTTGTAGTACAAACCAATGTCTTGCTCTCCATCATAATTCTTCGTTCTCGCTATCTTCCGTTGCTCCATTTCTTGAGCTTCAAGTTGTTTAATAAAATCACTCAATGTTAGATCATTAAAACCAGGTTTGTTTTTCAACATCATAAGATACGTGCCCCACTCATCATGTGGCAACGCATCAGCTAACTTTTCAATCAACTCATCTTTATCCTTTCTGATACTCAATCTGTTCATGTGTTTCAATAAATTGCAGTATCTTTCAATGATCTGCTTGGTGCTTTCATTTCTTAAACCTCAAAACAAATCGAATTCCTTCTTCATCAACGACTTTTTGTTCTTAAGCATGTCATCACTACCAAGAAACTTTGCTTCTAATTCTGTCCATATCGAATGTGCAGTTCCATTATGTTGAAGTAAAATCAAGATGTCTTCTTTAATTGCCTGCTGCAACAAACTAACCATCAATTTCTCATCTTTGTATTTCTTTTTCTCCTCAGCACTCAAATCTCTAATTGGTATTTTCTCTCGATCGCTACCAACTGGTCTAAAATATTGAACTTCAGTATGTTCCCATGCATCTAAATGATAAGCTTCAACCCAGTTACCAAATCGTTCAGCCCATCCACTAAAATCATCAATATCCAAAAGCTTAGGCGGTTTTTGAGTTGTTCCAGTTTCATTTTCAAGCATCGTGTTCTGCCTAATTGATATCGGACTAGCAAAAGCATTGTAAAACTCGTTGTCCATGTTTCGTTTTTCAAAAAAAATTCACAATCTGCTAATTTCAAGCGAAATACTATTCTCAAGCGAAATAACCCTTCAGGCAGAATAGGTGATTTCAAGCGAAATCACAAGGCAATTTCAAGCGGAATAAGCCTTGAAGCAGAATAGGTGATTTAAGCGAAATCACAGTGCAATTTCAAACGGAATATCGAATTCAAGCGGAATCAGCAAGTATTTTCAAGCGGAATCAGAAACAATGTGAAGTTTCAAGCGAAATCAACCAGAACTCTCAAGCGGAATCAGCATGATGTCAGCTATTCGATCTGATTTTGGTCCAATAGATCAGGTTTTAAGCTGATTTTAGATCTGATACTTTCAAGGGTTTGTTAAAACACAGTTACGCACACATAGTGAAAGTTTTAGCCGATTTTAACCGTGAAAAGTTGTTCAATTGTGAAAGAAGGTGTAGAAATCAGAAAAATGAAGCTGAATTGGTATGAACTCTTCCTCCTGAGCTCTGATACCACTTGTAGAATCGTTTTCAGACCCAAATGAGTCGATCAGAAGAGTTTATCTCAATACGAGTGGCGGAAACAAACGTATCGAGGTCCCGTTCAGCTAGATTCACACATTAAACTGTCCGTATATTGATTTTGGATCAAGTACAACCCTGTGGACACTTCGGCAGCACTTCGTTACACTGACCGGAAATGTTACAAATGAAATGGCACATGAGGTATTTATAGGAAGTCTGATTTCGCTTGAAACAGTCTCAAGCGGAATCACTTTTAAGCGAAATCATAGATTTCGTTTGAAATGATCCAACTCAAGTTCAAGCGAAATTAAACTATCTGATTTCGCTTGAAATGGTTATTGACCATTCAAGCAGAATTACCTATAAACACAATTCCTTGATTTCCGTGCCCTGATCTAACTCGTACAATACAAGACTCGATACAAGACGAAGTTGACAGACGCATGCACCAACATTTATGGCTAGGGATGAACACAAGAGGTTGAAGATGATAAATGTGTTGGATAATAGCAAATGATGAAGGTCCTTGAAGTTCCAAAGCCACCAAACTTGCTTGTAACCCTTCTTACACCTTGTGATGAGTTTGAAATAGATGAAAGTGAAAAGAAAATGATGGCGGTGTGGGGAGGAGGTCTCGGCCGAGAATGGAGGAGAGGGAGGGAAGAAGGAGGTGTGTTGTGTGTTGTGAAATGAAAGAGAATGAGGATCTAGGGGTTAATATAAACTCATGTCCAACAAGTGTTTATCCTTTGTACATTGTGTCACCCTAAGTACTAAACACAATCTAATAAATAAATCAACAAATCAAATGTGTAAGGGGGCCTTGGTGGCCGTGAGATAGGTGGGGGGGGGAGGTATAGGTGTAGCTTCAAACCATCTAGTTAGTTTAAGATTCAAATCCAAGTATAGTTAGGTGTTTAGGTTATGATATATTTTATAAGGGGTGTCATGATGTTCGGGGATCATAACTAGCTTAGAAATAATTAAACAATGCTTCCAGTGTAATTTTGGTGTTTCGGGCAGTGTCCGGTTGTTTGGTTAGATACCGGTTCGTTAAAGCGTCAAACTATTTCGTTTAGTGTTCTTTATGTTACCGTTTGTGACACTTTTAATTCCCGACACTTAGGAAAGCATTCAGAACCATTTAGTCATATTTTTGCATAAAACTAGCATGTTAAAATGCTGATTTTTGCTGATTTGTGCAGGATTCTGCACTTTATGTGGGTTTTGGGCACTTTCCGACACTATATCTATCACCTATAAAAGCAGTTTTGTGGTCCTTACTTCCCTACACACTATACGAGTGTAGTACTTGGTTTCTGGCTCATACTAGGTCTCAAAACACTGTATGTCTATGTACTGAACCCCGTCAGCATATTCCTGTTTTATCCGTTAACTGTGCTAACTGTGCTTTGTGCATCATTTATGTCACTAAAGTTTGTATGTAAAAATGATGTGACAGTATGAAATGTGATGCACATGTAAGTATGATGCAGAAATTAGAAAGCAGTTATTTGTATTTCAGCACAGTCATTAAGCACTAATCAATATTAATTAATTGTACGGATACCTGGATTTTTGACAGTTGTCACACCAGAGCCAAAGCGTATTGCACGCTTTATTGGTGGATTGGCTCCCGAGGTAAAGGGATATGTGAAGGCTTCAAAGCCTGCAACCTACCGGTCAGCAGTAGATTTGTCTCTGTCCGTGACTTTGGATATTGTCAGAAATAAATCTGTAAAGACTACAGATGATGGGAAGAGAAAAAGAGAGGATGATAACTCACAACGTTCTAATAAGAAGAATAATGGTAATTCGGGGTTTAAGAAAAGCTCCAATCAGTCGGGTGAAAAGCCTTTGTGCAAGAACTGCAAGAGGAACCACTTTGGGGAATGCACAATCGATCCACAGGCTAAACCTTGTGGAATCTGCAAAAAGAAGGGTCATAAAATGTTGGTATGCAAGGACCTAAAGAATGCAACCTATTATGGTTGAAATGAAAAAGGGCACATCAAGACCAACTGCCCGAAAAACGTAAAGAAGCCTGAAGAGGCTAAAAAGACAAATACCCGAGTGTTCCAAATGAATGCCAAGGAAGCAGTGCAGAATGATAACGTTATAACATGTACTTTCCTTATAAATGATATTTATGCTAGAGTTTTATTTGATTCTAGTGCAGATAAGTCCTTTGTAGACAATAACTTTAGTAAACTGTTGAATCTGCCTATTAAAACTCTAGACATAAAATATGAGGTAGAATTGGCTGATGGTACCATAGAAACTGCTTCAACAATTCTAGATGGATGTTTCATATCCATTAGGAACTATTCCTTTCCGTTGTCCTTATTGCCAATGAAATTAGCGGGGTTTGATATAGTTCTAGGCATTGATTGGTTGTCGTTTAACCAAGCTCAAATTGCCTGTGATAAGAAACAAATTATGATCAAAACCTCTTACTATTCAAGGAGATACGCGTTATGGATTGCCTGATCAAGTATCTATGCTTAAGGCATCCAAATGTTTGAAGAACAGCTATGTCA
This sequence comes from Helianthus tuberosus, assembly GCA_030545235.1. Lineage (NCBI taxonomy): Eukaryota > Viridiplantae > Streptophyta > Magnoliopsida > Asterales > Asteraceae > Helianthus > Helianthus tuberosus. The sequence goes on along the minus strand of CM060410.1, from coordinate 141,641,624 downwards.
CTTACATGGCATAAGTGACTGTAGACAGGCCGAAGCCCAAGATAGAAGATATTCCTGTTATTTCAGAATACCCAGACGTCTTTCCTGAAGAACTACCTGGCATACCTCCTGAGAGGCAAGTGGAGTTCAGAATTCATATTATACCAGGAGCTGCACCAGTCACACGAGCTCCTTATCGTTTAGCACCGACCGAAATGAAGGAATTAAGAACCCAGTTGGATGAACTATTGGAGAAAAGCTTTATTCAGCCAAGCTCGTCACCTTGGGGAGCACCCATTGTATTTGTGAAAAAGAAGGATGGTTCAATGTGCTTGTGCATTGATTATCGCGAGCTAAACAATGTAACAATCAAGAATCGCTATCCATTGCCCAGGATCGACGATCTATTTGATCAGCTACAGGGAGCAAGTTTTTTCTCAAAAATCGATCTAAGGTTGGGGTATCATCAACTGAAGGTCAGAACTGAAGACGTACACAAGCCCGCGTTTAGAACAAGGTATGGTCACTATGAGTTCTTAGTGATGTCGTTCGGGTTCACTAATGCAACTGCAGCATTCATGGACCTCATGAATCGAGTCTGCAAGCCGTATTTGGATAAATTTTTCATTGTCTTCATCGATGATATACTTATTTATTCCAAGAGTCAAGCTGATCATGAGAAACATCTGTGATGCATCCTCAAACTTCTGCAACAAGAAAAGCTTTACGTAAAATTCTCCAAATGTGAATTCTGGCTTCGCGGAGTCCAATTTTTTAGACATTTTGTAAGCGAGCGCAGTATCCAGGTAGATCCCGCTAAAATAGAAGCAATCATGAATCGGGAAGCACCTAAGACACCTATTGAAATTCACTGCTTCTTAGGGTTGGCGGTTTATTATAGGAGATTTATCGAAAACTTTTCAAGGACAGTTGCACCTTTAACTACTTTAACCAACAAGAATGTGAACTTTGACTGGGGTCCCAAGCAACAAGAGTCTTTCGAGATTCTCAAACAAAAGTTGAGCAATGCTCCTGTATTGACACTACCTGAAGGAATAGAAGAGTTCGTTGTCTATTGTGATGCTTCACACACATGCATGGGATGTGTGCTTATGCAAAGAGGCAAGGTGATTGCCTACGCATCACGACAACTAAAGGTGCACGAAAAGAATTACACCACCCATGACTTGGAATTGGGTGTCGTTGTATTTGCATTTAAGCTATGGAGACATTACCTGTATGGAACCAAATGTGTAATATATTCACACCACAAAAGTCTCCAACACTTGTTTAGCCAAAAGGATCTCAAAATGAGGCAACGCCGTTGGATGGAAACATTGAACGACTACGAATGTGAAATTCGCTACCATCCTGGCAAAGCGAATGTGGTCGCTGATGCTTTAAGTAGGAAAGAAAGAGTCAAACCTATACGAATCAATGCTAAGAGTATTGAACTAAAGAACAGTCTAAATGAGAAGTTGTTGACAGCATAGAAAGAAGCCATAATGGAACACAATCTCCAAGAAGAAAGATTGGGTGCAACCTTTGATCAGTTGTCACCTGGGAATGATGGAATTCTCAAATTGAATGGTCGAATCTGGGTTCCAATTCATGGAGGACTTAGAGATGTAATTCTCCAAGAAGCTCATAATTCCAAATACTCGGTTCACCCGGGAAGTGACAAAATGTATCAAGACTTGAAGGCAAACTATTGGTGGATGAGTTTGAAGAAATCCATTGCCACACAGGTAGCTAAATGTTTGACGTGCTCACAGGTTAAAGCTGAACATCAAAATCCATCAGGATTACTACAACAGTCAGAACTTCCCACATGGAAATGGGAAATGTTAACCATGGATTTTATCACCAAGTTACCTAAGACAAGACATGGAAATGATACAATATGGGTCATAGTTGACAGTCTGACTAAGTCTGCTCATTTCTTGCCTATTAAGGAGACTCACAGCTCCGATAAACTAGCCCAATTGTATGTGGATGAGATTGTATCTCTCCATGGAGTACCGGTATCTATCATATCCGATATGGATACTAGATACACTTCTCATTTTTGGAAAAGTTTCCAACAATCTCTAGGCACTCGTTTGAATTTCAGTATTTCTTATCATCCTCAGACGGATGGGCAAAGTGAGCGTACGATTCAAACACTCGAAGACATGCTTCGGGCATGTGTCATTGATTTGGGTGGAAGTTGGGATGATCATCTTCCTTTGATTGAGTTCTCCTACAACAACAGTTACCATTCGAGCATTCAGGCTGCGCCTTTTGAGGCCTTATATGGAAGAAAATGCAGAACACCCATCTGATGGGCGGAAGTCGGAGAAACCCAGTTATCAGGACCTGAAATAGTCCTTGAGATGACGGACAAGATTGTTCAGATCCGCGATCGTCTAAAAGCTTCCAGGGACAGGCAGAAGAGCTACGCAAATAAAAGGCGCAAACCTCTAAAATTCGAGGTAGGAGATAAAGTGTTACTCAAAGTGTCACCTTGGAAATGAGTAATGCGATTTGGTAAAAAAGGGAAAGCTAAGCCCAAGATACATTGGACCGTTCGAGATCATTGAATGTATTGGGAATGTGGCCTATAAGCTAAATTTACCTGAAGAGCTTAGTGGAATTCACAATGTATTCCACATCTGCAACTTAAAGAAATGTCTAGCTGATGAATCACTAGCAATGTCTCATAAAGATGTGCAGATAGATGAAAGCCTAAGGTTTCTTGAGAAACCTATATCGATCAAGGATCGACAGGTTAAAAAGCTTCGAAGGAAGCATGTACCGATTGTGAAAGTAAAATGGGATGCTCGTAGAGGCCCAGAATATACATGGGAAGTTGAATCCACTATGCGACAAAAGTACCCTCATTCGTTTCAGTAAATCTCGAGGTTGAGATTTCTTTTAAGGGGGTGAGGGTGTAACACCTCGCAAACTCGTATTCAATAATGTGAAGACACGTGTCATAAACTCTAAACTTGCAATAAGTTGATTTTGAAGGGCTAAGGTTGAGAAACAGTGAAAAGATATATATGGAGGGACTAAAAGTATCAACAAGCTAAAACTATGCATCTGAATAACCTTACACGATGTTCGTATTCTTAAACGGGGGGATTATTGGGCATGAGAAGCCATTTGTGAAAAACAAGTGAAAGATATAAGACGAAGGGGTTAAATGTGTCAACATGTTAATTCTTACCTCTGAGTGACCTTTTAACAAACCCGGTGCTTTGTAATGTCCAATTATAATTCCAAGAATGCTAAATGATAGTTAAATAAGGCTTCGGTACCGTTATTTAAAAGTTGTGCAAAATCCCAAGAATAAGGGTTAAAATTGTCAACGAGAGAAATTAGTCCCTTTCGGGTGATCTCCGACTGAACGGAAGCCGAACGATGTTTATTATAAGTTTCAAGATTCTTAAAAAAAACTAACTATGGGGGGTCAATAGTGCTAAAAATTAAAGTTATTTGAAGTTATAAGGACCAGGGACTGAAACTGTCAAGATTGAAACTGGTTTAACCAGTTTGGAAGAGAGTCGCGGGTCGCGAGAGCCCCCTCTTAATTCTCTCGCGGGGCGCGAGGAAGTGCCCAAATCAGTTAATAAGGACAGTTGCATGTTGCAGCTTTCCAAACCGCCATTACATGCCTGCTTCTCGAAACCAGGGCTTGTTTGATTGTATTTACTGTCACTGGAACACGTGTAATCATTTGAGGATGCTCAAGAACACTTGGATTAATCCTAAGGCACCATGTTTCACTATAAATAGGTGCATTCTTTCACCATTTAAACTTGCACCTCTCAAAATTTCTCATATTCTCTTACTCTGGAGCTTCCTGGTCATAAAGGAGACTTCCCTTAGTTCAAGCTTCAAGCTAAGACCCTTTGTAAGTGTCCCTAGCCTCTTTAGTTCGGTTTTTATGTAATTAAAAGCCGAAAGTCAAAGTTGCCGCAATTCGGCTTTGACTTTCGGTTTAGACCTAAACGGTCCAGCCATTGTTCGAGGCGAATATGGCTACGTGATCATAATTAGGTAGGCGTTAATCCCTCAAAAGGGCACCTCCTAATTACCAATTTACTTAGTTAATTGTTGGGTCAATGTAATTAGTATAAAAAGTCAAACGTGTCAGTTTTTAAATAAATTCAAATCTGATAATGTAGAGGTTATAAAATATGTTTTATCACTCTAATAACTTGGTAAACATTATTAGAACATGTCTCCTAAAGTGTATAATACGAGATCTACAACGAAGGAGGAAGCCGTTGCTATTAAGGAACAAGTTACAACATGGTGGGATAAGTTGATTAGTGGAAATACTGACGATTCTGTTAGAGCTGTTGGTTTGGATAAGAAAAATGATGAATCTGTTCAGGAATCGTTAGTATGTGAGGTTAGTAAGTACGTCTCTACTGTTCCTTCTATGTCAAATTTGAGTTCATCGGAAAAAATGGAGAGTACTGGGTTTGAATCATCTCCATCCGACATGAAGAAAATAGATGAAGTTGATATTGGTTGGCCTCCGGCGAGGTTTAGGAAACCTGTGGGGGAACAAATGCAAAAAATGGGATCGGAATCTGGTGTAAGTTCACTGGAAATGATAAACCTGGAACAAGTATCGTCGGAATCAAAATCTCCGGTTAAAAATTCGTCGGAATCAGTGTCGGAGTTGATTTCTGGGGTTGGGGCCGGAGAACGAGATGATGACATCAGCCTTTCAGGGAATGTCAGAGAATGTCCCTTGGCGGCTGCTGGAAATGTCGCATCAGCTAGGGTTGCTGTTGGGCTTGTCTCCAGTCCAGTTCATAGTGGGCCTGTTTCAATAAATGATAGTGTTTTGGGCTGCAATCCAATTAAGAATATCTGGGAATTTAATGTGGGCCAACAGGATTCATCAAAGACTGGATTGTCGCCTATTTTGGGCTCAAATTTTCAGAATGTTGTGAATGATCCTGTTGTCGTTAGCCAATGTAATTCAGGTAAGGTAAATTCTGTTTCAAATGTTGATAATGTTGTTAGGCCAACACCTACAGTGGGCCTACAAGAGCCTGCTAAAAGTCTTACAACACATGATTTACAATTTGGGTCGTTTAAGAAGCCTACATTTCAATTTGTATGTGACCCAAACTTAAAATTTGGCCCAAATGGAGTTGATATTGATCCAGTCTTTGGTACGAAGTTTTGGAATCATGAGTTATTCTTAAAATTAACGAAGGGTCTTGAAGTTGAAGAGAGTGAGACACGGTTAATTTATGACCCGCCTATGGTGGAAGATGGAGAGGTCATAGTTAACTTGAATGGTCATTTTATGACTAAAAGCGTTAAAGCTCATCGTTTACAATTGTTTGGTTATTTTGTGGGAGAAAATCTTTCATTTCAAGTAGTGAAGGAAAATTTGATTAAGATGTGGCATAAATTTGGATTAAAGTCTATCAACAAGAAAAGTGGTGGGTATTCTTTTTTACGTTTGAACATGATGAGGGCATGCTTCAAGTTTTGGAGAGAAACCCATGGTTGGTTAAAAATGTTCCTCTTGTGCTTCAATTATGGCAACCGGATACCATATTATCAAAGCCGGACTTGGATAAGGTGCCGATTTGGGTGACTATAAAAGATCTTCCGCTTTGTTTATGGAACGGTGGCAACATTGGACAAATTGTTAGTAGTGTTGGAAAGCCGCTTATGTTGGATAAAGCTACACACTTAAGATGTGAATCTAAGAAAGGCCCGTTAAACTTTGCTAGAATACTTGTGGAAGCGAAAGCCTCATGTGGCCTTCCTAGTCATGTAAAGGTTCGGTTTCCTTCTCTTAATGACTTACCAAATAAGATTGAATACCTTGATTTATCTTATAAATGGAAGCCTCCTATGTGTGGAAAATGTAAGGTTTTTGGTCACTTGGATGCGAGCCATGAGGTGATTCAAAAACCTGTTGAAAAAATGAACTTGATGGATAAAATTATTGATGGTAAACCGGTTTTAAAAACTGTGTTAAAAAAGCCGATGGTTCAAGATGACGGGTTTACATTGGTTACAAAGAAAAAACCCAAAGTTAAGTGGGCTCCTTTGGCTAAAAATGATGTTGAAAGGCTGGTTCATGGCCCAAAAAGTAGCGGTGCATGCCCATCTGGAAATCAGAATAGTAATGATGGCCTTACTGTTGGCGTTGATATGTGTGTAGGCCCAGTTAAGCCTAGCGAAAAAGCTGATGGGCCTAGCTTGGGCAATGAAACAGTTGGCGGACAAAGGGTAGCTGGCCCAACAGCGAGTTCTACTGGAGTTATGGGCTCGGCTGATGGAAACAGGCCCAGCTCTAGTTTGGATTATGATGCAGCGAAGTCAGGCCCAGGTCATTTGGGTTCGGTTGATCATTATTCATCATTAAGCAAGTCAGGCCCACCTTGCCCAGGATCAGGTTTGTTTTCGGCTGGCCCAAACATTTCTGGCCTGAAAATTGACCCAGTTCTAATAGAAAATAAAGGCCTGAAAAATGGAAGTGGTTTTTTTGATGTTTCAAAACAGAATTTTGGGCCTAGACAAAGCCCGATTATTGGCACAAAAAATTCATTTGACACACTTCAAAACGAAGAAGATTGCTTTGATACCGAGCATGGGTTGTGGGAAAAAGAAATGTTAATGGTTCGAAAATTTTACGAGACAAATACGCAACCGCCGGATGATGTATTTTCTTCATGGTCGGAAAAATTGAAGGCTTATTATGTGATGCTTACAAAGTTTGACCCGGTGAAGGAAGCTATGGTTGAAACAAAGGTTGAAGACGAAGTAGAGGTTGAGTCTGAAACGGATGAGTCGGCTAGAGACATGGTTTGTGGAGCTTAGCTTTTATTTCATTTTCTAGTTTGGTGTTTGGTGTATGTTGGTTCCTTTGTTTGTGTTTCTTTTTTTGAGGTTTGGTCTTTGGCGAGTCGCCTTGGCCAAATGCTCTTTTTTGTAATCTTGTTTTGAACTTCATTAATAAAAGGTTTACCCGGGGGTTTTCCCTCGTTTCCCAAAAAAACATGTTCAACCCGACAATTCTAAGTTTAGGCTCGGTTCGCAACCGAAAGTCGCAAAAGCTTGACTTTTTCTTTGACTTTCAGTTCTGACACGAATTAGCTTGTTTTCTTCATGCATTAAGGTTCCTTTGTGACCATAATATATGAAAGTATAACCCTCTGAGGTTATATCACATGGTTACATAGTAATCTGAGTTTATTTACTTGATTCCGTTATTATGCTTAATATAGACTAAAATGCCATTTTTGTCAAAAATAAGATTTTCATCAAAAACAATCATGCGATTGAGTTACATTCTGATTAGTAACATATTTAACATATTTTGACAATTATCTTCTGGTCACAAATTGAGATTACATAATAAATCGCAAAACATGCATTTAAAAGGACTAAAATACCCTTTTGCATGCAAATAAAGTTTAAACATGATTTTGACATAAAAATTCATTACTAACTGTTATAATATCATATTTAGGACTAATTGGGATTTCAAATCAGATTACTACTGAGTTTATGCATGAGTTTCGTACTATATTATTAAATGACGATTATACCTTTTTCACACATAAAATGGATTTTAAATAAGATTAACATGCAAGAACCTTTTGTTACTGACATAATATGATAAATAAATTATTTTGACCATTTAAAGCTCATCATAACCTCAGCAATTCCTAAACATCGAAATAATCGTCATTTACCGATTTTTACGACACTAAGGCGCATAGTATGGCTTTAAACCATATTTGGCACCTAAGACTTATTACCTACTGATTTTATAAATTTATTTTAATGTTTTTACAGTAGGTATAAGTCATGAACTCAGAATCCCAAATAAGTCCGTAAAACTATGTGTGAAATGACCAAAATACCGTTTCGGGGCATAGTTTGGCGATAAATGGTAAACCACACACACACACACACATATATATATATATATAATATCCTACTATTAAAATAACATAAATTAAATATTTTTACAAAAGGTTTATGACTAGAACCTCAATTTGCATGCAAAACCCTTTTATAACTCATAAAATGACCAAAATGCCCTTTTGAGGCATAATTCGGTTTTAAAACCTCTTTGGGCATATTTATTGATATCCTACTGATATCATAACATATTTTAAGCATAATAACTTATGGAAATTGTATATGACTCATCCGGTTACCCGTTTATGCTTATACGCGTTTGGTGCGGTTTATGTAACTAGTTTGCACGAATTAGCTGAAACGGGTTTAACCTTATCATTTTTATTTCAAATTCCAGAATGTATTTAGTTTACCCAAAATATACAAGTCCCCATACTTGTTGGGTCTAAATTACATTCCAATCCGGTCACCGCTTAATCTAGCGTTTCGTACCGTAAATCCTTCTTTAAACTAACCGGTCTAAGTTTACAACTTAAATAAGACCCGTTAGTAATCTAATAGGTTAATAAAACCTCCATTCCAGATTAGGAGCCCCGGTAAAAGCTACTTGCACTAGTTTGAGTACACTATACGGCTGAGTAGATAAATCTCGCATTTAGAAGCTCAGGTAAATACTTTTAACTTATTTTCCCTTAAACGGGCTTGGGATACGGTAAAATATTACCGCTTGGTCGGGTATGGAATCATTTAATCGGATTGTGATTAATAAATTACATAACCCGTTTTAATATGTTTTGTTTGATAACATAAACATTGGGGGTTAATGCGAGCGTGTCCTGGATATCCTCGGCTCATTTAATTGCAAATGGCCACGACTTAACCATGGAATGTAGGCATACACCTGACAGTTGCGTATGTAAAAAGGTATACCCACATTGTTGGGGATAACTGCTTGTGAGTTTATATCAGTGGTGTGTCGGTTAATCATATCTCGGCTTCTATCCCGGGCCCTAAATATATGACAAACATGTAAATCTGTATACAAGATTATTTATAATTGTCCCAAGTTATAAAAGAATATTTGTGCCTTGCGCATCTAAAAATCATTTTCATAAATGTTTTTAAAAGAGTCGGTTAATTGTATTTACCAGTGAAAACTGACGTATTTTCAAAAGACTAGTGACAGGTACTACACGTACTAGGCTGGGAGCTTCTGGGCGTTAATTAGAGAATCTTGCAAGTTCGTAATGCATTAAGTCTGTTGAACATGTTTTGTATTATATTTAGATCCGCTTGTGGATCCTTTCTTTACAACTGTCTGTATATTCTTTTATCGTACTTTAAACTTTCGGTTTGTAATAGTAATTTCTACCAAGCCTTCCGATGTGCTATAAACTGTATATATTTGACTATGATGATATCAACTACGTCACGATACTCCCCACCGGTTTGTGGTTAAAAATATCGGGGAGTGACAAGTTGAAGGGGTTCTAGTCTCGGCTAGATCCTCGGTTCTTGTGAACGGGTCCCCTACTTTTGAATTTAGTTGTTCCAAAGGGGTTAGGCAAGGAGATCTGTTGTCTTGATTTGTCGCAACCCCCGATCCCTGATCCCCGGGAACGGGCAGACGCGATCACAGAGTTTGGTGGTATCAGTTTGTTTAATCTCGCAGTGGAATTTTTCATCAGGACCGTAGTTAGGAAATTTTTATCAGAGTAAAAACCACCTTCTTTTATAATAACATGGGCAAAACCCAAGTTTCTTATTACAATACATTATAGGGATAAACCCTATTTTATTGAATTTAAAACATTGTTTATTTGGTAACTTTTATAGCCACATTATTCCCAAGCCTTCAGTGCTCTCCAGCTGGCTTTCCACTAATTGGTTGTTCACATTGTGTTACCTGTAACGTGTTTTAAAAACATTTGTCAGTCGGAAATACTGGTGAGTGAATCCCAGTTTAATCAAGAAATATTTTATCAATTAAAACAGTATTGAGAGCGATCACATTGTTTATTTCTACACAATTACTCATTCAGTATTTGCCACTCGACCGGATCTATGGCTATGGTCAAATTACCCATTGGCTAACTCGTCGTCCAATGGTAATGAACTGTCATTCCTGAGTTACTACTACTCGTAGTAATAAATTTTGTATACAAAACCCCATAATACCGGCAGTAATTGAAGAACTACAAAGACTCAATCACCGCTTAATCACATTGTAAAATAATTAAGGTTTGGTAAAATATTACCAAAAACATTAACAAAAAGAGGATAAACTCACATTGCTGTCTTAGGCTTTTCGTAAGGGTTTCCTGGATATAATCTATAATTTATACAAATTTACATTGGTTAGTACCATAACCCTTTGAATTTATTAATGATACCCTCCCCGAGACGGCATTCCAACAACTACGTCGGGCAGAACCACGACAGTTGTTACGGAACCCTAAATCAATCGGGCAGCGTAACTATTATGAAACTGGGGTTATAATACTTACAACAGAGCAGAACCTCACTAATTTAGGAGTATAATACGCAAATATTTTTCTTAATACTTCAGAATTCGAGATTGAGATTGAAATGTGAGCGACGGAAATTGAAATCTGATGCCATCTATTTATAGTTGTGTAATTGAGTCCTGTCGCGGCCCGCGTAAAAGACAAGGGACCCTTACGCGGCCCGCGTCAACATCAGTCAACACTATAGCTTAGCTGGGTCAGCTAGTAGACTCGACACGATGGTGACACGTGTCAGCCTCTGGGTGCATCCGCGTTTCATGAGTCCGCGCGGCCCGCGTAAGATTGAGGTGAGGTCTTTCGCGGCCCGCCTCAACTTACGTTTTCAGATTTTTAATTTCTTTTATATATTATAATCTATTTTGGGTTCGATTTCCACATACGGGGTGTAATATAAGACATATTGGGACAATTTAAGAGATAATAGAGTGTCAGAAATATTATGAGGGTATTGGTTTTACCGAGGATTGTTACGTTTTCCCCACCTTACTTTAGAGCTCGTCCTCGAGATCTACTGAAACAAATGAGGGTATTTCCTTTGCATTTCTGACTCAAGCTCCCATGTGTATTCAGGTCCTCTTTTGGAATCCCACTTCACTTTGACTAGAACTAGTCTTTTATGTTTGAGATTCTTGACTTTCATGTCTTCAATTTGTAGAGGTTTTTCTACAAACTTGAGTTGTTCATTTACCTCTATATCCTTAAGAGGTACTATCAATGATTCATCAGCTAAACACTTTTTAAGATTAGATACATGAAACACATCATGTATTCCTGCCATTTCCTCTGGCAATTGTAGCAGATAGGCTACAGGTCCTATTCTTCTAATAATTTTAAAAGGTCCAACATACCTGGGACTTAGCTTTCCCCGTTTGATGAATCTTACCACTCCTTTCCAAGGAGAGACTTTCAACAATACTCTATCTCCTACTTGAAACTCCAATGGTTTTCGCCTATTATTAGCATAACTTTTCTGTCTATTACGTGCTGCTTTCAGTCGTTCCTTGACTTGAATAATTTTATCAGTTGTTTCTTGCACTATCTCAGGTCCAGATAGTTGCTTTTCCCCAATTTCTGCCCAACAGACTGGGGTTCGACACTTTCGTCCATAAAGTGCTTCAAATGGTGCAGCATTGATACTTGTGCGATAACTATTATTGTAAGAAAATTCTATTAAAGGTAAGTGATCGTCCCAATTACCTCCAAAATCAATTACACAAGCTCTAAGCATGTCTTCCATTGTTTTAATTGTCCTTTCACTTTGTCCATCTGTTTGTGGATGATAAGCCGTACTTAACTTTAATTTAGTTCCCATTGCCTTTTGGAAACTTGACCAAAAATGAGAGGTAAAGCGACTATCTCTATCAGAAACAATTGATAAAGGAATGCCATGTAAAGAAACAATTTCATTTACATACAATTTAGATAATTGTTCCATACTAATTGTTTCCTTCATTGGTAAGAAATGAGCTGACTTAGTTAGTCTATCTACAATCACCCAGATTGTATCATTTCCTTTCCTAGTTTTGGGTAATTTAGTAACAAAATCCATGGTTATAAATTCCCATTTCCAAACTGGCATTTCTAATTGCTGTAACAAACCTGAGGGTTTTTGATGTTCAGCTTTAACTTGTGAACAAGTTAAACATTTAGAAACATAGGTTGCTATGTCTTTCTTCATTCCTATCCACCAGAAATTTTTCCTTAAATCCTGGTACATTTTATCATTTCCTGGATGCATCGTATATTTAGACTTATGTGCTTCTTCTAATATACGATGGCGTAGATTTCCTAATTTAGGTATCCACATTCTCTTTTCATGGAATCTCCAAATTCCATCTGTTCCTTGTTTTAATTCTTTTAACATACCTTTTAACTTTTCAGTATCTTCTTTGATTACTGACTCTTGTGCTTCTCTTATTTGATCATTTAAATCTACTTGCAGATTTAATTTAAGAGAACGTACCCTTCTTGGCTTTTCATGATACTTTCGGCTTAAAGCATCTGCCACTATATTAGCTTTTCCTTCATGATACTGGATATCACAATCATAATCACTAAGAAATTCCATCCAGCGTCTTTGTCTCATATTCAACTCCTTTTGCTTGAAAACATACCTTAAACTCTTATGATTAGTGAATATGGTAAATTTACTACCATAAAGGTAATGTCTCCAAATTTTAAGAGCAAAAATTATAGCTCCTAATTCTAAATCATGGGTTGAATAATTCTCTTCATGACTCTTAAGTTGTCTAGATGCGTAAGCTATAACCTTTTGGCGTTGCATCAAAACACATCCATAACCTAATCTAGAAGCATCACAATAGACTACAAAATCTTCAGTTCCTTCTGGTAATGCTAGTATGGGTGTATGGGTCAATCTTTGCTTAAGAATTCTAAAGGCTTCTTCTTGTTTTAATCCCCATTCAAACTTAACAGATTTACAGGTTAGCTTAGTTAAGGGAATGGTTATTCTAGAGAAATCTTTAATAAATCTTCTATAATAACCGGCCAATCCTAAGAAACTTCTAACCTCGGTTGGTGACTCAGGGATTTTCCATTTAGTAATTGCCTCAATCTTGGTTGGATCTACATGAATTCCTTCATGATTGACTAGGTGTCCAAGGAATTGTACCTGTTCTAACCAAAATTCGCACTTTGAAAACTTAGCATAAAGCTTTTCCTTTCTTAACAAACTTAAAAGTGCGTGCAAATGTTTTGCATGATCCTCTTTATTCTTAGAATAAATTAGAATATCATCTATGAAAACAATTATGAATTTATCCAAATATGGTTTACATACTCGGTTCATCATGTCCATAAATGCAGCTGGGGCATTGGTTAAACCAAATGGCATGACAGTAAATTCATAATGTCCATACCTTGTTCTAAATGCGGTCTTAGGAATATCCTCTTCTTGTACCTTTAATTGATGATATCCTGACCTTAAGTCAATTTTAGAGAAATATCGAGCTCCTTGCAGCTGATCAAACAAATCATCGATTCTCGGTAATGGATACCGATTCTTAATCGTGACTTTGTTTAATTCACGGTAATCAATGCACATACGCATTGATCCGTCCTTCTTTTTAACAAACAATATCGGCGCTCCCCATGGCGACGAACTTGGCTGTATAAATCCTTTCTCCAATAATTCATCTAATTGTTTCTTCAATTCTTGCATTTCAGCGGGTGCCAAACGGTAAGGTCCTTTGGTAATTGGTGATGTTCCTGGTAGCAGGTGAATTCTGAACTCAATTTCTCTGTCTGGAGGTTGTCCTGGCAATTCTTTTGGAAAGACATCTGAAAACTGAGATACTACTGGAATATCTTTTAGTTCTTTTCCTTTAGTGTTAGTGATTATGGATATAAAATACACTATAGAACCTTTTCTTATACAACTTGCAGTTTTCATCACAGAGATGAATTTTGTGGTCCTAGAGGATTTATCTCCTTTAATGGTGATCATTTTTCCTTTTTGTGAATTTACCCGAATTAACTTTTGATCACATAAAATACTAGCTTTATTGGCTATCAACCAATCCATTCCTAAAACAACATCAAATCCTACCAGATTTATAGGATAAAGATTTGCAATAAATTTCCGATTTGAAAATTCTATACTTGCTCCCTGCAAGATTTCAGAAATTCTAACAGTTTCTCCATTGGCTGTCTCTACTAAGCATTCTTGTGGTAGTTTAGTTAATGATTGATTTAATAATTTGAAAAACGATGTATTAATAAAACTTTGGTTTGCACCAGAGTCAAATAATACTTTAGCAAAGACATCATTAACTAAAAACGTACCAGCTATGACATCTGGGATCATCTTGGCTTCTTCTGCAGTCAGCACAAATGCTCTAGCATTTTTAGTATTCTTGTTGTCTGCAGCTGGGACTAATTTTGGACAGTTTAGCTTGATATGACCTTGTTCTCCGCAATTGTAACATACCCGGCTGTTGGCTTTCTTCCTGCAATTTTCTTCCTTGTGTCCCGATATTTTGCAAAAGTTACAGTATATGGAACATCTTCCTGAATGCTTTCTTTTGCAATACCTACAATAAGGTGCAGAGGTAGAACCTATATTTCTCCCACGGTTAGAATTTCCAGAACGAAATTCTTGAGTCAACTTCTGGGTTAGGCTCATTCTTTGATCCTCTTCTCGAGTACGGACTAACTCATCTGTCATGGTGTTGGCTAGTTCTACAGCTTCTTCTATGGTTTGAGGTCTAGCTGCCTTGACTACATGTCTTATCTCCCCAATTAATCCCCAAATATAACGAGAGATTAATACTGGTTCTGGTGAAGCAAGAGTTGGTACTATTCTAGCATATTCAAAGAATAACTTTGTGTACCCTTTGCTATCCACACCAGTCATCCTAAGATTTAGAAATTTGTTTGCTATCTGTTCTTTCTCATTAGGTGGGCAGAATTTCCTTTCTACCTTGTCCTTAAACTCTTCCCATTCCATATTATAGGTTCTATCACTTCCTTTTGTTTGGAGGATAGTGTTCCACCATTCTAGTGCTGCATTCTTAAACAGATTAGAAGCAAACAGTATTTTATCTTCTTCAGCACACTTACTTATCCTTAAGACTGCCTCAGTCTTCTCTATCCAGCGAAAGGTTGCAATAGCCCCTTCATTGCCCGAGAATTCCATTGGTTTACAAGACCAGAATTCTTTATAAGAACAACCATAGGACATGGTTCTTCTTCTTTTGGGAATGGGCATTTGAAGTACAGGTCCATTGTTCACGCTGTTTTCTGGTTCACTTGGTCGCTTACTGCTATGCTTACTTTTATTATCAGCATCTTTAACAGTTTGAAGAATAAATGGCATTGCATCTATAATTCCTTGTGCTACAATGTGTTGGATAGCACTATTATCCATCTGGTTCCCATTGTTGTTATTCAGATTCTCATTATCATTCTGAATATTATCATTCTGGATTTCCGGGTTATTATCCGAATTTACTTTATTTCCTAGATCGGTCATCTGAATTTTAAACATTTATCCCATATTAATATCACAATTAATATCTAATATAGTTAATCACATGACACACAATCTAGCCAAAAACGTAGATCATTGCTACTTACTTTTTTCATATACTTATGTGTCTATTACACACTAGTACAGAAATAAAGATTACAATACAAACAGAAATAAAAAAGTAATATGCATCCATACACACATATTTTATTTTATTTTTATTATTATTACTACTGCTTCCTCCATTCTAACATTCATGGATATGGATTCATCCAGAAATCCATATTGCGTTCATCGTATTTCCATACGAGACGCTCTCCAACCTGACGCATTCTCTCACTGCTTTCTAAGATCTCCTCCCCGAAAGTCCTAAGTTCTTGAACGTTTTCTGCACTCATTAGGGGTGCAGGTTCTAAGACTGGGTTTGGAATCTGGGGTACTTGTTCCTAATATGGGGGTGTATGTGCCTGAAATTGGTAAGGATCCTCTAATATTTCCCTAATATAATCATCTTGATAATAGGGATCTAAAGGGTCCATACCTGAATAGGCTCCTATGGGTGTGTCTTCCGGAATAGAGTAACGTTGCACATAGTCCCTATTTTCATCCCACCAGGGGTCGTAATTCGGGTCTAGAGGGTTTGGTGCAGGCACTCTAGGGATTTCTTCTGGATTAAAATTGTACATCTCTTCTTGGTTTTCCTGATTTTCTATTTCCATGGGTTGTTCTAGGTTTTGTAGTTGTGGGGCTACTAGTTGTTCCAGACTTGGATCAGCAGCAGTCGTAGCTAAGATATGGAAATTAGCTAGGCTTCTATTAAGTATCTCTTGAGTATGTGCATCTGTCTCTCTCTTAATAGCTGCTAAAGCCCTTTGTTGTTGCAATTTCCTCATTCTTTTTCTACGAGCAAAAGCTTCTTTACTGAACCATCCTCGTTTCTTATTAGGAAATGGTTCTTCGGATTGAGCTCTAAAAGCAAATATTCTGTCTTCCTGATCAGCAACATACCCCGAGAGGGCAGGCTGTGATGATGTACTTTCACTCTTAGGGGAATCAGATAACTGACGGTTCAGATCTGATGGTCCTTGATCACTCATACTGAAAACTAACAAATAGTCAAATAACACATAACACATATTTACAGTTATGCATGTATTTCCTTATTTTATTTCCTAACACCAATTCAAAATTTAAGTGTCAGCAGAACACTTCTTTGGCTCAGACCAGTGGCTAGGCTCTGATACCACCTTCTGTCGCAACCCCCGATCCCAGATCCCCGGGAACGGGCGGACGCGATCAAAGAGTTTGGTGGTATCAGTTTGTTTAATCTCGCAGCAGAATTTTTCATCAGGACCGTAGTTAGGAAATGTTTATCAGAGTAAAAACCACCTTATTTTATAATAACATGGGCAAAACCCAAGTTTCTT
This sequence comes from Helianthus tuberosus, assembly GCA_030545235.1. Taxonomy (NCBI): domain Eukaryota; kingdom Viridiplantae; phylum Streptophyta; class Magnoliopsida; order Asterales; family Asteraceae; genus Helianthus; species Helianthus tuberosus. Next base: position 141,624,801 of record CM060410.1, on the reverse strand, counting down.
ATTACAATACATTATAGGGATAAACCCTATTTTATTGAATTAAAAACATTGTTTATTAGGTAACTTTTATAGCCACATTATTCCCAAGCCTTCAGTGCTCTCCAGCTGGCTTTCCACTAATTGGCTGTTCACATTGTGTTACTTGTAATGTGTTTTAAAAACATTTGTCAGTCGGAAATACTGGTGAGTGAATCCCAGTTTAATCAAGAAACATTTTATCAATTAAAATAGTATTGAGAGCGATCACATTGTTTATTTCTACACAATTACTCATTCAGTATTTGCCACTCGACCGGATCTATGGCTATGGTCAAATTACCCATTGGCTAACTCGTCGTCCAATGGTAATGAACTGTCATTCCTGACTTACTACTACTCGTAGTAATAAATTTTGTATACAAAACCCCATAATACCGGTAGTAATTGAAGAACTACAAAGACTCAATCACCGCTTAATCACTTTGTAAAATAATTAAGGTTTGGTAAAATATTACCAAAAACATTAACAAAAAGAGGATAAACTCACATTGCTGTCTTAGGCTTTTCGTAAGGGTTTACTGGATATAATCTATAATTTATACAAATGTACATTGGTTAGTACCATAACCCTTTGAATTTATTAATGATACCCTCCCCGAGACGGCATTCCAACAACTACGTCGGGCAGAACCACGACAGTTGTTACGGAACCCTAAATCAATCGGGCAGCGTAACTATTACGAAACTGGGGTTATAATACTTACAACAGAGCAGAACCTCGCTAATTTAGGGGTATAATACCCAAATATTTTTCTTAATACTTCAGAATTCGAGATTGAGATTGAAATGTGAGCGACGGAAATTGAAATCTGATGCCATATATTTATAGTTGTGTAATTGAGTCCTGTCGCGGCCTGCGTAAAAGACAAGGGACACTTACGCAGCCCGCGTCAACATCAGTCAACACTATAGCTTAGCTGGGTCAGCTAGTAGACTCGACACGATGGTGACACGTGTCAGCCTCTGGGTGCATCCGCGTTTCATGAGTCCGCGCGGCCCGCGTAAGATTGAGGTGAGGTCTTTCGCGGCCCGCCTCAACTTACGTTTTTAGATTTTTAATTTCTTTTATATATTATAATCTATTTTGGGTTCGATTTCCACATACGGGGTGTAATATAAGACATATTGGGACAATTTAAGAGATAATAGAGTGTCAGAAATATTATGAGGGTATTGGTTTTACCGAGGATTGTTACATGATTCCTGTTCCTTTTGGTTATGGAAGCTCTATCCAACATTTTTTGTAAAGCTGGGGATGAGGCTTTGTTCAAAGGAATTCAAACTCCTAATAACGGTCCGAAAATTTCTCATTTGTTTTACACGGGTGATGCTCTTTTGATGGGGGTTTGGGATAGGGTTAATGTGTTAAATGTGACTAGATGTTTGAGAATATTTTATTTGTGTTCGGGTTTAAAAATTAACCTGCATAAATCTAACTTATATGGGTTAGGAGTAGAAGATGGGAGGATAAGGGATATGGCTGAGGTGGTGGGCTGTAATTTTGATAAAATGCCGCTTACTTATTTGGGGATTACAATGGGAGCTAACATGAACAGAATCAACAATTGGACTCCAATTGTGGAAAGCTAAAACTATTTCGATAGGGGGAAGACTCACCTTGATTAATTATGTGCTGGAAAGTCTCCCTATCTATTAATTCTCGTTATACAAGGTTCCGGTGGGAATTTTAAAGATTCTCAAAGCAAAAATGAGAAAATTCTCTTGGGCGGGTTCTAGTGAAAATAATAAATTGAACTGGGTGGCTTGTGATTAGATCACGTGTCCCAAATCAAAGGGGGGTTGGGTATAAATAGATTTAAAGAGATTAATTTTGCTCTTCTTTATAAATGGGGGTGGAGGTATAGAGTCGAAAATCAAAATTTATGGAGAAAGGTGGTGGAAGCTTGCCATGGTAATAACAACCAAAGGAGCTTCCTACCGCTTACTGGAAAAATTACGAGTTGTTGGAAAAATATTGTGAACTCGATCTATAATCTAAAAACTAACGGGAAGGGTATGAACAGGATGATCGTGGGTAAGGTTGGGAATGGGGAGGAAATTCTTTTCTTGTTGGACACTTGGATGGGTGATACGCCTTTTATGGATAGATGGCCACATTTGTTCGGTTTGGAATTGTCTAAATTATGTAGGGTTGCAGACAGAAGGGATGTGAACCATGGTAATAGCGGTTTCGTCTGGAATTGGTCTAGACAACCAGAGTCGAATGTTGTAATTAAGGAGTGTAAGGAATGTCAGGAGGTTCTCACCAGGACGTCATTTTCAAATAATGAGGATACATGGATGTGGAACGGCGACAATCAGGAAGATTTCTCGGTGAAGGCCGTCAAAATGGCTCTTATTGAGGATAGAGGAGTTAGGTATCCCCCTAAATTTGAATGGTGCAGATGGGTACCGATAAAATGTAATATTATGGCATGGAGAGGTAATTTGGATAGATTAGCTACGAAAGTTAATTTAAGAAGAAGGAATGTGAATATTGCTTCGGTAATGTGCCCTTTTTGCAAAGATTATGAGGAAACGGTGTAGCACTTATTTACTGCTTGTTCGGTGGTGGAGAGGTTTTGGTCGGCATTCAGCGCTTGGCGTAAAATTCCTCAAGTATATGCTTTCGACTTCAAAGACATTATGGAGATACACAACTTCACGCGTCTAGGTAAGAAAGCTAATGGTCTCATTCAAGGTTTGGTAATGATTTCGTGTTGGTGTATCTGGAAAGGTAGAAATGATATGGTTTTCTAGCATATTAGACGAAGTCTGGAAGATATGCTAGGGGAGGTTAAATCGAGGGGTTTTGGGTGGATTAGAAATAGAACTTCTTGTAAATGTATTAGTTGGGGGATTGGTGTAAACATCCGCTGTATATGATGTAATTGTCTTCCATTTGCCCGTTTGGGTCGAGGGAGTTGTTTGTTGTTTGGCCTTTTGCCCGTTTGGGTCGAAGGTTTATTTTTAATGAAGTTTACTTTTCAAAAAATAAAAATAAAAAAATTGTTAAGAGTTTTGATTTATAAACGTGCTAATCTTATTTTAGTTTATAACATAAAACAGCTGGGAATATGAATAAAATTAATAAGATACATCATCCGCTTAACTCAAATCACTATATTCAATCTTCCATTCTTAGACCATGTGTAATGGTTAATGTCCCTTAAGGAGCATTTTTCGTCACATCAACATTATAATACCCCTGCAAAATTAATAAGATACATCATCCACTTAACTCAAATCACTATATTCAATCTTCCATTCTTAGACCATGTGTAATGGTTAATGTCCCTTAAGGAGCATTTTTCGTCACATCAACATTATAATACCCCTGCAAAAAAATGTGTAACGGTTAGTGCCCATTTTTTTCAATACTTACCATTTTTTTCCCTCCTCTTTAGGCATTATTCTATAAATGCCCCTCCTTTTTCATGCCCCTATAACGCCCAAGGGGATAGTGCTATGGGCTTTATCAAACTCTTTCATGCCCCTATAATGTTCATTACGCATGGTCTTATATGATGTTTACTATTGGTATGTTCTTAATTATTCTCTTAGCTTATCGAATTTAAAAGGGTGTTTAGATGTGTGTTTTATAAGTGATATGGTAATGAAGTATTTTACCAATGTAATCGGTACAATGTTCGGTTTATGTTTTTATTTATTTCAGTTTCGGTATATTGATACAAGTACTTAAATATTAGATTAAAAAAGTTCATAATTTACATATATTGAAAGAAACATTTAAAAAATTAGTTTTTTTTTTTTTAAATTACCTATATTAAAATCAGCAATTCAACAAAGACATCAAACTTGGTATTAATATATCAAACTAAAAGAATCAAATGGGTGGTCAAATAGGGGACTAAGAAAATCTCAAAATGAATCGAATCAAATGGGTTCAAAGTCCCCCACCACCATTAATAGTTTTTAAGTAATTAGATTATATTAAAATTGTAATCTTTTTTGTAATAAAAACTTTACACCAATTACTTTAATAAAGATTTTTTGCTTTTATGCATATATTATTATTTTGTTTGTCTAACAGGAATTATGTTCATTAATCCAGCTATAACATTGTGACGACGGGTCTATGGGTTGCCCCATTTACCCATCTTGGGCTACTCTCGCGTGGGCCCAACAGGAAATAAGCCAAATAGTGGCTTACCTTGCCCACTAAGACTCTCCTTTTACAAAGGGTGTACCTATTGGCACACCCAATTGGCTATTTGCACACCAAAAAGTCAATTTTTGTCTTATATGCACACCCTGCAGTGTCGAGCTGTGGCCAAAGAACGGCTGTTTGGCCCGGTCAACCAGACAAAAGACTGACGGGTGTCTGACGGGTCTGTTGACCGGACCAAAACGACGAGCGTTGGCCGCGTTTTGGTTCTGTCAACCAGACAAAAGACTGACCGTGACCGGGTGTCAGTCTTTTGTCTGGTTAACGCGGCCAAAGCTCGGCGTTTTGGTCCGGTCAACAGACCCGTCAGACACCCGTCAGTCTTTGTTTGGTTGACCGGACCAAAACGTCGCGCTTTGGCCACAGCTCGACACTGCAGGGTGTGCATATAAGACAAAAAACCCCTTTTTGGGTTGGCTATCTATACACTTGGTGTGTAGATAGTTTGTGCCTTTACAAAATGGGCGGGAAACTAGAATCAGAGGACACAGACTACATTTAATGCCCGATTAGAAAAGGATCTTTGGCTGGAAATTGTACTTCCTAGCCGGAAGTATTAAATGTAGGCTGCCATCCTACCGTTGGGGGTCAGACACGTGTTTGAGCCCCCCAAAAACTCTTGGAATCCGTTGGATCATCTTAGCAAAATATCTCACATGGGAGATAAGGACTCGGGGTTATATAAGGGAGAAAGAGGACGATCACGAGGCAGATTTTAAGGTATCACATTTAAAGCTCTCTCATTTACTCTTCTCTCATTTATTCCGACCAACATCCTCGTACATTAAACACACACACATTTATTAGATTCACACCTTAGAGGAAGCATTCTGGTGATCACACTCATCGGAATAAGCTCCTCCAACTCTCCGGCAAGTTTACTTATTCTCACGCCGGAGCTTGGTCACGGATCCCCCACCCGGGGCCCTCCGTGACGAGGCTAACGGTTTACTTTTTTGTAGCAACGAAGGCCGGGATATCTTGACGTCAGCGAAGACCCCTTTGAACGTCACCAGGGATTTCACATTGTGATTCTGTTTAACCTATGTCCCAAAACTTATAAAAGTTATAGCAGAATGTAAAATCTGAAAATTTAAATGTACATTGTTAATATTTGAGTGCAAAGTAAATTATAGTTTCTTTTTTAAGTGCTACACATAGAATTAACTAAAAACTTTGTTTTGATATAAAGCATTATTAACAGAGTATTTACTGCCCTACCTTCCTATCATGACATTGTATTATCAAAGTTGATATATTACTCTAAATGTTTAAATCCTCTTCAGGTATATGCGGGGATTATTTCGCCTTTTAATGATTCTATTCCCGCAGGCGTGATGAAGAAGATTATTAAGGTGATGGGTGTGAAGCATTTGTTAATGGTGATGAAGTTGATGGTAATTTTATATTTTTATACTCGGGTTATTCACGAGCTGAGCTCAAGCTCGGGTCTAATTTTCAACCAAGCTGGCTTGATTCAGCTCCACTTGATTTTTAAACTCAGCCACCTATTTGAGCGGGGCTCGGCTACTTTACAAACTGGCCGGCTAGGCCGCTTGCTTTAGCTTGATTGCTCATATTCAATTATGCATTTTGTTCTAAAATCAACCATTAATAATTTGCTTGAGCCAGGGTCAGCTCGAGCTTGACTCGAATTTTAAACCGACTTGGCTCGACTTGAATTCTAAATCGAGTTATATATTTTATCCGAGGCTCGGCTTCTTTACAACCCGAGTCAACTTGGCTCGGCTCGGCTCGCTTTAGCTTTGCTCAGATTTATTTATACATTTTCTTTGAAGTTCAGCCATTAATCATTTTCTTAGGCATTGAGCTCGGCGCGAACTCTAAATCGAGTCGAGTATTTGAGCTGGGGCTCGGGTCGGTTCATTTATACATTTTCTTCCAAATTCAACCGTTAATCATTTAGGTACCGATGACGACGGTGATGGCAGGACGAGGTGGCAATAGTGATGGCGATGGCAGACTCGGGTAATTTCTTATCATTTTTTAAATCGTTTTGATTGTTCGTTGCTTTGGTCTAAGGTTTGCCTTTTTGCGTGCTATTTTCACAATGTCGGTTTCTTTGTTGAGCCATTGGGTTGAGATATATTGAGTCGTGGTTTCTTATGTTTAACGAGTCGCTTGAAAGATTTAGGCCGCTTCAAATATGAATTTGATTGACCACTTTTTTTATTTTGTTGATCGGCTTGGTTTGTGATGAAAAAGTAATAAGCAAAATCAAGTGGGGTGGGGTTGTTGTTTTTGTGGTTAAGGAACGCAAATATCCGTTAGTTTATTTTAACATCGAAGGAGGAAATCACTATCACTAGTGCTATAAATTTTGAAGGAGATGAATATTTCTAAGAGTTAATTACGTTTTTCGTTCATGTGGTTTGTCAAAAATCACTATTTCAGTCCATTAGTTTAAAAATTGCGAAAACAGTCCTTGTGGTTTCACTTTCGTTACTATTTCAGTCCAATGGCTTAACACTGTCAAATTATTCTGTTAATTTTGATGAAATGACCAAATTGCACCTGTTGACCCAACAAATTTTAATAAAAAACGCAAATTACAAGATTCGAACACGTGACCTTTGTTTTAGAAGGCAAACTGCTAAACCATTAAGCCATGTATTAAGTTTATGATTTAAATCATATTGTTTTCATTTTAACATAAAACCCAGCCCACATGTCTTCTTCCTCAATCTTTCCGGCATCTTTTCCTGTGATCCGGACATCCTTCTCCTACTCAAATTCGCTCCGAAAACTTAAACCACTAATCACCTACAATTATAAAAAAAGCAAAGTAAAACCTAAACCACAAAAACCGATTCCACACACAACTTAATCAGTCTCCAACTAACCTATAACAAATTGCGGCTAAAATTAAACTAAATCTGAAATAAAATTAAAACAAAATTCACCAAATTATTGAATTCAAGAGGCAACAGTTTAACAAGTTAGCAACAGAATTAAAAAATGTAAACAGAAGATTCAAACTACGAAAACCTAAATCATGATAAATAGAAAAAAGGAAACAGATTGATTAGTTTGAAAACCGAGTTGTGAGATTACCGATTTTGAAGCTCTAATCGAGTTAGATCATTTGAAATATGTGAGAACGATGATCGATCAACTGAATCTGGCAATTTGGCGATGAATTTCAGTAAAAAAAAGGATAGATGAGGATTTGAGGCAACAACCGCGAGACTTCCTTCCCCTACTCGAACGCAAGAAAAGGCGCTGGGTTGATCGAGGAAGAAGACAGGCGGGTTGGGTTTTATATTAAAACGAAAACAATATGATTTAAATCATAAACTTATTACATGGCTCAATGGTTTAGTAGTTTCTTTCTTAAACAAAGGTTATGTGTTCGAATCTTGTGAGCATCGTTTTTTTTCTTAAAATTTGTTGGGCTAACAGGGGTAATTTGGTCATTTCACCAAAACTTAACATAATAATTTGACGGTGTTAATTCAATGGACCGAAATAGTTACGAAAGTGAAACCATAGGGACTGTTTTCGCAATTTTTAAACTAATGGACTGAAATAGTGATTTTTGACAAACCACAGGGACGAAAAACGTAATTATCTCTATTTCTAATTATTGATGGATTTTGTCACTTCCCAACTTGTTTTTTTATCTTTTTTGTTTTGAGCCTTTTGTTTCCTCTTTCTCTTAGCTTTTTAATTTCTTTGTTTTTTGAGTAAATTACAAAAATCATCCTCTTTATGTTAACACTATATTGCAAAGTGTGTCATTTGTCTTCAAAAATTACAAAAAAAAAAAACATACTCGATATTTCAAACCCTTGCAAATTATATCCTTTAGCCATAACTTAATTAATTTTTGTGTTTAAATCTGACCAAATGAACCCCACATGAGGGTATTTTGATCATTTTACCCTAAAACTAAAATAATAAAGATAAAAACCCCCTCTCTCTCTCCATCTCAAAACTCAGTTTCTCTCTCCATTGTTGGGATTGAACCCTATCAGAGTAACAGATAATTAAAGCAAAAACTGCGTCAGAGCAGTGGATCCAGAATAAGCAGATGTTACATACAAGTCTCTCCCCTTGAAAGTGGTTTCAACATCTGCTGACCTCCTATCTACTGATCGTGCAAACTGCTGACCGTCAAACTGCTGCTCAAGTAAAGACCTGATGAAAGACTAAAGCTCTGCTGATTCAATCTGCTGCCTTGAGTCAAGCACTGCTGATCCGGACAAGTACTGCTAGGTTCACAACAGTGGAAGGTTGCAGCAGCTGTTCTAATGTCTGTTTGTAATAAAATGTAATAGCAGTAGTTTAGCCTAGCAGATGTTTGTATTGATCATAGGTTAGAGTTTGTTAGGAGGTTAGATGTCACTTTCATGGTGACGTCAGCTTAAGATGCTCAGTGGTTTGCTAGTGCCAATAAATAGAACAATGCTCTGTACTGTTCTATTAGCTCTTTGCAATATCGTCTTCTCTGCACGAACAAACACTGAGCTCTGGCTGAGGGGGAGTTTGTATTCAATCATTGCAATTGTAATCGTAATTGAAATAAATTCAATCTTTCGGTTCATTGTGAAAAATGGTTGATCAAAGCAATACTCTCGTTTGATTGTATGCAAAGTTTGTTTCCATCTTAATTCCGCTGCACAACTCATCCATTTCCATCTTAATTTCAAACATAAAATACAATCAAAACCAAACTCAGATCCAACAATTGGTATCAGAGCTAGAACAGTCAAATTTGATTTAACAATCATTTTGACGTAAATAGTTCAGCTCATAACAGTTGATACTGATAGTTAGTTCGTTTGTGTTGAAAAACAGAGCAAGGTTTAATCACCATCAAAGTTGATTAATCAGTGTCTGTAAAACAACCAGGATGACGTCACAATCTCAAGATGATAAGAATAACATTGGCTCGCTTTTTAAACCACCTATGCTTAAACGAAATGAATACAACATCTGGGAGCGGAGGATGGGTCACATCCTTGCTCAACAAAACACCGGATGTTGGAGGTCTGTTGTTTTTGGTCCCCATGTTCCTACGGTGCCAAGCGCTGAAGATGCTAAGAAGTTCGTTCCCAAACCAGCTGAAAACTATACTGAAACTGATTTCCAAAAGTTCAAACTCGATGCTAAAGCTTTTAGCATCATAGCATCTGCGCTACCTAATGAGATTTACGCTGGACTGTTACACTGTAACAGTGCCAAAGAACTTTGGGATGCGTTGAAGGAACAATTTGGGGAAACCGAAGAAGTCATTGAAAACTATAGGGAAATACTGAAGCAGCAGTATGAAACATTTTGTCACATCAAGGGTGAATCACTGACTCAACAATTTGAGCGGTTCAGTTGTCTCATCAGTGAACTAAGGCTTGTTAAAGTAACTTTTCCAAATTCAACTCAAAATAGCAGGTTCCTTAGGTCACTACCAGAAAAATGGGACACTATAGCTTTTGTCACCAGAAACTCTGCTGAGTTCAAAGATCTGACCCTGACCCAACTTCATGGTCGACTCCTGACCTATGAAAGGGAGTTGAACCAGAAAAAGAAGTTGCAAGAGTTTGGTAAAGTTGCTGATGATTATTCATTCGGTAACACAGCTCTGTTTGGTCAGGAAGAATCTGGGAGCAGTGGTAAGGATCAGGGTTATGATCACTTCATTGATATAACTGCTGGTGCAAATTTTAACAACCCTGATTCTCACTCTGCAAACTATGCATTTACATCTAATGAAAACCAGATGTCAGATAATTTGTGTTTTGAACTCAATGATTTGCAACATTTTGATCCCACTGACTTAGAAGAGATGGACATTCTGCACCAATTGGCTTTGCTCAGTGTTAGAACTAGCAAATTCTATAAAAGAACAGGGAGAAAATTCCCAGGGTTACATGGGAATTTAAGGGTGGGGTTGGATAAATCGAAAATCAAGTGTTAAAAGTGCAATAGGCTAGGGCACTTTGCTAGGGAATGCAGAAGTCAAAACACTGGACCAATAGTCACTCATCCCAGCTCAAACCCTAGACCACAAAATCAAAACACTGTGCACTATACCCAATATACCCCTGCAGCTCATGTTAACACTGCTCACTATGTTGCTACCCCTGTACCTGTGCATTATGTCTAAACCACTGTTCCATAAATTCATTATGTTCAAACCCCTGTCCCTCAGGCACAAGTGCAACCTGTTGCACCTCAAACAACTTCTCCAGCAGTGGTTCAACCAGATCAGCAAAGCTTCTTCACTCAAGGCTTTGTTGACTGGAGCAGTATGCCTGATGAGCTTGGTGATGAAAATTTTGCACTCTATGCTTCTAATGAATCTTCTCATGATAAATTTTGTTTGATGGCATTAGAGTCAATACCAGAGGGGGTTGAAACTGAAGGTGAACAGCTAAGTGCTGAAACAGTGGATGAGGTGACTGAAGCAGTGGTTACTGCTGTGGCTGGTGAACTACTGCTGGGAGAAAGTTCAGGAACCCTGATTGAACCAATGACAGACCCATGGTCCGAAGAGGACAAAGAAGAAGAGAAAGATGAGAAAGCAGGTGAGAAAGAAGAAAGAGCTGATGATGAAGAAAATCATCAATGTGATTATGCAATGATGGCTGCTGCCAAGGGAGCTTCTGCCTGCTTAGATAGCCTTTGGTATGTTGATAGTGGAGGCTCCAGGCACATGACTGGATGTAAAGCCCTACTCAAAGATTTCAAAATTCATGGAGGGGGTGATATATCCTTTGGGAATAACAGTAAAGGGAAAGTTCTGGGGTCTGGTACAGTACAATCTGGAAATGTAAAATTTGAAAATGTCAATCTGATAGACAGTCTGAGATTCAACCTCCTGAGTGTTTCACAAATGAGTGACAAGGGGTATGGGTCATTCTTCACAAAGGAGTGTTGTAGGATTGTTGGACCAGAAATGGTCAAAAAGATTGAAGCAATAATAAAAACTGGTCAAACAAAACTTGTTGCTCAAAGAAGTGGCATTGTTTATGTTGTTGATATGTCAAAAGAGTGCCCCAGAGCTGATGCCTGTCTGTTCTCAGCTGCCTCTAACAAAGAGACAGAACTGTGGCACAGAAGACTGGGGCACACAAATCTTAAGACAATCACTGAAATTTCCAAAAATGGTTTGGAAAGAGGCCTACCACAAAAATTGTTTTCATGTCCTGAGCATTGTGTTTCCTGTTTAAAAGGAAAACAACATAAAAGCTCTTTTAAGTCCATTGAAGAGTCCAAAACAACCCAGTGTTTGCAAATGTTGCACATGGACTTGTTTGGCCCAGTTCAAGTCACGAGTCTCAAAAAGAAGAAATACTGTTTGGTTATTATTGATGACTTTTCTAGGTTTACATGGACTTTCTTTTTACACTCAAAATATGAGACTGCAGGCATTTTGCAAGACCTTGTGATACAGGTTGAAAAGCAATTTGACCTTCCAGTGAAAGTCTTCAGGAGTGACAATGGCACAGAATTTAAAAATAAGGAGTTGGATGCCTTCTGTGTGAAGAAAGGGATTGTAAGGCAGTACAGCATCCCTAGAACACCAGAGCAAAATGGGGTAGTTGAGAGAAAGAATAGGACCCTGATTGAAGCTGCTAGAACCATGCTGGCCGATTCAGGTTTGCCTTTGACTTTCTGGGCAGAGGCAGTAAACACTGCTTGCTATGTCCAGAACAGAGTTTTAATAAACCCTAGGCAGAAAAAGACTGCTTATGAAATTCTGTATAAAATCAAACCACTGATCTCTTACTTCAAGGTATTTGGCTGCCCATGTTTTATTTTGAACTTAAAAGACTCCATTTCAAAATTTGCAGCCAAAATTGATTGTGGTTATCATCTGGGATACTCAACCACTGCCAAGGCCTACAAAGTGTTTAATACACAGACCAAGGTAGTGGAGGAGACCTTGAATGTAAAGTTCAATGAAAATCCCAGCAAATCCTGCAGATCTGTTTGATCTTGATAAATTCACTTATGAAAATACTGCTGTCAAGACTAACAGTGCAAGTCAATCAGAGGATTCAACACCAGACTATGGGTATGAAATCATCATTCCTCAAAAGTCTGTCAGAATGGGAAGAGCATCAGATGTTCAAAACAGCTGTCAAAGCTCAACCACTGCTACCTCAACAGTTGTTGACCAAAGTAGCCCATTAACCACTGCTTCCACATCAACAAACACTACTGGCAAAAGTCCCCAAACAGTGGATAAAAGTCAGCATGTGTCCTCACCATTACCTCCAATTCCACCACCTTTTGAAGCCACTGCTGGGTCATCAAAGTCACCAGCAGTGGTTAGCTCAGATGATACACATTTGCAGCCTTCACCAACAAATGCCATCATACCATATCAAGGAGATTTAATCTTCTTGAGATCTCATCCACCTGATCAAATCATTGGCAACATCAATGAAGGGGTGCTCACAAGAAGCCAAACCCAAAACATTTGTCTTTTTGCTGGTTTTCTATCATTCCATCAGCCAGTCAAGTACCAAGAGGCACTGAAAGACAACAACTGGGTAGAAGCCATGCAAGAAGAGCTCCAACAGTTCAAAAGACAACAAGTATGGGAGCTTGTACCACTGCCAAAAGATGTCAGTCCCATCGGCACAAAGTGGGTCTTTAAAAACAAAACTGATGAAAGGGGCATTGTTGTCAAGAATAAAGCCAGGCTTGTGGTTCAAGGTTACAGACAGGAAGAGGGGATTGATTATGATGAAACATTCGCCCCTGTTGCAAGATTGGAAGCCATAAGACTGTTCCTGGCCTTTGCTGTCAACCACAACATGAAGGTGTTTCAAATGATATCAAAAGTGCTTTCCTCTATGGTACAATTCAAGAAGAGGTATATGTCTATCAACCTCCAGGTTTTGAGGATCCATTTTATCCAAATCATGTCTACAGGTTAAACAAAGCCTTGTATGGCCTGAAACAAGCACCTAGAGCCTGGTATGAAACTCTTTCCACCTTTCTACTCTCAAATGGTTTCAAAAGAGGTACCATTGATAAAACACTGTTTCTTAAATGGAGAGGAAAGGATTTAATGATTGTCCAAATTTATGTGAATGACATTATTTTTGGAAGCACATGTAACAAAATGTGTGAAGAGTTTAGGGAACTCATGACAGCTGAGTTTGAAATGAGTGCAATGGGTGAGCTGCAATGCTTTCTTGGTCTCCAAGTTCAGCAAATGCAAAATGGAACTTTCATTCATCAAAGCAAATATGCTAAAGAACTTTTGAATAAATTTGATATGAATGATTGTAAACCATGCAGCACACCCATGGCAACAAATAAGCTTGTCATGTCTGATGAAAGAGATGAGCTGATTGACCAAACACTTTATAGAAGCATGATTGGATCCTTATTGTACCTAACTGCATCTAGACCAGACATCATGTTTGCAACATGTGTCTGTGCAAGAAGTCAATCAGCTCCCAGAAAATCAAACCTCATTGCTGTAAAAAGGATCTTCAGATACATAAAAGGTGCTCCCACACTTGGTATCTGGTATCCAGCTAATGGGAATATCAAGCTTTCAGGTTTTTCAGACAGTGACTTTGCTGGATGTCACACCACAAGGAAGTCCACTTCAGGAGGGTGCCAGTTTCTAGGTGATTGCTTGGTTTCTTGGAAAAGCAAGCAGCTGTTTCAACATCCACTACTGAAGCTGAATACATTGCTGCTGCAAGCTGTACAGCACAACTCCTGTGGCTTCAAAACCAGTTGCTGGATTTTGGTATCACTGCCTTAAAGACACCACTCATATTGGATAGCAAGGCAGCAGAAAATATCATCAAAAATCCAGTTTCCCATTCAACCACCAAACACATCGACATCAGACATCACTTTGTGAGGGATTCCTATGAAAAAGGTTTGATTTCTCTGCATCATGTCCCAACTAAAGACCAGTTGGCAGATGTGCTCACAAAAGCACTTGATACAACCACCTTTGAAAGCTTGTTCTCTAGAATTGGGATGCTAAACATGGAATAACAAGCAACATCTTGTTTTTCTATGTATAAAAGCATTAAAATGTTTTCAGAAAATCAAAAATCCATCCTGAAAAATAGCTAAAAATGAAGTTTTCATTAAAATCCTTAAAAGTCTGCCATAACCACTGCTTGTTCAAAAGTCTTCTCTGCTTCAAAGTCTGTCCACTTCTGAAAGTCAACCCATGTTCCTTCATTTCTTTGATAAACACTGTTGTTCAAAAGCAGTGTCTTATCCACTGATATGCTATCCACTGATAGTGAAAATCATCCACTGCTTCCATACACTGCCTTCACCAGTAACTTTCATAAAAGTACTGTCCTTCATTTCATCAGGGGTTGTCACGTGGGCAGTACATTGTGGTCAGACCTTTTGTAACCGCTGCCACGTCAGCATTCACTTTTTCCTCTATAAAACCCCCACTCACCATCAAAACAGGGTTTTACTATCGAATTGAATTCTCAAAAATTCTCTTCTCAAAGCAGTTTTTCCATCTCATCTCTTCACAAATTTCTTCGATCATCATCCTCAAAATGACAAAATCGAAGCCATCTGCAGAACCCACTTCTAAATCATCGTCGAAAGCGGCCTCTCAAAAGGCCAATCCCACTGAAATTCCACACAAACCATCTCACAATCTACTGGGTCTTCTCACAAAACCCGGCACCACAGATGCTTTCGACTCCATCATCAACACAATGGCTAAATCAAAGTACAAAACTTTGTTAACAGCCGATGCACCAATTTACTTAGCAACCCAACGAGAGTTTTGGAAAAACGCAACCCTTGACAAACAAGGAGAAACTGTGGTAGCCATTAACTCCTCTTTAAAGGGTAAAGCTGTTCAAATCACGCCACAATCTATATCAGAAGTCTTTAAACTCGAGGATCAGCAAGGTAAAACTTCTTTCCCTAAAAACGAGTTAAAAATTGACTTCATTGAGAGAGGGTATGCAGACACAATGATGAAGAAAGCTACCTTACAAAAAGGTTTCTTTCCTTCCACAACAAGGTTTTTATTCCATACCCTACTAATGTGTGTTTCAAACAAAACCACTTCTTTTAATGAAATACCATTAAAGATTCAAAATCTGGGATATGCTATTCTTCAAGAAGAAAATTTTAATTATTCTTGGGAAATCTTTAATGATTTGGTTAACAATGTTGAAACAAAATCATTCTTACTGTTTCCAAGGTTTTTAAGTTATTATTTTGAAAAGAAATTCAGTAAGGATGATATTGCTGCAATAAACCAAGGTGAATATTTTCAAATGCACAGCTTAACTGCTGAAACTTTTACAAGAATGTTAACACCTTGCAAAACACAAGCAGAGATGCCTGAGCAGAATTTAGCAGCTACCACTGCTCCTCAGGTATATGTTGTTGAGCCCACTGCTCAAGGTGATCAAAGCAGCAGAACAACTGTTTTGAAACCCACACCTACAATCCACAAAAAGCCACACAAAAAGAAAAGTCAAAAACCCCCCAAACCCATCAAAAAGGCAACTCTGGAGGATGAGATACCAGAGCAACTGCCAGTGACAAAACAAAAGTCACAAGAAACCACTGTTGCTCCTTCCTCACAGGAGTTGGTCAAAATATCTCAAACCATAACCGAAACTCCTCCTGCATCTTCTCAAAAAGAACAGGTTGTACTCATAGGGACTCCACAATATGATGCTCTGGAATCACTTGTTTCCATCATCCACAGCCCAATGCCCGGGGAAAATTATCTTTCTACACCCAACCTCAGATCCACAATTCCCCCACAAACAAAATTTTTGTTGGATGCAATTGATTTGAACCAGGCACAAACCAGTCCTTCTCAATCACCTATTAATGAGAACATGCCTCAACAAATGACTGGATCTATTGTATCAATCTTTGCTAACCCACCAACACAACCTGAGGAGGTTACACCCCTTGAGTGACAAGTAACTCTTGGTGGTAATCCAAGTGAAGCAGCCACTACAACTGTTGAACCTATTGGTTTGCAGTTGGACAGTGGTTACATTAATAAGACTTCCTTGGAGGCAATTCCTTCCATAGCACCTCTGACATCTACCAGTGGACTTTTCTTGGCCTCTGGAAACATCAAAAGACTGTCAAGTGTTGAAGGGAGAAGACCCCAGTACCAAGAAAAAGGGGCATCAGTGGTTAATGTTTGTGTGACACCCGTGTCACTGCGACCATCAAACAAATGCCAAACCAATGAAATATTGTATTTCATACTTGGGATTTGTAAAAATATGTGTATCGATTGCACATATCAACTCTTGTCCGATTTCAAGCTCTAAATCGCTTTCTGGAAGGTTATACGCGCACTGATGCGTAAATATAACCAGTTTAATGCAACGAACACTCCGGAATAGTGAAATAGGCTTAACATACCTTAAATAACCTTTACATAACTTATATATAAGTTTTGGAAGGTTTGGTGTGGTGAAATCAAAGTTTAATCGCTTACAGGGACTAAAGTTGACAAACTGCGAAAGTATGCCAATTTGAACTGTAACAGACATTCCGGAGCATGACCATAAGTTAAACATACCATAAATATCCTTCACATAGCTTAGAAATAGGCTTTGAGGTGTTCGGTATGCTAAAATAAACTTTTGTGTCATTCAGGGACTAAAAGTGTCAAAAAGTGCACAAGTTTGCATTTTCGCGCATAACTTACGTTCTGAATACTTCCGGACATCCAAAAATTTATGTAAGCACTAAAATATTTTATTTTAGTGTTCGCCATAAGAAAAATCCATTCTTCACGTCATTTGGATCGTTTGTCGCGCTTGTGCGCATTCCGTCGTAATTAAGCGAACATCGCGTTCGTACGACCAAACGAACCAACATCCGGCATATTTTTGAGCATGTTTTGAGTCCCCTATACTTTAACTTCATTTTAGAGCCTTGAAATGAGGTTAACGGGGTTCAAACGCATCAAAAAAGGCCTTAAACACGTGCAGGGACCATTCCTGCCACTTTTGAAAGATTTCTAAAACAGCAGGGTGCTAGCGTAGCGCGACTGCCTAATGCCTTGGCAGTAACGCTACGCGACTGCCTATTCTGGACAGAAAACATGCAGAAAACTCAGTTTTGCATTTCCGGGACCAGATTCGATGTATTAGCCGTTGTTTAATTCACAACCACACATTCTAACATGCTTAGTCAGCGGATAAGGATGGAATTTAGGCACCATAACTTTGCAACACATGTATGGATGGAATTTAAGCACCTAAACACCATAACTTTGCAACACATGTATGGATGGAATTTAGGCACCATAACTTTGCAACACATGTACGGATGGGATTAAGGCACGTTTTCCATGAAACGATCTTAACGGTTCGGGTATTCCTATAAATACCCCATTACCCCATGCTTTAAAATCACTAGAATTTTGATTGAGAAACTCTAAGTTGAAACCATTGTTTCATACCTGAGATTCTTCAATCGAAATTAGCATTCGGGGACCCTTCGTAAGTATTCTTTCGTTCTTTTCCTTATTTTACTGCTTTTCGAGTCAGAAAGTCAAACTTTGTTTGACTTTCAGCGTTGACCAGTAATGGTCAATGCGAAGTTCTTTTGAACTTCGCAACGTGAGTGTAATCACGTTGGTCATAGTCCCTTGGGACTATGCCCACTGATTACCACGTTGTCTAGGGTCGTAGGGTAAGCGATCTGATAAATCGCTTATACCTCGAACCCGACCCAGTTTGGTCGATCATTAGGATCCGACCAAACACATTAGGTGACCATAGTAGGTAGGGAATAACCTTCCGAGGTTATACCCTATGGTCGCATCGTTTAAGTAGTTGTATGATAGGTAGTTTATATGCCTTAGGTAAATTACCAGAATACCCTTTTCATGTATAATTGGTAATTAAGCATATGTAACCTAAACCTTTGTCACATAACTGATTATGTAATATGTTTAGGCATATAACACTTGTCATAAGGCTAGTTAGGCGGTCCGAACGCGTTTCACGCGAACGACGCGTTAAAGTAGCATAAGCTACCTAAACGGGTCGTAATGGGTCGTAGACACTTAGGTTAAGTTTCATTTAGTATGTAGGCTTTGATTAACCATATCACATGAGTTCCTACACTCATTTGGTTTACAAACCCTCATGCTACCCAGTCTTCCGATTTAGGTCCGGTTTATTAATGTAGTTACCTATATTAGGTGCCGTTTGATATTCCGCGATCTCTAGCATTGCTTGGTGGTTATCCTAGGACTTCTGAGCAATCTCAAGTGAGTACATAGACCCCTCTTTTACTGTTTTCCAAACTGTTTTGGGGTGAAACACATGTGCCTACTTGTTACTTTCATGCTTTCCTGTTTTCACATCATATACTGCTATGTTCGTTAGTACATTATAGTACATGATTTCATTACATTTCATGCTATGTATTGCCATTGTGTGCATTACTTAGTACATCGTTTTACATGACATTTTGACATAGACATTTCGACATAGACATTTTAACATGATTGACATTTGATCATGTATTTCCCACAAAACATAACTTTGATTTAAACCAAGTTTTACTTCAATACTTTGTTGTTGTGCATATGGTTTAGTTGAGACATTTCACTTGCCATACATGGATATTTGACATAGACATTTGACATGGATATTTGACATAGACATTTGACATGGATATTTGACATAGACATTTTGACATGATTTACATCTTGACATGAATACTTTGACATATTATTCAATACATTTGACAATTGATTTAAACATAGACATTTTACATTGTTTGGTTTGGTTTGATTAAGTGATTAAGTAACGATGCGTGTGTAATATGATACAAGCATGGTGGATACGCCGCTGGTACTTCCGATATATAAGTGTTTGTATGGTATTACATGTCGTAACGTTATTTGAATCATTTCAGTTTGAGACATAGAACATTTCATACAAATAACATACTTTTCACAAGACATTGATTTATAAACAACTTATCTTATGCAAACATATTTTACTTGGTTATTCATTTAACCTTACATTTATTTATACTTATCATCTGATCTTATCGATTTTCAAATGATTTACAAAACAAAGCAAATTACAAGGTTCATGACTAAACATTTTCTCAAACATAAGTCATGGAACCTATTTTCACAAAACCTATGTATCTCACAGGCATTTTTATGCTGACGTACCTATTTTCACATGTGTTTTTCAGGAGTTGTTGCATAAGATGATCAAGATACACATAGGCAGACTTGGGCTTTAGTGACAATAAAAGATGCAAGACTAGTCAATTATGTTGTATTTCTTGGTTTGTTAAGACATTGTAACACCTTTAATCAATAAAACGAAACTTCAATTGCCATGGATTTGAAACAATTAATTCTGTTACAACACTCCCCGACATTTCCGCCACGTTTTGTATGTTCTACGTGGTCGGGGTGTGACAGTTTGGAGTAAACTCCCTACCTCAATCACTGATAAAACCACTGCTCGTGGGAAATCAGATGATCTCATTAAATTGGGTGATGGTTTAAAGTACCAGAAATTGACGGATCGTGTTGAAAAACTTGATAACTCTGTGGCAGAACTCAAAGATATGCTACAACAGTTGTTACAAGTACAAAAGGTGCAATCCACTGTTGTTCCACCTCAAGCACCTGCTCCACCACAAGCACCTGCTACAAATGAGCTCAGGAATCTATTTCAACCTTTTCTCCATCAACAAGCACAAATGGCAGATCAGCAACATGAAAAACATGTACTAAAGCTGAGAAATACAATGGAGTCTAGGTTCAAGAACACCCAGGCTGATCTTAAAGCTCTAAAAGCCCAAATCCTGCATACCACTGGGACTGCTCCTCCAACTGTCCTCTTTATTGATCAACTGCCTCCAGATAATGCCAAAAAGGGGGAGAAAATTCAGGAGTGGAAGAAGAAGGGAATAGATGATGGTCTTTACGTTGAACCAGAAAGAGAAAACATGACAAAAAATATCCCTTTGCCAGATGGTAGCAAGAAAATTGATGAGACCACAAATGCACTGGCAGAAGCAGTTGCAAGTGTCAAAAAGGATAGAGAGGCCAAGAAGAAAGCTAGGGTGGATTATCCAGATCAGGGTACTTCTGGGTCAAAGGATGATGAAAATCCTGTTGATGAAAAGAAGAAGCCTACTAGAAAAGTAAGGCAACCCAAATCCATCCCAACCAGACGTTCAAAGTCTGCTACAAAACCATTATCCAAAATAGCTGTTGTAACTCATGTTGTATCAACTACTGCTGGTACTTCAGTGGTTTCAACATCTGTTCTCACTTCAACACACACCACTTCAACACACACCACATCCACTGCTTTACCACCATCACCACCAAAAACAACATCACCTGCTGCCAAAAAGCAGAAGACAACAGATGTTATAACATCTGCTGTAATGACAACAATGGTTGAAACACCAGTTGTTTCAACAACTGTTAGTCAATCACAAACCACTGCCACCCAATCTACCACCACTGTTCCACCCAAAACATCATCAGTCCCTCCTCAAACAAAAAGGAGAAGGCTAATCCTAAAAGATGATGACTATTCACCACCACCAACATCTTCAAAATCCTTGTCACTTGCTACAATACCCAAGCCTATTCCTCTCTCATCAGCACAAGTTCAACAGCCCTTAGCTCCTGCAGGTGTTCAATTTCATCTTGAGCTCATAGCAGTCAGAGAAGAAATCAAATCTTTCTACTATGAGGATGACCCTGCTAAAAGGAAGCTGCCATCAGTAAAAGGATATCCCAGGCCTAACAATATAGAAGAATATTTGAAAATCAAGGCTAAGCAAGCGGAGGATATCTCAAAAAGAAACACAAAAGAGAAATCTGATAGGGAAATACAGCAGAACTATCAATACTTGCTCACACAAGTCAGATCCCTGGAAGAATTTGCAAAAAATGTATGTGAGCAAATCTCAGAAAGAGCAGATGAGACTCTGAGAAAAGACTACATTGAAAGCATTATGGCAACAAAGAAATACAAGGGAGAAAAGCACATGTACAAGGAGTGGACCATTCCTGAGCTTGAACAAGAAGCAGCCAGGATTCAAGAAATGATAAAGGATGAGGTCCAACACACTCCTCCAGAATGGTCAAAGTACAAGAAAAATGTGCCTGATAAAACACTTGAGTTGAAGAGAATGAAAGAGGAAATGGTTGCTGCTGATTATGGGAACAAAAGACAAATAGCAAGATGGAAAGAAGATGTAGTCAGGGCCACCTACAAAAGGTTGGAAGAATTGAGGAAGAAAGATCCCAAAGTTCCTCAAAAGCCTGACTATCCTGAAGCAGAGGTTTCAAAAAGGCCAACAAAGCTGCAAATCAGGAGAGCCACTGCTCCAACTAGTGCTGCTATCTACAAAAGAATGCATCAAAAACCGTTGGTTACTGAATCAGTGGGTGACTTAATGGCAGGAGATGAGTTTGTAAAGGAAGATATTAAAGTAATGTTAGCTGAATCTCTTGACCTGAATCAACCTGCAAGCACTGCTCAGACAGTGTTCAATAGGCCAGCATCTCCAAACTCCTCATCGAATAAAAATCTCCCAAGAAACCCACCAGGCTCAAAAGTACTAAAGTGGGTAACTGACAAACAGACCCATGTATTGACTCTGTTCAGGTCTGGTGGAGAAGTGAAGAAAATAACAAGGGAACAAGCACTTGGCCTAAGTCTTGAAGATATGCAGGATCTCCTTGATCTTCCACTTGGCAGGGATGATGATGATGATACAGATGCCCTAGACTTTGAATTGCAACTTAAAGGTCAGATAAGGGAACTGTTGATGAGGCACTAAAGTTCCACAATAATGAAGGGTTTTGGCATTATCTGTTCCAGGGGGAGATTGTTGGGATTGAACCCTATCAGAGGAACAGATAATTAAAGCCAAAACTGGGTCAGAGCAGTGGATCCAGAATAAGCAGATGTTACATACAAGTCTCTCCCCTTGAAAGTGGTTTTAACATCTGCTGACCTCCTATCTACTGATCGTGCAAACTGCTGACCGTCAAACTGCTGCTCAAGTAAAGACCTGATGAAAGACTAAAGCTCTGCTGATTCAATCTGCTGCCTTGAGTCAAGCACTGCTGATCCGGACAAGTACTGCTAGGTTCACAACAGTGGAAGGTTGCAGCAGCTGTTCTAATGTCTGTTTGTAATAAAATGTAATAGCAGTAGTTTAGCCTAGCAGATGTTTGTATTGATCATAGGTTAGAGTTTGTTAGGAGGTTAGATGTCACTTTCATGGTGACGTCAGCTTAAGATGCTCAGTGGTTTGCTAGTGCCAATAAATAGAACAGTGCTCTGTACTGTTCTATTAGCTCTTTGCAATATCGTCTTCTCTGCACGAACAAACACTGAGCTCTGGCTGAGGGGGAGTTTGTATTCAATCATTGCAATTGTAATCGTAATTGAAATAAATTCAATCTTTTGGTTCATTATGAAAAATGGTTGATCAAAGCAATACTCCCGTTTGATTGTATGCAAAGTTTGTTTCCATCTTAATTCCGCTGCACAACTCATCCATTTCCATCTTAATTTCAAACGTAAAATACAATCAAAACCAAACTCAGATCCAACATCCATCTCAAAACTCAATCTCTCTCTGCCTCAACTATCTCTCTCTACAATCTGAATGTTGTGAAAGAGAATTCAAGGGATCTGTTCAACCACTTCTTCTGCAATTCTTGCATACTAGAATCACAACATCAAGTTGAAACTATAATTTCATCAAACCTTAAAAACCCAAAACCGCAAATGTTAGATCTGTTCGAATCGAATTCATTTCCGTACGTAATGACCACTAAAGGTTGTGAACCGAAGGCGTCGTCGGTTTTGTTGGAAAGTTTAGTGAAAATGGGTTTTTCACTAAATATTTTGGACATCAATAATATTTATATATGTGTTGTATAAATAATTATTTATGGTTTGTGTTCAAACTATGTCCAAATAGAACTAAGATGAATGAGATATCGAAGCTTGAAGTTGTATGTTTGAAACAAACAAAGATGAATAAAATGGATTAGTTTTGTCAACTTGTCCCACATAGATGGGATGACAAAACTTGAAGTGGTTTATAAGGAGTAGCACTCCTTGTATATTGTTTCCTAAAAGGCAAACACTAGTGGGGACCCTAAAGGGTGCGCTCGTGCACACACGCACGCGTGTGGCATGGGTGATGGTCGCAATGTGATGCACTTTGCACTTCGTACACTGCCTTTGTATTTTTGTCCAGGAGCGTGTGGTTAGATACATAGCGGGTCCGCTTATGGCGCACCTTTGGGTGGCTTAACCGGATGCCATGGCATGGCATATGTCAATGTGGTGCGAGCTCCTTAGGTGTATGGCGCACGTCATTGGCTAGGGCGGAGAATGCAGGTGGCGCACGAGTATGGATGGCGCATGACCAGGTGGCGTCCTGGTATGCGTAGCGGCATCCGCATGACGTGAGGCTATGTGTCCGCGCGGGTTCTAGTGCGGTGCGTGCGTATAACATACTGGTGGCATACGACACGCATAGGTGCGGGTCCGACTATATAGTGTGCAGCTCGCTTGCAGGCTGCTCACGGTTAGTCAACCTAATCTCTGTCAGTTACGAGATCGTCATGAATTAATATGACAGTTACGTTGACCACTTCAATGGCAGTTTAATCCAAATTAAAACCTAGTTATTACAAGATTGATTGTCCTGTAGTTACTAATTAATTATCTTGTTTAATATTGTAATTATTACAAGATTAAATAGGTTTTAATACATAGTGTATAAGAAAAAGGACTATGGTCCATTGTAAAAGAGATCATACGAAAAATTATACACATGTGATAATCATCTTTGTTCCAT
Source organism: Helianthus tuberosus (assembly GCA_030545235.1). Classification (NCBI taxonomy): domain Eukaryota; kingdom Viridiplantae; phylum Streptophyta; class Magnoliopsida; order Asterales; family Asteraceae; genus Helianthus; species Helianthus tuberosus. Next base: position 141,600,710 of record CM060410.1, on the reverse strand, counting down.
GAAATTTAGAGAAGAGCATTCTCTAAATTGTTTGACTCAACTTAATTTTACTACTATAAGAACACCATGTTACCCGGTGTAACCTCGGGCACGAGTGCCATCTCCGGCAGTACAACTACTGCTTCGGTTGTTGTACCCTGGGAGACAGAACTGTCTAAGAGAAGGCACGAAATCTATTTTAAGGGAAGCGTGTTAAACACGTGCCTCAACCAAAACCGTCAACAATTTTGCTTGTCTTGCAGCGGAGTTTCGATCTCGTAGGTGCGGTTGAAGTTTCCAAAGACATCGACTTGTTTCAAGATTGGTACAATTATATTGTATTTTATATTCGTTTATTTAATTTTTAACCGGTATTGTATTAGTCGAATTTCCTACAAATAACGAGAGTCTCGTTATTATTTATTTTGTAATATATTTTAATAAAAAGTGAACCTAGTTCCTACAATCTTAAAACAGACTTTCGTGAAGATTGTTGCTACAATCTTAAATCCCTTCTCTACGAGGATTTAGGTTCACGAAAGTTTAAAATATTAATTGAGATTTTTGTTAAAATCTTGTAAATATTTTTGGGAAATATTTTTTGTTTAGTACAATAAGTCGGATTAGTTTTGATGATTGGAGTACAATCTTTAATCCGAATACCGTGTTGCAAAACGAACGTTTTGATTCATCTTTTAGAGTTCATTAGTTTTTTGTTCGTGTTTAGATAAACCGAACCATATACAAAATAATATGTATTTCAATATGTTTTGAAATACTAAATTTTCTAATGAGCGTGTTAGAAAAATATATTTTGTAACCCCATACAAAAATGTTTGTAACATTTTTTTATTTATTACAAGCATGTTATAAACTTTAATTGGTATATTAATATTGGTTTAAATGTCTTGAAACACATATTTTCTAATGAGTGTATTAGAAAGTAATTTTTTTTATAAAATTACAAGTTTTAAAACATTTATGTATTCTAACAAGCGTGTTAGAAATAATTATTTTGTATAATAATAAGTTTTAAAACATCTATATGTTCTAACGAGCGTGTTAGGAACAATGTTTTAAAGACGGTTGGATGTTCTAACGAGTGTGTTAGAAACAATAGTTTAAAGACGTTTAGATTTTCTAACGGGCATGTTAGAAAAGATTATTATTACAAATAATTGTTAAACGAGCGTGTTTGAAACAATTATTTTGGATAATAAGAAATCTTGAAATGGTTTCGTATTTTTTATTTCTAATGAGCGTATTAGAAATAGTTTTTTTATAAACTTCAAAACAAAAATTGTAATGAGTTATTTCTAATGAACGTGTTAGAAATGATTTAACGACTTTGGCAATTTTTAATTTTCTAACGAGCGGGTTAGAAAACGTTTATTTTATATAGGCCAAAAACGGTGTAAGGCAATAAATGATCGTTTAATTCTAACGAGTGTGTTAGAATTTTATAGAATAATAAGGTTTAATATCATCTATTATATCTAATGAGCGTGTTAGATACGATGATTTTGTAAATCTAACTACTTAAAAGACGGTCAGATTTTCTAATGAGTGTGTTAGAAAAGATTTTTGTTGCAAATAATTATTAACGAGTGAGTTGGAAACAATTTATGGATAATAATTAACCTTGTAACGGTTTCGTATGAACCTTTAAATTTCTAACAAATAAGTTAGAAACGGTTTTTTACATAAATGTTAAAACGGTTTCGTATTTGTTTATTTCAAATGAGCGTATTAGAAATAGTTTATATTTTTTTATAAACTTGGAAACAAATTCTGTAATCGTTTACTTCTAACGAGCGTGTTAGAAACCTTTTAACGATTTGCAATCGTTAATTTCTAACGAGCGGGTTAGAACCGGGTTAACCATGATAAATTATTTAACATGATTTGTAATCGTTTTATATATTTTCTAACGAGCGTGTTGGAAAAGATATGTGTTCATTTCTAACGAGTGTGTTAGAAAACATTCATTTAAGTAAACCAAAAGTGAATAAATGTATTCGTTTTATTTCTAACGAGCGTGTTAGAAGCGGTTTACTTTATAAAACCGAATATTTTGAATGTTTGTTAAACATTTAAATTCTAATTAGCATATTGGAATTGGTTTTCATACAAACAACTCATTTTAACGATTGATAATCCTTATTATCTAACAGCGGTTAGAAATGGTTGAATATGATAAACCATTTATTGAAACGATGTGTATTCATTTTATTTTCAAACGAGCGAGTTTGAAATTGTTTATTTATTAAACTATTATAAGGTTTATTGTCTTGATTTGTAATCAAAACATAAATATATAGTTTAATATTAAAACACTTGCAAAAACGAGAAATGTTTTGAACTAATAAAACATGTCTTTGCGAATTACAAGTGATTCGATACTTCCACGAGAAGTATAACGTCTTGAACCATCTAATACTCTTGGAAAGACTATTTTGTGAAAAACAACTCCATGTTGTTATAGACAAAATAAGTTGATGGACTACTTGCGAGTAGTTAATTGTAAACAACTTTATATTTTGGACAACTTGTGATTATTCAAGTTTAGAGTTACAATATGAGGGAGTACCTCAAAACATGACACCGAACGAAATAATTGCGTTTATTTCGGTAAAAAGTGTTGAAGATAATAACACTTTGGCTTTTGATGTTTAGATATCATTGGTGTATTCGTTATTTTGGACTACTAATAAGTTGTCAAAAGGATACACATTTGGATACAAAGTGTAACAAGTAATTTACACAAACACAACGAGTATGACACATGTGTCACTGCGACCATCAAACAAATACCAAACCAATGAAATATTGTATTTCATACTTGGGATCTGTATAATATGTGTATCTTTTACACATATCAATTCTTGTTCGATTACAAGCTCTAAATCACTTTCTGGAAGTTTATACGCGCACTGATGCGTAAATATAACCAGTTTAATGCAACAAACACTCCGGAATAGTGAAATAGGCTTAACATACCTTAAATAACCTTTACATAACTTAGAAATAAGTTTTAAAGGCTTTGGTATGGCAAAAACAAGTTAAATCGCTTACAGGGACTAAAGTTGACAAACTGCGAAAGTATGCCAATCTGAACTGTAACAGACATTCCGGAACATGACCATAAGTTAAACACACCTTAAATATCCTTTATATATCTTAGAAATAGGCTTTGAGGGGTTCGGTGTGCTAAAATAAACTTTTGGGTCATTCAGGGACTAAAAGCGTCAAAAAGTGCACAAGTTTGCACTTTCGCGCATAACTTACATTTTGAATACACCCGGACATCCAAAAATTTATGTAAGCACTAAAACATTTTATTTTAGTGTTTGGCATAAGAAAAATCCATTCGTCGCGTCATTTGGATCGTTTTTCGCGCTTATGCGCATTCCGTCGTAATTAGCCGAACAACGCAACCGTACGGCTAAACGAACCGAAATCCGAGATATTTTTGAGAACATTTTAAGTTCCCTTTACTTTAACTTCATTTTAGAGCTTTGAAATGGGGTTAACGGGCCTTAAACGCGTCGGAAAAGGCCTTATTACACTACAGGGACCAAATCTGCCATTTTTGAAACTTTCTGTGCAGAAACATTGAATCTGGCCTATACCACCTTTGCACATGGTTTTGGGAAATACTATGGGCTGGTTTGATGTGCACATGGTATTACAATACCATGGGTGCAAGTGTATGGCCAAGATTGAAGCACTTTTTCCAAGAAACGATCCTAACGGTTCGAGAAATCCTATAAATACCCCATGCCTTCATTTGCAAAACCCACAAGAATTTTGATTTGAGAAACTCTAAGTTGAAACCATTGTTTTATACCTGAGTTACTTGGATCGAGATTAGCATTCGGGGACCCTTCGTAAGTATTCCTTCGTTCTTTTATTGCTTTTCGAGTCCGAAAGTCAAACTTTGTTTGACTTTCTGCGTTGACCAGTTTATGGTCAATGCGAAGTTCATTTGAACTTCTCAACGTGATTGTAATCACGATGGTTATAGTCCCTTGGGACTATGCCTACTGATTACCACGTTGTCTAGGGTCGTAAGGGTAAGCGATCTCATAAATCGCTTATACCTTCGAACCCGACCAATTTGGTCGATCATTAGGATCCGACCAAACACATTAGGTGACCATAGTAGGTAGGGAATAACCTTCCGAGGTTATACCCTACGGTCACATCGTTTGAGTAGTTGTATGATAGGTAGTTTATATGCCTTAGGTATATTACCAAAATGCCCTTTTTTACGCCAAAATTCATTTTAAGCATATATAACATAACTTTTGGTATCTAAACTGATTTGGTAACAATATTAGATGTGTTAAGGCATATTTTACTTGTCATAGGACTAGTTAGGCGTTCCGAACGCGTTTCACGCGAACGACGCGTTAAAGTAGCATAAACTACCTAAACGGGTCATAATGGGTAGTAAGCACTTATGTTAGGTTTCATTTAGTATGTAGGCTTTGTTAAACCATATTACACGAGTCTCCATACTCGTTTGGTTTACGAACCCTCATTCTATCTAAATCCTCCGATTTAGGTCCGGTTTATTAACATAGTTACCTATATTAGGTGTCGTTTGATTCCGAGATCTCTAGCATTGTTTGGTTGTTACTCAAGGACTACTAAGCAATCTCAAGTGAGTACATAGACCCCTCTTTTACTGTTTTCCAAACTGTTTTGGGGTGAAACACATGTGCCTACTTGTTACTTTCATGCTTTCCTGTTTTCACATCATATACCTGCTATGTTCGTTAGTACATTATAGTACATGATTTCATTACATTACATTACATGCTATGTATGCCCATTGTGTGCGTACTTAGTACATCGTTTTACATTACATGCTATGTATGCCCATTGTGGGCGTACTTAGTACATCGTTCTACATTACATTTCATGCTATGTATGTCCATTGTGTGCATACTTAGTACATTGTTTTACATTGCATTTCTGTTGCATATGCTCATCCAGCATATGAACACATTATACTACATTTTGAACCGTTGTAACTATTTGACTATGTGAACCGTCGTAACCATTTGATTATATGAACCGTTTGTAACTGTTGAACCATGTGAATCATCTGTAACTGTTGAACCGCGTGAACCATTTGTATCTGTTGACCTGATTTACATTTGACAATAGACATTTGACTATACATAAACATTTCTACAATTGTTAAACATTACATCTTGGTGGTTTGGTTTGAGTAAGTGATTTAAGTAGCGATGCGTGTGTAATATGATACAAGCATGGTGGATACGCCGCTGGTACTTCCTATATATAAGTGTCTGTATGGTATTACATATCGTAGCGTTATTTGAACCATTTCAATTTGAGACATATAACATTTTATACAAATAACATACTTTTCACAAGACATTGTTTTACAAACAACTTATCTTATACAAACCCATTTTACATGGTTATTCATTTAACCATACATTATTCTCTTATTTACACATATCATCTGATCTTATCATTTTTCAAATGATTTACAAGACAAAGCAAATTACAAGGTTCATGACTAAACATCTTTCTCAAACATAAGTCATGAATTCTGTTTTCACAAAACCTATGTATCTCACATGCATTTTTATGCTGACGTACCTATTTTCACATGTGTTTTCAGGAGATGATGCATAGGACTTATCAAGACATACTTAGGCGGACCTGTGCCTTAGTGACTTAAAACGAGACAAGAACTAGTTAATTTATGTTATGTACTCTTTGTTTCTTGTTTAAAACAATGAAAACTCTCATGTTTGATTAATAAAACGAAACTTCAATTGCCATGGATTTGAAACAATTAATTCTGTTACAACACTCCCCGACGTTTCCGCCACGTTATGTATGTTCTACGTGGTCGGGGTGTGACAACGAGCGGGTTGTGATCATGACTTATGTAATAAGTCACAAATCAAACATCAAATGCATAACGGCGTCGTAAGAAACGTGGTGAATGGTTTGAGATGAAATGCACAAAAACGAGATATGTCATCTAATGCTGAGAGCATCAACATGGAAATGCATATGTGAGTTTTTTATAGAATATAACATATGAAAGAAATATATGTTATTATTGTAAATGATTTTAATAAATTTAGAAAATTTATTAATGGAAATTTAAAAAAGTGATGGACTTGTAGATGTTTCTACCACCATCAATGTTGTTTAAACTATGTGGAGGCTTGGTCCTCAATTTGGGAGAGTATCCCAATACATGGTATTAATGAAACAACAACGTAAATGTATATATCACTATAGGCATACGTGAATGCTTTGTTGTTGAGAGTCAATCTAATTGGCTATATCTCAAGACTCAAGTGATTTTATACAAAGATTTTTCATCAAGGTGACTTGGATTAAGACTTATGTTTAAGTCTTTAGGAAGTCAATGGTGAAGCCTTGGAGATAAAAAGGCAAACGAGTTATGATCCTAATGGATGGAGTTAACTATGGTTTTGAGGCCTTCATAAAACCGATGGTTTTGGAATGGTGAAATAAAATTCCATTATTGTGTCTAAACTAAGAAAAGAATGTTTGGAATAGATAGTGCGTTATCTCTTAAGGCTGTGAAGAATCAGAATGATGCATCTTCTGTTCACATGCTAGAGTAATGTGGTCTAAAGCATGCTAGACTAATACTTGTTAATTTATATGCTCGACGGAGATTAAATTAACTTTAAACATTCAAAATATGTGATGACACAAGAACGGATTTTGTGCTAAAACAAAACTATAAATATAACTTTGTTTTAGTCCAAAAGGATAGTTAATTAAAATGCAAGCAATGTGGGGGAGGAACCATTTAAGAAACAAACCCTTTAGGGTATGAAGAAATGGTAGTTGAGAAGTTTTCTCAAACTCAAAATGAAAGGGAGAACCTTTCATCACCCCATTTGGATGCTATCCAAATTACACTTAAATGTGGGGGTGACTTGCATTTGAATATGGAAATGGGAGTTGAGAAGTTTTCTCAAACTTGAAATGAAAGGGAGAACCTTTCATCGCCCCATTTGGATGCTATCCAATTACACTTAAATGTGGGGGTGACTTGCATATATTGCAAACGCATGACCAAGTGGAGTACATAATGGTTATATGGATTCAATCGAGTAGATTGGACTCGAATGCCAATTGGTTAGATTCAAAATCCAGTAAGATGTCAGTCATGACACACCAAAGGCATGGTAAAAACGTGTCTAGCCATGAATTGAGTTTCATGTCATTCTAAAGACAAGGTACATAACTGGATCCAGGTTGAGATCACGAGTTATAAGTCTTATGAATCGACTAAAAGGCAAAAGTGACTAGCGAGCCAAGAACACGTTAGAACAACTGATCTAAACTGAAAATTATTGTTGTTGACTTAGCGAAGTCAACAAATAATTTTGGATCCAACAACTAGTGGGTTGATAAGAGATCAAGTTGTGGAATGAGACTAAAGCCCATGAAAAAGGGACATGAGGGAAACCTAACCTAGTTGACTGGAGATCCCAAGATCTAGGTTCAATAGGCCAACTTAATCATGAACCGAAGGGTAGTCACTGTGGGGGCATAGCTAATATATATATGTTTATGTATAAGCTAGTGTGTGTGTTCATATATCCCCCTAAAACTATAAAAGGGTGTTTAAATACATCCTAGTCCATTCCTATAATATTCAGTGATATTGTTGTGAGGCTAAGAATAATATATGGCTAATTGATTTGTGGAAATCATAGTAAGCCATAATGCTTTTAATGATTCGAAGGAATCACCTATGTGAGAGAGAAGTAGGGTCGCTTCAAATGGCATTGTGGGGTGCGCAATCCTAGAGCTCTTGAAACGACGGACAAGATTGTCCAGATTCGCGATCGTTTGAAAGCTGCCAGGGATAGGCAGAAGAGCTATGCGGATCCAAAGCGTAAATCTTTTCACTTCGAAGTAGGTGACAAAGTATTGCTTAAAGTATCACCCTGGAAGGGAGTGATGCGATTTGGTAAGAAAGGCAAGCTAAGCCCGAGGTACATAGGACCTTTCGAGGTTATCGAACGTGTCGGGTCAGTTGCTTATAAGTTAAACTTGCCTGAAGAGCTCAGTGCTATACATAATGTTTTTCACATCTGTAATCTGAAGAAGTGTTTCGCTGATGAATCACTGGTCATACTACATATGGATGTGCATATAGATGAAAGCTTGAAATTTGTGGAAAAACCATTGTCGATTGAGGATCGACAGGTAAAGAAGCTTCGAAGGAAGCATGTGCCTATTGTAAAGGTCAAATGGGATGCCCGTAGAGGTCCCGAATACACATGGGAGGTAGAATCCACGATGAAAGAAAAATACCCTCATCTGTTTTAGTAAATCTCGAGGTCGAGATTTCTTTTAAGGGGGTGAGGATGTAACACCTCGAAAATTTACGTCCAAGAATGCACTGACACGTGTCATAGGTTTTGAATATGTGAAAAAGTACTTTAGAGGGACTAAAGTTGACAAACAGTGAAACTATGTGAATATAAGGGTCCAAAGTGTCAACAATGGATAAATAGGCTCTACAATAAACCTACATGGTGTTTATAATCTTAAACGATTAAATCATGGATCATACAAAGCGGAAAATGAAAGAAAGTGAGGAATTACAAACTACAGGGGCTAAATGTGTCAACATGTTGAAAGTATACCTCTGAGTGACCTTTTAGAAAACCCGAAGCTTTGAAATGGTAAAATATACTCACTAGAATATGTGGTAAAAATTTCATAAAGTTTCGTTATCGTATGAGAAAGTTATGATCAAAACCGTGCACAAAGGGTTAAATGCGTTAACGTTGAAATTCGTGACTTTTCGGGTAAGCACAAAGTTAACCAAGGACCTACCCAAGTTTGTAGATGTCCTAAGGCCTTTAAAAATCAGGTTTGAGGGTCAAGAATGCAAGATAAATAGCCAAAACCACGTATCAAAGGACCAAGGACTGAATTGCAAAACATGGAAAACTTGTTAACCTGGTCGCCACTTGTACGCGGCCCGCGAAGGGGCTCTCGCGGCCCGCCTACGACCTGCCAGCGACAAACAGCACACAGATGTCAGTTTTCAGGTCTGTTTCGATTGTTAACAGCTGTTATCTGATACCATATGCTCTCCAATGGTTTTACATGCATAGAGGGGCACTTGGACACATCTGATAACAGTTATAGACTCTTGTGGCACCATCTTATGCAATCAAAATGCATATATAAGAACATTCAAGTTGCAACCATTTTCACATTCACTTGCAAGACCACTTCTGGAGCTCCTCTGATCAACCTCAGGCTTTCTAGTGATCTCTAATCATAATTAGGACTCTTGTAAGTATTCCTAACCCTTTCAAATTCGTTCTAGCTTAGTTAATTAACCAAAAGTCAAACCGTCGTAAATTAAGTTTGACTTCGAGATTAAATGAAATTTGCTCAGTCATTTCTCGAATTGAAAGTACCTACAAGTAGGTATTTATGTGGGTAACAAACCCTTAAAAGGGTACTTTCAGATTCCCACTCTAACTATGTTAATTGTCGAGTCAAAGCTTACTTTAAAAAGTCAACAGAATGTGTAATTTCAAAATTAAGCATAATTAGCAATGTAGGGTACATGCAACCTGTTTGATCATTAAAATAACTTGGTAACCAATGTAAGAACATGTCTCAACATGTTCAACTCGACAATTTTCAGTTTAAACCCGGATCGGAACCGAAAGTCGCATAATTTGACCTTTGCTTTGGCTTTCAGTTCTGACCCGTTTATGCATGTTTAAGATCTGCCTTAGAGCTTATTTTGGACCAGGTTTCATATAAGTATAACTCCCTGAGATTATGCAACTTGGTTCAATACTTATCCGATTCATATGCATGTTTCCGATTAATGCTTAAAAGTTGACTATTATGCCCTTTTGACTATAAAACGTGATTTTTGAAAAAGTGAAAGAGTAGAAACATTAGTTACTGATTTATAAACTTGCACCTAAAATTTGATATCAGTTTGAGGTCTAGATTAAGAGTTATGCTCATTAGCGTAATTTGAAAGCTTTATGTTAATTAATTGGCGTAATTAGCATATAACCTATTTAAACCCACTTTTTTATATCAAACTTTTTACCCACTGATGTAATATAATATTTTGGGATTTTTGAAGATTTTTATTTAATTTTTCGCTGAGCATAACATAGGTTTCTAAGTTTAATTCGGTTAATACCGATTTTGCCCTTTTAAGCCATAAAATGAGTTTTACAAATCCTTTTGACCCCAAACCTTTTTCTACTGATTTCATTTGTTAAATAAAATATTTTGAGCCTTCTGGAATTATAAAAACATCAGCTTTCTTTTAAAAACCCGGAAATGGCTCCAAATCGTCTTTTTAAGCGTTTTTAACGCATAGTATGTACTATAACCATATTAAACATATAAGGTTGATACCTACTGATGTTTTTAGTATATTTTGAGATAATAACAGTAAGTAAAAGTTTTTGAACTCAGGTTTCCAGTTTTGACCTTTTTAGCCCTTGTGAAATTACCAAAATACCCCTAAGGAACATAGTTTGGTTTTAAATGATAAATTTCACATATAGGTCATACCCTACTATTATAACATGTAAAATTAAGTGTATTTACTGTATGAATCAGACCTGTAACTCATATTACAAATTTAACTCTTTTATAATCTTTTAAATGACCAAAATGCCCTTATGAGGCATAATTTGAGTTTAAATCCATTTTGGGCATAATAGAAGATATCTTACTGATATTATAACATATTTAAGCCATATTATCTCAGGGAACTTGCATATGACTCTTATGGTTACCCGTGACGCCCTTTTCGCGCTCGGTTCGGTTTATGTAACTAGTTTGCATAAATTGACCGAAACGGGTCAAACCTTATCATCTTTGTCTCAAAATCCAGAATGTATTTAGTATACCCATATTATACAAGTACTCAAACTTGTCGGGTCTAAATCACATTCTATCCGTTCTTCGCTTAATCGTGCGTTTGAACCGTATCGTCCTTGAAAGCTAACCGGTCTAAGCTTAGGCTTAAATAAAGACCCGTTAGAAATCTAATAGGTTATTATAAACCTTTGTTCCAGAATAGAAGAACCAGTAAAAGCTACCTTCACTCGCTAATTGTGATTTATACTTACCAAGGTAAATACTTTTAACTTATTTTCCCTATACGGGCTTGGGGTACGGTATATAAAATACCGTTTGGTCCGGCATTGAATTCTTTAATCGAATAGAGGTTAAATTTATTGATATGCTATGTTTTGAATGTGTTTTGTTTGCTTAAAGCCTTTGGGGGGTTAATGACCATGTCCCGGATATCCTTGGCATCATCTTACGAGATGGCCACGACCTGAGCCCGGGGTGTAGGCGTACACCTTTCAGTGCATAACTCAATATTGTGGTGTGTCTATTGATCTTTAACCCGGCATGAACCGGGCTACTGAACGCATAAGTAACATGTAATTCCCTTACAAGATTATATTACATAATTATCCCAAGTTATAAAATGTTTTGTGCCACGTGCATTCAAATAAATTTTCAAACCTTTTTAAAATGAGTCAGTTAAATTGTATTTACCAGTGTAAACTGACGTATTTTTCCAAAAGGTTAAGTGCAGGTACTACTCGTACTAGGCTGGCTGTCTTCTAAGCGTCCACAATAAGTCTCGCAAGCTTGGATGTCAATAAAGCTGTTGAACAATATCTTCTTTTATTTTGATCCGCCTGTGGATCCGTTTCAACTATTCGTGATATTTAATATTACACTTTATTAAGGTTGAAATGAATCTATCTTTGCTTCCGCTGTGCATTTATATATTGTGTTGTTTGTCTATGATGATACCAACTACGTCACGATACTCCCCACCGGCGACACGTGGAAAATAGGGGTGTGACAGGTTGGTATCAGAGCCAACTCTGAGTGAATTAAACACTAGCCTTTTGTGTTTAATCTCAGTTACACAATTGCACATTCCTCGAATCTCGAGTCTAGACAAAGAACTTAGGGACTATCCACATTTTTGGTTTTATTTCTAACTTTGTCTTATATATTTCTTGTTGTATCACTTGTTTGTTTTTGACAGGTTGTCAAAATGCCGCCGCGAATGAGAGGAAGAGGCAGAGGAAACGAGCCACTTACCGCCCCAAACGACCATGAAGCTGGACCTTCACACCGGCGAACACCTTCAGATCCCCATAACTCAGATGCTCAAGATCTTTGGAGGTCTTTTATTGAACCAGCTAGGCGCTCAGTTTCACTGAGTACCTCACCTTCCATCCCACACTCTTTCGGGCCTCATTCTGAAAATGAGCCCCACAACTCTCACCAGTCCTACATTCCTCTTCTAGGACACAATTCACCCTTTGACCATCTATCACCCGTCTTCCAGGGCTAGTTCAACCCTGCTGATTACCTTGGAGAACCAGTGGGTTTTAACCCACTTGGACCCGAAGACCACTTTTCTGGTGGCAACCCAATGGATATCGATGAGGATACCGATCCTTCAATGCCACCATCTGGAACTCCGAACCACCCCATCGAAATTTCTGATGGGTCACCGTTTGTGGGATCACCTTACAATAGTCCCGACAGCTTCGAGGAGAAATTCCGGCAGTATGACTGGGTGTTTACCCCCAGTTACCACAGCTCTCCCCTGCACCAACCACACCACAGCTCTCCCCTGCATCAGCCGCAACACAGCTCTCCCCTGCACCACCAGCAGCAGCCACAGCAGCAGCAGAATCCTTCCGAGGATTCCCGACTAGTCGCGGTCACTCCGCCGAGAGCACCACCTCCGCTTCAGCCTCCCTCGCCCCCGAGGCGAAGGAGAACGACCTTGCCAATATCCGCACGGGGGGGAGTACGCATCAGCACCCCTCCACATTCAAGTGGCAGCCGGTACTCGCCTGCCCACGAAGAACCAGAGATGGGAGAATTTTCACACCCCGTCTCAGAGGTAGTCTCTACGCCAGTCGCGCCACAACCACCACTGGGTTTTGGAGACCCAATTCCCACTTACACTGGTGCGGTAGCATACAATCCCTTCGAGCAGCCGATTCACACAAATTACAACTTTGCAGAGGATCCCTACTGGTTAGCTGCGAACTCTCTCCAGCCGGAAGGTCCCTATGGAGGTCCCTGGGCTACGGGACACTCGACCTATGGATACCCACCATATGGGTATCAGCAACCGCAGCCTCCTCAACCTCCGCATTATCAGCAACCACCGCCTCCTCAACCTCAGCATCTTCAGCAACCATCGCGGTCACCGGTGATGTCACCGCCACAATTTCAAGAAATCCTTCAAGGGATAAATGAGGTGCGACAAGAGGTGCGGCATGAGTTGCGAGAAGAACGAAGGCATAACCAGGGGATGTTCAAGAAAATGGTGAATTTGATCAAGGGAAAAAGCAAGAAGGATCACTAAATCCTTTGTTTGTTTATTTATTTTAGTAGTAATCATGTCCCAGCGAGGACATTTATTTCTGTACTCTGCCCCTGCGTGGGCATATTTCCTTTCTGTTCTGCCCCTGCGTGGGCATGTTTTTGTTTTTGACCCCTGCGTGGGTTTGTTGTTAATTTAGCCCCTGCGTGGGCGTGTTATTTGTGTAAAAGTCCCATTTAGGGCAAACTCGTACTAGTTTAATTTTAATTGGAATGGTTAATTTAAGTTTTTCATTTTTAAATTATGCATGAATATAATATGTGAATAAATGAAAAATAACATATTTCGATTTAGCATTTTAATAAAATAAAAAAGAATCTTAAAAAGGTAAAACCTAGCTTGAATGTCATATTAAAGACCTGGCCAATATGGTAAAACATGTTTTAAAAAGATTCAAATCTTTGTTAACATCTGCAAATATGTTAACATTCTTGGCTAATGTGATTCGCAAAATCACACATGTCACCCTCTTGTAATTATTCCAAATTCCTTATTATTATTTAAACATCTGTTTGTGATGTATTGCCTACGGGCTATAACTAATGTCATATAAAACAAAAGGCAGCCGTAGTTATAGACTCCCTGCCAATAAAGGGATTGATTTGTTTTAATTATTCAAACCTTAATCCTATAAGATCTAAATTTATAATTTAGAAATTTGTCTACGTGACTAGGCCTATGTGCTATTATTACTAATTTATGGTTTTGGATTATGATAAAGATCCTAAATAATCATATATTTAATAAATTAACTAAATGGCTATTTAAAACCATGGTTAATAAATCGTCAAGAACGATAATACTGTTTAGGCTTCTAAATAGACCTTGTCCTTATTTTTATGTAGCAATTAAGACTACATGGCTAAGTCTGAAGAAATAAACAGTCGTCCAGCAGAAAACCCTGAAAATGCTAAAATACTTGTAACTGGTGCGGAGTTACAAGCAATAGTGGAAAATGCTGTTAACAAAGCCATCGAGAGGCAATATAGTGAATCAAGCGGGACCTGAAGTAGGACCCGATCCGCACCACATTCCAAGCCAAAAGTTCACTCGGAGGCTCATAGCAAACCGCCCTCTAAGAAAGATATACCTAAGAAAGATGAGCTCAAGAAGGATGATGATGATCATCACTCCTCGAACCAACACAGCGTCCCGTCAAGGAAGGTCGAGCATAAACAGGAACCGCGTGGTAAGTCCTGTACGTACAAATACTTCGTCTCATGTAAACCCCGGGACTTCACCGGGGAGAAAGGAACAATAGATTGTATGACTTGGCTGGATGAAATGGACACGGTTGTAGACATCAGCGGTTGTGCTGAAAGGGATGTAGTGAAATATGTATCCCAATCGTTCAAAGGAGAAGCACTGGCGTGGTGGAAGTCTCTCATACAAGCTGCTGGAAAGATCCCACTTTACAACTTATCATGGGATCAGTTCGTTGCTCTTATTAAAGAGAATTATTGCCCGCAGCACGAAGTCGAGAGAATCGAATCAGACTTCTTATCGTTAGTGATGAAGAATTTAGACTGCCAGGCATACCTCACCACTTTCAATACCCTATCTAGGTTGGTTCCGTACTTGGTAACCCCAGAACCTAAGAGGATTGCTCGCTTCATCGGGGGTTTAGCCCCAGAGATTAAAGCAAGTGTTAAGGCATCAAGGCCTGCAACCTTCAGATCAGCAGCTGATCTATCTCTATCTCTTACCTTGGACGTAGTCAGGTTGAGAGCGCTCAGGAACTCAGAAGAAGGTAAGAGGAAGCGTGAGGACGATACCTCACGAAGATCAGATAAGAAACACCGAGGAAATAACGACCACAAGAAAGGGTCGGGATCTAAGAAGGATGGGCAACAATCGGGGGATAAGCCCAATTGTAAAACTTGTAAGAAAAACCATTTTGGGAGGTGTCGACTTGAGTCGAAATCCCAGTCTCACTCGAGACCCTGTGGAATTTGCAAATCCACGGATCATAAGACTTTGGAGTGTAAGAAGCTGAAAGATGCAACATGTTACGGTTGCAATGAAAAAGGGCACATTAAGTCCAATTTCCCAAAGACCACAAAGAAAACCGAGGATGGGAAGAAGACCAATGCGAGGGTCTTCAAGATGGACGCTAAGGAAGCTGTTCAGGATGACAACGTGATCACATGTACTTTTCTCGTAAATGATGTTTATGCTAGAGTATTGTTTGATTCTGGAGCAGATAAGTCTTTTGTGGATAATAAGTTTTGTGAGTTGTTAAAATTTCCTGTAAAAGCCTTAAGTGTGAAGTATGAGGTGGAATTAGCTGATGGAACCATAGAAACCGCCTCAACTGTTTTAGATGGATGTGTTATATCCATTAGGAATCACTCTTTTCCTTTGTCCTTACATCCCTTTAAGCTAGCCGGTTTTGATATAGTTATAGGCATGGATTGGTTATCGCATAACCAAGCCCAGATTGTGTGCAACAGAAAGCAAGTGGTAGTCAAAACTCCGTCTGGTGAGTCACTTACCATTCAGGGGGATACCCAGCATGGATTGCCTGAGCAAGTGTCCATGCTCAAGGCATCCAGATGTCTGCAGAAGGGTTGTGTCATTTATATGGCACAAGTTACTATAGATGAGCCAAAGCCCAAGATTGAAGACATCCCTGTCATTTCAGAATATCCTGAAGTTTTTCCCGAAGAACTACCTGGTTTACCACCAGATAGGCAAGTGGAATTCCGAATTGACATCATCCCGGGTGCAGCACCAGTAGCGAGAGCACCTTATAGGTTAGCACCAACGGAGATGAAGGAGTTAAGGACACAATTAGATGATCTGCTAGCCAAAGGTTTTATTAGACCTAGTTCGTCTCCTTGGGGAGCGCCGATCTTATTTGTCAAAAAGAAGGATGGATCGATGCGCCTCTGCATCGATTACCGTGAGCTTAATAAAGTCACTATCAAGAATAGGTATCCTTTGCCCAGGATCGACGATCTATTCGATCAGTTACAAGGGGCAAGCTAGTTCTCTAACATCGATTTGAGATCAGGTTATCATCAGTTGAAGGTTAAAGATGAAGATGTGCACAAGACTGCATTTAGGACTCGTTATGGTCATTACGAGTTCCTAGTGATGCCTTTTGGGCTCACTAATGCACCGGCCGCATTCATGGATCTCATGAATCGCGTCTGCAAGCCTTACTTAGACAAATTCGTCATCGTCTTTATTGACGACATCCTTATTTACTCAAAGAACCAAGCTGACCACGAGAAACACCTTCGTTGTATTCTCAAACTTTTACATCATGAGAAACTCTACGCCAAATTTTCGAAGTGCGAGTTTTGGCTTCGAGAAGTCCAATTCCTTGGACATGTGGTAAGTGAGCGTGGTATCCAAGTGGATCCCGCTAAGGTAGAAGCAGTTATGAATTGGCAAGAGCCAAAGACGCCTACTGAGATTCGCAGTTTCCTGGGTTTAGCAGGATATTATAGGCGCTTTATCGAAAACTTTTCAAGGATTGCTGCGCCCCTAACTTCATTGACACGTATGAAGGTTAAGTTTGATTGGGGCCCTAAGCAGCAGGAATCCTTTGACATTTTGAAGAAAAAGTTGAGCAATGCACCAGTGTTAACATTGCCCGATGGTATAGAAGAATTTGTGGTGTATTGTGATGCATCCCACACTGGTATGGGCTGTGTACTCATGCAGAAAGGCAAGGTTATTGCCTACGCTTCACGACAGTTAAAGGTACACGAGAAGAACTACACCACCCATGAATTGGAGCTGGGTGCCGTTGTATTTGCATTGAAATTATGGAGGCATTACTTGTATGGAACCAAGTGTGTGATCTATTCAGATCACAAGAGCCTTCAACATTTGTTCAATCAGAAGGACTTGAACATGCGACAAAGACGATGGATGGAAACTCTAAATGATTATGATTGTGAGATAAAATACCATCCAGGCAAGGCAAATGTAGTTGCTGACGCCTTAAGCAGAAAAGAAAAAGTAAAGCCGATAAGAATCAATGCCAAGCGCATTGAAATAAGGAATAGTTTGAACGAGAGGGTGTTAGCTGCACAGAAGGAAGCTGTGCTGGAAGCTAACTATCCTGAAGAAAAACTAGGAGTAACTGAGGAGCAGTTATCCGATGACAAGGACGGAATGCTAAGATTGAATGGACGAATATGGGTTCCAGTTTATGGAGGACTTCGGGATGTTATCCTCCAGGAAGCCCACAGTTCCAAATATTCTGTTCATCCTGGAGCTGATAAGATGTACCAGGATCTAAAGGCAAACTACTGGTGGATTGGTTTGAAAAAGTCTGTAGCTGCTTATGTAGCTAAATGTTTGACTTGTGCGCAAGTCAAAGCGGAACACCAGAAGCCGTCAGGTTTGTTACAACAACCTGAAATTCCCACGTGGAAGTGGGAAATGGTGACGATGGATTTCATCACCAAGTTGCCAAAGACGAGGAAGGGAAACGATACTATATGGGTCATAGTAGATAGACTGACCAAGTCAGCACATTTCCTACCCATTAAGGAAACTTACAGCTCAGACATGTTAGCTTAATTGTACGTAGATAAAATTGTAGCGTTGCATGGCGTGCCATTGTCGATTATCTCAGATAGAGATACGAGATACACCTCTCATTTTTGGAAAAGTTTCCAACAGTCTCTGGGCACGCGCTTGAATTTTAGTACGGCTTACCACCCATAGACAGACGGACAGAGTGAGCGTACCCTCCAAACATTGGAAGACATGCTTCGTGCATGTGTGATTGATTTAGGTGGCAGTTGGGATAAGCATCTGCCATTGGTCGAGTTCTCCTATAACAATAGCTACCATACTAGTATTAAGGCTGCGCCCTTTGAGGCATTATATGGTAGAAAATGCAGAACACCTATTTGTTGGGCGGAAGTAGGAGACGTTCAATTGTCAGGACCAGATTTGGTTTTTGAAACGACGGACAAGATTGTCCAGATTCGCGATCGTTTGAAAGCTGCCAGGGATAGGCAGAAGAGCTATGCGGATCCAAAGCGTAAATCTTTTCACTTCGAAGTAGGTGACAAAGTATTGCTTAAAGTATCACCCTGGAAGGGAGTGATGCGATTTGGTAAGAAAGGCAAGCTAAGCCTGAGGTACATAGGACCTTTCGAGGTTATCGAACGTGTCGGGTCAGTTTCTTATAAGTTAAACTTGCCTGAAGAGCTCAGTGCTATACATAATGTTTTTCACATCTGTAATCTAAAGAAGTGTTTCGCTGATGAATCACTGGTCATACCACATACGGATGTGCATATAGATGAAAGCTTGAAATTTGTGGAAAAACCATTGTCGATTGAGGATCGACAGGTAAAGAAGCTTCGAAGGAAGCATGTGCCTATTGTAAAGGTCAAATGGGATGCTCGTAGAGGTCCCGAATACACATGGGAGGTAGAATCCACGATGAAAGAAAAATACCCTCATCTGTTTCAGTAAATCTCGAGGTTGAGATTTCTTTTAAGGGGGTGAGGATGTAACACCTCGAAAATTTACGTCCAATAATGTACTGACACGTGTCATAGGTTTTGAATATGTGAAAAAGTACTTTAAAGGGACTAAAGTTGACAAACAGTGAAACTATGTGAATATAAGGGTCCAAAGTGTCAACAATGGATAAATAGGCTCTACAATAACCCTACATGGTGTTTATAATCTTAAACGATTAAATCATGGATCATACAAAGCGGAAAATGAAAAAAAGTGAGGAATTACAAACTACAGGGGCTAAATCTGTCAACATGTTGAAAGTATACCTCTGAGTGACCTTTTAGAAAACCCGAAGCTTTGTAATGGTAAAATATACTCACTAGAATATGTGGTAAAAATTTCATAAAGTTTCGTTATCGTATGAGAAAGTTGTGATCAAAACCGTGCACGAAGGGTTAAATGCGTTAACGTTGAAATTCGTGACTTTTTGGGTAAGCACAAAGTTAACCAAGGACCTACCCAAGTTTGTAGATGTCCTAAGGCCCTTAAAAATCAGGTTTGAGGGTCAAGAATGCAAGATAAATAGCCAAAACCACGTATCAAAGGACCAAGGACTGAAATGCAAAACATGGAAAACTTGTTAACCTGGTCGCCACTTGTACGCGGCCCGCGAAGGGGCTCTCGCGGCCCGCCTACGACCTGCCAGCGACAAACAGCACACAGATGTCAGTTTTCAGGTCTGTTTCGATTGTTAACAGCTGTTATCTGATACCATATGCTCTCCAATGGTTTTACATGCATAGAAGGGCACTTGGACACATCTGATAACAGTTATAGACTCTTGTGGCACCATCTTAAGCAATCAAAATGCATATATAAGAACATTCAAGTTGCAACCATTTTCACCTTCACTTGCAAGACCACTTCTGGAGCTCCTCTGATCAACCTCAGGCTTTCTAGTGATCTCTAATCATAATTAGGACTCTTGTAAGTATTCCTAACCCTTTCAAATTCGTTCTAGCTTAGTTAATTAACCAAAAGTTAAACCGTCGTAAATTAAGTTTGACTTCGAGATTAAATGAAATTTGCTCAGTCATTTCTCGAATTGAAAGTACCTACAAGTAGGTATTTATGTGGGTAACAAACCCTTAAAAGGGTACTTTCAAATTCCCAATCTAACTATGTTAATTGTCGAGTCAAAGCTTACTTTAAAAAGTCAACAGAATGTGTAATTTCAAAATTAAGCATAATTAGCAATGTAGGGTACATGCAACCTGTTTGATCATTAAAATAACTTGGTAACCAATGTAAGAACATGTCTCAACATGTTCAACTCGACAATTTTCAGTTTAAACCCGGATCGGAACCGAAAGTCGCATAATTTGACCTTTGCTTTGACTTTCAGTTCTGACCCGTTTATGCATGTTTAAGATCTGCCTTAGAGCTTATTTTGGACCAGGTTTCATATAAGTATAACTCCCTGAGATTATGCAACTTGGTTCAATACTTATCCGATTCATATGCATGTTTCTGATTAATGCTTAAAAGTTGACTATTATGCCCTTTTGACTATAAAACGTGATTTTTGAAAAAGTGAAAGAGTAGAAACATTAGTTACTGATTTATAAACTTGCATCTAAAATTTGATATCAGTTTGAGGTCTAGATTAAGAGTTATGCTCATTAGCGTAATTTGAAAGCTTTATGTTAATTAATTGGCGTAATTAGCATATAACCTATTTAAACCCACTTTTTGATATCAAACTTTTTACCCACTGATGTAATATAATAGTTTGGGATTTTTGAAGATTTTTATTTAATTTTTGGCTGAGCATAACATAGGTCTCTAAGTTTAATTCGGTTAATACCCATTTTGCCCTTTTAAGCCATAAAATGAGTTTTACAAATCCTTTTGACCCCAAACCTTTTTCTACTGATTTCATTTGTTAAATAAAATATTTTGAGCCTTCTGGAATTATAAAAAATCAGCTTTCTTTTAAAAACCCGGAAATGGCTCCAAATCGCCTTTTTAAGCGCTTTTAACGCATAGTATGTACTATAACCATATTAAACATATAAGGTTTATACCTACTGATGTTTTTAGTATATTTTGAGATAATAACAGTAAGTAAAAGTTTTTGAACTCAGGTTTCCAGTTTTGACCTTTTTAGCCCTTGTGAAATTACCAAAATACCCCTAAGGAACATAGTTTGGTTTTAAATGATAAATTTCACATATAGGTCATACCCTACTATTATAACATGTAAAATTAAGTGTATTTACTGTATGAATCAGACCTGTAACTCAGATTACAAATTTAACTCTTTTATAATCTTTTAAATGACCAAAATGCCCTTATGAGGCATAATTTGAGTTTAAATCCATTTTGGGCATAATAGAAGATATCTTACTGATATTATAACATATTTAAGCCATATTATCTCAGGGAACTTAAATATGACTCTTATGGTTACCCGTGACGCCCTTTTCGCGCTCGGTTCGGTTTATGTAACTAGTTTGCATAAATTGACCGAAACGGGTCAAACCTTATCATCTTTGTCTCAAAATCCAGAATGTATTTAGTATACCCATATTATACAAGTACTCAAACTTGTCGGGTCTAAATCACATTCTATCCGGTCTTCGCTTAATCGTGCGTTTGAACCGTATCGTCCTTGAAAGCTAACCGGTCTAAGCTTAGGCTTAAATAAAGACCCGTTAGAAATCTAATAGGTTATTATAAACCTTTGTTCCAGAATAGAAGAACCAGTAAAAGCTACCTTCACTCGCTAATTGTGATTTATACTTACCAAGGTAAATACTTTTAACTTATTTTCCCTATACGGGCTTGGGGTACGGTATATAAAATACCGCTTGGTCCGGCATTGAATTCTTTAATCGAATAGAGGTTAAATTTATTGATATGCTATGTTTTGAATGTGTTTTGTTTGCTTAAAGCCTTTGGTGGGTTAATGACCATGTCTCGGATATCCTTGGCATCATCTTACGAGATGGCCACGACCTGAGCACGGGGTGTAGGCGTACACCTTTCAGTGCATAACTCAATATTGTGGTGGGTCTATTGATCTTTAACCCGGCATGAACCGGGCTACTGAACGCATAAGTAACATGTAATTCCCTTACAAGATTATATTACATAATTATCCCAAGTTATAAAATGTTTTGTGCCACGTGCATTCAAATAAATTTTCAAACCTTTTTAAAATGAGTCAGTTAAATTGTATTTACTAGTGTAAACTGACGTATTTTTCCAAAAGGTTAAGTGCAGGTACTACTCGTACTAGGCTGGCTGTCTTCTAAGCGTCCACAATAAGTCTCGCAAGCTTGGATGTCAATAAAGCTGTTGAACAATATCTTCTTTTATTTTGATCCGCCTGTGGATCCGTTTCAACTATTCGTGATATTTAATATTACACTTTATTAAGGTTGAAATGAATCTATCTTTGCTTCCACTGTGCATTTATATATTGTGTTGTTTGTCTATGATGATACCAACTACGTCACGATACTCCCCACCGGGCCCACCGGCGACACGTGGAAAATAGGGGTGTGACAGATGGCGCATGACCAGGTGGCGTCCTGGTATGCGTAGCGGCATCCGCATGACGCGAGGCTATGTGTCCGCGCGGGTTCAAGTACGGTGCGCGCGTATAACATACTGGTGGCCTACGACACGCATAGGCGCGGGTCCGACTATATAGTTTGCAGTTCGCTTGCAGGGTGCTCACGGTTAGTCAACCTAATCTCTGTCAGTTACGAGATCGTCATGAATTAATATGACAGTTACGTTGACCACTTCAATGGCAGTTTAATCCAAATTAAAACCTAGTTATTACAAGATTGATTGTCTTGTAGTTACAAATTAATTATCTTGATTAATATTGTAATTATTACAGGATTAAATAGGTTTTAATACATAGTGTATAAGAAAAAGGACTATGGTCCATTGTAAAAGAGATCATACGAAAAATTATACTCATGTGATAATCATCTTTGTTCCATGAAATTTAGAGAATAGCATTCTCTAAATTGTTTGACTCAACGTAATTTTTCTACTATAAGAACACCATGTTACCCGGTGTAACCTCGGGCACGAGTGCCATCTCCGGCAGTACAACTACTGCTTCGGTTGTTGTACCCTGGGAGACAGAACCGTCTGAGAGGAGGAGCGAAATCTGTTTTAAGGGAAGCGTGTTGAACACGTGCCTCAACCAAAACCGTCAACAATTTTGCTTGTCTTGCAGCGGAGTTTCGATCTCGTAGGTGCGGTTGAAGTTTCCAAAGACATCGACTTGATTTAAGATTGGTACAATTATATTGTATTTTATATTCGTTTATTTAATTTTGTAACCGGTATTGTACTAGTCGAATTTCCCACAAATAACGAGAGACTCGTTATTATTTATTTTGTAATATATTTTAATAAAATGTGAACCTAGTTCCTACAAGTTTAACCGTCACCGTTGGATTGTAGAATTGCATCCTGTTGTAGCCCCCTTGACGGTGATGGCGCAAAAATTAGGTGTGTGGTTGTGAGAAAACCCACATGAACAATCAATCAAACTCAACATCAATAGATTCAAATCACTTAAACATACGAATTAAAATAAATTAATAAAAAACATGTATTTCTGGCGACTATGAGAATGAACTTCAGCCTGATACTTGGCTTTACAAGTGTCACGAGGGTACAGGATTGTTGTGCTCAAAACAGCTCTAATTGCTCCTGATGTTGCCTCTGAAATTGATTGCAGAGCTGAGGTGGTGGCAGTGGAGGTGGAGGTGAGGTGGCGGCGGTGGGGTGGTGGTGGAGTTAAGGTGGAGGTGGAGGTTAAGTGGTTTTTTTTTTAACGGCAAACGCTTTATATATATATATATATATATATATATATATATATAAAGAGCAAGCTAGAGACTGGAATACAACCAAAAAGGAAAGAAAACGAAACGAAAACCAAGAAAATTACAACAGACCAACAATGTTAAACTCGAGCCAATTCTTCCAATCTGGGACAATCACCTTCGAGCGACCATTAATCCATCGATAAGCATCCTCTTTTATTTGATCCACCGTCTTCCCAACCGGGATAAAGGCGTCCACAAAAGCCTTCGAGTTTCTGGCCCGCCAAATATTCCAAATAGCCGCTAAGGAAATGGTATAAATAACCTTCTTCCATACCGCTCCACCCGGTTGATTCCGCAAGAACGACATGAAATCCTGAAGAGTGCTGATGTCGACCGGGTAACTGATCCGAGTCCAAGTGAGGATATTCCACCATATGCATTTAACCCACAAACAGGAGATGAAGATATGACTTGGGTCTTCTTCCGCCAAACCGCATCGGGGACATAGGCTATCCCCGAGGAGAATGCCTCTGCGCAACAGGCTGGACTTGGAGGCCACCTTACCGAGCAGCGATCTCCACAAATGATAGTTGGCCTTTGGAGGGGCCCAAGCATTCCAATCGAAAATTAAGTTACTTTGAGACATACCCGGATCAACGGCTTCGATTAGACTTCTAATATATCTGACAGAAAAGGAGCCCGAAGGGTCTCCACTCCATTTCCAGCCATTCCTGTCCTGAACCAGCTGGTCTTTCATAATAATCCCGATTTTTGCCATAGCCGGCTCAACCGAGGATATGTCCTTCCATATGCCAGGCAGTGAATTTTTGAGAGGAATAAGTTGTTGAGGGTTAGCGGAAATGATCTTACCATGGATAGCCGACACCACTTTCGCCCAAAGCTGATTTGGTTTGTCATTAAACCTCCACCACCACTTAGTGAGCATGGCTTGGTTAAAACCTTTAATGCTCCCGAGCCCCATCCCCCCCCCCCCCCGCTCTTTTAGACTGCATAAGGAATTCCCAGCGAAGCCATCTTAACTTGTGACCCGAATTAGTTGTTCCCCATAAAAATTCCCTTCTAAATTTTTCGAGCTTCTTGATCAGGCAAGACGGAGCGGAAAACAAGGATAAGTAGTAAGATGGAAGGCTGGCTAGTACAGATTTGGCGAGAACCATGTGACCGACGAACGAGAGGTGCCTAGCTTTCCATCTAGATAATCTAGAAGCGAACTTGTCGACCACCGGTTTCCAAAACTTAGCTTTTTTCATGTTCACACCGATTGGGACTCCCAGATAGAGAAAAGGGAGCTTCCCAACCTCGCACATCACCAAATTAGCAATCCTGTTGGTTTCCTCGGCAGAGACTCCGATCCCGAACAACTTGCTTTTCTTTCTATTCACTTTTAGCCCCAAAACGAGGTTTATCCACCTCAGAATTCTATTAAGGTTCGTCGCATTTTCTTCCGACCAAGCACCGACGAAGAGCACATCGTCCGCATAACAGAGATGCGAGATCAACGGCCCGCCGTTCGGGAGTTGACAACCCACAAAAAGACCCGAGTTGCAAGCTCTATTCATAAGGATGCTAATTATTTCCATGGCAATAACGAAGAGAAAAGGGGAAAGAGGATCGCCTTGACGGAGGCCCCTTTTAAAGTTGAACTCTTTCGTAGGGGAGCCGTTAACCAAAACAGAGCCCCTACCTGAATCGAGACAACTTCTAATCCAGCATATCCATTTATCTGGGAAAGCCATTTTTTCCATGAGACGGAGCAAGAATTTCTAGTTAATTGAATCGTACGCCTTCTCGAAATCAACTTTGAGAATAAGCAACTTCTTCTTGGATTTTTTAGCCCAGGCGACTATCTCGCTCATTATCAAAGGGTTGTCCAATATGTTCCTGCCCCCCACGAAAGCTAATTGGGTTAGGGATGATAAACCATCCATAACAAACTTCAGCAGATTGGCCAACACATTCGCAAGAATTTTATAGGACGAACTTAGTAAAGAGATGGGTCGGAAATTAGCTAACTCGATCGGGTCTTTCGATTTAGGAATCAATGCTATGAAAGAAGAGTTATAACCTCTGCCGATAGAACCGCTACAATGAAATTCATTCAAAAAACTCAAAACCCACGGCTTCAACTTAGGCCAAAAGACTTTGAAAAATTTTAGAGTGAACCCGTCCGGGCCCGGGGCCTTGCCGCCGTCGCAACTTTTAATTTCCTGCAACACTTCAGCTTCCGAGAAAGGATCACAAAGAGAGGAACTGAGATGAGTCGGAATGAATGGAACCCCTGAACCGCTGAAGTCCGGACGACGTCTTATGGGCTCTGAGAAGAGTTTTTTAAACCAAGATCTTATTTCATCCTTTAGCTCGTAGGGATCCGTAATGAGCCTGTCTTTAAACAACATTCCGCTGATTCTATTTCTCGCCACATTCACAGTGATAATTTTATGGAAATACGCGCTGTTTTCGTCTCCAAACTTAATCCAGTTGGCACGGGCTTTTTGTTGCAAGTCACTAGCTATTTTCAGCTCTAATTTGTCTACCTTCAGGCGGAGATCAATTCTGGTTCTTTTTTCTGCTGAGACAAAGCCTTGTGTTCAATCTTATCAATCGAGTCAACCATTTCCTTTAGATCCTTGTTTTCGAGGGCCAGGGATTCCTTTCTCCATTTCTTTATAGCCATTTTAACTTGCTTAAGAGAGCCAACTAAATCTGAGAACGGATCAGCGCCAATCTACTGCCAGCTGCCCTCTCCCCAATTGGGCACAAAACCACGTCCACAATCTCCGAGAGTTTCTTGTCGTTGGTCCAGGAATTAAAAAAATTGAATGGAATAGGACCAAAGTCAACAACGGAAACGGACAAAGATATGGGACAGTGATCCGAGAGGCTTCTCTTGTGGACTTCCACCCGAGCGTTAGGCTAGGTGTTCATCACAGCCTCGCTGACCAGGAATCTATCCAGTTTACTAAATTTGATATCTTTATGACCAGAGATCCTGTCATAGGAAATTCGAGAAGGCCGACGTTGTCTATAAAACCATTGAAAGCTTCCGTAGCCCCTCGGTCGAACCTTGAATTTACTCTCTCCTCCTCTGAGCGTACATCGTTGAAATCTCCAAGTAAAATCCACAACTCCATAGACTGCCCAATCAGCTCCAGTAAATCGGCCCACAAGGATCTTCTGTTCACTAGATCATTCGGAGCATGTAAGTTGATCACGTTAACTCTACCTTCCACTCCTGACAGAACCCCAGAGAGAAGAAGGAACCTTTGATTTTTGACCACCTGGTCAACCATAAAGACATCTGGGTTCCAAATCGAAAGCAGGCCCCCAGATCTGCCGACTGAATCCACAGCAACGGCACACATATTCGACCGATCCCAGAAGCTCCGAATAGCGAAATCGGACATACCTGCCTTATGAGTCTCCTGAATCCCCACGAAATCAGCATTAACTAACCTCTTAATCTTACGAATCCAATAGCCCTTTCTACGATCCGTTACTCCATTGATGTTGATCGAGACAAAATTCATTGGTTACCTTGGGCCTCCATTTCCCCACGGACAAGCTTTCTAATATGATTCTCAAAACCGACCACATCGATGACCAGACGTACCCCGCAATCCAGAGTTTTCGAGATTTCTTGCTCAAAATTAGAGAGAAGCTGCTCTTCTTCATCTGCTACATCCATCGAACCTCCATCACCTTGGGGACTGTGGCGGAACCCCATTCTTTTCTCTCTCCATACGAAATATATCCTCTATACCAAAGGGACAAGAATTATCGGATTGGGCTGCCTCTGCATTTAGATCAGGGATGATTGGGTTTTGGGCTAACGAATAGGATTTGGCAGGCCTTTTATCTCTCAGTGTAATATAACTGGGCCTGTATTCTTGAACCCCTGGCCCACCATCATTCGCTCCAAGCCCACAGTTTTCGCGGCCGCCCAGATCTTCTCTCTCTATGGTCCCAACAACAGGATATTCCGAAGTTCTAGAAAAATGGCCCCCATCTTCTCTCTCTACCTCCTGCCCATGCACCGACTTTGTGGGAACCAAAGAGTCTTTTTCATTTTCCATGCAAGCCTCATGGGATTCCTCCATGCAATCATTCAACGGAATACCTTCAGTCACCAGAGTCTTTACAACTTCCGGCGATATTAGAGAACCAACCGGAGAAGAAACGAACTTCGATGAAAGTCCGGGAGAGCTGATCACCGTCTCCGTGTCCGAAGGATTGAGGAAATCCGGAACCCATTGTCCCGAAATTTCTTCTACCCACACCCTAATAATGTGATCCTTCCAATAAAGCTTGAATTCCTCAGAT
The DNA here is from genome assembly GCA_030545235.1 of Helianthus tuberosus. Lineage (NCBI taxonomy): Eukaryota > Viridiplantae > Streptophyta > Magnoliopsida > Asterales > Asteraceae > Helianthus > Helianthus tuberosus. The sequence goes on along the minus strand of CM060410.1, from coordinate 141,572,594 downwards.
ATTCTTTTGCCTGATTGAACCAAAACAGCCATCCGATCCTCAGACATGTTCCCATCCGTGACATCAGCCTCTGATTTAACTAACAGCCGGCCGCAGCGTTCACCGATCTTGTTCATCACATGCCGATCCCACAGGGATGCTGGCACACCCAATACTTTTATCCAAGCTACTCTTTCAAATAACGGGGGAAGCCCTTCCCATACGTAAACCCTCGAGAACCATTTCTCCCAAACCTCGACCATCTGGCAACGAAAGGCTTCGGCATCCTCTTGACACTTAAAACACAACATAACTTTAAGCCCCCCGATGTATTTTAAATCGAAACTGTCCTCCATGACTCCCGACAGAAGATTTGACAAATGAGAAAGAAGGGGAGGTTGTTGAGAGAGATATATATTTATATTTATGTTTTTTTTAAATTGTTTTGTTTATTACTTATTTTAGTGTTTAGGGTAAATGACTAAAATACCTTCATGTGGGGTACACTTAATCTGATTTAACCATGAAAAATAACAGAGTTAGGGTTAAAGGACATATTGTGCAAGGGTTTGCAAATATCGAGTATGTTTTTTTGTATTTTTTGAAAACAAAGGACACACTTTGTAATTTGATGTCAATATAAAGGACGAGTTTTGTAATTTACTCTTGTTTTTTTTGTTAATCTTTCTCTTTACAAATTTTAATATCTCACTATATCCACATTTCAAAGCATACAATCACAATTGGCAACTATACATATCTAACTTTCAACAACTTAAACATGTACCGGCTAAACTTATTTCAAATCTTAATTATTATTTGCTTCATTTTTCCTTTTCCACAACATATAAAAACCCATTCCACCCAAACATACAAAAAGAACAATTCCATCAACAACAACAATCAAAATCAATTCCCATTTCCTCAATCCATTCTTATTCTTCTCACCCTCCAAAACCTTTACCATAAAACTTGTTTTTTCATCAACATTTTCAACCTCCTTCATCCCTCTTATCTCTCCATACAAATAACACTCACTATTCTCCCTTTCAAATAATGCACCCACACATGTACAATTCTTTCTACACGAATGCTTACACGACTCCTTTGTCGTGTTAACAATTTTCCAGTTTTCGTTCCTCAAAACGATGGTTATATTTCGTGTCTCCTTCATATTGCTCCTTGAATTTCTACAAAAGTTACCTAGAGACCCCTCGTTTGGCAAACACGAACATTTGTTAGAAAAAGTACAAATTTCGTTCCGTTTGCAAAAATATGGTTGATCACATTTGTTTCTTAGAGCTTGGAACGAGGTTTCGAATTTCCTTGTAGTATTTGAATAGTAGTAAAACCCTAAGTTCCCGGTTGCATTATCAATTGCTAAGAACCTTAAAAGTTTTAGTCTTTTGCATGGAATTTGGGCAAACTTGTGGTTGTTATAGTTGAACAAATGTAACCCGTTCGTCGCCAATTGAATGAATGATATGTTTTCAGGTTTCTTGGGGTTGAATTCCCAGTATGAGTACTTAAACTTTCCCGAATTGATGTAAAGTGAGAGTTTTTGTTGATGAATTTCGAACGAATAACTTGTATTTGAAATTTTAGAGGGAGAAGTTAGCTTTGTTCCGGCACTTAGTCTTTGTCCATAAAGCATTACATTTGTGGGAAAATGAAAGCTTTGCCATTTGATGATGTTGAATTCATCCACAAGAACAAGATTCCCATAGTCTGATAAATTCAGCCTCTGAAATGTGTATAAACAACGTTTACTCAATCAATCTTTAAGATATATAACAAAAAGTTCAATCTTTTTAGCCTCATATCTGAGGGGGTTTTTTTTTTTTTTTTTTTTTTTTTAAACACAAGTTGGATCCTAGTTATGACTAGTTAAAAATAAAATCTTATGATGATCCCCAACTAAAACGTTTTGGTTCTACCAACAGAGACAAATCTTTATTGGGGTGAGGGTCACATCATTGAAATTTTTTATCTTAGTTTTTTAAGAAAAAAACACGAATGGACCCTAGTTATAACTAAGGGTATCCGGGGCACCCATCGGGGACCCCTTCAGTGACCACTTTCCCCGATCGGGAACACCGCCGCCATCCAAGCGGGAACCCGAATCGGGGAGGGTGAGCGGTGGGGAGTGACCGAAGAGGGGGAAAGATGGTGGTGGGGCCAGCCGCTATTTCAACCAATGAAAACTTTGTTTTTTTTTTTTTCTTTTTGAATAAAAAAAGCAATTCACCTAAGAGGGGAGTGGCGCCATCAAATTGGGGTGTGAGGGGAGTTTAAGAGGGGAGTTGACGTGGCACACGAGGATTGGGTGTGCGTAAGAGAGGGGACTCCCCTCTTAGGGGAGTGCCCCGGACACCCTAATAAAAATAAAATCTTATGATGATCCCGACTAAAAAGTTTTGGTTCTATCAAGGACGAGATATTCTCAACAAGTTTTAACTATATAAGATTACAAATGGTTATACATATGTGGAAACGTGTGAACCAGATGAATAATAAGTAATGGGTACCCAACCAACATGTATTAGACAAGGTTACGTCCTATAATATGTTGTGAGACTTTTTTTCTTTTCTTTTTTTTTAAAGACGACTTTCTTGCATTAGGCTACTACAGTTGCCTCAGTCTGGTCAGATTATGTTATCTTAGGTGAGCCCACACTGGCTTCATATTTTGGCTTGGGCGTTCCCCGGGAAACTATACCGCCGGCTGCTACTTGACAGTCGTTGTGCCACCACAAGAGCAGAACTCTCTGGTGTAACACACGGTGGGACGAAAACCCTGGTGGGCTCAGGATAGATCCTGACACCTCTGCAAAGAGGCTATGCTTTATCCATCATTGCCTAATCCACCAAAGTGACACAAGTAAAGATTGAACTTGGGTCTCTATTGAAAAGCCCAAGTCTCCTTATCACTAGGACACACCAAAACTTCTTAATGACTTGACCAATTACCAAGTTTCATATGGTCTCAAAGATGCATGACATGCATTTGAGAGCTTGTGGCATGCAATGGATACTTGTAGATAATATGTTTGTGCATGCATCAATAACAAATTTGGTACAAGCATGAAGCAAACCAAACGCATGCAATGATTACTTGTACTATGAGTAGCCTGGTGCATGCATTAATAGCTTGTATGGTACAAGTCACCAATATATCCCCAAGAACAAGTACCCTTGACATATTTCATGTTTCATTTAATGGTTAGGACCTTGGAATATGCAAATGATTAATTGTGTTTTTAAATAAAAAAAATGTTTTTGAAGCAACCCAATACAAAATGACCTAATTGACCCGGAAAGGAAAAATCAATTCGGACCAATTATTTAACCTTTTAATTTTACCACCTATACTTTCTAGGTGGAATCAGAGTGGGTCAAGAGTGTCTGTTAGTCGGCCACAATAATTAGTGTGTATATATATATATGTATATATAATTGTTTTTTAAGGAAAAACATGATTTGGTCATCTAATTGTAGCTGCTAAAAAGATAGTCTTAAGATAACTTCCGATAAAGAAGTTTTGGTTATGCCATTTGTACTTTCAATGAATCTTTAAAAATGCACTACAATAGACCAAATTTACCTTTATACCTTGGCCATGGGTTGCGGTTTGCCATCCGATTTCGTCATTCTGGCCCGTCAATCGCAAGTTCCCATCCCTAGTAAGATTGATTACACATTTCTCAGAGGTGAAAAACCGCGACGAGCTCCAAACCCTATAGTTCCCAAGATAAACATCAAATGAACAAACGTATTTATTTCCCTCAACCGCTTCAACTGTAAGCCCAGCCCGAAAGCTAGGCACCGGTTGACTGGTCTCAAGTACAAATGTTGGTGTAACAAACCCATTCATGTATAGAGGGGGTATAGCGACGGTAATTGCGGTATCAAGTTGAAGGTTATCAGTGGTGCAATGGCCATGAAAGTGAGTTGTAAAATGAATGAGTAATGCAAGTGAAAAAAGTATGTTCATGAGAGAAACAATAGGGGGGGTGTAGTCTTCACATAGTTAGTGTGTGTGTGTGTGTTTGATGTGTGGTAAGGTTCATAATTGACCCAATGGGAGCAAAAAGAAGGCATGATTGTGTTGTTTTCCCACTCCATAAAAGGTGGCATAATGCTTACTTTCCAATTTTCCATCCCAATGGTGTAGGTTGGGCACTAGACATTACCTTCACAAGGCCAATTTTATACTACCTCATATTCATATAATATGTTGGGACTTATAGTTGTGGTTATGTTGATTCAAATATAATATGCTAGGTGTTTAAAGCCAAGGCCGTCTCCGAAAATGTTTGAAAATCTTTAGGTTCTGTGCGAACAGAAAATACGGGCCCCTTAAATATAAATTTTTAAAAAGAACATATATATAAAAATTTAAATATATGAAATGAATTAATGACACCGGGATTAGAACCCGTGTCTTCTTATTATTAAAGTGACTTTCAAACCATCAAACCAAGTGCTTCAAGATGGTATTTTTTTCCGATTCATTACGTATATATATTCTCACTTTACAATGTAAAACTAATATAAAAAAATGTGCACCAGATGGTTTTGGGCCCTTAGCCGTCGCCCATCCCGCACATCCTTCGGGCCGGCCCTGTTTAAAGCACTTGATTTTAAATTAATAACCTTTCTTATATTATGTGTTAAATTTTATAGTTTTGATACAAAAGTAGTATTAAATTAAAATCTTATTTGTTATTCTTCAAGTAAAACTATAAAGTAAGAATGAAAGATAATGTTCTCTCTTTTGTTATTATAGTACTTTCTAAAAATGTACCTATCAATTACTCATCTTTTTAGATTATGAAATTAAATTATTATATACTATATATGAATATTTAAATAATTATATAACTTAATTTACATAAACACCCCAACTTATCATATATATTGCACAAGTGTAAGTGGGATGTGATGCAAGCCCTTCGAATGAAAGTCGGTAATACTCCACTATTTCTTGCAAGAGACTTCGAATGAAAGTCGGTAATATTCCACTATTTCTTGCAAGAGTATTGCTGACGCACTTATGATCTTTAGGTGACGTACTCGAGGTTACAACAAGGAATACTTTAAGAAATAGTCACTCAACTTCCAATATTCACTCACTTTCATATAAACCATCGATCCCCATATATTATATAATTTACAACAATGTACGTAGCTTGGTATCCATTGGGAATAGCCCAGTAGTGTTGGTGAGTTAGATAAAGTGTAGAATAGTAGGAGGTCATGGGTTCAATCTCTATGATGTGCAAATTTAGCCATTAAAAAAAAACAAAAAAAAATTACAACAAGGATGTAAACTATGCTTTGTCTATATTTCTTGCTTAGGTTAGTTGTATTTTAGGTTTATGTTGTTGAACATGCTTTGTTTTTATTGGTATCAACATTGATGTGCAATGTTAGTTGTAAACTTGTATTAAAATTTGTACAACATTTTCAGTGGAAACCCTATGTTTGATCAAAGGTTTTATTTGTGTAGTTTTCTTTGTATTCAAAACCTATTCCTTATCTCACCGAAATCAGTTTTTTTCTCTCTCTGTCTAAATTGTGAGACGCTCCTTTTGTCTCTCTTAAAACGCCGCACCACCCCATCTCTGTTGTCGTGGCCGGTTTTTCAAGCATCACGTCATCGTTTTGTTATTCATCGATTGCGTGGTAGAGGCCTTCGGCAGAAGATGAAGAACCGGTGCGGTGGTGTTTGTTGGAGCGTTGCTATGTTAGTTTGGAGGCTTTTGGAGGGTGGTAATGAACCGGTGTAGTATAAAGCATTTAGGGACATTGTTGTGCAATGTTGATTGTACTCTTTGTTTTACATGTTATACGTTGGTTTTCTTGGAAATCATTCCTAGATGTGTGGTTTTGTTTGTGTGTTTAAAGTTAATTACTTATTTCATTTTATCAAGGTTCTCTGGCAGATTTGGATGATGATGAAGTCGTCGGCTGTTGGTGATGAACCCGGTTTGGAAAGTTGTTGCATGTGAGTGTTCTAGCCGGTGATGATGGTTGCCGCTACTTGGCATGGAAAATTCGGCTGCAGCCGCAGCGGGCACTGAGTCGTGCTATCTTGATGGCGATGAGGATGTTTGAATCTGAGGCTCTTTTTTTCTTTTTTTTTCGACTTTAATTAGGTTGTTTTCTTGATGGTGGTGGTGGCTGGGTTGTTTGATGATGTTGGTGGTTGTGTTTTTTACGGTGTTATTAGCGACAATTGTGGTGGTTGTGGTGATGGTGTTGGTGGTTTTATTAGCGGTAGTTGTGGTGGTTGTTGTGATGGTGTTGGTCGTTGTGGACTGAGATGGTAGAACACATGGACATTTGAGACATGATTTAGTAAACATGAGTACATAAGCTTTCCGAAATGAGGTATACATTAATATGTTTATTTTAAGATAAATATGATGATTCTACCATAAGTAACCAATTTGGTAGCTTTATCTTTTACATAGACACTATATGAGTAACAAAGATTAAATCAAAATAAACCAATTTTTAGAACATGTTGAATTGCCATGTAAATATATCGATTTATAACTAAGAATGACTATCGATAAATTAAAGAATTCATGGTTATACTATTTGGTACGGTTTAACGAAACCCGTCACACTGCGTTCCCCGTCGCATCGCGGCGGGTTACTCATCTATTTGACGAAAAATGTGAAATATTGTCTAGTTTTAAGGTACAACATAGTCTTTTTTAGTTATTATTAAAGTATTAATTAATATATTTCCAACTATTTTTTTAACGACAAATTTGGATCACTGACGGACCACTAGAGTATCATCATGCCACCAGCGGAACCACCCGATCATATCCATCTCCACCAGGCATAATGCCTATACACCAATTCAGGAGGAAACCTAATAAATATGGAAAAACCCCTTGTGAGAATCGAACCTAGTACCTATTGGTTCCAAAATCGTATTCCACCACTAAGATACCACTAGACTATAAAACGAATAAATATTTCCAACTATTAACCATAAACATGCAAGACATTAGAAGTTCAGTCATAATAATTTGAGATATTATTAACCGGAGTGAATTTTAGCTTTTAATAAATGTATCTAGTGGTTTCTTCTCTCTAGAAACTGTATCGTCATACGTCTCCGTCTTCTTCGTTTCTTTCGATCACCTTTTTTCCTCCCGATCTTTTTCCGGCGTTGTGTAACATTCCTGTTACCGAACGAGTGTCTTCCCATTTGTTCGGAACGAGCATTGTTAGCGGAGTTAGGGTCTGATCGGTGCAGGAACCTTTGTTTAGTTTCAGTCGCCTCTGAGTCATATCCGGTTTCTTGATTGCTTAGTAGGTCTGTCATCGTTCGCGGCTATTGATATAGCTCAGCTAGAGCGTAACGAATCCTATTAACCTTTTAAAGACCCGTGATATCGTCGTTCAGAGGCTGTTCGGTTTTCTGGTGGGTATCTTCTCGTGATGGCTATAGATAGGAGACGGAGGGATGTGGCCTACCGGCATCCCCAGCAAACGGACCAGGCAAACTTGGAGTACCTTAGAAGAAGGAAGTATGAAGAACATCAGAAAATACGAAATGGGAACACGTGGAACAAAGTTATGAGCAAGAAGGAGGTTCAAAATGAAAAGAGATTCTGGGCAAGGGAGGCAAGATTAAGGAATGCTACCTCGTTTTTTTGTCTTCAACCTTCCATATGGGTGTTCAAGGGATAAACTGTTGAGAGCTTTTGAGCACTTTCACAATCTGGAGGATGTCTTCGTTCCCAAAAGAAGAGACGGGGTCGGAAATCAGTTTGGTTTCATCAAACTCTCAGGTGTTCAAGACGTGGGGGACTGGGAAAGGAGGCTTCAAGGTGTCAAGCTCGATGGTGCGGTCTTAGGGGTGAATGTGGCAAAATTTAGTAGAAATGGGAGGCCGAATAATAATCATGCCGGAAGAGTTTCTGTGTTCACCAGGCTAAATGAACCCAACAACTTGCATAAGGAGGTTACAGGTAATTATGCTCTCAACGTAGGTAGACCAGGTAAAGGGACATACGCGGAGGCTCTCGTCAACAAGAAGAGTTCTCATAACAACTTTCTCCACATTGAGTTACCTCCGATGGTCACAAAAGCTAAGAAAAGGTGGCAAAATTGTTCTCTTATCGGCGAGGCAAAAGACTTAGATACATTGGAGGACCTAAAGGTAATCTTAGACGAGGACTGCGTCAAAATGGCGACAACAAGATATATCGGAGGTATGAAGATCCTCCTCACGTTTGGGTCAAATGAGGAGCTGAGACGTTCCTTAAAGATCAGGTGGAATTCTGGGTTAAATGGTTCGCTAGGATGTATATTTGGGACGGGCAACCTCCGGTTTTTGAAAGACTGGCTTGGATAAAGGTGGTGGGAGTCCCACCTTGCCTGTGGGATAGGCACGTTTTTAATAGAATTGGCGAAAGGTTCAGAACCCTGATGTTGAAGTCAGAGGCTTCATTATCCATAAACAATATTTCGGAAGACAAAATGGTCGTTGTTGTTAAATCCGGTGCCCGTATCTCGGCGGAGGTAACCTTGAATTGGCAAGGACATAATATCAAAGTTTGGGTGGAGGAATACGACGAAAAATGGGAGCCTGAGTTTTTGTTGCCGGTTTGGGATGAGCCAGAATCACCGGTGCTGAAGTCTCAGGTGGTGGTCAATGGAGGAGTCGAAGAGGAAGATGAAGAGGTGGTCGTCGAAGACGCATGCATGGGGACGAGAAGTGGGGAACAACAACAGCCGGTTGAGTCTTGCATGGGACTGTCACATGGGGATAACCAATATCACGTGCCTGCAACTACATTAATCTCGAAAAACGGCGGTGGGTTGGACACCGAGTCCCACAGTCATGCGGTAAACCCTGGGAATCTAGATCAGTCACCTAGGCCCACTAACTCCACTCATGATGTTGTTCAGTCAGGGATTGGGCTGGAGTATGTGACAATCAGGCCCAAAAATAAAAGTAAAAAGAGGACGGGCCCAGTTTTCCAAACTCCGGATCTTAATGAACCGGAAAACTCCAACCCGTTTGGTCTGGATGAGATTTTACAAAAAACTTCTAGAAAGTCTAAAGCTCAGGTCCAACCTAAGGAGATACAAACCGATCAAAATAGAGAGGAGGTGGAGGCTTCGGTTCCTGGCTTGATTGATAGGAGATCTCTTGATTTCAAGACATATGTGATGGAGACGGTGAGGTACGGGGAATGTCTGGGTGTTGATTTGAATGGTTTTGAGAACCATGTGAGAAAAATTGTGCAAGGGGAAGTGGAGCTAAATCAGGCCAGATGAATTTTTTGACTATAAATATAAATGGGGCTTCTGGTATTCATAAAACAGAGTGGATTAGGAGACTGATCTATAGTGAAAAATTTTCTTTTTTCGGGATACAGGAGTCACATAAATCGGATCTGACAGAACAATTTCTTTATCGATTCTGGAATAAAGCTCCGATGGGTTTCGATGTGGTGGACGCGATTGGCCGCTCGGGAGGGCTAGTTTCGATTTGGGACTCGAGTCTCCTGTCAGTGGACTCCGTGATAAAAAAGGACAGATTCATGGTGGTGTCTGGTACTCTTAAAGGGGCTGATGATAGATTGAACATTCTCAATGTGCACGCCCCTAACGATGCTCCTGCCCGGGTTACTTTGTGGGACGATATTGAGGAGGTGAGGATGTCTCTGCCAGGAGTGTGGATCGCCCTTGGGGATTTCAACGAAGTTAGAAGCGCTGATGAGCGTAAAAACTCTCGGTTTGACCCTACTTCCTCTTCTTCTTTCAATGATTTTATTAGCAGGGTGGGGTTTTTGGAGTATCATATGGCTGGGGGTAAATTCACGTATGTTTCCGATAATTTGGAAGTTAAACTCAGTAAGCTTGATCGGATGCTTGTTTGTGATCGGTTTGTGGAAAAGTGGCCTCTCGCTAGTCTTAGAGTCTTGACTAAGGGATGGTCGGACCACTGCCCGGTTGTCCTTAGTTGTGCTGGGCTAGACTTTGGGTCCACCCCTTTAAACTTTTTAATAGTTAGGTGGGTACCCCGGATTTGGCTGAGATTGTCAACAAGAGAACGGGAGGCTGGGTCATGAATGATAAAGGGGACATTGCCCTTGCTAGACTGTTAAAAGAAATAATGGGTGATATCAAGAAATGGAGAGAAGAAAAGAGGCAATAGGAGAATCAGACTTTTTCTTCGTTGATAAAAGATGTTGAACAACTGGAAAGAAAAGCAGAGGTTGGTCATCTAAGTGCAGAGGAAAAAAGAGCTAGGGTCTATATATGGCTGAAATTGAAAGATTTGGAAGTCGCTAAAGCTAAGAATTTGCAACAAAAGTCTCGTGTTAAGTGGTTAAAAGCTGGTGACGAGAATTCATCTTTCTTCCACAGTATGGTTAACGTCAACAAGGCTAGGAACAAGATTCACGGTTTGAGTATTAATGGGGTTTGGGTCTCGGACCCAAAAGCCATAAAGGAAGAACTTTGAAAAACGTTCAGAAAGCAATTCGCTGAGCCTATGAGATGACGGCCATCGTTTTCTAATTGGGGCCTGCCAACCGTTTCGCGGGAGGAAGCAGCTTTGCTTACCGCCCCTTTCAGCTATGAAGAATTAAAAATGGCCATTAAAGGATGCGACGGAAGCAAGGCTCCGGGGCCAGACGGTTTTACCCTAAAGTTTTTTAAAGCATATAGGGAACAACTCCACCCGATGATCATGGCCCTGTTGGAGAACTTCCACTTGACGGGAGAAATAAGTGTGGGATGTAATGCGTCATTTATAGCCCTTATCCCCAAAACTAGCGATCCACAGGACCATTCGGATTTCAGACCTATCTTGCTTCTTGGATCGGTCTATAAAATCCTGTCAAAAATTCTATCCATTCGACTTAAGGCCGTCATAGACAAGCTCATTGCCCAAACACAATCCGTCTTTGTGGGTGGGCGGAACATCTTGGAAGGTCCTTTGATTGTGAGTGAAACGGTGTCGTGGTATAAAAAGAGAAAAGGCAATATCCTTGCTTTCAAAGTCGACTTTGAAAAGGCTTACGACTCCATTAACTGGAAATTTCTTTTCAAAGTGATGGAGTATATGTCTTTCCCGGAAAAGTGGATAAGTTGGATTAAAGGTTGTCTCCGTTCAGGGAAAGGGTCGGTGCTTGTGAAAGGGTCTCCGTCAAAAGAGTTCGCCTACAAAAAGGGGTTACGACAAGGGGATCCTCTTTCTCCCTTTCTGTTCATCTTGGCTATGCAAGTTCTGGATATGTTTATGAAAAGAGCGGTTAACCTCGGTTTATTCCATGGTGTCCAACTGCGAATGGAGGTCCTACCATCTCGCATCTTTGTTATGCGGACGATGTCCTTTTCGTTGGCGAATGGTCGGAGCACAACTTCATTTATCTCAAACACCTTCTTAGGTGCCTGTTCCTCATTGCGGGCCTTAAGGTAAACCATAATAAAAGTAAAATTTCTGGGGTCGGGGTTGGAGAAGCCGAGATTCGGGCTAAGGCCGATATTCTTAATTACGGAGTGGGTTCTTTCCCTTTTGTGTATTTAGGGGTCCCGATTGGTGCCAACATGAAAAGGGCGGTGCATTGGAAACCGGTCGTGGATAAGTTCCATAAGAAGCTTTCAGCTTGGAAAGCGAGAACCCTCTTATTCGCCGGGAGGGTTACTCTTGCTAAAGCAGTTCTTCGCAGCCTCCCGCCATACTATCTGTCTCTCTCTTCCTTGCCCCGAAAGCAGTGGTTAAGAAACTCGAAAGTATAAGGAGGTCCTTCATCTGGGGCAAGTCCAATTTGAGAAACAAGATTAGTTGGGTCCGGTGGGAAAAGATGTGTAAGCCTAAAAAGCTTGGTGGTATTGGGATCGGGGGCATTAGAGAGTTTAATCTTGCCATGCTAGCCAAGTGGTGGTGGATATATAAAGAGGATCCAAACCAATTGTGGGCTTCGGTCATCGCCTCTTATCATAAAACAGCTCAAAGGAACAAGTTGATCCCGGTCAAAAGCTCTATACCGGGGATTTGGAAAGATATCGGTTCATTGGACGGGATTTTATTTAAGGAGGGGATTAGTATCAGCGACAAGTTAAAGGTTACGGTGGGAAACAGAGCTAATACTAGCTTCTGGAAGGATGCTTGGCTGACTAGTCAACCTCTCAAAACCTTATTTCCAGATTTATTCCGGATACCCAAGCAAAAGGATGCTTCCGTGGCTTCTTGTTGGCAGAGGACTGTGGGGAATCCGGCTTGGGGTTGGGAATGGATTAAAAACCCGACGCTGAATAGTGAATGGGAACACCTTGCTGATCTTTTGAGGCTGCTTGCGGATGTGGCTCTAAAGGGCGGTAGAGATCAGTGGAAATGGTAGAATGAAGAGGGATTCCCGTTCTCAATCCGTGCTATTCGTATGGATTTAGCCAAATGGGGCCAGGTCCAGTCGGAGGATACGGATCATAGATGGAACTCATGGGCCCCTTTAAAAGCCAATTACCTGATGTGGAGATCCCTTATGGGAAAGGTTACAACCAAAAAAGGATTACTGGATCGCGGAGTGATATTGCCGGACGCCCTTTGCGCTATCTGTGGGTTTGAAGAGGAGAGTGCGGATCACCTGTTTGCGAAGTGCTTAACGACGCGAAGCATCTGGTGGAACATTTTTTCCTGGCTAAAGATTCCTTGGCCTTCCAACTTCGAGAGCCTGAAGGAGCTAATCGCCGCTATGCTTAGTAATCCGGGAGATAAAACCTGGAAAAGGCTGGTGTATCTAATAGCCGTAGCAACCGTGTGGAGAATTTGGAACATGCGAAACAGAAAGGTTTTTGAAGGAGAAGGCATCTCCGTCCGTAAAGCGGTAGATTGGATTAAAGAGGAAGCATTCATCTGGGTCTTCAATCGGTCTAGGAAGCCGGCGCCTTCTTGGGAGTTTTGGAGTGAATTTAATGTCCTCTGCATGTTGTAATTGCGTCTGTTTGTTTCGTTCCCGTCTATTTTGTTTCCTTGTCTTGTTACCAGCTTCTTGCTGAATTCTTTATATATATAAAGAGTTGTTTGCAGTTCAAAAAATATATATATATATAAAGAGCCAGCAAGGAACTGGGAAAAATTACAAACGGCAAGTAAAGGAAAACAAAGAACAAACCATTATAGAAGATCCACAACATTAAAATCTACCCATTTATCCCAAGAAAGAGCCAAGAACCTGGATCGATTTTTCATCCACAAAAAGACATCCTCTTTAATAAGCTCGACCGAAATCCTCAGTGGAACGAAACTATCCCTAAAAGATTTTTGATTTCTAGCTCCCCATATTCTCCATATAGTCGCCATGCTGACCGTATACACCACTCGCCTCCACACTTTGCTCCCCGGGCATTCCATTAACTTATCGATCATATCCTTCAAACTATTGCAATTAAGAGGGAAACTGATGCGTGTGAAGTGTTATATATATTAGGTGTATATTTTAAGCCCCTTTAACACTTATTTTAGCCAAGTTTTAAATTTATAAAACACGATATTTCACTAACACTAAACACACATATGGGCAAGTGCACCCATCGTGAGCTAGTAGTATAGTGTTGGTAAGATACCGAGGTCGTCCAAGGACACAAGAGCTTTTAATACCGGTTTATCCTCAACGTCTAATCAAAATAAAAAGTTTAAAAAAAAGGTTTTAAACTAAAAAAAAATAAAACTAACTAAAATGCTGAAAATAAAAATAAAAGAAAAACAGATAGACAAGATGAATCACTTGGTTCCGACTCGTATCTAGTGTAACCTTTGATTATTTCCGCACTTTTGCACATAATTAAGAGATTATCTTAGTTATTGTAGTAGGCCCCTCTTTTGAAGGTAACGTTACCCTCACCCCAGTAGTTTGAGTCAGCAAGGATACAATCCTAAAAGGGTGGATTATTGAAAGATAATGAATTAAGTTATTAATGCAATATTATGGTAGGCCCCTCTTTTGGAGGTGACGTTACCCTCGACTAAGTAGTTTGAGTCAGCAGGGATACAGTCCTAAATAGCCGGGTTATAGTATTAATAGTAGTTAACTTATGAGGGGATCAAAGAGTTTGGACCCCCGCCATCCAATACCATGAAGTATTGAAGGAGGTCCTACTAAATTTGACCCAGGTCCATTGCAGGACCTCTAAACGCTGAACAATGGCAAGACCTTTACCAAACCGTTCCCTTAACCCCCGACCAGATAGCCAACATACCTCCATATAGACCGTGGAGATATGAATGGTGAAAATCTTTTATTTTATATAGACAGTAAAATAATTTCAAGACACCACGGACAAACGATAAAGAAAGATCACCTTCAACATAAGTAACTAGTTATTAAAGTCATTAATACGAAACCAAATAAAAAGTGCAAAAGATTAGAAATAAAAAGTATTACACTAGACACTTTGTCTTCACCAAGTGATGTAAGAGACTTAGGCAAACATGGCCTTGATTGTCAAGAACTCTTACGATCAATCTTGGATCCCGAGACGACTCACACACTCTACGATGGACAATGGATGATGGTGGTGGATGATGGTGTTATGGTGGTGGTGGGTGGTGGGTGAAGTGTGAGAGAGGTGGTGTGCCAATGGATGGTTTGAGCTTGAGCCAAGCACTTCTATTTATAGGCTGAACAGAAGCTCGGGCACGGCCCCGTGTCCACATCCTTCTCTTTCTTCATTTAATGCAGCTTTGTCTTATTAGTTGACCACGCCCCCGTGTCCGCTGAGCACGACCCCGTGGTGCAGAAGAATCTTTGTACTATGCAGATTTGCTGGATTGTGCGAATCTTATAGTTGACCACGGCCCCGTGTCCGCTGAGCACGGCCCCGTGGTGGGCAATAGAAGCTTCTACCACTTTGTCTTTTCTGCTGACACTTGGGCACGCCCCCGTGCTGGCTGAGCACGGGGCGTGTTCAGGCCTCTGATCTCTTGTTTTGCTTGGGAAGATGCTGTCGTGGGGTCAGGCATGTCACGTTTTGTTCCTTTTCTTGTATTTATGTTAGATTTTGATGTCTTTTTGCTTCTTTTGTTAATTTGAGCTCATTTAATCCTGAAAATACAAAAGGAAGACAAAAGCACACTTTTTCCAACATTAGTACTAAAAAAGGGTTAGTTTTATGCCTCATTTGATGAAATTTATATGTTAATATTTGAACACATCAAATACCCCCACACTTGAATCTTTGCTTGTCCTCAAGCAAAACTCTTTAATATGTGGCTATTTACACTCCCAAATGGAATGGGTAGAAAAGAAGGTTTTTGGGCTTGTCGTAGAGTGTCGGGATTTCCAAGATTCTTTATTTAATTTTATTTGTATTTATTTACAATCCTATTCGTCATGATTTATTAAAAACTTTTCATAAGATAAATTACTTATTAGGGCATAACATGCCTTTGTAAAATTCTATTTATATACAAATTCACATACCTCACGGGGATCACTCAACACTCGGCCGAAAATGTATTTTTGTGGATCACTCGAGAGCGGCATGGAACTTACTCCTACCATAGGCTTGCCAATCAATCAATCCTCCTCCTTTTTAACTTATATGCCTTTGTAAATATCAAGAGGACTTTGTGGGTTAAGGGTTAGGCTAGGGTTAAAGGTAGGTGGTTGGGTTGGTGGTTAGTAGAAAAAGGGTTAAAAAGCGTAACAAGTGTCGGTTTTCGTATGACTTTCTATTTTTGTAACTTTTATTTTGATGAAGCTATTTATTCAAACAAAGTTATTATTATTATTATTATTATTATTATTATTATTATTATTTGATGAACTTGTTTGTTTATTTTCTTTTGCTTCATCATCAACAAATTTTTTTTTTTTTTCAAAAGTCATATGAAGAACCGAACTTGTTACTAAAACAAAGGGTTAAAAATGAAAAAGGTTTTGGTGGGTAAAAAGGGTGTTTGGTTTGGTTTATGAAATGAAAAGGTTTAGGCTCAAAGGGGCTAACTAGGGGGATTTTGGGTAGGTGGTAAAAAAAAGAAAAATAATTGTGTAGAAATAAAAAGGGTTAGTCCTAATGCCTCCATCATTTACTTACTCGGGTTTAAGTTGGTAAGGACCGGGAATGTATCGCCATGGCAAGTTCTAGAGTCGTAAGAACCAAGCGGCTATTCACACAAGAAACGAAAATGAGCATTTAGTCAAATGATATGTAAGTGTTTGCTCAATAAAGGCTCAAAACTCACTTTTGTGGGAATGGGTTTTTATGTGATCAAGTATATATAATCAAATTTTAACTAAGCTTGTCATGCCTTTTCATAATTTTCTTATGTTGGTTCTTTTTATCACGACGCTATCGGTTGTAAATTTGTAAAAATATAACCTTTTTAAGAACTTGAATTTCCCGAGTTAAACCTAGACAAATAAAAAAAATGAAAAAATTTTGCAAAAAATTTGGGGTGATTAGCGGTTCCAATAGAGTTTTGTGTAAGGCTTGTATTTAGGACTTGCAAGATTCAAGGTTTTAGCATCCCCCCCCCCCCCCCCCACTTAAATTACACATTGTCCTCAATGTGTCCCAAAAATAAGTTTTTAGGTTGATTGATTGTGTAAAAAGGTGTAAAAAGCAAATTTTTTCTGTTAGTAGGCGCTGAACACGACCCCGTGTGATCCGGGCACGGCCCCGTGTTCAAGTGCCAGTAACAAAATTAAAACAAGAGAAACAGAAGTCTGGACACGGGGGCTTGTTGGGTGAACACGGCCCGTGTCCAGTTACCTGAACTGGGTCTTTTTCTGCAGACAGTGCAGCACGGGGCCGTGTTGGGTGGACACGGCCCGTGCCGAGCTTACTGTAAATGAAGAAATTTGTCGGATGGTTCTGTTTTCCTGTATGGAGTGCTGGTTCAAGTTTCCCTTGCATCCTTTGCCATCTCAAGTGTGTTTTATTCCTGAAAATTAAAACTAACTAGAAAACAAGAAAATTAATCTAAACTAAACTAAGGATAGTTCCGTGGAATGCCTCCATGGTGCGCCACGTTTATAAGGGTCCTTGGCTAGACCCAAAGCATGGTCATATGTTACCCAAGTGGGATGTATTGCATCCCATGTTACACCGTCGGAGAGCGTCATCCAAGCTTGAGTCTATGACCTTCATGTATTTGACCGGGTCTTCTTCCTCTATCTTCTTTCCACATTCAAACTTCACTTCCTCATCCCCAAACTTCAATGTTAACGTTCCGTCATTCATATCCACCACTGCTTGGGCGGTTGCTAGAAATGGCCTCCCGAGGATGAGAGGGACATCGGTGTCTTCTTCCATGTCTAGGATGACAAAGTCGGTTGGAAAAACGAAGTTGTCAACCTTGACCAGTAGATTTTCAGCGATACCTTGCGGAAATTTGACGGACCTGTCGGCGAGTTGTATGCTCATCTTTGTAGGGCTTGTTGTTCCTAGGCCGAGTCGTTTGAACATCGATGTGGGCATGAGGTTAATGCTAGCCCCAAGATCGGCTAATGCATTACGAACGGGGGACTTCCCAATCGAGCAAGGAATTGTGAAGCTCCCGGGATCGATTTTCTTTTGTGGAAGTTTGTTGAGTACTAAAGCGGAGCATTCTTCGCCTAAGTTAACTAATTACAATGATTCAATTTTCTTTTTGTGAGTGAGGAAATCCCTCATGAATTTTGCATATTTAGGCATTTGGGTTAGGACCTCAATAAAAGGAATATTGACATGCAATTGTTTTAGTAAACTTTCAAACTTTGCGAATTGCTCATCGGTCTTTTGACGATTTAACCTACCGGGGTATGGAATTGGAGCCGTCTTGGTGGGCTCTTGATGTGGTGAAGAAGCCTTTTCTAGTTGAGGTGTAGGTGAAGTCGTGCTTTGGCGTTGACCTCCTTCAACTGGTGGCAATGGGGCATCTTCGGGACCCACGGTTCGGTTTCTTAAGGTGATGAGGTGTACCTGCGCCTTTGGGTTGGTCTCGGTATTACTTGGTAACGCGCCTTGTGGTCTCTCGGAGAAATTTTGAGCTAGTTGATTTAATTGTTTTTCAACGTTTTGAATGCTAGCTTGTTGATTTCTAAAATTCGATTCCAATTGTTGAAATCGATCCGAGTTTTTCTTTTCGGTGTCGGAGATGAGGCGAGATACGGTATCTTCAAGCCTTTCTCTTCCACCTTGTTGTTGAGAGAAATTTTGTTGTTATTGAAAATTAGTTCGTTGGTTTTGTTGGTTACTACTATTGCCGGGATCTCTCCAACCAAGATTTGGGTGGTTACGCCATCCTTGGTTGTAGGTACCCGTTGGAGGACCCGACGGCCTAGGTCTATTATCAATGTAGTTTACCGTTTCTGTTTGTTCATCTAATTCTTTCATACAACTCCAATTTTCATGTGGCCCACCACACCCTTCACAAGCCATAACCGAGGCCGTTTTTGTCATTTCTAGCTTTTTGATTTTTGAAGAGAGGGCCTCGATTTGGGCTTGTAAAGATTTGCTTTCATCAACCTTATGGGCGCCCGGGGCAATAGATTTATTACCTCGGGGAGTGTGCCATTGAAAATTAGTTTGAGCAATTTCCTCAATTTGATTATATATTTCATTTGGGCGACGATTACCTAAAAGTCCCCCGGAGCTCGAATCAAGTGTTTGTCTTGTGTGTGGCAACAACCCATTGTAGAAAGTGGATACTTGTTGCCATACCGCTAGACCGTGATGAGGACACTTTCTTAGAAGCTCCTTGAACCTTTCCCAAGTTTCATATAAGGATTCCCCATCCTCTTGTGAGTATGTATTAATTTCAGTCATTAATTTAGCCGTTTTAGCAGGAGGGAAATACTTATATAGAAACTTTTGGGCTAGTTCATCCCAGGTGTTTACCGAGCCAACTGGGAGGGTGTTGAGCCAAGCCTTAGCTCGGTCTTTTAGTGAAAATGGAAACATTCGAAGGCGGATGGCGTCATTTGATGCTCCATTGATCCGAAAGGTATCACATATTTCAAGGAAATTAGTAATATGTAGATGGGGATCCTCGTCCGCAAGCCCATGGAAGGTTGCGGAGTTTTGGAGCATTTGTATCAAATGTGGCCGAAGTTCGAAGTTGTTGGCTTCGACATTCGGTGCATTGATAGCGGCGCCGAGATTGCCTACGGTGGGTCGTAGGTAATCCATGAGGGTATGTTGGTCCGCCATTGGAAGTGGGTCCCCCGAAACTTTCTCTTGATTTTTAGCTTTAAGTCTTTTTTTGAGAAAGCGTTCGGGTTCTTCTAGAGGTTCTTTTATGTCTCTACTAGAACTGGAGCTCATGCACTACGTAGGAGGTTCAAATGTGGCGCCTGGGTTCCAAGTCCTGCAATAAAAACAGAAAAAATCGTTGGTCAGAATGTTCACCACGGCCCCGTGCTCAGTGAACACGGCCCGTGGTCAGAGATACAGTGATTGTTTTCTGGATCCCTGTTACTGGGAGTTGGACACGACCCCGTGTTGCACCGACACGGCCCCGTGTTCAGCTCTCTGTAACTCAGAAAATAAAAACTGCCAGTGATGATGCTGGGCACGGCCCGTGTCCGACCAGGCACGGCCCGTGCTGAGCTCTGCAGAAATCGAAAAACTAAGAAAAAATCCTAAAAAAATGAAAAATAAGAAAAACGATTAGGCCGTTGATTCCTAACTTTCTTAAAATCCTTGTGTCCCCGGCAACGGCGCCAAAAACTTGATGCGTGTGAAGTGTTATATATATTAGGTGTATATTTTAAGCCCCTTTAACACTTATTTTAGCCAAGTTTTAAATTTATAAAACACGATATTTCACTAACACTAAACACACATATGGGCAAGTGTGGGCAAGTGCACCCATCGTGAGCGTAGTATAGTGTTGGTAAGATACCGAGGTCGTCCAAGGACACAAAAGCTTTTAATACCGGTTTATCCTCAACGTCTAATCAAAATAAAAAGTTTAGAAAAAAGGTTTTAAACTAAAAAAATAAAAACTAACTAAAATGCTGAAAATAAAAATAAAAGAAAAACAGATAGACAAGATGAATCACTTGGTTCCGACTCGTATCTAGTGTAACCTTTGATTATTTCCGCACTTTTGCACATAATTAAGAGATTATCTTAGTTATTGTAGTAGGCCCCTCTTTTGAAGGTGACGTTACCCTCACCCCAGTAGTTTGAGTCAGCAAGGATACAATCCTAAAAGGGTGGATTATTGAAAGATAATGAATTAAGTTATTAATGCAATATTATGGTAGACCCCTCTTTTGGAGGTGACGTTACCCTCGACTAAGTAGTCTGAGTCAGCAGGGATACAGTCCTAAATAGCCGAGTTATAGTATTAATAGTAGTTAACTTATGAGGGGATCAAAGAGTTTGGACCCCCGCCATCCAATACCGTGAAGTATTGAAGGAGGTCCTACTAAATTTGACCCAGGTCCATTGCAGGACCTCTAAACGCTGAACAATGGCAAGACCTTTACCAAACCGTTCCCTTAACCCCCGACCAGGTAGCCAACATACCTCCATATAGACCGTGGAGATATGAATGGTGAAAATCTTTTATTTTATATAGACAGTAAAATAATTTCAAGACACCACGGACAAACGATAAAGAAAGATCACCTTCAACATAAGTAACTAGTTATTAAAGTCATTAATACGAAACCAAATAAAAAGTGCAAAAGATTAGAAATAAAAAGTATTACACTAGACACTTTGTCTTCACCAAGTGATGTAAGAGACTTAGGCAAACATGGCCTTGATTGTCAAGAACTCTTACGATCAATCTTGGATCCCGAGACGACTCACACACTCTACGATGGACAATGGATGATGGTGGTGGATGATGGTGTTATGGTGGTGGTGGGTGGTGGGTGAAGTGTGAGAGAGGTGGTGTGCCAAGGGATGGTTTGAGCTTGAGCCAAGCACTTCTATTTATAGGCTGAACAGAAGCTCGGGCACGGCCCCGTGTCCACATCCTTCTCTTTCTTCATTTAATGCAGCTTTGTCTTATTAGTTAACCACGCCCTCGTGTCCGTTGAACACGACCCCGTGGTGCAGAAGAATCATTGTACTATGCAGATTTGCTGGATTGTGCGAATCTTATAGTTGACCACGGCCCCGTGTCCGCTGAGCACGGCCCCGTGGTGGGCAATAGAAGCTTCTACCACTTTGTCTTTTCTGATGACACTTGGGCACGCCCCCGTGCTGGCTGAGCACGGGGCGTGTTCAGGCCTCTGATCTCTTGTTTTGCTTGGGAAGATGATGTCGTGGGGTCGGGCATGTCACGTTTTGTTCCTTTTCTTGTATTTATGTTAGATTTTGATGTCTTTTTGCTTCTTTTGTTAATTTGAGCTCATTTAATCCTGAAAATACAAAAGGAAGACAAAAGCACACTTTTTCCAACATTAGTACTAAAAATGGTTAGTTTTATGCCTCATTTGATGAAATTTATATGTTAATATTTGAACACATCACCAACAAACAATTCATAAAAATATGATCAGAATCTTCTACCTGGATCCCGCAACGAGGGAATAGCGAATCAGGGAGCGGAATTCCCCTTCGGACCAACCCATATTTCGACGCAACATACCCCCTAATCGCCCTCCAAAGCAAGAGATTACATTTAGGCAGGGCCCAGGAGTTCCAGAAAAAATCCCCAAAGACATTCGGGTCTTCCGCAACTGCTTCGAGGATCTCCTGACAGACCTGTTTGGCTGAAAAAGGTCCCCGGACTCATTCGACCACTCCCACTCATCTTTGCCATCTGATAACGAAACCTGGGACAGCGAATTCATCAGACTATCAATTTGAGACCATTCACCCGGCGAGCTCGGATCTCTGGCCCAATCCCACCTCCATTGCCTAACACCAGCGGCACAGGAGGTATAATCCGCAACACTAGGATTCTTCCTTTTGGCTAAGGCAAAAAGCTTAGGATAAACTTCTTGCAAAGGCTGTGAACACAGTCATGAATCCTTCCAAAAGCGGATGCTAGAACCATTACCAACCCTTGCCACCAACTTAGTGCTTATATGAATGCCCATTTTTGAGAGAACCGAATCCATATTCCCAATGTCTTTCCACACACCCGGTATAGACTTCTTTAACGAAATCAGCTTGTTATCGACCCGGGTCTTGTGAATGGCGGTAACAACCCAAGCCCACAGTTGATTTTGGTCATTTTTATAACGCCACCACCATTTAACCAACATGGCTAGGTTAAAGTCTTTTATTCCCCCAAAACCCAAGCCACCTCCTCTCTTAGACTTAACCAACAAATTCCATTTAACCCAACGGATTTTATGACCCGTTCTAGTTTTGCCCCAAATAAAATCCTGACGAATCTTTCCAAGCTTATTTAAAATTACCTTGGGGCGGAGAAAATGGAGAGAAAGTATGAGGATAAGCTACCCAAAACCGATTTCGCCAAAGCCAACCTCCCCGCAAACGACAATTGGCTGGGCTTCCATTTGGACAACTTGCTATTAAATTTCTCCACAATAGGTTGACAATAGCGAGCCCTCTTCATAATACCGAGCCCTCTTCATATTCACACCGATCGGGATGCCCAAATAGTCGAAGGGGAGTGAACCGGCTTCACAGATAAGAACCCGGGCAAGCCGAGACACCTCATTTCATTCACCCCCACCACGAATAATTTACACTTACGGTGATTAACCCTAAGGCCAGTCACGAGGTTAAGCCAACGCAGAAAATAGTTAAGGCTCATCACATTTAAATCTGACCAATCTCCAATAAATAAAACGTCATCCGCGTAGCACATGTTGATAATCGGGCCTCCATTCGGGAGCTGGATACCTTTAAAGAACCCCAAGACGCTCATCCTTTTCATAAACATGTTGATGATTTCCATGGCCGCATGGCGATAATGAAAAGAAATGGAGAAAGGGGATCTCCTTGTCTCAAACCTCGTTTAAATTTGAATTCTTTCGTCGGGGACCCGTTGACGAGAACCGAGCCCATCCCAGAAGAAAGACACCCCTTAATCCACAAAATCCATTTATCCGGGAAGGCCATACTCTCCATAATCTTGAAAAGGAACTTCCAATTAATCGAGTCATACGCCTTTTCGAAATCAACTTTGAAAATCAGAAGATTAGTTTTGATTTTTTTAGCCCAAGCCACCGTTTCGCTCACCACCAAAGGGCTATCAAGAATGTTTCTTCCACCCACGAACGCCGATTGCGTCGGTGAGATAACGTCATTCATAACTTTCTTCAACCGGTTGGCAAGGACCTTTGCAATAATTTTATAAACCGACCCGACTAAAGAAATAGGACGAAAATTAGAAAGAACCTGAGGATCTTTAGATTTCGGGATAAGGGCCACGAATGGGGAGTTACATCCATCACTAATAACCCCTTTCGAATAGAATTCTCCCATAACTGCCATTATTAACGGCCTCATACTCTCCCAAAAAACCCTGTAAAACTTCATAGAGAAATCGTCGGGGCCAGGGGCTTTACTACCTCCACAATCTTTTAAAGTCGCTTTAACTTCATCAACAGAAAAAGAATTACACAGGAGACTGCCCTGTTCATCAGACAGCCTCGGGAGGCTGGTATTAACGAACTGAGGTCTTTGACGAATGGGTTCGGCAAACTGACTCTTAAACCATTTCCAAATTTCCGATTTCAATTCCACCGGATCGGAGATCCAAATATCCCGAAACCTCAGCCCACTAATCCTGTTCTGAACGATGTTGACATTAATATGTCTGTGAAAAAACGAGGAATTCTCATCCCCAAACGAAGCCAGTCAACCCGAGCTTTTTTAAGCAAATTTTTAGACTTAATTGCCTCAAATTTCTTCAGCTTCGCCCGAAAATCAATTCTATCCTTCTTCTCATTAAAGGACAACAAAAAGCATATGTTGACTGAGCAGATCTGTTGACCAAATTTTAAGATGTGTGACTAAATTCTTATTAGTTTTGATGTGGGCTGTTTAGAGTAATATAAGGAAATTGGGCCATGCCCATTCCACTTGGAGTTGGACGCAAATAAGGACACGGGAAATTAATTGTCCGTGTCATTTATTTTTCTTGAGTCTTGTAAATATGTGTGAAATTTGTGGAGGACCTCATTTTACTGTTAAATGCCCACAATATGAGGGGTCCTCTACGCAATACTATGCTAACCCTTTTGTGCAGCCGCAACCATATTTTTCACAGGGGTATTCTCTACAAGGTTATGATCATCGGCCATATCACAATGATCTGTATCAGCAGCCGCAACGTAACCTGGTTCAGACGAGCGATAGAGGTTTAGAGGGTAGTATGAGTAGGATGGAGGAGATGTTCGCTCAGATGATGACACAAAATCAGGCGATGATGACACAAAATCAGGCGACGCAAAAATCCCTCACTGAATTCATTCAAACTCAGGATCAAATTAATAAGAGTCACGATCTGCAGCTTAAAAATCAAGAGTCCACTCTTTTAGATCTTAAGAGAACAGTAGGGGATATATCTAGGCAGTTGAAAGAATACCCTTCTGGTCAGTTTTCAGGTACCGCTCACCCAGTCAATCATTCTGTGAAAGCTATTACGACCCGTAGTGGGAAGAGTTTGGAAGAGTATGTGAGAGAGAGAGTGGAAGAAGAGAAAGATGATGAAGTTGATGAGGAGATCGAGATGGAGGCTCCAGGCAAAGTGCACATGAGGCTAGACCTAGCAAGTACAGCACACGCCGAGGAGTCGCCAGTAGAGGAGAAAGTGGAGAAGCAGCCGAAGATATGCGATAAAATATACATACTTGTCCCGTGTAAATTGTATAATTATTGTATAGTTTTTATTTGTTTTATTTAGTTTTTAGTATTATATTACATTATATTGTGTTTTGGCAGGTCCTGGTGCAAATGGAGCAAAAACGAGTAATATGGAAATAACCAGCCAGTTGGGCAGAGCAAGACGCCAGTGACTGAATTAGAATTGCCGCTATTTTTCTTGAGTGGGCCAAGGCTGCTATTTCTATTTTATAAGCTCGAAGGGCTGAATTGCAATTAAAAGAAAAGGCTATTTAAAAATAGCTTATAGAACTGAAGGGACTAAAGTTGCATATGTGATGAAACTTAATTAATTCTAGTTTGACAAAGTGCAAAGTGTTCAAGAATTAGATGTTGACCGAGCGTGTTGACTGTTGACAAAGTTTTGTTAGTGGACCACTAGTATTGGGCTGTTGACTTGTAATTGGGCCGAAGAAAGAAGAGAGGCGCAAAGAGGGATTTTTAGTGGGCCGCGTGAAAGCGTGCACCGACTGGTGAACTTAACGGCTAGAGGGTTTCTTGGGGTTATTTTAATAACATCATCATCAACAGCCGAGAGAGAGGAAAATTTGGAGTTCTTGACCACCATTGACGTCTGTTTGGAGGGTTTGGAAGCATTCGGAAGGCGTGGAATCATTCGGGTAACATCTTGGAGCATTCGGGAGTGAAGATTCGGGTTTTATCATCCTTATTCCTTCGTTTTCATTTGTTTAAACTTGTTTCACAGTGAATTCAGACTTGTTATTGATTGATATTATGTGTTTGATTATGTTTTCCAGCTAAACTTCATAAACTACCCTCTGGAGCCTTGCCACTACCTTGACCCTCTTGATTCGACCCACTACTAACAAACTGACCTCCTAAACCACTATACTGACCACTCTGACCCGAACCACTACTCGTGTAAAGACCCGGCCCCCTATTTTGATACTGACCAGATGGAAAACCAGGGGGATTGCCAGAAGGGCGGAAACTACTACCACTACCCTGCCAGTTGGGGTTAAAACTATTATTATTATTACTAAATAGACCCCTAGACTGACATGCTATGTACTCTACCTGCTCTAACGTAAGTGTGGGACAATCGAGTGTATCGTGACCTCCCCTACAAACCTCACACCTATCGACTCTCTTCTTAATCTCATCCAACTCTCTCCTCATCTCTTGCCTCAAATCTTTCCTCACACTCTCGACTACAGCA
The DNA here is from genome assembly GCA_030545235.1 of Helianthus tuberosus. NCBI lineage: Eukaryota > Viridiplantae > Streptophyta > Magnoliopsida > Asterales > Asteraceae > Helianthus > Helianthus tuberosus. The sequence continues at coordinate 141,546,637 of CM060410.1, read as the reverse complement.
GCTACCGATGGATCCAAGCTAACTTGGTTTACCCCTCGACCGGCTGAGGAGGTAGTAACAGGAATGGAAGTCCTGCTGGTAGTGCTGTAATCCATATCAGAATGTGCGAAACTCTCAAACAAATCATTGCACTCAGTCACCGTCTTCTTTCCCATAAGCTGACCTCCTGCTGAAGTATCGAAACGAGCTCTAATCTCAGGAGTAAGACCATTGTAAAACTTCTCAACTAACGCCCAATCAGACAAACCATACTGCGAACAACGGGAAAGAAGCGTCTGAAAACGCTCCCAAGCTAAGTGGTACGGCTCATCAGGCTCCATACGAAAGGAGTGAATCTGATCACGAAGGCGAGATGCCTTGGCTGGCGGGAAGTATTTAGCTATGAAGGCATCGCGAAGACCAGCCCAAGTAGTGAAAGTGCCTGCGGGCTGAGAATCGAACCAGACGGTTGCACGTCCAGCTAGAGAAAAGGGGAAGACCTGTAGGTACCTAGCATCTAGATTGACACCCTCTATGGAATAGGTGCCACAAAGACGAGTGATGCGATTTATGTGAGCGGGAGCATCCTCGTCGTCACGACCATGGAACTGGCAAGAATTGGTAATGGCGGTCATGATGTACGAAGGAATCTGCCAAGACCTATCATTTGCAATATTCGGAAGGGTGATGGGTGAAGTAGCACCGGTGAAACCGGTGGTAGCCTGCTGGTAAACGGTGCGGTTCGCCATGGCGGGTGAAGGACTAGGTGAACGAGAGCGGGAGGGTGGCGGGGAAACGTGTGGTGAAACGTGAGGTGATGACTTTGGTGTGAAATCGAAAGCGGGGGTGGGCTGTGAAAACGAAGAAGAACTAGAAGAACTGACCTCGGACGCAGAAGACGAGAAGGAAGACTTGATCGTAAACGGAAGCGGCGGAGGTCCCTGCGAACGCGTATGGGGCATCAACCAAGTACGAACAAGCGAGAAGACTCTAACAATGACTCACTAATCTAGAAAAGACACTAAAGCAAATATTTTTTTTGATTTTTTATAATTTTTAGACTCCTACGACTCAACGAACACAAATAGCACGTAATAAGTCACACAAAGTCCAAACAAAGTAATCAACGCAATCGCCAAGAGTCCCCGGCAACGGCGCCAAAAACTTGATGTGCACAAAGTGGTTTAACAAAAACAACTACAATTAACCCTAATTTAGACACTCTAAGCTTTAAATTTATAAACTAAGACTCGATCTAAACCCTAAACCACACAACCGGCAAGTGTACCGATCAATGTAGTAAAGCTAAAGCAAGTCCGAGTATCGAACCCACGAGACTCTAAGGATTACGCTAAGACTCTATAAAGACTAAGACTGACACGACTCAAACTATTTGTTTATTGATTTGGGGGGTTTCTAAAAATCCTAAGAATGCAAGTAATGAATGACTAGATTAGCTAAATGACTAACACGAACTCTAACGAAGAATTTGACCAGTGATGAATGAAGACTACCTAGGCTAGACGCAAGCTAAACTCAGAATGGATCTCTATTCGATGATTTTGTGATGTGGAACCGGGATCTTTGGATACTAAACCTATTAAGACACCACTAAGCCCCTCAAACACTCTCAAGGCGATTCTTATGGCACTACCTAGGCTGTTACGCTCACCGGTTTTCTAGATTTCCTCTCAGTCCTCTAGTTTCTTGAAAGTGCCTATATAAGACGCTCTACCTCTCAGCGCGAACGTCTAAAGCAATTACGAGTTTTAATCTTGGTTTAATAGACAATGGAATGTTAAGTCCTTATAACCAAACCGAGACCTATTAATAACCTCGAGCCTCTCAGCGACAAGTTTAGCAGCACACTTGATTTTATTAAATTACCGATTATTACTTCTAAGGTTACTTCACGTGATTTTCACCCTAAAGGATTAATGACCTATTACGTGATATAGACAGTCACCTAAATCAAGAACCCTAGCACAACCCTTTTATGTTATAAAGACCGTCACCAAGGATTATACGAAGCAATAAACAATAATAAAATAATCGTCAAGCACGCATATGCACCAAGTTAAATTCCCGAAGCTTTTACAATACAAGAAAAATCCACAACCACGTCAAAAATCGAATAAAGAACCAAACTTTATTTCACTATTGTCATTAGCCTAGGTAGTTTATGAAATTTAGACGACAATCATGGTTTTAAAAATAAAAACACAAAGTCTCAAACAAGAATTCATTGAATTAAACAAGAAAAACTAAGAACAAGATAAATTAGAGTAGTAAAACCCGTCAATCTTCGTTCCGTGTGCTTCCCGCTTTACTCCAACGATTCCCTGCTTTTAATTCTTGTAAAATCTGCTCTCAAAACCGTCGAAGATGATCTGTTCGTGCGTCTCTGATGATGTATGCCTCCCGTCCAACTGATGATGTCCCCCTTGCCTGTTGTCCAATATAATCAAAATATGGCGGTCCTCTTCGATTCGTTCAATCTGCAGCCGTGTCCCCACTTATAATTCGTTAATTGATATAACTTGTCCTCCAAGAATAATGGGAATTCCAAACTTAATTAATTTCCCGTGTCCTTATTTGCGTCCAACTCCAAGTGGAATGGGCATGGCCCAATTTCCTTATATTACTCTAAACAGCCCACATCAAAACTAATAAGAATTTAGTCACACATCTTAAAATTTGGTCAACAGATCTGCTCGGTCAACATATGCTTTTTGTGATTGGAATTAATTGAAGTTTCATATTTTTATTACTTCTAGTCCTCCAACTTCTGAAAACTATTTTTTTAAAAACTTTCAACTTATTGCAGTCTGGTCCTTCGAGCTCATAAAATAGAAATAGCAGCCTTGGCCCACTCAAGAAAAATAGCGGCAATTCTAATTCAGTCACTGGCGTCTTGCTCTACCCAACTGGCTGGTTATTTCCATATTACTCGTTTTTGCTCCATTTGCACCAGGACCTGCCAAAACACAATATAATGTAATATAATACTAAAAACTAAATAAAACAAATAAAAACTATACAATAATTATACAATTTACACGGGACAAGTATGTATATTTTATCGCATATCAGACAGCGGCAATAATTCAGCTTTCTTTTCGATAACTTCAATTTTGGAAACCAGCTCATTAACCTCTTTATCTTCAGCCGCTTTGACCTCTCCTCTCCAAGACTTGATCTTCTTTTTCATTCTTCTCAGCGTATTAGCCGGGAAAACGTCACTAGCTTCACCCAAATTAAGAATGACCACATTCCTAATCACAATCTCAGCCAATTTCTCTTCCCCAGCCCATGTGTTAAAGAATTTGAAAGGAATGGGCCCAAAATCAGACGATAAACAGGAGAGGGAAATGGGGCAATGATCCGACAAACCTCTTTTTTGCACCTCAACCTTGGCACGAGGCCAATGATGCATGAAATTGTCGCAAACCAAAAACCTATCAATTTTACTCATCTTAACCTCCATATTATCAAACACAAAGGTAAAGTTACCTCCTGTCATGTGATACTCCATAAGACCCGATCGGAAAATAAAACCACTAAAAGCATCAGCCGCATTCCTATCAAACCGCGAATTGACTCTCTCCTCTTCACAACGCACTTCATTAAAGTCGCCGAAAATGGCCCACATCCTGTCAAAACAGGATTTTATCTTGAAGATTTCATCCCAAAACAAACGTCTGCTCCCAGGATCGTTAGGAGCGTGAAGATTCAGGATATTCAACTTCTCTACCATCCCGTGAACTCGGCCGGAAACCAGCAAAAATCTCTGGTTTTTAACCACCACATCTTCGCTAAAAAAATTTGGGTTCCAGATGGAAGCGAGCCCCCCAGATCTCCCAACTGAATTAACAGAAATACCCACCATATTCGATTTATCCCAAAACCGCCTAAGAAAGGATTCGGACAAACCCACCTGATGAGTCTCCTGTAACCCGAGAAAATTGCACTTCAACTCCCTTTTAAGATATGGCACCCAACCCGCTTTGCAAGGATCAGTAACCCCATTAATATTCAGCGAAATAAAATTCATTGATTACCGTTGATATCCATCTCCATATGAACCAATTTCTTCACATGATTCTCGAAACCCTCGACTTCAATACCCAGGCACGAACCAAACCTAAGGGTTTCAGCAACTTCTTCTTCAAAGCTCCGACGAATATCCTCCTCTCCCTGACAATTCCGACGATTTTCCACCTCTCCCTGGCAATTTTCTTCCAAGTTTTCATCTTGTCTCGGCATCGCCCTATTTGCTGATCTTTCTTCATTTTCCATCCAGAATATTTCCCCAATATTAAAGGGGTCGGAATCTTCCCCTGTATTCACATCATTATTGAGGTCAGGAGTTTTAAAATGGTGGGCCACAGATCTATTACTTTTACTTCCTTTGGGTCTGGTGGTTATGTAACTGGGCCTACATGGATCCAAATTAAGCCCAATTCTAGGGGAGATAAACCCTTCATCTCCTGGGCCCACTTGTTCTCTCTCCAAATGGGGGTCGTCAGCCGCCATACCCGAATTACCAGGAGTATCTTTCCCATGCACGTGCGCCACCGTCTTGGAAGAAGAACCGTCGTTCTGATTCCCCATGCAAGAAATCTCATCATCCAACATGCAACCCTTCGAACCCAATCCCCTGAACTCCGACGACTTTTCACATTCCCGCGAGACACCGATGTCAGAATCCTCCGACAAGCTATCGGACAGGAAGGCTGGAGTCCACTGCCCGGCGATTTCTTCCACCCAAACCTTTAACCGGTGTTGTTTCCAAACAATGGTCATCTCCATGGAAATCTTTTTACCAGACTGGACTAAGAGCACCATTATATCTTCTGCCATGTTTCCATCATCCGAAGAGGCTTCCGATTTGACGAGAAGCCTACCACACCTTTCCTCAATCCGGTTACAAACATGACGATCCCATAACGACACGGGGACCCCAATAACCTTAATCCAAGCCACACGGCCGAACACCGGGGGGATCCCGTCCCATACATACAGCCTCGAGAACCATAATGACCATTCCTCTCCTCTTTTCCTCAGGAATTCATCAGCCTTTTTAACACTCGAGAATGTGACCATCACCTTTAAGCCACCTAAATACCATAGCATCGGTCCTTCATCCACAAGCCCAGCTAGATGGGATTTCAAATTATTCAAGATATCAATATCTTTGGTTTCCCCGATTAAGGATTTAAATTCCCATTGCTTTTTAGTATCAGTATTTAACGGGGGAAGATCAATAGTGATACCAGGATCATTGGAGCAATGAGGAGATACCACATCCCTAAACGACCTTCCACCAACATTAGTCGGTTTTTTGGCCACATCAAAATTCATAGGGTGACATGCCTGCTTTGCATAATTCAGTCTAGAGAAAACCGACACCCTCTCCCTAGAAATGGGAATGACAGATTTCGATCCGTCCCTGTTAAACTTAGCCAGATTAACCCCAATAACCGCACCATCAATCTTAACCGTTTTAAGTCTTTCTATCCAGTTATCCACATCACGAACATTAGAGAGCTTTATGAATCCAAAACAGTTACCGGCCCTATCCTTTTTCCAAGGGATGAAGACGTCTTCCAGATTGTTTAGATAACTGAAGGCCTTCCATAATCTGTCCCGGGTACAGCCATCCGGTAGGTTAGAAATGAAGAAAGTAGTAGCGTTTCGGAGACGGTTCTCCCGGTTGAGAAAAATCCTCTCCTTTCTGGCTTCTTTCTTACTGACAACAATATTCCACTCATCGTCCTTCCTGTTCCGCTTGACATTGGCACCATACCTGCCGGAGGAGCCCTTGTAACCCCAACGAGCCATCCCGAGAAAAGAACCAAATCCACGGAATCGAAGAAAGGTTAATAGGATTCGAACTAGTCTAGCTAAACTATCAACCGATAGCCGCGACTAATATCAGTCCTACTAAGCAATCTAGAAGCCGGGAAAGACGCAAACCACGGAGAGGAAGAAAACGAGAGAGCAAGAACCAGCCCAAAAGGCGAATGAACAAAGACACAAACATAATAGGGAGAAAGGTTACAACCAGGCACTCGAAAGGGACCGGAGCCAGGGAACCTCGCTCACTATTCCGGGATGCTCTTCATTGTCGAGCACTTCTGGCGAAGGTTGAGAAAGAGAAAGACATGAATCATTCGTTTGTAGAGGAGTTGTTGTTTTTTTTTTAATTCACTATTGAAGTTTATAAACTCAAATAGAGAGCTCCGACAAGACCACCATTTTCATCTTGAAATTGCAGTTGCTTGAGAGAGGCAGAGAGCATTTGAAATTGGTCAATGTTTGATCTTCGTCTCTTCTAACAGCTCCGGCCCGACCACCATTATCATCGAAATTCAGGTCCGGCCGCCGGTCACCGGGTCGGCCGGCCGGCCGGCCACGTGCTGAACAGGCCCAAGGTCTAGAACCAGACCGCCAAGGCTTCCGGTCCCCGGTCCGACTGGTTCGACCGGCCGGTCCGGTCCGGGTTTCAAAACATTGCAAAAATGGGTTGTTAAATTTAAGGTATAATTAATGAATATGTAGAATGATAAGTGGAAAATCGTTGGGTGTGATCAATTTAAAAACATTAGTGCAATTTGTTCACGTGTCATGTTTAAAATCCAATGATGAAAAAACAGAATTATCTTTTACACCAATACATTATGTCAAAATGAATTGGTGATTACTAGTTTCACAAACCCGTAGTAGGGACTAGTTTCACATGTGGAACAATAACATGGCAATTGGAATGTAAAAAAAATAAGAATGCAAATAGAGATGACAAACCAATCCTAACTTGATGTGTAAACTCGAAACATTTGGAATTAATAATTAGATAGGTTGTCTTAATTTTTTTATGGGTATGGTATTAGGTGATACTCAACCTGGTTATCTAAAACATATACATAATTTACCTGAACTATTTTATTTGTATTTCCTTTGTCTTTGGGTTTGCCCATTACTAATCCATTGATTTTTTTTATCTTTAATAATTCTAATTTTCTTGAGTATAAAATTCCAATTTTCTTTGGTATATATATTAAAATAGTTTTGGGATACCAACAGGTAATGAGTATACTCAATTCTATAAGACAGCAATATATGATATTGAGCATTATGATAGTCATCAAGTCATGAAAAAAACATCTTTGATGAATAGAATAAGTGAGTATCGCATCCATTATTAACATGTAGCTAGTGTTTTACTTTTTATTTGTCTGAAATGCAAAGTCCACATGAATATGAGTTTAACTAGAAAGTATATACATAGTAAATATAATTTTAACTGAACACATAGAATATGGGGGAGCTTAAGTGTTTGTAAAGATGAGAAACAAGTAATCATTTATAATTTTAGGTTTGATCAGGAGTTAAAAAAAATTGTGTTGTGCTTTATTAAGATTATATAGACATAATCACATGTTACAAATGAAATCTTAGACACAAATTATGTCATACACTAAAAGATAGATGTAATATTTATTTTGTTATCACTTGTGTGGCCTTATATAAACTGAATAACCTTTGTCAATTGAACATAAAGAAAATGAACCTAAGGATGTTAATGCATCCGCAAAAATTAAAGTTTTTAATTGGGTTCCTGAATGGAATCTTACATGGAATGCCATTCAGCCAATTGTTGTATATTTTCGAAGTAGCTTGCGGTGCATTTGCTTGGGTTTGTTAGTCGCATTCAACAAAGCTTTGAATAATGGTTTTAGTGGCACATTTTAACCCGAATTCGTTTTGGTCAAACTCGTTTTGACCTGTTACTCAATCCGACTCGTCTGTCTTGTTAGGTTATTTTAAGAGTAATTTGAAGTATCATTTAAGTACATGTGTACTTTGGTAAGCTTATTATGGTTTTATGTATAGAACCGATTAATAGGCTAAATCTTGTTGTGATTAAAATTTTAAAGAGCTTAATGGACCAAAAGTTTCCATCAGTTGTCTCCAACACCCATAAAAAAGTTTCGAATGGGATGTGAGTTGACCAAAAGCGTGTTTAAAGTCAACATGATCCGATTAGTTTGGACACCTTTCAAAACACTACGATGTTTTATAATTTACAAAGTCTATTTTAAAGGGATATCGATTGTGGACAAACGGATAGCAAGATACGGATCAAACTAGTAAACTATTTTAATCAAGTGATATCGGATATTGAGAGAAACTAGGTAGAGTTTGGGTACGAGTACGGAGGAGAATAACCATATCCTATGCACCCGAGTAGGGTATGATCAGGTTTGGATATAATTGGGTATAGGTCCGGGTATTAATACCCAGTTTAAAAAAATAAGCTTTTTATTCTTATTATTTTACGTAAAAGTAAATTCGTTTAATATTAAATTTGGTTTGTAATTTGTAAAAATATGTAAAGTAATTACAATAACATAATTTACTCAAGTACAAATTATATATATATTTTTTTTTTATAAAAGTGAAATTTATATATAAGGTCAAACAAATTACACCAAGATAGTCGGTAAGCGGGCAACAAGCTGCGCCGCTACCCCCTTTTGAATAGCGAAACCTAACCTAGTAAAAACGAAACCCCGATCTCTAGGAGACGAAATGTTGCTGTGAACAACCCGTTGGACCCGTTCAAGAAATCGGATGGCTTCTGGGGCTAGCGAGCCAAAGGTATCAAAGGCAAAAGGGATAAAGGAATGTTGATTATCCTCGCAGGCTTTTGCGTGTTTGTCTATTTTCTTTGCTGCCGCCCTTGCAATCGCCTGACCAGGGACAAAACCTGTATCCCGAAAGCCTACAAGGGGGAAACCCCGGTAAGATCAACACAAGCTTAAATATAAAAGTTGTAAAGTAAGCTAAAAATATACTTTAAAAGTTCGGGTATTCTATCGAGTGTTAAAAAACCGGTATTGGGTATAGAGTACAACCGGTTACGGGTATTTTCGGATATAAATCGGGTATGGTTCCGGTTACTAGTATTGAGCTCAAAATGTATACCCTATCCATACCTTACGTGTAGAGTGGGGTTCGGTTTCAGGTATAAAATGCCCAGGTACAAAAATAACCTGTTCCAGGTTTTTTTCTCGGGTCCGGTTCCTAGTAAGGTTTTTTTTTTTTCACACCTCTACTGACTCATTGGCCATATTGGGCTTTATGAACTGCTTAAAGATCTCAAGCTTAACTTTTAACTTCTGGGCTTTTAAAACCCATTCATTTGGCAATTAATAAGTGAAGTTTTGTCATCTAAAGTGTACATTTAAGTCTACAAGTTGTTAAGGTATTCACGCTTCTTAATCAAACCTGTGTGATCGTTGATCTAATGACAAGTTTTAATGACTACTAGATTTTGTATTAAAATGAAATGTTAACAAATTAAATTTAAAGAAAAAGTTTATAAAATTAGAAGTCTATAAATAAAACTAAAATGTAAACCAAGTCTTGTAATTTCAATATTAAGGTTATAATTGTATATATGTGTTAAATGTGCCTCACATAACACTATCTATAACAATTTTAAGTGTTTAATAAAACCTAAAAGTATATAAAATAAGTTTTGGGTTATCAACCAAGTCTTGCAATTTCGTTGGCTTGAAATACAAGTCTTAAATATCCTAATTATATTACTTTTTCAAATGATAAACCAAAGCATATGTTTACCGATTCTCGATTTCTTTACTTTTGTTTAATATCATTTTGAAATCAATAACCAAAATACACATTTTATGTGTTGTTTATGAGATTGACAAACTCAATATGATTTTTGGATGTCTAGCCAAGTCAAACTATATATACTTTTATATCATGTATCTAAGGATTATGACATCTAGCTATTGAATTACCAATAACATAAACAATTATAATATAATTTGAAAATTGAAGAACTCAAATCTTATGGTACGCGATCTAGAATCATGAACCAAGTCTGCTACATTGTTTAGTGTAAGTAAACCAATACTAAATATATATAGTTTTTTCTTTGAACATTTCTAAAACTAACAATCCTTTACATTTGCCTTCCTTATAAATACTAACATATGAACTTAACAACATAATACAATTCAAAGAATTTGTACTAAAAACACTTTTGCTTGCCAATTACGAAGAAGATGAACACCAGAAACTACATATCTGTTTTTGCTTTTGTTCTTTTTTCTATTGCTACCCAGACTCGGGTTTGTCACCAAGTTATTATGATCGAGTGTGCCCTGAAGCTCTCCCAACCGTCAAACGTGTGGTGGAGGATGCATTGGCACGAGAACGTCGCATGGGTGCTTCAATATTACGTCTTCATTTTCATGATTGTTTTGTTAATGTAAGTAACTTATTCATACCAATTCTATAACAACTTAAAAGAGAAAGTCGGTGGCTCTCATGCCACCGCCTTATTGTAGATATAAAAGTGTCTGGCACTATAAAAACTAAAATACTAAACTGGTCTGGTGGTTTGTTTTCACTATTGTAAACAAAAGGTCAGGGGTTCGACCCCTTTCTCACACCTTTTTAAGGGTTGTTGAGATCATTGTTTTTCCTTTTTACTTTTGCTATTATTTCCCTTTATATACTAATGTTACACCTAACCCCCTTAACTTCCTCAAAACTTTACTTTTTCGTTTAAATCTAAAACAATAACGTAAATCACATTCTTTATGTATGGATCATGACTCACATATGGGTTGTTCCATATTTGATTTACTAAAATTAATTAATTAAGTATATTTTATTATTATTAACTTGAATATATTTATTTTATATTTTCTTATTATTTGTTTAACTAATATTTTTCTAGATATTCTTATCAATATTTTTTTACATCAAAATCGCAATGCTTATATAGGTTATACTGAGTTCATTCGAATACGTCGAAGACACATGTTTTCATACGGTTAACGCATCACATAATGTTGGGACTAATCCATTCGATATTTGCGATGTGCCCGCGCCGCAACGCGCGCGAGCTTATTACTAGTTTATACTTATTCCACATTTGTTATTCATGTTGCTTGGCAGTTGATTGCAAAGTTATACTTTTGCCATGGAAATGCCTCAGTTATGAACTAATAAACAAAACCTAGAAGATGAATTTAGAATTTTAAATTTATAATCTTTCATAACTATACCAACAAGTCTTTTTATAATTATGATCCATTAGAAACTTTCAAACGTGATGTTGTAAAATGAAGTGTTATCTTGTATCAATGTAGCATTTAATCGGGTGGAAGGTGTTGGGTTTTTTTTTTCTTTTTTTTTTTGAGTTTATTTTCTATTTCATGTAGGGATGTGTTTTTTGAGTTTATTTTCTATTTCATGTAGGGATGTGATGCTTCCATTCTTTTGGACCAAACATCAACAATAGACAGTGAGAAAAATGCAGGCCCCAATGCAAATTCAGCCCGAGGATTCGAGGTTATCGACAAAATCAAGGATGAGGTCGACAAAGTTTGTGGTCGCCCTGTGGTGTCTTGTGCTGATATCTTAACTATTGTTGCTCGTGATTCTGTAGTTGCGGTAAGTAAAACATGTTAATCAAAACCTAGAATTTAATCTTGTCTAACATATGTACCTATGGTATAGTGTACTTATGTAAAGGTGTTTGGTGTTTCTAATAGTTTCAACTTAGGGTAAACCATTGGGGTCCGGTTAGCATGCATGTTTATGATGAAAATAAACACTAAAAACATGAATGATGATGCATTTTATGACACTAAATGTTAATTTGTATGGATGTAGCTTGGTGGCCCATCATGGAAAGTCAAGCTCGGAAGAAGAGACTCAACCACGGCTAGCCGGACCGCAGCTGAAGCTAACATCCCGGCACCGTCCATGGGCTTGCCCGCCCTAATAAAAAACTTTGAGGACCAAGGGCTCGATGAGGAGGACTTAGTTGTGCTTTCGGGTGCACACACCCTAGGGTTTGCGCAGTGTCGAACCTTTAGGCCTCGTATTTATAGTGATACCAACATAGATCCGGCGTTTGCGAGCCATCTTCGGACTATTTGCCCACAAGTCGGGGGCGACGTCTCAACTCTCGCACCACTTGACCCGACACCAACCTCGTTTGATGTAAAATACTTCACTGATTTGGTGAGTAAAAAGGGGCTTTTAAACTCTGATCAAGCATTGTTTAATGGTGGCGAAACTGCTGAGCTTGTTTCGAAATATAGTATGAACCACGAAGAGTTCTTAGAAGATTTTGCAAAATCTATGATCAAAATGGGTGATATAAAGCCATTAACGGGGAATAGAGGTGAAATTCGCAACAACTGCAGGAAAGTTAATTCACAATATTAAGAGTTTATGGATTGGGTTAAGTTGTTTTATGATAATCTAAGTATATTATGAGTTTTTTGGCATTGTTTTCTCATATTGTGGCTGCAATGTTAATTTCTTGAAAAATTTAGTGTTGCATTCTTTTAATTTTGAATGTAAATGGTATGTAAGTTAATTTTGTTCTTCCTATATATCCGAGTTAAGATTACATGTAAGTTAATTTTGTTCTTGCCAGGTGCTTTGTATTTTTATTTTATTTTTTAAAATCGGTTTTCCGTTATATGGAAAAACAAGTCATTTTACATATATTTAAATTATTCCAAAAAGTACGAGATTGCCTTTTTTTTTGGTAAAGATTGAAATCTTTTTTAATAGATTACATGTTTCTTTTATTGTTTCCACTATATTTAGATTTATGATTATTATAGTTAGACTATTTATTTACTAACGAATGAACACTACTACATAAGCGGTAAACTAAGCGGTAAACCATTTTGTTGAGGTTATTCACGTTTCTTAATCATTGATGAATGAATGATCAGTTTTAATGTCTACTAGATTTAACATTAAAATGAAATGCTATAGGTTTATAAATGTAAAAGTCCCGCCTAGGCTCCAAGTACTCCTCGAGTACTCGCTGGCTACTAGTCCGCCTAGGCCGAGTACTCCCGAGTACTCTCGAATCTGACTAGTGAGCGTGTAGCGACTTTTACAGTCATGGTTTACATTACTTGAATTTTTAACTAATTCAAATATAAGTTAACGAGTTATTGAGAGAAAAAGTTAATAAAAAATCAAGTCTTGCAATTTCAATTTTAAGGTTATAATTGTGTATATGTATTCATGTGGATCACATAATACTATCTATGACTAATAAATTTAAATGTTTAATACAACCAAAAAGTATGTAGAATAACTTTAAATATGTAAATATCAAGACCAAGAAGTAAAATTAAGTTTTGGGTTTATCAACCAAGTCTTGCAATTTCGTTGGCTTGAAATACAAGTTTTAGTCTTATATTTTCCTAATTATATTACTTTTCCAAATAATAAACCAAAGTCTATGTCGATTCTCAAATTCTTTATTCTTAATATCATTTTGAAACTAATAATTAGAATACACGTTTTGTGTGTTATTTTTTAGATTGACATATTCTCGTGGTAATTAAACAATATGGTGTTTGGATTACTAGCCAAGTCAAACCGTGTATACTTTTATTTTCCATATCTTATGGACCCTTGGTAATTTGCGGAGTTCAAGTCACAAGTCGGTGAATTTGAGAGAGCAAATTTAATAAGTAGGTTAAATTGGTTAAGTTTTCTAATTACATTATGATTATATTTGGTAATGTATTGGTTACCAAGTCGCTACTAGAAAACTGTTGCTGTTCCCACGTCAATTTCCGTGGGAAATCCGTGGGTTGTAGGAATTTTACTCGTGGGTAATTTTTTTCTGACGCATTTCCTATAATTTCTCCTACTCATTTCCCACACAAATGTTTCGTTAGAATTCTCCTACACATTTCTCACGGAATTAATTTTCTTAATTTTCCAACGCATTTCTCACGAAACATTACTTTTTTAAAATTTTGTGTTTAAATCAATTATATTTATTTTTATTATATATATTTTATATATTTTATTTTCTTACACAATTCCTACGGAATTTTTTTTTTCTTCCTACACAATTCCAACGGAATGTATTCGTTTTTCCTACATAGTTCCTACGGAAATATTTTTTTCCCTACACAGTTCCAACGAAATATGTTCTTGATTCCTACACAATTTCTATAAAACTAGTTTTCTTAAAAAGGTCCTACGAAATTATTTTTTTATTCCTACACAAGTTCAACGTAATGTATTCGTTTTTTCTACGCAGCTCCTACGAAATCAATTTTTTTCCTACACAATTCCAACGGAATGTATTCTTCTCCTACGCAATTCCCAAGAAATTATTTTTTTTTCCAACGCATTTCCTACGAAATCATCCTTTTTTTAAGAACCTGTTAATTTTTTTCCTACACATTTCCCCTACGGATGCATTTAAAAAATGATTAAAAAAAACAGAAAATACCTTTTTTTTTCCTGTTGAAAAAGCATAATGATAAATATCACCCGGAACATAAATTCAACAAAAACATATAGCATAAATTCACATCACATTTGAATTACAAAATAAAAATTGTTACACATAAAGATCCGAAACAAATAACATAAACTTTGAGCCTCTTTAAATCACAAAACCACCATTGTTAAACATACATATTCGGAATAATCAACAAACTACCAATAATGACTAACGGAAAGCTTAAATTTTCTCACCAACTCTTCAAACTATTTTTCCTCCTTTCTTCATTTTCTTTCATTTCTTTTTGCATTTGTTGCACTCTTTGCTCCAAATCTTGTCTAGTATCCCTTTCATTTGCAAGTTCATTTTCCATTTTAGCTTGGACTTTTTCAACCTAAATTGTTAAAACGGGTCAATAATCTAAGTTATTGTTTTCTACTAATTACTATTAAAAACTCTATAATGTATAGAATTGCAATACTATGATGAGAAGTAAGACAATACCTCCTCTTGCAATCTTAGGATATCAAAATATAATTTAGATTCAGTAGATGTAGACAGTTTCCCAGTTACCACGAAACTAGGATCCGAAGTTCCTCGCCCACACATCAAGATCATCCGGACGTTGATTGAGATCCGACCTGTGCAACTTGATCATATCACTTTTGTACCTTAACTACAATTTATAAAAACAAATTGTTAGTTGTGTACTAAAAGTGTCAATACGCTAATGTTCTAATTATTCAAATTCAAAAATGATAAAGATAACTTTCATATATTTCTCTTGATTTACATATGTTTCTCTTGATTTGTTAGAAATAAACTCAAATTCCTCAAGGCTATAAATGTCTAACTCCCCTGCTCAATACTTCTTTTTGGTTTCTTTTTTGAGATGGGTGTCAAAATAAAGTTCAATCCACTTTTTCGACCATATTTTTTTTCCTAAAAGGAAGTAATGTAATAAATGTTGAGTACAACAATTATATTTTTTGACCCAACTTTTTTGCTAAAATATATAAATATAATTAGCTTACCAAGCGGATGTGATGCTCATCAAACCTTATGGATCTACCAGTAGGACGATGCATATATCACGCCCATCAGCCATAACCCTGTATAATAGACTAATACATACATACTTACATAAACAAATACTAGTTCATATGTATACCTAAACAAACAAACAAATACAAATAAATACAACATGAGGAACGATTAATCACAACATTATCTGAATATACAAGCAATGTTGTTGCTAGGGATCACAAAATATGAGATTGCAGTGGATAGTGAAGGCTATAATACTAATACAAAATCTTTTTGGATAGTGAATGCTCCTATGTTTTCATCTAAGCCTGGTAATATGTGCATATAAAGATGAGTCACAATACCATTTATTGCTGTTTAACAAAGCAAATAGAAGTTCACTATTTGGTCTCTTAAGTCTTTGAACATCCCTAATCTTTGTTGATCAATAATAACCTAACCAATACGTACATACATGCTCACATCAAAAAGTGTTCAAATAAAGGAAATCCTTCTTGAGAATCAACCATCCATAACAATATCACAACATTCTAACTTAGATTTTAGAGAATTAGATGAACCTGGATGGATGATCTGAAGAGTGAAAACCCTAGATTTTGTAGACGAACCTGTATAAGTCTTATTAAGTTCAATTAAGTCGTTAAAAAAAAATAAAACTCCAGATTCAGTGGTTCGAACCTGGTTCGAAAATAAACACTCAAAAAATAGTTACAATTTAAGGAATGTGTTTAGTGACGGCATCAGATTCCTAATTGATGGAGAAATGTCTGGTGGCAAGAAAAGCTGCTTCCAGAAGGTTGTTAAGTGTTTTCGCTCGACGATTCCATTCTTGGGTGGTTAGTTTGGCCCTTGTTTCTATAACTCAAATCCTAACCCGGTATATCCCATTTTAGTTTTACACCATTGTGAACCTTACGCCTCTTTTACTCTCTCATCGAGGTTCTCGGCAATAAAAAATCTTCGTAAACTGAATCACACGTGTATATGTTGACATTTAAGAGATATACAGTCAAGAAAATCAAGAGCAATGGTGATATATATGCGGATTAGACACCAAAAATAAAAACTAAAAAAATGGCTACAATTTAAGGAATGTGTTTAGTGACAACATCAGATTCCTAATTGATGGAGAAATGTCTGGAGGCAAGAAAAGCTGCGTCCAGGAGGTTGTCAAGTGTTTTCGCTCGACTATTCCATTCTTGGGTGGTTGGTTTTGCCCTTGTTCCTGTAACTCGAATCCTAGCCAGGTATATCCCATTTTAGTTTTACACCATTGTGAACCTTACGCATTTTTTACTCTTTGATCGAGGTTCTCGGAATTGAAAAATCTTCGTAAACTTAATCACACTTGTATATGTTGACATTTAAGAGATATACAGTCAAGAAAATCAAGAGCAACAGTGATATACATGCGGATTAGACACCAAAAAATAAACTCTCAAAAAATGGCTACAATTTAAGGAATGTGTTTAGTGACGGCATCAGATTCCTAATTGATGGAGAAAGGTCTGGTGGCAAGAAAAGCTGCTTCCAGGAGGTTGTCAAATGTTTTCTCTCGAAGATTCCATTCTTGGGTGGTTGGTTTAGCCCATGTTCCTGTAACTCAATCCTACCCCGGTATATCCCATTTTAGTTTTACACCATTGTGAACCTTACGCCTTTTTTACTCTCTAATCGAGGTTCTCGGCATTGAAAAATTTTCGTAAACTAAATCACACATGTATATGTTGACATTTAAGAGATATACAGTCAAGAAAATCAAGAGCAATAGTGAGATATATGCGGATTAGACAACAAAAAAATAAACACTCAAAAAACGGCTACAATTTAAGGAATGTGTCTAGTGACAGCATCAGATTCCTAATTGATGGAGAAAGGTCTAGTGGCAAGAAAATCTGCTTCCAGGAGGTTGTCAAGTGTTTACGCTCGACGATTCCATTCTTGGGTGGTTGGTTTGGCCCTTGTTCCTGTAACTCGAATCCTAGCCAGGTATATCCCATTTTAGTTTTACACCATTGTGAACCTTACGCCTTTTTTACTCTCTGATCGAGGTTCTTGGCATTGAAAAATCTTCGTAAACTAAATTACACGTGTATATGTTGACATTTAAGAGATATACAGTCAAGAAAATCAAGAGTAATGGTGATATATATGCGGATTAGAAACACAAAAAAATGGCAACAATTTAAGGAATCTGTTTAGTGACGGCATCGGATTTCTAATTGATGGAGAAAAGTCTGGTGGCAAGAAAAGCTGCTTACAGGAGGTTGTCAAGTGATTTTGTAGACGGACCTGTATAAGTCTGATAGACCGTATTAAGGCCTGTATAGATTCCTACGCTTTTTCTACGGAACTATTACATTCATTATTTTCCTACGGGTTTATGACGAATTGTTAAAAGGAAACGCATTTCGTAGGAATTGCGTCAGTATTTTCCTACACATTTCCTAAGGATATATATAAATTTGTTTTAAAAATAACATATATGTGTATTACAAAAAAAAAATTATCTGTCGGAATTTCCAACACACTTCCTACGGAATTAATTTAGAAATAACATATATTTTTATTAAATAATAAAACTTTATATTTTAATATCGTTAATTTTATTTATTATAAATATTTTTATGATAAATTGGATTCCTACGCATTTCTTACTAATGATTAAAATGAAAACAAATTTCGTAGGAATTGCGTCAGTATTTTCGTACAAATTTCCTACGAATATATATAATTTTTATGTGTTGTTTATGAGATAGACTAACTCTATGATGTTTGGATTTCTAGCCAAGTCAAATTATATATACTTTTCATATCATGTATCTAATGATTATGCCGTCTACCTATTGAGTTACCATAACATATAATATTATAATATAATTTGAAAATCGAAGAACTCAAATCTAATGGTACGCGTTCTAGAATCATGAACCAAGTCTGCTACACTGTTTAGTGCAAGTAAACCAATACTAAACATATATAGTTTTTTTTTCTTTGAACATTTCTAAAACTAACCATCCTTTACATTTGTCTTCCTTATAAATACTAACATATGAACTTAACAACATAATACAATTCAAAGAATTTGTACTAAAAACACTTTTGCTTGCCAATTACGAAGAAGATGAACACCAAAAACTACATATCTATTTTTGCTTTTGCTATTTTTTCAATTTCTATCGCATCTTCAGACTCGGGGTTGTCACCAAATCATTATGATCGAGTGTGCCCTGATGCTCTAGCAACCATCAAACGTGTGGTGGAGGATGCATTGGCACAAGAACATCGCATGGGTGCTTCTTTGTTACGTCTTCATTTTCATGATTGTTTTGTTAATGTAAGTAACTTATTCATACCAATTTATACTTGAGATTCCACATTCGTTATTCATGTTGCTTGGCAGTTGATTGCAAAGTTATACTTTTGCCATGGAAATGCGTTAGTTATGAACTAATAAACAAAACCTAGAAAACGAATTTAGAATTTCAAATTTATGATATTTCAGAACTATACCAACAAGTCTTTCTAAAATTATGAAGTGTTATCTTGTATCAATGTAGCATTTAATCGAGTGGAAAGTGTTGTGTTTTTTTTTGTTTGAGTTTATTTTCTATTTCATATAGGGATGTGTTTTTAAAGTTTATTATCTATTTCAAGTAGGGATGTGATGCTTCCATTCTTTTGGACCAAACATCAACTATAGATAGCTAGAAAAACGCAGGCCCCAATGCAAATTCAGCCCGAGGATTCAAGGTTAACGAAAAAATCAAGGATGAGGTCGTCAAAGTTTGTAGTCGCCCTGTGATGTCTTGTGCTGATATCTTAACAATTGCCGCTCGTGATTCTGTAGTTGCGGTAAGTAAAACATGTTAATCAAAACCTAGAATTTAAACCTGTCTAACATATGTACCTATGGTATAATGTACTTATGTAAAGGTATTTGGTGTTTCTAATAGTTTCAACCTGGGATAGACCATTGGGGTACGGTTGGCATGCATGTTTATGATGAAAATAAAAACAAAAAACATGAATGATGATGCATTTTATAACAACAAATGTTATTTTATGGATGTAGCTTGGTGGACCATCATGGAAAGTCAAGCTCGGAAGAAGAGACTGTCACACCCCTTTCTGCGACGGAAGCACGAGGTGTGATCATGAAAGGTTCTCATTGCATACGAAAGGTAAACATACTACATGCTCAAAAATAACTTCAAACATTACATTACTGAAAACACAAGTCAAGTGTTTACAACACGAGATAGCATATTGTCTTAAAAGTTACAACTTTATTTAAAGATAACATAAGCGACATCCATGAGCATGAGTAAGACCACGCGCACATCCATCCTAGTTACCTGAAATACATGTGAGTTTTGGAAAAACGTCAACATAATGTTGGTGTGAAGTCATGCAGTTTTTGTATTTCACGTTTGTATACTTTGTACAAAACCATAATTGGTATATTGGGTAAATTCAGTATTCTTGAGTACACCACGTACTCATGTAAAATCAAGTGTTCATGCATAAATCAAGTAATCATGTGTACACCACGTACTCATGTATAATTCAAGTTTACTTGTGTACCCCACGCACTCAAGTATAATTCAAGTTTCAGTATGGTATGAATTTTATGTAAATAAAGTATTCCTGTAAGTATCAGGATTGTTAATGGGTTGCAAGGCCATTAACATGTGACACGACATAGGAAGTCACCAAACCTTAGGCATTTTTCTAGTGGCATATTCCGAGACACAAAAGCACTACTCGGTACTCGTCCTCACCGAGAGTGTGGCTGCCCGGCACCCGTTAGATCTAACCTTTTGTTCTGCGGTCTAGGTATATTGTTGATTAATGGTGCTTATATACCCTATTCGTGACACGATTTCTCATATCATTTCTCATAACGCATCATACTCGGTACTCGTTCTCACCAAGTGCGCTTCTTGTATTCTTATACCTCATCACACTAGGTACTCGTTCTCACTAAGTGTGCTTCTTGTTATCATACCATTTGTAAAAATAGTAATATTTGTAACATGTATTTCACCCCCGAAGTTATAAAACTGAAAACAGTTAAGAGAAAAGGGGGAGCATGAACTCACAACTTTGCGTTCCTTGCGTCGTAAACTTCACCGGATTTGCTTAATTAACGTCGTGACCTATACGCGTTTTCTTAACGTTAGTCACTAGACTTGTGCCGCACAAGTACAGTCACTCTCTTTTGTGTATATATTTTCTTGTGTTAAAAATAATTCATATTTTTAACTAAGTGTCTTACTTATATTATTTTCTCAAAAATAAATATAAGTTTCTTGTATTTTTGCACTTTGCACCCGAGTTATGTATCTTGTATGTCGTATATGTATTTTTATGTTTTTACTCCTCATGAGTATTTAGTGTATTTTCAAGTTCTAATACACTATCAAGTATAATACATACTACATACACTTAGCACAAAAGTTGGTGATCAAATAATATATATTTTTCTCTAAAAAATATACATACTTAATATTCATTTTTATTCTTGAAGAAATCCTCATTTCTTATCCCCAAAAATTAGGGAAACCTTGGTAATATTTTTAGATACATTTTTAGGGAATAAGTTTCTCAAAACTTATATTTTTCTATGTGTCAAAATTTATAGAAATTTTGACAGAGTTTCCCCTAAAAATGGAGGTTTCCCATGTTTTCAAAACATGTGTTTATTTTCTTTTAATTCATCAACAACCAATTTTTCAACTACAATCCACAACAATCAACAACAATATATACTAATTTCTCTATTTCATGAACTTGAGAATTTACAAAAATGTGTAGTAACTTACTAGCACGTTTAGTAAGTCTTGTTATCTTTAAAAATATGATTAGTTTCTTAAAAACTTTATTTTTAAAGAGTTTGTATTTTCACAACTTCTAGTCATGATTTCCAAAAATATTTCTTCGTGAAATTTTCTTGTTACACAAGTGTTCATACACTTGTTTACTTACTAAAATGATTTTAGTTCATACAAGATCCGGGTTTTTAACAATCTAGTATTTTCCACTTGGTTCTTCCGAAAAACCACTTGTAGATCTTTAGATATACAAGCTTGTAACCTTATTTTCCAAGAAAAATTATATTTATTTAAGTTTCAAGTTCATGGGTGGATGGTTTCATCATCCTTCATATTTCTAGCATTTACATCTTGCTAGTTCATGTTCTTAAACATGAACTAGTATGTCTAGATGATGATCCATCCTACTTCTACTAACAAACAACATCAAATAATCATAACTACACAAGATTTACACCCATAACTTCTCTTTATCCACCTTATTCATCTTATGTTTAAGACTTTAATCTAAGTTCTTTAGTGTTTCATAATTTTTAACCATTAAATCAACTATTAACCATCATAAACAAGATCAAGATGATGTTTAGAAGCACTTACTACTAGCACAAGGCTAGGGAAGAAACAAAGCGTAAAAGTGGTGGATAAAAGAAAACTAGAGTGGTCCTTGAGCTTCCGAGTACACCGAGCTTAGTTGTATGACCACTAACACCTTTGGATCACTAGAGATTGCTTGGAATGAAACTTGATGATGATGATGATGGTGGTGTGTGTGGGTTCGGCCGAAGCCAAGGAGAGGAGGAGAGAGGGTGCTTGTTGAATGTTGAAGGTGATTTGAAGATGTGAAGAACTTGTGGTTAGTTATATAATCTTTCCAACACTCTATTGCCCATTAGTTATTATGCTACCCAAGTACATGGCAATTATATTAAATAAACCAAGAAAATCAAGGGGTGGGATATCCCCTTGTAACCGTATGGTTGTGGGGGGGGGGGGTCTTGGTTACATTTCAACTTCCAAGTTACTTATCCTAGTTACATGTTAAGTGTTAATTTTAGTGTTAAGTGTGCTTAGTAATATATAGTGTGTTAGGGTGTACGGGGACCCTAACTAGCTTAGAAAAATAAAAACAACACTTCTAGCATTATTTTGGTGTTCCGGGTAATATCCGGTTGTTTGGTTAGACACCGGTTCGTTAAAGTGCTAAATTGCACCGTTTAGTGTCTATTAAGTATCTTTTTGTACCCTTTCAATTCCCAACACTTAGGGAAATATTCTGGATAATAAAACGACATTTCTGCATGATATTTATATGTCTAAAAGCTGATTAGAGCTGAATTTATTAAAATCCTGCACTTAAAGTGCGTTTCGGGTGCTTTTTAGTGCGTATTTTAGCTTCCGTAAGGTATATATGTAAACCCTTGTATGTATTCTTGGGTTTTAATGTATTCTTGTCGTTGGACCAACACCTAGGCTCCAATTTTAATGTCTGACTGCTTTCTGCAGTTCTGTTGACACAATGTGTCTTACCGGTGAGTTTACTATTATTTATGACGCAACGCTCTCGTTTATGCATAAAGCAATATTTTGTAGTATACAACGTGCATGAATTCACTTGTTTAGTATGTGTTCAGACATTGCTGACAATTAAGCACATAATTGCAGTCATTAAACAATGATTAAAGTGTACGGAAATTACCGGTTTGTGCCAGTTGTCACAGTCTCCCCCCGTTAAAAGAATTTCGTCCCGAAATTCAGGCTGAACTAGCCCTCGCTGGAGTCTTCTTGAATAGGTGGGGATACTTTTTTTTGAACTGGTCTTCACGTTCCCATGTGTACTCGGGTCCGTGCTTAGAGCTCCAACGTACTTTGACAAGTTTCACACTGCTCCTCCTAGTCTTGTTGACTTTTACAGTTGGTAACCTCAACGGGTTGTTCTGTAAATCGGAGGGCGTCATCAATATGTACTTCATCCACCGGGATGATCACGTTTTCTTGTGTTGGACTCTTCTTGAGATTGGATACATGGAACGTATCATGTACTCCATTAAGTTCTTCCGGTAACTCCAACTTGTATGCCACGGTACCAATTCTTTCTAGAATCTTGATTGGTCCGATGTATCGTGGATTCAGCTTTCCACGTTTTCCAAATCTTACAACGCCCTTCCAAGGTGAGACCTTTAACAACACTTTGTCTCCCACCTCGAATTCTACTGGTTTTCTTTTCAGATCAGCGTAGCTCTTTTGTCGATCTCGAGCCGCCTTAATGCGCTCTCGGATCTGTATAATCTTGTCGATTGTCTCTTGCACAAGTTCAGGACCAACCATACGTTTATCTCCAGCGTCTGCCCAACATAAGGGCGATCGGCACTTGCGGCCATACAGAGCTTCGAACGGTGCGGCTTTTATGCTCGTATGATAACTGTTATTGTAGGAAAACTCAACTAAAGGTAGATGAGTATCCCAGCTGCCACCCAGATCCATGACACATGCGCGAAGCATATCTTCCAACGTTTGTATAGTCCGTTCGCTCTGGTCGTCTGTTTGTGGATGGAATGCCGTGCTTAGATCTAACTGAGATCCAAAGGCTTCCTGAAATGATTGCCAGATTCTTGAGACAAAGCGTCCATCTCTGTCTGAAATGATTGAGATAGGCACTCCATGATGTGCCACAATTTCTTTTAAGTATATTTCAGCAAGCTTTCCAGTGCTGTCTTTTTCTCGGATTGGTAGGAAGCGCGCAGACTTCGTTAACCGATCTACTATTACCCATATCATATCGTGCCCTCTAGGGGTCCTGGGTAATTTTTTTATGAAGTCCATCGAGATTTGCTCCCACTTCCACATGGGTATCTCTGGTTGTTGTAGTAGGCCGGACGGTTTCTGATACTCAGCCTTAACCTTAGCACAGGTTAGGCATTTTCCAACATAAACAGCAACATCGCTCTTGAGTCTCGGCCACCAATAGTATTCTTTCAAGTCTTGATACATTTTGTCCGATCCTGGATGGATCGAGTATCTCGATTTGTGGGCTTCATTAAGGATGACTTCTCGAATCCCGCAATAGAGCGGAACCCAAATACGCTTCTCAAAGTATAAGGCTCCCTCTTCATTTGGCACCATATATTTCAACATACCCCGGAGGTATTCAGCTTTACGGTTTTCTCCCTTAAGAGCTTCTTGTTGTGCATCACGAATGCGTGCAGTGAGGTTCGTTCGAATAGTCATTTCCAATGCTCGAACCCTTAGGGTCTTAACCCTTTCTTTTCGACTTAAAGCGTCTGCTACAACATTTGCTTTTCCAGGATGGTACATAATCTCACAGTCATAGTCATTCAGCAGCTCGACCCATCGTCGTTGTCGCATGTTTAATTCTTTCTAATCAAATATGTGCTGCAGGCTTTTGTGATCTGTGAAGATTGTACATCGAGTACCATATAGATAGTATCGCCAGATCTTCAAGGCGAATACCACTGCGCCTAGCTCCAGATCGTGAGTGGTATAGTTCCTTTCATGTACCTTCAATTGTCTTGAGGCGTAAGCGATGACTTTCTGGCGTTGCATAAGCACGCAACCCAAACCTTGTCGTGAAGCGTCACAGTATACCACGAAGTCTTCAGTGCCTTCGGGTAATGATAGTATTGGTGCATCGCATAGCTTGTTTTTAAGTAGTTGGAAGGCTTCTTCCTGCTTGTTACCCCAGTCGTACTTCTTGTCCTTTTGTGTAAGGGTGGTTAGCGGTTGAGCTATCTTTGAGAAGTTCTCGATGAAACGTCGGTAATAGCCCGCTAAGCCCAAAAATTGTCGAACTTCAGTTGGGGTTTTGGGGGCTTCCCAATTCTTTATTGCCTCAATCTTGGATGGGTCTACATGAATGCCCTTCTCATTCACAACGTGACCAAGAAATTGTACTTCGCGAATCCAGAATTCGCATTTCGAGAACTTCGCATAAAGTTTCTCTTTCTTCAGTAATTCCAAGATAGTTCTGAGGTGTTCCTCATGTTCTTCTTTAGTTCGTGAGTAAATCAGGATATCATCGATAAATACAATCACGAATTTATCGAGATATGGTTTGCATACGCGGTTCATCAGATCCATAAATACCGCTGGTGCGTTTGTCAGTCCGAATGGCATCACAAGAAACTCGTAGTGCCCATAACGCGTTCGGAATGCGGTCTTTGGTACGCTTTCCTCTTGTATCTTTAACTGATGGTATCCAGATCGAAGATCGATCTTGGAATAATAGCTTGATCCTTGCAACTGATCAAATAAGTCATCAATCCTCGGTAGTGGATACCGATTCTTGATCGTGAGCTTGTTCAGTTCTCTGTAATCGATACACATCCGCAGTGTTCTATCCTTTTTCTTCACGAACAATACTGGAGCTCCCCAGGGCGAGAATCTTGGCCTTATGAATCCTTTATCCAATAACTCTTGGAGTTGTGTAGATAATTCTTGCATCTCAGATGGTGCAAGTCGATAGGGAGCCTTGGCTACAGGAGCGGCTCCTGGAACCAAGTCTATGCGGAATTCGACTTATCGTTGCGGAGGTAGTCCTGGTAGATCTTCGGGAAAAACATCAGGGAATTCTTTCACCACAGGAATGTCTTCGAGTTTTGGCTCCACAGCCTTCTTATCTACAACGTGTGCTAGGAAGGCAACATATCCTTTCCTTAAGCACTTATGTGCCTTCATACAACTGATGATTCGTAGAGGCGCGTCTCGCTTTTCTCCATGCACGATGAGAGTTTCATCATTCGTCAGAGGGATGCGAATGATTTTCTCATGACAAATAACCTCAGCTTTGTTCTTGGACAACCAGTCCATTCCGACTACTACATCGAAGCTACCCAATTGAATAGGTAAGAGGTCGATGCTAAATCTTTGTTCACCAAGTTCTAGTGTGCAGCCTCTAACAACTTCGCCCGATTCAACGAGTTTACCATTGGCTAGCTCTATAGAATAAGGAATTTCTAATCTACTAGATTCTATTCCAAGCATGCATTTAAATTCCACAGACATGAAGCTATAATCGGCGCCAGTGTCAAATAATATGGATGCAAAGTGATTGTTAATGAGAAACGTACCGGTGACCACGTTAGGGTCCTCGCGTGCGTTCTTTGCTCCAATCACAAATGCTCGAGCCTGAGCGTTGTTCCCTTTTGGGCAGTCCTTCATGAAATGCTCATTGCTTCCACAATTGAAGCATCCTTGGTTTTGCCCAGCTCCATGGCCATTCCGGTTACCATTGCCATTTCCATTTCTACCATTGTTTCCAGTTCCAGCACCGTTGCGGTTTCCATTCCCGTTCTTTCCTTTTCCCCAACAGTCCTCGGTATGGTGACCCAGGTTTCCACACTTGTCGCATTTTGGAATGCGACAAACTCCTCCGTGATGACGCTTGCACTGGTTGCAGAAAGGCATAAAGCCCAGGTACCTTTTGGTATGAGCGTCATTCATGGTTGAAAGAGTTTCCGCTTCCTGAGGCGGTTTAGGGTCGCGCTTCTTGTTGTTGTAGCCCTTGTTATTGTTGCGAGTTGTTTGATTCAGATTCGAATGCTTCCTCTTCTTGTCACCAGACGACTTAGCATGCGTCTCGGTCCTTTCAGTTGAGTTTAGTGATAACCTCTTCCTACGAACACAATCTTCAGTAAGGTTGGCAACCAGAGTTACCGCCTCAGTGATGGTTTGAGGTTTGGCCGAAGTTACCATGTCGCGGAATTCTGAGGCCAGTCCCCAAATGTAGCGTTACACACGCTTAAATTCAGGAGTCACTATGAAGGGAAACACTCTAGAAACACTCTAGACAGATCGTGAAACCTTCGAGTGTAACCAGTGATGTCAGCGCCTTCCATGGTCAAGTGCCAAAACTCAGTCTCCAATCTTTGGAGTTCGGCACGAGAGCAATACTTCTCTCTCATTTTCTCCTTCAACTCATCCCAAGACATGCCATACGCGGCATCATCACCCATAGTTTGGGCTTGCAAGTTCCACTAAGTCAGAGCTTCATCGACAAACAACCCAGTAGCAAAAGTGACTTGCTGATCCGCGGTACACTTGCTCATGCGGATGGTAGCTTCAGTCTTCTCCGTCCAGTGTACAAATGCTACTGCACCTCCTGTGCCGTCATAGTTCATCGGCTTGCAGTCGAGGAACTGCTTGAAAGTGCAGCCTAGAATTGATTCAACCAATTCACATGTGAGCAATCGAAGAAATAATGGAACAAAGACCGTTCATAAATTTCTCCATGCTTAGCAAATCGTCCTAAGGTTACCTTGAGCTGCGTTTCCTCCAGTCGAATCTCCATGCCCGTTACGTCTAGCATTGCTTGGTCCTCCACTGTCTTGGGTACGGTTCGCCTCGTATTGGGCGATAGCAGCGGAGATTCTTTCTTCCAGTAGAGCATTCAGCTCTTCGGCAGTTCTTGGCAGTGGGGGAGGAGGAGGTTGATCATCATTGCGAGCATTCACAGCTTTCCTGGGTGCCATGTTCTGAAGAACACAACCCAATAGGGTTAGATATTTGTTTGATATCGTCATACGAGGCAGTAGTAGTATATATATTCACAGGTATATACCACATAAGTGGCATCAAATAATTATTACTCTAGCAGAGTACTTAGTAGGCTTGTACTGGGGGAATCTACACGTGACAAGACTTGTTGTGGTTTCTGTGCACTGAATTCCATAATTATGTATGCATCCATAATTACGTAACTCCTTGCACAGTCCGCACGGTTCGTTTCATCCTCGTATTTCTTCCTTCAGATAGGCCATCGCTTTCAGGTAAAGTCACGTATACTTGTGACATTCTACTTCTAGTGTATGCTAATTATCACACATAATTGCAAGTAGTTTCTTAGTTGAAGACAAGTGCTACTCATGTGCACCCTAAGTCTCGTAGTGTCTTTTCTAGACTTATGTAGACAGTTTCAGGTAGTGGATGTCGCGGGATGTTTTATGCAATGAAAACTCTTTGAAAAATTGTTTTCGTGAAAGGATCCTAGAGATTGTAGACTAGACTCGAGAAGGAATCCTGGTTCACTACAATCGCAGCTCTGATACCAATCTGTCACACCCCTTTCTGCGGCGGAAGCACGAGGTGTGATCATGAAAGGTTCTCATTGCATACGAAAGGTAAACATACTACATGCTCAAAAATAACTTCAAACATTACATTACTGAAAACATAAGTCAAGTGTTTACAACACGAGATAACATATTGTCTTAAAAGTTACAACTTTATTTAAAGATAACATAAGCGACATCCACGAGCATGAGTAAGACCACGCGCACATCCATCCTAGTTACCTGAAATACATGTGAGTTTTGGAAAAACGTCAACATAATGTTGGTGTGAATTCATGCAGTTTTTGTATTTCACGTTTGTATACTTTGTACAAAAACATAATTGGTATATTGTGTAAATTCAGTATTCTTGAGTACACCACGTACTCATGTAAAATCAAGTGTTCATGCATAAATCAAGTAATCATGTGTACACCACGTACTCATGTATAATTCAAGTTTACTTGTGTACCCCACGTACTCAAGTATAATTCAAGTTTCAGTATGGTATGAATTTTATGTAAATAAAGTATTCCTGTAAGTATCAGGATTGTTAATGGGTTGCAAGGCCATTAACATGTGACACGACATAGGAAGTCACCAAACCTTAGGCATTTTTCTAGTGGCATATTCCGAGACACAAAAGCACTACTCGGTACTCGTCCTCACCGAGAGTGTGGCTGCCCGGCACCCGTTAGATCTAACCTTTTGTTATGCGGTCTAGGTATATTGTTGATTAATGGTGCTTATATACCCTATTCGTGACACGATTTCTCGTATCATTTCTCATAACGCATCATACTCGGTACTCGTTCTCACCAAGTGCGCTTCTTGTATTCTTATACCTCATCACACTAGGTACTCGTTCTCACCAAGTGTGCTTCTTGTTATCATACCATTTGTAAACATAGTAATATTTGTCACATGTATTTCACCCCCGAAGTTATAAAACTGAAAACAGTTAAGAGAAAAGGGGGAGCATGAACTCACAACTTTGCGTTCCTTGCGTCGTAAACTTCACCGGATTTACTTAATTAACGTCGTGACCTATACGCGTTTTCTTAACGTTAGTCACTAGACTTGTGCCGCACAAGTACAGTCACTCTCTTTTGTGTATATATTTTCTTGTGTTAAAAATAATTCATATTTTTAACTAAGTGTCTTACTTATATTATTTTCTCAAAAATAAATATAAGTTTCTTGTATTTTTGCACTTTGCACCCGAGTTATGTATCTTGTATGTCGTATGTGTATTTTTATGTTATTACTCCTCATGAGTATTTAGTGTATTTTCAAGTTCTAATACACTATCAAGTATAATACATACTACATACACTTAGCACAAAAGTTGGTGATCAAATAATATATATTTTTCTCTAAAAAATATACATACTTAATATTCATTTTTATTCTTGAAGAAATCCTCATTTCTTATCCCCAAAAATTAGGGAAACCTTGGTAATATTTTTAGATACATTTTTAGCGAATAAGTTTCTCAAAACTTATATTTTTCTAAGTGTCAAAATTTATAGAAATTTTGACAGAGTTTCCCCTAAAAATGGGGGTTTCCCATGTTTTCAAAACATGTGTTTATTTTCTTTTAATTCATCAACAACCAATTTTTCAACAACAATCCACAACAATCAACAACAATATATACTAATTTCTCTATTTCATGAACTTGAGAATTTACAAAAATGTGTAGTAACTTACTAGCACGTTTAGTAAGTCTTGTTATCTTTAAAAATATGATTAGTTTCTTAAAAACTTTGTTTTTAAAGAGTTTGTATTTTCACAACTTCTAGTCATGATTTCCAAAAATATTTCTTTGTGAAATTTTCTTGTTACACAAGTGTTCATACACTTGTTTACTTACTAAAATGATTTTAGTTCATACAAGATCCGGGTTTTTAACAATCTAGTATTTTCCACTTGGTTCTTCCGAAAAACCACATGTAGATCTTTAGATATACAAGCTTGTAACCTTATTTTTCAAGAAAAATTATATTTATTTAAGTTTCAAGTTCATGGGTGGATGGTTTCATCATCCTTCATATTTCTAGCATTTACATCTTGCTAGTTCATGTTCTTAAACATGAACTAGTATGTCTAGATGATGATCCATCCTACTTCTACTAACAAACAACATCAAATAATCATAACTACACAAGATTTACACCCATAACTTCTCTTTATCCACCTTATTCATCTTATGTTCAAGACTTTAATGTAAGTTCTTTAGTGTTTCATAATTTTTAACCATTAAATCAACTATTAACCATCATAAACAAGATCAAGATGATGTTTAGAAGCACTTACTACTAGCACAAGGCTAGGGAAGAAACAAAGCGTAAAAGTGGTGGATAAAAGAAAACTAGAGTGGTCCTTGAGCTTCCGAGTACACCGAGCTTAGTTGTATGACCACTAACACCTTTGGATCACTAGAGATTGCTTGGAATGAAACTTGATGATGGTGGTGTGTGTGGGTTCGGCCGAAGCCAAGGAGAGGAGGAGAGAGGGTGCTTGTTGAATGTTGAAGGTGGTTTGAAGATGTGAAGAACTTGTGGTTAGTTATATAATCTTTCCAACACTCTATTGCCCATTAGTTATTATGCTACCCAAGTACATGGCAATTATATTAAATAAACCAAGAAAATCAAGGGGTGGGATATCCCCTTGTAACCGTATGGTTGAGGGGGGGGGGGGGGGTCTTGGTTACATTTCAACTTCCAAGTTACTTATCCTAGTTACATGTTAAGTGTTAATTTTAGTGTTAAGTGTGCTTAGTAATATATAGTGTGTTAGGGTGTTCGGGGACCCTAACTAGCTTAGAAAAATAAAAACAATGCTTCTAGCATTATTTTGGTGTTCCGGGTAATATCCGGTTGTTTGGTTAGACACCGGTTCGTTAAAGTGCTAAATTGCACCGTTTAGTGTCTATTAAGTATCTTTTTGTACCCTTTCAATTCCCAACACTTAGGGAAATATTCTGGATAATAAAACGACATTTCTGCATGATATTTATATGTCTAAAAGCTTATTAGAGCTGAATTTATTAAAATTCTGCACTTAAAGTGCGTTTCGGGTGCTTTTTAGTGCGTATTTAAGCTTCCGTAAGGTATATATGTAAACCCTTGTATGTATTCTTGTGTTTTAATGTATTCTTGTCGTTGGACCTACACCTAGGCTCCAATTTTAATGTCTGACTGCTTTCTGCAGTTCTGTTGACACAGTGTGTCTTACCGGTGAGTTTACTATTATTTCTGACGCAACGCTCTCGTTTATGCATAAAGCAATATTTTGTAGTATACAACGTGCATGAATTCACTTGTTTAGTATGTGTTCAGACATTGCTGACAATTAAGCACATAACTGCAGTCATTAAACAATGATTAAAGTGTACGAAAATTACCGGTTTGTGCCAGTTGTCATAGAGACGCAACCACGGCTAGCCGGACCGCAGCTGACGCTAACATCCCGGCACCGTCCATGGACTTACCTGCCCTAATAAAAAAACTTTGAGGACCAAGGGCTCGATGAGGAGGACTTAGTTGTGCTTTCGGGTGCACACACCCTAGGGTTTGCGCAGTGTCAAATCTTTAGGCCTTGTATTTACAGTGATACCAACATAGATCCGGCGTTTGCGAGCCATCTTCGGACTATTTGTCCACAAGTCGGGGGCAACTCAACTCTTGCACCACTTGACCCGACACCAACCTCGTTTGATGTAAAATACTTCACTGATTTGGTGAGTAAAAATGGGCTTTTAAACTCTGATCAAGCGTTGTTTAATGGTGGCGAAACTGCTGAGCTTGTTTCGAAATATAGTATGAACCACGAAGAGTTCTTAGAAGATTTTGCAAAATCTATGATCAAAATGGGCAATATAAAGCCATTAACGGGGAATAGAGGTGAAATGCGCAACAACTGCAGGAAAGTTAATTCACAATATTAAGAGTTTATGAATTGGGTTAAGTTGTTTTATGATAATGTAGTAAATTATGAGTTTTTAGGCATTGTTTTCTCATATTGTGGCTGCAATGTTAATTTCTTGAAAATTTTAGTGTTGTATTTTTTTAATTTTGAATGTAAATGGTATGTAAGTTAATTTTGTTCTTCCTATATATCCGAGTTTAGATTATGTACGTTGAATAATAGTCATTCCTTAATATTTCAAGCACCACACACACATCAATGCATAGTTGTTTTTGAAATTATATTTTGTTGGCCTTTCCAAAAAAAAAGAAGCAAAAATGGGTTGTTAAATTTAAGGTATAATTAATGAATATGTAGAATGATTAGTGGAAAATGGTTGGGTGTGATCGATTTAAAAACATTAGTGCAATTTGTTCATGTGTCATGTTTGAAATCCAATGATAAAAAAAACAGAATTATCTTTTACACCAATACATTATGTCAAAATGAAATTGTTGATTATTAGCATAAGGTACGTGTCACGAAAACACAAACCCGTAGGGACTTGGTTTCATGTGTGGAACAATAACATGGCAATTGGAATGTAAAAAAAATAAGGATGCAAATAGAGATGAGAAACCAATCATATCCTATCCTGTTGTGTAAACTCGAAACATTTGGGACTAGTAACAAGATAGATTGTTTTAATTTTTTTTTAGGTATAGTATTAGGTGATACTCAACACGATTATTTAAAACATACATAACGATTTAACTGAACTATTTTATTTGTATTTCCTGTCTTTGGGGTTGCCCACTGCTAATCCATTGATTATCTTTAATAATTCTAATTTTCTTGGGTAAAAAATATATAAAAATTAAGGAAGTATATTTGGGATACCAACAAGTAATGAGTATACTCAATTCTATAAGATAGTAATATACTATATTGAGAATATGGGGGAGCTTAAGTGTTTGTAAAGATGAGAAACAAGTAATCATTTATAATTTTAGGTTTGATCAGGAGTTAAAAAAAAAATTGTGTTGTGCTTTATTAAGATTATATATATAGACATAATCACATGTTACAAATGAAATGTTCACAAATTATGACATACACACTAATTTTCTTATCCCTATCTAGGTTAATTTAATAGTAAATTTAGTGCAATCCGTAAGTTCACAATAAAGTTGTCTTAAATTTGACTAAACACAAAAGGTGACACAAGAAGTGACGATCCAACAACATTCGGTAGAATAACGTTCAACGTCCAGTCATTCAAGGTTAACAATGTACAATGAGTTGAATAACATTAGAAAGCAGTTAAACCCTATCTCCCAAATGTTCAAATGATGTTTATTCAGACCTCGTGTGTAAAGTAAAAGCAATCATGCTTCATAAGAGCATCTTCAACGATACCAAGAAGAGAAACTGTATGATTCAATAACGTGTATGGCCACTTACTTTCAATTAACCGTCCTTCGTGATTTCATTTAAACCTGTTTTACTTTAACCATGCACTATGTGGAAACAACATCTAACTAACACAAAACAAAATTATAAATTTCGAATGGGATGTAAGTTGACCAAAATCATGTGTTAAGTCAACATGATCCGATTAGTTTTGACACCTTTCAAAAACTACCATTTTGATCTTTTATAATTTACAAAGTCTATTTTAATCAGGTGATATCAATTGTGGACAAACGGATCAAACTAGTAAACTTATTGTATGTTTAATTTTTAAAATGGAGTTAAAAAGGACCTACGGGTAATTTTTGACCCATCGGATATAATTCTAGTATAACTGAAATTTGGTACGTTGCTCTGGCTCATAGAGGTGTACGAATTACCATACCCTATGCACCGGGTAAGGTATGATTGGATTCAGATATAACCGAGTATGGGTCCAGATTAATATTCGGTTTTAAAAAATAAGCTTTTTTCATTATTTTACACAAAACTAAATTCGTTTAATATTAAATAGATTTGGTTTGTAATTTGTAAAAGAGTAAAATGCCAAAATGGTCCCTGAGTTTAAGTCATTTTTGTTACTTTAGTCTAAAAAATGAAACCTTTTATATCTGCGTTCCTAAGGTTTATTTTTGTTGCCATTTTCATGCAATTGACAAACTGGGATATAATTTTCTGTTTACTTTCCCCCTTTTTGTCATTTTCCGCATTTAAATGAAGGGTATAATCGTCATTTAATTCCATAATATATTTTAATTTAACGAGGAAAACAACAAAAAATGAGAAGTGAGCAGAAAATTATAACCCATTTTGAAAATTGGATGCGAATGACAAAAAAAATGAAACCTCTGGTTCCCATATTAAAAAAGTTTCTTTTTTTGGACTATAATGGCAAAAGCAACGTAAACTCAAGTACAAATTATTTGCTTTGTAATATGCAATTTTTTTTAAAACTTAAATAGAAAAGTTGTAATGTAAAATTATATACTTTAAAAAATCGGGTATTCTATCTAGTGCTAAAAAACGGTATTGGGTATAGAGTACAATCGGTTCCAGGTATTTTCGAAGCTCAACATGTATACCTTATCCACATCCTACGGGTGTCGGGTAGGGTGGGGTGGGGTTCGATTTCAGGTATAAAATACCCAAGTACAAAAATTACTTGTTTCTGTTTTTTTTTTTTGCCACCTCCACCGACTCATAGACCATATTGGGCTTTATGAAGTGCTTAAAGATCTCAAACTAGGGGTGTTTAGAATTCGAAATTCGACTCGATTTCGATTAAAACTGTCCGAATTCGAATTGATTCGTATTCGAGTCCAGTGATCGAATTAGAGTCGAATACGAATTTATGATTTTCAATTAGATTCGATTCAAAATTCGAATTCCATTTATATATACATTTTTAATATATGTATATACACACACAAACATATTTATACACACATATAACTTCTAAACTCAACCAAAGCATGAACTACCTCCATAAGTGATAAGTTTATTATTCTAACATTACCAAACCTATTGAAATTATACACATATATAACTTCTAAACTTAGCCAAAGTATCAACTACCTCCATAAGTGATAAGTAAATAGCCCATCTACTTATTTCTAAATTTTTACCTAACTTAAATCGCTACCAATAACAAACCTATCTTCTAAATTTTGGTGTTTTGACTTATTGATAGTTAATTAATTTTGCAGATTATTATATTTTATGTTTGAATATAATTAGTTTAGTTTGTAGTAGTTTAAAAAAAACGAAAGTAAAAAAAGTTATCGTTTAGGGTGAATTTAAATTAAATCGAATTTATTCGAATTCGGTTCGAATTCAAGTTTCAAATACTAATCGAATCGAATCGAATACCAATTAAGGGAAAAAATAAAAATTCAAAAAATTCGATTCGAATAATTCGAAAATTTGTTATTCAATTTGATAAACACCCCTATCTCAAACTTAACTTATGGGATTTAAAACCTATATATAATAATTTTAAGTGTTTAATAAAACCTAGAAGTATATAAAATAATTTTAGTATGTAATATCATGACCAAGAAGTATAATTAAGTTATGGGTTATCAACCAAGTCTTGCAATTTCGTTGGCTTGAAATACAAGTCTTAAATATCCTAATTATATTACTTTTTTAAAATGATTAACCAAAGCATATGTTTACCGATTCTCGATTTCTTTACTTTTTAATATCATTTTGAAATCAATAACCAAAATACACATTTTATGTGTTGTTTATGAGATTGACTAACTCTATGATGTTTGGATTTCTAGCCAAGTCATACTATATATACTTTTCATATCATGTATCTAATGATAATGACATCTACCTATTGAGTTACCATAACATATAATATTACAATATAATTTGAAAATTGAAGAACTCAAATCTTATGATACACGTTCTAGAATCATGAACCAAGTCTGCTATATTGTTTAGTGCAAGTAAACCAATACTAAACATATATAGTTTTTTTTTTCTTTGAACATTTCTAAAACTAACCATCCTTTACATTTGTCTTCCTTATAAATACTAACATATGAACTTAACAACATAATACAATTCAAAGAATTTGTACTAAAAACACTTTTGCTTGCCAATTACGAAGAAGATGAACACCAGAAACTACATATCTATTTTTGCTTTTGTTCTTTTTTCTATTGCTACCGCATCGTCAGACTCCGGTTTGTCACCAAGTTATTATGATCGAGTGTGCCCTGAAGCTCTCCCAACCATCAAACGTGTGGTGGAGGATGCATTGGCACAAGAACGTCGCATGGGTGCTTCTTTGTTACGTCTTCATTTTCATGATTGTTTTGTTAATGTAAGTAACTTATTCATACCAATTTATACTTGAGATTCCACATTCGTTATTCATGTTGCTTGGCAGTTGATTGCAAAGTTATACTTTTGCCATGGAATGCGTTAGTTGTGAACTAATAAACAAAACCTAGAAAACGAATTTAGAATTTCAAATTTATGATCTTTCAGAACTATACCAACAAGTCTTTCTAAAATTATGAAGTGTTATCTTGTATCAATGTAGCATTTAATCGAGTGGAAAGTGTTGGTGTTTTTTTTTTGAGTTTATTTTCTATTTCATATAGGGATGTGTTTTTTAAGTTTATTATCTATTTCATGTAGGGATGTGATGCTTCCATTCTTTTGGACCAAACATCAACTATAGATAGCGAGAAAAACGCAGGCCCCAATGCAAATTCAGCCCGAGGATTCGAGGTTATCGACAAAATCAAGGATGAGGTCGACAAAGTTTGTGGTCGCCCTGTGGTGTCTTGTGCTGATATCTTAACAATTGCCGCACGTGATTCTGTAGTTGCGGTAAGTAAAACATGTTAATCAAAACCTAGAATTTAAACTTGTCTAACATATGCACCTTTGGTATAATGTACTTATGTAAAGGTATTTGGTGTTTCTAATAGTTTCAACCTGGGATAGACCATTGGGGTACGGTTGGCATGCATGTTTATGATGAAAATAAAAACAAAAAACATGAATGATGATGCATTTTATGACACTAAATGTTAATTTTATGGATGTAGCTTGGTGGACCATCATGGAAAGTCAAGCTCGGAAGAAGAGACGCAACCACGGCTAGCCGGACAGCAGCTGACGCTAACATCCCGGCACCGTCCATGGACTTACCCGCCCTAATAAAAAACTTTGAGGACCAAGGGCTCGATGAGGAGGACTTAGTTGTGCTTTCGGGTGCACACACCCTAGGGTTTGCGCAGTGTCAAACCTTTAGGCCTCGTATTTACAGTGATACCAACATCGATCCGGCGTTTGCGAGCCATCTTCGGACTATTTGTCCACAAGTCGGGGGCAACTCAACTCTTGCACCACTTGACCCGACACCAACCTCGTTTGATGTAAAATACTTCACAGATTTGGTGAGTAAAAAGGGGCTTTTGAACTCTGATCAAGCATTGTTTAATGGTGGCGAAACTGCTGAGCTTGTTTCGAAATATAGTATGAACCACGAAGAGTTCTTAGAAGATTTTGCAAAATCTATGATCAAAATGGGCGATATAAAGCCATTAACGGGGAATAGAGGTGAAATTCGCAACAACTGCAGGAAAGTTAATTCACACTATTAAGAGTTTATGGATTGGGTTAAGTTGTTTTATGATAATCTAGTATATTACGAGTTTTTAGGCATTGTTTTCCCATATTGTGGCTGCAATGTTAATTTCTTGAAAATTTTAGTGTTGTATTCTTTTAATTTTGAATGTAAATGGTATGTAAGTTAATTTTGTTCTTCCTATATATCCGAGTTAAGATTATATACGTTGAATCATAGTCATTCCTTAATATTTCAAGCACTACTTATATCCACACAACTTATACTCTGAGTCTCTTGCCAGGTGCTTTATATTTTTTTTAATCAGTTTTCCGTTATATGGAAAAACAAGTCATTTTACATTTATTTAAACTAGTGTTTTTCAATTACGCGCGTTGCGCGAAAGGCATTGGTGTTTTCGACCGACATCATTATTCAAACGATTCGAGATAAACGATGCGTAACCAGCCATATCCGGCATCGTGGAGTGTATTAAAAAGGGAGCAATTGGACGATTGGATGCTGGGCTAGGTGTTTCTTGGAATGCCCACGGATTGTTCGGGTCAAAACCACGATGATGAGGATTCATTTTTCGTATTGTGGTTGGATGAGAATTTTTTTTAAAAAATAAGATCGAGATGATTAAGAAGAGGTGGAGTAGTTGTGGTAAAAAAATGAATAAAAGTGTGAGTGTTTATAGTGAATACATTTTTTTTAAACACATAGCCGTTGGCCAACGGCTAGCCCAAATGGTTACTTGTCTTGGCCAATGAGATCCCGTCATGTCATCTTGATAGCCCCGTCCAACGCCCGGGCTGAAACCCCCGCCCAAGGGGCCAAGCCGAAACCCAAGCCCACCCGGGATGGTGACTTGGGCTTTTGTACCCAATCCACGCCACAACCCCCGCCCCCGGGCTAAAACCCCCGCCTAAGGGGCCACGTCGAAACCCAAGCCCACCCGGGGTGGTGACTTGGGCGTTTGTACCCAACCCACGCCACAACCCCCGACCCATACCCCATATTCTAATATAGCCTAAATTAACTGTTCATTTAGTTTGAAGCCCGCCCCCGGCTGAAACCTCCGCCCAAGGGGCTACGCCGAAACCCAAACCCACCCGGGGTGGTGACTTGGGCGTTTGTACCCAACCCACGCCACAACCCCCGACCCATACCCCATATTATTCTAATTCTAATGAATTCTATCAGTTTAAATTTTAATTTTAAACATACCCCATATATGTTTAACTTTTATCATATATGAATTATTCCAGAAAGTACGAGATTGACTTTTTTGTGGGTAAAAATTGAAATCTTTTTTAATAGATTACATGTTTCTTTTATTGTTTCCACTGTTAGCTATTTAGATTTATGATTAATATAGTTAGACTATTTACTAACTAATGAACACTACTACATAAGTGGTAATTTATATCAGCTATCATTAATTTAGGGGTGTTCATCGAATCGAATATCGAATTTTCGAATTATTCGAATCGAATTGTTAGAATAATTTTTATTTTTCCTTGAATTCGTATTCGATTCGAATTCAATTAAAACCTATCGAATTCGATTCGAATTCGTATTCGAATAAAAAACCCAATTCGTATTCGATTCGTATTCGATTAAAATTTCGAATTCGAATCGAATTCGAATAAATTCGATTTAATTCATATTCTTTAAAACATGTAAAAAACTATCAAAATGAAACATAAATTTTAAAGCAGCCATAAAGCACGATATCATATTAAAAAGTTTCAACTAAAGTATTACAAGTCTAAAATTCAAAACGAGAAGTCGGGAATAATCACTCCACATTACAAGTTAATATTTTTATGGTTATAAATTAATTGATAGATTTGTTACATAGGTTTTACTTATGGGTCATGTAGTGGGTTTAGTAATGGGTAATTTTAATACTTGGAAAAAATTTGAAAATAATTTATAGTATAGCTTAATAAAAGTTATATATGTATTATATATAAAAATAATAAATAAAAATGTATAATTTTTATTCGAATCGAATCGAATTTGAAATTATAAATTCGTATTCGATTCGTATTTGATTTACTTGACTCGAATTGAATCGAATTCGAATTCTTATAATCGAAACGAATTCTTGATAATCGAATCGAATTTAAACGAATTTCGAATTTTTCGAATTCGAAACGAGAATCCTGAACACCCCTAATCATTATCTATATACAAGTTAAATTTTAGGTCAAAAATCAAAAGAGATCTCATAATGAGAAGTCAAAGGTGATTATAAACTTAATAACCTGAGTTGTGTAGTCGTTGCTCATAGGCCATATTGGGCTTCATGAATCTCAAAGCTTCACTCCTGGTTTTTTAAAGTCTCCACCATTTCGTACAATCAAATATTGATTAAAAAGATGCATAACCCGTTTTATTCTGTCTTGTTTGATGCAATACCTTTGGGGGGTTAATGACCGTGTCCTGGATATCCTCGGCTCATTCGTTTAGAATGGCAACGACTTAAGCACGGGGTGTAGGCATACACCTGACAGTTGCGTAGGTAAAAAGGTAGTCCACAAGAAGGGTATCTTCTTGTGGGTATTATACCATGTGGTGTGTCTATTAATCTTATTAAACCGGCTCTTCTAACCGGGTCCTAAATGGACGACAAACATGTAAAACTGTATACAAGTTTATTTTTAAATAATTATCCCAAGTTATAAAAGATTATTTGTGCCTTGTGCATTCAATACATTTTTCTTAAACTCTTTTCAAAATGAGTCGGTTAATTGTATTTACCAGTGTAAACTGACGTATTTTTCCAAAAAGGTTAAGTGCAGGTACTATACGGAATAGGTTGGCTATTCCAGGCATCAATAATCAAGTCTTGCAAGCTCTAGATGTTAAAGTCTGTTGAACAATGATCTTATTTATCTTTTGATCAGCATGTGGATCCTTTACAAACCATTGTGATACTTTGATATTACTATTTATTCGGTTTGTGATGTAATTATCTTTTGCTTCCGCTGTGCATTTATATATTGTGTTGTTTGACAATGATGATATCAACTACGTCACGATACTCCCCACCGGGCCCACCGGTAATACGTGGAAATATCGGGGTGTGACAGGTTGGTATTAGAGCCAACACTGAGTGAATTAAACACTAGCCTTTTGTGTTTAATCTCACTTACACAGTTGCACATTCCTAAATTTTCGAGTCTAGACAAAGAACTTAGGACGATTCCTAATTTGTTTTAATTTGTCCTTTATTGTTTTTGTTGTTTCTTTCAATTGTTTTGACAGGAAATATGCCACCGAGATTCCGAAGAGGAGGACGAGGCAAGGGGCCAATCCACGCCCCTAACGATCACGAGGCCGGGCCTTCACACCGGCGAACTCCTTCTACTACTATGAGTACCGGTCCTCAAGAAGACCGGCTGATCTATTCGGAGCCCGCTAGGCGATCTGCTTCATTTAGCTCGACGCCTCCTTATCGTCACTCCTTTGGGCCGCAATCAGAGAACAGCAACAACATCCCTGAATGGAGTCTTACATGGAATGCCATTCAGCTAATTTTTGTATATTTTCGAAGTAGCTTGCGGTGCATTTGCTTGGAGCTTGGGTTTGTTAGTCGCATTCAACAAAGCTTTGAATAATGGTTTTAGTGGCACATTTTAACCCGAATTCGTTTTGGTCAAACTCGTTTTGACCTGTTACTCAATCCGACTCGTCTGTCTTGTTAGGTTATCTTAAGAGTAAGTTGAAGTATCATTTAAGTACATGTGTACTTTGGTAAGCTTATTATGGTTTTATGTATAGAACCGATTAATAGGTTAAATCTTGTTGTGATTAAATTTTTAAAGAGCTTAATGGACCAAAAGTTTCCATCAATTGTCTCCAACACCCATAAAATAGTTTCGAATGGGATGTGAGTTGACCAAAAGCGTGTTTTAAGTCAACATGATCCGATTAGTTTTGACAGCTTTCAAAACACTACCATTTTGATGTTTTATAATTTACAAAGTCTATTTTAAAGTGATATCGATTGTGGACAAACGGATAGCAAGATACGGATCAAACTAGTAAACTTATTTAATCAAGTGATATCGGGTATTGAGAGAAACTAGGTAGAGTTTGGGTAGAGTATGGAGGAGAATAACCATATCCTATGCACCCGAGAAGGGTATGATCAGGTTTGGATATATGGGTATTAATACCCGGTTTAAAAAAATAAGCTTTTTATTCTTATTATTTTACATAAAAGTAAATTCGTTTAAAATTAATTTTGGTTTGTAATTTGTAAAAATATGTAAAGTAATTTTTTTTTTATGTAATTACAATAACATAATTTACTTAAATACATATTATTTGTTTTGTAATATGCATTTTTTAAAAGCTTAAGAGTTAATTGCCCGGATAGTCCATGGGTTTGTCGTTTTTTCACCTTTAGTCCCCAACTTTTTAAAATTACATGTTTGCTTCCTATGGTTTGATAGTTTGTTACTCCGATAGTCCCCTGAGTAGATGACTGTTAGTTTATTTAGTTAAGTCCATATAAAAAGACTAAATTACCCTTAGTAATGAGAACAATAATTTAAACATTGACAATAATAAAAGGAGTGGGGTCCATGCCCACCACCACCACGGCACCCCTGCAACAATTCTGCCACCCTCCTCCACCGTAACCATCACCATTCCTAGTCGTCACCACCATTCCCAACCATCACCACCACGTGAACAAATATGAAGCATAACCTGTATCAATTCGCAATCGTCATCATCACGTTCCCAACCGCCGTCCTCCGGCCGTTGGGTAACCCTTCTCCGGCGATTACAACTTTTTTCTGTACCATATTCTACTCTTGGGCAATTTCTTTCAACACATTGAGTTTCACCTCACCAGAGGGAGTATATACCGAAAGTTTCTCAATTATCTAAAAAATCAAATTATACCAGTTACATCAAGTGCAAGCACATCTCTAATCTATAATCTATAATATATTAAAAAGGAAAAGTGACGTACAAAATTGTAATTTTACATCATGTACAACATTGGAAGCACCATATACAACACTGTTTAAGCATAGAAAATAGGAAAGTTTTTGGTATTTTAAGACGCTGGATGGGCACAATTGGTAATTCAACCTCCTTGACTTTAATTGCCACAGAACTTAATTGTCCCCCATCATTAATTACTGACCTTTTGGTACTCGGCGGTTCCCATTTCCCCTCTAACTTGATTTTCAGTTCTTAAAAGCTTCTTGTGGCGATGAATCTCATCTTCCCCCTAACCTATTTTTCAATTCTTACTTCAATCGACCAGATTTTGTGAGATGGATAGATTGTTCAAAAAATCTAGGGTTCGATGTCAGTACTGAAGGTGAAAACAAAGATTCAAGTTAATTTGAGATCCACCTACGAGAATTCAGAAACAGGTAACCCGTAATCCTAGGTGCTTCGATTTTGTTGTCTTACATGCTTAATTTGCTTGTTTTTTTTTTATTTCTTATTCAATATTTGTTTATACTTGATAAATCATGTTGATGTGTTGATTTTGTATGTCATAATTTGGTGATTACGTTGATTCTGTTTGTACATTGTTCAATTGTTGTTCGTTTTCGTCCAATCGGAGCTACAAGTTTGTTTTTTTTTTTTGTAGGTTAATTTGTTTGTAAATTTGTGTTAGAAACCGAATTGGTACTTTTGTTGTTGATAATTTGATTCTGATGTAGATAAATTAGAGGATGAAACTCAGCACTCTTTTCATGGAAGTCATATGTTCACTAGGATTTTTCATGTATCTGCTTAATAGGATGTTCAGTCTTTTAGTGGTAAATTACAAAACTAAAAACAGCCTTTTCTTGTCATTTTTGAAAACTTAATATTTTAAATATGGTTTGTTTGTTGAATTTAGGGATTAAAGATGAGGATTTATGAATGAACTTGCTAATGATGTATCTCCGAGGGGAACCTATGGCTGGAACCGCTGGTAAGTTAATGTTCATGTGCTCTCTTACATGCTTTCGAGGGTCACATGGTTTTATGTATCACTTATATTATTCAAATTGTGCCTACTTCAAAGTTTATAATTTTGTTATGCTCTCTATGCTAAATACTATTTTCATTCTTAGCAGATATCTCAAACTCTGTAAAAGTCATACA
Organism: Helianthus tuberosus; assembly: GCA_030545235.1. Taxonomy (NCBI): domain Eukaryota; kingdom Viridiplantae; phylum Streptophyta; class Magnoliopsida; order Asterales; family Asteraceae; genus Helianthus; species Helianthus tuberosus. The sequence continues at coordinate 141,502,759 of CM060410.1, read as the reverse complement.
TTGAAAAAGTTTCTCTTTTTAGGGGATGCTCATTCGAACTCATCATGTAAGTCAATTTTGAAACTAGAAAAGGTAACTTAAATATCTTGCATAATCCCAAAGTTTACATCCTTAAATGTGTTGTGTTTGAATACACATAGTTTGGGATAAGTCTCGGGCTGGTTCGGGTAACGGGCCAAAACAGGTTCTTCCAAAAAAATATTGATTGGGTTCGGGTTATAACGGGTTTTACCAAAAATGAACAAAGGTCAAAATGGCTCAATGGGCTCACTTGCTCACTATATTTTTATGGCGGTGGTGGTAAAGGCAGTGGCGGTGACGATAATTTGAAGTAGAGAATTGTAAGAGCCACATAAGATTTGAAAGTAATTCATAGTGTATAATAAGCCAAAGTTGAACATTAAAATGTATTTCCTAACTATGCTTGTAAGAGGTAACAGTAATAATACTTGACAAAGATAACTATTAACTATCTTATATAGTATCAACCTCATCAAGAAGGGTTGTTTACCCCAAACAATGAAATGGTGTTTCTGGAAGAGCTCTTTCTGATTTGAGTTGGAGCTGACCCAAACAAGAAAGATCATGATGAAAGGACACCACTGGTATTTACTTTATATGAACATATATATGTTAATTTGAGCTTTGTTCTTTCTAACGAGACGAGTCAAGTTGGCCAAATTGTTTTTAATCTTATGATGATACACTATTGAACACAAAATTATGAAAAAAATAATTTTTAATTCCGCCTCGAGCTTACGCCTTGGTTGGTATCGAGGCTTACGCCTCGAAACTCGATTCCGTTTTTTTTAAACCTTGGAACCACGTACCCGTTGTGAAAAAAAATTGATATGTTGTCCAGGTTGTGTCAACCCGCTATTACACGTGCTGTGTTTGGGTTCATTTGTGTGACACGATTTGCGGGTTCGACCTGCCAACCCGTGAAAACGACCCGTTTAGCAGCCCTAAGCCAGATTACTAGATTATGTACTTGGATGCATGAATTCTGTTGAACTAGGATTACATACATTGTCACATGTCACAGCAACACATAAGATGTTTTGATGGCTATGATTATCTTTGTTGTCTGCTTTATAAAGTTGTTCTGTTCTTTAATGATTCTGTCCTGCTAACGCGCATTAAATTATCAAAAATTGCAAGAAGCTTAAAATATTTCTCATTTTGGTTAATTGATAAAATCTCCAATCGTAATATAGGTGAAGTTATGAGTGACACAGGTCAAACAAGATATGTGATTCAAGATACGGGTCATGATAGCGATGGCGATATAAGCCAACTGTCGGATTGTATTCTTCACCGTATTCTCTCATTTATTCCCACCAAAGACGTGAAAACTGCCATACTTTCAAAAACATGGAACAACGTTTGGACTTCTGTTTCAAACCTAGATTTCGACGACGCATTGTTGTACGCTAACGTGGCAGACACTCGGGACCTACCTGACGAAACTTGCTTCATAAACTTCGTAGAACGCGTTCTCTCGTTACGTGCTGCATCAAATATAAAGAACTTTCATTTATCATGTCGCGTTTTCTTTAACGCCTCGTGCATACATTCGTGGATTTCTTCTGCTATCATGCACAATGTCCAGATGCTCGATCTCTGTCTCTTTGTCGATGATTCGTTTGTGCTCCCGAGCTCCGTGTTTCGTAGTCAAACGTTGACCAGTTTGAAACTACAAATGAATTGTGTTCTTGAATTCCCGACTGTCATCTATCTCCCATATTTGAAACCTTGCATTTATCTCTCGTTACATTCGTGACGTCAACGACGGCTCAACACAACCGTGGACCAGAAATTGGAAGTCAAAGTGCGATTTCTTGAGATCTTTCAAGATGAAAATTACCCTGTTCAATTTGGGTACAAGTCTAAGGTATTTAAATTTAAATATAGTAACACTTCAGCCTTATACTTTCTTTTGATGTCATCATTGCTATGCTATTCTCTAAACTAATGTTGTTTGTTTTAGGTAGTTCTGTTATTTCAGGAAAATTGAAGGAGTTGAAGTATGTCTTTTTGGGATGTATGTTCAACAACTTGGAGCAGAGTGTGAGCAGCCAAATCATCTTGGTACATTGGGCATCTTTGAAATCCTGGGACAACTCATTGGATCTTGTTAATGTACTTAAGCATGAGATTAAGGACAAGCAGTTAAGCTTTAGAGGCAAAAGGGTGCTCAAGGTATATAATGTTTTTTTGGCAACCCATAACATGTACATTGGGCATTTCGAATGACAGAGATTTAGATGGTTGTGCTTTTGTAACATTACATTATATACATTTTCTGCCCTATAACCACATCAAGATTAACGTATGATAGTGGTGTCATTTTACAAGTTATTCCTTTGCGGCCGTGTATTGTCGACACCGCTGCAACGCGCGGGTTCCCCACTAGTATATTAAAAAGGAAAAGTGATGGACATGATAGTAATTTTATTTGCGTATAAATTTTGAAGCATTATGTACAATAAAGAGAAGCCATTTTAAAAGGGCTAAACTTGCAATTTTTCCAAAAATTTAAGACGCCATGAGGGTGTTTTAGGGATTTGATCATGGAATAACCCTACATTAACTTCTCGGGCAATTCAATCGTTCCTTTTCCTCCTGCCATTGAATCATCTAAGACGCCCTCTGTATCTTTGTTATCATCCTACGTTTAGGGAGAGATCGTATGGACCTCTGGCAACCGGCGGGTAAGTTGCGACGGCGGTGTATTCTTCATCATAATCGGTAGGGTTGGGGTAAGTTTTTGGGTTCGATTGTTCTTCTCCGCTGGAATTCGTGTTCCACATCTACGCTATCAAGCAAAGTTCAGTGCATAATAACCTAAAAAGTTTGTATCTTTTTGTAATTCATCCAGTGCACACCTTCAAGCAAAGTTATCTGGTTAGATTACGTTACCCCTTATCTTATTTTGTTAAAAAGTTTGTATCTTTGATTAGGGTTTTTGTTACATGCTTGAGCAGGGGCATGGTGGGATTTGTTATTTATTTGTGGAGGAGCCTTAATAGATTTGGAAAAAACCATCTCAGAAAGGTATTATCTAAATTTAAGATATGATTTCTCATAATTGCTTGGCCTACCTTTTTTTTTTTAACTTCGCATATTTTAATTCCTTTTACTTCAAATTGTAGGACTGTAACAGAGGATGATGAAGTATTTTCGTTGGCACAATTACTCGGTATCGTTCTAACAATTGAAGATGCACCAGGCGCTTTAGGACTGTTTCCGAGATCTTGATAGATCTGCGTTTCGTATTTGGCCGACCATTAACATTATTCAAGGCGCAAGTTTGGACTCCGACAGAGGCTGAATTCCAATCGCAGGTTAGTAAGATTCATCACAGTTATCTTGTAAACCAATTATAATCTCTTCATTGTGATTATTTACTTGTTTTATGCATGTTTTTACTGAATTAGCGATTCTTTTGCAGGCCGGTTTTGGACCATCATAGTTGCTTCCATAATTTATCAAATTGTAAGCTCTCCTTCCTTCATGCAACTTTTCGTGGTAATTATTGGTAGTAAGTCTGGGCCAGGTTGGGTAACGAGTCATAAAATGTTTCGGTAAACTGGGTTCGGGTAAAAACAACCTGTTTTTTAAAAGTATCAATTTGGTTCAGCCAGAAACAGGTTCTGGCCAAAATGGGCCTGCGTTGAAATGAGACGTTTTAGAAAAAAAATAAAAATAAACCAAAAAAATATCAAAATAGGTTCACCGGTTATTTTTATGCCTGTGGTGGTGGTGGTGGCGGCGAGAAATAATGGTTGTGGGAAGTGCTGACCCATTTTGGATCAGTTTTAAGTTATAAAGCTTTATAAAAAATGGGTGGAGGTGGCGGAGGCGGTGACAAACAATGGTCGTGAGTAGTGCTTTTAGGTTATAAATTTTTACAACAGTTGCTGTTTTAAGTTGCAAAGTTATATAATTATTTGTATCATTACTCAACTCAACTTTTATCTTAATTTATTTCCTAGGGTATGGTAAGTGTAGTGGCATTCGGGGTGGACCAGTTTGATGAAACCGATGAAAAACAGAAAGCTAGCACATGGAAGTTCTTCAACTGGTATGATGCTTTTAGGCTATGTAGTTAATATCCCGATATATCAACCGATATATCAGTGATATATCGGTTATCAGTCCCCTGCCGAGATAGCGGTACAAAATATTGGTCAGAATATCAGTACCGCTAACATCAGCGATATTGTCCGATATTTGACCGATATAGGACCGATATTTGATCGATAAATCGCCAATTTTCCCGATATCAGTACCATTCTTCTTATTTCTACCGTTCATTTTTCTTCTTATTGCTGCTATTAGTGTTTTAAGTCTTAATTGTTAGTTATTACTGTTAAATGTTAGTGTTTTAAGTCTTAGTCAGTTCTTACTTGTTACAATTATTAGTGTTAAATTGCTATATATATAAATTTAGCATGATATTAAAATTACCGATATCCCACCGATATCCCACCGCGATAACTGATATCTCAAATATCGGTCCTTGACCGATATCCGATATTTTACCGCATTAACTACTTAGCTTTTAGGTAATCAAATCTTTTGTGCACACGGTCCAAATGGCCGTATGATGCCAAAATGGACAAGTTTGCCAAGAAGCTGATAATGGTCAACTAGCAATCTTATACATATCCCTTTTGCTAACCGCAATTGGGTCGGGTGGGATCCCACCATGTGTAGTGGCATTCGGGGCGGACCAGTTTGATGAAACCGATGAAAAACAGAAAGCTAGCACATGGAAGTTCTTCAACTGGTATGATGCTTTTAGGTAATCAAATCTTTTGTGCACACGGTCCAAATGGCTGTATGATGATTTTACAACAAAATAATAATAATGAAACAATGAGAATGAAATTTGCAGCCTGGTATGTCGGGAGGAAGTGATGATTCGTATGTAAGGCATATGTTGGTGAGGGCGAGGAATAAAGGGTGGCGCGTAGTAGTATTCAATAGCCGCGGATGTGCTGATAGTCCTGTTACCACACCTCAGGTTCCAATCTATACATTACTGTTTATATACAGATTGTCCATCAGACTCTTTATCCGTATTTACGTTTATGCAGATGTATTCAGCTTCGTTTTTATGAGATCTCGACGAAGTAGTGAATCGTGTTGTCACCAGATATCCGAAAGCCAATCTTTATGGTGCCGGTTGGTCCATGGGAGCTAAAAAGAAGAAGTTACCATGTACAGCCTTTTTAAGATTAAAAATATCTAATTTGACCCGACATCCATTGATTTTTTCTTATTTTACAGACAAAAAATTGCAGCCTGTGCCCTGCCAGGCCCTCTACGGACTCAGTGGATATCTAGAAGAGGCATGATAGAAAAGATGCAAGGGCAGGCTGGAGTTAGGATAGGGAACGAAGCTTTGTGTTTGTGGTCTGATTGGAGGTAATGTACGGCGGCAATTGGTGATGTTCATAAAACCGACCAGCTGACGCCATTTACTTTTCAAATTACAGCAATCCAGTTGCACCATAGGTTCATCTTTAATGATCAGTACGGTTTCTGATCCCTCAGGAAGCCCTTTGCTTAAACCGTGCACGTCGGAGTCCGATCAGTACAAATACACGGAAGGAAAATCAACTTAGTCGCCACCACCGCTGCTCCGAAGGTATATAATTTTCATTGTTTTTAATAGGTTAATTGATTTCACTTGTTACGTTTGTTATGATTTTTGGTTTTTTTTTTAAATAAATTCATTCACATTGTTACTCAACCTAAACTACACGCTGGAAGTTTTGTTTTATTTGATGAAGTTTTTGTCGAATAACATTAAGGTTTTGTTGTTGCCCTGGGAATTCTCATCTGACTTCATTTGCAACGTTGGGGATAAGCTTTCAAACACTAGGTTTTTGCTCAAACGCTTAAGTCATTTTGAGGTAAAAAATTGCATTGATATGCACATTTCTATAACATTAAATCCATAATCTATATTTAACTTGGTTTACGTAGAACTGGTTATCTTTATTACCCTTTGAAATCACTTTAATACTGAACACAAAGTTAGGCTTATAACCATCCTCTTGTCCTTTACCTTAAATTACATTATGTGCTGCTTATGATGTTCATGTGGTGATTAAAAACCACATTGCTGACCTTTAAAGTATCTAATTTGACCTGACATCCATTGATTTTTACTTATTTTACAGACAAAAAATTGCAGCCTGTGCTAAGCACTATGTAGGTGATGGAGAAACTCACCTAGGAGAAAATATCGGCAACACGATGATAAACAGTAATTTAAGTTTTAACCAACTTCGACCCACCAGTTCTGCTACCTTTACTAAAATTTAAACCTAATACCTTAATATTACTGATCTTACAGGCATGACAATCCTCTCTGCTGTGAAAACAACGGTTGATCCAAATACTCAAGTAATCTACAACGAGAACCCGAACCACCAGTCAAGCATAACAAGAAAAGCCAAACACCAGCTGTAACGAAACCATCACTAACTGAGTATGACCCGCAAGCGGATTCCCCAGCAAAGCACATTAAAATAACCACATCGGGTACGCCAAAACATATTCAACTTTTACAAATCCATTACGTTTACATTGTCAACAACATTTCCATTAACAAACAAAATCCCATTTCAGCAACGTCGACGAACAACCCAACAAAACAGACAAACAACAACCAGGGAGCTATTGCTACAACCTCTGAACCGGAAAACAAACCCTTTGACCAGGAAAAAAACGACTACAACTGGGAAGATGATGAATGGTGGTCAACCAATATAAACGAGATCATCGAAGCATGCACCAATGGAAACACCAAAATGATCAACCTCTATATGAATGCATCCCAATGATTTTAAGACGTGTCTTTTAACTCAATAGTGCATAACTCAATAATGTTTATCTTTTAAAGACCTGTCTTTTCAATTTCAAAATATCACGTCGTTGACCACCACTTCCAAACAAAACTGTTCTATAAAAAAATAACAAACCTTTGTATATATAACAAAAAAACCCACAAATCTACTTGTACAACCCCAAAAACATTTCAATACCTTGGTTCCTACGGATTACCCAACTCAACCATTGTGCAACCTTTAATTCATCTTCTTAATCACATTCTATGTAATTTAATTTAATATCAACAACTTTAACTAGGATTGATGTAAAACTTTAGCTTAATCTGATATGGAAACGTAAAAGAAACTTGTCCTGATCTCCATTGGCGCTATTATCAAAATATAGGTTTATGTAAATGTGTAATATGTATCGCAAACATTAGGTTGTATGTTTATTTCTAAGAAGTTAGCGTCGCAAGTAAAACTTTAGGCGTAGAGTTACTCATTTGTCAGTCCGTAACTAGACAAAGTCCAACATAATTGTTTTAAATATATTGCCAATATATTAATAGTTCAATGCTATATATTTTACAGATAAAGAAAATCTTAAATAGTTTTATTTAAACAAAGCTTAATGAATAAAATGTTGTTTTTTAATATCAAAGATATATGTAAAAGAAAAACGCATGTCAAAGAAAAAACGAAACCATACTGCATTTTAATCCAACTTAAATACTAACTTCTCGAATTTCTAATGCAATATGCTTTCGTTTTCGTTTTTTATGTCAAAGAAAAAACGAAAGCATATCCCATTAGAAATTCGAGAACTTAGTCATAATATGAATCAAATAGTATTCATGTTGGATTAAAACAAACCCCCCCCCCCCCACACACACACACACATAAAAAAGTTAAACTCAGATTCGGTTTTGCTCGATAAAAATAATCATTTTCTTCCAAAGCTTTTACTACTTGACCACCAGATTAAAACTACCTACTTAATGTATATCGTCCCTACTTCATCGCTCGGGTTTCCTACAATTTATAGTGCGAAATCACCTTACGGGGAGACCAAATCAGCAATAACCTCATTTTACATATTGTTCATATGGCAGGTAATACTTTAAAAAAATTCTAACGCTCCAACGGATATGTCATTTCATTCATATGTATAATTACACTTGTAACAACGCTATAAATTGCCACTCCGCCGCATATTTACTTATTTGTTTATTTATTTTTGTAACTCACATTCATACGCCCCTTTAACTTTAATGTACTCAAATGAATGCATTTTTTTTTCTATGCGATATCACAAGCCTACCTATGTATCTTTATATGATATCCTTAATATTTTCTATTTTTCGTATTACAATTTGTTTTTCGCGCCGCAACGCGCGCGGGTTTCCACTAGTAGCATTAATAAATGAAAAGTAAAATAAAGAGTTAATTACAGAGTTAGTCCATATGGTTTGCACAAAATAACATACTTAGGTACTAATAGTTTAAAATCACATTCTAGGGTATTAACTTTTCATTTTGTAACGTTTGGAGGTATTAACTTCTAGGGTATTAACATAGTTAGTCACTGTGGTTTGCGAAAAATAACATATTTAGGTACTAATAGAATGTGATTTTAAACCTACAAATAACTTTAATACCTCCAAACGTTACAAAATGAAAAGTTAATACCCTAGAATGTGATTTTAAACTATTAGTACCTAAGTATGTTATTTGTGCAAACCACAGGGACTAACTATGTAATTAACTCTAAAATAAACTAGCTTCAGTCGAGTGTCTCTCTTGTTCTGAAGCAATTTAATCCGTGAAATCGTCAATGTTAGGCATGTTTTACTACATTAACACCAAAAAGTCAGTAGAGAATTCTATAAAACTAACATTAATCTAGTCAACAAGCATTCGTCTGTTCCAAATTACAAGATGAATTTTGACTTTTTCAGTCAAATTTGTCAATTTTTACAATCCAACTGCATCCTGATTACTTTCTTTCTTTAATATGATACTCCATTTTAAAGTTTCTCATACTAATATTGTGTATCTCAAGATCTGAACAAATATGTATCAATTTCAGTTTTAGAACTAAAATGATTGACCTTAAAAGTCAAAACTTGTCTTAGTACAGTGATTGTAAGTTGTAACATATATATTCAGATTAATGCACTGTAATTGTTCAAGGGTTCAAGTTTATAAAATAAAAGTGAAGGTGTTTCATAAAATTGCAGATCTTGAATACCCAAATCACAATATCAGTATGTAACAAGAAATGTAAAGATAAAACCTACCAAACTTAACTTAAATGTAAGAATCTTTAGGAATTGAGAATTGGGAAATTGTTCAACTAACTAACTAACTAACCAATTTGGGCCAATACGACTTCAATGGAACATTTGATTCAAGATCGACATCGACGACGGAGAAATCAGTCATACATTGTTAATTCCGACTGCACATAGACGGTGACGGCCATTGGGTAACCGTTCCCAACCTCCGTATCAATACTGGAAGTTGTTACAGATGCTGTTGTTAGTGAGGCGCGGCCAGGATCTCTTGAGGATTTATCAGAGAAGAAAAGGTAAGGGGTGGGGTATGAGTTAACAACGATTAGGTGAAGTGGGACCCATTTCTTTTTGTTTTTTATTTAGAAGGGTAGTTTAGTCAATTCATATTGATTTAACTTGATAAGTTAACGTTCCTCTAGTAAAAGGACTACCGAAGTAACAACTACTCAAACCATAGGAAGCAAACATGTAAGAGTTAAATGCCATTTTAGTCCCTGTGGTTTGGATCATTTTGCCAGTTTAGTCCAAAGGTTTCATTTTTAACCTGTGAGTCCAAAAAGGTTTCACAGTTGCCATTTTAGTCCACTTGGTTAACTTCATCCATTTTTTCTGTTAACGAGAAGGCCAATTTGGTCATTTTAACAGAAAAAATGGATGAAGTTAATCCAGTGGACTAAAATGGCAACTGTTAAACCTTTTTGGACTCACAGGTTAAAAATGAAACCTTTTGACTAAACTGGCAAAATGACCCAAACCATAGGGACTAAAATGGCATTTAACTCAACATGTAATTTTAAAAAGTTGGGTACTAAAGGTGAAATAATGAGAAACCACAGGGACTATCCGGGCAATTAACTCAAAGCTTAAATATAAAAGTTGTAAAGTAAGCAAAAAATATACTTTAAAAGTTCGGGTATTCTATGGAGTGTTAAAAAAACCGGTGTTGGGTATAGAGTACAACTGGTTCCGGGTATTTCGGATATAAATCGGGTATGGTTCCGGGTACTAGTATTGAGCTCAAAATGTATACCCTATCCATACCTTACGTGTAAAGCGGGGTTCGGTTTCACGTATAAAATACCCGGGTACAAAAATAACCTGTTTCAGACTTCCAGGATTTTTTCTCGTGTCCGATTACGGGTACGGTTTTTTTGCGCACCTCTACTGAGACTCATTGGCCATATTGGGCTTTATGAACTGCTTAAAGATCTCAAGCTTAACTTTTAACTTCTGGGCTTTTAAAACCCATTCATTTGGCAATTGATAAGTGAAGTTTTGTCATATAAAGTGTATATACATTTAAGTCTACAAGTTGTTAAGGTCGTTATTCACGCTTCTTAATCAAACCTGTGTGATCGTAGTTCTAATGACAATGACTACTAGATTTTATATTAAAATGAAATGTTAACAAATTAAATTTAAAGAAAAAGTTAATAAAATTAAAAGTCTATAAATAAAACCAAAATGTAAACCAAGTCTTGTAATTTCAATTTTAAGGTTATATATATATGTTAAATGTGTCTCACATAACACTATATATAATAACACCTAGAAGTATATAAAATAATTTTAATATGTAATATCATGACCAAAAAGTATAATTAAGTTTTGGGTTATCAACCAAGTCTTGAAATACAAGTCTTAAATATCCTAATTATATTACTTTTTAAAATGATTAATCAAAGCATATGTTTACCGATTCTCGATTTCTTTACTTTTTTAATATCATTTTGAAATCATTAACCAAAATACACATTTTATGTGTTGTTTATGAGATTGACTAACTCTATGATGTTTGGATTTCTAGCCAAGTCAAACTATATATATTTTTCATATCCTGTATCTAATGATTATGACATCTACCTATTTAGTTAGCATAACATAAAATAGTACAATATAATTTGAAAATTGAAGAACTCAAATCTTATGGTACGCGTTCTAGAATCATGAACCAAGTCTGCTACATTGTTTAGTGCAAGTAAACCAATACTAAACATATCTAGTTTTTTTTCTTTGAACATTTCTAAAACTAACCATCCTTTACATTTGTCTTCCTTATAAATACTAACATATGAACTTAACAACATAATACAATTCAAAAAATTTGTACTAAAAACATTTTTGCTTGCCAATTACGAAGAAGATGAACCCCAGAAACTACATATCTAGTTTTGCTTTTGTTCTTTTTTCTATTGCTACCGCATCTTCAGACTCGGGTTTGTCACCAAGTTATTATGATCGAGTGTGCCCTGAAGCTCTCCCAACCATCAAACGTGTGGTGGAGGATGCATTGGCACAAGAACGTCGCATGGGTGCTTCAATATTACGTCTTCATTTTCATGATTGTTTTGTTAATGTAAGTAACTTATTCATACCAATTTATACTTATTCCACATTTGTTATTCATATTGCTTGGCAGTTGATTGCAAAGTTATACTTTTGCCATGGAAATGCCTCAGTTATGAACTAATAAACAAAACCTAGAAGATGAATTTAGAATTTTAAATTTATAATCTTTCATAACTATGCCAACAAGTCTTTTTATAATTATGATCCATTAGAAACTTTCAAACGTGACGTTGTAAAATGAAGTGTTATCTTGTATCAATGTAGCATTTAATCGGGTGGAAAGTGTTGGTGTTTTTTTTTTTGAGTTTATTTTCTATTTCATGTAGGGATGTGTTTTTTGAGTTTATTTTCTATTTCATGTAGGGATGTGATGCTTCCATTCTTTTGGACCAAACATCAACAATAGATAGTGAGAAAAATGCAGGCCCCAATGCAAATTCAGCCCGAGGATTCGAGGTTATCGACAAAATCAAGGATGAGGTCGACAAAGTTTGTGGTCGCCCTGTGGTGTCTTGCGCGGATATCTTAACTGTTGCTGCTCGTGATTCTGTAGTTGCGGTAAGTAAAACATGTTAATCAAAACCTAGAATTTGAACTTGTCTAACATATGTACCTATGGTATAGTGTACTTATGTAAAGGTATTTGGTGTTTCTAGTAGTTTCAACTTGGGGTAGACCATTGGGGTACGGTTAGCATGCATGTTTATGATGAAAATAAAAACTAAAAACATGAATGATGATGCATTTTATGACACCAAATGTTAATTTGTATGGATGTAGCTTGGTGGGCCATCATGGAAAGTCAAGCTCGGAAGAAGAGACTCAACCACGGCTAGCCGGACCGCAGCTGACGCCAATATCCCAGCACCGTCCATGGACTTACCCACCCTAATAAAAAACTTTGAGGATCAAGGGCTCGATGAGGAGGACTTAGTTGTCCTTTCGGGCGCACACACCCTAGGGTTTGCGCAGTGTCGAACCTTTAGGCCTCGTATTTATAGTGATACTAACATAGATCCGGCGTTTGCAAGCCATCTTCGGACTATTTGTCCACAAGTTGGGGGCGACTCAACTCTCGCACCACTTGACCCGACACCAACCTCGTTTGATGTAAAATACTTCAATGATTTGGTGAGTAAAAAGGGGCTTTTAAACTCTGATCAAGCATTGTTTAATGGTGGCGAAACTGCTGAGCTTGTTTCGAAATATAGTATGAACCACGAAGAGTTCTTAGAAGATTTTGCAAAATCTATGATCAAAATGGGCGATATAAAGCCATTAACGGGGAATAGAGGTGAAATTCGTAACAACTGCAGGAAAGTTAATTCACAATATTAAGAGTTTATGGATTGGGCTAAGTTGTTTTATTAGTTTTTAGGCATTGTTTTCTCATATTGTGGCTGCAATGTTAATTTCTTGAAAACTTTAGTGTTGTATTCTTTTAATTTTGAATGTAAATGGTATGCAAGTTAATTTTGTTCTTCCTATATATCCGAGTTAAGATTATGTACGTTGAATCATAGTCATTTCTTAATATTTCAAGCACCATACACATCAACTCATTTTCATAGCTTTTACTATGAGTCTCTTGCCATGTGCTTTGTATTTTTATTTTATTTTTTTAATCAGTTTTCCGTTATATGGAAAAACAAGTCATTTTACATATATTTAAATTATTCCAAAAAGTACGAGATTGACTTTTTTGTGGGTAAAGATTGAAATCCTTTTTTTTAAGCCACAATCAAAGAAATATCAAAATCAATCCATCTAATCGAGTCCAAAGACACACCCTTCACCCTGTTTTTAACCCACTCGAACGTCTCTTCTTTAATAAGCTCCACGATCCTTCTAACCGGCACCATGCTCCCATTAAATTATTTGTCGTTTCTAGCTAGCCAAAGGCGCCAAAAACTGCCCAGAACCACCAAGTGCACCACCTTTTTCCATTTTTTCGAGCCCACTTGAGACTGAATGTGGCTGAGGATCTGGTTGACTGTCATCTCCTCGCTAATGCCCGGGACTTTTATCCATCTGAGGACGTTCCACCAAACGCTTTTGGCCCATAAACAATCTGCGAAAAGGTGATCACATGTTTCTTCACTCAGCGCGCATCTACTACAAGACTATCGTCGATAAGGATCCCCCTTTTTGCAAGCGACACATTGGCTGCCGGTATACCAGAAACTGCCCGCCAGACGTGGTAGTTGACCTTGAGAGGCGCCCAAGCATTCCATCTGAAGGAACCCCCGTCGCTGAAAGCCGACGCCTTCAGGTCAAGCTTATTGCGAATGCATCCAACCGAAAACCGTCTGCCTGCCTCGTTTGCCCAAACCCATTTATCCAACTCATGTAACAAAATTACATCATTCAGCAAGCGCATAAGAACCCCCAGCTCAGCCCATTCAGCAGCATAATTAGGATCTCTGACCCACTTCCACCGCCATTGACTTAACGAACCTGTGACTTCATAGCAGGAGGCTACCTTAGCGTCTTTCACAGCAGCGAGCCTGAACACATTTGGGAACAGAAGCTTTAATGGAGCTCCCTTGATCCATGTATCAAACCATGTAACACCCCAAAAAATATAGATTATATATATATATATATATATATATATATATTAAAAACTCAGTAAAAGCCAAGATAAAATAACTATAGGATAAATAACCTAGTTAGTCATGAGTTCTTGGAATTAATAAGAAATCTAGTTAAGAAAGACTCTTTATAAAACTTGAACAAGTGAAGGGGCTAATGTTGACAAAAGTTAAAATGGTTTTTATTTATTAAAAACAAAACACCAAAACACACACTAAAGTGTGTGTTCTGGTCGTGTAAATCACAGGAGCCAAAAGAGCTCTCAAAAACCCAAACCCTCGCTTACAAAATTGATCAAATTAAGAAGGCAAATCAAGTTCAAATCAAAAACCAAACTCAAACTAGTGATCACTCAAGTGAGGGGATCACAAGGTATGTAGAATTTAGTCTTTCGGTTTCGTTTTGATTACTTGATGAACACATGAAGTAGAAATCTGAACTTGAATGTTTGATTTTTGAATGAAGTTATGATAAATTCATGACTAAGAACAAACCCTAGTCAATAATTTGATACATTAGTGTCAATAGATATGAGATTCATAATCATCCATTTATGTGTTAAATGGGTTTTGTAGAAAGATGATGAACACTAGAATTATGATTATCAATCTAGTGTTATTTGAGCTCCATGAAATAAATCTAAGTGTTGATGTGTAAACTAGATATTTGAACTCTATAGGCAAAGAAACCGGGACGTCAAGCGGACAAGCTAGTGGCGATACGCGTTTGAAAGGTTTGCTATAAAGGTACGTGACTTTAGTCGCGTCATAATATGAATATACGTTTAATTTTAGTTTGTTAATGGTGTCAAAATGTAGAATATGCGTTTGACGTGTCATTGAAGTGGCATAGTTCACTCGACACTCAAACGGGTCAAAATATTAGTTATAAACAGTTTGGTTCGACATTAAGATGAGGATTTTCACTTGTCAACCAAACGGGTCAAAACCATGTTCATAAAACGATCTTGTGCATAGAAAATTGAAAGTCTCATATTGCGCTAATACTAGGTAGCAATTTAGCAATGAATGGTTACATTAAGCCAAGTTATGAATCCGTGATATTGGGTCGATTGGTAGGAGTTAAATGTAAGACTTGCATAAAGTGGTATGCTTGTATTTTTAGAAAATAAGCATGAAACTCGAATGCGAGCATAAAGCCGTGAAATGGTTCAGATATGTCAAAAGTTGCAAGCCCGGGATATGGGTGAATGAGACTAGAATGCCCAAGAAGTGTATATTGAACAATATGCACACTAGTTAATGGGTCGAATAATTGAATCAAGGAATTTATGAACCATTTTTTTGTAAATTGTTTTTCATCAAGTGAAATCTACATGGTTAGATCCGAAATTTCAATACGGACATATAGGAAAAAGAATCGGTTAAAACGGACGCATAAATTGAAAGTTATGATAGTTTAAAGTTGACCATGGGAATAAAAGTGCTAGGCAAATATACAGCACCAAACAACAACCTTTCTGCCAAAATGAAGCAGTCGCGCTATGCGACGCCAAACTACTCTCACCGTCACGCGACACGACAGCCGTTGCGGGCCGCAAAGGATCGGCTTTGATTCGTCGCGGGGGGCGAGAGCCCCAATTGCAGCAAATTTGTTTGTTTTTCATTATTTAAGCAATAGAACTTGTATTTACTTGATATTAAGATGTCAAAACTAACAATTGATATGGTTTTGACCGTAGGTGGTGCTCGTTTTGTTGCGGATGTCGATCAAGCAAGGGAATCAAGAACCGAACACAAGTTTTAAATGCTTCCGCACTAATCTTATCTAGTTTAAACCATGTTGTTTTGTAAACACTACTGAATGTTGGATAATTTAATCTAGATAGTTGACTATGTTTAACACTATAATGAAGTACATCTTAGTTTATTAACTAAGTTTTTGTTAATTATGTATTTCGTTCTTTAAAAGTCCGTATTTTATGATTAAACAATGGAATTATAAGATGAGTGTTATAAGTTGGTAATCAGAGCTCAAGGTTGTTAACAAATGTGTTCGGTTCAAGCTTGATCAACATCCGGTAAGAATTAATCATGTTAGTAGGTTTAATAATGTAAAAGAAAAATATGAAGTGACGTGCACGGGAAGAGCGTGTTAACACACTCAAACCCGGATAGTGCACTAAACGAGAACGGTTAAAGCAAGTCGCGAACTTAGCTAACAGAAGAAAATAAAGTATATGTTATATATGAAATGTTTAATGATTGGTGTAAACATTTCAGTTTCAAAGATGTCGGATAAAGGCAATGATGATGCGGTGCCGATAGTCACCGAGCAAATGAAAGAAGTGATTGCTGAGGAAGTAGGAAAGGCAATCGAAAATAGCTTATCCGGTTTTATTGATAAAAAACGGTACTATCGGTAGTTGATGAGAGAATCAAGAAATTGGAAGATAGTACCAACATAGCTAAGGAGAAATCTGGAGAGCGCAAGGGCTACTCATACAAGGAATTTATGGCATGTAAACCACCACTTTATAATGGAGAGGTGGATCCAATAATATGCCAACGATGGTTAAGCGATATTGAGGGGGTGTTTGAGAGAACCCACTGCGACACGAACGACTTCGTAGCTTATGGTACGGGTCAGCTTAGAGGTCAAGCAAAGGATTGGTGGGATAACAAGAAAAAGGAAATCGGAAGCGAAGCGGCAATGGCAATGACCTGGGACGAGTTTAAGGTACCATTTCTTAAACACCACAGTCATAAGGCAGTTATCAATCGAATCAAGGAGGAATTTATTCAGCTTAGGCAGAAAGGTGAATCTATCGATAAGATCACGGGGATCTTTTTCGACAAACTGAGATTTTGTGATGAGTTGGTAACGTCTGAAGAACAAAAAGTGTATTATTATTATAATAATATGCTAAGTGCAGAATATCAAGAGTTTATGACTCCCGCGAAATACGAGACTCTCACTGAAATCATTAATACTGCTTGAGAAAGGGAGATAGAGCTGAAGAAGCAAATAGAGAGAGGTGAAAGAAGGGTACAAGTTGCTAATCCAAGCCCTACGAAAAAGGCGCGTACAACTGAGTCATCTAAGAAACAGGATGGGAAAGGCGGGTCGCCGATTTGTACGGTTTGCGGGAAAGGGCACAAGGGCGAGTGCCGGTTTAAAGATAAGCCCTACGAAAAAGGCGCGTACAACTGTCAAATTTGCATACATCCGTACAATTATTAGATTATGATTAGTGCTTAATGACTGTGCTAAATTACAATTTATTTACTTGAATTGCTTCTGATTATTACCATATACATACATGTGCATCATATATTGCTCAAAGTCATGTCATTATTACATGAGAACTTTATTGACTCAAAAGATGCACGAAACACAGTAAGCACAGTTATCTGGCAAATCAGAAAAATGCTGACAACTTGTAACGCCCTAAATCATTTTAATCAAATTTAACGCAGCGGAAAATACATACTAAAAATTTCTATTATGATATTCTTTCTTTCACTTAAATACATTAATCCCTTTTCATAAATTAATTAAAAACTATCATACGTATATCGAATTAGGTGACCATATACACACCCACGTACAATCCATGTCTTGACTCGATCTTCAATCGCGTACACATCTTGAGCAATCATTCATAAACCTGTACAACCTGCAGTCACCACAACCAATTAGTTCATTAGCAACCAGTGACATAATATATATACTTTAAAAGGTGCATCATCAAGCATCAACATCTCTTATTCTCGTTCATATAAGTCCATTCGTCCATCCATTCGGACACTCTCGTCTGACCTCCATACTTAACCTTCATTCTCCATTATTAGTTTACCTGCACTTCCATTTCATTTCTAACAGAAAACAATTAGCATCATTATACTTTCCTATCACATTCGACTCCTTTTTCCGTAAACTTACCTATTTACTTCCATTGTTTAATGCTTTCTCACATGTATCACAATAATCATCATACTACAATATATTTTACATCTAAGTGTAAGTCCGGGATTTACTTACCTTATGCGTCCGTATTTGCATCCGCTTACTTGAGTCTTCTTGTCCCGTTAGCCTTCCACGCTCCCATCCATCTTGACAAGATTCCTATACTTTCATGTCATTACATTTATATCCTTATTAGCATACATGATTATTCATATCAAGTTCATATCTCACATATGTATTTCATTAGCCGATTCAAACAAGCATATAACATACTCAACATCAACCTAACATAATCTTCACATGAACTATATCTAAAATACATTCCTCATGATTGTTTACTATCAATTTCATTAATACCACATTCTATACATGTTTACCCATTAATTGCATACAATTTCACATATTATTGTCATTTAGACATTTCATCAAACACTTGGTGTGCGTACTACTTCCTAAGCATAATTTACAAGTATTTCATGTGTTTCTTCCTAATTATCACCTTCATTTATCAACACAAGTAAACATCATACAAATTCCATACCATAATCACTCTATATCCAAATACCCATCACATACTACACATATCCCTAATCAAGTTCATACCATTTCATGGATTAAACATAAACCCACTTAACTAAGTGTGGTAATTCATCCAAACACCTAAATTCTAGCAATTTACTCAGAGTCTTCGCTTAGGGTTTGTTCCTAAACGTGCATACATCACTAATTTAGGCATAACCTTCATGATTCATACATAATTCACCACTAGTGATGATTATCCAGATTTCTCAACTTCATTAAACATCAAAATTCGACATACCTTATGATCCCCTAGCTTGGGTGATCGTTAATTCATGTTCCTTCTTGAATTTGAGCCCCGATTCCTCCTTCAATTGGGTGATATATGATGAACTAGGGTTTGGCTCTCTAGAGCCTTCCCCTGATCACGCACAGAACACACACGAAGTGTGTGTGTGTGTGTGTTATTTTCATTTATTAAAACCACTTTCAAGTTATCCCACTTTGGTCCCTCTTGTTTCGTTTTAATTAAATAGGGCTACAACTCTCCGTTTGATACTAACGATATTAAAATCAACTAGGTTAATTATTCCTAGTTATTATTCATTTACGGGTTTACTTTTACCCCTAATGGTATTTTTACCCGTTCCTTTATATTAACCGGGTTTAAATTACCAAACCCATTTTTGGGGTGTTACAAGTCTACCCCCCTTAAAAGAGGTTTCGTCCCCGAAACCTTGCTTACTTCCACGGGACCATAATCCTTTACTTACCGGTCCTTCTGTGTAACAAGATTCTGAAATATATTCACATATCTTTAGATTCCGAATTCTTGCCTCAGGTTAGTTCCTTAGTGGTGTTCATCACTACATGATTATTCATTCATTTCATTCAAAACACATACCATGGCAAGAATGTACCCATACTTTATAAAAATTCCTCATTCATGAACAAATATAACTGTACGTCCTATCCTTACTTTCTTAAATCGAGCATAATACTTCCATGCGTTCATTGACCATAACGACTCTATTATATCTACTTTTTATTCATAAATCATGTTGGACATGCCACTCTTGTTTTCATCGCACAAATACTTATTACAACAGTCCATACTGTCACATATCCTTTCCATTTCCTTGACCCGTTAGTAACAGGTCAATATGCATACCTCTTCAAACTTGTAACATTACATACATTCGCATGATCTGTTTACAACGAATCTAATACCTTTATCTCGTCTTTTAAGATTACATTCCATACATATAGTGTATAACCTTTAATTCTTGTTTTGTTATCACAAAAAAACTACTATTTCATAGTCACACATGCTGGCTTAGCTCTAAAGTTAACATCATTCTACGTCTGTTAATGTTACATGCTACTGGGTATACTCGTATACATACATTCACACGTATGTTCGTATATACAAGCTTTATTCCTTTGTGCACATTCAATCCTATTTAATACATACATACATGCGTTTATATATGTACATGCATACATCTATTTACATACACCCGAAAACATACTTGCAACAATAACACATCTATGCGTACATGTTTACATGCGTACTTATCGTTATATAATGCACACATTCATACGTTCCTTCATACATTTATTACATACATTCATACCATCCCTATCTCTCTACACACATACGTACGTTCCTACGTATCTTCATACCTTCATGGATGGTAAATCCTTCTTCATGCATACGTACATCTACGTGTATATTCATACATTACATTACAAATCATTTCATTCGTGATTTCTCATGCATTACTTACTATTCACACATATGGGCGTTACTGAATACTTTAAGACTGAACTAAGATTTCATTCCTTTATTGACCTCTAACCAGATTGACTTCATTCGTCTGTAAAATGAGCTCTCATCATGAGCATCCTTTCAACACATCTACTACTATCATTAGCCAAGAATTCCATTATTCTCATTTATAACATTAATGGTTATCACATTTCCTTTCATACTTGCGTTCAACTTGGTGTTCATTCACCCATAGTTCCTTCACAAATTCCCGATTTGCATTAGCATTATACTGTACATGGGTCAAAAATATAGTTTGTAAGACCTAAGCTTACATAATTGAAATTTATAAGGACCTTCACATTTTATACAAACAATGCCCATAACTTTCATACAAGGTTTATAACACTTCAACACTTTAGATATGATAACATACTCATACTCATAAAACCCTTTCAAGGTTCATAATTGGTTCAATTCGTAACATAACGCAACTTTACCCTTTCTGAGATCAACTTCAATTCCTCACGCATCCAATGTTCTCATACCTGCATTACATTGCTTTCTCAATGGAAACACGATTAATAACGTTAATACTGAACGTATCTAAATCGTACATATGTGCATGCTTTCATACGTGCATACCTACATACATTCCTTTATACATATCTACATATGTGCATACATTCTTACATACTTACATACGTGCATATCCTTCATAGGAACTAACGGGGGTTCGGGGGCAGCGCCCCCGAGAGAAGCGGGGTCCAAGGGGCAGAGCCCCTGGCTGAAAATTTTTATTTTGGACAAAAGTCCTTTATAAAAAATGCATCAGAAACTTGATTTCGGCCCATTCGGGGGCTTAACGGAGCACCGGGACGCGAACTGGATCAACCGGGATTAAAAAGGGAATAAAACAGAATTCTCACAAAAGAGAGCCCGTCGGCGACGGGGTGGGTACCCGTCGGCGACGGCCTCTTAAAATGCCCGTCGCCCAAATTGTCTCGTATCCAGTCAGTTAAGCCGTCGCCCATTTTTGTGATTTTGAGAGCCCGTCGGCGACGGGGTGGGAACCCGTCGGCGACGCCTTGCAGAAAACCCACTTTTCTGCAGTTCCGTTCCGTCGTTCTTACATACTTAAACGCGCGTAACTTTTGAACCGTTTACCCGTTTAACCTCCCGTTTCTTCCTATATGACCAAAATTTGGTCCTCTTTCATATGGACTCAAAATCCCCCGCCCGGATTAAGAAAATTCTTAACTTACAAGCTTTCGGCTCAATATTCTTTTAAGAATTATTCGACCCGTTCATGCATTTATCAAACAAACACGTTTGTTTGATCCCCATTTCTCATGAACTCCATAAGTTCAATATTGTCTATCGTACTAGGTTCATATCACGGGTTTATATACGTTCTTAAACTAGTTTTCGATCATATGCTTATTTTGACCCGTTAAGGGTATTTAGGTCTATTTTAAGCACGGATCACCTTCATTCGCTTCTAGCTTCATATTTTCACATTTCTTATCATTTGATCCCCCACCGCAACTACATTTGTGGTGGATCTAACGTGGTGATCTATATAATCCGAGTTTTACCCCTCGGATCCACTTATTACGGCAAAACCCAAAAGCTTATATCTTTGACCTTTACACTTTTCAAAAGACTTACTCGATCATAATACTTGTTTCCAATTAGCCCATAAGGGTTGTTTACCCGCTTTGTCATTCGAGGGCGTTTTGGTCAACAAATGCTCCTATTCTTACGACAAAGGACCTTAGTACATAATTGACCAAAAGTCAAACTTTTTAACTACAATCTTATTCGTACATACCTGGTTTGGATCAAGCTGTGACCCGTTTAATACTTCATTAAGGAAATTGCTAATTAATAGCAACGAAATTTCCATACGCTATCCATCCTGTGAGCATAAAACTCAACAAACGTTCATTAGTCATCATCGTCAAATGATTCTATCTTCATTAATTGACCCATTTGGTCTAAACGTCCCAAACCTCTTACATTTTAAATAAAATGGTATCGATTTACCATTTCGCTCATTTGACTCATTACGGATTTTCACCATATGGTCATAATCTTTAAACCTTTCTTCCATACATTTAACCTATCATCGCTTACGCCATAGGGTATTCTTTAAACTTTATTTTCATTCATCCATGTAACTAAATTACCGTTTTACCCTTATTACTTATCATGGCATACATCATAACAAAATCTTTCAAAACTCATTATACTTTCATCATTCCATGACCAAATTACCATTTTACCCTTTTTACCATCAAATATGGTTTACTGCCAGTTTTAACTTGTTCCGACCCGTATTGATTCGTGTCGAAACATCTTATTTTCAAATCTCTTTTTGAATACTAACATTTCTTACTTATAGTCAAATACATAAGTAGTTGTACTACTTTAAATGCCATAAGCTTTACTTATCTTCCATCCGACTACGCTTTTCCGCGTACTTGATTCGTTTACTGCTTACGGCTCAAGCCTTTCATTCTCCTTTGCTTCCTTGCATATTTACTCCGTATTCACCATGGATTTAACTTTCATTCTTCTTTTCATTCTTCATAAGTTTGATCCGTATTCATCTACGGATTCAAACCTTCATTCATACCTTCCATTCTTTTCATTCCATTCCCTTCGCGTTTGAATTCATTCACGAATTCAAACCTTTCCTTCCTTTCATTCCATTCCGGTTTGAATTCATTCCCGAATTCAAACCTTTCATTCCTACTTTACATTCTTTCATGTTTCGAATCCGTCTCGCGGATTCTAACATAACATTCATACTTTAACTTCTTTCATGCTTCGAATCCGTCTCGCGGATTCTAACATAGCATTCATACTTTCATTCCTGAAAGTCTTACATTTCTCTTCACCCTCACGTCCACCTACTACTTAATTCTAACGGACATACCTGTAACAATTATCACGGTCTCACGAGCGTCATACGTTTCTTGTGTACTGGCCAGGTACACAATCCACATACTAGTTTCGTGCCTTCGTGTAATCGCCACCTTATGTCCGAAGAATTAAGTTTCGGCACGTGTAACATTTTCAAAACTTCATTGCCATGTCATTATTATATTTCATTTATGATTTTCCTTCGCTTGCTTAATCTTACAACGTCATACGCCCACACGCTGAATTTACGTACCTGGGGTTCATTTTCCTGACATATCACACACCTTAGCTTTCGTACTAGCTCGCGACTGCGGAACATCCTCATTATCCATCAAGCTCACCTTTCAATATTCATCATTATTAGTAACCTCTCGCATACTTACTTATATTAAATCTTACCTTTCGGTCTTGATCGAGTCTTGGATTGTACGGGTCATTAATCAAAAGAGCACACAGGTTTGAGTTCAAGTACTCACTCATTTGTACTTGATTTCGCTCAAACCTAGGCTCTGATACCAACTTGTAACGCCCTAAATCATTTTAATCAAATTTAACGCAGCGGAAAATACATACTAAAAATTTCTTTTATGATATTCTTTCTTTCACTTAAATACATTAATCCCTTTTCATAAATTAATTAAAAACTATCATACGTATATCGAATTAGGTGACCACATACACACCCACGTACAATCCATGTCTTGACTCGATCTTCAATCGCGTACACATCTTGAGCAATCATTCATAAACCTGTACAACCTGCAGTCACCACAACCAATTAGTTCATTAGCAACCAGTGACATAATATATATACTTTAAAAGGTGCATCATCAAGCATCAACATCTCTTATTCTCGTTCATATAAGTCCATTCGTCCATCCATTCGGACACTCTCGTCTGACCTCCATACTTAACCTTCATTCTCCATTATTAGTTTACCTGCACTTCCATTTCATTTCTAACAGAAAACAATTAGCATCATTATACTTTCCTATCACATTCGACTCCTTTTTCCGTAAACTTACCTATTTACTTCCATTGTTTAATGCTTTCTCACATGTATCACAATAATCATCATACTACAATATATTTTACATCTAAGTGTAAGTCCGGGATTTACTTACCTTATGCGTCCGTATTTGCATCCGCTTACTTGAGTCTTCTTGTCCCGTTAGCCTTCCACGCTCCCATCCATCTTGACAAGATTCCTATACTTTCATGTCATTACATTTATATCCTTATTAGCATACATGATTATTCATATCAAGTTCATATCTCACATATGTATTTCATTAGCCGATTCAAACAAGCATATAACATACTCAACATCAACCTAACATAATCTTCACATGAACTATATCTAAAATACATTCCTCATGATTGTTTACTATCAATTTCATTAATACCACATTCTATACATGTTTACCCATTAATTGCATACAATTTCACATATTATTGTCATTTAGACATTTCATCAAACACTTGGTGTGCGTACTACTTCCTAAGCATAATTTACAAGTATTTCATGTGTTTCTTCCTAATTATCACCTTCATTTATCAACACAAGTAAACATCATACAAATTCCATACCATAATCACTCTATATCCAAATACCCATCACATACTACACATATCCCTAATCAAGTTCATACCATTTCATGGATTAAACATAAACCCACTTAACTAAGTGTGGTAATTCATCCAAACACCTAAATTCTAGCAATTTACTCAGAGTCTTCGCTTAGGGTTTGTTCCTAAACGTGCATACATCACTAATTTAGGCATAACCTTCATGATTCATACATAATTCACCACTAGTGATGATTATCCAGATTTCTCAACTTCATTAAACATCAAAATTCGACATACCTTATGATCCCCTAGCTTGGGTGATCGTTAATTCATGTTCCTTCTTGAATTTGAGCCCCGATTCCTCCTTCAATTGGGTGATATATGATGAACTAGGGTTTGGCTCTCTAGAGCCTTCCCCTGATCACGCACAGAACACACACGAAGTGTGTGTGTGTGTGTGTTATTTTCATTTATTAAAACCACTTTCAAGTTATCCCACTTTGGTCCCTCTTGTTTCGTTTTAATTAAATAGGGCTACAACTCTCCGTTTGATACTAACGATATTAAAATCAACTAGGTTAATTATTCCTAGTTATTATTCATTTACGGGTTTACTTTTACCCCTAATGGTATTTTTACCCGTTCCTTTATATTAACCGGGTTTAAATTACCAAACCCATTTTTGGGGTGTTACAGTTCAGTAGATAGACAGACATTGTATTGAGACACAGAATGAGCCAGAAACCAAGTATTACACTAGTATAGTGTGTAGGAAAGTAAGGATCACAAAACTGCCTTCCTAGAGATAGTTTAAGTGCTGGAAAGTGCCTAAAACTTACATAAACTGCAGAATTCTGTAGAAAATCAGCACAATTCAGCTATAACCAGCTATTTAACACGATAATATCATGCAAAATTTATGTTTTGTTGTCCAAAACAACTTACAAAGTGTCGGGAATTAAAACTGCCGCAAAAGGTGCTTCATACTTAGTGAAACTGCGCAATTCAGCACTTTAACGAACCATAACGAACCGAACAACCGGACAATAACCGGGACATCAAAATTTTACTAGAAGTAATGTTTTTATGATATTAAGCTAATATTGGTGGTAGAACACCTTAAAAATCATAAAAACACCTAAACACACTTAAACATACTTAAACCTTCTAGTTTGCACTTTAAACCCCCCAACTTCTAAAATTTTACACTTTACCCCCCCCCCCCCTCATCAAAATACGGCCCAAGTGGCCCCCACATGGGATTTTATGTGTATATTTTATAAGATTATGTTGGGGAATATACCAACAAATATGCTATATGCTATCCTAATTTGGCAGGAACATGAATATAAGATTTATAAATTTCACAACACTCCAACATCATCTTCCTCCCTTCCCTTCATCATGCTCACGGCCAAGCACCCCTACACCATCATCCTCTTCATTTTTCATTCTTCACTAAATCCATGCATACTCAAGGGTGTAAGGAGCTAAGTTAGGAAGCTTGGAGCTTTCGGAAGTTGAAGGACCTTCACCGTTTGCTTTTATCCACTTAATCCCTAGCCTTGTGCTAGTGGTAAGAGTCTTGATCTTCCTATTTTACTTCCATTTCAAGTGGTTAAAAGAAGATTCATAATCATAATCTTGAAGAACACTAAGAAACTTGAAGATGAAACATGAACATAAGCATAAAACTATAAGAAATCTTAGAGAAATCATGTTGTTTAGTGTTGTTATGGTACTTGATGATTGATGGTTTGTGTAAATGATGTAGATCATTATATGATCTTGCTAGATCATGATTAAAAACATAATCTAGCAAGATGTGAGGATGAAAATGTTAGAGATTTATAAATCATCCTCATGCAAGACATGAACTTGAAAGAATATATTATTTTCTTGAAAAATAATGATTTATGTGAATAGTAATACTTATAGATCTAAAAATTTATGGAGGATTTCTAAAGAAACCAAGCTAAAAATATAAGTTTTACTAAATCCTGGTTCTTAGACAGACAAACCTTATTTTTAGTGGTTAAACAAGTGTAGAAACACTTGTGTAACAAGAAGATTTCATAAAGAAACATTTTTAGAAATTGTGATCACAAGTTGTGAAGATCCATCTTCTTTAAAAATGAAGTTTTTGAAAGATCAATCACACTTTAAAGGGTAACAAGACTTACTATGAACACTAGTAAGTTACTACAAATTTTTACGAATATTCAAGTTCATGAAGTAGTGAAATATGCATGATTTTGGCAAAATTGGTAAGCAAATGTTGTTTGTTGATACTTGTAAATTGATTGTGATGATTTTTACAAAAGAAAATGATATGCTTGAAAGCATGGAAACCTCCATTTTTAGGGGAAACTATAGCAAAATTTTTTAAAAATATTAACACTTAGAAAAATATTTTAAACAAATACTTACAAGTGTATTTTAACCATGAGTTTTCCATATAAACTTTGCCATAATTTTTGTTACAAAAATATAAGTGTTGGAGGTTGGTTTTTATAAATAAAAGTGGCTAAATACATATATTGAATATATATACATTGAAGACACACATGTGTGATTATTTGTATACTTTGTGTAATAATTATATTATTTTAGGACTTGAAATAATATAACTCACAAAAATACCAAGTATTACAATCCAAAATATTGTTAAAACCGAACAAGGAATATAACTCACAAAATATTCCGGAAATATTATTCATGTGTATATTTTGGTAAATAATATTTTAGACATCAAGGGAATGAAAATGGGATTTTCATAATCACTACGAAATATATCATATTTTTTACAAGGAGAAAATATATTATTTTTGGGAAGTAAAAATATATTTTCTTGGAATTTCTAGAAGATATATAATTTTTGGGAAAGATATATATTTTCTTGAGTACACTTGAAATACATTATAAGTTTATACATATTTTCTAAGTGAGACTTGAAAATATAATATTTTGGAACTACAAATATTTTTGCCGAAAGAAAAATTATAAATAGTTTTTCTAAGTAATATTTCTTAAACATATATATATTTTGGAAATATATATATTGGTAGACTTTTATTAGAAATAACATTCTGGAAAGTTTAATATAAATGTAAGTATATGAATACTTAATGAATACAATAAAATACGTATTCTCATACGTATAAATACACACCGGAATACGACCCTAAACCATGGCAACAATACACATGTATAAGATACCCCATCCTTGGGAAGGAAATACAAGTATAAAAACTTGGGAAGTATTAAGTTGATATATATTGTTTTAACAATTATTCCAAAATTTAATAAATATAATTTATGTTAAAATATTTACTATTTTGACAAATAATTATATAACTTGGAATGATGATGAAGACACTTGGAAACATAACTCAAAGGCACTAATTTATACTAAGTCAAGGCATGACCCGCTCGTCTAATAAGACCATAGTACATTGTAGGTAGTCGTGTACACCAGAGGAAACTTTGAGTTACAGGCGGATTCGAAGAACGCAAAACTGTGAGTTCATGTCCCCCTTTTCTTTTAACTGTTTTCAGTTTTATAACCTCGGGGGTGAAATACATGTTACAACTGTTTACAAACATTCTCATTTGGTATGGTTAGCTAAGGAAGGGTACTGCTTGATCATGTGAGTGGTGGGCATAACACTTAAGGCCATTAATCCTCATTGTAGGACCGAGGGACATGAGTGATAGATCTATTCGGGTGTAACAAGCCCCACCCATGCGCACGCTGAATGAGCCATGTGGTGACTATGTCTTACAGCCGAAAGCCCGGTGTAAAGTTTGCTAGGTTTGAGTTCCCTGCATCACGTCACAAATATTAATGTATTAGCTACACATAAATTTATCTGTTTCCTTGTTGCTTTCATACCGGGTTTTCAAGTACATACAAACATACTTACAAATGCTTCAAAGGTTTATTCACAAACACGCACATGAACTCGCTCAACTTTTGTTGATGTTTTCAAATTACTTGTATTTTCAGGAAGTTAAGTATGGATCTGGCGGGCATTGGAGTTTTCAAGTCATGTTGAGAATAAAAGATGTCATCCTTGTCTTAGGGTTTGGTTAGTGTGTCTTATCCCGGACGGGACGCATCTTTCAAAACCTGGTTTTAACTAAAGTCTTTTGATGAGTCGTTATGGAACTTTAAGCTTTGGTTGCTATGTGAACTAAATTTGAAGTCTTGGTCTGATGTTAAACAATGACGGTTGTATTGTTTTGAAAGTTATCAATGGATGAACATCTTGATTTATCATATAGTTGTTTGTTATGCTTGAATGCAATGATATTAAGCAAGTCACCCCAAATCACGCTTCCACAAAAGTCAGGGTGTGACAGAATGAAGCAGAGCATGCAAGCCATTTATGCGAAGTGTTGGAGATGCTCAGAAGAGAGAAGTTGTATGCAAAATTCTCGAAATGTGCTTTCTGGTTACGAGAGGTGTAGTTTCTCGGGCACATCATTAGTGCAAACGGGGTGTTAGTAGACCCGTCAAAAATAGAAGCTGTGGCGAGATGGAATCCACCGAAGAATCCTTCGGAAATCAAAAGATTTTTGGGGCTCACGGGATATTATAGGAGATTCATACAAGATTTCTCCAAGATTGCTACTCCATTAACCAAACTAACCCATAAAGACGAAAAGTTTATTTGGGGCGAAGATCAAGAGAAGGCGTTCCAAACGCTTAAAGAAAATTTGACCCACGCTCTGGTGTTGACATTTCTGGATGGGGTTGACGACATGTCAGTTTACTCGGATGCGTCACATTCGGGTCTTGGGTGCGTTTTGATGCAACGGGGCAAGGTTATAGCCTATGCCTCGAGACAACTAAAGACTCATGAAAAGAATTATCCCACACACGATCTAGAGTTGGCGGCGGTAGTGTTTGCCTTAAAGATATGGAGGTATTATTTGTATGGGGTAAAATGCACTATTTTTATCGACCATAAAAGCTTGAAATATTTCTTCGATCAGAAGGAATTAAACATGAGACAGAGGCGGTGGTTAGAAACTGTTAAAGATTTCGATTGTGATATACATTACCACCCGGGGAAGGCTAATGTGGTGGCGGATGCGTTGAGCCGAAAGGTAGATTATACGCCCATTCGAGTGTGATCAATATCCGGAAATCTCAAGTTGAAGCAATGAAGGAAGAAAATGTGAAGAAGGAAAGAATAGTTGGCCAATTGAAAGAATTAGCGAATGGTAACCAAGGGTTAAAGACTCGTTTTGGGAGAATATGGGTTCCAAATTTGTGCGGAGCCAAGGCGCTCCTACTTGACGAAGCCCATAAGTCCCGTTATTTTATCCATCCGGGAGCAACCAAGATGTATAATGATTTGAAGCAAAACTATTGGTGGCCCGGAATGAAAAGAGATGTTGTGAAGTATGTGGAGAGGTGCCTAACCTGTTTACAAGTCAAAGTAGAACATCAAAAGCCATACGGTAAGCTTCAACCGTTGGACATCCCAGTTTGGAAATAGGAGCAAATTACAATGGATTTGTTGACCAAACTGCTCAAGACCAACCACGGATACGATGTGACGTGTGCGCGTATATACATATTTTTATAATGAAATAACACACGAATCGTTTTTAAATTTATAAAAGTGATTATTACTTTAACATCAAAACACACACGAAAGAGACAAGTATACCCCGTCATATATGTAGTAAAGTATCGGTAAGAACCAAGTATCGATCCAAGGAAATGGGCGGAGGAATAATACTAGACCTTTGTCATTAAATTAACGGAAGAAAGATAAGTTTTGTGATTTTCTAAAAACTAAAGTAAGCATAAACAAATACTTATAAAAACATAATAGATTACAAATATGAAAATAGATAAATAGCCTTGCTTAATACACAACCAAAGCATATCAACTAAGTCGGTTTTGGCACTAGAAACATTCGATCAATTCTTCATTTTCAAGACAATTAGTATCCCTTTCGGGAATCCTAACATGACAATCATTCGGAAAGCTAAAACGATAAACACACTTTAACCACCTAAAATTGTTCTTTAACGTGCAATTTGATAAATGTCTATGAAAATCTCTTAAAAATAAGTTAGTCATCTGTTTGGCGTTTTCTAATCTCACTTAAACAAGGAAAGTGACATCGATAAACACAATGCAACCACCGAGACAAGCATAAACTAGATTAAATCACAACCTAGTTCATTTTACAAATCTTGCATATAAATTCACCAAGATAGCAATTTTGGCCTAAACTACTAACTAAGTTAACAATTCATGGCAAGAATTCATAACAACACCATTTAACCCGTTAAGGTCCTTACGTGACGGAAAGTTTTCTTGATTAACAATAATTACATTTTATTAAACCACTAACCATTTCTAGTATCATGGTGCACACATTTTAACCAAGCTAAACTAGTTAACCAAGTTTAAAGTCTACTAATACATTATTAATTAAGCTTCATTCTTCAACTATCTTAACTAACCAAATATTAATCATCCAACATAATTACTTATAATAAAGAAATCAACAACAATAACAAGGTTGCAAACTAATCATCAAAGATTAACATAGAAAATACTTCCAAGTGTCATTACAAACAAAGTTAACATACTAATGGTTACA
Organism: Helianthus tuberosus; assembly: GCA_030545235.1. Taxonomy (NCBI): domain Eukaryota; kingdom Viridiplantae; phylum Streptophyta; class Magnoliopsida; order Asterales; family Asteraceae; genus Helianthus; species Helianthus tuberosus. The sequence goes on along the minus strand of CM060410.1, from coordinate 141,471,311 downwards.
ATTAAGCAAGGGATTGTTGTTTTTGCCCAAAGGCTTACAATAATACATAAAACATTAATCTAAATGCTTGAAACATTAACAAAATTATGGAAAGATTAGAGGATCAAACCATAAACAAGCCCTAGATTAAGAATCTGGATAGTAATGGAGCTAAACGGCACAATGTGGCTTGAATCCGGGTCAAAAGCAAAGCCTCCAGAGCCTGTAAAATCGCCTGTGAAGCTCCCAAAATTCCAGAGTTACGAGCAGAATGTTTCTGCATGATTTTTATAACTTTTTGAAACCGCACGGTCGTGCCAATAACGTGCACGACCGTTCACTTTTTGCATTATTGAAGTTACTGTTCACCATACCGCATGACATCATCAGATCTTGACCAGATTTCGTAGCCGCATGACCGTTCACTTGGAGGCACGATCGTGCATCTCCGGGTTCTTGTTTCACGCACTCTTGAACGGGCAGTGCATCGCCGGGCTTGTGTTGGATATCGGATCCGCACGGGGTGCAACCATTCGCACGACCGTTCGTCTCTGGGATTGACTTGCACTCCGGATTGCACCCTCGTTCACTGCCGAGCTGGGCTGTTTTGTCGGATATGCACGGTCGTTCCACTCATTGCACGACCGTGCCAAACGCCTAGGTCAGAATTTCCACAGAATGTTCGCAGCTTTGTCGTTTATTCCGTAAAGTCCTCGTTTTCACTATCATCTTGTCTGGCATGCTATTTTAGGCCTGTAAACAAAAGTATACATGATTAAGTATCCGATTCACGGGTTTACGGCCGAAAACGCATAAAATGGGGGTAAAATGGTGGACTTTAATATGTATAAATTGGTGAATATCAAATCTCCCCACACTTGAACCTTGCTTGTCCTCAAGCAAGCTAAACTAAAATGCAATAAAAGATAGAAGCTAACAAGAACAAGAATTTACAAGCTATTTATTGAAACAACTACAAACGGTTAGCCGGTTTTTCGAAAGACAACATCAAATGAATCAAACCAAACAAGCATATGCAAATATATGTAGATAACCAAAAATCCGTGACTTCACTTTCAATTGACTTAACATGCTAATCTTCACACAACTCACAATGTTCACACACACTCGGTTTTATATGTGAAACATACATAAAATGTGTATGTGCAAACACTCAATGCCTTGTCAATGAAACGTGTAATATCATAAGCTTGTCATAAGATCTCGTCTCCACCAACTAACATGCGAAAAAGTGCAAATCAAGAGGACTTTACGGGGTGTAACGTTAGGCTTGGGCGAAGGGTATGGAAATGGATATTTAAAGTGGCGAAATGGTTAAAACTCGGTTTTAGCGTTTAACTAGCGTAAAACAATACAACTATACATACTAACGCCTTAAAAAGGCGACTTTTGCGAAATCAAGCTCATCAATCGAGATTTTATCATTAAGCATTCAAAATTGCTCGAATTTTGTCGAATTCATCCTATTCTAGGGTGTTTTATTTTCTGTTGTTTTTTTTTAACATAAAAACTAAAGGATTTATACAATGAATAATAAACTATAACAAGCGCTAGTTAAATGATTATTTTGACCGAGTTTCAACACTAAAAGGTTTAAAACATAAAAAGCTAAATTTGGCTAAGTGGGCGATTATGTTGGGTAAACAAAGGCAAGCGGGAAGGCTCGACATGGTTAATCCTAAAGGTAATGTAAGGTTTACGAGAAACACAACACAAAGAACAAGGCTAACAACAAAGGGGTAATCTAAGTGCCTCTATCACTTCTACACAATTCCGCAAGTTCATGGTCTTAACAAGCATGCTAGTGACAAGTTCTAAATTACACATGACATCCGACTCACTCCTACTCCGAAATGAACAAATATATAACAATTTCAAGGCTCGAATATGCTCACATAACGGAAGGAATGGGTAAAAGTGTGAAAACTATCATGCAAGTCTTTCTTTGTTTGTCACGCTTTTCGGTTTTCTTTTTCAAAATTTATTTTGCTTGTCGAGTTTTATCATGTCCGAAGCTTTCTAAAACACAACCAACCGGTTTATTTACTAAAAATATATACAAAATACAGATATTTTTGAATGATTTTTCTGTTTTTTCTGTAATTTTTTTTAGGACAAACAAAGTCAACAAGTTAAACCCCTCCCCACACTTGAACTTCGCATTGTCCCCAATGCGAAACCCGAAATATAGAGATAAAGGAGAATAATACTCCCCTGATAATGATTTTGATGAAGCGAGACTTCCAAAGCTGATCCTGTGATGTGCTCCGGTCCAAGACTTGATAGCCAAAATCTGTAAGTATGTCACAAGGCACAGCGAAACAAAACAGAAACAATATAAACGCAAATAAACCATAATTTACATAAATATAAGTACTAAAATCCAAACATGACAAGACAAATAAACTAAAGTGTCTGAAAATAAAGAGTACATAACTGGGGGTGTTTGAAATAATAACCAAAATGAACACTGATGTCTGTCGTTATGGACATGCAAAAACCAACTAAACTATGTAGATAGGATAAGTCGGATATCGAAAAAGAGGAGGATTGTGGAAAGTGTCGTAGTGAAAAGTTTCAATTAACTACTACAGAATTGGAAAATCAGTTTGTTTGATTGTGAGAAATAGCTAAATTAACGAACAAAAATTGAGATTTAAATCACTAGGAGAGAAGATGGTTCCTCCAGATTTCAGGTTTTACAGCTAGATTCAATTATGTGTTTAATCGAAACACTCACATAGACATAAGTGCTTAAACTTAATTCACCAATTGTGATAACCAATGACTAAGTACTCCGGTCAATACATAACGGGAGGTTATCGAATGATTATCAATTACAATTACAAACCCTAACCCCATGTTAAATATATCCCAATTACTAGAACTCTCGGGAACTGAATGCTTAGAAATTAAGGTTTAAATAAATGTAACTGTTTACAACCAATAAATCAAACCAAGGTGAAAAGCATCAAATGCTTAGATCACCGAGTTAAACGATTGTCACAAACACATAAAATTATCTAACTTACAAAAACCCTCCATCCGGAGGAAACCATAAAACGACTAGCCGCTCATGTTGGTTGATCTTCGTCTACTTGATGGAGGGTTGCCCCCATGTGATGTAGCTGCCTCCTTCTCTCCGTCGAAGATGATGTTATCTGATGTTTTCCTCTTTAAAATAATAATACCCTCAAAAGTCCAACTAGGCTGCCAATGCCTTAGAGTTCGGCCCATATGTGCCAATTATTCCCTCCAAAGTCTACATAGGGCTGATCTAATTCGTATCTCATGTCTGCGGCCCACTATGGATATTGAATTAATTAAAACCAAACCTCCTCTCTATTCACGTGAATCATGATGATGTTGTTTAACATTAATTGCCTCCACATGATTTCTGTTGCATTATGATGAGATTGTTAATATTGTTCTCTTTTGATGTTGCCGCCCCCCAAGTCCAACCGAAGTCTTTTCTTTTAATGTTGATGATGTGATGCCTCCTCATGTATCAGCCGTCACCTCCTCATTGTGTGTGAATGTATATGTTGTGTGTGTTGTTTGATTAAACTCACATGCTGCCCTTCTCCAAGTCAGAATGACGATGAGTATTGATGATATTTGTGTTGTTGACTTTCGATCCTTGTGCCTCTCCTATCGATCCCTTCAAGTCTTTTTAAACCATTTAACAATTCATTCATGCGCTAATATGTTCAACCTGCCGTAGCCTACGTGTGAAAATCGTAGTTTACGGTTCATACTTTATGTTGTAATCAGACACTTCTACCCGTAAGCCACACTCCTCACACACCCAACTTTCATTTAATTACCACTCAGCCCCTGGACTTCAATATTATGCGTATCTTATGATTTGAAGTCATTTTATCACCCGAACAAGTACCTAGCAACATGATATGTCCCGGTTAACATCCATGGGTGTTCCGCTTCATCACCAAGCATCCTAACTTCACCATTTTAAGCTGATTAACCTGTAACACGAGAAATACGCGTAGTTATCACATTCGAAACACTTAACCGCTTAAAACACAATACGATACGTATTTTAACACACTTAACGCTCTTGTTTTGCAACCTCCATCACATCCCCACACTTGACATTGATTGTCCTCAAGAAACCATTACAAACATTACTCACCTTATTAACAAATCACTATCAAATCCCTTACCGAGTTAGCAATTTAAGGTCCCAAGTCATACCCGTCCCATAGACTGACACAATCGAGATTGACAATCTGACAAACAAATGATATGCGTTTAAAACAATTTAAGAATTGCCTAACTAAAACTAACATGCTTATATTACTACACACATGCCACACGCCCCTCACAATAAACACTCCCTCGGTTTTATCAAGACTAGCGTGTAATATGCTAGTATATAATTCGCTCAAAACCAAATACGCTACTTCAATCATAAGCTTGTATAGCAATCAAACCTCCACCGTATCAAATAACGTAACACATATCAAAAGGACTTTCGGGTTTTGGGTTAAAGGTAAAGGTAGGGAAATATTTTTGGCTTTTTATATTTATTTGGCGAACACAAAAGAATACCAAACCATGACAACTTTATTCACAATAACTACTAATACTTTGGGTATTTTCGACCCATTTATTTAACACAAACATAACAATGATTTCTGTTTTTCTTTTTCTTTCTTTTTTTTCTTTTTTTTTTCTTTTCATTTTTTCATAAAATCACTTCTAAATACACTTGTCAATCATGGTTGGTAATCAAACGAGTCAAACAAGGTGTGTCAAACGAAATGTATAAGACTCAACATGGTTAACTAATGTGGGATGGATAACCAATCAACAAATAACACAATGGAAGGGATCCCAATGCCTTTATCATTTATATGCATACGCTAAACCACAGTCTCGGCACGTATCAAACCACACAAGTTCTAACACAAAGCAACATATGGCCTACACTCAACAATTGAACATTTATTGTTATTCAACTATCACTCTAGTAGGCTCAAATATCTCACCGAACAAAAGGAATATGGGTTGCCGACATATAGCATGTGTAATTCCTAAAGCATGTTACCCCTAGTTATGCATCTCTTCTCAACTATTTTCTAAACTTGGCAGAAATACTCTCATGAAACTTAAAGGGACAACCATGACTAGGGATCTAAGTTAGTTTAATATCAGTAGGAACCTTTTAGCGATTGAAAATGTTGGTTTTCATGTAGTTCAAGCATACTTGAGAAACAAAAATTTTGAAAATTTTCAATTTTTAGCAAATTCGACCCTTTCAAGCATTTAAGATCAACAATCTTACCAACCCTTTTCTCGAGTTACCGCATCCCCACACTTGGGATACATTGTCCCCAATGTATGGTGCAATTTATAATCTAAACTCGAGAAATACAACCCGCAAACCATGAACGGCTAATAACTAGACGACTCAACACAAGGAAACCACTCCCAACACAAAAAATTCACACCACCAAGTACACGAAAACAAATAAAACACAGGATAGATAAACACATGCACCTGATCAGAAAACAAGTGAGTGTTTGTAGTGGTGTAGCTGCTGTGATCTAACCGGAACATACGCCCCTCATAGATTCTTTGAGATCTCACCGGGGATGTTGCCAAACATCCCCACACTTGATTCATTGCATCCATGAAGATGGAACGTAGAAACCTGTCAAAACACAAACACACCAAAACGAGACCAAACCAAAATAGAATACAATACTCTACATCCTCGGGCTGCCTCCCGAGAGCGCTAAGTTTAAAGGTCTTCAGCCAGACCGTACCTGATTAAGCTCATGGTGGTCTCAATGCACATTTACCCAAAACATTTCCAACGAATGCCCGAAAATTTACATGCCATCTCCATAGGTTTGTAAGTATAATTGGCATGTTCAGACTGCACCTGCGGGTTTCGTTAATCCACTTCACGAGATATACACCGATGTCTTGTAGCTTCACCCTTTTCAAATTCTTACTCAAACCCTCTTCCCCACACTTGTTAATTGGAATGATTGATATGGGAAGAGGTTCGGTACACACATTCATCTCATCAGACTGCTCTGCCTTATCATCCTCAGACACCATCTGATCCACCAATGACTCTTCATCAGATAAAGGATTCATTGGTGTGGTATTATCCTCTACAACCTCCTCCTTCATGTGAGAATAATCTCTAATATCATCAGGTAATGGTGAGAGATGCTCTTCTATTTCTATCTTCATTTTTAACTTCTGACACTTGGAAACTAGACAGCTTATTCGATCTTCATCGGAAAGGTTGGGTGCTGATAAATACTGCTCGATTTTGGACAAAGTCACTTCCAACATAGCAAGCTCTTTCTCCTCCTCGGTCTGATAAATATAAACACCCTCGGGCTCAGAATATTCCTCGGGATGATACTGTCGGTATCCCTGATACGGTCTTGAGATGTACGTATCCATCATTTTTTTATTCCAATACTCTGGATTTTCCAAATACATCGCGCACACATCATCATAAACAGAAGTATGATTACGACCACAACAGAAACATCGTCCATCCGTCCTTGGCTCAAAATAAACATCCTCGTCCCGATCCCATCCGTCAGAGTAATAACCATCCTCCACCGTTGTATCAGAATCATAGAAATATAATGGAAGGGAAGGATTATCATAGCAAGGCATCGGTGGTTCTTCCAATTTCACTTTTTCCCGTCTAAATCGAGCCTCGTGGCAACCGATACACGGATGACGTGGACCCCTGCACAATATACATGTAGAAAAGCTGAAATCTGTGTAATGCTCTGTCATCCTGCACAACACAACTCAACTACCAAGTGTAAATCACGAACATCAAAGAAAAATCTTTTTGGGATTTTTAAATTTAATTTTTTTTATTATTATTATTTTTTTTACTAAAACTTAACACTAAACACTTTGCGCACGCCTCCCCGGCAACGACGCCATTTTGATGTCTGTCGTTATGGACATGCAAAAACCAACTAAACTATGTAGATAGGATAAGTCGGATATCGAACCAGAGGAGGATTGTGGAAAGTGTCGTAGTGAAAAGTTTCAATTAACTACTACAAAATTGGAAAATCAGTTTGTTTGATTGTGAGAAATAGCTAAATTAACGAACAAAAATTGAGATTTAAATCACTAGGAGAGAAGATGGTTCCTCCAGATTTCAGGTTTTACAGCTAGATTCAATTATGTGTTTAATCGAAACACTCACATAGACATAAGTGCTTAAACTTAATTCACCAATTGTGATAACCAATGACTAAGTACTCCGGTCAATACACAACGGGAGGCTATCAAATGATTATCAATTACAATTACAAACCCTAACCCCATGTCAAATATATCCCAATTACTAGAACTCTCGGGAACTGAATGCTTAGAAATTAAGGTTTAAATAAATGTAACTGTTTACAACCAATAAATCAAACCAAGGTGAAAAGCATCAAATGCTTAGATCACCGAGTTAAACGATTGTCACAAACACATAAAATTATCCAACTTACAAAAACCCTCCATCCGGAGGAAACCATAAAACGACTAGCCGCTCATGTTGGTTGATCTTCGTCTGCTTGATGGAGGGTTGCCCCCATGTGATGTAGCTGCCTCCTTCTCTCCGTCGAAGATGATGTTATCTGATGTTTTCCTCTTTAAAATAATAATACCCTCAAAAGTCCAACTAGGCTGCCAATGCCTTAGAGTTCGGCCCATATGTGCCAATTATTCCCTCCAAAGTCTACATAGGGCTGCTCTAATTCGTATCTCATGTCTGCGGCCCACTATGGATATTGAATTAATTAAAACCAAACCTCCTCTCTATTCACGTGAATCATGATGATGTTGTTTAACATTAATTGCCTCCACATGATTTCTGTTGCATTATGATGAGATTATTAATATTGTTCTCTTTTGATGTTGCCGCCCCCCAAGTCCAACCGAAGTCTTTTCTTTTAATGTTGATGATGTGATGCCTCCTCATATGTCAGCCGTCACCTCCTCATTGTGTGTGAATGTATATGTTGTGTGTGTTGTTTGATTAAACTCACATGCTGCCCTTCTCCAAGTCAGAATGACGATGAGTATTGATGATATTTGTGTTGTTGACTTTCGATCCTTGTGCCTCTCCTATCGATCCCTTCAAGTCTTTTTAAACCATTTAACAATTCATTCATGCGCTAATATGTTCAACCTGCCGTAGCCTACGTGTGAAAATCGTAGTTTACGGTTCATACTTTATGTTGTAATCAGACACTTCTACCTGTAAGCCACACTCCTCACACACCCAACTTTCATTTAATTACCACTTAGCCCCTGGACTTCAATATTATGCGTATCTTATGATTTGAAGTCATTTTATCACCCGAACAAGTACCTAGCAACATGATATGTCCCGGTTAACATCCATGGGTGTTCCGCTTCATCACCAAGCATCCTAAGTTCACCATTTTAAGCTGATTAACCTGTAACACGAGAAATACGCGTAGTTATCACATTCGAAACACTTAACCGCTTAAAACACAATACGATACGTATTTTAACACACTTAACGCTCTTTTTTTGCAACCTCCATCAAACACCCGATAAACAAAGTACCAAAATAACAAAATCACCAACGATCAACTCCACCGTCTCCTAGTCATCGTCACCAGCATCATCTCTCGTGTTGGATGGGCCTGCATCTCCATAGCCAGGTGGGTTCCCGAATGGGAACTGTGGAGGCTGCTGAAAGTAGTCGGGATAGGCATTATGCAGACCCCCGAATAGGTATGAGAACCCAGCTTGCACCTCTTGGCGCATAAAATCCTGGTTCGCCCTGAGCTGGTCCTGACCAACTCGTAACTGCTCTATACTCATGCGCTGATGCTCCTGACTAGCATACAACTGCTCTAAACTGGTGCGCTGATGCTCTTGACTCACCTGCATCTGTTGAAACTGCTGGTAGAGATCAGGATAAGACGGGATGCCCTCTGGCCAATCCTGGTGCTGGTGGTATCCGTGATGCTACGGTGAATGTGGTGGTGTGTGTGGCTCATGCTGCTCTCCCATCTCCTCGTCCTCATCCTCCTCCTCTACCGGAGGCAACGGGTCCCAGACCTCGTTGTTCAAACCCTTCAATCGATCCCCACGATCAGTCTCTGCAATCAGCCCCATCGCCTTCAAGGAGCGGATATCAACATATAAACCCTTAGTCACCAGAGTAAGTCCATTAAGTACCTCATCAGTCATTAACCCTAAATTGTAGGCGATCTCGGTCACATACTGACCGCCATGAATCTGACTGCTGGGCGTTCTCCCTGAGCTGTTCACAAAATACTCCGCCATCCTCGCAGCTAGGTTGATGTGTACCCCCTCAACCAGCGCATAAAGAAATATCAGATCTGGTGTTGGACAGTTCCCCAAAATGTCCATGCGCCCGCAGATGGTATGGCTGAATATATGATGCATTACTCGATGTAGAGAGTCTCTCAATCGTGAAGCTTTTGACATCCTTGGATCGTATGGGTCACCAACTGCATTTTGAGCCCAAAACGCGGCCCGCGCTTCATCGCTCGGGTAGGTGAACTATTCTGTGAAAACTCTGAATCCATGTCTTCATTTGTGTAAATTCCAAGTCTCCGACCCAATCTACCCACCGACCAATTGTGCCAGCGTTCGCCCAATCTGAAAGTTATCCTCTCCTTCTAGCGAAAGTTTGGAATTTTATAAGCTCTTGGCCTGTTGTATGAATAGGTGGCGAAGAATTCTATCGTTAGCTCACGATAGATTGGGTGGTCAATAGCGACTAAACGCGAAAGCGGAATAGTGAGCATGTTTTCTAGTCGTTCACGCTGATTTAAATATCTCATAACCTCCCAATCTAGCCTCTGGGGGATGCCAAACTGCCCTCGCCTATTCCATAAAGCGTTACGTTTTGGGATGCACAGACTTTCTTTCTCGTAATCGGGTTCAAACTGTAAGAAAGGATGATCCATCTGCATGAGGAATATTGTTAGGAAAATAGGAGCAGGAAAATTTTCAAAAAAAACAGCCGAACACACAGTTATGAAGGTTCTGTCTCGCTGATCTGGGCATGTCGCACGGACGTGCGACCAGACGCACGGTCGTGCGTCACCGATAATCAGCACAGGTGGCCGGCATTTGTCGTATCTGCACGGCGTGCGACCAACGGCACCACCGTGCATCACCGAGCCAACAGCAAACCACCGTGAACAGCCGGAACTGCACGACCGTTCCACATGAGGAACGTCCGTGCTACTACATTTCTGTAGAATCCGAACCCCAGGACTTTGAACAGCCAGATTTTTCAAAAAATTATCAAATTTTTGGCAAACAGGGGCTAGAAATCTGACCGGGTGTTCACGAAACATAATAATCTTGCAAGGGTTAGGGTTTCACTTGTGTTTATGAAGGGAACCCTAAAAAGCCTTGAAGAATCAAACGAATCTAACCTAGACAAAGATGAAATAGGAAATCGAAAAGAAAGAACATTCCGTACGAAGGATGTGTGAAACCGTGCGAAGAAACCGTGCGATTTGGGGCAAAATCGCTCTGGAACGGCTGGTGCGAGTTAGTGTTCGCGAATAGTGAATGGGGGCTGTAGATGAGGATATTTATACTGCCAAATGAAAGAAATGCCCCTAGCCTCACGCACGGTCGTTCGACCAGTCGCACGGTCGTGCGTCACCGAACAAGGGTCACCCTGGCATGATGATCTCGTAGATGCACCGGGGGTGCGACTCGACGTGCCGGCCAATCCCACAATCGCACGGGCGTGCCGTATCTGCAGATCAGTTTTTTCTGCAGAAAGCATTTTCAGCACCTATTTTGGCCGTTTTCCGCCATTTTTTCAACACGCAAACTGTTTTAACAATATCCCAACATAGAACCTTCGCTCGGCACGTTTAAAAATAGTACAAACTAACGAAACCTACAAAACATACCTAAATTACGCTAAAACGACAAAATCACAAAAAGGACGATTTTACCCCTAAAGTGCTTAAGTCGCTCTTGCTACATTTTTAATCCACGAGTCAGTAGCGTAGACTCTCCTCCCCACACTTATGATGTGTGCGGGGCGTGGAGCTCGATGACCTCCACCGCCGACTCGATCGGCCCGGCAATGTAAAGCTTCAAGCGGTGCCCATTCACTTTGAAAATAACGCCTTCCGCGTTCTCTATTGCAACAGTCCCATATGAGAATACCTCTTTTACTGTGTATGGTCCTGTCCAACGTGAATGAAGTTTTCCTGGAAATAGGCGCAACCGCGAGTTGTAAAGAAGAACAAGATCGCCCGCTTGGAATTGTTTGTGGTCCTTCAAGCGTTTATCGTGCAATCTCTTTGTGCACTCTTTATACAACACGGAGCTTTCATAAGCGTGTTATCGTAGCTCCTCCAATTCATGAATCTGAAGAAACCGGGCTTCACCTCCGGTTTTTAAGTCCAGATTTGCGGTTTTTAGAGCCCACATCGCTTTATGCTCCAACTCCACCGGTAAATGACACGCTTTTCTGTATACAAGCCTAAAGGGAGTAGTCCCAATAGGGGTCTTGTAAGCCGTACGGAAAGCCCACAACGCTTCGTCTAGTTTGTTCGACCAATCCTTGCGGTTTGCACCAATAGACCGCTCAAGGATTCGTTTTAGACCCCGGTTTGTGACCTCCACCTGCCCACTCGTTTGTGGATGATAGGGCATGGATAAACGGTGATGCACACCGTAGCGGGACAAAGCTTTCTCAAGCTGTGTATTGCAGAAGTGAGTCCCTCTATCACTGATGAGCGCCTTCGGAGCGCCAAACCGGGCGAACAAACTCTTCAAAAATCTCACGACCACCCTGGCATCATTGATGGGTAAGGCCTATGCCTCCGCCCACTTTGATACATAGTCAACTGCGACGAGGGTGTACTTATTACCTCGTGAGGGGGGAAATGGTCCCATGAAGTCTATCCCCCAAATGTCGAAGACTTCACAAACTTGTATCCTGTTCTGAGGCATTTCATCACGTGCCTATATATTTGTCGCCCTCTGGCAGGCATCGCACGCTTTTACCCAACTCTGCGCGTCACTAAAAATAGTAGGCTAATAAAACCCGGAATCCAGAACCTTCTTGGCGGTGAAATTGGCTCCATGGTGGCCTCCGGTAGGTCTCTCGTGACAATGGCGCAGAATATCGGTCGCCTCTTTCCTTGAAACGCATATTCTGATCACCTAATCAGCACCCACCCTGAATAAGAAAGGATCGTCCCAAATGTAGTGCTTGACATCCGAAAAGAATTTCCTCTTTTGTTGGTGAGTCAACCCTTTAATCAGAATACCGCAAGCAAGATAGTTCGCAAAATAGGCGAACCATGGTGACTCATCGCATATCTCAACACTCATCAGAGACTCGTGTGGGAAATTGTCATTGATTGAATCCCAACGCGTGTCCTTGATGTCTCCAGGCTCCAATCGAGATAGATGGTCAGCCGCTACATTCAACGCACCTTTTTTATCTTGAATTTCGATATTAAACTCCTGCAGCAATAAGATCCATCTGATGAGACGCGGTTTAGCGTCCTGTTTGCTGAAAAGATATCTGATGGCTGCGTGATCAGTATACACAATGGTTTTTGAAAGCACCAAATACGATCTAAATTTGTCAAATGCGAAAACAACTGCCAAGAGCTCTTTTTCAGTCGTGGTGTAGTTCTCCTGAGCGTCATGAAGAGTCTTGCTCGCATAATAGATTGGGTGAAAGTGCTTTTCTTTCTTTTGACCCAGAACGGCCCATTTAGCGTAATCGCTCGCGTCGCAAATAATTTCAAATGGCAGACTCCAGTCAGGTGCAACCAAAATAGGGGCCTCAATCAACTTTTTCTTGAGAAGGTCAAAAACCCTCAAGCAATCATCTCCAAATATGAACGGAGCGTCTTTCTCCAACAAACGGGTCATGGGCCTAGCGATTTTCGAAAAATCCTTGATGAATCGCCTATAGAACCCCGCATGACCAAGAAAGCTCCGTATCGCTCTCACAGAGGTGGGAGGCGGAAGTCGTGAAATAACGTCAACTTTAGCTGGATCGACCTCCATACCAGCATGAGAAATCTTATGTCCCAGAACTATGCCCTCTTTCACCATGAAGTGGCATTTTTCCCAGTTTAGGACCAGATTCGTTTCTTCGCACCTCTTCAACATCTTCTTCAAATTTTCCAAACAATGATCGAAGGAATCCCCAAATACCGAAAAGTCATCCATGAAAACCTCCATAGAATCCTCGATCATATCATGAAAAATTGCAACCATGCATCTCTGGAAGGTCGTCGGTGCATTACACAACCCAAAAGGCATACGTCGGTAGGCGAATGTGCCGAAGGGGCAGGTAAAGGTAGTCTTATCCTGATCCTCAGGAGCAATAGGAATTTGGAAGTACCCTGAGAACCCGTCCAAGAAACAGTAATACAACTTCCCTGACAGACGCTCCAACATCTGATCGATGAATGGATGCGGGAAGTGATCCTTACGAGTAGCATCATTGAGTTTGCGGTAATCAATGCAAACTCGCTACCCAGTGACGGTACGGGTAGGAATTAGCTCATTCCTATCATTTGAGACTACTGTAATACCACCTTTTTTAGGTACTACCTGCACTGGACTCACCCACACAGAGTCAGATATAGGATATATCATCCCAACATCCAACAACTTAATCACTTCTTTCTTTACCACGTCTTACATATTTGGATCTAAACGCCTCTGATGTTGTGCACACGGTTTGTACTCGCCTTCCATCAGAATCTTGTGAATACAAAAAGAAGGATTTATGCCTTTGATGTCAACGATTTTCCACGCAATGGCTCTCTTATGAAGTCTCAGAACCTCGAGAAGTTGATTATTCTCATCCTTTTCCAATAATGCCGAAATGATGACCGGTAAGCGACACTCCTCGTCCAGAAATGCATACTCGAGATGTGGCGGGAGTTCTTTCAACTCCAAACACGGCGGATCTTCAATCGAAGGTTTTGCTTTCTCTTCTTCTACTTGGCCAATTTCTAGAAACCGCTCCGGACTCTGGGAACCATCGTCACCAATCTGATAGACTGGCTGCTCGAAATCGTGGCCCTCCTGCGTAATACCAATCAGGTCCCCACACGATAGACGTGTGTCCGAATCAATCTTGTCAACAGTGCCTTGAAAATGAGAGCACACACATGCGTCGACAATGTCGACATAGTAAAGCATGTCATTGTGACTTTGCGGATGCTGCATTGATCTTTTGATATCAAATGTCACATGCTCGTCATTTACCCGGAGCGTGATTTGGCTAGCTGCCACATCAACAATCGTCCTCGCAGTATTGAGGAACGGGTGTCCAAGTATCAAAGGTACTCTTGAATCTTCGTCCATGTCAAGAATAACAAAATCCACGGGGAAAACAAATTTATCGATTTTAACAAGCAGGTTTTCAACAAATCCACGCGGATACTTAATTGAACGGTCTGCCAACCGAATGCTCATTCTAGTGGGTGACGGTTCACCCAGATCTAGTTTAGTAAAAACCTTATATGGCATAAGGTTGATACTCGTTCCCAAATCAGCCAATGCATGGCTAACAGACATGTTTCCAATCAAACAAGGGAGCGTGAAACTACCCGGATCTCCCATTTTCGTGGGCAGACGGTTTTGCAGAACGGCAGAACAAGTTTCATTCATCACCCCACATGATATATCTTCGAGCTTCTGTTTATTCAAGAGGATGTCCTTCAGGAATTTGGCATACTTTGGCATCTGGGCCAAGGCTTCAACAAACAGTATATTAATGTGTAGTTTCTTGAACAACTCAAGGAACTTACCGTATTGTTCTTCGTTTTTCTACTTCTTCAGCCTGCCTGGATAAGGTACTGGTGGAGTGTAATCTTTGACTGGCTCCTGGACTTGTGCTGTACTTGCTGGACGTAGCCTGGCTTGCTCCAGTGATCGGTGATGAGTCCGATATGACGGGTCCGGTAGTCTTTCCACTCCTGGTCATGATTGCATTCACATGACCGCCCGGGTTTGGCTCTGTATTGCCCGGAAGACCACCTGGGGGCCTTTTAGACATCATCTGTGCCAGCTGACCAACCTGATTCTCGATATTCTGAATCGAGGCTTTGTAACTCCTCATTTCTCCCTCATGGGATAGAAAACGATCCTCGCTCTGCTGGTATCATTTTTCTGCCAACTGATTCGCACTCGAGGAGCTAGTAAGAAGCTGAGCCATCATATCCTCCAGCTTGGAACTAGACTGAGGGGCCTGCTGCTAGGAACTACTCCCAGTGCCCTGATTCTGATATGAATATGGACGTTGCTGGTAAGGTTGGTTGTACGGCTGGAACTGCTGTCCCTGAGCCTGAGGTGCCGCTGGAGTGCGCTGAGTAAATCTCAATGGGTTTTGATTACCTGCATTCGCTCGCCACCCAAAATTTGGGTGATTTCTCCATCCGGGATTATAGGTATTGCTGTAGGGATTGTTCTGCGGCCTCACCTGATTACTCACAAAATCTACTTCTTTATGGCCCTCATATACGACTCCCTAAAAGCATGCACCAGGCTCGTGTGACACTCCACATTGGTCACATCCCGAACCAGCTTTTGCGATCATCTGGGACTTATCGAATTTCGCTGCAAGAGCCGAGATTTATGCAGTAATGGCCGTGTAATCGTCCACCGCGTGAACTCCTGCGCGAGCTGCTGATGATGATGATATTTCCCGGCCTCTATCTCCTTTCCGACGCTAGCTAGACTTCATCGCAGCTCTTTCTATGATATCATACGCTTCATTAGGCGTCTTCGTTCCTAGATCGCCTCCTGCATTCACGTCTAATCGCTCCTGCGTGTTGTAACTGAGCCCTTGATAAAACGTCAAGACCAGTGTAGGTCCCCTTGATGTATGGATCTTTCACAGAATTGTCAATCCAATCAAGAGTGCGGAATCCTCTTGATCAGAATATAGCAGAAAACGTGTAGGAACAAAAATCAGCAATTCACTTTCAAATCGGGTTTCTATTGATTATCAATCTCACAAGAATTACAATCAATCTAAACCCTAACCACACAATTTCGTCCAAGACACTAGTCTCTCACGAAATCTCTCTCAAACTCTGTTTTGGCTGATCAACCTAAACCCTAAAGCATAACCTTGTTTATATAACACAAGGTTGCTACTTGGGCTAGAGTTTCCTACATGGGCAAAGCCTAATTCGTCCCCCTAGACCCAATGTGGGTTTTGTTTAGCCCAAACTCTATTATCTCACTAATACAAAGCTAAACCCGCTAACTGTTTATAGTTTTACTAATTACAAGATATCCAAAGACCAAATCTAAGATGTTGTCACAAACATGCACCAACAAACTCCCCCTTGACAATAGCTTCATAAAATAACTTTGTCTTCAGTCATCTTGCAATCTTCATGTAGTCTTGCAATGACTTTGGTCTTTGGATAGCTTCAGCTTCAACAGCTTCTGTCAGCAACAGACTCCCCCTAAGCTGATGCATCCAATCACCAAATCTTCAAAAACTTTAGCGTTTGAGTAAACTCCCGTTCATCATTTGTAAAGCAATCTTCAAACTCTTCAACTTTGTCTGCAATGTAGAAAGGAGGTTCTACCATGCATCTAATCAAACTCTCATCTTCACAGCAACTCATCACTTTAACTTCTCAGCAACACACTGCTTCAATCTGTATACTATAAAACAAACATCTCGAGAAACCATAAGAATTTTTCAACATAGTTAAATAAATTATTATTATTCAAGAGATAGTTAAACTATATCACATATTAAGCATTTTCAACTTATCACCAACACGCATAACTTTTTAATCGCACCCTATAACCCGCATGATTTAAAATTTTTGAACTCACTTTCTAACACCGTCTCCCCCTATCAGTAACAATTCCTCCAAGAATAACAGTTTTCCGTACGTTAAGAATTTTAAACAGAAAAAGACACTATTTTTGGATTTTTTTTATTTTCTGAAAGCAAGTAAATACAAAAGCAATAAACACTCTATTTTTGTGAGAATCACCGGTAAGAAGATCATATCATCAAAATCAAACTGTTTTCACACTATTATATACTTCTTTATTTAATTTTTCGTGAAAAGCAGTCCAAGACGATTACCAGTATGTTTGTCCACTTAAACAAAATGCATGAACATTTCAAGTACCATTACCGTATGATACGTTAAGGTAATATTATTACTGATATACTAGTGTGTCCCACTTCAGGATATACCCCCGCGATCAAGGTATGCACAAAGATTCATCGTAGTAGGTGAGTATACTGAATTCATCCATTTTGATTTTCAACGTTTAGATAATTGGTGAACAGTTCAGTACTTCCGTATAGCAAAGAGACCAAAATATATAATGAGGGCTATGACAAATACCATTTTTGGTACGATTTATGCTTTTTGCACTTTTTGAATGACTCTCTATGAGAGCTTCTTCATTTATGGGTTTTGGCATTTTTAGCTCTTTTAAGATATCCTGGTTGTGCCTAGGTCAGCATGTATCTGGATGCAGCAGAAGGACAACCCTGATATCCCTAGATGAAATAACAGTATAAAGACCCAAAACTTCAGATTTTGGCAATCTATCAACGCAAGATTTAAGGTCATTAAACCATACACCACTAATGTGTTCCCCACTCATATTCAGTTCATTTAGGTTTATATCACATTGGTAAGTTGATTATTTCATGCTTTTGCCTACTGGTACATCGTATGATGAAGCTGCTATCACACTTAAGCAATTTAAATTCAGTTTCAGTGTGACAGTCTAACTTGCTGATGTACTATCATTTCTTCTTTTTCACACAGTGATAACTCATTTTTGTTTTTCTATTTTTTATGTTTTTGATTTTTCAATGTTTTTGTATTTTTGATTTTTAAGAAAACAGAAACTATTTACAAAATTCTTATGAAAAACCAGTTATTCAGGATTCCTCATCCCGTTGAGTTCGACTAAATGTTCAAAGCGAGCCCTATCAAAAGCTTTAGTATAAAGATCTGCCAGGTTATCTAGTGTGTCCACTAGATGTAATTCAATTAGTCTCTTTTCAGCACAATCCCGTATAAAATGATGACGAATGTCAATATGTTTTGTGCGACTATGTTTCACGGGATTACTTGTTATATAAATTGTGGCATTATTGTCTATCATAATAGGAGTACGAGTGAAATCCAAACCGTAATCAAGCATTTGCTGTTGTATCCAGAGAACCTGAGAGCAGCAGCTACCAGCAGCAATATATCCAGCTTCACACGTAGAGGTAGACACACAAGATTGCTTCTTGCATTGCCAAGACACAATCCTGCCTCCCAAGAACTGACAACCACCTGTTGTAGACTTTCTGTTCGACTTGCATCCCCCAAAGTCAGAGTCAGTGTAAGCAACAAAATTCATATCACTATCAGCTGGATACCACAACCCAAGTTTAGGTTTCCCCTTCAAGTAACGAAGAATCCGCTTCACTGCTTTCATGTGTGACTCTTTTGGATTAGCCTGATATCTGGCACACAAGCATACAGCAAACATGATGTCGGGTCTTGAAGCAGTCAAGTACATTAGAGAACCAATCATTGCCCTGTATTGTGTTGGATCAACATCTTCAGTACTTTCATGATATGGGCCAAGATTGTGATTTTCACAAATGGGTGTGTTGAAAGTAGAGCAATCATTCATTTTGAACCGATTCAAAATGTCATACACATACTTCGTTTGATGAATAAACATCCCATCCTCCTTCTGTTCAACTTGTAATCCCAGAAAGTAAGACATCTCACCCATAGCACTCATTTCGAACTTGCTCTTCATCACCTGCTCGAACTCTTTACACATATCTTCATCTGATGACCCAAAGATGATGTCATCCACGTACACCTGTACCAGCAGAAAATCTTCCTTCTTCCTCTTGATGAACAGTGTACTGTCAATCTGGCCTTTTTCAAAACCATTCTTGATCTGATGTGTAGACAGTGTCTCGTACCACGCCCTGGGAGCTTGATGTAATCTATACAAAGCCTTATCAAGCTTGTACACATGATCTGGATGATCTAGATCAACGAACCCATCTGGTTGTGAGACATACACCACTTCTAGGACTTTCCCGTAAAGAAATGCACTCTTCACGTCTAGTTGGTAAACTTTGAAGCCCTTGAATGAAGCAAAGGCTAGGAACAAACGAATTGCTTCCAACCTTGCCACTGGTGCAAACACTTCATTGTAATCAATCCCTTCCTGCTGATTGAAACCTTTGACAACCAATCGAGCCTTGTTTCGCGTCACTATCCCTCTGTCATCCTTCTTGCACTTAAACACCCACTTAGTGCCAATCTCTCTTTCATCTTTAGGAAGGTCAACCAACTCCCAAACCTTCAACTTTGCGAACTGGGCCAATTCTTCTTGCATAGCTTCAACCCATGAATTGTCTTTAAGAGCCATATGAATGTTCTTCGGCTCCTCTTGGGAAATAAAGCAACTATACAAGCACTCGTTCACAATCTCAGTCTTCTCAATCGAAACAAATAAGCCAGAATTCGCTGCTATGCTTCTTCTCGTCTGAACACCTGCAGTAGGATCTCCAAGTATCATGTCAACTGGATGATCTCTATTTGCTCGTGTAGTAGCAATGGTATCCACTTAAAGATTATCACCCAAGTTTGATCCAACCTCCCCCTGAATATTCTGATTCGCAAATGGATTAACGAAATCCTCCCCCTGAATGGGTTCAGAGTCACTATCGCTTGAATCAAGATCAGCAGCACCTTGGGAAGTTTCTGGAGCATCTGTCATATCAACATTCGATCTAGGCATGAACTCGCCTTCATCGTCTTCACCAATCAATGTTTGAATCAACTGAGACTCATCTGCATTTGGAAACTCAGGAATATTAAATGATTTAAAAACACTATCATAATCATATAATATAGCTGGACCACTCGTTGATTGTTGAGGTTTGTAGGAAGTAATTTCTACACTAAAAACAACCTCAATTTTACCAGTTTTCAGATTAAAAACCCTTTTATTCGGTGTGCCAGGCACGTAACCTAGAAAGTAGCCATCGTCAGCCACCTCACCGAATTTGTGTTTATCTTTATTTCGCAAAATGCTGCAGGGTAATCCAAATGGTTCAAAGCCTTCTAAGTTTGCTTTCTTGTTAAACATCAATTCATGACAAGTTTTATTAAAACGTTTAACAGTCAAAACTTTGTTTAGGACGTAGCAAGCTGTATTCACAGCTTCTCCCCAGAAAAGAACTGGTAGCTTTGAATCTGAAAGCATCGTCCTAGCGGCTTCAATCAACGTCCTGTTTTTCCTCTCAGCAACTCCATTTTGTTGTGGTGTGTAAAGAGCAGAATATTGATGTTCAATTCCCTTTCGAAGACAGTAGAGATCCATAATTCGATTCTTGAACTCCGTGCCATTATCACTCCTTATCCTCTTGATCCTTGCATCATGGACGTTTTCCAATTTCGTAAAAAGATCTATCAACATCTTTGCTGTCTCATCTTTTGTACCTAACAAGAAAACCCATGAATAACGTGAGTAATCATCTGTGACAACAAGACAATAGTATTTTCCACCTATGCTCCTCACGTTCACTAGACCGAATAAATCCATGTGAAGTAATTCATAAGGGGCATCTATGGAATTTACTGTTTTAGACTTATGAGGTTTCTTGTGTTGTTTTCCCTTTTGACATGGAAGACATTTATCTTCCACTTGAAACCTCTGCATTGGAACCCCTTTCACTAGCTCATTTTTAACAAGGTAATTCATTTTTCGATAGTGAATATGGGCCATGCGTCTGTGCCACAACATCAATTCAGCTTCAGATGCTTTTGATAGTAAACACACCACCACAGCAGTCGGATCCTTAGCACCCATGTCCATGACATAAGTGTCATTTCTCCTTGGCACTCGCATCACTATCCAATCGTCCGGAATCTACAAACCTGGTTTCAACACTAATGCTTCATTCTTGGTAAAATGGACCGAGTGACCCTTGTCGCATACTTGTGACACGCTCATCAGATTGTGTTTAAGCTGCTCCACATAGTTCACTTTGTCCAGTGTGATCTTCCCATTGGTCACTTTTCCTCGTCCTGTAATTCTACCACCTTTAGCACCCGCAAAATTCACATGTCCTCCATCATAATCTTCAAATTCAGTCAACAATCTCGCATCCCCCGTCATGTGCCTGGAGCAGCCACTATCAACATACCATAAGTTGATAATCCTCCTTAGCAGCTCCTGCATACACCAACCAAGAAATTAGTTAGATTGGGGGACCCAAGCCTTAATGGTCTTGGGTCATCCAAATTCACCAACCACTGGAACATCCATCCAATATCCATTACTCCTAACTGGAGTCTTGGATCTCAGACCCGTTGATGGAATTTGATTTGTATTTCCACTAGGTCTATGGTCCTGAGGGTTCCTATATGTGTTTGGACTATTTGACCTTTGAAAATTTTGATTTTGATATCTTGAATTTTGATTCCAAGAAGCATTATTGTTGTAATTTCTAAAGCCATTGTTATAAAAAGTTCGACCACCATCATTTTGGTATCGATTTTGATATTGACCTTGACTTCTGAAATTATTTGAATTATGATTGTTCATTCTTGGTGAACTGCTTCTAGGTCTCTCATGTGTGCCTGGTGGAGATCTAGGCTGAAATCTTGGTTGATTTCTTTGAAAACGAGGAACTTGTAGAGTTCCCTTTTCAGCCTTATCTACACCAACAGCAACATGCTCTGGCTGCTTAGGAGCAGACTTCTTTGGAGAATTTGCAACTTTCTCCTCAGTATTATCACCACTCTTCTCTGGGGACTTCTCTCTCTTCTTTTCACTCACTTGTGCTTCATTCTTTTTATTAGGACAGCAGCTAGCTACACGTCCCTTGGTGTGACATTTGAAGCACGATCTCTTTTTCGAAGACTTCTTATCTGAAGCCTTTGAACTAGATTCAGGTTTTGATGATGATGTCTTAGAAGAATTTGGTTCAGTTTGCTTAGTTTCAAAATTTTCTTTGTTCTTGTTTTTAGCAAACTCTACATTAGATTCATTTTCAATAACAACTGTTTCGTTTTTCATGTCACTTCCTTGAACAAAATTAATCTGTTTAACAACAGTTGGATTCTTATTCTTAGGATGTGAAGTTTTATTTTTCAAAGCTGGTTTGATGTTATTATTCTTCTTAGCATCATCACACGCAGACTCATCACCTCGACTTGCTGTGGAACTACTTGGTGCTGTTGACATAAAATTTGTTAGCTCATCTTCATCAGGTAGGAATGAATGATCATGACTAAGAGGAGGTGGGACTTCATTAAAACCCTTGAATCCCAAACTAGTCTTGTCATTACTTTTCTTTAACCCACCCATCATGTGTTTCATAACAAAAGTAGAGTCCCTGAATTGACCTAATTTCTTTTCAAGTTCAACAATTTTGAGTTGTGCATCTGACAACTCTTTGCATTTTTCAGAAAACTCTTTTGTTTTCTCAGCCAGTTGTAGGTCCCCTTGATGTGTGGACAACCTGTCAACCTCACCCTATAGTTCACGGCATTTTAAACACACAGAATTAGACTTTACCTCTCCTGTTTGTTTATCAAGGTTGGCCATTAGAGCTGCAAGTTGAGCTTCCATTCTCTTGTATTTAGCATCCTTTTCTGCAGCTTCCCTTTCATGGTCAGACTTTTGCTTTTCCTCTTCAGCATCTGTTGTCTGATCACGCTTCTCTTCTTCAGCTTTACTCTCTATTTTCACCTCAGCATCCACTTTCACTTCAACATCTCCTACAGCAGCTTTATCATCATCAATAGTCACGATCTCTGCCATGAATGCCTGAGTGGCATTCTCATTATCTTCTAGATGAATACTCCAATCGTAGGAACCTTCTCGAGTTGTAGAGATCAAAGCCTTAGAGCTAGAGTTGTTTGATGCATTCCTGTTGTTTGAACTCTGACTCGAATTCTCTTGCTTTTGTTTTTGACATTCCCTAGCGAAATGCCCATAACTTTGATAGTTAAAGCATCTCACTTTGGTCTTGTCAAAACCAACAGTCCTCCCTACAAACTTCCTTCCTGTTCTGTTCATGAATCTGTTCACTCGCCTAGAAATCATGGCCATTTGCCATTGCAAATCCATTTCTTCAAGATCATCAGGGTCAATCTGATCACAATCTTCATCTAAAGTAGCAGGATCAGATATCTTCCCCTGAATGTAGTTCTCATTTGAAGCAACGAATGAGGCTAGTAGAGCAAGATGTTCTTCAGCAGACTTAACACTCATAGGCATCGACTTAACACTACTACTCTGCTTAGAAGCTGATGTTTTCTTGGTTCCTGTTGATCCTCCTGAAGCAGCTACAAAACAAACATCACCATCCTCATTCACTGTGACCTGCTCATTCTCACACGATAGAAACGCAGTAGCAGAGTCGCTAGAAGCGTTGTGAGATGAAGAAGATGTAAGCCCATTGTAAATCGCTGGATCTTGAACCTAATCATATCCAGTGTCTTTCTTCTTCATACGGAGCTCATAAGCTCTCAGCTTGCAAACTACCTCTTCCAGCTCCTTTGTCTCATAATCTGCTTCTCCCTTGATCATGAGAGTGTATATATCCCACTTGGTAGGTAAGGCATCGAGCAACTTGTCATTCTTCTCTACGTCAAAATAGCAATCGATCTCATAATTTTCCATTTCTGACATCAGATGGTAGTAACGAGTGATGATGTCCTCAAGTGACTCATGTTTCATGTACTTGAAAACAGCAAACTGCTTCTTCAGTAGATCAATCTTGTTCTTCTTGACATCTGCATTACCCGCGTATCTTTTCTCTAATGCATCCCATATATCCTTTGAATTTGTGTACTTTTTGAAGGTATGCTTGATGCTATCAGGTAAGGACATTTTTATAGCAGCTAAGGCTCTCTTTTCAGCCTCATACATCTCTTTATCAACCTCTAGCATGTTCACATAGGCAGTTCTACGTGGTTTACCCTCAAAGTCGTGTGTTGGGTTTGTGTACCCATCTTCAATGCATATCCACATGCGAGTGTCCTGATATTCAATGAAGGATTGAAAACGATCCTTCCATGTCAAATAATTCTCCACCTTCATCATCTTAGGTGGTTTGTTGGTAGGGCCAACCTCATGCTCCATTTTCAACAGCTCATTCAAACTAGACATGTTCGACATTTTAACGTAAACAGACTGATAAAACCGTATAAAATATCTCCGAAAACAGTGGTTACCAAATTACACCGTTAGAATCGTCTCGAAAAGACGAATCCAATGATATCTAATGTCGAAAACCTAATTCGGGATTTTCCAGAGTTTTTTTTTGTCCTAAAAATACAAGGAATTCAACGTTGCAGACGGTTTCTTCAGATGACTTACGGTTCACTTTCTATTTTTGAAAATGTGAATTTTTAGTTACGCTTGCCAAATAATCTTCCACCTTTTTAATTACTCTAATAATTTCGCTGCTATGTCAGATTAATTTCGCTGGTCGGTAACTTGTCCAATTTCGCTGGTTATTTCGCTGAACAGGTCAATTTCGCAGGTCAAATTCGCTGGTCAAATTCGCTGTATATTTCGCTATTACGACGACCAGTAAAGTCGCCGAAAACCGTATAATTTCGCTGTGGAAAATTACGCGGTTACCAAAGTCGCCTTTGGATTTTAAGTTCGTCGGGTCAAACAATTTCGCTGGACTGTATATCTGGAAACTTAATCTTTTCGAAAATTCTGATGATTCTTTCTCTTCTCTAACACAAATCTGCAAAATCAAACAAGCAAATCAGCAAAGATTTGACAAAATTTTGATGAACTTAATGAAGAACACGAAGAACAGTCTTCGAATCTTCAAGTTTCTCAGCCAAAATTCTTCAAAACAATCAACCAAAAACTGTCCTGAAAACCCTAAAACCTGCAAAACAACAATCAAACAAAACAGAAGATCAAAAACAGCCAACAATTTCAAAAATTTTATCAAACCAACAAAAAATTTCGAAACCCTAATTTTTCAGGTTTCAAAATTTTCGAAAAACTTCCTGATTCTGCCAAGCACAATTCTGAACCGAGCCTTCAAGAGCCTAATGCTCTGATACCAATTGTAGGTCCCCTTGATGTATGGATCTTTCACAGAATTGTCAATCCAATCAAGAGTGCGGAATCCTCTTGATCAGAATATAGCAGAAAACGTGTAGGAACAGAAATCAACAATTCACTTTCAAACCGGGTTTCTATTGATTATCAATCTCACAAGAATTACAATAAATCTAAACCCTAACCACATAATTTCGTCCAAGACACTAGTCCCTCACGAAATCTGTCTCAAACTCTGTTTTGGCTGATCAACCTAAACCCTAAAGCATAACCTTGTTTATATAACACAAGGTTGCTACTTGGGCTAGAGTTTCCTACATGGGCAAAGACCAATTCGTCCCCCTAGACCCAATGTGGGTTTTGTTTAGCCCAAACTCTATTATCTCACTAATACAAAGCTAAACCCGCTAACTGTTTATCGTTTTACTAATTACAAGATATCCAAAGACCAAATCTAAGCTGTTGTCACAAACATGCACCAACAACCAACTGTCTCTTGGAGAAGCCATGATGTGGAACATCAATCAACAAATCTTTAAATCTCTCCCAGGCCGCGTGCAACGACTCTCCCTCGTCCTGGCGAAAGGTCACAATCCGGTTCCGTAGCTTGGTTGTTTTCTCAGGCGGAAAATATTTTTGCATAAACAGCTCCGCCAACTCATTCCAGGTCCTGATGGACCCAGCTAGAAGTGACATAAGCCAAGCTCTAGCTTTGTCATGCAACGAGAAAGGAAACAACCTCAACCGAACTGCATCCTCCAAAACACCTGTAATCCTAAATGTCGAACAAATAGCGAGAAAAGCAGCGATATACCTCCCGGGATCCTCATGCTCACGCCCGTCAAATTGTACTGAATTCTGCACCATGTTAATAATACTAGATCTAATTTCAAATGTAGGTGCATCTATAGTAGGCTGAAGGATACTCGGCTCCAGGCCTGCCCTTCCGGGCTGATTCGTCTCATTCAAAGGTCGCTCATCGTCCGCCATGATTCTGTTTCCTGCTGCCCCTGAGCCCTCGGCTTCAGCGGGTACCACCGGCTCCGGCTCACCAGCTGCGAGCAGCAGCCAAACCGCACGAGATCTCGCACGAAGACGTCTCCTCAGATCACGCTCAGGTTCGTCTGACGGCTCAACAGGATCGGGAGCGGGGGTTGAGGACATCAACCTGCAAACGAAAATTTGATACTATGAATATTTTATTAATATAATAATGCTGGTTTTTTTTTTTGGCTGAAAAGAAACAGAATATTATTTTAAATGGACTGAAAATTTTATAAAAATTCAAAAATGGACCCGAAATTTTATAAAAATTACAACAATAAAAATAATCGAATCGGCTAATGTAAAAATGATTTTTCAAAGCCGAAAACTCAAAAAATAAATGAATAATAAATCCGAATTCGAACAAATAAAAAGAATAAAATTTACAAGTGTACAAAAACAATCTTGGAAATGAATAAATTGAATTAAAAACAAGAAATATTAACAAATAAGTAAACAAATAAATAATCAAGAAAATATTCACAAATATTAACAAGTATATACACCGATAAAACAATGACTCGGGTCGTTCCTAAAGCTCGCCATGTCCCCGGCAGCGGTGCCAAAAACTTGACGTGTGCGCGTATATACATATTTTTATAATGAAATAACACACGAATCGGTTTTAAATTTATAAAAGTGATTATTACTTTAACATCAAAACACACACGAAAGAGGCAAGTATACCCCGTCATATATGTAGTAAAGTATCGGTAAGAACCAAGTATTGATCCAAGGAAATGGACGGAGGAATAATACTAGACCTTTATCATTAAATTAACGGAAGAAATGTAAGTTTTGTGATTTTCTAAAAACTAAAGTAAGCATAAACAAATACTTATAAAAACACAATAGATTACAAATATGAAAATAGATAAATAACCTTGCTTAATACACAACCAAAGCATATCAACTAAGTCGGTTTTGGCACTAGAAACATTCGATCAATTCTACATTTTCAAGACAATTAGTATCCCTTTCGGGAATCCTAACATGACAATCATTCGGAAAGCTAAAACGATAAACACACTTTAACCACCTAAAATTGTTCTATAACGTGCAATTTGATAAATGTCTATGAAAATCTCTTAAAAATAAGTTAGTCATCTGTTAGGCGTTTTCTAACCTCACTTAAACAAGGAAAGTATCATCGATAAACATAATGCAACCACCGAGACAAGCATAAACTAGATTAAATCAAAACCGAGTTCATTTTACAAATCTTGCATATAAATTCACCAAGATAGCAATTTTGGCCTAAACTACTAACTAAGTTAACAATTTATGGCAAGAATTCATAACAACACCATTTAACCCGTTAAGGTCCTTACGTGACGGAAAGCTTTCTTGATTAATAATAATTACATTTTATTAAACCACTAACCATTTCTAGTATCGTGGTGCACACATTTTAACCAAGCAAAACTAGTTAACCAAGTTTAAAGTCTATTAATACAAGATTAATTAAGCTTCATTCTTCAACTATCTCAACTAACCAAATATTAATCATCCAACATAATTACTTATAATCAAGAAATCAACAACAATAACAAGGTTGCAAACTAATCATCAAAGATTAACATAGAAAATACTTCCAAGTGTCATTACAAACAAAGTTAACATACTAATGGTTACAATTAAGCAAGGGATTGTTGTTTTTACCCAAAGGCTTACACTAATACATAAAACATTAATCTAAATGCTTGAAACATTAACAAAATTATGGAAAGATTAGAGGATCAAACCATAAACAAGCACTAGATTAAGAATCCGAATAGTAATGGAGCTAAACGGCACAATATGGCTTGAATCCGGGTGAAAAGCAAAGCCTCCGGAGCCTGTAAAATCGTCTGTGAAGCTCCCAAAATTCCAGAGTTATGAGCAGAATGTTTCTGCATGATTTTTTATAACTTTTTGAAACCGCACGGTTGTGCCAATAAAGTGCACGACCGTTCACTTTTTGCATTATTGAAGTTTCTGTTCACCATACCGTATGATATCATCAGATCTTGACCAGATTTCGTAGCCGCATGACCGTTCACTTGGAGGCACGATCGTGCATCTCCGGGTTCTTGTTTCACGGACTCTTGAACAGGCAGTGCATCGTCGGGCTTGTGTTGGATATCGGATCCGCACGGGGTGCAACCATCCGCACGACCGTTCGTCTCCGGGATTGACTTGCACTCCAGATTGCACCCTCATTCACTGCCGGGCTGGGCTGTTTTGTCGGATATGCACGGTCGTTCCACTCATTGCACGATCGTGCCAAACGCCCAGGTCAGAATTTCCACAGAATGTTCGCAGCTTTTTCGTATCGTCCGGAAAGTCCTCGTTTTCACTATCATCTTGTCTGGCATGCTGTTTTAGGCCTGTAAACAAAAGTATACATGATTAAGTATCCGATTCACGGGTTTACGGCTGAAAACGCATAAAATGGGGGTAAAATGGGGGACTTTAATATGTATAAATTGGTGAATATCAGGATGCTATATGGGTAGTTGTGGATAGATTGACAAAAAGTGCTCACTTTATTCTGATTCGTGAGACCTATACATCCGAAAAGATGTCAGAGGTGTATACCATTGAAATAGTGGCACGTCACGGGGTACCGATATCCATTGTGTCTAACAGAGATACTCTGTTTACTTCAAACTTTTGGCGGGAATTTCAAGAGCGAATGGGAACTAAATTGTTCATTAGCACCGCCTACCATCCACAAACGGATGGACAAAGTGAAAGAACAATACAGACGTTGGAGGATATGTTACGGGCATGCATTATCGACTTCGGGGGTAGTTGGGATGTCTATCTACCGTTGGTTGAATTTTCATATATTAACAGTCACCACGCAAGCATCGGTATGTCTCCATACGAAATGCTTTACGGTAGAAAATGCCGAACCCCGGTGTGTTGGGATGAGGTTGGTCCATGAGAACTTGCACATAAGGACGTAGTCCGAATCACGAATGAGAAAATTGACTTGGTCTGAGCTCACTTGAAAGCGGCTCAGGATCGACAAAAGTCGTATGCAGATAAACGAAGGAGACCGATTGAGTTTCAGGTATCAACGTGGAAGGGAATAATCCGGTTTAGAAAAAAGGGGAAAATTAAGCCCAAGGTTTATTGGGCCATTTAGAATCATTGAACGAGTTGGCATGGTAGCATACCGTCTCGAACTGCCCAAGGAATTGAGTGGGATACATAGCACATTCCACGTATCACATCTCCGGAAATGTTTAGCCGAGAAAACAGCTTACATCCACTACGATGACATTGATATATGCAAAATGCAACATATAAATTACATCAATTGTGGCATAAAACTAACCCTTTTTTAGTACTAATGTTGGAAAAAGTGTGCTTTTGTCTTCCTTTTGTATTTTCAGGATTAAATGAGCTCAAATTAACAAAAGAAGCAAAAAGGCAGCTAAATCTAACATAAATACAAGAAAAGTAACTAACGTGGCATGCCAGACCTCCCCGAAAGCATCTTCCCAAGCAAAATAAGAGAACAGAAGGCTGAACACGCCCCGTGCTCAGTGAACACGGGGGCGTGCCCACGTGCCAGCATAAAAGACAAAGCTATAGAAGCTTCTATCGCCCACCACGGGGCCGTGCTCAGCGGACACAGGGCCGTGGTCAACTATAAGATTCGCAGAATCCAGGCAAATCTTAATATTACAGATATGCTTCTGCACACGGGGGCGTGGTCAATTAATGCAGACAAACTGCAATTAATGAAGACCGAGAAGAGGATGGACACGGGGCCGTGCCCGAGCTACTGTTCAGGCTATAAATAGGGGTGCTTGGCTCATTTGCAAATCATCCCTTGGCACACCACCTCTCTCACACTTCACCCACCACCCACCACCATCACAACACCATCATCCACCACCATCATCCATTGTCCATCATAGAGTGTGTGAGTCGTTAATAACTTAATTAATTATCTTTTAATAATCCGACCCTTTAGGATTGTATCCTTGCTGACTCAAACTACTGGGTTGAGGGTAACGTCACCTTCAAAAGAGGGGCCTACTACAATAACTAAGATAATCTCTTAAATAGTGCAAAAGTGCGGAAATAATCAAAGGTTACACTAACCACGAGTCGGAGCCAAGTGATTCATCTTGTCTATCTGTTTTTATTTTTATTTTATTTTTCAGCATTTTAGTTAGTTTTTATTTTTCTAGTTTAAAAACTTTTTCTAAACTTTTGATTTGATTAGACGTTGAGGATAAACCGGTACTAAAAGCTCTTGTGTCCTTGGACGACCTCGGTATCTTACCAACACTATACTACGCTCACGATGGGTGCACTTGCCCATATGTGTGTTTAGTGTTAGTAAATATCGTGTTTTATAAATTTAAAACTTGGCTAAAAAGTGTAAAAGGGCTTAAAATATACATTAAAAACCATACACACTACACACGCATCAAGTTTTTGGCGCCCTTGCCGGGGACACAAGGATTTTAAGAAAGTTAGTAATCAGCGGCCTAATCGTTTTTTCTAATTTTTCTGTTTTTTTTTAATTTTTCGTAGTTTTTCAGTTTCTGCAGACGCTCAGCAAGGGCCGTGCCTGGTCGGACACGGGCCGTGCCCAACATTTTTACTGGCAGTTTTTTTATTTTCCGAGTTACAGAGAGCTGAGCACGGGGCCGTGTCGGTGCAACACAGGGCTGTTTCCAACTCCCCAGTAAGAGGGATCCGGAAAGCAATCACTGTATCTCCGACCACAGGCCGTGTTCACCTGAACACGGGGCCGTGGTGAACCTTCTGACCAACGTTCTTTTCTGTTTTTATTGCAGGACTTGGAACCCAGGCTCCACATCTGAACTTTCTATGTAGTGCATGAGCTCCGGTTCTAG
The DNA here is from genome assembly GCA_030545235.1 of Helianthus tuberosus. Lineage (NCBI taxonomy): Eukaryota > Viridiplantae > Streptophyta > Magnoliopsida > Asterales > Asteraceae > Helianthus > Helianthus tuberosus. The sequence continues at coordinate 141,440,246 of CM060410.1, read as the reverse complement.
TAGAGACATAAAAGAACCTCTTGAAGAACCCGAACGCTTTCTCAGAAAAAGACTTAAAGCTAAAAACCAAGAGAAAGTCTCGGGGGACCCACTTCCAATGGCGGACCAACGTACCCTCATGGATTACCTACGACCCACCGTAGGTAATCTCGGCGCCGCTATCAATGCACCGAATGTCGAAGCCAACAACTTCGAACTTCGGCCACATTTGATACAAATGCTTCAAAACTCCGCAACCTTCCATGGGCTTGCGGACGAGGATCCGTATCTACATATTACTAATTTCTTAGAAATATGTGATACCTTCCTGATCAACGGAGCATCAAACGACGCCATCCGCCTTCGTATGTTTCCATTCTCACTAAAAGATCGAGCTAAGGCCTGGCTTAACACCCTCCCAGTTGGTTCGGTAAACACCTGGGATGAACTAGCCCAAAATTTTCTATATAAATATTTCCCTCCTGCTAAAACGACTAAATTAATGACTGAAATTAATACATATTCACAAGAGGATGGGGAATCCTTATATGAAACTTGGGAAAGGTTCAAGGAGCTACTAAGAAAGTGTCCTCATCACGGTCTTGCGGTATGGCAACAAGTATCCACGTTCTACAATGGGTTGTTGCCACACACAAGACAAACACTTGATTCTAGCTCCGGGGGACTTTTAGGTAATCGTCGCCCAAATGAAATATATAATCAAATTGAGGAAATTGCTCAAACCAATTTTTAGTGGCACACTCCCCAAGGCAATAAATTTATTGCCCCGGGCGCCCATAAGGTTGATGACAACACTTCTTTGCAAGCTCAAATCGAGGCCCTTTCTTCAAAAATCAAAAAGTTAGAAATGGCAAAAACGGTCTCGGTAATGGCTTGTGAGGGGTGTGGTGGGCCACATGAAAATTGGAGTTGTATGAAAGAATTAGATGATCAAACGGAAACAGTAAACTACATTGATAATAGACCTAGGCCATCGGGTCCTCCAATGGGTACCTACAACCAAGGATGGCGTAACCACCCTAACCTTGGTTGGAGAGATCCCGGCAATAGTAGTAACCAACAAAACCATCGAACTAACTTTCAACAACCACAAAATTTCTCTCAACAACAAGGTGGACGAGAAAAGCTTGAAGATACTGTATCTCGCCTCATCTCCGACACCGAAAAGAAAAACTCGGATCGATTTCAACAATTGGAATCGAATTTTAGAAATCAACAAGCTAGCATTCAAAACATTGAAAAACAATTAAATCAAATAGCTCAAAATTTCACCGAGAGACCACAAGGCACGTTACCAAGTAATACCGAAACCAACCCAAAGGCGAAAGTACATCTGATAACATTGAGAAACTGTACCGTGGGTCCGGAAGAGGCTCCGCTTCCACCAACGGAAAAAAGCCAATCTAGCCAAACCCCAACTCCACCAGCGCCCCAACCAGAGAAGGCATCTCCACCAGTTCAAGAGCCTACTAAGACTCCTCCGGTTCCATACTCCAGTCGGTTAATTCGTCAAAAGACCGATGAGCAATTCGCAAAGTTCGAAAATTTACTAAAACAATTGCATGTTAATATTCCATTTATCGAAGTCCTAACTCAAATGCCTAAATATTCAAAATTTATGAGGGACTTCCTCACTCATAAAAGGAAAATTGAATCATTGCAATTAGTTAACTTAGGCGAAGAATGTTCCGCCTTGCTACTCAACAAACTCCCGCAAAAGAAGCTTGACCCTGGAAGCTTCACAATTCCTTGCTCGATTGGGAAATCTCTCATTCATAATGCACTAGCCGATCTCAGGGCAAGCATCAACCTCATGCCCTCATCAATGTTCAATCGACTCGGCTTAGGAAAAACAAGTCCTACAAAAATAAGTATACAACTCGCCGATAGATCCGTCAAATATCCACAAGGTGTCGCTGAAAATCTATTAGTCAAAGTCGGCGAATTTGTCTTTCCGGCCGACTTTGTCATACTAGATATGGAGGAAGATACCGAAGTACCACTTATCCTAGGGAGGCCATTCCTAGCTACGGCCCAAGCAGTGGTAGATATGAATGATGGAACATTAACATTAAGGGCTGGGGACAAGAAAGTAAAGTTTGGAGTCGGAAAAAGGGTAGAAGACGAAGACCCGGTCTTCTACATGAAGGTCATTGACTCAAGTTTGGATGATGCTCTCCGACGGTGTAACATGGGATGCAAAACATCCCACTTGGGTAATATATGACCAGGCTTTGGGTCTAGCCAAGGACCCTTATAATCGTGGCGCACCACGGAGGCATTCCGCGGAACTATCCTTAGTTTAGTTTAGATTAACTTTTATGTTTCCTAGTTTAGTTTTAATGTTCAGGAATAAAACACACTCGGGATGGTGAAGGATAACAAGGGAAACTTGAACCAGCACCCCATGCACGAAAATAGGGCCACCCGACGAAATTTTCTTCATTACAGCAAGTTCAGCACGGGCCATGCCCGCCCAACACGGCCCCGTGCTGCATAGTCTGCAGAAAATGCCCAGTTCAGGTAAACTGGACACGGGCCGTGTTCACTGAACATGCCCCAGTGCCCAGGCTTCTGTTTCTCTTTATTTATTTATGTTACTGGCGATCTGAACACGGGGCCGTGCCCGGACACCACGGGGTCGTGTCCGGACGCCCAGTAACATAAAATTTTGTTTTTTCACACCTTTTTACACATTCAATCAACCTAAAAACTTATTTTTGGGACACATTGAGGACAATGTTTAATTTAAGTGTGGGGGGATGCTAAAGCTTTGAATCTCGCAAGTCCTAATCACAAGCCTTACACAAAACTCTATTGGAACCGTTAATCACCCCAAATATTTTCATTTTTTTACTTGTCTAGGTTTAACTTGGGAATTTCAAGTTCTAAAAAGGTTATATTTTTACAAATTTACAACCGATAGCGTCATGATAAAAAGAACCAACATAAGAAAATTATGAAAAGGCATGACAAGCTTAGTTAAAATTTGATTATATATACTTGATCACATAAAAACCCATTCCCACAAAAGTGAGTTTTGAGCCTTTATTGAGCATACAAATACATATCTTTAAACTAAATGCTCATTTTTCGTTTCTTGTGTGAATAGCCGCTTGGTTCTTACGACTCTAGAACTTGCCACGACGATACATTCCCGGTCCTTACCAACTTAAACCCGAGTAAGTAAATGATGGAGGCATTAGGACTAACCCTTTTTATTTCTACAGCATTATTTTTCTTTTTTTTTTTACCACCTACCCAAAATCCCCCTAGTTAACCCCTTTGAGCCTAGACCTTTTCATTTCTTAACCCAAAAACAAACACCCTTTCACCCACCAAAACCCTTTTTATTTTTAACCCTTTGTTTTAGTAACAAGCTCGGTTTTTCTTATGACTTTTTAAAAAAAAAATGTTAATGATGAAGCAAAAGAAATAAACAAGCAAGTTCATCAAAAATAACTTTGTTTGAATAATAGCTTCATCAAAATAAAAAGTGCAAAAATAAAAAGTCTTACGAAAACCGATGCTTTTTACGCTTTTCGCCCTTTTCTACTAACCACTAACCCAACCACCAACCTTTAACCCAAGCCTAACCCTTCACCCAAAAGTCCTCTTGATATTTACAAAGGTTTATAGTTAAAAAGGAGGAGGATTGATTGCTTGGCAAGCCTATGGTAGGAGTAAGTTCCATGCCGCTCTCGAGTGATTCACTAAAATACATCTTCGGCCGAGTGTTGAGAAATCCCCCGTGAGGTATGTGAACTTGTATATAAATGGAATTTTAAAAAGGCATGTTATGCCCTAATAAGTAATTTATCTTATGAAAAGATTTAAATAACTTATGACGAATAGGATTGTAAATAAATAAAAATAAACTTAATAAAGAATCTTGGAAATCCCGACACTCTATGACAAGCCCAAAAAACCTTCTCTTCTACCCATTCCATTTGGGAGTGTAAAGCCACATTATAAAGAGTTTTGCTTGAGGACAAACAAAGATTCAAGTGTGGGGGTATTTGATGTGTGCAAAATGCAACATATAAATTACATCAATTGTGGCATAAAACTAACCCTTTTTTAGTACTAATGTTGGAAAAAGTGTGCTTTTGTATTCCTTTTGTATTTTCAGGATTAAATGAGCTCAAATTAACAAAAGAAGCAAAAAGGCAGCTAGATCTAAACATAAATACAAGAAAAGGAACTAACGTGGCATGCCCGACCTCCACGAAAGCATCTTCCCAAGCAAAACAAGAGAACAGAAGGCTGAACACGCCCTGTGCTTAGTGAACACGGGCGCGTGCCCAAGTGCCAACATAAAAGACAAAGCTATAGAAGCTTCTATCGCCCACCACGGGGCCGTGGTCAACTATAAGATTCGCAGAATCCAGGCAAATCTTGATAGTATAGATATGCTTCTGCACACGGGGGCGTGCCTCATGCAGACTGATGGGTGTCAAGTGTTATATATATTAGGTGTATATTTTAAGCCCCTTTAACAATTTTTAGTCAAGTTTTAAATTTATAAAACACGATATTCACAAACACTAGACACTCATATTGGCAAGTGCACCCATCGTGAGCATAGTATAGTGTTGGTAAGATACCAAGGTCGTCCAAGGACACAAGAGCTTTTAGTACCGGTTTATCCTCAACGTCTAATCAAATCAAAAAGTTTAGAAAAAATGTTTTAAGCTAAGAAAAATAAAAACTAACTAAAAATGATGAAAAATAAAAATAAAAGAAAAAACAGATAGACAAGATGAATCACTTGGTTCCGACTCGTATCTAGTGTAACCTTTGATTATTTCCGCACTTTTGCACTTTTTAAGAGATTATCTTAGTTATTGTAGTAGGCCCCTCTTTTGAAGGTGACGTTACCCTCACCCCAGTAGTTTGAATCAGCAGGGATACAATCCTAAAGGGGTGGATTATTGAAAGATAATTAATTAAGTTATTAATGCAAATTATGGTAGGCCCCTCTTTTGGAGGTGACGTTACCCTCAACTAAGTAGTCTGAGTCAGCAGGGATACAGTCCTAAATAGCCGGGTTATAGTATTAATAGTAGTTAACTTATGAGGGGATCAAAGAGTTTGGACCCCCGCCATCCAATACCGTTAAGTATTGAAGGAGGTCCTACTAAATTTGACCCATGTCCATTGCAGGACCTCTAAACGCTGAACAATGGCAAGACCTTTACCAAACCGTTCCCTTAACCCCCGACCAGGTAGCCAACATACTTCCATATAGACCGTGGAGATATGAATGGTGAAAATCGTTTATTTTATATAGACAGTAAAATAATGTCAAGACACCACGGACAAACGATAAGGAAAGATCACCTTCAACATAAGAAACTAGTTATTAAAGTCATTAATATAAAACCAAGTAAAAAGTGCGAAAAGATTAAAAATAAAAAGTATTACACTCGACACTTTGTCTTCACCAAGTGATGTAAGAGACTTAGGCAAACATGGCCTTGATTGTCAAGAACTCTTACGATCAATCTTGGATTCCGAGACGACTCACACACTCTATGATGGACAATGGATGATGGTGGTGGATGATGGTGTTATGGTGGTGGTGGGTGGTGGGTGGTGGGTGAAGTGTGAAGTGTGAGAGAGGTGGTGTGCCAAGGGATGGTTTGAGCTTGAGCCAAGCACTCCTATTTATAGGCTGAACAGAAGCTCGGGCACGGCCCCGTGTCCAGTGGGCACGGCCCCGTGTCCACATCCTTCTCTTTCTTCATTTAATGCAGCTTTGTCTTATTAGTTGACCACGCCCCCGTTTCCGCTGAGCACGACCCCGTGTGCAGAAGAATCTTTGTACTATGAAGATTTGCTTAGATTGTGCGAATCTTATAGTTGACCACGGCCCCGTGGTGGGCAATAGAAGCTTCTACCACTTTGTCTTTTCTGCTAACACTTGGGCACGCCCCCGTGCTGGCTGAGCACGGGGCGTGTTCAGTCTTCTGTTATCTTGTTTTGCTTGGGAAGATGCTGTCGTGGGGTCGGGCATGTCACGTCTTGTTCCTTTTCTTGTATTTATGTTAGCTTTTGATGTCTTTTTGCTTCTTTTGTTAATTTGAGCTCATTTAATCTTGAAAATACAAAAGGAAGACAAAAGCACACTTTTTCCAACATTAGTACTAAAAAAGGGTTAGTTTTATGCCACAATTGATGAAATTTATATGTTGCATTTTGCACACATCAAATACCCCCACACTTGAATCTTTGCTTGTCCTCAAGCAAAACTCTTTAATATGTGGCTATTATACACCCAAATGGAATGGGTAGAGAAGAAGGTTTTTGGGCTTGTTATAGAGTGTCGGGATTTCCAAGATTCTTTATTTAGTTTTATTTTTATTTATTTACAATCCTATTCGTCATGATTTATTTAAAACTTTTCATAAGATAAATTACTTATTAGGGCATAACATGCCTCTTTAAAATTCTATTTATATACAAGTTCACATACCTCACGGGGATCACTCAACACTCGGCCGAAGATGTATTTTTGTGGATCACTCGAGAGCGGCATGGAACTTACTCCTACCATAGGCGTGCCAAGCAATCAATCCTCCTCCTTTTTAACTTATATACCTTTGTAAATATCAAGAGGACTTTTGGGTGAAGGGTTAGGCTTGGGTTAAAGGTAGGTGGTTGGGTTGGTTAGTGGTTAGTAGAAAAAGGGCGAAAAGCGTAACAAGCGTCGGTTTTCGTAAGACTTTTTATTTTTGTAACTTTTATTTTGATGAAGCTATTATTCAAACAAAGTTATTTTTGATGAACTTGTTTGTTTATTTTCTTTTGCTTCATCATCAACACACTTTTTTTTTTGAAAAGTCATATGAAAAACCGGACTTGTTACTAAAACAAAGGGTTAAAAATGAAAAAGGTTTTGGTGGGTAAAAGGGTGTTTGGTTTGGGTTATGAAATGAAAAAGGTTTAGGCTCAAAGGGGCTAACTAGGGGGATTTTGGGTAGGTGGTAAAAAAAGAAAAATAATGGTGTAGAAAAAAAAAGGTTAGTCTTAATGCCTCCATCATTTACTTACTCGGGTTTAAGTTGGTAAGGACAGGGAATGTATCATCGTGGCAAGTTCTAGAGTCATAAGAACCAAGCGGCTATTCACACAAGAAACGAAAAATGAGCATTTAGTTTAAAGATATGTATTTGTGTGCTCAATAAAGGCTGAAAACTCACTTTTTGTGGGAATGGGTTTTCAATGTGATCAAGTATATTTAGGGGGTGTTTGGTTGCCTCTTAATGGCTTCATTCAGAGGCTTGGCCTCTGAATCGGTCAGACCTTGCATGTTTGGTTCACCAAAAAACATCATCTGAATAAAAACCATTCAGACTAAATGATTCAGCACTTTCTCACATCTGAATGAAAGTTTACCCTTGTGCCCTAAAAACCATTCAGAGCTGAATGAAAGTTTATCCCTCCATCTCCTCCACCCTTCCTCTCCTTCACGTCGCTGCATCCCTTCCTCTCCTCCACCACACGTCGATCTCCGGCCACTTCCCCTCCACACCTCCACAATCGCCGGCTTCCTCCACAGCTGCACATCCACAGACGTCGCTGGCCACCTCCCCTCCACACCTCCACAGCCGCACCTCCACAGACGTCGCCGCCCTCCTCTACAATCAATTAGGTCAGATTTACACATTCTGAATTTGTATCTGTTCTTATGTTGTTGAGCTTGAATTCTGATTTTGAATTCTGATTTTGAATTCTGTATGTTGCTATGTTGCTATGTTGAGTTTGAATTTGTCATGAAGGTATATCTATGTTGAATTCTGTATGCTGCTATGTTGCTAAGTAGTTCAGACGGGTAAAAACGTCATTTTACAGAGTCATTCAGATGTGCAACCAAACAGCACTTTACTGGTTCAGCACTTACTGGTTCAGAGCCTCTTAACCATTCAGACCTCTTATTCATTCAGCACTTATTGGTTCAGATGTTGCCAAACAGCCCCTTAATCAAATTTTAACTAGATTTGTCATGCCGTTTCATAATTTTCTTATGTTGGTTCTTTTTATCACGACGCTATCGGTTGTAAATTCGTAAAAATATAACCTTTTTAGAACTTGAAATTCCCAAGTTAAACCTAGACAAGTAAAAAAAATGAAAATTTTTGAAAAAAATTGGGGTGATTAGCGGTTCCAATAGAGTTTTGTGTAAGGCTTGTATTTAGGACTTGCAAGATTCAAGGTTTTAGCATCCCCCCCACACTTAAATTACACATTGTCCTCAATGTGTCCCAAAAATAAGTTTTTAGGTTGGTTGAATGTGTAAAAGGTGTGAAAAAGCAAAAATTTTGTGTTACTGGGCGCTGAACACGGCCCCGTGTTCAAGTGCCAGTAACAAAATTAAATCAAGAGAAACAGAAGCCTGGATACGGGGGCGTGTTGGGTGAACACGGCCCGTGTCTAGTTACCTGAACTGGGTCTTTTTCTGCAGACTGCGCAGCACGGGGCCGTGTTGGGTGGACACGGCCCGTGCCGAGATTACTATAAACGAAGAAAATCGTCGGATGGCTCTGTTTTCCTGCATGGGGTGCTGGTTCAAGTTTCCCTTGTATCCTTTGCCATCTCAAGTGTGTTTTATTCCTGAAAATTAAAACTAAACTAGAAAATATAAAAGTTAATCTAAATTAAACTAAGGATAGTTCCGCGGAATGCCTCCGTGGTGCGCCACGTTTATAAGGGTCCTTGGCTAGACCCACCTTATCGGGTGGTTCTGGCTCATCTTCAATTAGGGGGTCGTCATTGCCGATTGGATATTTCATTGATCGCTCAAGATCGACACTCTTTTTAAATGCCCCTAATTGAAAAGGTAGATTGTTGCACTTCCGGTTTTTCAAAGCTTTGTGTGTTTTTACAAATGGTCGTCCCAACACTAGAGGAGCGTCATCGAGGATGACAAAGTCGGTGGGGACTACCATTTGATTTGTTTGAACCAAGACATCCTCAACTACACCGATTGATTTTATTACCTTCCGATTGGATAGAAAAATGGGTATTTGAAGTGGAGAAAAATCACTAATACTTAATTTTTCGAAAATGTAGTTAGGCATTATGTTAACACAAAGATCTTTATCAATTGTGACATTACTAATAAACGAATTTTGAAAGAAACATGGAACCGGTGTAATGTTAATTTCAAATGGGTCTTTTTTTATTTGCGAGGTTTGATCATTAGTTAACTTAACACTTACCGTTTCATCAATTTTAGTGTTAGTGTTTAACTCTTTTAAAAACTTAGCATGAGTAGGAACTAAACAATGATTTTCAAAAGAAGGTGACAAGAGATTAATTTCTTCAAAATTAGACTCTTCTTGAATTTTAACGTTGTTGGACTCACCTTTTTCGTTGTTTAACTCATGTGTTGGCTTTTCACTTATTTGTTCTTCCATTTTTACACTTTCGGTTATCTCTTCCTTATTTAATTCTTCTCTTGCGCGGGATTCCTCTTCCCTTGCGCGAGATTCTTTTATATAGCGATCGATAACTTTAAGGTGTTCTAATATCCTATCGGTCACTTCGGTTATAGAAAAAGAATCGGGATTTTCAAAGCTTGAATCCGGTTGTTCAATCCTTTGTTCCTCATAATACCCATATGAAGTAGATGGTTCACACCATTGTTCTTCATTGTAAGCATATGATGGATAAGGGTCATAATTTTGTTCTTCATAATACTCGTATGAGGTGGGTTGTTCACGCCATGGTTCCTCATAATAAGTATACGAAGGTGGTGGCTCATATCTTGGTTCCTCAAAGTATGAGTATGAAGGCTCATACCTTGGTTCATCAAAATATGAGTATGAGGGAGGAGGTTCATACCTTTGGTCTTCATAGGATGTGTATGAAGTTGATGGCTCGTACCTGGGTTCCTCATAGTAAGTGTATGAAGTGGATGGTTGATATGAGTGACTATTTTGAACCGAGTGTGTGTTACGACAATTAGTGCAATAATTACTCCTATAATCATCCTCCTCATAGGTGTAGTTGTAACCTCCTGAGTATTGATCCATAAGAATCACTCAGCAGACCACAACCAAGTCTTGAGATCAGAAAACAAAAATAAAAACGGAAACAGAGGCTGGACACGGCCCCGTGTTCAGTGGACATGGCCCCGTGTTCAGAATCTGTATCTGGGCATTTTAATTAAATTTACTGATTTCGTTGAGCACGGGGCGTGTTCAGTGAGCACGACCCGTGTTCAAGCTACTGTTACTGGGTGTTTTTATAAAAATGTGCAGCACGGCCCCGTGTTCAGTGAACACGGCCCCGTGTACAGGTTACTGTAAATGCAAAACTAAACTAAAATGCAGAAAAATGTGCGCGCGTTTTAAAAAGGTTTTGAAAAACTGATTAGGCCGTTGATTTTAAGCTTTCTTAACATCCTTGTGTCCCCGGCAACGGCGCCAAAAACTTGATGGGTGTCAAGTGTTATATATATTAGGTGTATATTTTAAGCCCCTTTAACACTTTTTAGTCAAGTTTTAAATTTATAAAACACGATATTCACTAACAGTAGACACTCATATGGGCAAGTGCACCCATCGTGAGCGTAGTATAGTGTTGGTAAGATACCGAGGTCGTCTAAGGACACAAGAGCTTTTAGTACCGGTTTATCCTCAACGTCTAATCAAATCAAAAAGTTTAGAAAAAATGTTTTAAGCTAAGAAAAATAAAAACTAACTAAAAATGCTGAAAAATAAAAATAAAAGAAAAAACAGATAGACAAGATGAATCACTTGGTTCCAACTCGTATCTAGTGTAACCTTTGATTATTTCCGCACTTTTGCACTTTTTAAGAGATTATCTTAGTTATTGTAGTAGGCCCTTCTTTTGAAGGTGACGTTACCCTCACCCCAGTAGTTTGAGTCAGCAGGGATATAATCCTAAAGGGGTGGATTATTGAAAGATAATTAATTAAGTTATTAATACAAATTATGGTAGGCCCCTCTTTTGGAGGTGGCGTTACCCTCGACTAAGTAGTCTGAGTCAGCAGGGATACAGTCCTAAATAGCCGGGTTATAGTATTAATAGTAGTTAACTTATGAGGGGATCAAAGAGTTTGGACCCCCGCCATCCAATACCATTAAGTATTGAAGGAGGTCCTTCTAAATTTGACCCAGGTCCATTGCAGGACATCTAAACGCTGAACAATGGCAAGACCTTTACCAAACCGTTCCCTTAACCCCCGACCAGGTAGCCAACATACCTCCATATAGACCGTGGAGATATGAATGGTGAAAATCTTTTATTTTATATAGACAGTAAAATAATGTCAAGACACCACGGACAAACGATAAGGAAAGATCACCTTCAACATAAGAAACTAGTTATTAAAGTCATTAATACAAAACCAAGTAAAAAGTGCGAAAAGATTAAAAATAAAAAGTATTACACTAGACACTTTGTCTTCACCAAGTGATGTAAGAGACTTAGGCAAACATGGCCTTGATTGTCAAGAACTCTTACGATCAATCTTGGATCCCGAGATGACTCACACACTCTATGATGGACAATGGATGATGGTGGTGGATGATGGTGTTATGGTGGTGGTGGGTGGTGAGTGAAGTGTGAGAGAGGTGGTGTGCCAAGGGATGGTTTGAGCTTGAGCCAAGCACTCCTATTTATAGGCTGAACAGAAGCTCGGGCACGGCCCCGTGTCCAGTGGGCATGGCCCCGTGTCCACATCCTTCTCTTTCTTCATTTAATGCAGCTTTGTCTTATTAGTTGACCACGCCCCCGGGTCCGTTGAGCACGACCCCGTGTGCAGAAGAATCTTTGTACTATGAAAATTTGCTTAGATTTTGCGAATCTTATAGTTGACCATGGCCCCGTGTCCGCTGAGCACGGCCCTGTGGTGGGCAATAGAAGCTTCTACCACTTTGTCTTTTCTGCTGACACTTGGGCACGCCCCCGTGCTGGCTAAGCACGGGGCGTGTTCAGTCTTCTGTTATCTTGTTTTGCTTGGGAAGATGCTGTCGTGGGGTCGGGCATGTCACGTCTTGTTCCTTTTCTTGTATTTATGTTAGATTTTGATGTCTTTTTGCTTCTTTTGTTAATTTGAGCTCATTTAATCGTGAAAATACAAAAGGAAGATAAAAAGCACACTTTTTCCAACATTAGTACTAAAAAAGGGTTAGTTTTATGCCACAATTGATGAAATTTATATGTTGCATTTTGCACACATCACAGACAAACTGCAATTAATGAAGACAGATAAGAGGATGGACACGGGGCCGTGCCCACTGGACACGGGGCCGTGCCCGAGCTACTGTTCAGGCTATAAATAGGGTGCTTGGCTCATTTGCAAACCATCCTTTGGCACACCACCTCTCTCACACTTCACCCACCACCCACCACCATCACAACACCATCATCCACCACCATCATCCATTGTCCATCATAGAGTGTGTGAGTCATCTCGGGATCCAAGATTGATCGTAAGAGTTCTTGACAATCAAAGGCCATGTTTGCCTAAGTCTCTTACATCACTTGGTGAAGACAAGTGTCTAGTGTAATACTTTTTATTTTTAATCTTTTCGTACTTTTTACTTGGTTATGTATTAATGACTTTAATACCTGGTCGGGGGTTAAGGGAACGGTTTGGTAAGAGTCTTGCCTTGTTCAGTGTATAGATCCTGCAAGGACCTGGGTCAAATTTAGTAGGACCTCATTCAATACCCACCGGTATTGGATGGCGGGGGTCCAAACTCTTTGTTCCCCTCATATGTAAGCTACTATTAATACTTTAACCCGGTTACTTAGGACTGTATCCCTGCTGACTCAGACTACTTAGCCGAGGGTAACGTCACCTTCAAAAGAGGGGCCTACCACAATACGCATTAATAACTTAATTAATTATCTTTCAATAATCCGACCCTTTAGGATTGTATCCTTGCTGACTCAAACTACTGGGTTGAGGGTAACGTCACCTTCAAAAGAGGGGCCTGCTGCAATAACTAAGATAATCTCTTAAATAGTGCAAAAGTGCAGAAATAATCAAAGGTTACACTAAACACGAGTCGGAGCTAAGTGATTCATCTTGTCTATCTGTTTTTATTTTTATTTTATTTTTCAGCATTTTAGTTAGTTTTTATTTTTCCAGTTTAAAACCTTTTTCTAAACTTTTGATTTGATTAGACGTTGAGGATAAATCAGTACGAAAAGCTCTTGTGTCCTTGGAAGACCTCGGTATCTTACCAACACTATACTACGCTCACGATGGGTGCATTTGCCCATATGTGTGTTTAGTGTTAGTAAATATCGTGTTTTTTAAATTTAAAACTTGGCTAAAAAGTGTAAAAGGGCTTAAAATATACATTAAAAACCATACACACTACACACGCATCAACATTGAAGTGGATAATAGTCTTAACTACGCGGTGAAGCCGATTGCGATTTAGATCGTAAAGTGAAAAGCTTGAGGAACAAAGTGATTAATCAAGTAAAGGTTAAATGGGAACACAGAAAGGGTTCGGATACCACATGGGAGGCCGAAGAGGAGATGCAACGACTCTACCCTACATTGTTTGGTACGTACTTTGGTTTCGGGGACGAAACCTTTTTAAGGGGGGTGGACTTGTAACACCCCGAAAAATATAAAACTTTATATTAAAATTATAAAGTATAAAATAAACAAGAATAAGCTAACTAGGATAAATAACCCAGTTAGTCATGAATCTTGTTATAACAAAGAAACTTGATTTAAAACACTTAGAGATTAACTTGGTTTTTAGTTGGAGGGCCAAAAGTGTTAAAATTGAAAACTTAATCTTATTAAACTTAAAAACAAAATCCAAACACACAATTAAATGTGTCTGGATCGAACAAGAGCAGGGGAAGGGCGGCCAACTCACCTTCAAACCCTAACTCTCATAAAACTCACAAATTGAAGGCTCAAATCAAAATCGAAATATGAATATAGATTAGTGATCACCTCGGCGAAGGGATCATAAGGTATGTGAAATTTCACTATTTGGTTCCATCTTAAATTTTAAATGAACTCATGAAATTCGAATTTGAGCTTGCATAATCATTGTTTGGATGAAATTGAGAATGAAATTATGTCTAGGACTAAAACCTAGCCATTTACTTGTTGAATTGATGCTTATAATTGTGAATTCATGATCCTACACTCATGTGTCAAGTGAGTTTTGTAGAATTATGTTAAACACTAGGATTAACATTGTTAACTTAGTGTATTTGAGCTCTATGGAGTAAATTTTGACTTGTTGATATGAAAAATTTACATAAATTTGTGAAAGGATGCTTAAATCTTGGCTAAATGGTTAGTTAAGAACTTGATTTTTAATTGTACGAAATCATGCTCATTAGGTGTTTGATGTAATGCCTAAGAGAAGATAAATGTTAAAAACCTGACTAAAACGCATATTTGACTAGTGTGGAAAATTATGCATTATATGCTATAAGAGAGTTCTAAATAACTATGGTTGAACTCTATAGGCAAAGAAACCGGGACGTCAAGCGGACAAGCTAGTGGCCATACGCGTTTGAAAGGATTGCTCTAAAGGTACGTGACTTTGGTCCCGTCATAATATGAATATACGATTAATTTTAGTTTGTTAATGGTGTCAAAATGTAGAATATGCGTTTGACGTGTCATTGAAGTGGTGTAGTTCACTCGACACTCAAACGGGTCAAAATATTAGTTATAAACAGTTTGGTTCGACATTAAGGTGAGGATTTTCACTTGTCAACCAAACGGGTCAAAACCATGTTCATAAAACGATCTTGTGCATAGAAAATTGAAAGTCTCATATTGCGCTAATACTAGGTAGCAATTTAGCAATGAATGGTTACATTAAGCCAAGTTATGAATCCGTGATATCGGGTCGATTGGTAGGAGTTAAATGTAAGACTTGCATAAAGTGGTATGCTTGTATTTTTAGAAAATAAGCATAAAACTTGAATGCGAGTATAAATCCGTGAAATGGTTCGGATATGTCAAAAGTTGCAAGCCTGGGATATGGGTGAATGAGACTAGAATGCCCAAGAAGTGTATATTGAACAATATGCACACTAGTTAATGGGTCGAATAATTGAATCAAGGAATTTGTGAACCATTTGTTTGTAAACTGTTTTTCATCAAGTGAAATCTACATGGTTAGATCCGAAATTTCAATACGGACATATAGGAAAAAGAATCGGTTAAAACGGACGCATAAATTGAAAGTTATGATAGTTTAAAGTTGACCATGGGAATAAAAGTGTTGGGCAAATATACAGCACCAAACAACAACCTTTCTGCCGAAATGAAGCCGTTGCGCTATGCAACGCCAAACTACTCTAGCCGTCACGTGACGCGACAGCCGTCGCAGGCCGCGAAGGATCGGCTTTGATTCGTCGCGGGGCGCGACAGCCCCAATTGCAGCAAATTTGTTTGTTTTTCATTATTTAAGCAATAGAACTTGTATTTACTTGATATTAAGATGTCAAAACTAACAATTGATGTGGTTTTGACCGTAGGTGGTGCTCGTTTTGTTGCGGATGTCAATCAAGCAAGGGAATCAAGAACCGAACACAAGTTTTAAATGCTTCCGCGCTAATCTAATCTAGTTTAAACCATGTTGTTTTGTAGACACTACTGAATGTTGGATAATTTAATCTAAATAGTTGACTATGTTTAACACTATAATGAAGTACATCTTAGTTTATTAACTAAGTTTTTGTTAATTATGTATTTCGTTCTTTAAAAGTCCGTATTTTATGATTTAACAATGGAATTATAAGATGAGTGTTACAAGTTGGTAATCATAGCTCAAGGTTGTTAACAAATGTGTTCGGTTCAAGCTTGATCAACATTCGGTAAGAATTAATCATGTTAGTAGGTTTATTAATGTAAAAGAAAAATATGAAGTGACGTACACGAGAAGAAGTAAAAGGAGTAAACGGTGCAGACTGGGGAATGTGTGGAAAAGCTGCTGAAAAATGAGGGTCATGACTAGGCTGCTGGCCTGAAGTACCTTCCCCTGGACGGGGTGCGGGTATGTCCTGCAAGAAAACGATAGGTAAATCAACACGATGAACATCAGACTCCACAGGGTGAAAAGGAGCAACATCAGCGGGTGCGGGTGCAGGTGGAGGAATAAGTGGCTCAACAACAGGAGGGTCAACAGGTGAAGGAACTGGATCAGGCATGAGGGGTGCAATGTCTGGTATGCCAAAAGGAATAGGGTCATGATCAGGTAAGGGCTCAGGATCAGCAGGTGCAACATTAGGCTGATCAGCGGGAACAAAAGCTGGCTCAAGACCAGGATCAAGGTCGTGTGGAGGAGATGGTGCAGCTGACATGGCCGTATCATCATCAGAATCAGTGGCATAGCGTCGTAATCCAACTGCCTGCAAGGCAGAAGACGTCACAGACTCAAAGGAATCTAAGACAGAGTGTAAACTAGTGTCAGGGGAAATATCAATAACGGGGATCTCGAGAAGTGGAATAGCAACAACGTCCTCATCCAACTCTCCATCACCATGGGCGTCATCAGGAGGACCATCAACAAACAGATCAAAGTCATCATCAAACAGATCATCAAATGGCCAATCCTCAGGAGGGATGACCCCTAAAGTAACAGGAGCGAGGATCGGTGCCACGATATGCTCAGTATCGGACAATCCGCTCTCGGATGAAGACATAGTGTCTGTAACAGAAAAATCATAACATATGCACATATATTAACCACTATCATTTAGCATGCAATCAAAGACTATGCATCATGAAATCAGGTATCCTCATCATTCCTCACAATTTATTTTTATCCTTCCTAGTCTCCCAGACTAAACCACCTAGTCTCCCAGACTAATCCACAAAAGTAAACCTTGTAATCGTGTTTCTTGTCTTTCCATTTGTAAAAATGTATGTTTCCCTGGATCTGGGCGTTTCGTGTATGCAATGAAAACATGTTGTAAAAATATTTTCGTGAGAGCCCTAAGGATTGTAGTCTAGACTCGAGATGGAATCCTAGTTCGCTACAATCGAAGCTCTGATACCAAACTGCCACACCTTGACTTTTGCGGAAGCGTGATTATATGTGACTTGCTTAATATCATTGCATTCAACCATAACAAACAACTATATGGTAAAACTAAAGATGATCATCCATTAAATAAGTTTAAAATATCACAAACATCATTGTTTTGAAATCCCAACACAGACTTTGAATCCATATTACAAACCATGCAAATAGTTTTAGA
Source organism: Helianthus tuberosus (assembly GCA_030545235.1). Lineage (NCBI taxonomy): Eukaryota > Viridiplantae > Streptophyta > Magnoliopsida > Asterales > Asteraceae > Helianthus > Helianthus tuberosus. The sequence continues at coordinate 141,423,008 of CM060410.1, read as the reverse complement.
GTTCCATAAGGACTCGTCAAAAGACTCTAAAAAAAAACAGGCTTTGAAGATGTGTCTTATCTAAGACAAGAAACATTATCCAAACTCTTAGACTACGGATGATGTATTTTATTCTCAACATCACTTGAAACCTTCAAACGCCAGCCAGATCCACATTTAATTCCCTGAAATACATGTAGTTTGAAAACATCAACAAAAGTTGAGCGAGTTCATGTGTTTGTTTGTTTGCACGAATAAACGTTTGTAATCATTGAAAGTATGTATGTATGTTTGTATACCCCTGGTATGAAAGCAAATAAGGAAAACAGAAAATAGATCATTAATGGTTTGCAAGGCCATTAATATGTGTAACGTGATGCAGGAAGGCTCAAACCTAGCAGATTTTGCACCGGGCTTCAGTTTGAAGACATAGTCACCTCATGGGCTAAACCCCGGTCCACATGGGTGTGGGCTCGCTATACCCAAATAGATCTATCACTCATGTCCCTCGGTCCTACAACGAGGATTAATGGTCTTAAGCGTTATACCCACCACTCACATGATCTAGCAGTACCTTTCCTTAGCTAACCATACCATGTATAAGTGTTTGTAAACAATTTGTAACATGTACTTCACCCCGAAGTTATAAAACTGAAAACAGTTAAAAGAAAAGGGGGACATGAACTCACGGTTTTGCGTTCTTCGTAATCAACTGTAACTCAAAGCTCCTTCGGGTATACACGACTACCTACAACGTACTAAGGTCTATTAGACGAGCGGGTTGTGCCTTGACTTAGAATTAATTAGTGTCCTTGAGTTACGTTTCATTGTGTCTTCAATATTATTCCAATTTATATAATTATTTGTGAAAATAATAAATATTTTAACTTAAATTATATTTATTAAATTTTGGAATAATTGTTAAAATAATATATTTCAACATGTTACTTTCCAAGTATTTATACATGTATATCCTTCCCAAGGATGAGTGTATTTGTATTTGTATTTTTATACTTGTATATTTTTGCCAAGTATCGGTGGAGTATTCCGGAGTGTATTTATACGTACGTGAATATGTATTTTCTTGTAATTGTTAAGTATTCTTATACTTAATTTTGTATTAATTTTTCTGGAATAATATCTTAAATAAAAATACATCAATATATTTCCAAAACATATATTTTGAGAAATATTACTTAGAAAAATTATTTAAAATTTTTCCCTTGGCAAAAATATTTATAAATTTCACATAAGTCTCAAAAATAATATATTTCCAAGTCTAACTTAGAAAATATATATAAATCCATTTTTCTTCCAAAAATAATATATTTCATGTTTGTTTGAGAAAACAGATATTTCTTCCAAAAATAATACATCTTCTAATAATTCCAAGAAAACTATATATATTTTTATTTGCCAAAAACAATATATTTTCTTCTTGTCAAAATATGATATAATTTTGTAATGTTTGTAAAAATCATATTTTTGTTTTCTCGGTGTCCAAAATATTATTTACCAAAATATACTTATGAATAAAATGTCCGGAATATTTTTGTGAGTTATATTCCTTTGTTCGGTTTCCCCAATAGTTTGGGTATAATTTGTATATTCATATTCTTGTGATTTTGGTAATATTTTGGATTGTAATTTTTGGTATTTTGATGAGTTATATTATTTAAAGTCCTAAAATAATATAACTAATACACATAATATACAAATAATCACACACATGGTGACATCTAAATATATATTTTCCTAAATACATATTTAGTCACTTTTATTTATAAAAACCAACCTCCAATATTTATTCTTTTTATAACAAAATTCATGGAAAACTTTATGTGAAAATCCATGGTTTGAAATACACTTATAAATATTTGTTTAAATTTTTTTTTCTAAGTGTTTAATTTTTAGAAAAATTTTGCCATAGTTTCCCCTAAAAATGGAGGTTTCCATGCCTTCAAGGCATATCATTTTCTTTTGTAAATCAACACAATCAACAACAATTAAATCTACACTTACCAATTTGCCAAAATCAAGCATAACACTACGCCAAAATAGGGATACAGCCACACCAAAAAAGTGTGACTATATGTCTTTCGCCACACATATTTTTTTCATGTCAAGTGTGACCAAAGCTCGAGTCATCGTAGGTATCATACTGCCACACACACTTTTTAGTGGCCGTAGAACTTAAAAATGTGGCTAAAGGGTACTGACAATTTTGTTAAAATCTAGCATTTCCTCCACTAAGTGTGACTAAAGGGTTGCAACAGCCACATGAATTTAATTTAAGCGTGACTAATTTTATTATATAGTCATGTATATTTACTAAAAACTTATGTTTTAGCCACATCAATTAAAAAAAAGTGTAGCAAAAAGGGTTGTTGTAATCAAAGATTTTGTCTATTAGGTATGGCTAAAAGGTAGCAACGGCAACATGAATTTATTATAAGTGTAGTTGGTTCTATTATATAGTCACATGAATTTGTTGTAAGTGTGGCTAAAGACTTTTACTAGACACACGGAACACTTTTGTAGTTTTAAGTGTGGCTATTGTATAACTTTGGGTCACACATATTTTTTTCCTATGACATTTGTTATTAGTTCGTCACACAATAAAAACAAAGTGATGATGGTGTGGCTATTGTCAAACATTTGGTCACGCATTTTTGTTTTTCTATGACATTGCTATCATTCCGTCACACAAAAAAAAAAAAAAACAAAAACAATGTAAGGAAAATGTGGCTAATGGTTATGTATAGCCATATTAAATTTTGCAATTATAAGTGTGACTACTGTCTAACCTTTGGTCACAAATAACTTTCTTTTTCCATGACGTTTGGTATCATTCCGTCACACAACAAAAAAACAAAGTAACTACGTTGTGGCTTTATTTATAACCAAAGTGTGGCTATTATTAACCTTTGGTCACACATAAATTTCTTTTCCGTGATGTTTGGTATCATTCCATCACGCAATAAAAAACAAAGTAACTATGGCGTGGCTAATGGTTATTTATAGCCACACGAAATTTTGTAAATTTAAGTATAGCTATTGTCTAACTTATGGTCACACGTATTTATTGCATTTCTATGTGGCCATTTTTGTGTGGTTATCCATTTTATTTACAATTTTTTGTACCATAAAAACTGCCGTAAACATGAGATAATTTCTAAAACAAATGAAATTAACAATAATAACAAAAAAAAAACATACATGAGTTTTCAATTTAAATACTAACTAGATGGAACCCCTGCCGCGTTGCGGCCGGGGCTTACAAATTAAGAACAATCAAAAGCAAATCCAATGAATCCAACGTGAGGCATCTAAATATATATATCAAATTAAAACAAATTCTACTGAACGCGTTAGAGGGTATAGCCCACCTCTATTTGGACTCCGTCTTTGCCTAGGGTGATAACCATTATTGCATTGAGCTAGTCCTGGTATCCATGGAGATAAATCTGTTCCAACAAAAGGGTGCAACATACAGCCTCCATTGAGCCTGCTGCCTGCTGATTACCTGTAAAGTGATGAATACCAATTAGGGTCAAAACGTGTCATACAACTCGGGCTTACGGAATATTGAGGCATCAAAGTGCCATCATAATCCAAAAGAATCACCCCTGTTGTAGTTTGTTTATAAGCCGAAATATATGCTCCATTGATAGCTTCCTAAAGTTCAGATCTAAAGCGGCGACTCTAAAAACCCAACCTGGACCCTATCTCCCAACACCTTTTTCTCACGTGATCATTACATGTTCTCTTCAAATCTTGCTAAAAGCTACGGGCCCAAAACCGATACAAATAAGTATTTAGAAATGCCTAGGAGTTGTACCATTTGCCGAGATCAAGAAAAAACCAAACTGATATGACAACCAACTAAATCTTTGGAAAATCTATAGTTACCAAACATCTAGTATATGATGTTGATGTATATAAAATTGTGTCTATGTAAGCTCTAATTTAAAAAATAAAAAATAAAAAATAACTTGCCTCATGTTTGTCACTCAATGAATCCAACTACAGAGCTAGGAATCAAATTAACTATATCATGAATGAGCTTAAAAAAATAACAGTTTATTATTATAACCATCAAAACACATACTTCATATACACATTGACTTTTAAAGTCACCCCTGTCTATATATATTACCCTATCTATTTTATTTAATAATCTTCAACATATAAATCACTTTAAATCATTAATGAGACTATTGATTGATTTGGATGAAATTAGAACCGTACCTTAAATCGGGTGGTGTAGCTGGTGGAATTCATCTATGGCTTCACCCAAACCTCAGCTTCATGAGTATTCTACTCACCACCATCATCCACTTCCCATTTAATATAATACATTGTCCCTGCAACCATCTGCTCCAAAATTGAATTATGCGGATTGAATAAGAACTATATAACAAATCTATTTCTATATAATAAATAAATAATATATAAAACGCAACCCATTTTGACCTGTCATCAACCCTCCCATTTTGACCCGTCACCTATTGTTTCAGTCGACTTTCAAGAGATAATGGTGCACTATTATTAGTTGGTCCACTAAACTCAACATAAACCAAAATGCAAACCCATGCAAAGGAGCTTAAACAAAAAAGAATTAATCAAAGTACTGTAACAAAATTAAAAAAAAAAACCTTAAAAGTGTTTTACATAAGATACAGTTCATGTAACCATTCTTTTAAGTGTTTTTTTAATGCCTTTTACAATAGAATATCTAAAACAAAAAGGTTGGACTAAGACCTAGAATCCTTTTGATGACAAAGTAGCAGAAGGTGCAAATAGAAGATGGACACAACATAGGTGAACAACACTACCCAGCCCAAATTTCAGCTACAAAATATTGATTTGAATAAATATAAAATTAGTTATTTGATTAAGATTGCTTAGTTTTCAATAACTATCCTCTGAAACCAAACAGTCCATAAATTTTGTCCTACCCATTCCCAGTTGCCAGTTAACACCATTGATTTTTAATTACACCAACACATGGCATCGTTATATTATGTATTGAGTTAATATCAAGTTATGTTAAATTCATATTATGCAAACTTACATAATACACTATACTATAAGCACGATTCAACTAGAATCTTCAGTTAATTTTACTTCAAATCAAACAAAAGTAAGCAAACTTGCATAATACACTTTACAATAAGTACGATTCAACCAGAATCTTCAGTTAATTTTACTTTAAATCGAACAAAACTCAAGCAAACTTACGTAATACACTATACTATAAGCACGATTCAACCCAGAATCTTTGGTTAATTTTACTTCAAATTGAATGAAAATCAAGCAAAATTACATGATAAACCACAATTCGTTACCTTTTGTGGGTTATCAAAACTGAAGCCAGATCAGGATCTACAACTTCAATCAGCTCATTCACTCCTTTTGAAATTGCTTGTTCTATCAACTATGGTAAAGTGATGTGGATTCCGTTGCCTTTGGTGAGTTCAGTTGGTCTTTTTATAGTGATAAATTCCATCATTATTACTCCAAAGCTAAACACTTCCACTTTTGTTGTAACTTTTCTCATATATGCAAACTCTGTTACAAAATTGACATTCATTAGTGTGACTTTTTAGGTTAAATGTTATCTAAACATCAAAATTCATAAGTATCCGGTTAGAAATTCATTAACCATAATATGAAAGAATAAAAGAAAGAATTGGTGATGCATTACCTGGTGCCAAATAACCAATGGTGCCTTGAAACGTCGATGCAGAAGAAATACTGCTTCCATCCTAGTGATGAACTCCCAGAATCCGAGCTATCCCAAAGTCACTAACATGAACATTCCATTTTTCATCTAGAAGAATATTAGAAGGCTTTAAATCACAGTGAACTTTGGGGAAATCGTATTCAGAATGCAAATAAACCAGTCCTCTGGAGACTGAAACCAAAACATCAACTCTCTCAGAGAGATCCCATCTTGATCGATCAATCCTAGAATCATGTATAACCTTGTCAAGATTACCATTTTCCATGTATTCAAGAACTAAAGCCCTTAAATTCCCACTCTCCCATGCATAACCAAGCACTTTCACTAGATTTCTACGCCTTAATGATAGAACAAGCAATGAACAATTCCAGTGAGCTTGTTGATGTATAGATTCAGAAGAGTCAGATTTTTGCAATGAACAATTTCAGTTGGTATATTACCAGAAAGAGAATTTTCAAACAACTGAAGAGTTTGTCATTTTAACAAATTTCCAATCTCTCTAGGAATGATACCAGAAATTTGGTTTTGGCTCAAATCAAGTACTTGTAACTCTTTCAAATGACCGATCGAAGGTGGAATCCAACCTTCTAAAAGATTACTAAAAACTCCAAGAAGCTGAAGATTGGCCAAATCACCGATTCTATCTGGAATTGTACTGTTAATTGTGTTGGAATCGAGGCTAAGTTGTAGCAAAGAAGTACAATTGCAAAAACTATCCGGAATGAATCCAGTAATGTAATTGTTTCCCAAGTCTAGTGTCTGCAGATTCCGGAGTTTCCCGAGTTCCGATGGAATCGGACCAGAGAGAGAATTAGTGTAAAGGGAACGTGCAGAAAGCTGTGTGCAGTATCCCAAGACCGGAAAGGTTTCCAAGAAAGGGAAAGATATGGCCTTTGAGGTATGTTTGTTGAATCGAAATAGAAACAACACGTTTGGTGATATCATGGCATTGGATTCCAGTCCAGTTGCAATGGTGGGTGGAATCAGCGTTCCAATCCATGAGTGCACCAGTTGGGTCATCTGTGATTAAATTCTTGAGCTGTTTTAAAGCGTTTGCTTCATCTTCCAAGACGGAATCTGCGGATAGAACACCGAGTATCAGGAAAGGTAAAAGCATAAAGCTTTTGAAAGCCATTGTTAATTAGTTTGAAGTGGTGATGATTGCTTGAGCAGGAAGCTGGTTGTTACATTGTAGAATTTAGAGGTCAACTGTAAAGTTTATTTTTTCAAACCTGTGAAACCAAAATCTTTAACCAACTTCAGTTTTGATTGTACAATACATGCAGACCTGCTTCAAGGTACAATACAATTCAAACCTAGATATTGCCAATTATCAATCAGGTGCATACTTTTCTAAATAAGTGTACAATACATGCAGACCTGCTTCAAGGTTAACCGAGATGGTGATGCATTAAGGTTGTGTTTTTTTTAGACAAAGTTAGTACATTATAATTCATATGTCTACCAAAACCGAATTGAATTATCAAATCAAACTCAATTGCATCTCATTCTCTATTTAAAATTAACTCACTTTGAAGAGCACGGCCAGCACTACCATCATCAATTAAACCCAACAATCAATTTGTAGATTCACACAATACTAGTGATTAAAACCTTGGAAGTAGAAGAATCCCAAACCACACCTCTCTCACACGTTTCATCAAACATCTTGTGTGCAACTTCAACCAAACCCATGTTAAACCCAGCAATCAATTCGAGAAACCCTATAGAACCATTCATACAAGAAAAACAAAGAAAACAAAGACACATAAAGAGAGAAACCTGGATGAAATGAAATAAGGATGGCACTGCATTCTTGAGGGAGCCACTGTAAACTAAATTAACACTTTATTTAGCCAAAATTCCATTGTTCATATGTGATGTCATAGGGGTTGTGTCTAGCTTGAAGCAGATGATGTCCATGGATGTGACTTTGAGAGTAATGGAGTGAAAGAATGATTCATGATCTTGAGGGTTTTTGTAGTGGTGGTGGAGGTTTTAGGGAATTCTTTTGTTATTACGTATTGAGGCCGTGGAGCATATAGCTGCTGTGAAGCCGGCATATCATCAGAAATCTGAACAAATTTTGTTGGTGAATTTTGCGAAGGTGGAGTGTTTTGCAATTGGGGAAGGAGGGAGATAGGGTTCAGAATGGAGATGGAGAGGGAAACTGAAATTTAGGGCATGTTTGGCTTAACTTATTTGCTCCTTTTGCAAAAGGACTTTTGGAAAAAAAAAGTCAGAATTTCCTGACTTTTGCCTTAGCAAAAGGACTTTTACCCTAAAAAAAGGAAAGGCAAACACTTTTTAAAAGTCCTTTTAGCCTAAAAAAGGACTTCTACCATCAAAAAAAGGAAAGCCAAACACCCTCTTAGAAGTGAAAATCTGAAAATTTTGAAATTGAAATTTATAAAAATGAAAGGTTTAAAGTAAATTGAAATTTTTAAAAAGTAAATTAATACATATAATTGATAATAAAAAGTAAAAAGTAAATTTTGAAACGTTAAAATTAATACATATAAATTAGTGGCTAGTAAACTATTTTTTCCACAAACATATTTATATTTATATAAATTAATACAAAAGAATTTATAAAACATAAATTGAGATCATATATTTTTATGCATTTGATATGTAAACTACATGTCATGTATATGATCTACTAATATCCATTGTGATCATTAAAACCCAATACGACCATGAAAACATGTACGATCTATTATTTTCTATTGTTATACATTAAGGCCAGTATCGTCCATTCAGACATGTATCATCTACCATTGCCCACTATGATCCATTAAGATTCAATATGGTCCATCAATACATGTATGATCCATCATTGTCTATTGTGATCCATTAAGGCTCAATATGATCCATTAAGACATGTATAATCTACTATTGATACATTATGATCCATTAAGGCCCAAAATGGTCCATTAATACATGTATGAGATATTGTTGGTTATCATGATTCATTAAGCTCAATATGGTCCATTAAGACGTGTATGGTCCACTATTGACCATTGTGGTCCATTAAAGTCCAATATGGTTCATTAAGACATGTATGCTCTACTATTGTCCACTTTGATCAACTAAGACCCAATATGATCCATTAAGAGATGTATGTTCTACTATTGTCCATTGTGATCCATTTTGGCCCAATATGATCCATTAAGACATGTATTGTTTATTATTATCCATCATGATCCATTGTGGCCCAATAAGGTCCATTAAGACATGTATGATCTACTATTGTCCATTGTGACACATTAAGACCCAATAAGATATGCACAATCTATTACATTGTGATCCATTAAGGTCCAATATGGTCCTTTAAGACATATATGATCAAATATTGTCCATCGTGTTCCATTAAGGCACAATATAGTCTATTAAAACATGTATGATCGGTTATTGGCCATTGTGATCTCCTAAGGCCCTATATGGTCCATTAGGACATGCTTGATGTACTATTGTCCACTGTGATTCATTAAGGCCCACATTAACACACGTGTGATTCACGAGTGGCTATTGTGATCCATTAAGGCCCAATATGATCTATTAAGACATGTTTGATCTACTATTGTTGATTGTGATCCATTAAGGCCCACTATTGGGTTTTGTGACCCATTAAGGCCCAATGTGGTCTATTAACACATATATGATTAGGGATGTGCTCGGTGCCGATATCGGTACCGGTACCAAAAATACCTATACCTAAAATCGTCAAATATGGGTACAGGTACCGATGCCGAAAACGTTCGGTACGATAATTTACGGGACCAGTAGGATACCGGTATTCGCAAGTAAAATTCGGTAAAATGCTGGTATCGTACCAATCCAAAAGTACGAGTACCGAAAAAGGCAAAAAATGGGAACCGAAAACAATTTCGTACAGAAATTTCGATACAAGTACTAATATGCATACAATAAAAATGTATATAAATGTAACTAATATACATATATTAACATATTATTTAGAAGAAAACAAATATAGTTTAGTATATATAATATTTAATAATAGTTTGAATTTTTAAATATGTAGTAAGATTTTTTTGTTTAATAATATAATTTTTAAATGAGAATATGATTTGAGAGGGAAGTTTTGAATGAAATATTTTGGGGGAAGTTTAAAGTTTTTTGATGAAATATTTTAGGGGGGGGGGGGGGGGGGAGTTTTAGGATCAATTTAAACATTTTAGGGGTGAAGTTTTAGGATGATTTTTTTTTTTTGTGGGGGGGGGGGGGGGGAGGGGGGAGGTTTTAAATTTCAGGATGAAATATTTGGGGAGAGTATTTAAAGATGTAGTAAGTTAAACATTTGATCACATATTTTTTCCATGACATTTGATAACATTTCGTCACACAAAATAATATATGTGGCCATCTATGTTAGATTTTAGCCACATTATTATGCATATAACATGGTCATAGATCATATTTGGCCACACTTTTTTAGTGTGATTGTTTTCTTAACGTGTGGTTAATGGTTTCGAATATATCTATTTTTAGTCACATGAAACAAATATTGTGGCCTTAGATCACATTTGGCCACACTTTTTTAGTAAGACTAATAAATGTCACGGCTTTTCTCTTAAAATGTGGCGAAAAGTTTTGAATAAGTATATTATTGGTCATATGAAAACAAATACTGTGATCGTATATAACATTTGGCCACACATTGCTACTGTGGCTAATATATGTCACAGTTTTTTCTCAAAGTGTGGCTAAAGGTGTCAAATACATGAGTTTTTGGTCACACGAAACAAAAACATGTGGCAATAGAAAACATTCGGTCGTACATTTCGATTTGTGGCTAGTAAATGTCACACTATTTTCTAAAAGTGTGGCTAATGATACTGAGCTGGTGTAAATGGTCACATTAATAATAAAATGTGTGGCTAAAGGTGTTTTAAAATGTTATGAATGACCTTTAGCCACACATTTTTTCAAATGTGTAGAAGTGCAGTTTTGCCAAAAGTGTGGCCGTAGACCCTTTTTCACGTAGTGTAAACTACTAACTCATGAACTTGAAAATTTATAAAAATGTGTAGTAACTTACTAGTGTATTTAGTAAGCTTAGTTACCTTTTAAAGCGTGGTTGATTCTTTAAAAACATCATTTTTAAAGAAAATAGTTCTTTACAACTTGTGATCACATTTTCTAAAAATGTTTCTTCTTGGATTTTTCTTGTTACATATATATTTCTACACATATTTAACCTCTAAAAACATGATTGATAGAAGAACCAAGATTAAATAAGCTTTATATTTTTAACTTGGTTTCTTGAAAAATCATTCTTGAAATCTTAGATTTACAAGACTTACATCTTACTTTGGTCATCATTTTACAAGAAATCAACTTATTTTTTCAAGTTCATGACTTATGTGAGGATGATCCATTGATCTCTAACATTTTCATCCTCTTATCTTGCTAGATTATGTTTTTAATCATCATCTAGCAAGATCATATGATGATCTACATCATTAACATGAGTAAACAATAATCAACAAGCATAACAACACATAAACATCAAGATTTCTTATGATTTTAAGCTTATGTTCATGTTTCATGTTCTTGATCTTTAGTGATCTTCAAGATTAACATAATGTATCTTCTTTTAACCAACCAAATATGATGTAAAATGAAGAGTGTGATCTTCTTACCACTAGCTCAAGGCTAGGGATGATCAAGAGAAGAAAAGAAGTGGATAAAAGCAAATGGTGAAGGTCCTTCAACTTCCGAAAGCTCCAAGCTTCCTTATGCACCTTCTAACACCTTTGAGTATATGTAGAATGTATGAAAGATGAATGATGATGATGATGATGGTGCTTGTGGTTGTTCTCGGCCGAACCCAAGAAGAAAGGAAGGAGAAGTGTTGTGTTGTTTGCGAGTTTGTGAAATGAGAGTGATGAAGCTAGTGGTTATTCTTATAATTCTCCAACAAATATTAGTCCAAGGGTTCATATGTTCAAAAAGATGAGACACAATCTAATTTAATAATCAACAAAATCAAAAGTGGGGGACCCACTCATAACCGTAAGATGGGGGGGGGGGGTGTTTAGTTAGCTTGTAATGGTAAGTTATGATGATTAGTTAGATTCTAAGTATAATAGTTAGGGATTTAGTTACTAGATGTTATGTGATGTGTTATGATGTTCGGGGACCATAACTAGCTTGGTAATGTTAAAACAATGCTTCTAGTGAAAATTTGGTGTTTCGGGTAGTGTCCGGTTGTTCGGTTGGTTACTGGTTCGTTAAGGTGCTAAACTATGCAGTTTAGTGTGCTTTATGTACCCTTTTATCCTTTTATGACAGTTTCGATTCCCGACACTTAGGAAAGCATTCAGGACCATTTAACCATATTTCTGCATGATATAAGTGTGTTTAAATGCTGAATTTGCTGATTTTCCGCAGAATTCTGCAGTTTATGTGAGTTTTAGGTACTTTCCGGCACTTAAACTATCACTAGGAAGACAGTTTCGTGATCCTTACTTTCCTACACACTATAATAATGTAATACTTGGTTTCTGGCTCATTCTGTGCCTCAACACATTGTCTGTCTATGTACTGAACTCCGTCAGTATTTTCCCAGTTTGTCTGATAACTGTGCTAACTTTGTTTCGTGCATCATTTGAGTCAATAAAGTTCTCATGCAATAATGATATGACATTAAGCAATATGTGATGCGCATGTATGTATATGGCAATAATCAGAAAGCAATTCAAGTCATTAATTGTAATTCAGCACAGTCATTAAGCACTAATCATGGTTTAATAGTTGTACGGATACCTGGAATTTTGACAGTTGTCATACCTGATGTGTGAACTCGAAACATTTGAGACTAGTAATAAGATAGGTTGTTTTAATTTTTTTTAGGTATGGTATTAGGTGATACTCAACACGATTATCTAAAACATATATAGCAGTTTAACTGAACTATTTTATTTGTATTTCCTCTGTCTTTGGGTTCGCCCATTGCTAATCTATTGATTTTTTTATCTTTAATAATTCTAATTTTCTTGGGTAAAAAATATATAAAAATTAAGAAAGTATATTTGGGATACCAACCAGTAATGAATATACTCAATTCTATAAGATAGTAATATATGATATTGAGAACATGGGGGAGCTTAAGTGTTTGTAAAGATGAGAAACAGGTAATTATTTATAATTTTAGATTTAATCAGGAGTTAAAATAAAATTGTGTTGTGCTTTATTAAGTTTATATAGACATAATCACATGTTACAAATGAAATGTTAGACACAAATTATGACATACACACTAATTTTCTTATCCCTAGCTAGGTTAATTTAATAGTAGATTTAGTGCAATCAGTAGGTTCACAATAAAGTTGTCTTAAATTTGATTCAACACAAAAGGTTACACAAGATGTGACGATCCAACAACATTCACTAGAATAACGTTCAACGTCCAGTCATTCAAGGTTAACAATGTACAATGAGTCGAATAACATTAGAAACAGTTAAACCCTATCTCCCAAATGATCAAATGATGTTTATTCAGACCTCGTGTGTAAAGTAAAAGCAACCATGCTTCATAAGAGCATCTTCAACGATACCAAGAAGAGAAACTGTATGATTCAATAACGTGTATGGCCACTTATTTTCAATTAACCGTCCTTCGTGATTTCATTTAAACATTTTCTTACCATGCACTATATGAAAACAACATCTAACACATAACAAAATTACAAATTTTACAAATGTGCGTGAGACTGAGATTATAAATGCCTCTCCCAAACTCGTCACATTGTCTTCCTTAGGGTGGAGGGTATGATTCAAACACTTTAGGGTGTTTGAGTTTTCTCTACCCAATAATCTCATGCAATGTCAACTCCCCCCCTTCAATTCTCATTTTCTACTCAGACACTAGGAATGATTTAAACACCCACTCAATTAAAAAAAAAAAATTGATTGGTTCTCTCTCTCCTATCTCCTCTCTCTCTCTCCTCCATCTCTTATTCTTCACCTTCGGTGAATACTCACCGATCACACCCCTTCTCTCTTACTCCCCACTCACCGATCCACCACCGAAAATGATTCACCGATCGGCAACCCCCCTCCCCGACATCATACCGTCCGCCCTTAGCACAAAATTATGTATGTATTTGTGCAGAAGTGATTTTTTTTATCGAACTACGTGTCGTAACTTTAAGAGTGCTACGTAATATAACACTTCATAACTCAAATCTATAAGGTAGTAATATATGATATTGAGGATTATGATAGTCATCAAGTCATGAAAAAAACCCATCTTTGATGAATAGAATAAGTGTGTATTATATCCACTATGAACATGTAGTTAATGTTTTACTTTTTATTTGTCTATTTGTTTGTAAAGTTAAACCCACGTGAATATGGGGTTAACTAGAAAGTATATACATAGTAAATATAATTATAACCGATACACATGGAACATGAGGGAGCTACGGGTAATTTTTGATCCATCGGATATAATTCTAGTATAACTGAAATTAGTTACGTTGCTCCGACTCGTAGAGGTGTACAAATTACTATATCCTATGCACCGGTAAGGTATGATTGGATTCAAATATAACCGAGTATGGGTCCAGATTAATATTTGGTTTTAAAAAATAAGTTTTTCCATTATTTTACACAAAAGTAAATTCGTTTAATATTAAATAAAGAGTAAACTGCCATTTTGGTCCCTGTGGTTTGGCCAGTTTTGCCACTTTAGTCCAAATCTCAAACTTATTACATCTGGGTCCCTGTGGTTTGCATTTTGTTGCCATTTTAGTCCAAATTTCAAAAATCCTCTATTTTGACTGTTGAAAACTGATTATTTTGTCCTTTAGTGCAGGGGCATTTTGATCCATGTTAATTTATTATAACATTTCAATAATTAATAACATCATCTTCAAGAACATCATCAAACTTCATCATCAAAACCCAGAAAATCCAGAAAATCAAGAACATCATCTTCAAGAAAATCAAGAACCCATAACAAAACCAGAAACCATCACAAAAATCAAAATACAGACAACAACAAATCAAAACAAAAACCGATTTGTTAAAAGAAACGAGGCTCCAACAATAAATCAAAACAAAAACCGATTTGTAAAAAGAAACGAGGCTCAGATCTGTATCTTCAAGAACATCATCATCAAAACCCAGAAAATCCAGAAAATCAAGAACATCATCTTCAAGAAAATCAAGAACCCAGAACAAAACCAGAAACCATCACAAAAATCAAAATACAGACAACAACAAATCAAACCCGCCATGGCTGCAAACAGAGGTTGCAAGCGCACTTGCCCTCCTCCGATTCTGCCACGCCAAGCTGCGGAAAATCTCAAATGTTGACCCAATTTTGACTCGGATTAGGTGAAATCATCACAGCCTCGTGGTGAATAAAAGGACTGGGTTCACAGATCATCATCCATCACAAAATCATAGATCAACACCCACCAACACCCGAAACCCACCACCACCAACGAACACCTCCACCACCGGGCAGGCCACCACCACCGCCGCAACCACCACATCAGCAAACATTAACATCATCCCCCTAATTTTGCATCAAACCCATTAACCCACATGAAATCTGATTTGGGGGAAGATGATATGCGGTGTCGTTTCATCAAACACACATGAGAAACTAACCCTCTCATTCATCATCTTCCTCAGACACACACCCGGCACCTCTTGTTCAGCCGACGACCCCCCCTTCTCCGTATAACCGACAACAACCCCACCGCCGTTAGCGGCGACCAACGCCGTCAGCGGAGAGAGACGAAGGAAAGAGGATAGAGACGAAGGAGAGAAAGAGACACGACGTCACCGGCAACCAACGCCGTCAGCGGCGGCGATGACGGTGGTGTTCCGTTTTTCCAACAGGTTCCGACTCCACTCCCCTTCTATTTTGACTTTCCTTAAGTTTTCAAGCAAAAACCGGCAGATGATGTGACTTTTCTGTTATCCGGCGACGTGGTGGTGGTGTTGGACGACGGTGGCGTTCACGGCAGTGGCAGTGATGGGTGGTGCTTGGAGAGAGAAAGAGAGAGAGTGTGTTGTCGATGATGATGATGAAGATGAGCTGTATGTGTGTATATTAATATATATATATATATATATATATTAATTTTTGAATTAAGAAAATGTTAAATGAAAAGCAAAATGACCAAAATGCCCCTGAACTAAAAGACAAAATAGGATGTTGCAATAGTCAAAAAATAGGGTTTTTGAAATTTGGACTAAAATGGCAACAAAATGCAAACCACAGGGACCCAGATGTAATAAGTTTGAGATTTGGACTAAAGTGGCAAAACTGGCCAAACCACAGGGACCAAAATGGCAGTTTACTCTTAAATAAATTTGGTTTGTAATTTGTAAAAGAGTAAAATGCCAAAATGGTCCCTGAGTTTAAGTCATTTTTGCTACTTTACTCCAAATATGAAAACTTTTGTATATGGTTCTTTGAGGTTTATTTTTGTTTCCATTTTCATCCAATTGACAAACTTGGTTAGGGTGAACGGGGCGCCCTCGGGGAGGGGAGCGGTGACTGAGTTCCCCGCTCGGGAACACCGCCGCCGACCCCTCGGGGAGGCTAAGCGGGGAGTGGGGAGCGGTGGGTGTTCACCGATGAGATATGCCATTTTTTGACCCCTTTTTATATTCAAACGGCTATATAGCCGTTATATATTTAAAAAAAATTCTCCTAAACCCTATAAATACTAACCCACTTCAATCTTTTTATTTTTCAAACCCAAAACAACTCTCACTACATTACTCTCCTAAACCCTTCAACTCATCTAATTTTTTTACCCAATCTTTAAAAAAAATGGATTCCAAGTTCCCTTTTTTTCTCTCCTGCCCGACTTTCCCGACGATGAAGATTCATCGTCAAGCGATAGTAGTTTAATTTTCTTCCAAAATCTCATCCAACAAGCGGAGCTACTAGACACGGCATCGTCTAGTAAAAAAAGGTTGTCCGTCGAGATCGTGTGGGAGGCCACGAAACACTCATGGCCGATTATTTTGTCGATAATCCAAAATTTAATGCCGATATTTTTCGTCAGAGGTTTCGTATGTCCAAGTCTTTGTTCCTAAAAATTGTTAGTGGCGTGGAAGCGAATAACGAGTGGTTTCAAGAGGGCTTGGACGGGAGAATGAAGAAAACTTTCACGCCGTTGCAAAAGGTTACTTCTGCGATTAAACAACTTGCAACCGGTAACCCATCAGACGAAAACGACGAGTATTTAAATATGGCTGAAAGGACCTCTCGTGAGTGCCTTGATTATTTCTGCGAGACGGTCTGTAGAATGTATGCTGGTGAATTCTTACGTAGACCAATGAGCCACGACGTTGCGCTATTTTATCAGGCTCATGAGGAGAGACATCACCTACCTGGTATGTTGGGTAGTCTGGATTGTACACACTTCGTCTGGAGAATGTGCCCCATAGAATTGCGTGGACAATATATGAGAGGCGATCATCAATACCCGACAGTTATGTTAGAGGCGGTGGCGTCTCAAGATTTGTGGGTTTGGCATGCTTTTTGTGGCCCGGCGGGTTCACAAAACGACATCAACGTGCTTCAACAATCTCCGTTATTTCTTACTCAACGAAACGGAACGGCGCCAAATTGTCCATTTCAGGTGAACGACCACTTATACAAACGCAGGTATTATCTTACTGATGGGATCTACCCTAGCTGGTCTGTGTTTGTGAAGTCTTTTCCATATCCTCACATCCCGAATGAAAAAAAGTTCAAGAGGCAACACGAGGCTGCAAGAAAAGATGTGGAACGGATGTTTGGTGTGTTAAAGGCGAAGTGGGGAATACTAAATCGTCCAATGCGTTCCAAAACGGTGAAAAAGATAAGGTCCATCGTGTATACGTGCATTATTTTACATAACATGATTATAAAAGACGACGGAAGGGCGATAGCACCGGTACACATTCGAGATCCCCCGGTCGAACCCGTCTTCGATGATACTGCTTTTAGCGAGCTCATTGACGAAGAAACGCATTGGAGACTAAAACACGATCTCGTTGAGCATCTCGGACGTTTAGATCTACCTCACCTTGAAGCGAATTCCGACGACGAGTAGTTTGTTTTTTTATTTTTCTAGTTTGAATGTAATTTTTATTTTTAATTTAATGAAATGTCTTTTCTTAAATTTTATTTAATTTTTATTAATATTTGTTTAATTTATAATACATGCATAATTACAACAAATAAAAAAAACAAGTCCCCCAAGAGAGGAGTGCCGCCATCAAATTGAGGGTGTGGGGGGAGTTAAGTGGGGAGTTGACGTGGCGCGTGCTGATGGGCTGTGGGTAAGAGAGGTCACTCCCCACTTAGAGGAGTGCCCCTTACACCCTTATAATTCTCTATTTACTTTCCCCCCTTTGTCATTTTTCTCATTTAAATGAAGGGCATAATCGTCATTTAATGCCATAATATATTTTATTTTAATGAGGAAAACGACAAAAAATAGAAGTTAGCAGAAAATTCTAACACATTTTGCAAATTGGATGCGAATGACAACAAAAATGAAACCGCAGGGACCCATATTACAAAAGTTTCATTTTTGGACTGTAGTGACAAAAGCAACGTAAACTCAAGGACCATTTTAGCATTTTACTTTTTGTAAAAATAAGTAAAGTAATTACATTAACATAAATTCACTCAAGTACAAATTATTTTCTTTGTTATAAGCATTTTCTTAAAACTTAAATAGATAAGTTCTAAAGTAAAAAATACTTTAAAAAATCGGGTATTCTATCGAGTGCTAAAAAACGGTATTGGGTATAGAGTACAACCGGTTCTAGGTATTTTCGAAGCTCAACATATATACGCTATCCATACCCTACGGGTAAGGTGGGTTCGGTTTCAGGTATAAAATACCCAGGTACAAAAATAACTTGTTCCGGTTTTTTTTGCCCACCTCTACTGACTCATAGGCCATATTCGGCTTTATGAAGTGCTTAAAGATCTCAAACTAGGGGTGTTCAGAATTCGATTCGGATTCGAAAAATTCGATATTCGACTGGATTCGACTTCGATTAAAAATGTTCGAACTCGAATTGATTCGTATTCGAGTCTAGTAATCGAATTAGAATCGAATACGAATTTATGATTTTCAATTAGATTCGATTCGAAATTTGAATTCCATTTTTATATACATTTTTAATATATACACACACAAACATATTTATACACACATATAACTTCTAAACTCAGCCAAAGTATGAACTACCTCCATAAGTGATAAGTTTATTATTAATAACATTACAAAACCTATTGAAATTATACACACATATAACTTCTAAACTTAGCCAAAGTATAAACTACCTCCATAAGTGATAAGTAAATAGCCCATCTACTTATTTCTAAATTTTTACCTAACTTAAATCGCTACCAATAACCAACTTATCTTCTAAATTTTGGTGCTTTAACTTATTGATAGTTAATTAATTTTGCAGATTATTATATTTTATGTTTGAATATAATTAGTTTGTAGTAGTTTAAAAAAAATAAAAGTAAAATAAGTTATTGTTTAGGGTGAATTTGAATTAAATCGAATTTATTTGAATTCGGTTCGAATTCGAGTTTCAAATACTAATCGAATCGAATACCAACTCATGAAAAAAAAATTCGAATAATTCGAAAATTCGTTATTCGATTAGATAAACACCCCTATCTCAAACTTAACTTATGGGCTTTTAAAACCCATTCCTTTGACAATTGCTAAGTGAAGTTTTGTCATGTAAAGTGTAAACATTTAAGTCTACAAGTTGTTGAGGTCGTTATTCACGCTTCTTAATAATTGATGAGTAAATCTAACCTGTGTGATCGTTGTTCTAATGACAAGTTTTAATGACTACTAGATGGTATAGTCTTTTCTAGTAGGCAAATCTCAAGAGAAACACAGATTTAGAAGAGAGATTTTGGAACAATTTTCTGAATATTTTTCATTAACATCAAAGCAAACAATTTAAAGGACTTGACTCACTACTACCACTACCATCACATAGAGGGAATCATGGATCCACTACTCCTTTATTCTAGGAACACATCTCCTAATACCCTTGAAAAATAAGTAAAACAAATAACTGAATTAAAACACATGACTAAATAAACTTGCAACAACTTTCTGAACTGTAGTATCTAGTCCATCAGTTTCATGGGCTTCTTAACTGATCGTTTGGGCCTGTCTCTTAGTCTGCCAGTGAATTGGGCCTTATCAACTGCCCCCTCGTTGACAACCAGCTTGTCTTCGAGCTTGAACTCCAAAAACCTTAGCAACATTTCATCAAAAAACTCCCATGTTGCCTCTGCCAATTCTGCATTCTTCCAGGCGACCAAGATTTTGCGGCTGAGGTGGATAACTGTTGTCTTTGTGGTATGATGGCAATGCAATTGGTTTCGGGGATCCTTTCGCTTCTCGCAACAATGATATGTGAAAGACCTTGTGAACTTTTGATCCCGGTGGTAGTTTAGGACGATACACGACTGCGCCAGTTCGTTCCAACACTTCAAAAGGACCATAAAACCTCTTGGAAACTTTCATGCTGCTTCGATACTCCATCGATTTTTGCCTGTGATCATGCAGCCTTAGAAAAACCATATCGCCGACATTAAATTCTTTTTCTTTCCTGCTTTCATTTGCCACAGCTCTCATCCTTTGCTGAGCTCGTATTAAATTCCGCCTTAAGACACTCTATAGCCTTTGTAACTTAACAAGAGTGGTATCAATGGACGGAACATTTGAGTTACCCGGTTTGTACCGATTTGCATCAGGAATGTCTTGACCGTACAAAGCCTTAAAAGGACTCATGTTGAGTGAACTGTGGAAAGACGTGTTGTACCAGTATTCTGCTAGGTACAAATATTTGCTCCACGAACCCGGTTCATCACCTGGGAAAGACCGTAAAAAATTCTGTAAACAACGGTTTATAACCTCTGTTTTTCCATCCGATTGCGGATGATACGCTGTGGAATAATTCAGCTTCGTACCAATCTGTTTAAACAGCTCCCGCCAAAAAGAACTTAAGAAGATCAGGTCACGGTTTGTCACTATACTTCGAGGTAACCCATGCAAACGATAAATATTTTGGAGGAATAGTGTGGTTAAGGTGACCGCTCCGTATTTTGCTGGTAAAGCTATAAAATGTGTGAACTTAGAAAAACGATCGACGACCACCCATATGGCCGATTTCTTGTTTGAAAGTCGCAAGTGGGTGATAAGATCCATTGAAATGTCTTGCCAAATAGTTGTAGGAATTGGTAAGGGCTGAAGAAGGTCGTATGGTTTGTGTGTAGGGAATTTAATTTGTTGGAAAGTTTGGCACGATTGGACAAAATTCGAAACTTCAGATTTTAGTTTGAGCCAACTAAAGGAAACTACTAACCTTTGAATCGTGGGTCGGATACCCGAGTGACCGCCCACTTTAGATGAATGAAACTCCTCCAAAAGCATCTTTCGAATGGCCTGATTTTCAGGAATAAAAATCTTCTTATAGTAAAATAACAATCCTTCCTTCCCCACAAATAGTTCCCCTTCTAATTTACGCTTTAGCAACTTTGCTACTAATTTGTCACACCCCGATATTTCCACGTATTACCGGTGGGCCTGGTGGGGAGTATCGTGACGTAGTTGATATCATCATAGACAATTAATCACAGTTTAAAGCACAACGGAAGTCTAAAATAATAATACAAACCGAATTTGGAAAGTATAATAAAATATTATACAAACGGCCGTTAATGGATCCACAGGCGGATCTAAAACATAAAGTAAATATTGTTCAACAGCCTTTAAGTATTAAAAGCTTGCAAGACTCTTTAACTAATACTCAAGAGTTTCCAGCCCATTTCGTGTAGTACCTGCACTTAATCTTTTTGAAAAATACGCCAGTTTACATTGGTAAATACAATTAACTCACTCTTTTGAAAAGTTTTTATAAAATTGGTTTGGATGCACAAGGCATAAAATCTTTTATAACTCGGGACGATTATATAAAATAATCTTGTATACAGATTTATATGTTTGTCGTACGTTCAGGGCCTGGATTAGAAGAGCCGAGACAAGATTAATAGACACACCACTAGTATAAGCCCACAAGAAGTTTCCTCACGAGTGAGATACCGTTTTACATACGCAACTGTCAGGTGTATGCCTACACCCCGTGCTTAAGTCGTTGCCATTTCAAATCAAATGAATGAGCCGAGGATATCCAGGACACGGTCATATTAACCCCCAAATGCTTTGTATCAAACAAAACAGATTAAAACGAGTTATCTCAATGATGTGACAACCCGTAACTTCGAGGTAAAAACCGTTCGTTTCGTTTTTACAAAATAAATATATACTTATCTTATTCGACGAATTTATTTTATACTTATTTAATTTATAGAAACCAAATCCATGTCGTGTTGAACCGACCTGAACCGTTTGAACCAAAACACTTGTATCGCATGTCGATTCAACCCACTCGCGTAACTTGAAACTTACAAGACCCGAACCATAGCATGTATATTAATTGTATACATCTATATTAGTTGGTTAATTGTATTTTCTTTTTATTAGTTGATTATGTGCTTTAAAAAAATAGCCATCTATGCCATTAATTTGTTTGTATACAATAGTTCTACCAAAGAAAATAAAAAAAAAAATCATGGTCTGAATCAAATTAGTAGAATTGTAAATAATTAGTTGATTATAATAATAGTAATTATTGTGATAACAATTCCTTTGATCTCAGCCTATGTATGCGTGTGTATATATATATATATATATATATATATATATTGAGTTAGGAAAAAAAATAATAGAAGTCATTTTGATGTCCATTCCCCTGTTCGTAATGTTGGAACATCATGTTCCTTTAGTTGTTCCAATCGGCCCAAAGCCCAACTCCCTCCAAGCCATACCGCCCACTATTGTTATATTACGTGACTTGCATGTATTGTTTTTGATAACTTCTCAAACCCTAACAAAAAAAATCACAAAGTGCGACTTCTCCTACCCTACTCCACTGTTGACGACAATAAGAGTTCTAGGGACGTCAAGATTCGACTTCAAAACTAGATCTAATCTCCATAAATCGCTAGGTATCGCCTCTTGATTTCGTTTATTTATAATTCTAAACGTTTATTCATATTTTCGGTAGTTGATACTCTTGAAACATGGCTGCGTTTTGGGTGTAATTGCTGGATCTTGTGGTATAGGAATCATATTAGTCAAGGTTGATGCTTAGTGTTCTTGATTATGCGTGTGTAGACATTAGATATGGATTCGGGTTTGATGTTCTCGATGATCTTGATGTTAAGTATGATGGATCTGATATAAAACAACATATGACCTGCCATGAATATTGCGAAGGTGTTATGTGATGGTAAAACACGGTAAAGAAACCCGGGAACTCGTTTTAGTAATGTATATGCGAAAAACAACAAGCTGTCCGACAGTTTCAGCCGACTTTAATCAGCTGTAACCGGGTCATAATTTAATGAAAACAGGGTTTTCTTGAGTCTATAATGTGATATTTCAAAATACGCTTCAAATGGAACTGGAATCATATTTTTTTGAGGTCGTTTACTATCTTTAAAGGTTTGTTTTGTACAGCAGCAAAAGCTATGTTTTTACTACAGAAAATGTGTGTTATGTTTTTCATCATAACTTGAAATCTGTGTAGAATTAGCTCATGAAATTTATACTGTAGATGACCACTGATGTCTTTGTAATTCTACAACTAGAATTTCATCAATCGGACTTACGATGAATTTTAAATGAATTTTTCCATGGACTGCAGTCAGAAAGTGACGAATCTGAGTACAGCCCGATAACTGATTTTTTTTAAAATATTGGTAATGAATTGGATCCCGATATTTTTACAAAATAATATTTGGATCGTTTAAAACATTCTGTAAAAATTTTGGAATTTTTAGAATAAGTTAACTATTTTATTAAAATGCCCGAAAACAGCCCAGTTTTGAATGTTAAAGCTGAAACGACATAAGTAGTAATTTGCGTGTCTAAATGTCGGGTAGGTTATCTGAGAATGATCTAACGTGTTATATGTCAATGAAAGTTTTATGTTCAATATCATATGTTTGCTTTTGAATGGTTATAGATGGGATGTTTATATGGGCGTGAACTGTTAACGTGAGTGCGTGTTATGTGATAGATGCGTGTAGGAACTTTGTGTTTTATTTAAAACCATTAACAAACTAAATGTTAATCATATTAGGACATGATTGACCAACCCTGAACGTTAGCTATTTTAAGAGTTCAACCGAGCACCCAAAGGTGAGTTCACACTTTCTATAAGGCATGGGATTCCCGGTGGTTTGGGAATGGGTTAAGAAACTAAAACGGAACATGCATATTCTCCTTGGGTAGAATATGTACCTCCATCCTCGTTGGGAAGGATGACAACATTAAACCTGCGTACCTTGGGTAGATTACGTACCTCTGTCCTCCATAGGAAGGACGACAACATATAACTTACTAGACAAAACTCTATCATGAAGTCCCTCATTTTAATATCGACTTAATCGCAGGGTCAATGGTGAGCGGGTCATTAGTTAAATAGCGCTATTAGGTTTGACAAGCCTCACACAATGCCGCAGAGGACGGGAGTGGACTAATGGATCAGGGCACTTAGTCAATGATGATAGACATTGACGTAGGGCACAACATACTCCAGTCAGCTGTCGATATGGTAACGGGTCTAGTGGTTAACATGGGGTAGCCCCCACTGGTTATGGTTTGGGAAACAAGGAATTGGTTAACACATGGTTTTCAAAAGAACTTATGGTTTGTTTTGGAACAACTTTAAAATGGACAACCAACTGTGAACTCGTTCAACTTTGTTGTTGACTCGTTGTTACATGCCTTGCAGGTCGTTAGGTGCGTAGATGGAGCTTGCACGAGGAGGAGAGGTCGTTGTGGGACATGGACTGTTGAGTTCCATGTTAACCTTCATGAACTTTTAAACTTATACTTTGGTTTTAAACTTTATGCTTCCGCGGATAACTTGAATTTGAATAACTTGTTTTGAACACCAATTATATTGTGTGGTTGGACTTTTATTTATTTAATTACATTGTTCAATATGATTGGTGGCTGGATCCTGGTCAGTCACTCCTCCTGTGGTGATACTCCGCTTGTGGATTTTGGGGATGTGACAGATTGGTATCAGAGCCATTGGTTATAGTGAACTTGGTTTTAAAAAGGGAAAAACTTTTTGACAAAACCAGACTATAACCTGTACAGTGCTCAACGATCCACAACGATGCTTCGCTCCACGTGTAAGACTCAACACTCTAGGTGGTATGATTTATGTTTGTATTGCCTACTTGCTAGTTTACATTTACATTGTGTGTTGCACATGGTGTGCCCAATTAGAGTAGTAACGTGTGATCTATTAGCCCGAATGTGCTATTTATGACACCCAACTATCTACTTGAAATTTGACGTGTGGTGATCAAATTCTTTTCCTGTTTTCTCCTCACCCCACTACGACAACTATTTTATGCGTTCTACCTATTCGTACGATTGCCTCTACATGACGTCGCCGTTACAGCCAGAATTCAGATCTGACCCTCCGTACATTCGATTTGCACGACAACATTCATGTAGACCAGAGCCGGCCCAAACGTACTCGGATGTAGGAGAACAGTATACCCACGCGTCCATGTCAACAAACCCCATCATCTCCACTAGTCGTCCTCACCAGAAACGAAGCAGTCACAGTTACACGTGTTTGTCGTTGTACAACTCGAAACCCTATTATCCAAACTCTGTTTTGGACCAATGATATACTCACATGACCATGAGGCAATGAACTTTCCTTTCGTTTCATTTCCGCCATCTACCATTACTGGAACTGTCTCTGAAGAACGGAGTAGTCGGCGATATTCTTCGGTTATTTGTTGGATTTTTATTTTCGCTCAATTTTTCGTATGAACATCATCAACCTCCTATTCCTTCGATCCGCAACCGATATAACGAAACACTAACAACCATAGCACGATTTCCACTGATCACAAGATTACCCCCCCCCCCATTACCCTGTTGAGTGGTTAAATTTTTTATTCTAACTTGATTTACACTTTCGTATACCCAACTTAACCAACGGATGCCTCCTAATGATGGGATAGTCTCCGGGACATTCGAGGACGGCGATACGGATTACTCAACCTACATACGGACACGATGAACTACACATTTACCTCACCATTTTCCCCCTTACACTACCAGAGTCGCATTTTGATCCTATGGTAGTTTATCTTAATTATGTGAAATCTTTTCGCTAGCCTTTGTACCAACCTATGCTTGTTGATTAATGCAATGCCTAATTTCTACTATTGACTTAGACAAAACCATCATTTCTTTTACCACAGTGACACTACGTCCTCGCTTCTCCATGCAGAGACACTAATACGAACTCACGCCAGTTTAGAGAATTTGGAAGGCTTGACTTTCGATCATTGGTGATCACTTCTTGAAACCTTGAGGATGGTGATGTGTTGTTGATACGATCATACCCTCTTGAGCATATTTTCGCGTCCTTTCTTTGAAACCTCTTGACTACACATGCATATTTCAGATTCATTTGCACGACCTAAGGAAACTCCTTCGAATTTGGTTGCTTACCGACTCGATAAATCGCAAACTCATCTAAGTTCATGGATCATGATGAATTATTCCTCCTTCGCATGTGGGTAAGCCCAACAACTTTGACGGAAGTTTCAGCGAACCTTAACACTACAAACTTGTGCGACAACCATTCCTCTCTGGTAAATTCTTGTTATGGTTAATATACCGACGTGGCACTTCTATTCGGCAAACGACATTCTTCATTTTAACTTATGCAATTTGTGTACGACCAGCTAAACCCTCGACAACAGGTAAACCCCTGCTACGGATTCTTAAACGCCTACGCATCGATTGCGACTACCCTTTCTCAGGTTTCCACATCCATACGCGATATACTTCTGAACCCTACAACCGCGGACACTCGCTTGGACAGGTTACACTCTACGAACGTTACTCGCTGAGCATTGGGCCATAAATATGATGATACCACAAGTACTATCCTTTGATCTGGATACGACAGATATAACTCCTCTGATATGACATTCGAATTTAGTCTAACCTTACGAATATGTCACTTGTTTTCTCTGACGACATCCTAATCTACTTGAAGAGCTAGTAGGGATCCGAGCGACACCCACACCTTACCATGGAGCTCCTACGACACAAACAACCTTATGTTAGTTTCCAGTGAACGACTTTTTGGCATTGCGAAACCCGTTTTCTCGATTGTTTGCACAAACCCTCATAACTCTAAAGCTTGCTCAGGAATCCGCATTCCAACAGTTGAAGGTGAAACCATGTAGTACACCCATTCTTTCATTACCAGAAGGTACATATGATTTCGTTGTTTATTGTGACGCGTCCATCCAGGGACTTAGTTGAGAAGGTAATCGCACACGCATCACGCCAACTCATGGTTCACGAAAAGGGCTACACTAACCCTGACTGGGAGTTGGGAACAGTAGTGTTTGCACTCAAGATATGGAGACATTACTTGGACGGTACCAAGTGCACCATTTACACCGATCACAAGAGTCTCCAGCATATCTTCGATCAGAAGGAGTTGAACATGCGACCGCGTCGATGGGTCGGACTCCTTAACGACTGCGAATGCGTAATCAAGTACCATCCAGGCAGAGCCACTGTGGTGGCTGGCACCCTCTGTCGTGAGAAAACCAAACCTAAGCTTGTACGTGCGTTATAGCTTACCATTCACTCCAGTCTTCCTACCCAGAATCCGCAACACCCACGTCGAAGCATTGGAAGAAGGGAAGACGGTACTCACCACTTCATGGAACGTAAATGGGATTCCATCTTATGGGAACCTAAAAGAGCTTGTGATGGACGAAGTACACAAGTCTCGTTACTCAGTGCATTTTGATTCTGACAAGATGTACCAAGATCTCAATACTCTGTACCGGTGGCCCCACATGAAAGCTAACATAGCAACCTATCGTAGTAAATGTTTGACCTGTGCTAGGGTCAAGGTCGAATACCGGATGCCATCAGGCCTACTTCAGAAACCAGAAATCCCGATACGGAAATGGGTGCAAATTTCCAAGGACCTTGTTACTGGCTTACCTAGATCTCAACGAGGAAACGATACCATTTGGGTAATAGTGGATCGACTAACCAAGTCTACACACTTCCTAGCTATCAAGGAAACGGATAAGTTCTCTACCAAAGCAGACATCTACCTGAAGGAAATAGTCGCGA
Organism: Helianthus tuberosus; assembly: GCA_030545235.1. NCBI lineage: Eukaryota > Viridiplantae > Streptophyta > Magnoliopsida > Asterales > Asteraceae > Helianthus > Helianthus tuberosus. The sequence continues at coordinate 141,394,964 of CM060410.1, read as the reverse complement.
GGCACGGGGTGCCAACCTCCATTATCTCTGATCGCGACCCACGTTTTGCTTCTGATTTGTGGCAGGCGATGCACAAATCATTTGGCTCACGTCTAGACATGAGCATAGCATATCATCCGCAAACGGATGGGCAGATAGAACGCACCATCCAAACTCTTGAAGTCATGCTCCGAGCATGTGTAATCGACTTTGGTAACGGCTGGGAAAGGCACCTACCTTTGGTGGAATTTTAGTATAATAACAGCTACCATACAAGCATATAGGCTGCTATATTCGAGGCCTTGTATGGACGGAAATGCCAATCACCTCTATGCTGGGCAGAAGTTGGTGACAGCCAAATCACTGGCCCAGAACTCGTCGTAGACACGACAGAAAAGATTGCCCAAATACGACAACGAATGGCGACAGCTCGTGACCGTCAGAAAAGCTACGCTGATAAGAGCAGGAAACCGCTCGAGTTCCAGGTTGGGGATCGAGTGCTACTTAAAGTCTCACATTGGAAAGGTGTAGTTCGTTTTAGTAAACGAGGCAAACTCAACCCGCGATATGTCGGCCCTTTCAAAATCACTGAGAGAATTGGCAAAGTGGCCTACAGACTGAATCTGCCATAAGAACTCAGTGGTGTTCACGACGTATTCCATGTGTCGAATCTTAAGAAGTGTCTGCCAGATGAGACTCTCATTGTTCCTTTCAAGGAACTCACTATCGACGACCAGTTGCGTTTCGTCGAGGAACCGGTGGAAATTATGGACCGGGAAATCAAAACTTTTAAACGTAGCAAGATACCCATAGTTCAAGTTCGTTGGAACTCCCGTCGTGGCCCCGATTTTACCTGGGAACGAGAAGACCAAATGAAACGCAAGTATCCCCAGTTGTTTAAGGAAAATGAGTCCATACTGAATCTACTGTGGAATTTCGGGACGAAATTCCAAACCAACGGGGGAATGATGTGATACCCCAGGAAAACCAAGAAACCACACAACCTAACTAGCTTCCTCAGTGACTACGTGCTAAATTTCGGGACGAAATTTCTTTCAACTTGGGGATGATGTGACAACCCGTAACTTCGAGGTAAAAACCGTTCGTTTCGTTTTTACAAAATAAATATATACTTATCTTATTCGACGAATTTATTTTATACTTATTTAATTTATAGAAACCAAATCCATATCGTGTTGAACCGACCCGAACCGTTTGAACCAAAACACTTGTATCGCATGTCGATTCAACCCACTCGCGTAACTTGAAACTTACGAGACCCAACCATAGCATGTATATTAATTGTATACATCTATATTAGTTGGTTAATTGTATTTTCTTTTTATTAGTTGATTATATTCTTTAAAAAAATAGCCATCTATGCCATTAATTTGTTTGTATACAATAGTTCTACCAAATATAATAAAAAAAATATCATGGTCTGAATCAAATTAGTAGAATTGTAAATAATTAGTTGATTATAATAATAATAATTATTGTGATAACAATTCCTTTGATCTCAGCCTATTATTTTTTTTTTCCTAACTCAATATATATATATACACATGATGTGTGTATATATATATTGAGTTAGGAAAAAAAATAATAGAAGTCATTATGATGTCCATTCCCCTGTTCGTAATGTTGGAACATCATGTTCCCTTAGTTGTTCCAATCGGCCCAAAGCTCAACTCCCTCCAAGCCCAACCGCCACTATTGTTATATTACGTGACTTGCATGTATTGTTTTTGATAACTTCTCAAACCCTAACAAAAAAAATCACAAAGTGCGACTTCTCCTACCCTACTCCACTGTTGACGACAATAAGAGTTCTAGGGACGTCAAGATTCGACTTCAAAACTATATCTAATCTCCACAAATCGCTTGGTATCGCCTCTTGACTTCGTTTATTTATAATTCTAATCGTTTATTCATATTTTCGGTAGTTGATACTCTTGAAACATGGCTGCGTTTTGGGTGTAATTGCTGGATCTTGTGGTATAGGAATCATATTAGTCAAGGTTGATGCTTAGTGTTCTTGATTATGCGTGTGTAGACATTAGATATGGATTTGGGTTTGATGTTCACGATGATCTTGATGTTAAGTATGATGGATCTGATATAAAACAACGTATGACCTGCCATGAATATTTCGAAGGTGTTATGTGATGGTAAAACACGGTAAAGAAACCCGGGAACTCGTTTTAGTAATGTAAATGCGAAAAACAGCAAGTTGTCCGACAGTTTCAGCCGACTTTAATTGGCTGTAACCGGGTCATAATTTAATGAAAACAGGGTTTTCTTGAGTCTATAATGTGATATTTCGAAATACGCTTCAAATGGCACTGGAATCATATTTTTTCGAGGTCGTTTACTATTTTTAAAGGTCCGTTTTGTACAGCAGCAAAAGCTGCGTTTTTACTGCAGAAAATGTGTGTTATGTTTTTCATCATAACTTGAGATCTGTGTAGAATTACCTCATGAAATTTATACTGTAGATGACCACTGATGTCTTTGTAATTTTACAGCTGGAATTTTATCAGTCGGACTTGCGATGAATTTTAAATGAATTTTTCCGTGGATTGCAGTCAGAAAGTGATGAATCCGAGTGCAGCCCGGTAAATGATTTTTTAAAATATTGGTAATAAATTGGATCCCGATATTTTTACACAATAATATTTGGATCGTTTAAAACATTCTGTAAAAATTTGGGAATTTTTAGAATAAGTTAACTATTTTATTAAAATGCCCGAAAACAGCCCAGTTTTGAATGTTAAAGCTGAAACGACATAAGTAGTAATTTGCGTGTCTAAATGTCGGGTAGGTTATCTGAGAATGATCTAACGTGTTATATCTCAATGAAAGTTTTATGTGCAATATCGTATGTTTGCTTTTGAATGGTTATAGATGGGCGTGAACTGTTAATGTGAGTGCGTGTTATGTGATAGATGCGTGTAGGAACTTTGTGTTTTATTTAAAACCATTAACAAACTAATTGGCAATCATATTAGGACACGATTGACCAACCCTGAACGTTAGCTATTTTAAGAGTTCAACCGAGCAACCAAAGGTGAGTTCAGAGTTTCTATAAAGCATGGGATTCCCGGTGGTTTGGGAATGGGTTAAGAAACTAAAACGGAACTTGCATATTCTCCTTGGGTAGAATATGTACCTCCATCCTCGTTGGGAGGGACGACAACATTAAACATGCGTATTCTCCTTGGGTAGATTACGTACCTCCGTCCTCCATAGGAAGGACGACAACATATAGCTTACTAGACAAAACTCTATCATGAAGTCCCTCATTTTTAGATCGACTTAATTGCCGGGCCAATGGCGAGCGGGTCATTAGTTAAATAGCGCTCCGTGCCGCAGAGGACGGGAGTGGACTAATGGATCTGGGCACTTAGTCAATGATGATAGACATTGACGTAGGGCACAACATACTCCAGTCAGTTGTCGATATGGTAACGGGTCTAGTGGTTAACATGGGGTAGCCCCCACTGGTTATGGTTTGGGAAACAAGGAATTGGTTAACACATGGTTTTCGAAAGAACTTATGGTTTTTTTTGGAACAACTTTAAAATGGACAACCAACTGTGAACTCGTTCAACTTTGTTGTTGACTCGTTGTTACATGCCTTGCAGGTCGTTAGGTGCGTAGATGGAGCTTGCACGAGGAGGAGAGGTCGTTGTGGTACATGGACTGTTGAGTTCCATGTTAACCTTTATGAACTTTTAAACTTATACTTTGGTTTTAAACTTTATGCTTCCGCTGATAACTTGAATTTGATAAACTTGTTTTGAACACCAATTATATTGTGTGGTTAGACTTTTATCTATTTAATTACATTGTTCAATATGATTGGTGGCTGGATCCTGGTCAGTCACGCCTCCTGCGGTGATACTCCGCTTGTGGATTTTGGGGGTGTGACAGATTGGTATCAGAGCCATTAGTTATAGTGAACTTGGTTTTAAAAAGGGAAAAACTTTTTGACAAAACCAGACTATAACCTGTACAGTGCTCAACGATCCACAACGACACTTCGCTCCACGTGCAAGACTAAACACTCTAGGTGGTATGATTTATGTTTGTATTGCCTACTTGCTAGTTTACATTTACATTGTGTGTTGCACATGGTGTGCCCAATTAGTGCAGTAACGTGTTATCTATTAGCCCGAATGTGCTATTTATAACACCCAACTATTTACTTGAAATTTGACGTGTGGTGATCAAATTCTTTTCCTGTTTTCTCCTCACCCCACTACGACAACTATTTTATGCGCTCTACCTATTCGTACGATTGCCTCGACACGACGTCGCCGTTACAGCCAGAATTTAGACCTGACCCTCCGTACATTCGATTTGCACGACAACATTCACGTAGACCAGAGCCGACCCAAACGAACTCGGATTTAGGAGAATAGTATACCCACGCGTCCATGTCAACAAACCCCATCATCTCAACTAGTCGTCATCACCAGAAACGAAGCAGTCAGAGTTACACATGTTTGTCGTTGTACAACTCGAAACCCTATTATCCAAACTCTGTTTTGGACCAATGATATACTCACATGACCATGAGGCAACGAACTTTCCTTTCGTGTCATTGCCGCCATCTACCATTGCTGGAACTGTCTCTGAAGAACGGAGTAGTCAGCGATATTCTTCGGTTATTTGTCGGATTTTTATTTTCGCTCAATTTTTTGTATGAACATCATCATCCTCCTGTTCCTTTGATCCGAAACCGATATAACGAAACGCTAACAACCATAGCACGATTTCCACTGATCACAAGATTACCCCCCCCCCCCCCAATTACCTAGTTGAGTGGTTAAATTTTTTATTCTAACTTGATTTACACCTTCGTATACCCAACTTAACCAATGGATGCCTCCCAATGATGGGATAGTCTTCGGGACATTCGAGGACGGCGATACGGATTACTCAACCTACATACGAACACGATGAACTACACATTTACCTCACCATTTTCCCCCCTTACACTACCAGTGTCGCATTTTGATCCTATGGTAGTTTATCATAATTATGTGAAATCTTTTCGCTAGCCTTTGTACCAACCTATGCTTATTGATTAATGCAATGCCTAATTTCTACCATTGACTTTGACAAAACCATCATTTCTTTTACCACAGTGACACTACGTCCTCGCTTCTCCATGAAGAGACACTAATACGAACTCACGCCCGTTTAGAGAATTTGGAAGGCTTGACTTTCGATCATTGGTTATCACTTCTTGAAACCTTGAGGATGGTGATGTGTTGTTGATACGATCATACCCTCTTGAGCATATTTTTGCGTCCTTTCTTTGAAACCTCTTGACTACACAGGCATATTGCAGATTCATTTGCACGACCTAAGGAAACTCCTACGAATTTGGTTGCTTACCGACTCGATAAATCGCAAACTCATCTAAGTTCATGGATCATGATGACTTATTCCTCCTTCGCATGTGGGCGAGCCCAACAACTTTGACGGAAGTTTCAGCGAACCTTAACACTACAAACTTGTGCGACAACCATTCCTCTCTGGTAAATTCTTGTTATGGTTAATATACCAATGTGGCACTTCTATTCGGCAAACGACATTCTTCATTTTAACTTATGAAATTTGTGTACGACCAGCTAAACCCTCGACAACAGGTAAACCCCTGCTACGGATTCTTAAACGCCTACGCATCGATTGCGACTACCCTTTCTCATGTTTCCACATCCATACGCGATATACTTCTGAACCCTACGACCGCGGACACTCGCTTGGACAGGTTACACTCCACGAACGTTACTCGCTGAGCATTGGGCCATAAATATGATGATACCATAAGTATTGTCCTTTGATCTGGATACGACCGATATAACTCCTCTGACACGACATTCGAACTTAGTCTAACCTTACAAATATATCACTTGTTTTCTCTGACGACATCCTAATCTACTTGAAGAGCTAGTAGGGATCCGAGCGACACCCACACTACGACACAAACAACCTTATGTTAGTTTCCAGCGAACAACTTTTGGCGTTGCAAAACCCGTTTTATCGATTGTATGCACAAACCCTCGTAACTCTAAACCTTGCTCAGGAATCTGCATTCCAACAGTTGAAGGTGAAACCCTGTAGTACAGCCATTCTTTCGTTACCAGAAGGTACATATGATTTCGATGTTTATTGTGATGTGTCCATCCAGGGACTTAGTTGAGAAGGTCATCGCATACGCATCACGCCAACTCAAGGTTCACGAAAAGGGCTACACTACCCCTGACTGGGAGTTGGGAGCAGTAGTGTTTGCACTCAAGATATGGAGACATTACTTGGGTGGTACCAAGTGCACCATTTACATCGATCACAAGAGTCTCCGGCATATCTTCGATCAGAAGGAGTTGAACTTGCAACCGCGTCGATGGGTCGGACTCCTTAACGACTGCGAATGCGTAATCAAGTACCATCCAGGCAGAGCCACTGTGGTGGCTGGCACCCTCTGTCGTGAGGAAACCAAACCTAAGCGTGTATGTGCGTTATTGCTTACCATTCACTCAAGTCTTCCTACCCAGAATCCGCAACACCCAGGTCGAATTATTGGAAGAAGGGAACCTTTTTGATTAGTCCATGCGCGGCATGGAAAAACGACTTGAACCCAGGGAAGACGGTGCTCACCACTTCATGGAACGTAATTGGGATTCCATCTTTTGGGAACCTAAAAGAGCTTGTGATGGACGAAGCACACAAGTCTCGTTACTCAGTGCATTTTGATTCTGACAAGATGTACCAAGATCTCAAGACTCTGTACTGGTGGCCCCATATGAAAGCTAACATATTAACCTATGGTAGTAAATGTTTGACCTGTGCTAGGGTCAAGGTCGAATACAGGAAGCCATCAGGCCTACTTCAGAAACCAGAAATCCTGACACGGAAATGGGAGCAAATTTCCAAGGACCTTGTTACTGGCTTACCTAGATCTCAACGAGGAAACGATACCATTTGGGTAATAGTGGATCGACTAACCAAGTCTGCACACTTCCTAGCTATCAAGGAAATGGATAAGTTCACTCCCCAAGCAGACATCTACTTGAAGGAAATAGTCGTGAGGCACGGGGTGCCAACCTCCATTATCTCTGATCGCGACCCACGTTTTGCTTCTGATTTGTGGCAGGCGATGCACAAATCATTTGGCTCACGTCTAGACATGAGCACAGCATATCATCCGCAAACGGATGGGCAGACAGAAAGCACCATCCAAACTCTTGAAGACATGCTCTGAGCATGTGTAATCGACTTTGGTAACGGCTTGGAAAGGCACCTACCTTTGGAATTTTAGTATAACAACAGCTACCATACCAGCATCCAGGTTGCTCCCTTCGAGGCCATGTATGGACGGAAATGCCGATCCCCTCTATGCTGGGTAGAAGTTGGTGACAGCCAAATCACTGGCCCAGAACTCTTCGTAGACACGACAGAAAAGATTGCCCAAATACGACAACGAATGGCGATAGCTCGTGACCGTCAGAAAAGCTACGCTGATAAGCGCAGGAAACCGCTCGAGTTCCAGGTTGGGGATCGAGTGCTACTTAAAGTCTCACCTTGGAAAGTTGTAGTTCGTTTTGGTAAATGTGGCAAACTCAACCCATGATATGTCAGACCTTTCGAAATCACTGAGAGAATTGGCAAAGTGGCCCACAGACTGAATCTGCCTTAAGAACTCAGTGGTCGACGTATTCCATGTGTCGAATCTGAAGAAGTGTCTGCTAGATGAGACTCTCATTGTTCCTTTCAAGGAACTCACTATCGACGACCAGCTGCGTTTCGTCGAGGAACCGGTGGAAATTATGGACCGGGAAATCAAAACTTTTAAAAGTACGAAGATGCCCATAGTTCAAGTTCGTTGGAACTCCCGTCGTGGCTCAGAGTTTACCTGGGAACGAGAAGACCAAATGCAACGCAAGTATCCCCAGTTGTTTAAGAAAAATGACTCTACTCCTGAATCTACATCGGAATTTCAGGACGAAATTCCAAACCAACGGGGGGATGATGTGATACCGCAGGAAAACCAGGAAACCACACAACCTAACTAGCTTCCTCAGTGACTACGTGCTAAATTTCAGGATCAAATTTTTTTCAACTTGGGGATGATGTGACAACCCGTAACTTCGAGGTAAAAACCATTCGTTTCGATTTTAAAAAAGAAATATATACTTATCTTATTCGACGAATTTATTTTATACTTATTTAATTTATAGAAACCAAATCCATATCGTGTTGAACCGACCCGAACCGTTTGAACCAAAACACTTGTATCGCATGTCGATTGAACCCACTCGCGTAACTTTAAACTTACGAGACCCGAACCATAGCATGTATATTAATTGTATACATCTATATTAGTTGGTTAATTGTATTTTCTTTTTATTAGTTGATTATGTGCTTTAAAAAATAGCCATCAATGCCATTAATTTGTTTGTATACATTAGTTCTACCAAATATAATAAAAAAAAATATCATGGTCTGAATCAAATTAGTAGAATTGTAAATAATTAGTTGATTATAATAATAATAATTATTGTGATAACAATTCCTTTGATCTCAGCCTACGTATGCATGTGTATATATATATATATATATATATATTGAGTTAGGAAAAAAATAATAGAAGTCATTATGATGTCCATGCCCCTGTTCGTAATGTTGGAACATCATGTTCCCTTAGTTGTTCCAATCGGCCCAAAGCTCAACTCCCTCCAAGCCCAACCGCCCACTATTGTTATATTACGTAACTTGCATGTATTGTTTTTGATAACTTCTCAAAACCTAACAAAAAAATCACAACGTGCGACTTCTCCTACCCTACTCCACTGTTGACGACAATAAGAGTTCTAGGGACGTCAAGATTTGACTTCAAAACAAGATCTAATCTCCATAAATCGCTAGGTATCGCCTCTTGATTTCGTTTATTTATAATTCTAAACGTTTACTCATATTTTCAGTAGTTGATACTCTTGAAACATGGCTGCGTTTTGGGTGTAATTGCTGGATCTTGTGGTATAGGAATCATATTAGTCAAGGTTGATGCTTAGTGTTTTTGATTATGCGTGTGTAGACATTAGATATGGATTCGGGTTTGATGTTCTCGATGATCTTGATGTTAAGTATGATGGATCTGATATAAAACAACATATTACCTGCCATGAATATTGCGAAGGTGTTATGTGATGGTAAAACACGGTAAAGAAACCCGGGAACTCGTTTTAGTAATGTATATGCGAAAAACAGCAAGTTATCCGACAGTTTAAGCCGACTTTAATCGGCTGTAACCGGGTAATAATTTAATGAAAACAGGGTTTTCTTGAGTCTATAATGTGATATTTCGAAATACGCTTCAAATGGCACTGGAATCATATTTTTTCGAGGTCGTTTACTATTTTTAAAGTTCTGTTTTGTACAGCAGCAAAAGCTGCGTTTTTACTGCAGAAAATGTGTGTTATGTTTTTCATCATAACTTGAGATCTGTGTAGAATTAGCTCATGAAATTTATACTGTAGATGACCACTGATGTCATTGTAATTCTGCAACTGGAATTTCATCAATCGGACTTGCGATGAATTTGAAATGAATTTTTCCGTGTACTGCAGTCAGAAAGTGACGAATCTGATTGCAGCCCGGTAAATGATTTTTTAAAATATTGGTAATGAATTGGATCCCGATATTTTTACACAATAATATTTGGATCGTTTAAAACATCCTGTAAAAATTTGGGAATTTTTCGAATAAGTTAACTATTTTATTAAAATTCCCGAAAACAACCCAGTTTTGAATGTTAAAGCTGAAACGACATAAGTAGTAATTTGTGTGTCTAAATGTCGGGTAGGTTATCTGAGAATGATCTAACGTGTTATATGTCAATGAAAGTTTTATGTGCAATATCGTATGTTTGATTTTGAATGGTTATAGATGGGATGTTTATATGGGCGTGAACTGTTAACGTGAGTGCGTGTTATGTGATAGATGCGTGTAGGAACTTTGTGTTTTATTTAAAACCATTAACAAACTAATTGGTAATCATATTAGGACACGATTGACCAACCCTGAACGTTAGCTATTTTAAGAGTTCAACCGAGGAACCAAAGGTGAGTTCACAGTTTCTATAAGGCATGGGATTCCCGGTGGTTTGGGAATGGGTTAAGAAACTAAATCGGAACCTGCATATTCTCCTTGGGTAGAATATGTACCTCCATCCTCGTTGGGAAGGATGGCAACATTAAACCTGCGTATTCTCCTTGGGTAGATTACGTACCTCCGTCCTCCATAGGAAAGACGACAACATATTACTTACTGACAAAACTCTATCATGAAGTCCCTCATTTTTAATACGACTTAATCGCCGGGCCAATGGCGAGCGGGTCATTAGTTAACTAGCGCTATTAGGTTTGACAAGCCTCACACCGTGCCGCAGAGGACGGGAGTGGACTAATGGATCTGGGCACTTAGTCAATGATGATAGACATTGACGTAGGGCACAACATACTCCAGTCAGTTGTCGATATGGTAACGGGTCTAGTGGTTAACATGGGATAGCCCCCACTGGTTATGGTTTGGGAAATAAGGAATTGGTTAACACATGGTTTTCGAAAGAACTTATGGTTTTTTTTGGAACAACTTTAAAATAGACAACCAACTGTGAACTCGCTCAACTTTGTTGTTGACTCGTTGTTACATGCCTTGCAGGTCGTTAGGTGCATAGATGGAGCTTGCACGAAGAGGAGAGGTCGTTGTGGGACATGGACTGTTGAGTTCCATGTTAACCTTTATGAACTTTTAAACTTATACTTTGGTTTTAAAGTTTATGCTTCCGCTGATAACTTGAATTTAATTAACTTGTTTTGAACACCAATTATATTGTGTGGTTGGACTTTTATTTATTTAATTACATTGTTCAATATGATTGGTGGCTGGATCCTGGCCAGTCACGCCTCCTGCGGGGATACTCCGCTTGTGGATTTTGGGGGTGTGAAAGATTGGTATCAGAGCCATTGGTTAAAGTGAACTTGGTTTTAAAAAGGGAAAAACTTTTTGACAAAACCAGACTATAACCTGTACAGTGCTCAACGATCCACAACGACGCTTCGCTCCACGTGCAAGACTCAACACTCTAGGTGGTATGATTTATGTTTGTATTGCCTACTCGCTAGTTTACATTTACATTGTGTGTTGCACATGGTGTGCCCAATTAGAGTAGTAACGTGTTATCTATTAGCCCGAATGTGCTCTTTATGACACCCAACTATTTACTTGAAATTTGACGTGTGGTGATCAAATTCTTTTCCTGTTTTCTCCTCACCCCACTACGACAACTATTTTATGCGTTCTACCTATTCGTACGATTGCCTCGACATGACGTCGCCGTTACAGCCAGAATTCAGACCTGACCCTCCGTACATTCGATTTGCACGACAACATTCACGTAGACCAGAGCCGGCCCAAACGAACTCGGATTTAGGAGAACAGTATACCCACGCTTCCATGTCAACAAACCCCATCATCTCCACTAGTCGTCGTCACCAGAAACGACGCAGTCACAGTTACACGTGTTTGTCGTTGTACAACTCGAAACCCTATTATCCAAACTCTGTTTTGGACCAATGATATACTCACATGACCGATTTCTTGTTTGAAAGTCGCAAGTGGGTGATAAGATCCATTGAAATGTCTTGCCAAATAGTTGTAGGAATTGGTAAGGGCTGAAGAAGGTCGTATGGTTTGTGTGTAGGGAATTTAATTTGTTGGAAAGTTTGGCACGATTGGACAAAATTCGAAACTTCAGATTTTAGTTTGAGCCAACTAAAGGAAACTACTAACCTTTGAATCGTGGGTCGGATACCCGAGTGACCGCCCACTTTAGATGAATGAAACTCCTCCAAAAGCATCTTTCGAATGGCCTGATTTTCAGGAATAAAAATCTTCTTATAGTAAAATAACAATCCTTCCTTCCCCACAAATAGTTCCCCTTCTAATTTACGCTTTAGCAACTTTGCTACTAATTTGTCACACCCCGATATTTCCACGTATTACCGGTGGGCCTGGTGGGGAGTATCGTGACGTAGTTGATATCATCATAGACAATTAATCACAGTTTAAAGCACAACGGAAGTCTAAAATAATAATACAAACCGAATTTGGAAAGTATAATAAAATATTATACAAACGGCCGTTAATGGATCCACAGGCGGATCTAAAACATAAAGTAAATATTGTTCAACAGCCTTTAAGTATTAAAAGCTTGCAAGACTCTTTAACTAATACTCAAGAGTTTCCAGCCCATTTCGTGTAGTACCTGCACTTAATCTTTTTGAAAAATACGCCAGTTTACATTGGTAAATACAATTAACTCACTCTTTTGAAAAGTTTTTATAAAATTGGTTTGGATGCACAAGGCATAAAATCTTTTATAACTCGGGACGATTATATAAAATAATCTTGTATACAGATTTATATGTTTGTCGTACGTTCAGGGCCTGGATTAGAAGAGCCGAGACAAGATTAATAGACACACCACTAGTATAAGCCCACAAGAAGTTTCCTCACGAGTGAGATACCGTTTTACATACGCAACTGTCAGGTGTATGCCTACACCCCGTGCTTAAGTCGTTGCCATTTCAAATCAAATGAATGAGCCGAGGATATCCAGGACACGGTCATATTAACCCCCAAATGCTTTGTATCAAACAAAACAGATTAAAACGAGTTATCTCAATGATGTGACAACCCGTAACTTCGAGGTAAAAACCGTTCGTTTCGTTTTTACAAAATAAATATATACTTATCTTATTCGACGAATTTATTTTATACTTATTTAATTTATAGAAACCAAATCCATGTCGTGTTGAACCGACCTGAACCGTTTGAACCAAAACACTTGTATCGCATGTCGATTCAACCCACTCGCGTAACTTGAAACTTACAAGACCCGAACCATAGCATGTATATTAATTGTATACATCTATATTAGTTGGTTAATTGTATTTTCTTTTTATTAGTTGATTATGTGCTTTAAAAAAATAGCCATCTATGCCATTAATTTGTTTGTATACAATAGTTCTACCAAAGAAAATAAAAAAAAATCATGGTCTGAATCAAATTAGTAGAATTGTAAATAATTAGTTGATTATAATAATAGTAATTATTGTGATAACAATTCCTTTGATCTCAGCCTATGTATGCGTGTGTATATATATATATATATATATATATTGAGTTAGGAAAAAAAATAATAGAAGTCATTTTGATGTCCATTCCCCTGTTCGTAATGTTGGAACATCATGTTCCTTTAGTTGTTCCAATCGGCCCAAAGCCCAACTCCCTCCAAGCCATACCGCCCACTATTGTTATATTACGTGACTTGCATGTATTGTTTTTGATAACTTCTCAAACCCTAACAAAAAAAATCACAAAGTGCGACTTCTCCTACCCTACTCCACTGTTGACGACAATAAGAGTTCTAGGGACGTCAAGATTCGACTTCAAAACTAGATCTAATCTCCATAAATCGCTAGGTATCGCCTCTTGATTTCGTTTATTTATAATTCTAAACGTTTATTCATATTTTCGGTAGTTGATACTCTTGAAACATGGCTGCGTTTTGGGTGTAATTGCTGGATCTTGTGGTATAGGAATCATATTAGTCAAGGTTGATGCTTAGTGTTCTTGATTATGCGTGTGTAGACATTAGATATGGATTCGGGTTTGATGTTCTCGATGATCTTGATGTTAAGTATGATGGATCTGATATAAAACAACATATGACCTGCCATGAATATTGCGAAGGTGTTATGTGATGGTAAAACACGGTAAAGAAACCCGGGAACTCGTTTTAGTAATGTATATGCGAAAAACAACAAGCTGTCCGACAGTTTCAGCCGACTTTAATCAGCTGTAACCGGGTCATAATTTAATGAAAACAGGGTTTTCTTGAGTCTATAATGTGATATTTCAAAATACGCTTCAAATGGAACTGGAATCATATTTTTTTGAGGTCGTTTACTATTTTTAAAGGTTTGTTTTGTACAGCAGCAAAAGCTATGTTTTTACTACAGAAAATGTGTGTTATGTTTTTCATCATAACTTGAAATCTGTGTAGAATTAGCTCATGAAATTTATACTGTAGATGACCACTGATGTCTTTGTAATTCTACAACTAGAATTTCATCAATCGGACTTACGATGAATTTTAAATGAATTTTTCCATGGACTGCAGTCAGAAAGTGACGAATCTGAGTACAGCCCGATAACTGATTTTTTTTAAAATATTGGTAATGAATTGGATCCCGATATTTTTACAAAATAATATTTGGATCGTTTAAAACATTCTGTAAAAATTTTGGAATTTTTAGAATAAGTTAACTATTTTATTAAAATGCCCGAAAACAGCCCAGTTTTGAATGTTAAAGCTGAAACGACATAAGTAGTAATTTGCGTGTCTAAATGTCGGGTAGGTTATCTGAGAATGATCTAACGTGTTATATGTCAATGAAAGTTTTATGTTCAATATCATATGTTTGCTTTTGAATGGTTATAGATGGGATGTTTATATGGGCGTGAACTGTTAACGTGAGTGCGTGTTATGTGATAGATGCGTGTAGGAACTTTGTGTTTTATTTAAAACCATTAACAAACTAAATGTTAATCATATTAGGACATGATTGACCAACCCTGAACGTTAGCTATTTTAAGAGTTCAACCGAGCACCCAAAGGTGAGTTCACACTTTCTATAAGGCATGGGATTCCCGGTGGTTTGGGAATGGGTTAAGAAACTAAAACGGAACATGCATATTCTCCTTGGGTAGAATATGTACCTCCATCCTCGTTGGGAAGGATGACAACATTAAACCTGCGTACCTTGGGTAGATTACGTACCTCTGTCCTCCATAGGAAGGACGACAACATATAACTTACTAGACAAAACTCTATCATGAAGTCCCTCATTTTAATATCGACTTAATCGCAGGGTCAATGGTGAGCGGGTCATTAGTTAAATAGCGCTATTAGGTTTGACAAGCCTCACACAATGCCGCAGAGGACGGGAGTGGACTAATGGATCAGGGCACTTAGTCAATGATGATAGACATTGACGTAGGGCACAACATACTCCAGTCAGCTGTCGATATGGTAACGGGTCTAGTGGTTAACATGGGGTAGCCCCCACTGGTTATGGTTTGGGAAACAAGGAATTGGTTAACACATGGTTTTCAAAAGAACTTATGGTTTGTTTTGGAACAACTTTAAAATGGACAACCAACTGTGAACTCGTTCAACTTTGTTGTTGACTCGTTGTTACATGCCTTGCAGGTCGTTAGGTGCGTAGATGGAGCTTGCACGAGGAGGAGAGGTCGTTGTGGGACATGGACTGTTGAGTTCCATGTTAACCTTCATGAACTTTTAAACTTATACTTTGGTTTTAAACTTTATGCTTCCGCGGATAACTTGAATTTGAATAACTTGTTTTGAACACCAATTATATTGTGTGGTTGGACTTTTATTTATTTAATTACATTGTTCAATATGATTGGTGGCTGGATCCTGGTCAGTCACTCCTCCTGTGGTGATACTCCGCTTGTGGATTTTGGGGATGTGACAGATTGGTATCAGAGCCATTGGTTATAGTGAACTTGGTTTTAAAAAGGGAAAAACTTTTTGACAAAACCAGACTATAACCTGTACAGTGCTCAACGATCCACAACGATGCTTCGCTCCACGTGTAAGACTCAACACTCTAGGTGGTATGATTTATGTTTGTATTGCCTACTTGCTAGTTTACATTTACATTGTGTGTTGCACATGGTGTGCCCAATTAGAGTAGTAACGTGTGATCTATTAGCCCGAATGTGCTATTTATGACACCCAACTATCTACTTGAAATTTGACGTGTGGTGATCAAATTCTTTTCCTGTTTTCTCCTCACCCCACTACGACAACTATTTTATGCGTTCTACCTATTCGTACGATTGCCTCTACATGACGTCGCCGTTACAGCCAGAATTCAGACCTGACCCTCCGTACATTCGATTTGCACGACAACATTCATGTAGACCAGAGCCGGCCCAAACGTACTCGGATGTAGGAGAACAGTATACCCACGCGTCCATGTCAACAAACCCCATCATCTCCACTAGTCGTCCTCACCAGAAACGAAGCAGTCACAGTTACACGTGTTTGTCGTTGTACAACTCGAAACCCTATTATCCAAACTCTGTTTTGGACCAATGATATACTCACATGACCATGAGGCAATGAACTTTCCTTTCGTTTCATTTCCGCCATCTACCATTACTGGAACTGTCTCTGAAGAACGGAGTAGTCGGCGATATTCTTCGGTTATTTGTTGGATTTTTATTTTCGCACAATTTTTCGTATGAACATCATCAACCTCTTGTTCCTTCGATCCGCAACAGATATAACGACACGCTAACAACCATACCACGATTTCCACTGATCACAAGATTACTCCCCCCCCATTACCCTGTTGACTGGTTAATTTGTTTATTCTAACTTGATTTACACCTTCGTATACCCAACTTAACCAATGGATGCCTCCTAATGATGGGATAGTCTTCGGGACATTCGAGGACGGTGATACGGATTACTCAATCTACATACGGACACGATGAACTACACATTTACCTCACCCTTTTCCTCCCTTACACTACCAGAGTCTCATTTTGATCTTATGGTAGTTTATCTTAATTATGTGAAATCTTTTCGCTAGCCTTTGTACCAACCTATGCTTGTTGATTAATGCAATGCCTAATTTCTACTATTGACTTTGACAAAACCGTCATTTCTTTTACCACAGTGACACTACGTCCTCGCTTCTCCATGCAGAGACACTAATACGAACTCACTCCAGTTTAGAGAATTTGGAAGGCTTGACTTTCGATCATTGGTGATCACTTCTTGAAACCTTGAGGATGGTGATGTGTTGTTGATACGATCATACCCTCTTGAGCATATTTTCGCATCCTTTCTTTGAAACCTCTTCACTACACAGGCATATTTCAGATTCATTCGCACGACCTAAGGAAACTCCTTCGAATTTGGTTGCTTACCGACTCGATACATCGCAAACGCATCTAAGTTCATGGATCATGATGAATTATTCCTCCTTTGCATGTGGGCGAGCCCAACAACTTTGATGGAAGTTTTAGCGAACCTTAACACTACAAACTTGTGCGACAACCATTCCTCTCTGGAAAATTCTTGTTATGGTTAATATACCAACGTGGCACTTCTATTCGGCAAACGGCATTCTTCATTTTAACTTATGCAATTTGTGTACGATCAGCTAAACCCTCAACAACAGGTAAACACCTGCTACGGATTCTTAAACGCCTACTCATCGATTGCGACTACCCTTTCTCATGTTTCCACATCCAAACGCGATATACTTCTGAACCCTACGACCGCGGACACTCGCTTGGACAGGTTACACTCCACGAATGTTACTCGCTGAGCATTTGGCCATAAATATGATGATACCACAAGTACTGTCCTTTGATCTGGATACGACCGATATAACTCCTCTGACACGACATTCGAATTTAGTCTAACCTTACGAATATGTCACTTGTTTTCTCTGACGACATACTAATCTACTTGAAGAGCTAGTAGGGATTCGAGCGACACCCACACCTTACCATGGAGCTCCTACGACACAAACAACCTTATCTTAGTTTCCAGCGAACGACTTTTGGCGTTGCGAAACCCGTTTTCTCGATTGTATGCACAAACCCTCGTAACTCTAAACCTTGCTCAGGAATCTGCATTCCAACAGTTGAAGGTGAAACCCTGTAGTACACCCATTCTTTCGTTACTAGAAGGTACAGATGATTTCGTTGTTTATTGTGACGTGTCCATCCAGGGACTTAGTTGAGAAGGTTATCGCATACGCATCACGCCAACTCAAGGTTCACGAAAAGGGCTACACTACCCCTGACTGGGAGTTGGGAGTAGTAGTGTTTCCACTCAAGATATGGAGACATTACTTGGACGGTACCAAGTGCACCATTTACACCGATCACAAGAGTCTCCAGCGTATCTTCGATCAGAAGGAGTTGAACATGCAACTGCGTCGATGGGTCGGACTCCTTAACGACTGCGAATGCGTAATCAAGTACCATCCAGACAGAGCCACTGTGGTGGCTGGCACCCTCTGTCGTGAGGAAACCAAACCTAAGCTTGTGCGTGCATTATAGCTTACCATTCACTCCAGTCTTCCTACCCAGAATCCGCAACACCCAGGTCGAAGCATTGGAAGAAGGGAACCTTTATGCTGAGTCCATGAGGGGCATGGAAAAGCGACTTGAACCCAGGGAAGATGGTACTCACCACTTCATGGAACGTAAATGGGATTCCATCTTATGGGAACCTAAAAGGGCTTGTGATGGATGAAGCACACAAGTCTCGTTACTCAGTGCATTTTGATTCTGACAAGATGTACCAAGATCTCAAGACTCTGTACTGGTGGCCCCACATGAAAGCTAACATAGCAACCTATGGTAGTAAATGTTTGACCTGTGCTAGGGTCAAGGTCGAATACCGTAAGCCATCAGGCCTAATTCAGCAACCAGAAATCCCGACATGGAAATGGGAGCAAATTTCCAAGGACCTTGTTACTGGCTTACCTAGATCTCAATGAGGGAACGATACCATTTGGGTAATAGTGGATCGACTAACCAAGTCTGCACACTTCCTAGCTATCAAGGAAACGGATAAGTTCTCTACCCAAGCAGACATCTACCTGAAGGAAATAGTCGCGAGGCACGGGGTGCCAACCTCCATTATCTCTGATCGCGACCCACGTTTTGCTTCTGATTTGTGGCAGGCGATGCACAAATCATTTGGCTCACGTCTAGACATGAGCACAGCATATCATCCGCAAACAGATGGGCAGACAGAACGCACCATCCAAACTCTTGAAGATATGCTCCGAGCATGTGTAATCGACTTTGGTAACGGCTGGGAAAGGAACCTACCTTTGGTAGAATTTTAGTATAACAACAGCTACCATACCAGCATCCAGGCAGCTCCGTTCGACGCCTTGTATGAACGGAAATGCCGATCACCTCTATTCTGGGCAGAAGTTGGTGACAGCCAAATCACTGGCCCAGAACTCGTCGTAGACACGACAGAAAAGATTGCCCAAATACGACAACGAATGGCGACAGCTCGGGACCGTCAGAAAAGCTACGCTGATAAGCGCATGAAACCGCTCGAGTTCCCGGTTGGGGATCGAGTGCTACTTAAAGTCTCACCTTGGAAAGGTGTAGTTCGTTTTGGTAAACGAGGCAAACACAACCCGCGATATGTCGGACCTTTCGAAATCACTGAGAGAATTGGTAAAGTGGCCTACAAACTGAATCTGCCTGAAGAACTCAGTGGTATTCACGACGTATTCCATGTGTCGAATCTGAAGAAGTGTCTGCCAGATGAGACTCTCATTGTTCCTTTCAAGGAACTCACTATCGACGACCAGCTGCGTTTCGTCGAGGAACCGGTGGAAATTATGGACCGGGAAATCAAAACTTTTAAACGTAGCAAGATACCCATAGTTCAAGTTCGTTGGAATTCCCGTCGTGGCCCATAGTTTACCTAGGAACGAGTAGACCAAATGAAACGCAAGTATCCCTAGTTGTTTAAGGAAAATGAGTCCACTACTAAAGCTAATATGGAATTTTGGGACGAAATTCCAAACCAACGAGGGGATGATGTGATACCCCAGTAAAACCAGGAAACCACACAACCTAACTAGCTTCCTCAGTGACTACGTGCTAAATTTCGGGACGAAATTTCTTTCAACTTGGGGATGATGTGACAACCTGTAACTTCGAGGAAAAAACCGTTCGTTTTGTTTTTACAAAATAAATATATACTTATCTTATTCGATGAATTTATTTTATACTTATTTAATTTATAGAAACCAAATCCATGTCGTGTTGAACCGACCCGAACCGTTTGAACCAAAACACTTGTATCGCAAGTCGATTCAACCCACTCGCGTAACTTTAAACTTACGAGACCCGAACGATAGCATGTATATTAATTGTATACATCTATGTTAGTTGGTTAATTGTATTTTCTTTTTATTAGTTGATTATGTGCTTTAAAAAAATAGCCATCTATGCCATTAATTTATTTATATACAATAGTTCTACCAAATGTAATAAAAAAAATATCATGGTCTGAATCAAATTAGTAGAATTGTAAATAATCAGTTGATTATAATAATAATAATTATTGTGATAACAATTCCTTTGATCTCAGCCTACGTATGATGTCCATGCCCCTGTTCGTAATGTTGGAACATCATGTTCCTTTCGTTGTTCCAATCGGCCCAAAGCTCAACTCCCTCCAAGCCCAACCGCCCACTATTGTTATATTACGTAACTTGCATGTATTGTTTTTGATAACTTCTCAAACCCTACCAAAAAAATCACAAAGTGTGACTTCTCCTACCCTACTCCACTGTTGACGACAATAAGAGTTCCAGGGACGTCAAGATTCGACTTCAAAACTAGATCTAATCTCCATAAATCGCTAGGTATCGCCTCTTGATTTCGTTTATTTATAATTATAAACGTTTATTCATATTTTTGGTAGTTGATACTCTTGAAACATGGCTGCGTTTTGGGTGTAATTGCTGGATCTTGTGGTATAGGAATCATATTAGTCAAGGTTTATGCTTAGTGTTCTTGATTATGCGTGTTTAGACATTAGATATGGATTCGGGTTTGATGTTCTCGATGATCTTGATGTTAAGTATGATGGATCTGATATAAAACAACATATGACCTGCCATGAATATTGCGAAGGTGTTATGTGATGGTAAAACACGGTAAAGAAACCCGGGAACTTGTTTTAGTAATGTATATGCGAAAAACAGCAAGCTGTCCGACAGTTTCAGCCGACTTTAATCGGCTGTAACCGGGTCATAATTTAATGAAAACAGGGTTTTCTTGAGTCTATAATGTGATATTTCGAAATACGCTTCAAATGGCACCAGAATCATATTTTTTCGAGGTTGTTTACTATTTTTAAAGGTCCGTTTTGTACAGTAGCAAGAGCTGCGTTTTTACTGCAGAAAATGTGTGTTATGTTTTTCATCATAACTTTAAATCTGTGTAGAATTAGCTCATGAAATTTATACTGTAGATGAACACAGATGTCTTTGTAATTCTGCAACTGGAATTTCATCAATCGGACTTACGATGAATTTTAAATTAATTTTTCCGTGGACTTCAGTCAGAAAGTGATGAATCTGATTGCAGCCCGGTAAATGTTTTTTTTATAAAATATTGGTAACGAATTGGATCCCGATATTTTTACACAATAATATTTGGATCGTTTAAAACATTTTATAAACATTTGGGAATTTATTTTATTAAAATGCCCGAAAACAGCTTAGTTTTGAATGTTAAAGCTGAAACGACATAAGTAGTAATTTGCGTGTCTAAATGTCGGGTAGGTTATCTGAGAATGATCTAACGTGTTATATGTCAATGAAAGTGTTATGTGCAATATCGTATGTTTGCTTTTGAATGGTTATAGATGGGATGTTTATATGGGCGTGAACTGTTAATGTGAGTGCGTGTTATGTGATAGATGCGTGTAGGAACTTTGTGTTTTATTTAAAACCATTAACAAACTAAATGGTAATCATATTAGGACACGATTGACCAACCCTGAATGTTAGCTATTTTAAGAGTTCAACCGAGCAATATTCATGGCAGGTCACACTTTCTATAAGGCATGGGATTCCCGGTGAGTTCACACTTTCTATAAGGCATGGGATTCCCGGTGGTTTGGGAATGGGTTAAGAAACTAAAACGGAACCTGGATATTCTCCTTGGGTAGAATCTGTACCTCAATCCTCGTTGGGAAGGATGACAACATTAAACCTGCGTATTCTCCTTGGGTAGATTACGTACCTCCGTCCTCCATTGGAAGGACGACAACATATAACTTACTAGACAAAACTCTATCATGAAGTCCCTCATTTTTATATCAACTTAATCGCCGGGCCAATGGCGAGCGGGTCATTAGTTAAATAGCGCTATTAGGTTTGACAAGCCTCACACTGTGCCGCAGAGGACGAGAGTGGACTAATGGATCTGGGCACTTAGTCAATGATGATAGACATTGACGTAGGGCACAAAATACTCCAGTGAGTTGTCGATATGGTAACGGGTCTAGTGGTTAAGATGGGGTAGCCCCCACTGGTTATGGTTTGGGAAACAAGGAATTGGTTAACACATGCTTTTCGAAAGAACTTATGGTTTTTTTTTTGGAACAACTTTAAAATAGACAACCAACTGTGAACTCGCTCAACTTTGTTGTTGACTCGTTGTTACATGCCTTGCAGGTTGTTAGGTGCGTAGATGGAGCTTGCACGAGGAGGAGAGGTCGTTGTGGGACATGGACTGTTGAGTTCCATGTTAACCGTTATGAACTTTTAAACTTATACTTTGGTTTTAAACTTTATGCTTCCGCTGATAACTTGAATTTGATTAACTTGTTTTGAACACCAATTATATTGTGTGGTTGGACTTTTTTTTATTTAATTACATTATTCAATATGATTGGTGGCTGGATCCTGGTCAGTCACGCCTCCTGCGGTGATACTTTGCTTGTGGATTTTGGGGGTGTGACATAACCACTAATCGATTAAATATTCTATACCCAACCAAGCAGTAATAATTTACCGTATCCCAAGCCCGTATAAGGGAAAATAAGTTAAAAGTATTTACCTGAGCTAAAAATGTAAATTATACTCAGCCGTATATTCTAATCAGCAAGTGCAAGTAGCTTTTACAGAGCTCCTAATCTGGAACGAAGGTTTTAATAACCTATTAGATTCCTAACGGGTCTTATTTAACTTGAAACTTTAGACCGGTTAGTTTTAAGGAAAAGTTTACGGTACAAAACGCAAGATTAAGCGGTGACCGGAAT
Organism: Helianthus tuberosus; assembly: GCA_030545235.1. Lineage (NCBI taxonomy): Eukaryota > Viridiplantae > Streptophyta > Magnoliopsida > Asterales > Asteraceae > Helianthus > Helianthus tuberosus. Next base: position 141,371,977 of record CM060410.1, on the reverse strand, counting down.
AGAATGTGATTTAGACCCAACAAGTATGAAGACTTGTATAAAATGGGTAAACTAAATACATTCTGGATTTTGAAGTAAAAATGATAAGGTTTGACCCGTTTCGGCTAATTTATGCAAACTAGTTACATAAACTCTACCGAATGCGTATATGCATAACGGGTAACCGGATTGTAAGATCGTTTTGTGACCCAAACGAGTCGATCAGAAGAGTTCTTAAACTGAATCAGAGGCGGAATTCATTGATTCAATCTTCGTTTAGCTTGTAAAACACTAGAATCACTATTAACTGTCTTGTTTATTGATCTGATGACAATTTACATGCCAGAGACACTTCGGCGTCGGAACCAAGAAGCATACAAACGAAATCAGATCAAGGGTATTTATAGGCATGTGATTCCGCTTGAACATGCTCAAGCGAAATCACCTTCAAGCGGAATCACTCAAGTGGAATCACTCAAGCGGAATTAACAGCTTGATTTCGTTTGAAATGACACTAAGTCATTTAAAGCGAAATTACCTATATACACATTTTCTCGTTTTCCGTGCCCTGATCTATACAATCTAGTACAAGACTCGAACGAAGACGAAGTTAACAGACGTATGCACTAACAGACTCCCCCTCGGATGTTGACGAGTCTTCAGTGCGAGTCTTCAACATGACGACTCTTCAGTCTTGATCTGTCTGCTTGAATTTGACACTTTTAGTATTCTCTACAATCTCTATCTTCTTTCTTTTAGCATCAACATTTTCTCTTGAATGATTTTCCAGGATCTTTCTCTGGCTATAACCTCGTCAGATTCCCCCTCTCATCAAGCTGGGATCGCTGTCTGGAATTAGCTTATCGCCTTGAAATCTAATCCTGGCTTTAACTCTTTTCAGTTCTTCATCTGCACAAAACTCAAACATTCTTAAGATAACCAGATTTAGCATTTTTAAACTATGAAGATCACATTTAAGTTAACATTCAACTTTATTTCAAGTTAATGAACCATTTAAACATTTCAGAATTTTCTCATTCCCAACACACTTTCCCAAACCTCTAGTTCAACATGTTTAGCATTAAGAATTTTGAAAATCAGCTCTTCAACATCAGTTGTCGAAAATCTTTTTGGATTTTTCAAAATTTTATGCTAAAACACACTAAAATCTTTTTGGATTATAGATATAAACTGAAATGCAGTAAAGAAATATATACAAACAATATTTTTGTGAGTTTGTGTAAGAGGATCATATCAGTTTTTGAGACACATCACTAGCACCGTTAAGCTTTAAACATTTTAAGTTCTAAACGATTCACATTGATTGACGATATCTTTGTCCTCTTTAAGATCAATCTAAAAAATTTCGAAATACTTACCGATACGTTAAGGTATATTAATTTTGCACTAAGTTCTTATGGACCCCACGATCTCAGCATATCCCCTCATCATGCAATACACTAACTCAAGTAATGCCTTTAAGCTTTCATCAACTGTGATTTGTGCGAAAACAAAGCAGAATGTTTAAACATTAACCATCAGGTCGATACTTCCGTATACGCAGAGAAAGTCCAATGTTTAAACAAAATAAGAAATAAAAACAAGTTTAAATTGTTTAGGCTTTAACCACCAGGTCGATACTCCCGTATACGCAAAGGTGATCCAAAGCTTAAACGAAACACCAAAAAAAAAATAAAGCATAACGTTTAGGCAATAACATCCAGGTCGATACTCACGTACACGCAGAGGATGTCCAATGCTTAAACAAAATAAAGAAATAAAACAAGTTTAAGTCTTTGCAAAATGAAAACACAAAATCACAATGACTTTTCAGCAAAGTTGTGAAAGTTCACAAACTTAACCAGTTTTATGTCTTTTGACAATCAGCGATTACCGATCAGGCACACAATCAAGAAGGAAAAAAATAAGTACTATGCTTTCGATCGTGTTTCCCACCAGAACTAGGCTTTTTGTTTTATGTTTGTATCGTTATTGCAAATCTGCTAATCTAGCTGAGCCTATCGTCAGATCTTTAGTGAGACCGTTTATCACAATTGACTTTCCAATTCTTTAGCATGCTGTGATAGTCCACTGATTTACTATCATTTCCTCTTTTCTCAACAAAAACTTATTTTTGAATTTTATCATGTTTTTTATTTTTTCAAATTTTCAAATGTTTTTGGATTTTCTGAAAAATTCTTACTCCCCCTAAAATGCAAAATCATTTAAAGGAAATTTGAAAACAAACTGTACAAAGTAAATGACAACTGATATCGAATCACTTCAAATCGCCATCCACTTGGCATAAACAATCAGAACTCCCCCTTACAACAAACTATTTTCCCATTATGATTTCAAAACACTTAAGTTTGTTTTAATCAAAATGGTTTTTCCGGAAAAATTAGTTTTGTTGATTTTACCACTTGTAAAATTGGGGTATCATCACATTGTTCTTTCAAACATATGTATGAATTTAACATTTCCCGATTCTATCAACAACACCACTTGTAGAAAACCAAGTACAATTTAATGTCCCTGATTTACCACTTGTAAGTCGAAATATCACCAGAGTGAATTTCTTAAAAAAATGCCGATACCTGCTCCACTCTTACCAACCTGGGAGCTCCGGCAAGTCAGGTTTTTTATTTAAAGAGATCCACCCAAGCCTGACCAACCTTGGGTGTTTTTGAGCATTCATCACTTAGTTTCTTTTCAACTTTTTGTTTCAATTTTCCGTTTGACAATGATGGAAAACTTGCATCATCAATTGTCTTAACGGAATTATCACCTTTTACCTCAACAGATGGCTCCTCTGGCTTTGACGAATCAGATTCATTGCCTGATTGTGGCTTGTCTGACTTTGATAAATCAGATTCATCGCCAAAACGTGGCTCCTTTGTTTCCAAAGAAACAAACTCATCGCCAGATTTTATTGGAACAGAAAAACTAACTTTCTTAGATTTTTCAACCGTTTGATTAGTTAATTTTTTTTTCTTTAAAATCCCCTTTTCCTTCCCTTTTGTCCTCAAATTTGCATCTGAAGAATTCGTTTTGCTTGATTGAATTTTATCTGTTGAGCAAATCGATTCATCAGAACTCTTATTTGAACCACCCAGTGAACCCGAGGACACAATCCTCTGGAGATACTCTCGTGCCTTCTTTCTTTTCTTCCTCAGTCTGTCTTTCTGCCCTTGAGAAAGCTTCACTTTCTGTTCTTCAACTTTCTGTTCTTTGGGCTTTTCATTGACATAGACTGGTTTCATTGCCATAATCTGAGATTCATCCCTCGATCTATCCATAGATCTCATTGGGCAATCTTTTGCAATATGGCCTTTGATTTGGCATTCAAAGCATCTTCTCGTCTCAAACCTCCAACTTTGGCAGTTAACAGCAATGTGTCCTTGACAACCACAAGTGTAACACACTATGTTATTGTACCATTCACCACTTTCACACCACACACTTAGATCATAACATTGTTTGGCTCTGTGGTAATCCTCAATCCTCTTGAAAGCTGGATTTGGCCTTTGAGCACTGTGGTCAAACCTGCACCACTTATTACCAACTGTTTTTGAGTTTTGAATTTCAGATTTTTGTGATTTTTTTTACCACGATTGGATCACTGAACTGATGACCTTTTATTTTCTTTTTGAAAACATTTTGAATTTTTAACACTTTGTTTTTGTTCTGCAATCTTCTTCAAAGGTTTCTGTGTAGAGCATTCACCTTTTTCTGTAGATTACAAAACAGTTTCTTGAAATTTTTCTTTTAATTTCAAAAATATTTTCTTTTTCTCATTTTTCTCATTTTCATCATCAGTTTTATCATCACAATCTTCAATTTTGACTTTGTCAAAATTTGTGACATTTTCACTTATTGGAACAGAATTGATCGGTTTTGGACAAAGATGATCTTGTGTTGACGATGAAGTATCAAAACCTTTCAATTTCTTTTCTAACTCCTTGATTTTATTGTGAAAATTTTCAGCTTCATTTTCAAGCCGAATGATTTTCTGGAGATGAGAATTTATTGCTATCTGTTTTTCAATATTATTTTGATTAAAAACAGACTTTTCATCTTCTAAATCTTTATTTGACTTTGAAAACCTTTTTCACTTTTTAATTTTTCATTTTCAAAAATTTTTATTTGATTTTCAAAATCTTTTTCTTTTTCTTTCAAAATTTTGTTTTCTAATGTCAAACTCTCCATATCCTTCAAGAGTTTGACATTTTCATATTTAGATTTTACACAGTCTGAGCACATCTCATGAATCTTCTCAACATCAGCTTTCTTCTCAATTGTGAAAGCTGGAATTTCTTGAACCTGTTCTTCTACCATTTGAACTTCTTCTTCAGATTTGACTTCATCATTCTGTGACAACACAATTGTCTCATCTTGTTCAGATGTTTCTTAATGAACACTGTTAACCTGTTTCTTCTCTGAATTTACACTATCTTGCATATTTGCTGCCTCTTGATTCTTCTTTTTCGCAGCTATTTTATTCTTGAGCTTGTCAATTTGTTCTGCAAAGGATTCATTAAACATTTCAGATGAAAATAATCTTTTATAAAATTCAAGTTTTTCAAGTTCTCTACTATCATCATCACACTCTTCATCAGATGAGTATGAATGATAAAAAACTGGAGCTCTTTCTGAAACAACTTCTGAATTTTTTTCATTCTTTTCTGAAACATCATCTAAACCCTTTTCAACTTTTTTAAGACAATTTCTGAATCCTTGTGTATTGAAACTGGTTCTATTGAAATTGATTTTTTGAAAACTGGTTCTTTTTCAATCTCAATATAACTATCTTGTTGAGATATATGGTAATACAATGCAATTTCTTCTTCAGTTTCCATGTTTCGGTAACAAGTTTCACAAAACAGGCACTTTTAAACGGAATTAACTCTTCAAGCGAAATTACTCTCTTCAACCGGAATACCTTTTCAAACGGAATCACCTTGGAAGACAATTTCAAACGAAATTAACTCAAACGGAATCACGGTTTGAAGCGGAATCACTAATTTCGTGTGAAACTTCAAGCGAAATAACACCTTGAAACGGAATAATGATTTCAAACGGTATTACTCAAGTGAAATAACGTTTTCAAATGAAATAGCACCTTCACACGGAATCAAGTGCCATTTCAAGCGGAATTAACCAAAAACTTGTTTTCGAGCGAAATTAGCCAAACGGAATTACCTTTTCAACCGGAATTAGTAATTTCGTGTGAAATTACATCAACTTTTCAAATGGAATTAGTTATTTCAAGCGAAATAACCTCAATTTTTCAAACGGAATCAGTTGGCTCGTTCAAAAGAAATCAGGTTTTTGGTCCATTTTTGTCACTTTTAGTCTGAATTTAGATCTGATTCTTTCAAGTGTTTGTTAAAACTGTATTTTACACACAATATCAAAAGATCAGTTCATTTTGTCTGTGAATACTTGATTAATTTTGAAAGAAGGTGTAGAAATCAGAATTTCCAGCGAAAACAAGCTAAACTGTAAGAACTCTTCCTCCTGAGCTCTGATACCACTTGTAAGATCGTTTTGTGACCCAAACGAGTCGATCAGAAGAGTTCTTAAACTGAATCGGAGGCGGAAGTCATTTATTCAGTCTTCGTTTAGCTTGTAAAACACTAGAATCACTATTAACTGTCTTGTTTATTGATCTGATGACAATTTACAGGCCAGAGACACTTCGACAGCACTTCGGCGTCAGAACCAAGAAGCATACAAACGAAATCAGATCAAGGGTATTTATAGGCATGTGATTCCGCTTGAACATGCTCAAGCGAAATCACCTTCAAGCGGAATCACTCTAGCGGAATTAACAGCTTGATTTCGTTTGAAATGACACTGTGTCATTTCAAGCGAAATTACCTATATACACATTTTCTCGTTTTCCGTGCCCTGATCTATACAATCTAGTACAAGACTCGAACGAAGACGAAGTTGACAGACGTATGCACTAACAGGGATGAGTCATATACAAGTTTCACAAGTTAATATGCTTTAAATATGATATGATATCAGTAGGATATCAATGATTATGCCCAAAACGAATTTTAAACCAATTTAAGTCATAAAAAGGGTAATTTGGTCATTTTAAAGTTTATAAAAGAGGTTTAATAGCAAACTGAGATTCTGGTCTAAAATATTCAGTAAAAACATTTATTTTATCAAGTTACATCACTAAGATATCATACATATGTGAGGTTTATCTTTTATGGCCAAACTATGCACCGTAGGCACATTTTGGTCATTTCACATATGCTTTTAAGGTTAAATTTGGAAGTCTGAGTTCAAGACTTATACTTACTGTTAAAGTATAAAAATTTATTTATAAAATCAGTAGGTAACAAGTCTTAGGTGTTAAATATGGTTTTAAACCATATTATGCGCCTAATTAGCGTAAAAGTACGTAATTGACGGTATTCAAGATGTTTATAAAATTCTGAAGTTTTGATCAGTCTCTAATGCCTAAAATATTTTATTTAACATATGATATCAGTAGGAAAAGGCTTGGTATGCAAATCATATGTTACACTCATTTTATTAACAAAAAGGCATTATCATCTATTACCGAATTTATGCTAGAACTCTATGTTATGGTCAGTATAAAATTTGAAAAAAACTTCCAAAAATCCCTAAATATTATATCATAACAGTGGATAGCAAGTTTGGTGCCAAAAATTGAGTTTAAATATGATTTATGCCAAAAATGCAATTTAATTAACAAAAAGTTTTGTTTTACGATATCTTGCATAACTCTTATTTGAGACCAGAAATGGATGTCAAATTTTTTTAGGACATACTTATATATCAGTAATAAAGCTTTTTGTCCTCTCACATTTTTAAAAATCTTGTTTTTATAACATAAGGGCATAATGGTCAATTTTTAAGCATTTAACGGAAACATGCAAATGATCTCTGATTTCTAAGGACCATGTAGTATGACCTCAGAGGGTTATACTAACATATAATATGGTCACAAAGGAACCCTAGGGCATAACTAAACTAAGCTAATTCGAGTCAGAACTGAAAGTCAAAGCAAAAGTCTACTTTTGCGACTTTCGGTTGCGAACCGAACCTAATACTCAGAATTGTCGGGTTGAACATGCCTAAACATGTTCTTATATTATTTACCAAGTTATTTAAGTGATAAAACGTATTTTATAGCTTCTACATTATCAGTTATGAATTATTTTATAAAAACTGACTCGTTTGACTTTTCTGTTAAGTACTTTGACCCGACAATTGACTGAGTAAACGTGATAATTAGGAGATGCCCTTTTGAGGGGTTATCACCTACTTAATTACCAACACATAGCCGCTTTCAATTCGAATAATGGCTGGACCGTTAGTGATTAATCACCAAGTCAAAGTTTAATTACGATATCTTTGACTTTTGGTCATTAAGCTAATAAAACCTTAACTATAGAAGCTAAGAAAACTTACAATGGTCCATAGCACAAAGATTAGACTTGAGAAACCTTCCTGGATAACCAGGATGCTCCAGAGAAGTGTTTGAGAGCTATAGAAATTGTGAGAGTAAAAAAATATGAAGTGCAAGTGAATGGAACTGCCCCAAAGCCTCTATTTATACTACTTCAAGGCATCTTCTGATCAATCCGGGTGTTATATGTTGTATCCAGATGCTAACATGTGTCCCAAGTGGTTTTAGATACCATTAAACAGTCCCTAGTTTCGAATACAAGCATGCAATGGTGAAGAAAACGCAGAACCTGCACCTGTGCATGGTTTCTGCCAATTTTATACCGTCGTGCCGCGCGACGGCAGTGGGGTATTGGTGTGGCGCAGCGCCACCCCTAGGGGGACCAGTCATTCAAGTTTCAGACTTGGCAAATTCAACCCCTGGACCTTTAAAACCTCATAACTTCAATTTTAAGCACTTTTAACCCAAATAGTTTATATTTTGATGATCTTTAGGATATGACTAAACATCTTTAGGTCCGATTTCGTTAAACGATAACCGAAAACACAAGTTTTTCCTTGTTGACGCTTTTAACCCTTTATTTACGAAAGTTAACGTATTTATATCAAACGATATCGAAACCTCGTGAAATTTTCATCACTTGTTCTTGAGAGTCTAATTAATTGTTACAAAGTCTTGTGTTCATTAAAAGGTCACTCAGAGGTAGTAATTTAACATGTTGACACGTTTAACCTTTGCGTCTTGTAAACTTCCACTTTCTTTCACAAACGGCTTCATACGTTTCACAATTTATTCGTTTAAGAGTATAAGCATCATGTAGGGTCGTTGAAAAGTATGGTTTTCAAATGTTGACACTTTGGATCCTTATACGTCCATACTTTCTTTGTTTGTCAACTTTAGTCCCTTGAAATCAATTCATTACACGTTTAGAGTTCATGACACGTGTCTTTATTATATTGGACATGATTTTGCGAGGTGTTACATCCTCACCCCCTTAAAAGAAATCTCGACCTCGAGATTTACTGAAATAAATGAGGGTATTTCTGTTTCATCATGGATTCAACCTCCCACGTGTATTCTGGGCCTCTACGGGCATCCTATTTTACCTTCACAATCGGCACACTCTTTCTTCGAAGCTTTTTAACCTGTCGATCCTCGATCGACAAAGGTTTTTTGATAAACTTCAAGCTTTCGTCAATCTGCACATCCTTATGGGACATTGCTAGCGATTCATCGGCTAGACATTTCTTTAAATTGCAGATGTGGAATACATTATGAATTTCACTAAGCCCTTCTGGTAGATTTAGCTTGTAGGCCACAGTTCCGACACATTCGATGATCTCGAATGGTCCTATGTATCTTGGGCTCAGCTTGCCCTTTTTGCCAAAACGCATCACCCCTTTCCCGGGTGACACTTTGAGTAGCACTTTATCACCTACCTCGAATTTCAGAGGTTTACGCCTTTTATCTGAGTAGCTTTTCTGTCTATCCCTGGAAGCTTTGAGACGATCACGGATTTGAACAATCTTATCCGTCGTCTCGAGGACTATATCAGGTCCTGACAGTTAGGTTTCTCCAACTTCCGCCCAACAAATTGGCGTTCTGCACTTCCTTCCATACAAGGCCTCAAATGGCGCGGCTTGGATACTTAAATGATAGCTATTATTGTATGAAAATTCAATCAAAGGAAGATGGTCATCCCAACTTCCACCCAAGTTAATAACACAAGTCCTGAGCATATCCTCAAGCGTTTGAATCGTACGCTCGCTTTGTCCATCCGTCTGAGGATGATAAGCAGTGCTGAAATTTAAACGAGTGCCTAAAGATTGCTGAAAGCTTTTCCGAAAATGAGATGTTTATCTAGTATCCCTATCAGAAATAATAGATACTGGCACTCCATGGAGAGATACTATCTCATCCACGTACAGTTGAGCTAGCTTATCGGAGTTGTGTGTTTCTTTAATAGGCAAGAAGTGAGCTGACTTGGTCAACCTATCGACTATAACTCAAATTGTATCATTCCCGTGCTTCGTCCTTGGTAACTTAGTGATAAAATCCATAGTTGCCATTTCCCACTTCCAAGTGGGAAGTTCAGGCTGTTACAGTAAACCTGACGGCTTTTGATGCTCGGCTTTAACTTGTGCGCACGTCAGACACTTAGCCGCATATGTGGCTATAGATTTCTTCAAACCTATCCACCAATAATTTGCCTTTAGATCCTGGTACATCTTATCACTGCATGGATGGACTGAATATTTTGAACTATGAGCTTCCTGAAGGATCACATCTCTGAGTCCTCCATGGATTGGAACCCAGATTCGACCATTTAATCTAAGGATTCCATCCTTGCCACCCGACAATTGATCAGCAGTTACGCCTAACTTCTCATTCGGAAAGTTAGGTTCTAATTCAGCTTCCTTCTGAGCAGTTAACAGTCTTTTATTTAAGCTGTTCCTAAGTTTAATGCTTTTAGCATTGATTTTTATTGGTTTAATCCTTTCTTTTCTGCTCAAGGCATCAGCAACAACATTCGCTTTGCCCGGATGGTAGCGAATTTCGCAATCATAATCGTTCAGTGTCTCCATCCAACGACGCTGCCTCATGTTAAGATCCTTTTTGGTTAAACAGGTGTTGAAGACTTTTGTGATCTGAATAAATTACACATTTGGTTCCATATAGATAATGCCTCCAAAGCTTTAGTGCAAATATAACGGCACCCAATTCCAAATCAAGGGTGCTGTAGTTCTTTTCGTGTACCTTTAATTGACATGAAGCATAGGCAATGACTTCGCCTCTCTGCATGAGTACACAACCCATACCGGTGTGCGATGCGTCGCAGTACACAACAAACTCTTCAATCCCTTATTGCAATGTCAACACAGGGGTATTGCTCAATTTCTGCTTGAGGATCTCAAAAGATTCTTGTTGATTGGGACCCCAGTCAAACTTTACATTCTTGCGAGTTAACGAAGTTAAAGGTGCAGCAATCCTAGAAAAGTTTTCAATGAAACGTCTGTAGTATCCTGCTAAACCCAAAAAGCTACGAATCTCTATAGGTGTTTTTGGTGCTTGCCAATTCATAATCGCTTCAATCTTAGCGGGATCCACCTGGATACCACGGTCACTCACTACATGCCCAAGAAATTGGACTTCTCGGAGCCAGAATTCACATTTAGAGAACTTTGCATAAAGCTTCTCTTGTTGCAGAAGTTCAAGAATACATCGGAGATGTTTTTCATGATTGGCTTGATTCTTCGAATAAATAAGTATGTCATCAATAAAAACAATGACAAACTTGTCTATATATGGCTTGCAAACGCGATTCATGAGTTCCATGAATGCTGCAGGTGCATTAGTGAGCCCGAAAGGCATCACTTAGAACTCGTAGTGGCCATATCGAGTCCTGAATGCAGTCTTATGCACATCTTCGGTTCTGACCTTCCGCTGATGGTATCCTGACCTCAAGTCGATCTTTGAAAAGTAACTTGTCCCTTGAAGTTGATCGAACAGATCATCGATCCTGGGTAATGGATATCGGTTCTTGATTGTAACTTTGTTCAGCTCATGATAATCAATGCATAGACGCATTGATCCATCTTTCTTCTTTACAAATAGAATCGGCGCTCCACAAGGGGATGAGCTAGGTCGAATAAAATCCTTTTCTAACAACTCATCCAACTGTGTTCTTAATTATTTCATTTCAGTCGGTGCCAACCGATAAGGTGCTCTTGCAACTGGTGCTGCTCCAGGAATGATATCGATCCTGAATTCCACTTACCTGTCTGGAGGTAAACCAGGTACTTCTTCAGGGAATACGTCTGGGTAATCAGAAATAACAGGAATTTCTTCAATCTTGGGTTTTGTTTCATCTATAGTCACATGTGCCATGTAAATGACACAACCTTTCTTCAAACACTTTGATGCCTTAAGCATAGACACTTGGTTAGGCAATCCGTACTGCGTATCTCCTTGTATTGTAAGTGATTCACCATAAGGAGTCTTGATAACCACTTGCTTTTTATCACATATAATTTGGGCTTGGTTAAAAGATAACCAATCCATACCTATAACTATATCGAATCCTGCCAATTTCAACGGAAGCAATGACAGCGGAAAAGAGTGATTCCTAATGGATATAAAACATCCATCTAATATTGTTGAAGTAGTCTCTATGGTACCATCGGCCAATTCTACCTCTTATTTTATGCTTAGAGTTTTAACAGGCAGATTTAACAGTTTACAAAATTTATTGTCTACAAAGGACTTATCTGCACTAGAATCAAACAAAACTCTAGCATAAACATCATTGATAAGGAAAGTACCTATTATAACATTATCATTCTGAACTGCCTCTTGCGCATTCATCTGGAAGACTCGAGAATTGATCTTTTTAGCCTCCTCAGGCTTCCCTGGATTTTTCGGGCAGTTAGTCTTTATGTGCCCCTTTTCGTTGCAACCATAATAGGTTGCATCTTTCATTTTCTTGCAATCTAAAGTTCTATGCTCCTTGGACTTGCAGATCCCACAAACTTTAGGCTTTGTCTGTGATTGCGATTGCGATTCGAGTCTGCATTTCCCAAAATGGCGCTTCTGGCAGGTTTTACACTTAGGCTTCTCACGTGACTGTCGGGAGTCCTTTTTAAACCCAGAACTCTTCCTATGCTCAGAGTTACCTTTTCTTTTCTTGTCAGAGCGACGTGAGCTGTCATCTTCACGTTTTCTTCTTTCCTTCTTCAGAAGTCTTAACAGACTTATTTCTGACTGCATCGAGTGTGAGAGTGAGAGATAGAGATAGATCCACCACGGACCTGTATGTGGTAGGTCTTGAAGCCTTCACATTACCCTTAATTTCTGGAGCCAGACCTCCAATAAAACGTGCTATGCGCTTTGGTTCCGGTGTGACCAGATAAGGAACCAATCGGGACATGGTGTTGAAGCTTGTAACATACGCCTGACAATCTAAGTTCTTCATGACCAGAGTCAAGAAGTCGGTTTCGATTTTCTCTACCTGATGGTGAGGACAAAAGTTTTCTTTAATCAGTGCAACAAATTGTTCCCAAGACAAGTTGTATAATGGGGTCTTCCCTGTGGCTTGGATTAACGACCTCCACCAAGCCAAAGCTTCCCCTTTAAATGATTGTGAAACAAACTTCACAATATCCTGTTCTGCACAACCACTGATATCTACTACAGTATCCATCTCGTCAAGCCACGTCATACAGTCAATGGCTCCTTTTTCTCCTGTAAAGTCCCTTGGCTTGTAAGAGACGAAGTATTTGTAAGAACAAGTCTTAACACGTGGTTCCTGATTAAGTCCAATTTGCTTGGATGGGAGACTATTCTGATTCGATGAGTGACGGGAATTGTCCTTATTTGACTCATGTGTTTTAGAAGAGGGCTTACTATGAGCCACATATTGAGTCTTTGTGCGAGTATTACTTGGTTCCTTAAATTGTCTGTCAATGGCTCTAGTAACAGCATTGTCTATCAAAGTTTGTAGGTCTGCACCAGCTACATTTATTCTGGTGTTATCATTTCTCTCCCTAGGATGACTATTAACCTCTTCTGATTCAGAAATACTGAAGCTTGTTTGCTATAAAACAATTGGCAATAATTTGTTTAGAAGTTTATTATGGAATCATCATTTTTCTATGACTTATTAACCATGGTAAGCATAGACCATAGTGGTTAATTTGTTAATCAGGTTTATTTTAAAATTTACCTTATAATTAATCCCAGTTATAATTCATTTTAGGGTATTATAGTGGCACAAAAGGCCTAGTCACAAGGACAGTTTTAAGCCCTGATCTTATAAGATCGAGGCATTAAGGTTTGAACATAGTTCATCACCTTTCCTGACAGGGAGTCATAGACTACAACTGTCATTTGTCTTATTGGACAATGAATATGGCCCGTAGGCACTTCATCACTAATGGATGTTTAAATCATGAGGTAAGAATAAGGAATTTGGAAAAATCCAATATAAGGATGACTAATGTGATTTTATCGAATCAAATTTGCCAGGAGTGCTAACATGTTTTCAGATATTAACAAAGATTTGAATCTTAAAAGGTTTTACCATCATGGCCATGTCTAAAATGACATATAGGCTTGGTTATACTTTTAAGATTTTCTTTTAATATTTAATGGCAGATCAATTGTAAATTGGAATGATATTTTGATTTGTTTCATATGATATATTCATACATATAATGACAAATAAAATTTTAAAATGAAACATTCCATAAATTGTAAAGAGTAAAATAGCTACGGTAAACGGGACTTTAAATAAATAACTTGTCCACACAGGGACTAGAATAAGAAATACAAGTCCACGCAGGGACCAAATACATAAATAAAATGTACACGCAGGGACTTGATTGAAAATGAAATTACAAAACAATTAAATAAGGATTTCTAATAATCCCTCTTCTTCTTCCCCTTAATAAGGCTTGCCAAACCCTTTACTAGACTGCGGCGGCTCCTACGCTCTCGTCTACCCTTTGCTCCACCTTGTGCAACCTCTAGAGAATTTCTTGTTGCTGCGGTGGTTGAATTTGTGGCGGCTGTGGCGGCTGCTGCTGCTGAGGTTGAGGAGGCGGTGGGTATTGATACCCATATGCAGGGTACCCAGTTGGGTACGTAGCTGGAAAGGGTCCAGGGTAGAGAGCATTGTAGTTTGCTGCTTCGATATACGGGTCAACGGCAGGGGCATTGTTGTAGTTATAACCCGAATAAGCTTGCTGCTTAAACGGGTTATACCCAGCTGCACCTGGGTAATATGGAATTGGGTTTTCATAACCCATGTGTAGTACTGGTGCGACTGGTGCAGAGTCGACTTCAGAAACTGTATTTGAAGGCCCACCCATTTGCGGGTCTTCATAGAGCGGCAGGTAGTTGTTGTTGATGGAGCGTTGGGGGTGCTGAAGTGGAAACCCCCATGCATGGACATCCGTGCAGTTCTTCGTCGCCTCGATGGTTCGGGAGTCGGTGGCCACTCTGGCGCTGGTGGTGGCGGTGTCGTGACCGCCTGAAAATGTGGGTCCTCAGAAGGGACCTGTTGGTGTGGCTGCGAGTTGTGGTGAGGGGGAGTATACTCCCACTTGTATGAAGCCCATCTTTCGGCCCAGATATCAGGGCCCCTGTAAGGCGAACCATGAAAGGATGATCCGCTAAATATTTCAATGGGATGCGTCGGCGTCCCAGATGGCGGCATCTCAGGATCTGGGTCCTTGTCCACATCCATATTTTGGTACTCCGGGAAATGATCAGCCGGTCCTAAAGGGTTTTGACCCTCTGGTTCTTCTATCTGGTTCATCGGGTTGAACCGGCTTTGAAAATAAGGTGCCGGGTTCTGGAAGGAGTGGTGTGAACCCGATCGTTGAAGAGGAATGCAAGAGTGGTGAGAGTCGTTGGGCTCGTCCTCCTGCTACGGCCCAAAAGAATGGTGATAGGATGGTGAGGAGCTGAGCGAGACATAACGCCTCGCAGGCTCAAGATATGTCCTCCAGTCTTCGAGAGGACTTGATCCATATGAAGCGGATGGTGTACGCCGGTGAGACGGTCCGGTCCGGCTTCATGGTCATTTCTAGTAAGAATTGGGCTTTTCCTCGTCCTCCTCGGCCTCTCAATCTTGGCGGCATTTTTGCTTTTAATCCTGTCAAAACAAAAGAAACAACAAAGCACAAAAACCAATTAAGATTAGGATTAATCCTAAGTCCTTTGCCTAGACTTGGAAGTCAAGGAATGTGCAAATGTGTTATTGAGATTAAACACAAAAGGCTAGTGTTTAATTCACTCAATGTTGGCTCTGATACCAACCTGTCACACCCCGATATTTCCACGTATTACCTGTGGGCCTGGTGGGGAGTATCGCGACGTAGATGATATCATCATAGACAATTAATCACAGTTTAATGCACAGCGGAAGTCTAAAATAATAATACAAATCGAATTTGGAAAGTATAATAAAATATTATACAAACGGTCGTTAATGGATCCACAGGCGGATCTAAAACAGAAAGTAAATATTGTTCAACAGACTTTAAGTATTAAAAGCTTGCAAGACTCTTTAACTAATACTCAGGAGTTTCCAACCCATTTTGTGTAGTACCTGCACTTAATCTTTTTGAAAAATACGTCAGTTTACACTGGTAAATACAATCAACTGACTCTTTTGAAAAGTGTTTATAAAATTGGTTTGGATGCACAAGGCATAAAATCTTTTATAACTCGGGACAATTATATAAAATAATCTTGTATACAGATTTATATGTTTGTTGTACGTTCAGGGCCTGGATTAGAAGAGCTGAGACAAGATTAATAGACACACCACTAGTATAAGGCCACAAGAAGTTTCCTCACGAGTGAGATACCGTTTTACATACGCAACTGTCAGGTGTATGCCTACACCCCGTGCTTAAGTCGTGGCCATTTCAAATGAATGAGCCGAGGATATCCAGGACATGGTCATATTAACCCCCAAATGTTTTGCATCAAACAAAACAGATTAAAACGAGTTATCTCAATGATTTAACCACTAATCGATTAAATATTCAATACCCGACCAAGCGGTAATAATTTACCGTATCCCAAGCCCGTATAAGGGAAAATAAGTTAAAAGTATTTACCTGAGCTAAAAATGTAAATTATACTCAACCGTATATTCTAATCAGCAAATGCAAGTAGCTTTTACTGGGCTCCTAATCTGGAACGAAGGTTTTAATAACCTATTAGATTCCTAACGGGTCTTATTTAACTTGTAACTTAGACCGGTTAGTTTTAAGAAAAAGTTTACGGTACAAAACGCAAGATTAAGCGATGACCGGAATAGAATGTGATTTAGACCCAATAAGTATGAAGACTTGCATAAAATAGGTAAACTAAATACATTCTGGATTTTGAAGTAAAAATGATAAGGTTTGACCCGTTTCGGCTAATTTATGCAAACTAGTTACATAAACCGTACCGAATGCGTATATGCATAACCGATGAGTCATATACAAGTTTCAAAAGTTAATATGATTTAAAAGTTAATATGATTTAAATATGATATGATATCAGTAGGATATCAATGATTATGCCCAAAACGAATTTAAAACCAATTTAAGTCCCGAAAAGGGTAATTTAGTCATTTTAAAGTTTATAAAAGAGGTTTAATAGCAAACTGAGATTCTGGTCTAAAATATTCAGTAAAAATATTTATTTTATCAAGTTACATCAGTAAGATATCATACATATGTGAGGTTTATCTTTTATGGCTAAACTATGCACCGTAGGGGCATTTTGGTCATTTCACATATGCTTTTCAGGTTAAATTTGGAAGTCTGAGTTCAAGACTTATACTTACTGTTAAATTATAAATATTTATTTATAAAATTAGTAGGTAACAAGTCTTAGTCGTTAAATATGGTTTTAAACCATACTATGCGCCAAATTAGCGTAAAAGTCGGTAATTGACGGTATTCAAGATGTTTATAAAATTCTGAAGTTTTGATCAGTCTCTAATGCTTAAAATATTTTATTTAACATATGATATCAGTAGGAAAAGGTTTGGTAGGCAAATCATATGTTAAACTCATTTTATTAACAAAAAGGGCATTATCGTCAATTACCGAATTTATGCTAGAACTCTATGTTATGGTCAGTATAAAATTTGACAAAAATTTCCAAAAATCCCTAAATATTTTATCATAATAGTGGGTAGCAAGTTTGGTGCCAAAAATTGAGTTTAAATATGATTTATGCCAAAAATGCAATTTAATTAACAAAAAGTTTTGTTTTACGATATCTTGCACAACTCTTATTTGAGACCAGAAACGGATGTCAAATTTTTTTAGGACATACTTATATATCAGTAATAAAGCTTTTTGTCCTTTCACATTTTTAAAAATCTCGTTTTTATAACAAAAGGGCATAATGGTCAATTTTTAAGCATTTAACGGAAACATGCAAATGATCTCTGATTTCTAAGGACCATGTAGTATGACCTCAGAGGGTTATACTAGCATATAATATGGTCACAAAGGAACCCTAGGGCATAACTAAACTAAGCTAATTCGGGTCAGAACTGAAAGTCAAAGCAAAAGTCTACTTTTGTGACTTTCGGTTGCGAACCGAACCTAATACTCAGAATTGTCGGGTTGAACATGCCTAAACATGTTATTATATTATTTACCAAGTTATTTTAGTGATAAAACGGATTTTATAGCTTCTACATTATCAGTTATGAATTATTTTATAAAAACTGACAAGTTTGACTTTTCTGTTAAGTACTTTGACCCAACAATTGACTGAGTAAACGTGATAATTAGGAGATGCCCTTTGAGGGGTTATCACCTACTTAATTACCAACACATAGCCACTTTCAATTAGAATAATGGCTGGACCGTTAGTGATTAATCACCAAGTCAAAGTTTAATTACGATATCTTTGACTTTCGGTCATTAAGCTAATAAAACCTTAACTATAGAAGCTAAGAACACTTACAATGGTCCTTAGCACGAAGATTAGACTTGAGAAAGCTTCCTAGATAACCAGGATGCTCCCGAGAAGTGTTTGAGAGCTTTAGAAATTGTGTGAGTAAGAAAATATGAAGTGCAAGTGAATGGAACTGCCCCAAAGCCTCTATTTATACTACTTCAAAGCATCTTCTGATCAATCCAGGTGTTATATGTTGTATCCAGATGCTAACATGTGTCCCAAGTGGTTTTATATACCATCAAACAGTCCCTAGTTTCGAATACAAGCATGCAATGGTGAAGAAAACGTAGAACCTGCACCTGTGCATGGTTTCTGCCAATTTTAGGCCGTCGCATCGCACGACGGCAGTGGGGTATTGGTGTGGCGCAGCGCCACCCCTAGGGGGACCAGTCATTCAAGTTTCAAACTTGGCAGATTCAACACCTGGACCTTTAAAACCTCATAACTTCAATTTTAAGCAGTTTTAACCCAAATAGTTTATATTTTGATGATCTTTAGGATATGACTAAACATCTTTAGGTCTGGTTTCGTTAAACGATAACCGAAAACCCAAGTTTTGCCTTGTTGATGCTTTTAACCCTTTATTTACGAAAGTTAACGTATTTATATCAAACGATATCGAAACCTCGTGAATTTTTTGTCACTTGTTCTTGAGAGTGTAATTAATTGTTACAAAGTCTTGGGTTCGTTAAAAGGTTAATCAGAGGTAGTAATTTAACATGTTGACACGTTTAACCCTCGCGTCTTGTAAACTTCCACTTTCTTTTACAAACGGCTTCATACGTTTCACAATTTATTCGTTTAAGAGTATAAGCATCATGTAGGGTCGTTGAAAAGCATGGTGTTCAAATGTTGACACTTTGGATCCTTATACGTCCATACTTTCTTTGTTTGTCAACTTTAGTCCCTTGAAATCAATTCATTACACGTTTAGAGTTCATGACACGTGTCTTTATTATATTGGACATGATTTTGCGAGGTGTTACATAATTCTTGGCCCGTTGCAGTTTCATAAAACTTTTTTAAGTCAATAAAACAAAATGGATCAGTGATCTAAATTGCTTACACTTTTGGCATGTCGACTCGGCTAAGAGCATCGGCTTAAGAACATCGGCTTAAAAGCGAATGTAGTTGCTGACGCGTTGAGCCGCAAAGAAAGCAAATGTAGTTGCTGACGCGCTGAGCCGCAAAGAAAGAATTAAGCCTATACGTATTAATGCCAAAAGCATTGAGCTGTAGAACAACTTAAATGAAAAGCTGTTAACTGCGCAGAAAGAAGCTATGTTGGAAGCTAACCTTCCAGGTGAAGGACTAGGTGGAACTGTTGATCAGTTGTCACCTGGGAACGATGGGATCCTTAGATTCAATGGTCGAATCTGGGTTCCTATTTATGGAGGACTTAGAGATTTAATCCTCTAGGAAGCGCATAACTCAAAATATTCAGTTCACCCTGGAGGTGACAAAATGTATCAAGATTTGAAGGTAAATTATTGGTGGATGGGTTTGAAGAAATCTATAGCCACACACGTAGCTAGATGTCTGACGTGCTCACAGGTTAAAGCCGAACATCAAAAGCCGTCAGGACTGCTACAACAACTAGAAATTCCCATGTGGAAATGGGAAATGGTAACTATGGATTTTATAACCAAGTTACCTAAAACTAAACATGGAAACGATACAATATGGGTTATCGTTGACAGACTGACTAAGTCAGCCCATTTCTTACCCATAAAGGAGACTCATAGCTCCGATAAATTAGCAAAATTATATGTGGACAAGATTGTGTCCCTTCATGGAGTGCCAGTATCTATTGTATCCGATAGATATACTAGATATAGATCTCACTTCTGGAAAAGTTTTCAGCAATCTTTGGGCACTCGTTGAATTTCAGTACGTCTTACCATCCTCAGACGGATGGACAGAGTGAGCGTACTATTCAAACATTGGAAGACATGCTTCGTGCATGTGTCATTGACTTGGGTGGTAGTTGGGATGACTATCTCCCTCTGATTGAATTCTCCTACAATAACAGTTATCATTCGAGCATTCAGGCTGCGCCTTTCGAGGCCTTATATGGGAGAAAATGTAGAACGCATGTTTGTTGAGTAGTAGTTGGGGAGGCCCAACTATCAGGACCTGAGATAGTCCTGGAGACGACGGATAAGATTGCGTAAATCCGTGATCGTCTGAAAGCCGCCTGAGATAGGAAAAAGAGCTATGCTGATAAGAGGCACAAACCTCTAAAGTTCCAGGTAGGGGACAAGGTCTTACTAAAAGTGTCACCCTGGAAGGGCGTGATGCATTTTGGTAAGAAGGGCAAGTTAAGCCCAAGATATGTTGGACCATTCGAGATTATCGAATGTGTCAGGCCTGTGGCATACAAATTGAATCTGCCTGAGGAGCTTAGTGGAATTCACAATGTGTTCCACATCTGCAACTTAAAGAAATGTCTAGCCGATGAGTCGCTAGTAATGTCTCATAAAGACGTGCAGAATGATGAAAACCCGAGGTTTGTTAAGAAACCAATATCGATCAAGGATCGACAGGTTAAAAAGCTCCAAAAGAAACATGTACCTATAGTAAAGGTCAAATGGGATGCCCGTAGAAGTCCCGAATACACGTGGGATGTCGAGTCCACTATGCGACAGAAGTACCCCCACTTGTTTCAGTAAATCTCGAGGTTGAGATTTCTTTTAAGGGGGTGAGGATGTAACACCTCATAAAACCGTGTCCAATGATGTGAAGACACGTGTCCTAAACCCTAATCATATCAAAAGTTAACTACGAAGTACTAAAGTTGCCAAACAGTGAAAAGATGTATGTGGAGGAACTAAAAGCGTCAATATGCAAAACCTATGCCTCTGAATGACCTTTTACGGTGTTCGTATTCTTTAATAAGCCACACGTTGAACGTACGAAACCGTTTGAGCAATAAATCAAAAGTTTATGATTTAAGGGGTTAAAAGCGTCAACATGTTTAATTATACCTCTGAGTGACCTTTTAATGAACCCGAAGCTTAACGACAATGTTTTAAAAGCCGGACTGGGCCGGCCGTTCGGACTGGTCCGACCGGGTTTCGGAGTGCACACCGGGCCGGTTCTGCTTGTTAAACTGTTTCAGCATTCGCCCGGCGTCGGGCCGGGAGCCGGCGGTCGGGCTGGCGGGTCGCGTATGGTCTGGTCGGGCCGGTCAGCTTTAAAATCGAATCTTCCTTTTATGAAAATCTTTAGCTTGCATCTATTGAAAGAAAAGCAAAAGAAGACTGGAGCCATGGAGTATGGAGTGTGGTTATGGGAATTTAGAATTCTAAGATATAGAATCAAGATATGATGAAGACGATGAAGAAGGCTCTGCTACTGAAAATAGGAATAGGTTAAACACTTAAAAGCGTAATTTTCCTTGTGTTTGGCTTTTTTTAACAGGCCTCAACACACTAGATTAATATAATGCCCAAGATATGGCCTTCTTTTACAAAATATGGATAATAAATCTGATTTGTAGATATTATTTAAATCTGATTTGTAGATATTATTTTATTTTAGATATGACTTAGACTTTTTAAATACACTTTAAATTTATACATCTATCCATTTGACAACTAGTATTAAATTGTATGGAACCATGATTAATTTAAAAAACAATACCAAACTTTATATGTTAAAGATTTTTAAGTTATAAAACATACTTTACTGTATTCTCCATATTAATAATTTTATGTTATGTGTTATATTATCCGGTCCTTAAATCCGGTTCGACTGGTCGGACCGGTCCGACCAGTGGACCAGTAAGGCATCCGGTTCGGTTATGAAAACATTGCTTAACGGTATTTTGTTATACTTCCATGAACACCTAAAATCTAACTTGAGGGGCCAAAAGTGTAGTATATGAAAGTTATTATAGTTTAAAAGGTTGAGGGACTGAAATTGCCAAACTTAAATCAAGTTTGGTTGTTTTTGTGTTGCCTCGCGGGTCGCGAGAGACCTCTCTCTCTCTGTCGCGGGGCGCGAGAGAGTGCCCAGTGTCGAAAATCACTGGCAGCTGCATTGTGCAGCCTTGCTCCCCACTCATACCACCATGCACTTTGAATTTCGAAACTAGGAGCTCTTGGATGGTTTTTAACACCTGGCTAGACACCTGTGATGATCTCTGGAGCTCCCTAAGCACTTGGCATGATCCAAGATCACCCAAAAACACTATAAATAAGAGCTCTTGTTTTCTTTGCACCTTCAAAAATCTTTCTTATCTCACTCTCTTGGAGCTTCCTGGCCATAAGGAGACTCCCCTAAGTTCAAGTTTTCGAGCTAGGACCCTTTGTAAGTGTCATTAGCCTCTGCATTTCGTTTTATAGGATTTTTAAAGCCAAAAGTCAAAGTTTTTCGATAAAAGCTTTGACTTTCGGTTTAGACCATTATGGTCCAGCCATTGTTCGGGGCAAACATGGCTACGTGATCATAATTAGGTAGGTGTTAATCCCTCAAAAGGGCACCTCCTAATTACCACGTTTGCTTGGTCAATTGTCGGGTCAAAGTTATTAGCTTAAAAAGTCAAACGGGTCAGTTTTCAAAATAATTCATAACTGATAATCTAGATGTTATAAAATACGTTTTATCACTTTAATAACTTGGTAAGTATTATTAGAACATGTATAAACATGTTCAACCCGACTTTTCTAGGTTTAAGGTCGGTTCGCAACCAAAAGTCACGAAGTTAGACTTCTGCTTTGACTTTCAGTTCTGTCCGATTTAGCATAGTTTCTTTATGTTTTAAAGTTTTTTTGTGACCATATTATGTTGTAGTGTAACCCTCTGAGGTTATAATACATGGTCACATAGTAATCTGAGTTATTTGCAATATTCCGTTATTATGCTTAAATGTTGACTAATATGCCAATTTGTTTAAAAATGAGGTTTTAAATATAATAAAGCATGCAAATGAATTACATTCTGATATGTTAACATGTTTAGCATATTTTGATGTTTATAAACTAGTCATAAACTGAGTTTGCATAATTAATCGTAAATCATACTTTTAAAAGGACTAAAATGCCCTTTTTCATGTAAAATGAGTTTTAAATATAATTTCTTGACAAAACTCATTGCATGCTGATATGATATCATATTTGGAATTATTTTGGATATTAAGTCAGATTGTATTCTGAGTTTAACTTAGAGTTCTTGTTAAATATGCTTAAATGATGATAATACCCTTTTTGCACTTAAAATGGGTTTTAAATATGACTTACATGCAAAAACCTTTTGCTACTGATATGTTATGACAAATAAAATATTTTGACTAATCAAAGCTGGTTATAACCTCAGAATTACTTAAACATCGAAATTATCGTCATTTATCAACTTTTACGCTATTTAGGTGCATAGTATGGTTTTAAATCATACTTAGAACCAAAGACTTGTTACCTACTGATTTTATAAACCATTTTAATTATTTTACAGTAGGTATAAGTCATGAACTCAGAATCCCAAATAAGTCCTTAAAACTATGTGTGAAATGACCAAAATTCCCCTACGGTGCATAGTTTGGCCATAAATCATAAACCACACATATTTAATATCCTACTGATATTATATCATACATTAAATATTTTTACAGAATGTTTATGACAAAAACTTCAGTTTACTTGCAAGCTCCTTTTATAAGTCATAAAATGACCAAAATGCCCTTACAAGGCTTAATTCGGTTTTAAAACTTTTATGGGCATACATGTTGATATCCTACTAATGTCATAACATATTTTAAGCATAATAACATATGGAACTTGTATATGACTCATCCGGTTACCCGTTAATGCTTATACGCGTTCGGTTCGACCTATGTGACTAATTTGCATAAATTAACCGAAACGGGCTTAACCTTATCATTTAAACTTCAAATTCCAGAATGTATTTTTTTACCCATATTATGCAAGTCTTCATACTTGTTGGGTCAAAATTACATTCCATTTTGGTCATCGCTTAATCTAGCGTATAGTACCGTAAATCGTTCTTTAACCTAGCCGGTCTAAGTCTACGACTTAAATAGGACCCGTTAGCATTCTAATTGGTTAAATATTACCATCATTCCAGACTAGGAGCCCCAGTAATAGCTATCTTCATGTGTCTAAGTGAATTATACGGCTGAGTAGTTAACTCTTGCATTTAAAAATCAAGTTATAACTCTGGTAAATACTTTTAACTTATTTTCCCTTATACGTGCTTGGGATACGGTAAATTATTACCACTTGGTCGGGTATGGGATCACTTAGCCAGATTGTGGTTAACAAATCTGCATAATCTGTTTAACCTGTTTTGTTTGATAACTTAAACATTGGGGGTTAACACGATCATGTCCTGAATATCCTCAGCTCATTTAATTGCAAGTAGCCACGACTTATGCACGAGGTGTTGGCATACACCTGACAGATGCAAATGCTAAATATATTTTACCCACAAGGTTGGGGATAACTCCTTTATAGGTTCATAAATGTGGTGTGTCATTTAAACATGTCTCGGTTTCTATATTGGGCCCTATATGTATTGACAAACATGTAAAACTGTGTACAAGATTAAAATTTTAATTGTCCCAAGTTATAAAAGATTTTTCGTGCCTAATATTTTCAAATGTGTCAGTTAATTGTATTTACCAGTGTAAACTAACGTATTCTCAAAAGACTAAGTGACATGTACTAAACGGAATAGACCGGGAGTTGCTTGGCATTAATATAGGATCTTGCAAATCCGTAGGATGCCTAAAAGTCTGATAAACATCTTTTTGTACATTTATTAGATCCACTTGTGGATCCTTTATACCACCGTCTGTGTAATTATTATTTTGAACTTTGAACATTCGGTCTGTAATAATAATTTAATTCCAAGCCTTCCGATGTGCTATATCTGTGTTTAATTGTCTATGATGATATCAACTACGTCATGATACTCCCCACCGGATTATGTGGAAATATCGGGGTGTGACAAAAACGCTATGGGCCTGTCTTGTTGCGATAAAACTGCTCCGATAGATATGTTCGAGGCATTAGTGGTAACATTGAATGGCAATAAAAAATTAGGTAAAGTAATTGTTACCAAAGAAACCATCGCGTCTTTGAGCTGTTGGAATGCACTCTGACTTTCTTCGGACCAAACGAAAACCGTTTTTTTTAAGATATCCGCGAGAGGTGGGGCAATACGGCCATAGTATCGAACAAATCTTCTGTAATACCCGGTGAGACCCAAAAACCCTCTCAAGTCAGTAAGTTTTTTGGTACTTGCCAGGCCTGAATGGCCTTTAACTTGTCTGGATCCGCTTCAACACCCTTAACGGATATAATATGGCCCAAATAATCAATCGATGACATAGCAAATGTGTTTTGCAAAAAAATTATTGTCTGATAACTTCTTAAAAACTTGGTGCAGGTGATCATAATGTTGTTCCAGGGTTCTGTTATAGACGAGAATATCGTGAAAGAAAACTAAAACGTACCGACGAAGGACATCGCAAAACAAATCGTTCATCGTGGCCTGGAAAGTTGATGGTGCATTCGTTAAGCCGAACGGCATAACAAGGAATTCATAATGCCCATCGATGGTTCTGAAAGCCGTTTTATAAGTGTCTTCACTAGCCAACCGGATTTGACAATACCCTGCTGTGAGGTCTATCTTTGAAAAGATAGCAGCTCCGTGCAATTTGTTTAGCAATTTGTCAACAGATGGAATTGGAAATCGGTCCTTGAAAGTAATCGAATTTAGAGCCCGATAATCGGCACAAAATCTCCATGATCCATCTTTTTTTCATACCAGCAGCACCGGCGAAGAATATGACACTGACTTGGTTTTATTATCCCATCTCTAAGCATATCACAAATTAATTTGGTCATAATTTCTTTTTGATATTGCGGGTATCTGTACGGCTTCACATATACATGGGGTGAATTGGGTAGAGTTGGGATATGGCGATCTTGGGTTCTGGTGGGTGGTAGTTGGGTTGGAATTTGGAATAAGTGATTGTATGATTGAAGGCGGTTTTGAATGTGTGGATTTTCATGGTTGGGGATGATGTCAGGTGGTTTGAGATGAGCATCAACTTGGAAGTGAAGAGAGTACAGAGAGGCAGCAGTGTTTTGTGCAGGAGGGTTTTCAATGTCGTAGGGGCAACTTGGCTTAAGTGGGTTTCTCTAGTAAGTGTGATGGGCTTATGGGCTACATTAAAGGTTATTTGAGGGACTGAAAAATCTGCAAGGACCGGGCCCAAAGAATGCAACCAGGCCAACCCTAAAATAATATCTGCTCCAGCCACAGGTAAAACGAACAAGGGAACTGTAAAATTAGTACCTTGGAGTGAAATATCCAATTATGGGCATAGACCATCGCAGCTGAGAGTCTCTTCGTTTCCCACCATAACCGAAAATTGTTGGATCTTTTTAAGCGGTCAATTCATGGCAGCAACAAGGTGGGTTTGGATTATATTATGAGTGCTTCCTGAATCGATTAACACCTGGAAAGGTTTGTTGTTTATCTTACCGATGACTCGAAGAGCCTTCGGAGAAGATAACCCGAAAAACATAGCAGTGGATAAGGCAAAAAATTGGTGAGGATGGTCGATATCTATTTGGTTATCGGTCTTGGATAATAGGGTAACAGATTCTTCGGTGTCGATTGGCGCAGTGTCATCATAATCTGCAATCAAAAGGAACTGAGGTGGATTGCATTTATGCCCCGAAAAATACTTTTCTAGGCACCGGAAACACAACCCTTCAGAACGTCTTTTCTTTAATGCCTCAAGCGAAAGTTTGGTGAATGTCCGGGGCAGTTTGGAAGGGGTGGGTAATAAGGGCGGCGGATTTAGTTTGGGTGTGGGTGTGGGTGTGGTATTTTGGATGGAGTCTTCGCTGGCGGAAGAGTCTTTTCGGAGAGGCATGGTAAGAGAAATGAAAGCACCAAATGGTATA
The DNA here is from genome assembly GCA_030545235.1 of Helianthus tuberosus. Classification (NCBI taxonomy): domain Eukaryota; kingdom Viridiplantae; phylum Streptophyta; class Magnoliopsida; order Asterales; family Asteraceae; genus Helianthus; species Helianthus tuberosus. The sequence goes on along the minus strand of CM060410.1, from coordinate 141,345,115 downwards.
GCCTTTTCTAGTAGGCAAACACTCCAAGATAAACACAGATTTAGAAGAGAGATTTTGGAACAATTTTCTGGATATTTTTCATTAACATCAAAGCAAACAATTTAAAGGACTTGACTCACTACTAGCACTACCATCACATAGAGGGAATCATGGATCCATTACTCTTTTATTTTAGGAACACATCTCCTAAGACCCTTGAAAAACAAGTAAAACAAATAAATGAATTAAAACACATGACCAAATAAACTTGCAGCAACTTTCCGAACTGTAGTATCTAGTCCATCAACTTCATGGGCTTCTTAACTTATCGTTTGGGCCTGTCTCTTAGTCTGCCAGCGAATTGGGCCTTATCAACTCAATTGATAGAGATCCATAGAGTGGATCAAGCTCCAAAGATAGATAATCCTTAGAGGAGGTTAAGCTTCAAGATATTTAGAGATGAAAGACGAGTTTTATGTAATTTTCCTTCTTCTTTCATTTACTAAATGAAGGGGTGTAAATACAATCATGCAAGCAACACTAAAAGAAACGAGGGTTGTTGGTTACTACTAAACATGCAAACTAAAATGTAAACTTAAGACCATTCTAGATGAACTAAATAACTACGTGGGAGAACATGGAGAACATGGGAACAAACATGCAAAGAACAAATATTAAACGTGCGTTGCTTCACAAAATTGATGGCAACTTGGATCGTATAACAAGATTTTGTATTAAAATGAAATGATAACATATTAAATTTAAAGAAAAAGTTAATAAAATTAGAAGTTTATAAATAGAACCAAAATGTAAAATATTAAGGTTATATATATGTTTTAAACTAGGTTATCACCCGGGTAGTATATCAAATAATTTTAGTATGTAATATCATGACCAAGAAGTATAATTAAGTTTTGGGTTATCAACCAAGTCTTGCAATTTCGTTGGCTTGAAATACAAGTCTTAAATATCCTAATTATATTACTTTTTAAAATATTAACCAAAGCATATGTTTACCGATTCTCGATTTCTTTACTTTTTTAATATCATTTTGAAATCAGTAACCAAAATACACATTTTATGTGTTGTTTATGAGATTGACTAACTCTATGATGTTTGGATTTCTAGCCAAGTCAAAGTATATATACTTTTCATATCATGTATCTAATGATTATGACATCTACCTATTGAGTTACCATAACATATAATATTATAATATAATATAATTTGAAAATTGAAGAACTCAAATATTATGGTACGCGTTCTAGAATCATGAACCAAGTCTGCTACATTGTTTAGTGCAAGTAAACCAATACTAAACATATGTAGTTTTTTTCTTTGAACATTTCTAAAACTGACCATCCTTTACATTAATTTGTCTTCCTTATAAATACTAACATATGAACTTAACAAGATAATACAATTCAAAGAATTTGTACTAAAAACACTTTTGCTTGCCAATTACGAAGAAGATGAACAAAAGAAACTACATATCTATGTTTGCTTTTGTTCTTTTTTCTATTGCTACCGCATCTTCAGACTCGGGTTTGTCAACAAGTTATTATGATCGAGTGTGCCCTGAAGCTCTCCCAACCATCAAACGTGTGGTGGAGGATGCATTGGCACAAGAACGTCGCATGGGTGCTTCTTTGTTACGTCTTCATTTTCATGATTGTTTTGTTAATGTAAGTAACTTATTCATACCAATTTCTACTTGAGATTCCTCATTCGTTATTCATGTTGCTTGGCAGTTGATTGCAAAGTTATACTTTTACCATGGAAACGCCTCAGTTATGAACTAATAAAGAAAACCTAGAATACGAATTTAGAATTTTAAATTTATGATCTTTCATAACTATACCAACAAGTCTTTCTATAATTATGATCCATTAGAAACTTTCGAACGTGACGTTGCAAAATGAAGTGTTATCTTGTATCAATGTAGCATTTAATCGAGTGGAAAGTGCTGGTGTTGTTTTTTTGAGTTTATTTTCTATTTCATGTAGGGATGTGATGCTTCCATTCTTTTGGATCAAACATCAACAATAGATAGTGAGAAAAATGCAGGCCCCAATGCAAATTCAGCCCGAGGATTCGAGGTTATCGACAAAATCAAGGATGAGGTCGACAAAGTTTGTGGTCGCCCTGTGGTGTCTTGTGCTGATATCTTAACTGTTGATGCTCGTGATTCTGTAGTTGCGGTAAGTAAAACATGTTAATCAAAACCCAGAATTTAAACTTGTCTACCATATGTACCTATGGTATAGTGTACTTATGTAAAGGTGTTTGGTGTTTATAATAGTTTCAACTTGGGGTAGACCATTGGGGTACCGTTGGCATGCTTGTTTATGATGAAAATGAAAACTAAAAACATGAATGATGATGCATTTTATGACACTAAATGTTAATTTGTATGGATGTAGCTTGGTGGCCCATCATGGAAAGTCAAGCTCGGAAGAAGAGACTCAACCACGGCTAGCCGGGCCGCAGCTGACGCAAACATCCCGGCACCGTCCATGGACTTACCCTCCCTAATAAAAAACTTTGAGGACCAAGGGCTCGATGAGGAGGACTTAGTTGTGCTTTCGGGTGCACACACCCTAGGGTTTGCTCAATGCCGAACCTTTAGGCCTCGTATTTACAGTGATACAAACATAGACCCGGCGTTTGCGAGCCATCTTAGGACCATATGTCCACAAGTTGGGGGAGACTCAAGGCTTGCACCACTTGACCCGACACCAAGTTCATTTGACGTAAAATACTTCACTGATTTGGTGAGTAAAAAAGGGCTTTTGAACTCTGATCAAGCACTGCTTAATGGTGGCGAAACAGCTGAGCTTGTTTCGAAATATAGTGGGAACCACGAAGAGTTCTCAGAGGACTTTGCAAAGTCTATGATCAAAATGGGTGATATAAAACCATTAATAGGGAACAGGGGTGAAATTCGCAACGACTGTAGGAAAGTTAATTCACAATATTAAGAGTTTATTGAGTGGGTTAAATTGTTTCATGATATTATAAGTATATTATGACGAAGTTTTTTAGACATTCTTTTCTGGTATTGTGGCTACGTTATAAATTTCTTTGTAATTGTAGTGTTTTGTTCTTGTAATTTCAAATTAATATCGTCTGTAAGTTATTAAATGTGCATTAAGATTTATTCTTTCTATATTCCGGTTAAGATTACGTAAGTTGAATTATAAGTATTCCTTGTTATAATAGATTATCGACGATAGCAACTCATATGCATAGCTACTAGTCTCTTGCCTGGATCTTTTTTTATTAGTTTTCCGTTGTCTATAAATAAACAATTCGTTTTCACATTTTATTATTTCAAAGAAAAGAAATACGTCTTTTTGTATGGGTAAAGTTATAATTATATTTTAATAGCTTACATGTCTCTTTTATTTTTTTTTTGAACGGTTAACGGTTCACTCCCCTTAAGAAATTCGCCCGCACTGCGGGTTCGAATCCCAGGCCCCCCCTAAGGTCCAGCCGCACTGGAATTACCCAATATTGGTACCAGAGTGGACTCGAACCTGCACCCCTCCAGAAGAAACCCCCAAGGGGGAAAACTCCTGACCTCCTCCCAACCATTTGGGCTGGGGATCATTGTTGTCTCTTTTATTTGTTTTCACTTTTCACTAATAAATATTCAGTTTTATGATCAATATAGTTATACTATTTATTTGGCACATCTAGCTACCATGGACATTGCATGGTTGTTAAAATACAACACATTACCGCCACGGTGTCCCCATTAGTGAGGAACAACGAGAGGTTAATTCGTCACCACCTATAAAACTCCCATCGGTAAGAAATGTATTCGTCGTATACCCTCTTAATCTCATTTCTCTTTCCATACTTACACTAATGTGCGTTAACCTAAACTTACACTCATGTCGGATCTTGTTCATCACGCCAAGCCCTCATGGTGAGTCTAATGATGTTCTTCTTTGTCTCATGTTACTTGAGGCAACAAGAAGACCATACAATGGTACGTTTACATCACATTAATGTTTTCTTGTAACAAGCTTCTTGCTATTGATATCAATGATAATTACTTTGGAGAATAATAATTAATGTACTTTAAGGAGGTCTTTATAAGGTGTACTACTTTTGCGAAAAGTCTAATGCACATGACACAATAGAAGGATCTATACATGGAAAAATGTTAATTAGTTTACACACTACAATGAATATTTACTTTCCATTGGTTGCCCCTTGTGTCCTTATAATATATAAATTTTATGGTCTAGAAATTCCCTCCCGTTTGCTTTTAGTTGTAACTTCACAACCAAGATATCGTATTTATCCAAAATTTTACAAGTTAGATAAGCAAAAGTCTATTTGTTATTATATGTTTACCAAGTTGTAGTATGTCAAGTTCTTTTGGGTGATCAACCAATCATATGGGTTTTTCTATTATTAACGAGGTCAAAAACAACAATTAACTTTATATTGTTTTAACTTAAGGGATAATAAGACCATGTGTAGTGGAAGGGGAAAATAATGCCCCCATCATAGGGCATTATTCGACACGTGACAGTCCAGTCAGCATGGGGCGTTATTTCAAAATTGGCGTAGTGGGAATAATGCCCAAATAATACCCCTTTCAATCCTTAAAAAAAAAAAAAAAACAAACAAACTGATTTCTCATTGGTGGGTCAACCCAAGTCAAACCTTCCACAAGTGCAACTTGGCGTTTTAAATATAACGCTAATCAAAATTTTTTTCAAAAATAATCCCCCAAAACGCCTAGTGTAATGGGTGGGGGGCGTTATTTTTCAATTTTTTAAAAAAATAATGCCCCACTACAGATGGTCTAATGCTCACCAATTCTTACTTGTTCTTAATTAGACTAGGTAATTGGCCGGATTTTTATTATTCCACATCACGTATTCTGATTCGTGCTCCACATATTCACTCGACCAAGCATGTCATTGACTTTATCTCTAACCGAGAGAGTTCGGCATTTTGACCAAGGTCAAGACTTGGGTCCATACCTCACCAACGACAAATGGGGCGCAACAGGATTAATGGAGTGGAGAAGGCATGTTCTGCAATCTGTTTCCATCTTTATTCCAATTGGCAAGGCGCAAGAGGATGTTACGAAGAGGTGGGGTGTGGGTTAAGCTCACCCTTAACTGTCTTGAAATCACACTTCACTTTTTAAAGTTAAAACATGAAGAGGTGGGGTATGGACTTCTTTTCTTAACTATCATCTTGTTTCATCTGAAAAACTATTTTTTTTTTCCGATACTATATTTTGAAAAGTTGTGAATATTCGATGTGACGTGCTTATTTTGTATTTTGTGTGTATGTATCAATATAAATTTTGTTTAAAATCAAGTTGTTAATAGTAATGTACAAGTGATCATGGCACAAACATACTTACGTACACATCATCAAAACGGTGTCACAGTTCCCCCCCCCCCCCCCCCACCCCCACCCCCCACCCCTTTTATAAAGTCACGTTTTTTGTCCATTTCGTTGGGTACAAGTGATGTTTCCATATAGAATTTTTGTTCGAAATCGAATGGGTCAGGTATAATTGATTTGTTTCCATTTACCGTGACGAACTTTTTCCATAGAATTTTTGTTCGAAATCGAATGGGCTAGGTATAATTGATTTGTTTCCATTTACCGTGACGGACTTGACCGATATCGTCCAAACAATATTGCTAGTGATACCGAAATTTTGCTTTTTTACAGGGTTCAATGCCATTGCCACAGCGCGCGGGGTGGGTTTACATAAGGTTTTGTACGTAAACACGCCACATATATCCCCCGGACACACATACTAGTTATTAACAAATGCTATGATGTAAATGGTGGAGATATAATAGGAAGTTTATTTGGCTAAGAAGGCTAGAGAGTGATCTTGACCATCTATTTAGTTAATCAAGGGCTAAGATTAAATGATGGAAATTGAAGGGAAGAAAAGAGGCGCGTGAGTTTGTTTAGGAGCATTCTAGTCAATCCAAGGCAATAGTTTCTCTCTCCTCCAATTCCCCTCATTTTTTAAACGTTAATAACTCTTTCATACGACACTACTTTTTTTATAAAAATTGCACCAAAAAACGAGCGTTTTTTATCTTTAAAACGAGTATACTATTGCTATATTTAAAAAAAAAAATTAAAAACCCAGTTGCGTAAAACGCAATAGAAAAACCCCAGTTACGTAAAACGCAATGAAAAAAACCCTAAAAAATAACATTTTTCTAAAACGCAATGCACCAAAAACACAAAGAAATGTCTTATTTGTAAAACGCAATGACCAGAAAACACAAAAAAATGTCTTATTTCTAAAACGAAATGGCCTAAAAACTCAAAAGAAAATGTAATTTCTAAAACGCAATGACCTAAAAACACATAAAAATGTGTTTTACCTAAAACACAATGCTCCAAAAACACAAACAAATGTCTTATTTCTAAAACGCAATGGCCAGAAAACACTTAAAATGTCTGTTTTCTAAAACGCAATGGACTGAAAACAGATAAAAAAATGTTTTACCTAAAACGCAATGCAAAAAAAACAAAAAGAAATGTCTTATTTGTAAAACGCAATGGCCAGAAAACACTTAAAAATGACTCATTCTAAAACGCAATTGCCTAAAAAACATAAGAAAGTGTTATCTGTAAAACGCAATGGACTGAAAACACCTAAAAAAGTGTTTTACCTAAAACGCAATGCACCAAAAACACTTCAAGAATGTGTTTTTCTAAAACGCAATGGCCAGAAAACACATAAAAATGTTTAGTTCTAAAACGCAATTGTCTAAAAACACCAAAGAAAGTGTTCTCTCTAAAACACATTGAACCATGACAATATTTTGTCTGTGCAGTGAATTGTCTGTGCTGTGAACTGTCTGAACCAATGCAGTTTACGAATGCAGTTTCCAGATGCAATTTAAAGAAAATTAATTTTTCTGATGCATTTTTATTACAGCTCAACCCCAGCCAGGGGCTCTCCCCCTTAGACCCCGTCAGGGGCTGCCGCCCCTGGGATCCCGCTACCAGGGGCGCTGCCCCCGGACCCCCGCCAAGATCGTAAAACGCAATGACTAAATCAAAAACCCAGATTGTAAAAATGAAATTAAATATTTTTTTACATGGATCGAAGTGATTTCTTCAACAATTGACGAATTTTGAATGATTGAAAGACTTATCAGCGCTCGAATCGAACAGATCGAGTGATTATCTTCAAAATCACCGGAAAAAACGAGATTTTGTATGAATTAAACTGGGTTTTGTTCAAAAAAAGCTGAAGAACACGTTAATCGGGTGTTTGAATCATTGATTGGTGATGAAAATCGCACTATAATGTAGTGATTATTGAGATAGAAAGTGAAGAAATGGTTGAAAATGGTGGGTTTTGAAAATGGTGGGTTTTGAAGTTACTGGGTTTTGAAAAGGAAGAAGAAATGGTTGGATTGACTAAAATACCCTTTTTCTTTATTTTAAATGTTGTCACATGTCCTCATCCTATTGCTTCCTACACTTCCTAGCCAAAATAAACTTTCTATTTGATCTTTTCCCATTATGTACAATCTTTTCTTTTGTATTAAAGTTATGATAATTATGATATGAAAATTTGAGTATAATATCTTCACACAAATGCTAGTTATTAACTTGGATTATTATCCTGTTTCTTTCTGTAGCTTGCAGGCATTGTGGTCGTGCCATTTGACGACCATGATTGGATGTAGCAAGTTTTGGAAATGTCAACAAAGCTTTGTTTTATATATATAAATATTATTGTAGTTATAATAACAATGATTTACCTGTATTAAAAACAAAACTAGAACGATGATTGGAAATTGAATAACTTATTTAATATAACCTAGGAGTTCTAGAATTATGAACCAAGTCCCCTACATATTATAGTGCAAGATCAGTGGCGGAGCCACACTTTGAACAACGGTGTCGTCCGACACCATTGAATTTTGTCTAGCAAATACAACGTATAATAGGAAAAATTCGAGCGACACCATTGTTTTTTTACGAGCTACACTATTGTCTTTTTACAAACGACACCATTGTTTTGTTTTCTTCTAAAAGAATTACATAATAAATAAATTTATATTTCAAATTTAAGCCCACTTACTTGAATTTAATTAGTATACTTTAAATCATTAAAAGTCCATACTTAATTTTTATTTTTTCTAAACCAGTAAGCATTATAGCCCCATGTCTAATTGGTTTTGTTTCAATTGTTTAACTTAACAGGATGTTTGATGATTATTTGAATGATGCGTGCACTTGTTTTTTATAATGAAAAAAAGTTTTTTTTTTTTTTTTTGCAAGTTGCCATTGAAAATATTGTGAATCGTTTTCAAAACATGAAAATACGTACAGAACAACTATTAAATGTATTTTTTATATATTTCAAATGACTTTGTAATTTTATTATGTGTTTTTATTCAATGACATTGTACTTTTACTGTGATATTTGCTTTTATTATGTGATTTGACCCGACTAGATTCGAACCGATCCAAAAAGTTTGACTCCGGGTTACTATAAACTAGGATATGTATAAAAAATGACACCATAAGAAAACATTTCTGGCTCCGCCACTATGCAAGACTGCAAGTGTGCATATACTAATCATTAATATTTGTCTTTGAACATTTCTAAAACCAACCATCTATAACATTTGTCTCTATATAAATACAGCATAAGACCACAATAACATTACACAACACAAAGAATTTGTACTTAAAAAATCCATTTGGTCACCAACTATAGAGAAGACATGAACGCCATAAGCTTCTTATCTCTTGTTTCTCTCATTTTTTCTATTGCCACCGCAACTTTAAACTCGGGTTTGTCATCAAGCTATTATGATCGAGTGTGTCCAGAAGCCCTCCCGACTATCAAACGTGTGGTGGAGGATGCATTGGCACAAGAACGCCGCATGGGTGCTTCTCTTTTACGTCTTCATTTTCATGATTGTTTTGTTAACGTAAGTAACTTAACAAAGTTATATATTTGCGACAGAAATGAGTAGCTTGTTTAACCAATGTTACATCCTTAGAATAATCAAAATCGCGGCCTGGTTATAAATAAAATATAGTAAACGATTTCAAACAAGCCTTTAACTTATTTGATAACAACGATAAACATTTTTCCTGAAGTTCTTCAACCAAAATTGATGTTTTTTGGTATGTTATTTGATTAAACATTAGATTGATCACATATAGATTATGTTTAATATTTACAACTTCAGCAAATACCGATTTAATAACTCAACTACTGAGAAATCACAAAGTTCAATGACTGCTTATGAATTTTTTATTATGAATATTTAGGTTGCAAAAAGAAGTGTTAACTTGTAGCACATAACACTTGAAAGTATTGGTTTTGTTTTACGGACTTTATTTTTTTATATCACATAGGGATGTGATGCTTCCATTCTTTTGGATCAAACATCAACAATAGATAGTGAGAAAAATGCACTCCCCAACGCAAATTCTGCCAGAGGATTTGAGGTTATTGACAAAATCAAGTTTGAGGTCGACAAAGTTTGCGGTCGTCCCGTTGTGTCGTGTGCTGATATCTTAGCTGTTGCTGCTCGTGATTCTGTCGTTGCGGTAAGTAAAACATACTGATGAAAATAAAAAAATAAGAAGTTGTAGGATAATGCATAGTGTGATGGAAAAATTTAAAATTTGTGAAGAGTTTAATTACTTTTCTCATATATGGTGTGTAGCTTGGTGGGCCATCGTGGAAAGTCAAACTTGGAAGAAGAGACTCAACCAGCGCTAGTCGGACCGCAGCTAACGCAAACCTCCCGTCACCGTTCATGGACTTACACGCCCTTATAAAAAACTTCAAGGACCAAGGGCTTGATAAAGAGGACTTGGTTGTGCTTTCGGGACACCCTAGGGTTTGCTCAGTGTTTTACCTTTAGGGATCGTATTCACAATGAGACCAACATTCATCCAGCCTTTGCGAGCCAGCTTCGGACCATTTGTCCACAAGTTGGGGCCGACTCAAGGCTTGCACCACTTGACTCAACACCTGGCTCGTTTGACGTGAAATACTTCACCAATTTGGTGCGTAAAAAGGGAATTTTGAGATCTGATCAGGCACTTTTTGATGGTGGCGTAACTAATGAGCTTGTTTCAAAATATAGTTGGAACCAAAAAGAGTTTTGGGCGGTTTTTCAAAGTCTATGGTTAAAATGGGTGATATAAAACCATTAACAGGGAACAAAGGTCAAATTCGCAACATATGTAGGAAAACTAATTTCAAGAAATTCTAAGAGTCCAATCGAGTGGGTTAATTTGTTTTATAAGTTTGAGTGAGTATATATTTAGTTTTTGGGTATTTCAATTCTTTTCGTATGTCAATTTCTTAAAAACTGTAGTATTCTATTATTTCGTATTTTGAATTAAAATCGTTTGTAAATTGATTGTTCTTTTAATATGAATTATTATATTATTAAGATTTGTTTTCTCATATATGTATCCCGGCTAAGATTACCTTCGTTCAATAATTTGATTGTTATTTCAAATACTGATTTTTATTGACATAAACTAAGTAACTAACTCATTTTCATAGTTTTGTTTATAAGCACTGAAATGGTTGATTCTGAAAATCCACTTGCAGATTTGTTTACCAAAGTGTTGAGTGTTACTCAACATGAAGTTTTTTGTAAAAAGTTGGGTATGGTGGATTTGTTTAAGCAAAATGAATGAGGGGGGGGGGGGGGGGGGGGGGGGGGGGGGGGGGGGGGGGGGGGGGGGGGGGGGGGGGGGTGTTAAAATTCTGTTGGGCAGTTTCATTCATTTGGGCTTATTATATTCTGATTGTTGGGCTTGCAAGTTGGGTCCAGTTCAGTGGCGGATCTAGGATTCCGACCAAGGGGTAACCTTCGGATCTAGAATTCCGACCAAGGGGTAACCTTATATAAATAAGCCCTAACGAAATCGAAAAAAACGTCAAATTTTTCCAAAATTTACACTAATTTTTTCCAATTTTTTTTCTGGACCAAGGGTAACCCCGGTTACCCCTACCTCTATGGTAGATCCCGCCCCTGGTCCAGTTTATTTATCTGGTGTTATGTCATTTGTTAATTGTGGTTGATAAGGTTTGTAACAGGTTAAAAAGTTGAGGGGTTATTGTGGAAGTTTAGAGGGACTGCGATCATCTCTTGCTAAAGTTTTGGACTTTGATGTAACTTTCCTTGGCGTACATATAAAAAGGCTGTTCATCTGTGCTGACTGCTGAGAGTTCATTCTCTCTAACACACACTTCTGTACTCTTTGTATATCGTTAGGGTTTGTTGTTGAGGCATTCACATTCTATCCATCAAAATATGTGAGGGCGAGTTTTTATATTATAAAGGGTATAAAAAGTGGTTGTGAGTGAATGAGAGAGAAAATGTTACTGTTCATCTATATATTTGGGGGGACACTGTTCACCCAGTATAATTTTTATAATATATATTGAAAGTGGTTGTGAGTGAAGGAGAGAGAAAAATGTGATGATAAAATAATTTAATTGAAAAGGAGAGAGAAAAAGTATTTGTTTTTAGTGGAAATATACTGATATAGGAGTTGTTTTCTAGTGGAATGTATGTATAATTTGATGGTTTGGATGTGAATGCTAACCCAAACTATCAAATTATACATACATTCCACTAGAAAACAACTCCTATATCAGTATATTTCCACTAAAAACAAATACTTTTTCTCTCTCCTTTTCAATTAAATAATATTATCATCACATTTTTCTCTCTCCTTCACTCACAACCACTTTCAATATATATTAAAAAAATTATACTGGGTGAACAGTGTCCCCCCAAATATACAGATGAACAGTAACATTTTCTCTCTCCTCCACTCACAACCACTTTTTATACCCTTTATAATATAAAAACTCCCCCTCACATATTTTGATGGATAGAATGTGAATGCTCTATTAGTAGTTGAAGATCATGTCTGTCTAATCTCTCAGTTGTATTTGTGAGAGACAGATCTTCTGGTGTTGATGATCATCATGCTACGGATGATCATCATCTACGGATGATCATCTGGTTATTCTTTGTATTCTGTATTGTTTTTGAGGATCTTACTATTTGTAAGATCTGATTAGTATTGGGGGGTAAATTCTTTGGGTTGGTTTAATAAGATTTTGTCACCGTTTTATCGTTATTTCCTTGTGTTTGTTTGATTGTTCTTCATACAATTGTTCTCAACAGAAATAACAGATTACAGAATCACACTTTATCACAAGTGAACGTGACCCAATTACTCGAGCCTTCCCGCGGACACCACTGATCTGTTAGATAGCCTCATAAATGTGTCATCCTTAGCATCGTCCGGGAGCCATAGTCTTCAAAAGGGTTGCATACCAAAAACCAGTCCGCATCGCCTTCGTCAATTTCTGATTCCTGCTCCACATGTTCACATCGACCAAGCATGTCATTGACTTTATCTCTAACCGAGAGAGTTCGGCATTTTGACCTAGGTCAAGACTTGGGTCCTTACATCAGCAGCGACAAATGGGCGCAATAGGCCCGGATGGATTCATGGACTAGAGAAGGCCTGTTCTGCAATCTGTTTCCCATCTTTATTCCAATTGGCAGGACGCAAAATAGGGGTGTTAATCGTGTCGGGTTGATGGGTTGGCAGGTTGACGGGTTGATGGGTTGAAGTGTTCAACCCGAACCCGACCCATATTATTATTCGTGTCAAATATTTCAACCCTAACCCGACCCATATAAATTCGGGTCAACCCGAACCCGACCCGCTTAACCCGTATTTTTAAATGAGTTATACAAGTTGACGATTTATAAGAGAGTTGTTGAGTTTTAAGCGGATTATCGATAACATATTTAATGATGAGTATGAGTGTGACAAATAAATAATATAATGTGCCAAAACTAATATTATTATAACTAACCATGTAAAATAGAAATGAAAAAAACAAAAACAAAAATATAAAAGTTTTTTTTTCTAAATACTTAAACGGGTTGATGGGTCAACCCGTATTTATACGGGTCAACCCGAACCTGACTCGTATTTAATGCGGGTCAACCCGAACCCGACCCGTTTTTGTAAACGGATCATGTTAGACAACCCAAACCTGTTTTTTTCGTGTCGGGTTCAGGTCCGGTTGACAGGTCGTGTCAAGAATTGCCGCCCCTAGCGCAAAAGGAGCTAAGTGAGAGAATGTTGTTACGAAGAGGTGGGGTATGGGTCAAGCTCACCATTAACTATCTTGAAATCACACTTCACTTTTTAAAGTTGAAACACGAACAGGTGGGGTATGGGCCAGGCTCACCCTAAGCTATTGAGTTCTTTTTTTAACTAATCATCTTATCTCACCTGAAAAACTAATTAGTCTTTTCCTTATAACTTTTAAGATATTATATTTTATAAATTCGTGAATATTTCGGAGTTTTTTCCCAAATGAGTGAGGTGGAAAAATTATTTACTAAAATGGGTGATTTGAAAAATATTTACCAAAATAGGTGTTTTTCTTATTTACTTATTTTAACTAATATATTTATAATTCTTTTCTTTTTATTATCAATTTTTTTCTTCAGTTCACTCACTATAAGTTATTTTCTTCATGATTAAACTAACTTATAAGTCCTTAATTTTATGCAAGTAGAACAAAAAACAAAAACTTGATCGTCTGGACGTTTAAAAGCCAAAAGTAAGTGAACAAACATCTAAAACTAAATTAAAACAAGTGAAGTAAGAAACATAAAAAAGCAAAACAATCTTTAAAACATGACCCGTTCATGTCAAATACAAACAAAAATAAAAACAACGAATAAAGTCAACTAGCTAGCGGTCCCAAAATTAAACATAAATTAAAATAAATATATTAAAACAACTTGACTCATTTAGACATCCATTCTTTTAGGCTTAGAGGGACATCTTGCTCAATTATGGCCATGTTATCTACAAATTCCACACTGGTTAGTTTTTTTGCCTTCTTTGATGTCCATTCCATTTCGTAGCCTTGTTGAACGAGGGCGACCCTTTTTATCCCGTTTTAGATCCGAATTGGGAAGTAATTTTCTAATGGATGATGATTGTGGCAAATATGCTTCATGAGGAAGTAGGATAAACTCGGATGACCAAGTAGCACAATATTCTACAATTGAGTAACACTTATGAACATATTGCCAAGTGTTCAATGAAAGTTTAGCACATGCAATAAAAATATGTGAACACGGATATTTATACATCTCCCACTTACCGCATGTGCAAGTTTTTTCCTCCAAATTAACTACTTAAACATTTTTTTGAGTTATTACCTCAAATATTCCTTTCAGCCGGTTAAAAGATCTTAAAGAATGTGCCCCGGCTTTTGACATTGAAGCTGCTGCTTGTTTTGCCAAAACATGAGGTGTTTAAGCATCTCCATTAGCTTGAGCATTAAGTCCCATAGGGCGTCTCACATCAAAATAGTTAACCAACCAATAAAATGTAAGTTGAACACACACTGTAATTGGTAAGAAACGAGCACCTTTAAGTACACTATTAATTTTTTTTGACAAATTTGTAGTCAATAACCCGTATCGCTTTCCACCATCATGTGCAAGTGTCCATTTATCGAATGCATGTCCTCGAGCCACTTGCGAGCTTGTTTATTTATGGTCCCAATTTCTTCCATTATGGCATTGAACATTCTAATTTGATTCTAACTCCCAGCACGATAAGCTAAAGCTTTTAATTGTGAGTTGCGAAACTTATCATTAAAATTGTTTATGAAATGCCTTAAGCAATACCTATGAAAAATTAACATGATGAATATTATTAACACGAAAAAAAGTTCAAACCAATATGATGAATTTATATAAATTATACGTGTGGAAACCACACGGTTCTGACCAAGGAGATCCTTGCTCATTAACCACCTTTAAGATTCCAGCATGACGATCAGATATTAAACATATCCATTCGCTATATGTCACCACATGTTTCTTGACATGAGAAAGAAACCAATTCCAACTTGAATAAAATTCATTTTCTACGATAGCAAATGCAAGTGGCAATATTTGATTATTACCATCTAGTCCCATTGCAACCATCATCTTGCCTTTATACTTTACATACAAATGTGTGGCATCAATGCTAATAACCGATCGACAATGCTTAAAACCCTTAATAGTAGGATCAAATGCCAAAAAAAACACGTCTGAATTCAACTTGATCAGTCTTTCTCATTACACACCATTCCACGATAGTCCCTGGATTGAACTTTTGTAGTGCATATAAAAATTTGGGTAAAATGGTAAATGATTCTTCCCAATTCCCAAAGACTTGTTCAATTGCATTCTGTTTTCCAACCCAAACCTTCTTGTACGAAGGAGTGTAGCCTAATTTATCAATTATCTCAGTTTTTAACTTTTAAAGTGGCAATACTAATAGAAGGCTGCTCTTTTATAAGATGTTGGATTTCTTGAGCGATCAAGGTTGCATCTAGATTTGGATGGTCTTGAATAATCATATTATGCAAACAAGTGTGTGGACCAGTATACTTTGTGATTTCGAAAGAACCACTACGTTTACGTTTACTTGCACGAAGGTGCCATTTGCATCCTTGATCAGGTAACTTACATTTTATACACCAAGTGGTTGGTTTTGATTCAACAAACTCAAAATGTTTATGCGTTTTGATACTATGCAACTTGACAAGCCTAGTAAATTCTTACTTGTCATTGAAAGAGTCTTTTCCTAGCTCGCTAGTAAAATCATTCTGTATTTTGTATGTATCAATATAAATTTTGTTAAAAATCAAGTTCTTAATAGTAATGTACAAACGATCGTAGCACAAACACACTTACGTACACATCATCAAAACGGTGTCACAGTTTTACCCCCCCCCCCCCCCTTTATAAAGTCACGTGTTTTATCCTTTTCGCCGGGTACAAGTGATGTTTTTATATATATCTACGCTTCCATTGAATTTTTGTTCGAAATCGAATGGGTCAGGTATAATTGATTTGTTTCCATTTACCATGACGAACTTCTCCCATAGATTTTTTTTTTTCGAAATCGAATGGGTCAGGTATAATTGATTTGTTTCCATTTACCATGACGGACTTGACTGATATCGTCCGAACAATATTGCTACTGATATCGGAAATTTGCTTTTTTACGGGGTTCAACGCCATTGCCACAGCGCGTGGGGTGGGTTTACATGAGGTTCTAAACGCAAACACGCCACATATATCCCACGGACACAAATACTAGTTATTAACAATGCTATGATGTACAATCTTTTCTTTTGTATTAAAGTTATGATAATTATGATATGAAAATTTGAGTATAATATTTTCACACAATACTAGTTAGGCTGGAGGGTGTGGGGCGCCACCCTTCGCCAGCTGGACGCCTATAGTGCCCCCCTCCGCCATCCACCACACCCCCGGCGCCATAGCTAGTTATTAACTTGAAAATTTGAGTATAATATTTTCACACAATACTAGTTATTAACTTGGATTATTATCCTGTTTCTTTCTGTAGCTTGCAGGCATTGTGGTCGTGCCATTTGACGACCATGATTGGATGTAGCAAGTTTTGGAAATGTCAACAAAGCTTTGTTTTATATATATAAATATTTTTGTAGTTATAATAACAATGATTTACCTGTATTAAAAACAAAACTAGAACGATGATTGGAAATTGAATAACTTAATTAATATAACCTAGGAGTTCTAGAATTATGAACCAAGTCTCCTAAATTATTATAGTGCAAGACTGCAAGTGTGCATATACTAATCATTAATATTTGTCTTTGAACATTTCTAAAACCAACCATCTATAACATTTGTCTCTATATAAATACAGCATAAGACCACAATAACATTACACAACACAAAGAATTTGTACTTAAAAAATCCATTTGGTCACCAACTATAGAGAAGACATGAACGCCATAAGCTTCTTATCTCTTGTTTCTCTCATTTTTTCTATTGCCACCGCAACTTTAAACTCGGGTTTGTCATCAAGTTATTATGATCGAGTGTGTCCAGAAGCCCTCCCGACTATCAAACGTGTGGTGGAGGATGCATTGGCACAAGAACGCCGCATGGGTGCTTCTCTTTTACGTCTTCATTTTCATGATTGTTTTGTTAACGTAAGTAACTTAACAAAGTTATATATTTGCGACAGAAATGACTAGCTTGTTTTTAACCAATGTTACATCGTTAGAATAATCAAAATCGCGGCTTGGTTATAAATAAAATATAGTAAACGATTTCAAACAAGTCTTTAACTTATTTGATAACAACGACATTTTTCCTGAAGTTCTTCAACCAAAATTGAAGGTTTTTTTTGTATGTTATTTGATTAAACATTAGATTTTCACATATAGATTATGTTTAATATTTACAAATTCAGCAAATACCGATTTAATAACAAAACTACTGAGAAATCACAAAGTTCAATTATTGCTTATGAATTTTTTATGTTGAATATTTAGGTTGCAAAAAGAAGTGTTAACTTGGAGCACATGACACTTGAAAGTATTGGTTTTGTTTTACTGACTTTTTTTATATCACATAGGGATGTGATGCTTCCATTCTTTTGGATCAAACATCAACAATAGATAGTGAGAAAAATGCACTCCCCAACGCAAATTCGGCCAGAGGATTTGAGGTTATTGACAAAATCAAGTTTGAGGTCGACAAAGTTTGCGGTCGTCCCGTTGTGTCGTGTGCTGATATCTTAGCTGTTGCTGCTCGTGATTCTGTCGTTGCGGTAAGCAAAACATACTGATGAAAATAAAAAATAAGAAGTTGTAGGATAATGCATAGTGTGATGGAAAAATTTTAAATTTGTGAAGAGTTTAATTACTTTTCTCTATATGGTGTGTAGCTTGGTGGGCCATCGTGGAAAGTCAAGCTTGGAAGAAGAGATTCAACCACCGCTAGTCGGACCGCAGCTAACGCAAACCTCCCGTCACCATTCATGGACTTACCCGGCCTTATAAAAAACTTCAAGGACCAAGGGCTTGATAAAGAGGACTTGGTTGTGCTTTCGGGTGCACACACCCTAGGGTTTGCTCAGTGTTTTACCTTTAGGGATCGTATTCACAATGAGACCAACATTCATCCAGCCTTTGCGAGCCAGCTTCGGACCATTTGTCCACAAGTTGGGGCCGACTCAAGGCTTGCACCACTTGACTCAACACCTGGCTCGTTTGACGTGAAATACTTCACCAATTTGGTGCGTAAAAAGGGAATTTTGAGATCTGATCAGGCACTTTTTGATGGTGGCGTAACTAATGAGCTTGTTTCAAAATATAGTCTGAACCAAAAAGAGTTTTGGGCGGATTTTGCAAAGTCTATGGTTAAAATGGGTAATATAAAACCATTAACAGGGAACAGAGGTCAAATTCGCAACATGTGTAGGAAAACTAATTTCAAGAAATATTAAGAGTCCATCGAGTGGGTTAATTTGTTTTATAAGTTTGAGTGAGTATATATTGAGTGTCTGGGTATTTCAATTCTTTTCGTATGTCAATTTCTTAAAAACTGTAGTATTCTATTCTTTCGTATTCTAAATTAAAATCGTTTGTAATTTGATTGTTCTTTATTATGAATTATTACTAAGATTTGTTTTCTCATATATGTATCCCGGCTAAGATTACCTACGTTGAATAATTTGATTGTTATTTCAAATACTGCTTTTTATTGACATAAACTATGTAACTAACTCATTTTCATAGTTTTTTGTCTCTTGCTAGGCTACTTTATTTTTTATTTTTAGATTTCTGAATTGGATAAAATTAACAACTCATGATAACAATAGAATAACAAACTTAGGATAATGATATATGGGTAAATACAAACCTATTTAATAGTAGTTACATGCTTTTTATTTGGTTTCATTAATTACTATTCGGATGTATGATTAGTGGACAATGAGCTATAGTTTAATTGGCTCTGCAGGGTAAGTGAAGATTTGGGTCTAAGATCATATGACTCAAGTTTGAATCCGATCCCAACCAAGTTTTATCGTAGTTGGCCTTTGGGCAGCATGTTTTCACAGAATTGGAGATGGTGGGCATGGGTTGCTCAACGATATCTACGATCACAGACGTTTTGAGACGTTTTTCGCAATTGGGTTACCTAGGTAGCCAGACTTTTATTTCGTTGGTCGTTAAAAAAATAAAAGGTTTATGATTTAGTGGTTATACTTTCTACGACTTTTTATTTTTTAAAGACCATGTATTTTAACTTTTCTTTTACATATACACCCTAAAAAATTAATATACACATGAACATTGGAGCCAATGACCTCTAGCTCAAGTAGTAGGAGAACTTGAGTTTTTCTTTGAAGACTCAAGTTCAATTCCTATTTGGTGCAAAAAAGTAGTGAGGCATTGGTAGGCAGTGATAGGAGACCCAGGGAAACCTGGGTTCGATCCTTGAGCCAAACGGGTTTTACTGGTAATTTTATCGTTGTGCCTACGGGCGGATGGGTTACTGGGTTTTTCCCAAATTGGCGGTGGACGACTCGGTTACTCTCGTAGTACTCCGTTTGTCCATTGGGTGCCCCAGGATCGAAGTTTGTGATTCTTCATTTTAGTAAGCGTGTTTACAGTTCACTGAAATACTGATTTACTGAAAACTAGAATATTATAGACAATTTATAAGTTGATATTGCATGTTTAACTCTCTCTCTCTCTCTGACGACCGCCGGAGACTCGACGAAGCAGAGAAGCTAAGGTTAGCATGCTAGGTCGCCGTCTTCTCCGGCTGGACCTACCACCCTAACTCGTGCTCTCGAAACTTCCATTCGCCATATGGGGTTTCGTCTATCTTTCTTGTTTCGCTTTTCTTGGGTTATTTTTGGCGGCGACTCGACGAAGGGGACCAGCTGGGATAGCATCCTAGGTTTGACGTGTTCTTCATATCGTTTGAAGATCAGACTTTACCTCCGATTCTATCGTGTGCTGCTTCTTTCTTCCATTCGCCGTCTGGTGGCTGTTTCCTCTTCTCATGGATTCGGACGGTCCTTGGTTGGACCCTCATCATCTCAGGAAGAAAGATAAAGTCGCTCAGATTCAGAAGGAAGGTAGGGATGACGTCACGAAGTTCTTTGTGAATAACCTGCCGGATAATTGCAGCTCGAAGGACGTTGAAGATTTTTTCGGTGTTTTCGGTGTTTTCGGGTCTTTGGTGGGGGTGTATGTTGCGAAGAAGATAGACAAGAATGGTTTCAAGTTTGTGTTCGTTTCCTTCTCAGGGGTTGGTGACTGCTTAGAGCTGGAAGGCAGATTGAAGGGTTTGAAGATGAGTAATTTTAAACTGATGGTTAACATGGCTAGGTTTGCCGCCGAAAACAAGTCCCTTCAGCGTCACTTTGTGGCACCCGTTTTCCCGGGCGATTCGAGATCCCATAAATCGGGCCCTTCTGGTGTGGATAAGGGTAATGTGAGGTTTAACACTAGGGACTTTAGGTACTATAGTGATGTTCTGGGGAATATTAACGGGGCAGGAGGTTCGAATAAGGTCTCAGGTTATGAGGAGAAGTCGGACGGCACCAAGATGTTCATTGTTCCAGACAGGACAACCACTTTCAGTGATTTGTTCGAGACGGCGGTAGTAGGGAGAACTGTTGATCTTGAAACTTTGGTGGATCTTGATAAAGTTTTAAGGATCGCCAAGACCCCTTTCTCAAAAATTCATTATTTGGGTGGTTTATCGGTTCTCATCTCGTTTCGTGACAATGTTTCAGCTAAAAGAGTCTCGTGACGTTTAGGGTCCCTGGTTTATGAAATTGGATGCATGGAGGGGCCAATGCCTATCCATGGAAAGGGTTGTTTGGTTAAAGCTTGTTGGTATTCTGTTACATCTGCTTGATACGGACGTTCTTCTTCACGTTGGAGAATTATTCGGAAAAGTTTTGCACACTCCTAAGGATTTGGCTTCTGATCTTAACCTTTCGGTCTGTAGGGTTGGAATTTTAGTTGGGGAATATCGAAAAATTTCTGATTCAGTTGTCATGAAGTGGAAAGATAGAAGTTCCATAACATATCAAGATAAAACAGTCATTACAAATAATTGTCTCACAAACAAGTGCTGATCCGACAACTCAGATTTCAAAATAGACATTTTATTTATTTGTTTCTAGGACTCTTTCCTCGCCTCGATTTCATCACACAACAAACAAGGCGTCCTAGCATCTTATGCACCTGCCATATACGTTAAAGTGACAATCAATACACATAGTGTAAAGGTGAGCATACAAGTTTAATAATAGCATATAGAGTTCGAAATCGTTTACGCATAACCAGCACGTACAACGTGTGATGTGAAGCACGTTAGTTATCGACATGATCCTATCGATACCAATGACTGCGGGTTGACTGCCCAAGGCAGTTCGTAACATATATTCAGCACTGTGAACCATGTGATTAGTTGTCCTTAACAACCCCTGAGTGAGCAGGTGATGAGTCCAAACTATAGTACTATCGTTGCTAAGGCAGGTAGACAACAATCTATGTGTAAACATAACAAACAAGCATTCATCGAATCACGTATACATGCAGTAGTGGTTAGCGTTTAAGTATTACGTAGTGTGTTTGATGTGATTTAGAATAAGTAACGTATGTAACACCCAAAAGTGCGTAAAGCAAAAAGGGTTCGAGTATACTCACAGCGGTAGAGTTTGTGGATTGAAGGGAGCGCCAGAGCGGAGTTAGCCTGGACAGTTAATCGATAGCATAAACGATAAGCGGCGCATAAACGATATAAGTGTACCAAGGACCGGACGGTAATCCGATCAGATGGCAATCCGATCAGATGGCCATTCGATTGGATTGACACCTCGTTTGGTGAGGATGTGTTTGTGTATGATGGTTTGACTTTTGAAGTTTTCGTTGTAGCATTTTGAAAATAGAGAAGTATCTCTACCCTTCAGGTCGGTCGATCGAACGGTCCCTCGATCGGACGGCGATCCGATTGGCGAGGCTTCTCAGTGTGAGAACAAGTTCACAGCAGGACGATCACTCGATCGTATAGCAATCCGATCGGGTGGCTATCTTGCACATTGAACATGTTGAAAATTGATTAAGTGTCAAAGTCCCAAACGTCACACAATCAGTCGGTCGCTCGATCGGATGGCAATCCGATCGGGCGGTAATCCGTTCAACGTTCAGAACCTTGAATAGTTTGAATAAAAGTTTAAGTATGGAACCAATGTGCAACCCGATCGAATGGCCGGTTGATCGGATGGCAATCCGATCGGACGGCAATCCGATCGGACGGCAATCCAATCGGACGGCAATCCGTCCCGATGATCTGATCGTCTTGGCACTTGATTTTGTTTGAAGTGTTGTAGTTTGAACGAGACATTATGATAGCTTGTCTAAACAATAGGAACCTCGTCTCGACCCAAGTGACCCGAACAAACAGGAATCACCCTAGTCTGACCAGTACACGGTTCAAGACGGTGGTTCATGTTCAAACCCGAAATCAACTATCTCCCGGATAGAATTCAGATCTAGCACTGATACATCACTAAGAATGAGTAGAATATCAGAACAAGCTCCGATTCCATCGGGTTTGAGTGCATTGAGTGTAAAAGAGTTGAAAGAAAGTTAGAAAACCATCTTTCAATCCTTTTCACCATGAATATGTTCATATCTATGTAAGATCTTGGTTCATTCATGTGGAAATCGTTCAGATCTAAGTTGTTCTTGGTGGAATGAGGCCAAAACATGAAGTTCATAAGAACACCATGATGACATCATCCTAGAACACCTCAAATCCACTGATTTCACGGTTAAAAGTTGAGATTTGAAAGAGAGAATGACATAGAAGTGTGTGTAGGTCATAGAAGTACAAGATTTAGGTTGAAAACTTACAAGAATGAGAGAAATCGGAAGAAATAAGCTTGAGTACGGCTGAGTCGAGCAAGGGAGCTGTCACCATCAAAGGAGGTGGCAAATGGGGGTATTTATAGGGTTTCCTAAAATGGAAAGTGGGGAAAAAGGTTGGTCGATCGGGTGGTAGTCCGATCGGTTGGCAGCCCGATCGGGTGACAACTCGGTCGGGTGGCAACCCGATCGGATGGCAATCCGATCGGTTGACCACTCGATCGGTTGGCCACTCGACCCATGAGTTCGGCACGATGAGTTTTGTCGTTTCGATTCGCGGGTTGTGCGTTGCGGTGCTATTTGAGTGAGCGATGCGATAGAATTGCTTATTAAATTACTTTTAATCCCAACTACTATATCTAACATACAATCACTATAATCAACTTGCGTTTAGCATTTCGATTCGATTGCGATGCGATAGATTGCGATTTCGATTGATTACCACAGCATAATATAAATAAACATGCACAAATAACACACAAGTAACACACACATGTAAAACCATATCCGATCGAGTGACCGTCCTGCTGTGGACTTGTTCTCACACTGAGAAGCCTTGCCAATCGGATCGCCATCCGATCGAGCGACCGTTCGATCGACCGACCTGAAGGGTAGAGATACTTCTCTATTTTCAAAATGCTACAACGAAAACTTCAAAAGTCAAACCATCATACACAAACACATCCTCACCAAACGAGGTGTCAATCCAATCGAATGGCCATCCAATCGGATGACCATCCGAACGGGTTGCCACCCGATCAACTGGCCATCCGATCGGATCGCCATCCGATCGGATTACCGTCCGGTCCTTGTTACACTTGTATTGTTTATGTGCCGCTTATCGTTTATGCTATCGATTAACTGTCCAGGCTAACTCCGCTCTAGCGCTCCCTTCAATCCACAAACTCTACCGCTGTGAGTATACTCGAACCCTTTTTGCTTTACGCACTTTTGGGTGTTACATACGTTACTTATTCTAAATCACATCAAACACACTACGCAATACTTAAACGCAAACCGCTACTGCATGTATACGTGATTCGATGAATGCTTGTTTGTTATGTTTACACATAGATTGTTGTCTACCTGCCTTAGCAATGATAGTACTATAGTTTGGACTCAGCACCTGTTCATTCAGGGGTTGTTAAGGACAACTAATCTCATGGTTCACAGTGGTGAATATATGTTACGAACTGCCTTGGGCAGTCAACCCGCAGTCATTGGTATCGATAGGATCATGTCGATAACTAACGTGCTTCACATCACACGTTGTACGTGCTGGTTATGCGTAAACGATTTCGAACTCTATATGCTATTATTAAACTTGTATGCTCACCTTTACACTATGTGTATTGACTGTTGCTTTAACGTATATGGCAGGTGCATAAGATGCCAGGACGCCTTGTTTGCTGTGTGATGAAATCGAGGCTAGGAAAGAGTCCTAGAAACAAATAAATAAAATGTCTATTTTGAAATCTGAGTTGTCGGATAAGCACTTGTTTGTGAGACAATTATTTGTAATGACTGTTTTATCTTGATATGTTATAGTATGGGACATGGCGTCTAAATATCTGGTAATTAATAGTTGTTATGGATACTCATGGACAATCTGTTTCGCTCAGTGCAGTGCCCCAATGATTCCGCCATCGGTTGGGGTGTGCCAATGGGCCAAACACAAGCCCAAAAACAAAATGCATAAAACACTGAAAAAACATAAAGGTGTCTGAAACTGCCATTAGAATGCGTTTTTAGGGCCAAAACTTGGACATGGCCCTTACGGGTCCTTGCCACGACATGCTCCTCGTTTCAAGCTTCGATTAGACTGGTTGAACGCCCAAAATGGAGATCCGTAACCAAAGGTATGCTCGTTTTCGTAAAATACTCTTGGAAGCTCGATCATGGGCCTCCGGAAATGTCATGGCCTGATCCTCTATACTTGGGCCTGCATCACCAAGCTTGGATGAGGGTTAACTTTTCTCAGTTAAGTGTGTGTAAATGACCAAAATGCCTATCACTATAAAAGATTAAATGGTTGCTCCTTTAATTAAATCCCCCCCCCCCCCCGGGCCACCCCACCCTACAAAATTCTTTTATTAAAGATTAGGGTCATTAACATGTGGGGGGAAATCTAGGTTCGGTATTTTGGTGCTAATCGAATCTAAAAGGCATGCTTGCAAACGTTGAGGAGTGAACCAGATATGATTCAGATTAAAGAGACGGAATCAATATATTAATTTGCACGTACGTTTTGAGAAAGTTCCTAAACTCTATACGAGATTAGTATTTGCCAATCGTTGCTTCAATTGAACTCAGAGATTGAGTTGATGTCTTCAGTTGCCAATTGTTTCTTCCATTGAAAAGGGTAAAGTGAACAATAGTGGGTATGTTAATTGTGAGTGTTGCCAAAAGCATGGCAAAAACAAAACCGGTGGAACTGATGTGGGCCTTGAAGGTCGAATCGGGTCAAGTCGTAATAAACGAGAACAAGGTGAAAATCAAGAGCCAAGAAGAAGATGAGACAAGTCGTGGGTCAAGTGTTTTCGGTGTGAAGAGTTTGATCATTTTGCATTGGAATGTCCAAAGGCTAAACATAAGTATGAGAAAGCAAACTTAACTCGAGCAAATGATGAGCATGCATTACTAATCTCGTATGACCGGATTGTGTCACCAGGGGGTGTAGTAAACAAGGGGAGGATCAATAAGATAAAAATTCCGGTCATGGAAACGGAAACAAAGACTAGGTGGGAGTTCAGGTCGTTGGTAAGGGAGTTACTTGATTTTGATACTCTCCTTAACCTGGGTAAGCTGCTGAATAACACCAAGTTTAATGGTGCCACGGTAAGATATTTGGGGGGCCTAAAGATTCTTCTCACTTTCCCGACCAATGATATCGCCAACGATTTTCGCATAAAGGACGCTGAATTCTGGGCGTCCATGTTTAACCGACTGTATGTCTGGGAAGGTGGCACTTTGCTTTTTGATAGAATAGCCTGGATTAGAATTAGGGGCGTTCCTGTTTGTCTTTGGGACAGAAGAGATTTTAATCATATTGCTACAAAAGTGGGTAAGGTGATTCAAGGTTCAAAGGCCAACATTTTAGACGGGATTCTAGCTGATGATAAAGTGGTTGTCTTAATTCAAGAAGGTGGTCGGATCTCTGAGATGGTGATCATTGAGTGGAAGGGGTTAAGTTTCAAGGTCTGGATAGAAGAGATGGATGAGGCATGGTCACCGCCTCTTTTCCGGCAACGGAATGAGTCGGGGTATTTGTCGTCAACGTCTATGGCGGCCGGAGATATGGTAGTTCAGCAGGCGAAACATGGAGAAGTGGAATCGTTTGGGTTAGGTGACGTGCATGGGGAAATATTCGAAACCCTAGGAGAGATGCTACATATGGCGGCTACTTTTGTGGGGCCCGATAATAATAATCAAGACAAAAGTAGGGAGGTGGATTGTGTTTCGTCTGGTGGACCACATGTGGAGAAGCCCAAATCCCCTTCATGTGGGCTGTGTCAGGGTGATAGGCAGGAGAAGACTTCAGGCCCGTTGGATTTAAATAAAGACCCAGAAGACCCTTTTGGTCTAGATGAGATAATACAAGACACTTCAAGGGTTACAATTAGAAAGGAAAGGAACAAAAAAAGGGGAAAGTTCAGAATGTGGGAAGTGGAGTGTCGCTGTCTGACAAAGGAGGAGCTCCGGCCACTAGTAAACAGGCGGTAATGCAGGGGAGTGGAGAAATTATGGGGAATTTGGAAGGACTATTTGCAGGGGAGAATATGGCCACGGGGGACCACAACGGTGTGGTGGATGAGGTCGAAAATACAATCCGTTTAGGGGTGGCTGTGGGAATCAATATGGAGGGGTTCGACAATCATGTGAAGAAGATGGTCCAGGGTGAAAGGGTGACTACTGTTGTGTTATGAATTTTATGTCCGTAAACTTGAAAGGGGCCGGAGGGGTAGAGAAACAGGCGTGGGTGAAGGAGCTCGAGCGATTGAAAAAGGTGACTTTCTTGGCTTTACAAGAAACTCAAATGGCAGGGCTTTCATTGCAATTCATTACAAGATTCTGGGATAAGTTGTGCCTAGCGGCGGATTCAGTCGATTCCAGCGGTAGGTCGAGGGGTATTATTTCTGCTTGGGACCCTACTGTGTTTTCAGTGGAAGATATTGTTAAAGGTAACTCCTTTATTCTGACCTCTGGTAAGTTGATTAGTTCTGGGGAGAGACTCAACGTTTTAAACGTATACGCCCCAAATTACTTCCTGTTGAGGCGGGATTTGTGGTGCGATATCTCGGAGTTAGTGCAAAATCGTGAAGGTTTGTGGCTTGCTATCATGGATTTTAATCAAGTTCGAGAAGAGGAGGAAAGGCTGAACTCCATCTTCCATCATAATCGGGTCTTATGTTTCAATAATTTCATTAGCAACATCGGTTTTCTGGAATACAGGATGCTTGGAAGAAAATTCACTTTCATGTCAGATAGTGGAGATAAGCTTAGCAAACTTGACAGGGCTTTGGTGAACGTGGAATTCATGACCAAATGGCTGTTCGCTTCACTTCTGGCGTTGCCTAGAAGTTTATCCGATCACTGCCCGTTGTTATTACATTGTGATGGGCTCGATTTTGGGCCTGCACCCTTCAGGTTCTACAATAGTTGGATCGGGAAGGATGGGTTGGAGGATTGCATTGAGTTGGTAGTTGCCTCTTTAGCCGGGTCAGGGGGCGGGGTGAGTAGTTTTGCAAATCTGCTGAAGGTTCTAAAATCCGGTATTAAAGAGTGGTGGGCAAGTTCGAAAGACAAGGAACAGATGAACTATAGAGGTTGGGTGGACACTATTAAAGTGTTAGAAAAAGAGGCTGAGCAACGAAGTTTAAATGAGCAGGAAAGAGAAATGAGGGCAAATTTACGAGTTTGTATCAAAAACTTCCATGTAAATTTAGCAAAAGACTTGCAACAAAAGGCTTGCGAGAAATGGATTCTGGACGGGGATGAAAACTCGGCATACTTTCATGCGGTGTGTAATGCAAACAAAGGTAGGAATCGAATCAATTGTCTGTTTTTTAGTGGTTTATGGGTCGAGGATCCGAAGGCCTTAAAGGAGGCTGTAAGGCAACACTTCAAAAAAAATTTTGCAGAGCCCATTCGTAGGCGACCAATCTTTTAGAACCTTGATCTCAGTTGTGTGTCGAAGGACCAAGCAACTTCCCCCACTGTGCCTTTCACAGAAGCGGAAATAGGGAAAGTCTTTTAGAGCTGCGACGGGAACAAAGCTCCCGGACCAGACGGTTTTTCAATCCTTTTTCTAAAATAGTTTTGGGAGAAATTAAAACCTTTTGTTTTTTCGCTCATGCTGGAGTTCCATGAAAAATGCGAGATAAAGACGGGCTGTAATCCGTCTTTCATTGCACTTCTACCAAAATTCGAAGACCCAACTGAGATAGGAGAATTCAGGCCGATATCTCTTATTGGCCTTCTGTACAAGATAATTGCTAAAACTCTCGCAACACGGCTGAAATCGTTGTTAGGTAAGTTGATCTCTTCATCTCAATCAGCTTTTGTGGGTAGTAGAAATAGTGAGCGAAGTGGTTTCATGGGCGAAAAAGGGTAAAAAGAAGGTCGTGATTTTTAAGGTCGATTTCGCGAAAGCCTTGGACACTTTAAATTGGAAATTCTTGATAAAGGTGTTGGAAGCGATGAAATTTCCAGGAAAATGGGTCGACTGGATATATGCATGCTTGAAATCCGGCAAAGGCTCGGTCCTTATAAATGGGTCGCCGACCGGTGATTTCGCTTACAAAAGGGGTCTTCGTCAAGGCGACCCCTTATCGCCGTCTTTGTTCATTATCGCCTGGAAGTGCTTGACATGATTATGAAAAGGGCGAAGGAAGCAGGGTTAATTACGGGTATTAGTTTGCCGAATGGGGGCCCGGTTCTAACTCACCTATGTTACGCAAACGTTGTTATGTTTCTATGTGAATGGAACATGAAAAACGCCAAAAACATTAAAAGGTTAGTACGGTGTTTTAGCCTTCTCACCTGGCTTAATGTAAACCTTAAGAAAAGCAAAGTTTTTGGTGTCGGGGTGTCCGAGGCGGAGATAAGTGAGGTGGCGAGCATTTTGAATGTGGGATCGGTACTTTTCCTTTTACGTATTTGGGGCTCCCAATCGGGGCAAATATGAAGCGGATAAAATTTTGGGAGCCAGTTATCAAAAAGTTCCAACGTAGGTTAAATGGGTGGAAAGCGAAGACGCTATCTTTTGCTGGCCGCGCTCTCGCAAAGTCAGTTCTGGGCAGCCTCTCATCCTACTATCTCGGGGTTTTTAAGGCGTCGAAAACTGTCCTAAAAACTCTAGAAGGGATAGGAGGGCTTTTGTTTGGGGGTAGGTGGGCAATAGAAATAAAATTTGTTGGTTTTGTTGGTCGAAAATGCTTAGAGTGAAGAGACAAGGTGGCATTGGGATAGGGGGTTTGGAGACTTTTAATCTGGCCATGATAGCCAAATGGTGGTGGAGGTTTCGGGAGGACCCAAGCCAGCTTTGGGTTCGAGCGGTTGCTGCCATTCATGGTCCGGATAAAGGAGCGAAAACTGTTCCGGTCAATAAAACGATTACGGGCTGGTGGAAGGATATCGTAGAAGTTGATGGGAGTCTTGGAAAGATGGGGGTAAGCGTGAACGATCAACTGCATGTTCAAATCGGTAATGGTGCAAAAACATGTTTTTGGTTCGATAATTGGGTGGGGATCGATACTCTCAAGGCGATGTTTCCAAACGTTTCCAAGCTTGCAAGGGACAAGGCAGCTACGGTTTCAGCCTATTATGAGGTAACGGGTTCTCTTCGACAGTGGAGATGGGAGTGGGTTAAGAATCCTAGCACTAATGTTGAGTGGATTGAAATTGGAAATTTAATGAGTTTGTTGCAAGTTGTTGTTCTGACAAATGATGTAGATAAATGGGTGTGGGAAAATGAGGTAGGGGAGCCATTCTCTACAAAGTCGATCCGTAACAAGATCGACTGCAAGTCTTCTGCCTGTAGTGATGGTGGACATTTTAGGTGGAATACCTGGGCACCACTGAAAGTTAACTACCACAGTTGGCGAGCGGAATCAGGTAGGTTGGCTGCAAAGGTTTCCTTAGCTAATAGGGGGATTTCGGTGCCAAACATTTTATGTAGCAGATGTGGCTTGCGCGAAGAGACCCCCGATCATATTTTCGCTGAATGTTTGTGGGCGAAAAGTGTCTGGTGGAACATCTTTAGGTGGATTAAAATACTGGTTCCGATCGAAGGGACGTCGGTTAGCCAAATCCTCAATCATGTGCATGAACAAGTGGGGTCTAAGAAGTGGAGAAAGACTGTGCATCTGGTTGCTTTGGGCTGCTTGTGGAAGCTTTGGTTAGTCCGTAACGACAAAGAGTTTAATGGGAGAATGGTGCCGGTTAGAAGAATTGTGGTGATGATCAAAGAAGATATTTTTTTGTGGGTCAAGAATAGGGTGCGGAGTGTATCGTTAACCTGGAAAAATTGGGTAGAGTTTGACATCTCCATGATTGTGTAGTTTTGTTTTTGTAGTTTGTTCTATTTCAGATTCTTGCTGTTTTCCTATATTTATATATAGTGAATGTTGTTCGAAAAAAGAAAAAAAAATACCACATTCATACTTAGAACTATCATGAGTAGTTATACCTTATAAAGGAATTTAAGTTACGTACATTTATACTTGATAAATAAATAAGTAGGTGATTGTTTTAAATGTTATAATTTTATGAGCCCAAAGTTTTTTTTTCACTTCTCTTATTTTACTTTTTTTATTCTATTTTCTTAATTTTAGAAAAATGTTACTAGGTATTGGGTAATTAAATTCATTTAGACGAAAGCCCTGGCCTAACTAAACCCATTAATGATATAAATTAAACTCAAATACAATTCCCAATCAATTTAGATTATTTTGCTAAAATTCTTGTGTTTTATATATTGTTATCCTAATTATAGTCGTATTATTGATTTTTCATATACAAGTGTATATTTTAGTGGTCTTTTTTCTAGTCGTGTAAAAAATGGTATAAATTCACAACACACAATACAAGAACAACACAAACACAAGATAAGCGACAAAACAGACAATGACATAAAATTTTATTAGTTAACCCAAACAAAAAAAAACACCCCCCAAACCTTAGATCTTACTTATGTAAGATCTAAAACAACATATACAAAATACAAGATCAACAGATAAAATATCTGTTGATCATAGAAAGAAATGTTAAATAACAAAATCCAACACAGGATCAACAATAACCAGACCATACTAGACTGGTTAACAAAGGATACAGAAATGCCAAAATATGAAGATCCACACGATCTTCAACAATACAAAAATGCATAAACCAACAAGATCTTCAACCCTTCTACGGTGTTGAAAACACAATCGGACCATCAGCTGAACAAGTCCCACAAGTCCCACAATTGATCTCCATCAGATCAGAACTTGAATGGAATGAACTGTGACAACTGTCACCAAACCGGTAATTTTCGTACACTTTAATTATTATTTAATGACTGCAATTATGTGCTTAAATGTCAGCATTGTCTGAACACATACTAAACAAGTGAATTCATGCACGTTTTATACTACAAAATATTGCTTTATGCATAAACGAGAGCGTTGCGTCAGAAATACTAGTAAACTCACCGGTAAGACACATTGTGTCAAAAATTCTACAGAAAGCAGTTAAACAATAAAATTGGAGCCTAGGTGTAGGGCCAATGACAAGAATACATTAAAACCCAAGAGTACATACAAGGGTTTACATATATACCTTACGGAAGCTAAAATACGCACTAAAAAGCACCCGAAACGCACTTTAAGTGCAGAATTTTATTAAATTCAGCTATAATCAGCATTATGACACTAAAATATTATGCAGAAATTATGATTTATCGTCCAGAATATTTCCCTAAGTGTCAGGAATTGAAAGTGTCACAAAAGAATACTTAAAAGACACTAAACGGTGCAATCTAGCGCTTTAACGGAACGGTATTTAACCGAACAACCGGACATTACCCGGCACACAAAAATATTACTAGAAGCATAGTTTTATTATTTCTGAACTAGTCATGATCCCCGAACACCTTAACACCCATTAAATTAATTAGTAACTAACCTACTTTACTATACACTTGCTTATGGACTACAAGGTGACTAACTAGTTCACACTTACAATTAGACCCCTCCCCCAAATCCTAGTGGGATCGGCCCACATGCCTAATGGTGAGATTTTGTGAATTAAGTAATAGATTGTGCTTGTACTTTAGAAGGCATGAAACCCATTGGTTAAATAATTGTTGGAGGATATAATAACAATCCACTAGAACACTAATCAACTCACCATTTCTTCACAACACCAAAACTCCTCCCTTGGCCATCATTCTCGACCGTAACCTTCTTCCCACACACCACCATCATTCAACATTCATCTATCCATTCCACACTCACTTAAAGGTGTAAGAAGGTCACTAACGAAGCTCGGTGCAAGCGGATTTTGAAGGACCTTCTTCGTTTGCTATTAACCACCACTTTTCTTCACTTGAACTCCCCTAGCCTTGTGCTAGTGGTAAGTTTCTTAGATTATCATCTTTTTCATATTTTTGATGGTTAATAGTAAAAGAATGATGAAA
Source organism: Helianthus tuberosus (assembly GCA_030545235.1). NCBI lineage: Eukaryota > Viridiplantae > Streptophyta > Magnoliopsida > Asterales > Asteraceae > Helianthus > Helianthus tuberosus. The sequence goes on along the minus strand of CM060410.1, from coordinate 141,312,590 downwards.
TACCAAGAAACACTAAAAACATAAACAAGTCTTGAAACATAAACTAACTTTGTGAGGGAGTAGTGTTAAAATGATGATGAAATCATGATATACTTGTGTTGTTATGCTTGTTGCTTATTGTTAGCTAGTAAAAAAAAATGATATGGGTCATCATATGGACTTGCTAGATTATGTTTAAAAACATGAACTAGCAAGATAAGAAAGTAAGAATGTTGTGGATGATGGGAATCATCCACACATAAACTATGAACTTGAATAAATAAATGTTTTCTTAAAAAAAATAATAATAAAGATCAAAATAAGTTATAATCTTGTAGATCTAAAGATCCATGGGTGGTTTTTGAAAGAACCAAGGGAAAAGTATGAGTTTTGCTAAAACTTTTATCTTATATAAACTTGACACATTTTAGTGGATAAACAAGTGTAGAAACACTCGTGTAATAAGAAAATTTCACAAAGAAATATTTTTAGAAAATATGACTAGAAGTTGTAAATATTCAAACTCTTTAAAAATGAAGTTTTTAAGAAACTAATCACATTTTTAAGGGTAACAAGTCTTACTAAATACCCTAGTAAGTTACTACACATTTTTGTAAATTTTCAAGTTCATGAAATAGAGAAATTAGTGTATGTTGTTGATAATTGTTGTTGAAATTGATTGATAATGATTTTAAAAGAAAATAAACACATGTTTTGAAAACATGGGAAACATCCATTTTTAGGGGAAACTCTGTCAAAATTTTTATAAATTTTGACACTTAGAAAAATATAAGTTTTGAGAAACTTATTCCCTAAAAATGTATCTAAAAATATTACCAAGGTTTCCCTAATTTTTTTGGTGATAAGAAATGATGATCTCTTCAAGATTAAAATTTATATTAAGTATGTATATTTTGAGGAAAATATATGTATTTATTGGTCGCCAAATTTTGTGCTAAGTGTATGTAGTATGTATCATACTTGATAGTGTATTAGGACTTGAAAATACACTAAATACTCTTGAGAAGTAAAAACACAAAAATACACATACAACACACAAGATACATAATCCGGGTGCAAAATACAAGAAACTTATATTTATTTTTGAGAAAATAATATAAGTAAGCCACTTAGTTAAAAATATAAAATACTTTTAACACAAGAACACTTGTACAAAAGATAGTGACTTGTACTTGTGCGATACAAGTCTAGTGACTAACGTTAAGAAAACACGTTTAGGTCACGACGCATTATAAGCAAATCCGGTGAAGTTTACGACGCAAGGAACGCAAAGTTGTGAGTTCATGCTCCCCCTTTTCTTTTAACTGTTTTCAGTTTTATAACTTCGGGGGTGAAATACATATACAAATGTTACAATGTTTATAAATGGTATGATACAAAAACAAGAAGCACTCTTGGTGAGAACGAGTACCAAGTATGATGCGTTTTGAGAATACAAGAATACAAGAAGCACTCTTGGTGAGAACGAGTACCAAGTATGATGCGTGTTGAGAAATGATACGAGAAATCGTGTCACGAATAGGGTACCATAAGCACCATTAGTCAACAATATACCTAGACCGCAGAACAAAAGGTTAGATCTAACGGGTGTCGGGCAGCCACACTCTTGGTGAGAACGAGTACCAAGCAGTGCTTTTGTGTCTCAGAATATGCCAACTAGAAAAATGCCTAAGGTTTGGTGACTTCCTATGTCGTGTCACATGTTAATGGCCTTGCAACCCATTAACAACCCTGATACATACAAGAATACTTTATTTATACAAGAATCATACCATAAGAATACTTGATTTATACATGAACACTTGATTTTACATGAGTACGTGGTGTACACAAGAATACTGGATTTACACAATATACCAACTATGTTTTCGTACAAAGTACACAAATGTGAAATACAAAAACTGCATGAATTCACACCAACATTATGTTGACGTTTTTCCAAAACTCACATGTATTTCAGGTAACTAAAAGTGGATGTGCGCGCGGCCCTACCAATGCTCTTGGATGTCGTCTATGTTTATCTTTGAATAAAGTTGTAAACTTTTCAAGACAATGTTTTATTCCATCTCGTGATGTAAACACTAAACTTATGTTTTCAAGTTATGAAATGTATGGCGTTTGAAGTTATTTTTATGAGCATGTAGTATGTTTACCTTTCGTATGCAATGAGAACCTTTCATGATCACACCTCGTGCTTCCGCTGTAGAAAGGGGTGTGACAGATTGGTATCAGAGCTGCGATTGTAGTGAACCAGGATTCCTTCTCGAGTCTTGTCTACAATCTCTAGGATCCTTTCACGAAAACGATTTTTCCAAAGAGTTTTCATTGCATAAAACGTCCCGCGACATCCACTACTTGAAACTGTCTACATGAGTCAAGAAAAGACACTACGAGACTTAGGGTGCACTGGAGTAGCACTTGTCTGTGATTAAGAATTACTTGCAATTATGTGTGATAATTGATATTTACATATACTATAAGTAGAATATCACAAGTATACGTGACTTTACATGAAAGCAATGGCCTACCTGAAGGAAGAAATACGGGGATGAAACGAACTGTGCGGACTGTGCAAGGAGTTACGTAATTATGGATGCATACATAATTATGGAATTCAGTGCACAGAAATCACAGCAAGTCTTATCACGTATAGATTCCCTCAGCGCAAGAAAAGGTCAAACATGAACACCAGCCTATTAAATACTCTGCTAGAGTAATAATTGTTTGATGTCACTTATGTGGTATATGCCTGTGAACATACATACTACTACTGTCTCGTAAGACGATATCAAACAAATATCTAACCCTGCTGTGTTGTGTTCTGATAGAACATGGCACCCAGGAAAGCTGTGATTGCTCGCAATGATGACCAACCTCCTCCTCCCCCACTGCCAAGAACTGCTGAAGAGCTAAACGCTCTACTGGAGGAAAGGATCTCCGCTGCTATCGCCCAATACGAGGCAAACCGAACTCAAGACAGTGGCGGGCCAAGCAACGCTAGACGTAATGGGAATGGAGATTCATCTGGAGGCAACGCAGCTCAAGGTAACCTTAAGACAATGTACTAAGCATGGAGAAATTTATGAATGGTCCTTGTTTCATTATTTCTTCGATTGCTCACGTGTGAATTGGTTGAATCAATTCCAGGCTGCACTTTCAAGCAGTTCCTCAACTACAAACCAATGAATTACGACGACACAGGAAGTGCAGTAGCGTTTGTGCGCTGGACGGAGAAGACTGAAGCTACCATCCGCATGAGCAAGTGTACCGCGGACCAGCAAGTCACTTTTGCTACTGGGTTGTTTGCCGATGAAGCCTTGACTTGGTGGAACTTGCAAGTCCAAACTTTGGGCGATGATGTCTCTTATGGCCTAACTTAGGATGAACTGAAGGAAAGAATGAGAGAGAAGTATTGCTGTCGTGCTGAACTCCAAAGACTGGAAACAGAGTTCTGGCACTTGACCATGGAAGGTGCTGACATTAATGGTTATACTCGAAGGTTCCACGATTCCGAATTCAAGCGCGTTGAACGCTACATTTGGGGATTGGCCTCAGAATTCCGTGGCAAGGTAACTTCGGCCAAACCTCAAACAATCACCGAGGCTGTAACTCTGGCTGTCAGCCTTACTGAAGATCGTGTTCGTATGAAGAAGCTATCACTGAACCCAACAGAAAAGACCGAGATGCATGCTGGGTCGTCCGACGACAAGAAAAGGAAACATGCAAACCTGAATCAAGCAACCCGCAACAACAAAGGTTTCAGCAAGAAGCGCGACACTAACCCGCCTCAGGAGACGAAAACCCTTGCAACCAAAGGATACCAAGGCACCATGCCTAAATGCCAAAAATGTAAGTATCATCATGAAGGAGCTTGTCGCAATCCAAGATGCGACAAATGTGGTAGGTTGGGTCATCCAGCAGAAGACTGTTGGGGAAAAGGAAAGAACCGGAATGGAAATGGTGCTGGTAAAAAGAATGGTAACGGGAAAGGGCGGAACCAAGGATGCTTCAGTTGTGGAAGCAATGATCATTTCATGAAGGACTGCCCAAAGGGAAACAATGCTCAGGCCCGAGCATTTGTGATTGGAGCAAAGAACGCACGCGAGGACCCTAACGTGGTCACCGGTACGTTTCTCGTTAACAATCACTTTGCATCCATATTATTTGACACTGGCGCCAATTATAGCTTCATGTATGTGGAATTTAAACGCATGCTTGGAATAGAATCTAGTAGATTAGAAATTCCTTATTCCATAGAACTAGCCAATGGTAAACTTGTTGAATCGGGCGAAGTCGTTAGAGGCTGCTCATTAGAACTTGGTGAACGAAATTTTAGCATTGACCTCTAACCTATTCAATTGGGTAGCTTCGATGTAGTAGTCGGAATGGACTGGTTGTCCAAGCACAAAGCTGAAGTTATTTGTCACAAGAAAATCATTCGCATCCCTCTGTCGAATGATGAAACTCTCATTGTACATGGAGAAAAACGAGACACGCCTCTACGAATCATCAGCTGCATGAAGGCACAAAAGTGCTTAAGGAAAGGATGTGTTGCTTTCCTAGCGCACGTTGTAGACAAGAAGGCTGTGGAGCCGAAACTCGAAGACATTCCTGTGGTGAAGGAATTCCCTGATGTTTTTCCCGAAGATTTGCCAGGACTACCTCCGCAACGACAAGTCGAATTCAGTATAGACTTGGTTCCAGGAGCTGCTCCTGTAGCCAAGGCGCCCTATCGGCTTGCACCATCCGAAATGCAGGAATTATCCACACAACTCCAGGAGTTGTTGGATAAAGGATTCATAAGGCCAAGCTTCTCACCTTGGGGAGCTCCAGTATTGTTCGTGAAGAAAAAGGATGGAACCCTGCGGATGTGTATCGACTACAGAGAACTGAACAAGCTCACTATCAAGAATCGGTACCCATTACCGAGGATTGATGACTTATTTGATCAGTTGCAAGGATCAAGCTACTATTCCAAGATCGACCTTCGATCTGGATACCATCAGCTAAGAATCCAAGAGGAAAGCGTACCAAAGACTGCATTCAGAACATGCTATGGGCATTACGAGTTTCTTGTGATGCCATTCGGACTGACGAACGCGCCAGCGGTCTTTATGGATCTGATGAACCGCGTATGCAAACCATATCTCGATAAATTCATGATTGTATTTATCGATGATATCCTGATTTACTCACGAATGAAAGACGAGCACGAGCAACACCTCAGAACCATTCTGGAAGTACTGAAGAAGGAGAAACTATATGCAAAGTTCTCAAAGTGCGAATTCTGGATTCGCGAAGTACAATTTCTTGGTCACGTTGTGAATGAGAAGGGCATTCATGTAGACCCATCCAAGATTGAAGCCATAAAGAATTGGGAAGCTCCCAAAACCCCTACTAAGGTCCGACAATTTCTGGGCTTAGCGGGCTATTATCGGCGATTCATCGAGAATTTCTCAAAGATAGCTCAACCGCTAACGACCCTTACACAGAAAGACAAGAAATACGACTGGGGTGACAAGCAGGAAGAAGCCTTCCAACTACTCAAGAACAAGCTATGTGATGCACCGATACTATCCTTACCCGAAGGTACTGAAGACTTCGTGGTATACTGTGACGCTTCATGACAAGGTCTGGGTTGCGTGCTTATGCAACGCCAAAAAGTCATCGCTTACGCTTCAAGACAATGGAAGGTACATGAAAGAAACTATACCACACACGACCTGGAGCTGGGCACAGTGGTATTCGCCTTGAAGATCTGGCGACACTATCTATATGGTACTCGATGTACAATCTTCACAGATCACAAAAGCCTACAACACATATTCGATCAGAAAGAACTAAACATGCGCCAGCGACGTTGGGTCGAGCTGCTGAATGATTACGACTGTGAGATCAAGTACCATCCTGGAAAGGCAAACGTTGTAGCGGACGCATTAAGTCGAAAAGAAAGGGTTAAGACCCTAAGGGTTCGAGCATTAGAAATGAAAATTCGAACGAACCTCACTGCACGTATTCGCGATGCACAACAAGAAGCCCTTAAAATGGAAAACCGTAAAGCTGAATACCTACGGGGCATGTTGAAGTATATGGTGCCAAATGAAGAGGGAGCCTTATACTTTAAGAAGCGTATTTGGGTTCCACTCTATGGTGGTATACGAGAAGTCATCCTTGATGAAGCGCACAAATCGAGATACTCGATCCATCCAGGATCGGACAAGATGTATCAAGACATAAAAGAATACTATTGGTGGCCAAGACTCAAGAGCGACGTTGCTGTCTATGTGTAACACCCCGAAAACGGCTTTGGTAATCAAACCATGTTAATAGTAAAGACGGGTAAAATACCTTTAGTGGTAAAAATTTACCCGGTAAATATTAGGATTTAAATAATTAATCCTAATAATAAATAAAAAGTGAATAAAAGCTTTTAAGAAATAAAAGCTTAGAAGGCCCGAGTTAACGGGACCTAAAATAAACTTAGTCATAAATATTCCCGAACCCGCTAAGTTAACTAGGAATATTTAACCTAGTTAATAAGTGGGAAAATTGTTAAAAGAAATAAGTAGGTTGTGGCCTACTTAATAACGAACCAAACACGAGGGGTTAAAGCGGGATAACTAGAAAAGTTATTTATTAAAAACAAACACAAACACACACACACACACAGTGTGTGTTCTGGATCGAGCTCAGGGGTGACCAAGAAGGGTCAAACCCTAATCAACACAATTTCATCAAATTGAAGGGGCAAATCAAGTCCAAATCAAAATCCGAGTATGAATTAGTGATCTCCATTGAAAAAGGAGTCATGAGGTATGTAAATTTCTTGAGAAATCTCTAGTTGAAATTCTGAGCAAACCTAGAGAACTCGAATCTGAACTTGCATGTTTGTTGTTTGGATGAAATTAGTGATGAAACTATGTCTAGGAGTAAACCCTAGTCATGTACTTGTTGAATTGATGTTCATGGTTGTGAATCCATGATCATACACTCATGTGTCAAGTGGGTTTTGATTATGTAGTGAAGATGATGATGTACACATGTTTAAAAACATCATAGTTGCTAGTAGGAACAAGATACTTGAACAATTTGCAAGTTTGAGTAATTGATCATAAGTGATAGTGGTGATTTTTGATGTTAATCTTGGTAAAAATAACTAGTTAGGAACTTGTTAGTAAATATGTAAAATCATGCACATTAGGTGTTTGTTAAAATGCCTAAATGAGAACTAAGTGTTGATAATGTGCCTAATTGAGTCTTGTGAACTTGATAGTGCAATCATATGTGTTAATTGGTGATTTGACTTTTAAATAGTCAAACCGACCATTAATAAGATCGAATGGTAATTGTGATAGAAAATATGTAAGATGGAATAGTCAAAGTTAATGATGACTAATATAACCGTCTTACGAATTATGATGATAGTTTGACGCTTGACAAGCTAGGTGGAGGCTTGGAAAGGAAGCGGGTCAAACGAAGCAAGAATGGCGGAAAAGCATAATTCGGATGCAAGGTAAGTATAGCTTACACTAGTCTTAAATTGTGGAATGTTTTCTTATCATATAAATTATGAATAAGATATCTAAACAATTGAAATATGATGTTCCGTCGTGTAGTCGAACGGAACAAGAAAATCAAAGATGATAGAAACCATAATAATGGTTAAAAAGAAGTAAATCGATAAATTGGTCATATTATGTCGAAAGAAATACACGGTTTATATTTAAAATTACCGTACGGTGTTAAACGGGAAGAGTCATGTAGAGGAGATGATAATAAATATCATTTCGCAAAGATAAATGGTCAATTCGGCCAAACGGGTCAAAAGGTGTAGACAACACCTTTTGACTATATAGACTAATGATTCTTTTGTCGAGTCATATGCTTACAGGAATAGATATCCAATGGATATTCGCATCGTTCTTAATTAGCGAATATAAAGCAAGGTATTAAAATCGGGTCTATTTGTTGATCCGAGCCAGGTACGCTTATTTATGATGTATGTAAAAGTGCTAATTTGGTCGAATAATTGGTGATAGCCCTTCATTGTAAAAGAAGGACCAAAATCGACCAAAACGCCCTTGTAGGCTAAATTGAACAAACAACTCTTAGAGGTTGTTTGGAAAGGAGTCTTATGATTAAACAAAAGTTTAGAACGAGTACGGGTAGTGAAAGATGTAATTCTTGGGCCAAAAGACTCCATATGAGTCTTTGCCGTAAAATGATATTTCAAGAGGTATAAAATCGGAACACATAGATATCTACTTTAAATCCAACACACATTTAGTTGTGATGGAAGAGTACTAGATAAGAGATATAGGTTACAACGCTAGATTAGAATGAAAGCGAAATTGAGCTTAAAAGTGCTTAAAATATCCTTAACGGGTCAAAATAAGCATACTAGTGAAAACGGGTTTAATTTGTGTAATAAACCTATGATTAGAACCTAATATGGTATATCACAATTATTTGATGAAGTGTATGAAATATAGGAATCAAATAAATACGTTTGTTTGATAAAATGCATAACCGGGTCAAAATTTGGTATAAAGGGTAATAAGCCGAAGACTTAGAAGTCTTAAATTTTGTTAAGCCGAATGTCGGATTTTAACTCCAAATGATGGAGAATCAAATTACAAACACGTAGGAAGAAACGGTAGGCCAAACGGACAAGCGGTTTGAAAGATACGGAAGATTTCGTGTCAAATTACGGCAAAAATGGAAAACTGGATGCAAGGTCCACCGTAAATTACGGTGCCACCGTAATTTACGGTGGAGATGAAAAGCCTTACGGTGGCCCCCTACTGGTTTACGGTAGGGGCATGTAAAACCAGTGGCCACCGTAAATTACGGTGCCACCGTAATTTACGGTGGAGGTCAGGTTGAAATTTTTGTTTTTGTTATCAATTGTTTCTCGGACTCGTTTAGACACGTTTTAAGTCTTGTATGACTAAAGCATTTCATGTTTATGAAATGTAGGTACACCTTGGATGCCGGAAGACGATCAAGCTCAACGAAGAACCGAACACGATATAGATACACGCTTCCGCACTTTGCCATGTTGTAAATCACCTAGGGTCAAAACCATTAAAACATTAGTTTTGACTTTGATACATAAGGATTAAACATATGATCACGTGATGTAGAATAACTCATGATTTGTAAAAGTTTTAATAAACCCGTATTTTTATAGCATGTGTAGTCTTAACTACACATCTAATCGTTGGTAATTACATACAAAATCGTTAATTAGTAACTAGGGTGTTACAAGTTGGTATCAGAGCCTTGGTTTAAGAGATCCGAGTATGGTGGGGATGAACCATGCTTGGACTTAAACCTTATGCTCTTGACAAAGAATAGTGTTCGGTTCGAGGCTTGATCGCAAATCCGGTAAGTACAAGTACGTTAATAGTTAGTATGCTAAAGTGTTGTAAACAACACATAGAGCTCTTGACAATGAAAAGCCTTACAGTGCCCAAGAAGCAGCAGAAAAGATAAACCTATAGAAGCTTCTATTGCCCACCACGGGACCGTGTCCAGTGAGCACGGGGGCGTGGCGAAAGTACTGCAGGCGCATTAATTGTAATTGCGAATTACAATTAATGAAGAGAGAGAGTGTCAGACAGGCACGGGGCCGTGCCTAGCCTTCTGTTCAGCCTATAAATAGGAGTGCTTGGTTTCATTTCAACTCATCCTTTGGCACACCACCTCTCTCACACTTCATCCACCACCCACCACCATCACAACACCATCATCCACCACCATCATCCATTGTCCATCGTAGAGTGTGTGAGTCGTCTCGGGATCCAAGATTGATCATAAGAGTTCTTGACAATCAAGGCCATGTTTGCCTAAGTCTCTTACATCACTTGGTGAAGACAAAGTGTCTAGTATAATACTTTTTATTTCTAATCTTTTGCACTTTTTATTTGGTTTTGTATTAATGACTTTAATAACTAGTTACTTATGTTCCCCCTCAGCCACCAGCTGCGGAGGAAAATGAAGCCGCATTTTCCTTCCTAGGGAGATCGAAGAATGGCTTTGAGCAACATTTAGGGAAGAAATCCTTCGGCTAAAAATCCTACTATATCGGGAAACTATTCTCGAAATTTTCTTATAATAGTAGAACTATTTATGATAACCTCGTGTACCTCCTGACCTATTTAGTTAAGTTATCTAGTTTAATATTAGGACTATGTAAGTTATCTCTATGATGCAATGAAATGATGGTTTTTAAGAGTTTGGATGGTTCATAAGGAATAAAACACACTCATGGTGGTAAAGGATGAAAAGGGGAACGAGAAAAAATGACTTCATGCACAAGAACAAGGCAACCCGACAATTTTCTCCATTACAGAAGGTTCAACACGGGCCGTGCCCAACCAACACGCCCCCGTGTTGAACCCCCTGCAGAAAACTGCCCAGTTCAGGTATCTGGACACGGGCCGTGTTCACCCAACACGCCCCCGTGTCCAGGCTTCTGTTTCTCTTGATTTAATTTTGTTACTGGCACTTGAACACGGGGCCGTGCCCGGTCACCACGGGGCCGTGTTCAGCGCCCAGTAACACAAATTTTTTTGCTTTTTAACACCATTTTACACATCTAATCAACCTAAAAATTTATTTTGGGACACATTGAGGACAATGTGTAATTTAAGTGTGGGGGGATGCTAAAACCTTGAAATTTTGCAAGTCCTAAATACAAGCCTTACACAAAACTCTATTGGAACCGCTAATCACCCCAAATTTTTTCAAAAATTTCATTTTTTTTTTACTTGTCTAGGTTTAACTCGGGAAATTCAAGTTCTCAAAAAGGTTATATTTTTACGAATTTACAACCGATAGCGTCGTGATAAAAAGAACCAACATAAGAAAATTATAAAAAAAGGGGCATGACAAGCTTAGTTAAAATTTGATTATATATACTTGATCACATAAAAACCCATTCCCACAAAAGTGAGTTTTCAGCCTTTATCGAACATACAATTACATATCATTAAACTAAATGCTCATTTTTCGTTTCTTGTGTGAATAGCCGCTTGGTTCTTACGACTCTAGAACTTGCCATGACGATATATTCCCGGTCCTTATCAACTTAAACCCGAGTAAGTAAATGATGGAGGCATTAGGACTAAACCTTTTTATTTCTACACCTTTATTTTTCTTTTACTTTTACCACCTACCCAAAAATCCCCCTAGTTAGCCCCTTTGAGCCTAAACCTTTTCATTTCATAACCCAATAACCTTTTACCCACCAAAACCCTTTTTTATTTTCTACCCTTTGTTTTAGTAACAAGTTCGGTTTTTCGTATGAAAAGAAAAAAAAATGTGTTGATGATGAAGCAAAAGAAAATAAACAAACAAGTTTATCAAAAATAACTTTGTTTGAATAATAGCTTCATGAAAATAAAAGTTACAAAAATAGAAAGTCCTACGAAAACCGACACTTGTTACGCTTTTTCACCCTTTTTACTAACCACTAACCACTAACCCAACCACCTACCTTTAACCCAAGCCTAACCCTTAACCCACAAAGTCCTCTTGATATTTACAAAGGTATATAAGTTAAAAAGGAGGAGGATTGATTGCTTGGCAAGCCTATGGTAGGAATAAGTTCCATGCCGCTCTCGAGTGATTCACTAAAAATACACCTTCGGCCGAGTGTGAGTGATTTCTCCCGTGAGGTATGTGAACTTGTATATAAATAGAATTTTAAAAAAGGCATGCTATGCCCTAATAAATAATTTCTCTTATGAAAAGTTTTAAATAAATCATGACGAATAGGATTGTAAATAAATAAAAATAAAACTTCCTAAAGAATCTTGGAAATCCCGACACTCTACGACAAGCCCAAAACCTTCTCTTCTACCTATTCCATTTGGGAGTGTAAGCCACATATTAAAGAGTTTTGCTTGAGGACAAGCAAAAGTTCAAGTGTGGGGGTATTTGATGTGTGTAAAATGTAACATATAAATTACATCAAATGAGGCATAAAACTAACCCTTTTTAAGTACTAATGTTGGAAAAAGAGTGTTTTTGTCTTCCTTTTGTATTTTTAGGATTAAATGAGCTCAAATTCACAAAAGAAGCAAAAAGACAGCTAAATCTAACATAAATACAAGGAAAGGAACATAAGTGGACTGCCCGACCCCTCAACGGCATCTTCCCAAGCAAAATAGAGAAGGCAGAAGACTGAACACGCCCCGTGCTCAGCCAGCACGGGGCCGTGCCCAAGAAGCAGCAGAAAAGACAAACCTATAGAAGCTTCTATTGACCACCACGGGGCCGTGTCCAGTGAGCACGGGGGCGTGGCGAAAGTACTGCAGGCGCATTAATTGTAATTGCGAATTACAATTAATGAAGAGAGAGAGTGTCAGATAGGCACGGGGCCGTGCCCAGCCTTCTGTTCAGCCTATAAATAGGAGTGCTTGGTTTCATTTCAACTCATCCCTTGGCACACCACCTCTCTCACACTTCATCCACCACCCACCACCATCACAACACCATCATCCACCACCATCATCCATTGTCCATTGTAGAGTGTGTGAGTCGTCTCGGGATCCAAGATTGATCGTAAGAGTTCTTGACAATCAAGGCCATGTTTGCCTAAGTCTCTTACATCACTTGGTGAAGACAAAGTGTCTAGTATAATACTTTTTATTTCTAATCTTTTGCACTTTTTATTTGGTTTTGTATTAATGACTTTAATAACTAGTTACTTATGTTGAAGGTGAACTTTCCTTATCGTTTGTCCGTGGTGTCTTGGCATTATTTTACTGTCTATATAAAATAAAGGATTTTCACCATTCATATCTCCACGGTCTATATGGAGGTATGATGGCTACCTGGTCGGGGGTTAAGGGAACGGTTTGGTAAAGGTCTTGCCATTGTTCAGCGTTTAGAGGTCCTGCAATGGACCTGGGTCAAATTTAGTAGGACCTCCTTCAATACTTCACGGTATTGGATGGCGGGGGTCCAAACTCTTTGATCCCCTCATAAGTTAACTACTATTAATACTATAACCCGGCTATTTAGGACTGTATCCCTGCTGACTCAGACTACTTAGCCGAGGGTAACGTCACCGTCAAAAGCGGGGCCTACCACAATATTGCATTAATAACTTAATTCATTATCTTCCAATAATCCACCCTTTTAGGATTGTATCCTTGCTGACTCAAACTACTGGGGTGAGGGTAACGTCACCTTCAAAAGAGGGGCCTACTACAATAACTAAGATAATCTCTTAATTTTGTGCAAAAGTGCGGAAATAATCAAAGGTTATACTAGATACGAGTCGGAACCAAGTGATTCATCTTGTCTATCTGTTTTTATTTTTATTTTATTTTCAGCATTTTAGTTAGTTTTTATTTTTCTTAGTTTAAAAACCTTTTTTCTAAACTTTTTATTTTGGTTAGACGTTGAGGATAAACCGGTATTAAAAGCTCTTGTGTCCTTGGACGACCTCGGTATCTTACCAACGCTATACTACGCTCACGATGGGTGCACTTGCCCATATGTGTGTTTAGTGTTAGTAAAATATCGTGTTTTATAAATTTAAAACTTGGCTAAAATAAGTGTTAAAGGGGCTTAAAATATACACCTAATATATATATAACACTTCGCACGCATCAAGTGCCTATCTCAATTATTTCAGACAGAGATGGACTCTTTGTCTCAAGAATCTGGCAATCCTTTCAGGAAGCCTTTGGATCTCAGTTAGATCTAAGCACGGCATTCCACCCACAAACAGACGGCCAGAGTGAACGGACTATACAAACGTTGGAAGATATGCTTCGCGCATGTGTCATGGATCTAGGCGGCAGCTGGGATACTCACCTACCTTTAGTTGAGTTTTCCTACAATAACAGTTATCATACAAGCATAAAGGCCGCGCCGTTCGAAGCTCTGTATGGCCGCAAGTGCCGATCGCCCTTATGTTGGGCAGACGCTGGAGATAAACGTATGGTTGGTCCTGAACTTGTACAAGAGACAACCGACAGGATTATGCAGATCCGAGAACGCATTAAGGCGACTCGAGATCGACAAAAGTGCTACGCTGATCGAAGACGAAAACCATTAGAATTCGAGGTGGGAGACAAAGTGTTGTTAAAAGTCTCACCTTGGTAGGGCGTAGTAAGATTTGGAAAGCGTGGAAAGCTGAACCCACGATACATCGGACCATTCAGAATCTTGGAAAGAATTGGTACCGTGGCATACAAGTTGGAATTATCGGAAGAACTTAATGGAGTACATGATGCGTTCCATGTATCCAACCTCAAGAAGAGTCCAACACAAGAAGACGTGATCATCCCTGCGGATGAAGTGCATATTGATGATGCCCTCCTATTTACAGAACAACCCGTTGAGGTTACCGACTGGAAAGTCAACAAGACCAAGAGGAGCAGTGTAAAACTTGTCAAAGTACGTTGGAACTCTAAGCACGGACCCGACTACACGTGGGAACGTGAAGACCAGTTCAAAGAAAAGTACCCCACCTGTTCAAGAAGACTCCTGCGAGAGTTAGTTCAGCCAGAATTTCGGGACGAAATTCTTTTAACGGGGGGAGACTGTGATAACTGGCACCAAGCCGGTAATTTCCGTACACTTTACTTATTATTTAATGACTGCAATTATGTGCTTAAATGTCAGCATTGTCTGAACACATACTAAACAAGTGAATTTATGCACGTTTATACTACAAAATATTGCTTTATGCATAGACGAGAGCGTTGCGTCAGAAATACTAGTAAACTCACCGGTAAAACACATTGTGTCAACAATTCTGCAGAAAGCAGTTAAACAATAAAATTGGAGCCTAGGTGTAGGGCCAATGACAAGAATACATTAAAACCCAAGAGTACATACAAGGGTTTACATATATACCTTACGGAAGCTAAAATACGCACTAAAAAGCACCCGAAACGCACTTTAAGTGCAGAATTTTATTAAATTCAACTATAATCAGCATTATGACACTAAAATATTATGCAGAAATTATGATTTATCGTCCAGAATATTTCCCTAAGTGTCAGGAATTGAAAGTGTCACAAAATAATACTTAAAAGACACTAAACGGTGCAATCTAGCGCTTTAACGGAACGGTATTTAACCGAACAACCGGACATTACCCGGCACACAAAAATATTACTAGAAGCATAGTTTTATTATTTCTGAATTAGTCATGATCCCCGAACACCTTAACACCCATTAAATTAATTAGTAACTAACCTACTTAACTATACACTTGCTTATGGACTACAAGGTGACTAACTAGTTCACACTTACAATTAGACCCCTCCCCCAAATCCTAGTGGGATCGGCCCACATGCCTAATGGTGAGATTTTGTGAATTAAGTAATAGATTGTGCTTGTACTTTAGAAGGCATGAAACCCATTGGTTAAACAATTGTTGGAGGATATAATAACAATCCACTAGAACACTAATCAACTCACCATTTCTTCACAACACCAAAACTCCTCCCTTGGCCATTATTCTTGGCCGTAACCTTCTTCCCACACACCACCATCATTCAACATTGATCTATCCAATCCACACTCACTTAAAGGTATAAGAAGGTCACTAACGAAGCTCGGTGCAAGCGGATTTTGAAGGACCTTCTTCGTTTGCTATTAACCACCACTTTTCTTCACTTGAACTCCCTGTCACACCCCGACCGCGTAAAACAACAAATCGCGGCGGAAACATCGGAGCGTGTTGCAACAGAATTAATGTTTCACAACCATGGAAATTAAAGTTTCGTTTTATTGATTAAAAGTGTTACAATGTCTTAACAAACAAGGAAAATACAACATAATTAACTAGTCTTGCATCTTTTATTGTCACTAAAGCCCAAGTCTGTCTATGTATATCTTGATCATCTTATGCAACAGCTCCTGAAAAACACATGTGAAAATATGGTACGTCAGCATAAAAATGCCGGTGAGATACATAGGTTTTTGTGAAAATAGGTGTCATGACTTATGTTTGAGAAAATGTTTAGTCATGAACCTTGTTATTTGCTTTGTTTTGTAAATTACTTGAAAAACAATCAGTTCAGATGATATGTATAAATAAGTGAATAATGTATGGTTAAATGAATAACCAAGTTAAATGAGTTTGTAAAAGATAAGTTGTTTTGTAAAACAATGTCTTGTGAAAAGTATGTTATTTGTATAAAATATTCTATGTCTCAAACTGAAATGATTCAAATAACGTTACGACATGTAATACCATACAAACACTTATATATAGGAAGTACCAGCGGCGTATCCACCATGCTTGTATCATATTACACACGCATCGTTACTTAATCACTTAATCAAACCAAACCAAACAATGTAAAATGTTCATGTCAAGATGTAAATCATGTCAAAATGTCTATGTCAAATATCCATGTCAAATGTCTATGTCAAGTATCCATGTCAAATGTCTATAGTCCAAGAGTAGTCAAGTAATGTATAACCAAAATGATATGTATGGTAAGTAAAATTTAGACTACTTAAACCATAAGTAAAAATGTACAAAACAAAGTATTGAAGTAAAACTTGGTTTAAATCAAAGTTATGTTTTGTAAGATATATGCATGCTATACTGAATATGAACATTTATGCGGTATTGTGAAAATTCATACATCCAAGCCTTGAGACAGACGGATAACTATGTAAAAGTGAGTTATCAAGAGAATATGTATTCGGATTCGGTCATTCCTTTCATCCCCTTTCCCTGGGATGTCCGGAACGGGATTTGTCAAGTCCTATGGTACCACTACCTACTACCGAGCGGCATGATCGGTGTTAATGAATGTATAGTATAGTTTAAACAAACCAAATGTCATACCAAAATGTAAGCATGTTTTATGAAGATAATGTACCTAGTATGCTAGAGTAAACATACAGGGTAGAGCTATAAAACCATGTGTCCATATGTTACTGGAACATATGCAACAGAGATGCAGTATAAAACAATGTACTAAGTATGCAAAGTCATCATACAAAGTAGAAAAGTCATGTAAAACAATGTGCTTAGCATGTTATCAGTCAACATACATAGCAGAAAAGTAATGAAATCATGTACTATAATGTACTAACAAACATAGTCGGTATATGATGTGAAAACAGAAAAGCAGGAAAGTAACAAGTAGGCACATGTGTTCCACCCCAAAACAGTTTGGAAAACAGTAAAAGAGGGGTCTATGTACTCACCTGAGATTGCTCAGTAGTCCTTGAGTAACAACCAAACAAAGCTAGAGATCACGGAAATCAAACGGCACCTAATATAGGTAACTATGTTAATTAACCGGACCTAAATCGGAAGATTGGGTAGCATTAGGGTTTGTAAACCAAATGAGTGTAGGAACTCATATGATATGGTTTAACAAAGCCTACATACTAAATGAAACTTAACCTAAGTGTCTACGACCCATTACGACCCGTTTAGGAAGCTTATGCTACTTTAACGCGTCGTTCGCGTGTAACGCGTTCGGACCGCCTAACTAGTCCTATGACAAGTGTTATATGCCTAAACATGTTACAAAATCAGTTATGTGACAAAAGTTTAGGTTACATATGCTTAATTACCAATTATACATGAAAAGGGTATTTTGGTAATTTACCTAAGGCATATAAACTACCTATCATACAACTACTTAAACGATGTGACCATAGGGTATAACCTCGGAAAGTTATTCCCTACCTACTATGGTCACCTAATGTATTTGGTCGGATCCTAATGATCGACCAAACTGGGTCGGGTTCGAAGGTATAGGCGATTTATTAGATCGCCTACCCTACGACCCTAGACAACGTGGTAATCAGTGGGCATAGTCCCAAGGGACTATGACCAACGTGATTACACTCACGTTGCGAAGTTCCTACGAACTTCGCATTGACCATTACTGGTCAACGCTGAAAGTCAAACAAAGTTTGACTTTCTGACTCGAAAAGCAGTAAAAATAAGGAAAAGAACGAAAGAATACTTACGAAGGGTCCAAGAATGGAAGGTTTGAACCCGAACACTCTCAGGTATGAAGTGTTAAACACGACAACTTAGAGAGCAAGTTCAGATTCAAAGGTGTGAGTTTTTGGGTGTGATGTTGGTGGGTATTTATAGGAAATGGTCCACCGTTGGGATCGTTTCTTGGATAACGTGCCATGAATCCAACCCGTACACTTGTCGGAACCTTATGGTAACTAAAATTCCATCCTTATCTCATGACTAGACAATTAGGAACATGTGGTTGTGGTTAAATCTGCTGAAAACAGGCTGTTAAAGACTCTGCACCTGGTCAGAAGACCCCATACGCATCGTATGGTATAAATACCATACGCATCGTAGGGCTTACTTTGGCAGAATTACACTTTTGGTCCCTGAACTGTATTTAGGCCATTTTTGACACGTTTAAGGCCCGTTAACCCCATTTCAAAGCTCTAAAATGAAGTTAAAGTATAGGGAACTTAAAATGTGTTCAAAAATATCTCGGATATCGGTTCGTTTAGCCGTACAAACGCGATGTTCGCTTAATTACGACGGAATGCGCACAAGCGCGAAAAACGATCCAAATGACGCGACGAATGGATTTTTCTTAAGGCGAACACTAAAATATAATGTAGTCATGCTTACATAAATTTTTAGATGTCCGGATGTATTCAGAACGTAAGTTATGCTCGAAAATGCAAACTTGTGCACTTTTTGACACTTTTAGTCCCTGAATGACACGAAAGTTTATTTTAGCATACCGAACACCTCAAAGCCTATTTCTAAGCTATGCAAAGGATATTTATGGCATGTTTAACTTATGGTCATGTTCCGGAAGGTCTGTTACAGTTCAAATTGGCATACTTTCGCAGTTTGTCAACTTTAGTCCCTGTAAGCGATTAAACTTTATTTCACCACACCAAACCTTCCAAAACTTATATCTAAGTTATGTAAAGGTAATTTAAGGTATGTTAAGCCTATTTCACTATTCCGGAGTGTTCGTTGGATTAAACTGGTTATATTTACGCATCAGAGCGCGTATAACCTTCCAGAAAGCGATTTAGAGCTTGAAATCGAACATGAGTTGATATGTGCAAAAGATACACATATTTATACAAGTCCAAAGTATGAAATACAATATTTCATTGGTTTGGCATTTGTTTGATGGTTGAAATGACACAGGTGTTACAGTCTCCCCTACTTTAGGAAATTTCGTCCCGAAATTTATTTAGAGGAAACTTGTGAGAGTTTAAAACATGAAGTTGAAAAGATCGAACAATATTGGCTAGATTTCTGAACTTCTAGTAACTTTAATAACATCATGATTGCAATGTAAGAGGGATACTTATATACAAGTATATGAAGCATCATTGGTGCGTCCACCGTACCTCAATTACATCGTCCTCATTTTGTTATTGTTGTCGCTATCGGTTCTTTCACATAATAAATCTTACTGGGTTTCTGTGCATTGAATTCCATAATTATGTAGGCCTCCATAATTACGTAGTTCCTTGTACAGTCCGCACAGTCTATTTTATAATGTGTAGTGTAAAACCAAATGAATAATCCTGTGATGAGTGTAACTAGACTGCCATAGAGTCCTTTAGACTAAATCAATAAATGATTTAAATAGACTATCAAGGAGTCTGTTCAGTTACATCACTAGATGTCATTCTTTAACCAAATTGTGAATCAATCTTTTTGACTAGACCACTAAAGGGTCTCTTATGAATCATGGAGCAGTACTACATCAATCCAAGGGTCTTAACTATTACATAGAAGCCCATTAAGGATTTAAGGTAGTACCTTTTGACTATCCTGATACGAATCCCTCATATGAAGATATGAAAGATTCTGCGAGGATTTGGATAACGAATTATCCAGAGTATAAAACACAAAAATGCATAAAGGAAAACATGAGATGAATAAACACATAGTCACATAACCACAAAATTGTTTAACTAGAAGTTTGTTCTGCTAACAGAGTACATGTATTTAAAGCACACTAGGAATCCATCTCGTGGATTTCATTTGGTACTTTAAACATTATAAAGAATCTAACTATAAAGATAGAAAGATCTTTAAAAGAACAAAATTCGATTTCGATTATAAGGAACCGAAATGTTCGAATTTAGGTATATAAGGAATCCAATTAAGGACTCTTATTTGAATGATGATCATCCACAAGGATCTAATTGTGAAGATAAAAAGATCCCATATGGATTTTAGAAGTTGAAGATGTTTTGAAACCTTGCACTAGACGTGCTTATGTCAAAACATGAAGTAAAAATGCTTATGAAATTGAGATGCTAGATATGCCAAGGCGACATATGAAGCAGAATTTTGAAGGTTAAGTCAATGTATGAGGAAAATATTTTTGAAAACTATGCATGGGGTTCTTTTAAGAAAAAGGTGTTTGACGTTTTTGAAACCTTATATATAATACTTTTGAAATCATAAAGTAGGTGTATTAGATAGATATATTTACAAAAATGTTTTAAAAATCATGCGAGATGAATTTTTGAAATTACGTATAAGGTTTTTGAAAGACATGAATGATGCTTTTCGAAATCATGCACTTGATAAGAAAATGTATTGTGTTAATATTGTCTTCAGACTATATGAAATATTTTGAAATTAGAAAGGTTGGTTTTGATAACATGGCCAATGTTTTTGAAATAACATAGACAATGCATCTAGAAAAATTGTTTTCAAACTATATGAAATGTTTTGAGATCATGAAGATTGTTTTGAAATACTGGTACTGTGTATGTTGAAAAATCAAAACGTAATGAGTAAGAGATTTGAAAATATCCTTAGTTATCTAACCAAGGATTCAAAAGCACAGATGTGCAGAAGCATGATCACTCATAATGTCACTTTATTCTTTGTACTTTGTTTCTTAGAATGAAACGAGTACTTAAAATTTTTGAGGGAATCATGAGCAATCATTTGAAAGAAAGAATCACAAGAGTAGTTTGTAAGGAACATAGTTCCTTGATGTAGGTATCATAGGAAAATCATACACACATGTAACGATACTTGTATATCAGCATTTGTGAACAACGATTTATTTATAAACAAAACAGATTGTTTCACATTACAAGGAAACAAAAGAACAAAAGCATAAGATAGCAACATCTTCTACTCGGCCAACTGCTCATCCGTGGGTCAGATTTGCCTTATCAAGCTTTGGGCAATCCCTTAGGAAATGGCCCATCTCGCCACAGTTATAGCAAAGCCCTCGTGAGAAACGAGCTTGAGCAGGAGTGTCGCCAGCTTGATTTGGTACAGCTGTAGTTGGGCAAACCCTTGCTGTATGACCTATAAGTCCACAAATCTGACATTTGCGGCACTTCACACAAGGGTGATGATGAAGGTTACATTGGTTGCACAAGAGTGCAGTTCCATTGTATGACTTCCTAGCAGGGGGTTGAGCTGGTTGGTTGGGGAAGGCTTGACCATTGTGAGCGACAATGGCGAAGTTCTGAGAAGCCTTTCGCTTCTTTGACTTCTTAGGGGGTTGTTCATCCATGATCTTTGATTCCTTGATTGGTTTATTGGCTGATGGTGTTGTCACCTGACTAGGTCCTACCTGTCTTGGTGACTCTTGAGTGGCTTCATCCAGGAGACGATACATGGCAGTAGCTAATTCCACAGTCTTCAGGACTACTTCGCCTATTCGCTGAGCGAATTTGGCTGCTTGCTCAGATATCTGGGCGTCATCGTGATGAAGAGACATTCTTGAAGAAAAAGAAAGGCATAGGGAGAAACAGGTGAAAGATTATTGGACAATCAAAACAGAATGATAACGCATGAAGATTGCGATCATTTGTTTGTTACCTAAGGCAAACAAATGAGACGGTGACTAATCAAAGTAAATGGGTCAAAAATAATGTATCGCGAAGACATGCTCGCCTATAAGTGAACACTCATCCCAAGAATTCCCAGGTAAGCACAACTGGTCTCGCGTCTGATGAGATGTATACGAAGTGCTTGCCTAGCCAGAAAACCCAGAATACAGGCATTCACCCTTCCAGTTTGCACGTGTTCACATTATTAAAAACCCAAAACCTTGACGAGATTTTGAAAACTCAAAGGGTTCAAAACCATATAATAGAGAGTTCAAAACCTTACAATAGAGGGTTCAAAACCTAGTAATCAATCATCCTAGAACAGATGATTAGTTTTCAAAGCGGTTTTGAAATTCATGTTCTTGTGGTGGTCGTCACCTAAGGATAGGTGACGGTATTGTTTTATGACTAAACGCAAGTAAACTCGCGTTAGGGTCCTAAGAAGGTTATAGACTAGGTCAAAGCATTACTAATTACTAATAACCTAATTCCCTATAACCATTGGCTCTGATACCATCTTTTCTGTCACACCCCGACCGCGTAAAACAACAAATCGCGGCGGAAACATCGGAGCGTGTTGCAACAGAATTAATGTTTCACAACCATGGAAATTAAAGTTTCGTTTTATTGATTAAAAGTGTTACAATGTCTTAACAAACAAGGAAAATACAACATAATTAACTAGTCTTGCATCTTTTATTGTCACTAAAGCCCAAGTCTGTCTATGTATATCTTGATCATCTTATGCAACAGCTCCTGAAAAACACATGTGAAAATATGGTACGTCAGCATAAAAATGCCGGTGAGATACATAGGTTTTTGTGAAAATAGGTGTCATGACTTATGTTTGAGAAAATGTTTAGTCATGAACCTTGTTATTTGCTTTGTTTTGTAAATTACTTGAAAAACAATCAGTTCAGATGATATGTATAAATAAGTGAATAATGTATGGTTAAATGAATAACCAAGTTAAATGAGTTTGTAAAAGATAAGTTGTTTTGTAAAACAATGTCTTGTGAAAAGTATGTTATTTGTATAAAATATTCTATGTCTCAAACTGAAATGATTCAAATAACGTTACGACATGTAATACCATACAAACACTTATATATAGGAAGTACCAGCGGCGTATCCACCATGCTTGTATCATATTACACACGCATCGTTACTTAATCACTTAATCAAACCAAACCAAACAATGTAAAATGTTCATGTCAAGATGTAAATCATGTCAAAATGTCTATGTCAAATATCCATGTCAAATGTCTATGTCAAGTATCCATGTCAAATGTCTATAGTCCAAGAGTAGTCAAGTAATGTATAACCAAAATGATATGTATGGTAAGTAAAATTTAGACTACTTAAACCATAAGTAAAAATGTACAAAACAAAGTATTGAAGTAAAACTTGGTTTAAATCAAAGTTATGTTTTGTAAGATATATGCATGCTATACTGAATATGAACATTTATGCGGTATTGTGAAAATTCATACATCCAAGCCTTGAGACAGACGGATAACTATGTAAAAGTGAGTTATCAAGAGAATATGTATTCGGATTCGGTCATTCCTTTCATCCCCTTTCCCTGGGATGTCCGGAACGGGATTTGTCAAGTCCTATGGTACCACTACCTACTACCGAGCGGCATGATCGGTGTTAATGAATGTATAGTATAGTTTAAACAAACCAAATGTCATACCAAAATGTAAGCATGTTTTATGAAGATAATGTACCTAGTATGCTAGAGTAAACATACAGGGTAGAGCTATAAAACCATGTGTCCATATGTTACTGGAACATATGCAACAGAGATGCAGTATAAAACAATGTACTAAGTATGCAAAGTCATCATACAAAGTAGAAAAGTCATGTAAAACAATGTGCTTAGCATGTTATCAGTCAACATACATAGCAGAAAAGTAATGAAATCATGTACTATAATGTACTAACAAACATAGTCGGTATATGATGTGAAAACAGAAAAGCAGGAAAGTAACAAGTAGGCACATGTGTTCCACCCCAAAACAGTTTGGAAAACAGTAAAAGAGGGGTCTATGTACTCACCTGAGATTGCTCAGTAGTCCTTGAGTAACAACCAAACAAAGCTAGAGATCACGGAAATCAAACGGCACCTAATATAGGTAACTATGTTAATTAACCGGACCTAAATCGGAAGATTGGGTAGCATTAGGGTTTGTAAACCAAATGAGTGTAGGAACTCATATGATATGGTTTAACAAAGCCTACATACTAAATGAAACTTAACCTAAGTGTCTACGACCCATTACGACCCGTTTAGGAAGCTTATGCTACTTTAACGCGTCGTTCGCGTGTAACGCGTTCGGACCGCCTAACTAGTCCTATGACAAGTGTTATATGCCTAAACATGTTACAAAATCAGTTATGTGACAAAAGTTTAGGTTACATATGCTTAATTACCAATTATACATGAAAAGGGTATTCTGGTAATTTACCTAAGGCATATAAACTACCTATCATACAACTACTTAAACGATGTGACCATAGGGTATAACCTCGGAAAGTTATTCCCTACCTACTATGGTCACCTAATGTATTTGGTCGGATCCTAATGATCGACCAAACTGGGTCGGGTTCGAAGGTATAGGCGATTTATTAGATCGCCTACCCTACGACCCTAGACAACGTGGTAATCAGTGGGCATAGTCCCAAGGGACTATGACCAACGTGATTACACTCACGTTGCGAAGTTCCTACGAACTTCGCATTGACCATTACTGGTCAACGCTGAAAGTCAAACAAAGTTTGACTTTCTGACTCGAAAAGCAGTAAAAATAAGGAAAAGAACGAAAGAATACTTACGAAGGGTCCAAGAATGGAAGGTTTGAACCCGAACACTCTCAGGTATGAAGTGTTAAACACGACAACTTAGAGAGCAAGTTCAGATTCAAAGGTGTGAGTTTTTGGGTGTGATGTTGGTGGGTATTTATAGGAAATGGTCCACCGTTGGGATCGTTTCTTGGATAACGTGCCATGAATCCAACCCGTACACTTGTCGGAACCTTATGGTAACTAAAATTCCATCCTTATCTCATGACTAGACAATTAGGAACATGTGGTTGTGGTTAAATCTGCTGAAAACAGGCTGTTAAAGACTCTGCACCTGGTCAGAAGACCCCATACGCATCATATGGTATAAATACCATACGCATCGTAGGGCTTACTTTGGCAGAATTACACTTTTGGTCCCTGAACTGTATTTAGGCCATTTTTGACACGTTTAAGGCCCGTTAACCCCATTTCAAAGCTCTAAAATGAAGTTAAAGTATAGGGAACTTAAAATGTGTTCAAAAATATCTCGGATGTCGGTTCGTTTAGCCGTACGAACGCGATGTTCGCTTAATTACGACGGAATGCGCACAAGCGCGAAAAACGATCCAAATGACGCGACGAATGGATTTTTCTTAAGGCGAACACTAAAATATAATGTAGTCATGCTTACATAAATTTTTAGATGTCCGGATGTATTCAGAACGTAAGTTATGCTCGAAAATGCAAACTTGTGCACTTTTTGACACTTTTAGTCCCTGAATGACACGAAAGTTTATTTTAGCATACCGAACACCTCAAAGCCTATTTCTAAGCTATGCAAAGGATATTTATGGCATGTTTAACTTATGGTCATGTTCCGGAAGGTCTGTTACAGTTCAAATTGGCATACTTTCGCAGTTTGTCAACTTTAGTCCCTGTAAGCGATTAAACTTTATTTCACCACACCAAACCTTCCAAAACTTATATCTAAGTTATGTAAAGGTAATTTAAGGTATGTTAAGCCTATTTCACTATTCCGGAGTGTTCGTTGGATTAAACTGGTTATATTTACGCATCAGAGCGCGTATAACCTTCCAGAAAGCGATTTAGAGCTTGAAATCGAACATGAGTTGATATGTGCAAAAGATACACATATTTATACAAGTCCAAAGTATGAAATACAATATTTCATTGGTTTGGCATTTGTTTGATGGTTGAAATGACACAGGTGTTACACTCCCCTAGCCTTGTGCTAGTAGTAAGTTTCTTAGATCATCATCTTTTTCATATTTTTGATGGTTAATAGTAAAAGAATGATGAAATACCGAGAAACACTAAAAACATAAACAAGTCTTGAAACATAAACTAACTTTGTGAGGGAGTAGTGTTAAAATGATGATGAAATCATGATATACTTGTGTTGTTATGCTTGTTGCTTATTGTTGGCTAGTAAAAAAAAATGATATGGGTCATCATATGGACTTGCTAGATTATGTTTAAAAACATGAACTAGCAAGATAAGAAAGTAAGAATGTTGTGGATGATGGAATCATCCACACATAAACTATGAACTTGAATAAATAAATGTTTTCTTAAAAAAAAAATAATAAAGATCAAAATAAGTTATAATCTTGTAGATCTAAAGATCCATGGGTGGTTTTTGAAAGAACCAAGGGAAAAGTATGAGTTTTGCTAAAACTTTTATCTTACATAAACTTGACACATTTTAGTGGATAAACAAGTGTAGAAACACTCGTGTAATAAGAAAATTTCACAAAGAAATATTTTTAGAAAATATGACTAGAAGTTGTAAATATTCAAACTCTTTAAAAATGAAGTTTTTAAGAAACTAATCACATTTTTAAGGGTAACAAGACTTACTAAATACCCTAGTAAGTTACTACACATTTTTGTAAATTTTCAAGTTCATGAAATAGAGAAATTAGTGTATGTTGCTGATAATTGTTGTTGAAATTGATTGATGATGATTTTAAAAGAAAATAAACACATGTTTTGAAAACATGGGAAACCTCCATTTTTAGGGGAAACTCTGTCAAAATTTTTATAAATTTTGACACTTAGAAAAATATAAGTTTTGAGAAACTTATTCCCTAAAAATGTATCTAAAAATATTACCAAGGTTTCCCTAATTTTTTTGGTGATAAGAAATGATGATCTCTTCAAGATTAAAATTTATATTAAGTATGTATATTTTGAGGAAAATATATGTATTTATTGGTCGCCAAATTTTGTGCTAACTGTATGTAGTATGTATCATACTTGATAGTGTATTAGGACTTGAAAATACACTAAATACTCTTGAGAAGTAAAAACACAAAAATACACATACAACACACAAGATACATAATCCGGGTGCAAAATACAAGAAACTTATATTTATTTTTGAGAAAATAATATAAGTAAGCCACTTAGTTAAAAATATAAAATACTTTTAACACAAGAACACTTGTACAAAAGATAGTGACTTGTACTTGTGCGATACAAGTCTAGTGACTAACGTTAAGAAAACACGTTTAGGTCACGACGCATTATAAGCAAATCCGGTGAAGTTTACGACGCAAGGAACGCAAAGTTGTGAGTTCATGCTCCCCCTTTTCTTTTAACTGTTTTCAGTTTTATAACTTCGGGGGTGAAATACATATACAAATGTTACAATGTTTATAAATGGTATGATACAAAAACAAGAAGCACTCTTGGTGAGAACGAGTACCAAGTATGATGCGTTTTGAGAATACAAGAATACAAGAAGCACTCTTGGTGAGAACGAGTACCAAGTATGATGCGTGTTGAGAAATGATACGAGAAATCGTGTCACGAATAGGGTACCATAAGCACCATTAGTCAACAATATACCTAGACCGCAGAACAAAAGGTTAGATCTAACGGGTGTCGGGCAGCCACACTCTTGGTGAGAACGAGTACCAAGCAGTGCTTTTGTGTCTCAGAATATGCCAACTAGAAAAATGCCTAAGGTTTGGTGACTTCCTATGTCGTGTCACATGTTAATGGCCTTGCAACCCATTAACAACCCTGATACATACAAGAATACTTTATTTATACAAGAATCATACCATAAGAATACTTGATTTATACATGAACACTTGATTTTACATGAGTACGTAGTGTACACAAGAATACTGGATTTACACAATATACCAACTATGTTTTCGTACAAAGTACACAAATGTGAAATACAAAAACTGCATGAATTCACACCAACATTATGTTGACGTTTTTCCAAAACTCACATGTATTTCAGGTAACTAAAATTGGATGTGCGCGCGGCCCTACCAATGCTCTTGGATGTCGTCTATGTTTATCTTTGAATAAAGTTGTAAACTTTTCAAGACAATGTTTTATTCCATCTCGTGATGTAAACACTAAACTTATGTTTTCAAGTTATGAAATGTATGGCGTTTGAAGTTATTTTTATGAGCATGTAGTATGTTTACCTTTCGTATGCAATGAGAACCTTTCATGATCACACCTCGTGCTTCCGCCGCAGAAAGGGGTGTGACATGAACATCTTTAACGGATTGAGAGAACTGTGTGTATGATTAAGAGAACTGTGTATGATCGGTGTATAATTGAGAGAGAATTGGGGGACAATGGGAAAACCATACACAGAGAAGATATGTGTTGATGCGTAACAAATGAAGCCCTCTCTTACCCTAGCTGTCAATAACCAGTCTTTTATATAATGTAACTTGAAAGTTACACTTTGCACCACAATAATTTGCACTCCTGATCGGACCACTGAAATGTTTCATATACAGCCGTCAAACTTTCAACATGTAGACAAAACTGACACATAATCTGCTATAATAACAAAAATGGTTATAACAACCTAGTCCACATCTTCGATGACTCTTATACAGGTCCAAAGGCCCAATGAATAAAAACACCAACAAGACCAGCCCAATCAACAAATTCAGCAATGTTGAATAATAAGCCCAACTTGACATGTTTGTGTTATGAACACTATTATTTTTAACATCCCCCCTTGATTCAAACAGCAAACATGTCAAATAGACTTGACGTAAACACAATAGATCATGTTGAACACAATTCAAACCTTTGCAAACACGTCTGCCAACTGATCTTCAGTGGCATTTTTCCGTGACTTATACAAACAGATAAGACCATTTTACTAAGCTTTAATAGGTAAATTGCAATTAGCACAAAATATTTACCAAAATAGTACAAAGCAATATACACAACATCATGGAGAAACAAACCAAAAATAGAATTTATATAACCAAATTCTAACTCAGGCATATAAGAACCCAGACAAAATACAATACGAGACAAGAGATCCTTTGAAGGAAAATACAAATACCAACAACAAATCAAAGAACCCTCTATAACAGACAGTCAATAAAACACATAAACTGTTATGACTAAGAACACCAGAAAACGATGATAGCCTACACGGTTCTAGCAAAATACACAACCAGACACATATCTCTTACACAAGAGAAAAACATACAAGGCTAACATCACATACATTCAAGAACCAAGACTATAAGACAGCCAAACAAATCCTGATTAAACACAAAATTACACAATTTGTAACCAGAACGACATTTCTCCTCAAGAGAAAACATACAAGGCTGTCACATAAACAAAATAGTCTTGACTAAGCCACCGGTTAAACATGAACCACTCAGCTTAACTAACCATACAAACAAGACTACAGACAAGCAGAAATAGCGACTGTAAATCAAAGACATTTTAACAACATTCAAGACAAAGAAATCTCAATATATAGATCTCATAACTAGACAGACACATACATCATGAACAATCATGGCAAAACAACTGTTTACAGAACCTCAAACCACATGGTATGACTAACCATACAACAAAGGACAATAAGACATATGGACAATGCCCGGGAGACATTTCGACAGTCCACACATAGAATTGAATCACATAATCCAAGATAAAGAACCACACCACACAAATCAACAACATTTCCAGGTCTAAACTTAATGAAAGCACAAGACCATATAACCACAAAAATAGAATTTCACATGAAAATCAAACAATTAAACATGATTGAAAAATGCATAAACCAACAATACAAAAATGCATAAACCAACAGGATCTTCAACCCTTCACCGGTGTTGAAAACACAATCGGACCATCAGCTGAACAAGTCCCACAACTGATCTCCATCAGATCAGAACTTGAATGAAATGAACATCTTTAAGGGATTGAGAGAACTGTGTGTATGAATAAGAGAACTGTGTGTATGATCGGTGTATAATTGAGAGAGAATTGGGGGATAATGGGAAAACTATACACAGAGAAGATATGTGTTGATGCTTAACAAATGAAGCCATCTCTTACCCTAGCCGGCAATAACCAGTCTTTTATATAATGTAACTTGAAAGTTACACTTTGCACCACAAGAATATGCACTCCTGATCGGAACCCCTAAAATGTTTCATGTACAGCCCTCAAACTTTCAACCTGTAGACAAAACTGGCACATAATCTGTTATAATAACAAAAATGGTTATAACAACCAAGTCCCCATCTCCGACGACTCTTATACAGGTCCAAAGGCCCAATGAATACAAACACCAACAAGACCAGCCCAATCAACAAATTCAGCAATGTTGAATAATAAGCCCAACTTGACATGTTTGTGTTATGAACACTATTATTTTTAACAAGTCGCACGGGCCATGAATTCTTAGTGAAACACTGAGGTTCATGAAGTTTAGTCATCCTCTCAGTTTTCTTCGTTAATGACCAATAGACCAAACAACGAATACATTAAAATTACAAGCATATTGCATACAAGTATTTCTTTTTAGCAACAAAAAGTACAAAGGATGTTAATGAAATTGACAACATTCCCCAATATAGCATTAAGATAAGAAAGTGAGATGGGTTGATGTAAAGTAACTTCATCTTTTCGGATCTCCAAAAGTAATTTTGATAAAATTAAAATATATACAGGCAATATATATATAGGAGATGGATAATGAGAAAACTAATTTAAATTAAAAAAACTAAAAAAACTACCTAAAAACACACCATCTAAGTGCATTCATACTACTTTCCTCATTAAAGAAATTTCAACAAAAGATGTAAAATTCAGTAATCAGAGGGAACAACTCTTTTTCTTCATTAATTCATGATCCGAAAACATTGATTAAATACATGAAAAAGAACCTACTAGATCCTAAGATTTTATAAAGATAAAAGGAAAACAAACAGATTCAAAAAAAATTAATAAAAAGGATAAGGTTTATCTCATGCAAACTCATGCACGGGTCATGACTCTTTGAATGGATCGGATTCGGTTTGTTGCTTCCAATATTCCCCCTCAAGCTGGAGCATGTAAATTCTGCATGCCCAGCTTGACGAGTAAAGTCTGAAGACGTGTGCCCCCAATGGTTTGGTAAGAAGATCTGCAATCTGCTGCTTGCTGTCAATGTGAACCGGCCAAATTTCCTTAGAGTCCACCCGTTCCCGCACAAAATAGCAATCCATTTCAACATGTTTAGTTCGCTCGTGGAAAACGAGATTATTCGCGATATGTTTGGCAGCTAGATTATCACAAAACAATACCGTTCCCTCTGTGACAGTTTCATTTAGTTCATTCAAAAGCGAACGCACCCACAACACCTTGCTAACAGCGGTGGCCATGGCCCTATATTCTGCTTCGGCTGACGACCTGGACACCACCGACTGTTTCTTCGACTTCCATGAAATCGGTGCACCTCCCAACAATAACAAATAACCTGTTCGAGATCTTCTTGTTAAAGGACATCCCAACCAATCAGAATCACAATATGACACCAGTTTAGTCCCTCCTTCCTTCGGTAATAAAATTCCTTGGCCGGGAGTCGACTTTAGATACCGAAGTACCCGGATCCCTGCATTCATATGGTTTCGTCTCGGGTCCGAGACGAACTGGCTCAACACATTTACAGAGTAGGTTATGTCGGGCCTGGTTGCTTGCAAATAGAGGAGACATCCGACTAGTCGACGATACTCATTAGCTTCAACTTTCTCCTCTTCTTTGCCTTCATCAAGTTTAAGGTTCTATTCACTAGGAAAAGGGACTAGGCCTTGAACCCATCATTCCACTATCTTCTAGGATATCACGGGTATATTTCCTTTGACTTAGTACAAGACCACTTTTAGTTCGAGCCACTTCGATACCTAGAAAATATTTCAAAGCTCCCAAGTCTTTTATACTAAACTTTTCATCCAGTTGAGACTTAGTGTGTTGTATCATCTTCATGTCGTTCCCAACTATGATCACATCGTCTACGTAAATTAGGGCAGCGACGAACACGTGATCATGTTTGTAAATGAAAAGAGAATAGTCAGCCCTTGATTGCTTGAAACCCATTTCAACTAACGCATGAGTAAATTTGTGATACCAGTTTCTCGAGGCCTGTTTCAAACCGTACAACGACATTCGAAGTCTACAAACTCTCGTTTCTGACCCATTGGAAAAACCTTGCGGAAGCTTCATATAGACCTCTTCTTCAAGAACGCCGTGTAAAAAGGCGTTATTTACATCGAGTTGGTGGATCACCCATTCTTTCTTCACCGCCAAGGTGAGCAATGTCCTCACGGTCACAAGCTTCGCTACGGGTGCGAAGGTGTCGTGATAGTCTACTCCTTCCATTTGGGTAAAACCCTTTGCAAACCAATCTTGCCTTGTACCGTTTGACTTCTCCGTTCGGCTTGTACTTGACCTTGTATACCCATTTGGAATCAATGGCTCTTTTCCCAGCGGGCAGCTGCTCGAGAGTCCATGTTCCATTCCGTTCAAGTGCTTTGATTTCCTTTTGCATGGCTTCACGCCATCTTTTATCCTGTGATGCTTGAAAAAAGTTCTTTGGCTCATCATGTGACGTGATGGCGGTGAGAAAAGCTTTGTGAGTGTTAGAAAGGTTGTCATACGAAATATAATTAGCTATGGGATGTTGTGTCGAGGAACCTGGATTGGAGTTCGGGAGTGAGGCATTGATTGAAGGGGGGAGCTTTACGTGAAAATCTCGTAGCCGAGCCGGTTGTGTTCTGGACCTTTGGGGCCGCTGAATGGAATTCTTGACATGGGCCGGTTCTTCTTCATTTTGGTCAGTTTCAGCATGATTGGGCTGTGGTGCAACTGGGCTGGGCGGTGGCGTCTCAAAGCCATCTTCATTTGTTTCTTGAAACTGCTCAGGCCCAACATCGTATGCCTCATCGGCTTCGTTATTAACTTGAATGTTTTGTTGGTGAGCTTTGGTCAAAGGGTCCTCGTACCCACCAGTTTCGTTGGCAAATTTTTGAGTTGACTCGACCATTATTTCCTTGTCATGCATGTTAACGTCATCGGTTCCACTCGTAAAAGGGAAGGTGGCCTCAAAAATTTTTACGTCTCTGCTAACAATTACCTTCTTATTTTCTGAGCCGAAAACTTTGTATCCTTTCGTACCGAATGGATAGCCCACAAACACCTCAGGTTTACCTCTAGGAGCAAACTTGTCTCCTTTAGTTTCGGTGTTCCAAAAATAAGCGAGGCAACCGAAAACACGCATGTGCTCATATGATGATTCTTTGCCAAAGATCCTTTCGTAGGGTGTTTTGTTGTCAAGAACCTTTGATGGCAATCGATTGATGATGTAACCGGCAGTCAAGACACATTCCCCCCAAAAGCGAATTGGTAAGTTTGCCTCGAAACGTAGTGCCCGGGCAATCTCGAGAAGATGCATGTGCTTTCTTTCCACCACCCCGTTTTGTTGTGGGGTATGTGGGCACGTAGTTTCGAGTTCGATCCCTTGGTCACTATAAAATTTCTTCATGCGGTTTGAAACAAATTCACCACTATTATCACATCTAACACATTTTATGCCCCTTTTAAACTTAGTTGCCACCCAATTGTAAAAACTTATCAAGTGATCACTCGCTTCATGCTTGTGTTTTAACATGTACACCCATACAGCCCGGCTATAGTCGTCGACTATTGTGAGAAAATAGTTCCCATTTGCGAGTGAAAAGGTTCTATAACCCCCCCAAATATCACAATGAATCATTTTAAAAGGTTCACCTGTTTTAATCGAACTTGCTTGAAAAGGTAATCTAGTCATCTTTGCTTTATTACAAGAATCACAAAAAGAATCACTCAAACTAGGAACTTTTATGGAACAAATACGGGATAGCTTGCCATTCGATAAGTGACCGAGTCTTTCGTGCCATTCACTTGAAGTAACCACCACCATTGCTTTTCGATCCCCTCGCATGTTGCCTATCCGGTAAAGCCCCCCTTTGCACTCACCCGAACCAATCAAGTTCCTCTCCCTCAAGCCCTGTATGACAAAAAAATCGGGAAAAAAGGTGATAGCACAATGTAAGTCTTTTGTTAATCGACTAACGGATAAAAGGTTGCACTTGAAATTAGGCACAAAAAGAACGTTTTTAATTTTAATTCCCCTTTTCAACATATGTTCCCCAATTCCCTTGACGGGAATAACATCCCCGTTAGGAATGGTCACGAACATCTCTCCACTTTCTGCGGAGAGATTTGCGAGGAATTCTCTAATATGGGTCATGTATTCGGTTGCTCCCGTATCGAGAATCCACTCGCCGTTTTCACTTACTTTACCTGCCATATTGGCCTTTGGAGGGGTCTCGTTTCCCTTTTGGTCGGTCGGATTACCGAACAACTTCATAAACATCTCGCACTACTCTTCTGTCAATCCCGGAATTTTGCTAACCGTGGCTTCTGCCATGGCTGCCTTTGGCTTAGGCGCTTCTTTCTTATTCTTACCCGGCCACCAATCTGGGTATCCCACTAGCTTGAAACAGCCTTCCCGTACATGGCCATCTCGTCCACAGTGACTACAATGACCTATCTTGGCAGCGGATGTGGCTCTGTCCGGTTTCACGGCTCCCTTCTTTTGAAAGTGTTCGCCCTTATTTCCCGAATGACTAGCTTGGAATGCGGCTGCATCAGCGTTATTAACCGTGGCCTTCCCTGTCGAGATGTTCCTTTGCTGTTCGTCCTCGGCAACTAGGTGGTAAGCTTCGCCGAGACTAGGTGTTGTTTTGGCAGCGAGAATCTGAATTCTTACAACCGAGAAGTCCACATCGAGTCCCATTATGAACTCATACAACCTCTCCTTGTCCTTCAACTTCATGAGTTTTTTTTTCAAGTTCACACATGCAGTTTCCACATTCACATCGAGGACTCGGAAGCATTGAGTCAATCTCGTCCCATAAGCTGCGTAGCTTGGTATAATAGGACGAAACAGACACACCTCCTTGACGAGTGATGGCAATGGCCTGTTTTAGTTCGTAAGTCCTCGGAGCACTTTCTTTGCCGAATCTCTCGTGCAGATCTTTCCAGATTTCCATGGCTGTGTTAGCGTATTTAACGCTTCCACGGATCTCCTTTTCCATCGCCGTTGTTAGCCATCCTTTTATCATGGCGTCACAACGCATCCATTGCATATACTTTTCATTGTCTTTTTCGGGTTTGGGAATGCTACCATCGACAAACCCAATTTTGTTCTTTGCAAACAAAAAACTGGTCATCTCCTGGAACCAATCTTTGTAATTGCAATCTGTTAGGTTCTCGTTCACCTGCAACTGCTTCGGGTAATCCGAAGGATGGAGGTAGTATGGTGAGTTGGCGTCGATAGCTTCGTCGGATGCATTACTTTTGTCGACGGCCATGTTCGATCCGCCTTTGATTATCTTAATTTTGTCGATCCTGCTCTGATACCATGTAAAATTCGGTAATCAGAGGGAACCAGGGGCGGATGTATCTTATGATAAGGGGTAGCCACCGCTACCCCTTGGCGCTCTGGTAGTAGTGTAAATTTTGGAAAAAAATGATGTTTTTTCGATTTCGTAACCCCTTTTCTTTTAAAACGTTACCCCTATGAAGGTTTTCTAGATCCGCCACTGGAGGGAACAACTCTTTTTCTTCATTAATTCATGATCCGGTAACATTGATTAAATACATGAAAAATAACCTACTAGATCCTAAGATTTTGCAAAGATAAAAGGAAAACAAACAGATTCAAAAAAACTAATAAAAAGGATAAGGTTTATCTCATGCAAACTCATGCACGGGTCATGACGCTTTGAATGGATCGGATTCGGTTTGTTGCTTCCAATAAAAGAAACTTCAAAAAAAAAACTTTTGAATTCTCTCTTTGTATAAATCAAAAGATACTTCAACAGAACAAACAGAAAAAAAGAACTATGACAAAACTTTGATCACAATGGACAGAAAAGAGGACTATGACAAAACTTTGATCACAATGGAATTTTAGTAAAAAAAAATTCCACATTCCACGAGGTGCTATGCACTTAACAAACAAAATCAAACGAAATTCCTTGTTGTTTTATGGAAACTTTTGTTTTCCAACAAAATGAAAAATTTCATTTTGAAATCACTAAAGAATTCTTCACAATCCACGAGCCAATAGAAAAATTGTTCACATTTGTTGGTTTCACCAAATTTATATCAAGGCGTTGGTGTTGGCCGTGTAACTCCGTGTACCCTGCCACACAGAGGCGAAGATTACTTGGTGCCTGGGGGTGCACCCGTCCACCTCAATATTTCGGTTAGAAGTGTACAGGTTCTGATTTTTCGTCCAGAAATTTTAAAAATTATATAGGATCGCCTCCCCCCAATTATTTTTTCTAAATATTTATACGATATATAAGTTAAAGTAAACTTTGTTACCACTTTGTATATCCTAAATATTTATACAATATATAAATTAAAGTAAAGTTTGTTACCACTTTTTATACAAGTGATGGGTAGTTTTGTAAATATATTTTAACTCTTATTTGTTTAACCCTAGATTACCCACCACACAATAAAATCGCAAGTTTTTATGTGTAAGAACGGGTCCTTTGAATGAATGATTTTTTTTAGTTTTATTTGGAACTATTATTATTTGACTTGACCCGAATCGATAGCCGACCCGACCCGAAACATAACGATAGGAAAAAAAATCTGGGACCCATCACTTTACGCCCCATCGGAATTTTTGGTCAAGCTCCGCCACTGCTGCCACATCATCTTCATAGCGTCCTAAACATCAATTCAGGTACGTTATATTATGGAGGGAATCGTCAAACTTTTAACGAGTGTTATAGGGATGATTTGAGGGGCCTGTTGATTCTCTCCAATTAGATTTCTTTTTCTTTTTAATTTATTTTTTCTTTTTTTAATATACTTAAAGGAGGCTTTATTCCACAACGTGTATTTTAACAATAAAGCCCAAGGCCACCACACTAGGCTATGACCCTATGGTAGATGGAAAGCCATCTAAGTGTTTGAATATAAGGAGGTCTGGGTTCAATACCCGAAGAGTGTAACATTTAGTCATTCACAAAAAAAGAACAATAAAGCCCCGCTTATGCAGGGAATTATCCCACACCATGCAGCCTAACCGTATGTACCTTATGTGTGAATTTATAAGATGTTTTTAAAGAAAGAATTGATTTCGAATCTATATCATAAACCAATTGAGAATCAAACTCGTCAAACTCACTGTGAAGAGCAACCATTAATCAGCAGTCAAGTAGGATTTAGGAGCAATCGTTAATCAACAATTGTTAATCGTTGTTGATCACAAAACATAGCGCGCATAGCAGGTACTAGGGATGGGATTAGTACAGTACAGTACCCGTACCAGTACCGAAAATACCGGTATCAAATTTGAATAAAACTAGGTCCCAAATACCGCACTGAATATATGGGTATGGTACGGGTATTTCGGGACGGTACCCACTTTGGTCCTGTTTGTTTTATTGTAGTTTTTGAGCCCCCGTACGGGCACTATATAGGTAAAATCAGCATAAATACCAATATAGTACAAGTACCAAATTGATAAAATCAATACGAGTACCATAAATACCATAGTATGAAATAAAAACATAATATAATTTTTTTTAAAGTTCTATATAAAATTCGGTAGCAGCACCCTTTTTTACCCGTACCAATACCGAAAGTACCAAATAACAAAATCTATAAAACTGAGTACCAATACATGTACCTGTGACACCCGGCTTTTCAGGTCGTACGGTACAACTGTAACACATGTTGTGAATAGATAAAAGGCTGTATTTGACTGATTATGATGTTTATATATGATATTTAATGAGTTGGTAAATTTAAACTTTGGTAAGAATTATGTTGGCAACGATAAGATAAACGCTTATCGCGTAACGGCTAAAATGCGAAACAAACGTCGGTGACCACCCGATCAGTTTTAAAATCCTAAAAATAGTCTGTTATGATTGAAATAGTAATTTTAATCATATTCGTGAGGAAAAATAAATTAAAACGCTAAGAAACTCTATTTTTCGAGTTTGAGCGCGTACCGCGCGATACTGCGCGTATTAGACAAACAACTGTCAACACAGCCAGTCAAGGCAACTGGTAATTATTTCAGTAATAAGTCTATGTTATTATTTTTATGGAATGATAAAAATAATTTAAAACGCACTAAAACGGAACTAAAACGCTAGATAAAATACCCGGTATCTAGTAAAATACATGTTTTTACACTATAATACATATATGTGTATATATATAGGTTTGTATGTGTGTAGTATGTATATAGAGGAGGAGGTGGTGGCTGATTATGAACTCTCTCTCTCCTCTCTCTTGACACTTGTGGACATGGGGAACACCATATGTGATGATTATTGTCCCTAAAAGCTTACATAAACACTCAAAACTCAAGAAAACCCATTCACCATTTCATTCTCTCTCTCTCTCTCTCTCTCTCTTGATGAATCTCGGCCAAACACCCCCTTAAACACACACATTCAAAATTTTCAAACTATTTCATGAAGATTCAAAGGTATTTCAAGGTGATTTTAAGCTTGTAAGGAGATTTAGAGGTGATTTCAAGAAGATTCAAGCAAGAACAAGGCCTCATATCATCATCTTTTTCAAAAACCCACTAAGAAATCTTGAATGTATAACACGTTTACTTTCAAAATCATGTTTATGATTCTTGGTGATGAAGATGTTATGGAAGGTTTCTCTTGTTCTTAGATTTACACATTAACTTAAAAACTAAAACAAATGAGTTTTTAAAGAAAAATAAAATGGATGAACATGTATATATATATATATATATGTGTGTGTGTGTGTGGCCGTATGTATATATGTACATTGAGTTTTGACTAATGATAGATTCTTGTTTGATGTGATTTTGTAAAGTGAAATGCTTGTGTGAATCAAAAGAATGTTCTTGAAAAGGTTTTAATTATTTGAAAGGAATATGTTAAAAAGTAAAACTTTGAAGGTTTATGCATGTATGTATATGTGTCGTGTATGTATATATGTATATGTGCACATGCATGTAAATTTTGATGATTAAAAGATTTAAATATGTAAGAAGATATATGTCTTGCATTTATAAGAAATGATTGTATGATAATCATAAGAATGTTGGAATTTTTGAGTATCAGAAACATGAATTAAATAAAGATCTATGTGCATTCAAGTTCATACAAAATGATTAGAACATGTTATGGATGCATTAGATGCATTAACTAGATCATGCATGTTGGAATATGATCATGAAATGATGTTTTGAACATGTTTTAGTGAAAATAAAATTTAATCAGATTCTAAACACTAAAAATGTGAGTATTTGAAGTTTTTAATGGTATATACTTTTGTCATAATGTTTACTAGCTTTGCATGTTGTACTTGGTGCATTAGAAGTTGTAAAATACGTGAAATCGCATGATTTATGTGACTTACACAAAAAACTGCACTAATCTGATTATAACCACTATTTTAATCAGTAAATAATATGTATTGAGTTAAAATATCAAGTCATTCCGAGTTGGGATGATTATGGTAACGTTTAACGCAAAACTATGCGTTAAAACGGTAAAAAAAATCGGCTTTTCAAACGATTTTTACGAAACTGATTTAGATCAGTAAGTAAACTGATATTTTTGGTTTAAAAATAAGTATTTTAACTAATTTTAAGTTTACTTGGTGTTTGGTTGGTCATACGTGACTTCCGACGCCCGAAAACGTTACCGAATCGCTAAAATACGCATTTTTCGATATACACTAGTATGGGTAATTTTTGAGTGAACCTTATGTGTTAAAATGTGTTATGTGATTTAAACATGTGACTATGAAAATATGTTAAGTTTTAACATGATATTGAAAATTTGATTATGCATGTATACTTGTGCGTTTTATGTGGTAGAAACGGTAAAATCGCGTTAAATGTGTAACATGTTGGTCGAGCATTAACAATTTATGTATACTTGCCTTAAAAATGACAAAATAGATAAGTTAATGAAATTAGGTGTGTTTCGATAATAATTTATGTGAACGTTTATGTATATATATTACGACGCGCAAATCGTAGATATATTACGTATAAACGGGAGTGTTAATGGATTTACATGATAACGGTCACCAATAAAATCATTCAAGTCGTAAAATATTAAATATATATATATATGGACTCATATATATATTAACGTGCCAACATAATAAAAAACGAAAACTTTTCGAGACAATCTCAAAGTTATGTGACAATTATAAGAAACAGAGAAACTTAGGATTTTTGTGATATATATTGATTTAAAAATCGTTCCTACATATAATAGGACATGTAGAAATCAATCTCTGGGATTGCGCTATTTAAAAATACGCACCCAAAGGTGAGTGTCACTAAACCCCTCTTTTTACTGCTTTGTATATGTTTTGGGGGTAGAACATGCCAAAAAGGGTTTAATAATGTTTTTGGATTAAAACATAACTTTTAATATAAATTGTATATTTTCGTTGAAAATATATGGAGTTTGATAAGTTATATGTTTCGAGATAAAACGTTTTTGATG
This sequence comes from Helianthus tuberosus, assembly GCA_030545235.1. NCBI lineage: Eukaryota > Viridiplantae > Streptophyta > Magnoliopsida > Asterales > Asteraceae > Helianthus > Helianthus tuberosus. The sequence goes on along the minus strand of CM060410.1, from coordinate 141,272,082 downwards.
AATATATGTTTGGGGGAAAACGATTGTATAGTTGGAACGAATTTGCTTGATCTCAAGAAAGTAAGTAACAGCATCGGCTTACATTTCGGTGGGGATTTCAGGGGATTCGTACAACTTCGTATATTAAATTTGTCATATTAGTAAGATATATATATATATATATATATTGTACGTGAGGCAGACATCATATATGGTCTCAATATGGACCCTGCGCCAATGATGTCGTTTAATCGATTAAGTATTGCACGCGATGAATTATTGGTAGATCTATCGGGTTGACAACCCTGTCGTGACCGGTCGCCCCGTGTCAAGTCAAACGACGAATTTAGATTCTGGTTATTGTCTAGCATTGATTATCCCTGCATGGTAAATATATAGTTCATATTGTCTAGCTAACATACGAGTCTGAACATTGACGCTATGAATTTAATATACAAAACTTGGGAAAATGCCTTAATGTTGAGCTTTAAAAATTTCGACGGATGACCCATGGATTTTATTAAGGAAGTAAATGGACTTTCTAAAAATTATATGGATGTTTTAAAATAAACACATAATTAGAAAGTTTTCCTTTAGATCAAATTGTTTAAATTTGAATATGTGAACTCACATTCCTTTGTGTTGACACTTGATTTTAAACGTGTTCTACAGGTACTTGAGTTCGGCTTCGGGAATCATGGCGTATCTTGTGTTTGATGATGCATGTTGTGTTACTTAAAAATGTTGGACTAACTTTTTAAACTTTCTGGGACAAATGTAATAAGATCCGTGAGGATCAAATACAACTTTATCATGTCATGGTTATGTCGTGTTTTTGAATGGTAAGTTAAAAATTTATGTTTTAAATAAGTAATATTGTCCAACAATATAATGCATCAAATATCAAGATAGAAATGGGCACCAACTTCCGTCACCACTACGTTTTAAATTCCGCTGCGACGTTTTTGGGGTGTGACAGTACCGAGTATCTAAAATCCGTACGGGTACTGTATGGATATGGATACGGGTATTTGGGAAAAAAATGTCCATCCCTAGCAAGTACACATGGATTAGGCTTCTTGGAGAACAAGGGATAACGGGAGGGTAGAATCATATATGTAACTAGTTCAGGGTAATGACAAAACTGCCCTTACAATCTTGTTAGTTTTTAATTGGATTTGTCTTGGTACGCAACATTATTACCAAATTGAAACCATAGAACTCAGTCTTCCAACTAAAACCAGACGGTATGGGGGCCAGCTTAGGCCCGGCCTGGCCCGGCGCCGGTCCCCCACACCGCCCCCCTCGGCACGGCTAGTGAAAACGGCTGGATCTCGACGCTGAGAACGGGCCACTTTTTCAAACATATAGCCGTTACAATGGCTATGTAATTTAATAAAAAAAACCTTTTTAATGTTCAATAAATACCCCTCATCTCATCCATTTTTATACCATTTTCTCAATACTTCTCCCATTCTCATCCACTTTTATAAAAAAACTCTCCATCTTTTTTATACAATTATGAATCCATTCAACCCAAACAACCCCAACCCGAACAATCCCAACCCGAACCAACCTAACTTTTTTTCGAGTCTCGGTTACACTCCGACTATGGATCCTTCATGGGTGTCTCCGTAATTTACGTTTTCGGGTTTCCAACAATCACCCAACGCCTTCAAACAAATGTCCCAAGTTCAACAAATGCAACAATACCAAGCATTCCAACAATTCATGCATCGCAACTCGTTTGAACAATTCCAATCGCAACCACCACCTTCCCAACCGCAACCCCCGGTTCAACTTGACGATGATGATGAAGAAGTCGTCCCCGAATCGCCACCTAAAGAGCTCAAGCGCAAAAAACTCACTGGGAAGGGGAAGGCGGTTGAAACCGAAGCCGAAACCGTGCCAAAAAGCGGTTCAAAAGCAAAGCCGAGACAGTGGACAAAAGTAAAGGAGGAGTCGCTAGCAATTGCGTTTGTTAAGTCCTCAACTTTCCCGATTGTCGGTATGAACCAAAGTTTATTTTTTTTAATTTAAATTTAAAAAGATTTATTTTTTACTTTTACTAATGCATTTTTTTAAGTTTAGGGAACAATCAAAAGGGTACTAGTTTTTGGAAGGCGACAACGGATAGATTTAACGGGATTATGGGGCAAGGCCCAATACGTGATATCGATTTCGTCTCGGGCAAGTGGCGTAAAATGAACAAGACCGTCAATGAATTTTGCGGGTATTATAACCAAATTTACACTAATCCTCCTAGTGGGAGTAACGACGAGTACATTCTTAACCTTGCGTTGGCTAAGTGGGACTCTAAAAATTCAACGCCTTTCCCGCACCTCCGAGCATGGAACATTTTAAAGAAAGAAAACAAATGGAAGCCGGTTCCAAATGAGGTCGCAACCGCCAAACGGAGTAAAACTTCCGAGTCCGGAAGTTATAGTGCGGGAGGCTCCACCGCTCGTTGTCAAATCTACATAAACGACGACCCGATATATGACGTGGATGTGTTGCCCGTTCACGAGTCGGAACGTCCCCCCGGAAGGGACAAATCAAAAAAAGAGGCGGCCGGAAAGCGAAAAGGGGGCGGCTCGAGTGGAGGGGGCGGCTTGGGTGGAGGGGGCGGCTCGGGGGCGGGTTCGAAAATGGACGAATTGATATCCGAATTCCGTTCGTTCAAAGAGCTCGCGGCCGAAAAATATAGTCACAAGAAAACCTTGGCGGCCGACTATGCTCGAGCGGAGGATTTTAGGATTATGAGGTTGGATCTCGACTCGGTTCCGGAGGATGAACGCGAGGTTTATCGGAGGATGAAAGAGGAGGTTAAGAAAAAATGAACGTCGTAGGTTGTTTAGTTTTTTAATCGTATCGTTTTTTTTTTTTCGCTTTTATGTTTTCCGTTTCTAGGATTAGTAATTTTAATTTTTAGGAAATGTAATTTTTTTTATGTTATGAAATGAATTTAATTATGTTGTTTTATGTTTTTCTTTTATTTAATTTTTATGAAGTTTTTATTAAGTTAACAAAAAAAACTTAGAAATTATAAAATAATTAGGTGGGGTAGGCTCATCCTCCACCCCTCTCAAAATGCAAGGAGGCCCATCCTTCATGAAATGGTGATGTGGTGCCTACGTGGCGGCCCATCCTTATGGGGATAGAGCTCTCCATACCCTCTAGCCTAAGAAACGTTAGTACCTGATGTTATATTGACGACCACAGGAACTAACTATATAATTAATTCTATAAATTTTAAGAAAAAGAAATTTATATAAGATTATGTACGGAGATGCTCTTTACTTTTTTGCAATGTGATTATCGACCAAATTTAGTTTATTCTTGCGACCGAACTAGTTATAGATTTTTTATATAAATTTCAGAATCGATATTGTTTAACTCTTTATAAAACTTTTACTACTACACTAGCCAGGAATATAATTAGCGACCGAAAACAATTTTGCAAATTCCACTGAAAAACTTTAATTTTTTTAATTTATTTAGAAACTTTTTTTTACATCGTTGGACAATTAAAGACGAAAAGATCATCTTAAAATATGTTTCAATTCCCGTCACTAATGCATAATTAAAGACGAAAAGATCATCTTAAAATATGTTGCAATTCCTGTCACTACTGCATCAATTAGAGAAGTTTTAATTCAGTAATTTGTGTGTAGTAGTGATATATCGATATATTACAAGGTAGTGATATATATATATTGCTAACAAAAAGTCTACTTATCGATTGGGTGTTATTCGGGTTTCGGGTTTTTTGGTAGGAAAAAGTGACCCAATAAACAACCTTTAAAATTCGGGTTCTTCACTTCTTTGGGTATGGGTTATTCTGGTCGGGTTGTTCGTTTTTCGGGTATAGATGTAAAATGAATAGAATGTTTTTTTCACAATTTATCATCAAATATATCATTTTGATAAAAAAAATCAAAGTTTAAACATCATTTAACAATATGATACGATAATTTTCAAAAGTCTTAAAACTTAATGTTTCACATACAAACGACTCCAAATCAAATCACATCTATAAAAAAAAGACAAATAATGTTTGGGTTTTTATTCATGTTTCGAGTTTAGGGTTTTTTGGGTCGGGTTATCAGAGTTTTTGTTTGGGAAAAGTGACCCGATAACCGACCCATTTAAAGTTCGGGTTGGTCGGGTTTGGGTTATTCAGGTTCAGGTGGCTTCAAATTCAAGTCGAGTTTCAGATTTCAGATAAAAATAGACAAACTTACTTATCGATATATTTACAAGTTTAAGTATGACAAATTGTTTTGGGATATCAATAATATTTTTTTATATATCTAATAACAAATTAATCATCATCATCATTATCATCATACTCAGTAAATCTCACCAATATCAAAGCTAAGGTAGGGTCTGAGTATAGTAAGATATAGACAATTTTACCTATAACCCGTAGGAATAGAGAGGCTACTTCTAGTGACACCCCCGGCTTGATAGTAGTTTTGCATCAAACCTTGGACATAAGGTACATAATGTATGATTAACCATCCCTCTCTTTTAATATTATTTTCACGAAATTAGTAAAATAACGTTAAAATTAGTGCACTTTCACTTTTGACATCCGAACACCCACACGTATATACATTATATATACATCCACCAAATACAGCTATTGATTTTTTTTATCTTATTGGTAATCAAAAAGTATAGTTTTTATTATCATTATTAACTCGTTTGGTGAATAGTGTATGTATAATATTTTAAAGATTGAAATTACAATTACAAGTATGTCCTTGGTTATGAAAGTGAGGGCCAAACTAATTTACGATTTTTTCACGCTTTAAAATTACGATTTTGCTATCAGTTTAAAATTACGTTTTTACCTACAGTTCAAAATAAAATTATTATTTTGCCCACAGTGGAAAATTATAATTTTGCCCTCGGTTCTAAATAACGATTTTGCCCGGTCTAAATTTACAGTTTTGCCATTAGTTTTGTTTACTTCCTCCTAGGTAAATTACGATTTCGCCCTCAATTTAAATTTACATCTTTGTCATCGATTTTCTTTGGTTTTCCAAGTAAATTACGATTTTGCCCCCAGTGTATAACTACATACACAAGATGGGGGAATAGTGCGAGGAAGCTGCCTGAGACTCCCTCATTGGCCCAACCAATTTACGATTTTATCTCTGCTTTAAAATTACGATTTTGCCGTCAGATCAAAATGACGTTTTACCCCCAGTTCAAAATAAAATTATGCTTTTGCCCACAACTAAAAATTACAATTTTCCCCTCGGTTCAAAATTGCGATTTTGCCCTGTTTAAATTTAAAATTTTTCAGTTACTTTTATTTTCCTCCTCCCAGGTAAATTACGATTTTGCCCTCAATATAAATTTACATTTTTACCATCATTTTTTTTTACTTTGTTGTTTCTTTTCTTATTTTTTTTTTCTTTTTTTGTCCTTTTCCGCTTTATGGATATATTATAGTTATTATTGCGCGAAATTATTAAGAAAAACTTTCGCAATTCAGTTGGTTGTATGAACATTCAAATATAGTGAGTGTCTCAAGTTCGAAGCCCTTCATGGGAAAGAAATTTTTTTATTACTTGCTGCTAAATAAAAGTTTGAGTAAATTGTTTCATTTATTTTTTTCTTTGTCTATTATTCTTAATAATATTTTCCGTGATTTATTCCTTCTTTTTTCACTTTTATGTTATTTTCTCTGCTTCTAAATTTGTAATTTTTATAACCAACCGATACGGTATCGGTATTTACGGGTAAAACATCGGTAAGTAACAAACCAAACGGGTACCGTGCTCATCCCGTTACAAAACCAAATGAATCGATAACGTTCGAATTTCCCGCTACATAGCGCAGGGAATTTCACTCGTTATTATTACTAGCCAAGTCAAAACCTACCTTTATTTTTATATCTTATTCATTACTTGGGGGATTATGCTATCTACCAAGTCTTACATATGTTTCTAGAGCTCATATAACCAAAATATCAAATTAACTCAAATTAGGAGTACGCGATTTAATATATCTTATGTATAACTTCTGGGATTGAGATATCTACTCACAAAAATAATTAATATAGTAATTTTAATATTGAATAACTCAAATCTTTAATGAGTTCTAGAATTATATAACCAAGTCGCCTACGTTGTTTAGTGCAAGTATACTAATAAAAACATTAGCTTTTGCCTTTGACCATTTCTAAATTAATATAACCATCTCTTACCTTTGCGATCCTTATAAATACAGAACATAAGACTGCAACAACAATACACAACACAAACAATTTCTACTAAAAAGCACATTTGGTCATCATTTATGGAGAAGATGAACATCAGAAGTTTATTATATCTTTTTGTTTCTCTCATTTCTTGTATTGCCACCGCATCTTCAAACTCGGGTTTGTCATCACATTATTATGATCGAATATGCCCTGAAGCTCTTCCGACCATCAAACGTGTGGTGGAGGATGCATTGGCACAAGAGCAACGCATGGGTGCATCTCTATTACGTCTACATTTTCATGATTGTTTTGTTAATGTAAGAAAATTATTCCTACAATATTTGAGATTTCATTCTTGGATATCGGTTGCAAATTAGTCATACTTTTGCCATCGAAACGCCTAGCTTTTTGTACTAATACATCTATTTTAATCTTACAAATTAAGTTTATAAAACGATTAAAAGGAAGTATCCTAAGAATTAAAGTATTCAAACTTGATAAAAACAAGAGCAGTTTTGGACATTAGTTCAATGATAGAATCACATAATGCAAGCATTTTTCTTAAAGTTCTTCTCTCCATGTAAATAGTAAAATGTTTTTGTTTCTTATTTGATTAAACATGTAACTTCCGCATTTAAATTGTGCTATAATATTCATGTTTTACAATAAATTGGTGCTTAAATATAACCATATACGCTTAATAAATAAAGGAATCTCAAACTTCATAATGCACACTTGAAAGGGAAGAACAAGCAGTGGCGGATCCAGCCAGTTTTTTCACTGGGTTCCTTTTTCCAAATCATACAAGGTTTACACTACAAAAAAAAAAGTTTTTTTCCAAATCATACAAGGTTTACACTAAAAAAACGTTTTTTTCCAAATCGATTGGGTTCCTGGGAACCCGTAAAAAGGCTCTAAATCCGCCACTGAGAACAAGGCACTGCAATATGAAGTGTTGGTGTTGTTTTTTGAGTTTATTTTTTAAATCTTGAAGGGATGTGATGGTTCCATTCTTTTGGATGAAACGCCTACAATAGATAGCGAGAAAAATGCAGCTCCAAATGCAAATTCAGCTAGAGGATTCGAGGTTATTGACAAAATCAAGGATGAGGTCGACAAAGTTTGTAGCCGACCGGTGGTGTCATGTGCTGATATCTTAGCCGTTGCCGCTCGTGATTCTGTTGTTGCGGTAAGTGACTGCGATTGTTAACATACACCTAGAGAGTAAAAATTCTCACTTTCATTGAGTTGAAAAAATATCATGAATGTGTCCATCTTAAACAAATTTCTGTAATGATGAAAACAAATAAATGAAATAAAATTTTAGCGTGACAAACATATTATGTGTGTAAATCTAAATATTTTTTTGGTTTGCAGCTTGGTGGCCCATCATGGAAAGTTAGACTCGGAAGAAGAGACTCAACCACCGCTAGCCAAAGCGCAGCTAACGCTAACATCCCGGCACCGTCCATGGACTTACCTGCCCTTATAAAGAACTTTGAGGACCAAGGGCTTGACGAGGAGGACTTAGTTGTGCTTTCGGGAGCACACACCTTAGGGTTTGCACAATGTCGAAACTTTAGGGATCGTATTTACAATGAAACCAACATTGATCCAGCCTTCGCGAGCCACCTTCAGACCATTTGTCCACAAGTTGGGGGTGACTCAAGGCTCGCACCACTTGACCCAACACCAAGCTCGTTTGATGTGAAATACTTCTCCAATTTGGTGAGTAAAAAAGGACTATTGAGCTCTGATCAAGCACTCTTGGATGGTGGTGAAACTGCTGAGATTGTTTTGAAATACAGTGGGGACACCGAAGAGTTCTGGGAGGATTTCGCAGAGTCTATGATTAAAATGGGTGATATAAAGCCATTAACAGGAAATAGAGGTGAAATTCGCAACGATTGTAGAAAAGTTAATTTTTGATATTAAGAGTCGTTTGACCGGGTTGATTTGTTTTATGATAATCTACTTATATTATGAATTTTCTGGTTTTGTTTTCTAGTTTTGTTGGCGGGATGTCGATATCTTGAAATTGTATATCTTTTGCTTTTCAAATTAAAATTGTTTGCAATTTGTTTGTTATAAAAAATAAGTTTTGTTCTTTATTGCTTGTTATCTCAATTACTACTTTTATCAACATAAATAAAGTCCTTTTCCACGTTTCTAGTGTCTTGCTTGGGTGATTTATTGTATTGGTTTTGGCTGAAAATATATTCAAGTCATTTCCATGTTTCGATGATTCCCAAAAAATATCACATTTATTCTCGGTTCTACACCCAAATCTACATTTTTTTTACCATATGAACATAAATCTCAACCGCATAATGAGGAACAACCGCATAATGAGGAACACCCACTATGTAAAAACCTCGATACCACAAAGCTAAAAGCCATTTGGTTATGAATCTATTTTAATAGAGTAAAGTGCCATTTTAGTTCCTGTGGTATGAGGCAAAAACAACTTGAGTCCTTGTTTGCAAAAAATGGATACTTGTGTACTCGTGATTTGAAAAATGCTACACTCTACATCCTTCTGTTACTTCGACGTCAGTTGCACCGTTTGAAAGTGTGTGAAATGTCCATTATGCCCCTGCTCTTATACTTACCTCCCTCATTTGAGCCCTAATTTCATCCCAATTCGTATCAGGCAATATCAAAGCCGTTACCCACTTCAACAAAAGCGTCCATCAGAGCTCACAGAGGTAGGAATTAATAATGCCACAATACTCATCATCATCCTCTACAAATTGAGCTCGTAGAGGTACGATGTGTTGGATGCCATTTGCTCAAGTGGTGCCAGTACTTGATATCGGATTTTGGAGACAGATGCAAATCCAGGTCGACCTTTCTTGTGTTGTGTTGTGTAAGAGTTTGTATTGTATATCACTGAACAAATTAAGTAAGATTAATGTGACCGTGTTAACGAAATCTTTGTGCTAATTCAATTAGGTTGCATAAACATAATAAGTTACAGGCCCTTTGATGCATTTACAGGATGCTAATTCAACGTGTAACTGAATAATTGTGTTAGTTGAAAAAGTGTTGAATGTCTGAATAATATACAGGTTAATGTCATGTTAATGATGATCATATTGCACATACATATTGTCTAATTTCACTTGCATAATTTACACAATTTGTTTACAGAGGGCAGTTGTGGATGCTTACGATAGGGTGATACTCTACCTGTCCCAGATGTGACAGGGTAATCCCTGCTTTGTTAAGGAGTATGAACAAGAAAGATGAAGGAGCAAAGACCAAAGCTAAGAAAGTAATGAAATTGAAGATTTTGTTAGGGATTAGTTGGTTGTTTATGTGTTTAAGTAGACATATGTAATTCATATTTGTATTTGTAATTTACTCTTTAAACCCTTTAATGGGTCTAATTGTAAGTTTAAATTATGTTCATTCACAACTCACTAATTATACAATTTTGTATTTTGGTAATCGTGTTGTAACCATACTGAAGTTGATAACTTTGAAAAGAAGTTGTGCAAGTTGTTGACTTAATTTGAAATAGAAGCTATGCAAGTTGATGACTATGAAGAAGTCTTATATGTGCTATAAGAAGGAGGAAACAAATAGTCAAATGAAGAATATGAAGAAGATCCGGAGTTGGACTACGACCATGAAGTATTCGAAAAGGCATGGGATTACAACCTTCAACAAGAAGAGGTGGAGGATTGATACCATAATCCATATGAAAGGGAACATGGTTCTGATCCAAACTGGTCAATTGATGATTGTCACTGGAAATAAGTTTGTAATGGTTGACTAACTGTGTTGTAATGTTTGACTTTTCAAATGACTAGAATAAAATGTTGTGTTTGTTGATCAGTTCTGATTAGACATAATGGAAAACATGAAAACATACCTTTGATTGCATCAGTACAGGCCAGCAGAGAATCCAGATGGAGACGCAGCAATAGTGTTTGACATGATTGTCAGCTTGATCTGGTTTCTCCTTAGGGTGCAATCTAATGATGGTGATGAAGAAAACCGATTAAGGGTAATCGGTTGAGGAGAGGAGGCGATTTGATTTTATGATAATTAGGTTATGTGTCTAACCCTAGAACCTCTACATAAGTCTCCTTATTTATACACCCAAGAGGAAACCCTAATTAGTTAATAAGGGTAATAAGGCCCATCAACAATTACCAACTAATTATTTAATAGGTTGTTATATATTTTGATCTATATAATGTAAATGATTATAATGGCTACTAGATTAAATATAAAATAATATATATTTAATCTTACATTCTCCCACTTAGCTGAGTAATCATTTACTATGAGTATTAGATAAGCCTGATCAGGAGTTAACACTCATTTTAGCCTTAAACAAGAACTATAGCAAAGAAATACAGTCGTTGAATCATTATGTGACTCATGACCCCCATTAGTCATACTATAGCCTTAATTTAAAACCTAATCATCATGATCAAAATACACATAAGCCCTTTGTTTGATTTGTAATTTTATTTGTCTATATGCCATTATGCCGGCTTGACATATTCTTAGAGACATACAAAATCAAACTGATGAGGAAAATTAACTAATAGTTAGTCATTCATAGTACGATATGCAGTTGCGCACGACCATAAATTAATACCCGACTTTGAGCTCTCTTAATAAGACTTATGGGTAATAGCCTTTCAGTTATAGGATCCTTAAGCATATCATGAATGTATTCGATACAAAACTTAGTTTCCTCAATTCATTCATAAACGAATAATTAATTGCGTATCGAAATTTAATGCAGCACCTCTTGAACTGTTACTGTTCAAGGAGTCATGGTAGCTGACTTTATCACACTAAGTCTTCAAAACATTAATTATATGGAGTTAATAAACTTATGAGTTTACTGATAAATTTCCAACAACATTTAGTGACTATATTATGTCGCTATAACTTAGGTTGTTGATATCAGTCCATTATGACTCCTCCATGAGATAGGTTTTGTCTGCTGACATAAAGATATACCCGACATTACATTTTGTCATCTTTGAATATTACAAAGTTAGGGTAATCAACCGGTTTTAGTTCTCACCTCTTCTTTAAATTGTAGTCTCTCGTTTCTTTTAAAGATATTGTAATACTCCATTAGATGCTTCACATTAATCTAGGCATATCTAGTGTGTTGCAATGTGATTAATATCTAAATGAGTGTAGACTTAAACTTACATAAGGCTTCTAATTAATGAAGCATAAATCAATAATCTCATTTATCCTATTATCCTCTAAAGGAAGAGCAGTATTGTTTGTTACATATGTAAGGACCCATTTAAGGTTAAACTTATGGAACGTAACTAATGTGATATTGGGTCTATCTCGGTATGTTATGATATCAATCACGTAAGAGATATCTCTGAGATTTATTATATCAAAGTTTGTGTTAACAATGCTTTGACTTATGTAACATATACTTGTCAAAAGAATGTCATCTATATAGACAAGTTTAATTTAGTTGCTCCCACTCATCTTGAGGTAGGTACATTAATCCACTTGATTCTTAATGAAAATAATTACGTTAAGATTTCATCACATTATGATGTTTGCATTAACCCATACATGCATTTTATTGGCTTACAAATAAAGTGTTCTTTAACCTTCAGTTTGGAACTTTCAGGTTGTTTTATGAACATGTAAATATGTCAGCCAGTTATTAGGGAAAATTGTTTTTAATGTTCATCTAATGTAGCTTTAAACTATTATAAGCTACTAGAACAGTGATGATCCTCAAAGAAATCTTTGATAATTTATCTCTTCCTAAGTATAACCTTTGACAATCAATCATGCCTCTTCGTGTCTTAACGCTTATATCAGGATTTGGTTTAGTTATGAACACCCTTAGGTAATTCAATCAAATCCCAAACATTATACGAACACATAAAATCAGTTTTACTAGAAAACAGTTTTATTCCATTCAGAAGATTGATTGACGCTAATAGCTTAATTAGAAGAGATATGATCAGTATACTTTTCCAAAATCCATTTCAACTTCAGTTAGGGAGGTTATGTAATCATCAAAGTTAGTAAGGTTTTAAACCTAGATGACCTCCTGAGTTGATTATTGGGTTTTAAAAGTTTCAGTTTTATGGATTAGCTCTTGGTTAGGTTGCTATCATTTTCAGGATTCTAAGTTTGTAAGAGTTGGTGAAGTATGGTGTACAAGAGGTGTAATCAGAGTTAAATTCGGAGTGAAATTTAATGAAATTCTTCCCCCCTCCTCTTGTATTCCTTCCAAGTCATGATAAGTACTTTGACTGCTCCCACTAACCTTAGAAATCTTTAGGAACTCAGCATGCTTCGGGTCAATATTTAACGACCAACAAATTCTAATAGAGAAAACAAGTTAATGACGTTAGTTGTTGTGATTTCTCTTGTTGAGGATTATGTTAGTTTAGGTAAGAAATCTATGTGTGCCCACAGTTAAGAAACAATAAAACTTTTGTAAGAGTAGCTTTAGATTTAAGGAGACAAGTTTTGATAGAACAGTGTCATAATGGAGCAGTGTCTTGTACAAGATGTGTAAATTTAGGTAATGTAAAATTTTCACTCCCCCACCTCTTGCAACTATTGCAAGTTATTATTAAGACACTTAATGCTCCCACGGATCTTTAATATCTCGAGAATGCTACAAGAGAAGTTTCAATGAGCTACGTGACGTGGGAACCTATCACATATACGTTAGACTTTATTTGATTTCTTTAGTGTCCAGATGTCATAAGAAAACTCAGGAACATATTTAATAGAAATCTTATTAAGTATATATATGAATAGATTTCTACTAAGACCGTGGGCCATATGCGACAAAATTTAGATACAAGTTGATATTATTTTAAATTATAAATGAATTATGTCTGAATATTCCATTTGGAATAAGTTCCACGAATGTCAATGAATGACTTATGATGGACCCATACTTATTCCTTAAGCCAAGTCATATTTTAGGGCTTTAACGTCATGATTTAAAATCACTTAGAATGAGATTAGATGAAAATCATCCTCATTAACCATGTCATGATTTCTCATGAATTTCGGTTGTAATTGATGAAATTTATAAGTCTCATTTTCCTTTTGTCAAATTCTCATTTGCATGATGATAAAAGTTGTGAAAGTTTAAGGTATCATCTAGTTTTATCTTAGTAATGTTTCTATCCAGATATTTAGAACAAATAAAATGAGAGTTTAAGATAAGTGTGACTTTATGTTGACTATGCAAACCTCACAACCTTCATAACATTGCTTAATTATGATACTATATTCTGACTAATCTTCAGAATATATATAAGGTATCGAAAAACGTTGTTAGAAGACTGCTTATTATGGTTTTATAGCCCTAACATTTAATTTTGTCACTAACTCTCATGCTAGTTATTTGTTGACTTCTGGTAAAGAAACGTTCAGAACTATAATCAACTAATCATATGTTAATAGGAATATTAAAATTAGCAGACTTAGATATCATTAGTAAGTGACTACCTAATTAACTTATCCCAACTGTTCCTTTGAATAATGGATAGTCTCGTTGCTCTGCCTAGCCTAATGGCATAATTATGTAGTGAAATTTTTCCCGTGAAGAACCTTAGAGGTGGAATTAGCACTTGTAATTTTATCTATGGACCTTAGAACAATCCTCTTTTAAAGTTTCAGTGGTTGTAAGGTGAGTAACAACTTATTTTCCAGCTTCAAACATTTATTTCTTTGTACATATGTTGCTTATCAACACACTCATTATACTTTGGTACTTTTGAGTGTTATAGTTATAAGGCATCAAATTGTACAAGTGAAAATCTTAGTATGTAATGTACTAGAAAATGTACTTATTTCCATGCGTAAGCCCTTAACTTTATGGGTCATTATATTGTACATTATTATGTATTCACATATACCACTTAGCTTTATAGTTAATAATTTTAAATGAAGGCATGCATCTTAGGAATTCTTGTAATTATTCCACAGATAATAGATTAGTCTTAGGAAAGACTTAATCTGGAATAACTTTAGTGATAGCATTTATGTTAGAGAGTTCTTGATTATCATAAGAGACATCATGTTCGATTTATCCTAATCATCATGCTATACTTTTCTTCTGTAGTACCTTTATCAGAAGAGAGCAGTAGGATTATCGTGTCTTAAGAGATAATCAAGGATTTAATTTAAGAGCTAATTCTTATAGAAACTTTAAATAAGACAAAACAGATTAGGTTTAGAAACTAGAGTGGATGAGATCTATAGAAGAAAATTATAGTAAGTAAAGTTATGGGTACTTAAAAATAAGGCAGACGAAATGATCATAAGATTAATGAAGGATCATTAATATAAGAATCATTGTATGAAGAAGTTGTGATATGTCTATTACTAACATCAAAATAACAGACTTAGTTCAAATTCTACTTAAACAAAGACAAATTAGCTTTGCCCAGAAGTGTAATCATTTAAGCATGTGTGCAAAGTAATCGTGACAAATCAGCTTTGGCCAGAGATGAGACAATCACTTTAGTTATGCACTTGTTAAGAATTCTATACATGAATGAATTAAATCAGCTTTGGCCAGAAATTAAGACATTCACGTTTGTAATGCATACTCAACATGGCTTTTATAATACTTGAGCAATAAATAGATGTATCAAATCAGCTTTGGCCAGAAGTGATACATCAGAAGCTCACCCAAGTTAAGCCATTTTGGTTTTGTAGAACATTATTTGATTCTTATTAATTATCTAAGTATTTACAAAAACCAATTATTTAATAGCAAACCCCGAGCTAAATTTTAGTTCACATTAAACAACCTAAAATAATGAGGTTTCGAGTTAGTCTTAGGTCTCGAGTGAGATCTCGAGTCAAGTCTCGACTCATCTTGTGGTCTCGAGTCGGAACCATGGTCTCGAGTACTGAATTTTATGAGATCTCGACTCCATAATGAGGTCTCGAGTCGCAACCATGGTCTCGATTTGTGAAGATTTTAAAACCCTTAGTCGAAACCTTAGTGGTCTCAATTCTAAATCGTTGTCTTGAGTTGTAAAGATTTTAGAACACTTATGATTTCGAGTCGAGACCTTGGGGTCTCGGGTCGAGATCTTGGTCTCGGGTCGTTAAAAGTGATATCGAAACACTTGTTAACAGCTGTCAATGTAAAAGCATAACTGAAAATTCGAATTCTTAGGGATTTTGAGAGATGGTTTCCTGTTTTAGTGATGATCTAATTTTATCAAATATTTCGAAAAGTTTATCTGTTGATCTAATAACAGTTTTTTCAAAAATTTTAATAGTTAAAACATATCAAAACATGGAAAAACACTCAATAGTCCAAATCATATTCCAAAACATAAAGGAATTTCAAATTTTCCTAAGAACACATGATGAACCCCTAAAAAATAAAATAATAATTCTGGGATCCGAAATCCTTATATTTTAGCATATTAATGTCGATTTCGGACCAGCAACAATTTCGGATGTCATTAAACATCCTTTTAACTCATAAAATCCGTGAATTCTAAGCTTTATTCGAATTTTATGTTTCAAGTTATTCCGGGTTTTTCATAAAAAATTGTTTTCCAGATTTTAATCCCAGAATAACGGATAAAATCAGAACTGATTTATCAACATATGCTCTGATACCACATGTTGATCAGTTCTGATTAGACATAATGGAAAACATGAAAACATACCTTTGATTGCATCAGTACAGGCCAGCAGAGAATCCAGATGGAGACGCAACAATAGTGTTTGACATGATTGTGAGCTTGATCTGGTTCCTCCTTAGGGTGCAATCTAATGATGGTGATGAAGAAAACCGATAAAGGGTAATCGGTTGAGGAGAGGAGGCGATTTGATGTTATGATAATTAGGTTATGTGTCTAACCCTAGAACCTCTACATAAGTATCCTTATATATGCACCCAAGAGGAAACCCTAATTAGTTAATAAGGGTAATAAGGCCCATCAACAATTACCAACTAATTATTTAATAGGTTGTTATATATTTTGATCTATATAATGTAAATGATTATAATGGCTACTAGATTAAATATAAAATAATATATATTTAATCTTACAGTTTTTATTTACTTGTTGTAACACCCCAAAAATATTATAGGGTCACTTAAAATTTGTGACATCTTTAACTTTATACAATAAATTGAACACATTAAGCATTAGCTATCACTCACTTTTTCACATTTGATGTGTAATTATTTCACAAGTTTTCACTACTCAATACCAATTAAAATAATATTTAAGTTATATAAAAAGAAAAGTGAAAAGTGAGGTGAGATTAATTTTTTGATTGGTTCAAACAATTAATTCCTAAGATAAAAGTGAAAGACGTGGTGGGCGTGGATGCAGTCACCATCTTCATCTTCACGCCACTTTTTCATAGACCTTGAGGCGGTGTATAGGACGTGAAAGAGGGTTAAAATTCAATGTGGCATATCGGCGTGGAACAATAACGCGTGATCTAACTAGTAATTTTGTCAACGTTTAACATCGTATTCTTGGAATGACTATTTTACCATTAATGAACTATTAAATACATATTTACATATTTCCCTTTTCTAATATCATCAATCAATTACATACTTCCCCAATTCATGTAGTATATTTCCTCAATTCTTCTACTTGCTACTCTTAAAGCATTTTTTATATAAAATACATTATAACCTTTTTAACTATAACTAATAATATTAAACTTGTGCGTTGCATAGGGTACCAGAAGCATTCACATTCACTACGTTAAAAGACTTAATTGAATTATGACAAGAAGCATTCACATTGACTACGTTAAAAGACTAAATTGAATTATGTATTGAGCATTTCCCCAATTTCCTAAGGGTAATCAAATGGAAATCCAATTAAATTCCTCCAAAATTGAACACATGATATTGGATAAGATGTTTTAAGGCTAACTACGAAATGTCGAAAATATTAGGGATGCTTAATGGTTCACATTCGCGGGCGAAACGATGTTTAGGAGAATGATAAATTGCCTCGGGTTCTTCTGATTTTGTTGTTACCCCAGCCGATTCACACACCAAGAGCCCTAAAATCGGGACCTTTAGGGTGGTAGTAGTCTTGGATGGTGAACTAAAATAGAGAAGAAAGTGTAATTTTTTTTTAAAACTCATAGAGAATTGGTTGTCGTCTTTTATTTTATGGTTGTGTATAACATCTCGATGATTGATTCCACATCAGTTCCGCGTAATGAGCAATTGATTTTGAATTTTTGGTATCATGTTTGTACTTCTTAAATTTTATGAAACTTTATGTTTTTTAGCACAATTGATTATGAACAAGTAGGGATTGCATTTTAATGAAAGTTTGTGTTTTTTATTATGAGTATTATAGTTTTGTTTGTACTCTTTGACAAGAAAAACAAGTAGAAGAATTGGTGTTTATACTCTTTGACAAGAAAAACAAGTAGAAGAATTGAGGAAATAATACATGAATTGAAGAAATATGTAATTGATTGATAATATTAGAAAGGGGAAATATGTATATATTCATTTAAATAGTTCATTGAGGGTAAATTGGTCATTCTAAGAATAATTTTAATGAAAAGAGAAAATATGTAATATATATGGGTCGGGCAGGAGAAATATGTAATTACTATTTTTTATTTAAAGAAATATGTAATAAACCAGCTTAGTAGAAGGAAATATGTAAAAATATCCATTAAAAAATGCATACTTCATTCAATTGATTTTTAATTCAAAATTCATAGTAATACACAATGATAGGTAAAAATCAAGATCTAAGAGGTTTAAAAAGAGAAGTTGGTGTGAGCATTCATTCCAAATATCTATTATTATCAACTTAATAAATGTAACTTCACTGGTGGAGCTTCGTTAGGGCCAGACCCCCCTTCCCCCTAAATTTTTCGTTTTGTGGTGTTAATTTTACCGATCTTTTTTTTTTGAATTTTTTAGTGTAAAATATTGGATTTTGAGAGTCCGCCATCTCCCGCTGATTTTTCTTTCAAGATCCGCCAATGTGTAACTTGTATGTTGTCATCGGTACACAACTAGTGAGAAGAACATAATAATGATCTGTGCCAGCTTGTTACAAGGAGAATGGGTAGGTGATCAGGGACGGAGCTTAGTGGAAACCCGGGGGTGCATCCCCCCCCCCCCTGAATGTTTAGGCTAGAAGTGTAAATTTTTTGATTTTTCGTCCGAAAATTTTAAAATTATAAAGGATCGCCCCCACTTATTTTGCTTAAATATTTATACAATATATAAATTGGGTCCCATGACTTTCCATCCCCCCGGAACTTTTAGTCAAGCTCCACCACTATAGGTGATGATGTCTACCTTATTAAAAAGATGTTTTGTGATCACTACAATTATTGGTGAAACAATATTGGTGATCACTCCCAAGCTTAATGAGATGTGATGAGGTGATTACTACCTTCTTAATGACATGTTGTAATGGTGATCTCTACCAACTTTGAGAAGATTTTAGTGGAGGCAAACTCAATGCCGAAGATCAAGATGAAGTGGGAAAGGATCATGGCGACAAAAAACATGGGCGGATTAGGTATTGGAGGGATTAGAGAAATGAATATAGCGCTGTTGATGAAATGGAGGTGGAGATATAAAGAAGAGCCGGATCAACTATGGGTCAAGGTTATTGATGCACTACATAGCAGCAGGAAGAAAGTACAAAGCATACCGGTAAAAAAAATCAGTAACAGGAGTTTGGAAAACAATTGTAGGAGTAGAAGAAGACTTCAAAAATGAAGGTATCGATGCGGTCTGAAGCCAGAGGTGCAAGATTGGTGACGGAAGTATTACGCTCTTCTTGTTGGATTCGTGGGCGTCTACTCGTCCACTAAAAGAAGAATGTCCTCTTATGTTCAGCTTAGCAAAAGATAAGATGAATAAGGTGAAGCAAAATTACAAAAAGAACAGTGGGGGAGTACTGTGGGATTGGAAATGGAGCAGACTACCTTGTAGCGAAGAAGAAATAAACGAATGGGAGACTTTAAAAACACTACTTTTACAGCAAATAGTGGGTCAAGGTGAAGACAATTGGAGATGGAAGGATAAAGTATTGGAAGGTTTTTCGGTGAAGAACTTAAGAAAAGACTTAGCTGGAATCATCGATATAAACATGGTCCCGAACAGTTTTGAGTGGTGCAAAATCGCAACGGAAAAAGTCAACTGTTTTGCTTGGCGAGCGGTCGAGGAGAAAATCCCAACGATGACGGCATTAAGGAGAAGAAAGTACAAGCTGGATCGGACTCGTGCAGGCTATGTGAATCAGCACCATAAACGGCAAGTCATATAATTATTCATTGTCCGATTGCGAAGATAGTTTGGTTGCAGCTTTGGTCATGGATGAAAATCCCCTTCTGGGATCATCGAGAGGATCTAAACACCCGTCTGGTTGATAAGACGGATTGGCCTAAAAAGAAAGTGAAAATAATATATGCAATTCACCTCTTAGCTGCATGGCATTTATGGAGAAACTGGAACAACAATGTTCTCAACGATTCGTACATGGAACCAAACAAGATTGTGGAAGAGATAAAAGAGGAAGCGTTTAAATGGATAACTATTAGATCAAGACGTACGGGGATAACTTGGAATGAGTGGAAAATTTTCTCATTTACAGAGTAATAATCTTGAGATATATGTTTTTGATTCACTTGATTGTTATTTCTTGATGTAATAGTTTTGTTTTCTTAACTGTGTACTAGAGTGTGAGCGCGGCTTCATAGTGCCTTGCTATGTGTCGTTTTTGCTCCTGATTGATGAATAAAGGTTCCATTGTTGTTGTTCAAAAAAAAGACGTAAGGTGAATTTTTAAACATCCACCCTAACTATTATACATTCGGTGTCATATCCTCTCTAATTTCTTTATATACGTGTGAATTGTATATATTATTTCCAAGAACTAAACCAAAGTTGTTAAAAGCCGATTTTCTTTTTTTTAAAAACCTCATATTCTCCCTCTGAAGAAGCCACTCTATTCTCAAGGATAGATGTGAGATTTGTCTACATTTCAGACCCTACCATTAACTCTGATATTTGCGAGATTTACTGGGTATACTTGTTGTCGTTGTACCCTATTTGCTCTTTGGGTTCGTCACGTCGCAGGGTTTGGATGACTCCCGATTTGATGTACATAGATGATATCACCTACATATCTTCTTCATTAATATCTTAATCATCGATATATTTACCACGTTTAAGCATGACAAATTCTTTGATGGCTTTGAAGATTAATATTAACCAAGTCAAATATAACTATGAATTATATACATGACATGTCACTTAACCCATCAACTCTTACCTATTCTGAACAGGACTAGGTAATCGGATTTTTTATTATACTAAATCAATAATCAAACTTTCAAAACGTGCCATACGATTTTCAACACGGTCCGTGTATCTTTTGCATTACATTAACTTAAGTGAGTTATTTTATGAATTAGTACATTTTTTTATGAGTGAATAGCGTTTATTTTTTTATTTTTTTTCCTTTTCACAAACTAATTTGAAGTCTATGCGACTGTGCCACTTATCCTTAATGACGACCCTGACGAATAAACTGCTTTTTATGCAACAAGAAAAACAAACTTAAAGTTATTAAATTTGAATGTACATGCGTGTTTTAATTAAGTAGTCACAAAGTTTAGTATTTATAAAAACGACAGTCTTAAACTAGCTTTAAAGTAATGATGATTTTATTATTATTATTATTATTATTATTATTATTATTATTATTATTATTATTATCATTATCATTATCATTATCATTATCATTATCATTATCATTATCATTATCATTATTACTATTACTACTATTATTATTACTATTATTGTTATTTTTGAAAAGTGGTTCAACTTCATGCACTACTTATTGTAGTAGTATTTAGCTTAATATACAACCAAGTAGCAAATTTGTTTAACATTAAACGGTGTGGAGGGGCTTGGGTTAGGGGTATTGCTTGACATGTGGTAGGTGTAAGCTATACCAGTCCACACCCAAAAAAGTGGGGTGTGGAAGGGGCGTGCCCTGGCCGGCGTTGTGGAAGGGGCTAGCCAAATGATCATCAACACCCAACCATACATTGTCAGCCACGTCACCCCAGACCAGCACCCAACGCCAAGCGGGCAACGCTGACCAAAACACCAACCCGAGGTGGAGCAACCGGCATTAAAGGGCCAACAACGCCCAAAAGCATACCCACACGCACCAGTCTTACAAATTATGTTACAAATGAAAAATCTACTGTATTAATGTGTCTTAGTTGTCAATATATTTACCAAGTTTAAGTATGCCAAATTCTTTTGGTTATCAATCAGTATGGTTTTTGATATAAGTGACAACTGCATCCACCAAATACATTTATTAATTTTTTATATCTCATGTATTACTTAAGGGAGTTTTCTAATATACTATTTTAAAATTACTAAGCAAAATTTACATTATTGTATGTTAACTGAGTATGACAAATTCTCTTGTGCAATTAAAATATATTACTGCTAGGCAAGTCAACCTGTACTTTTTTTATAAATATTTTATGTATTAACTTATGGGATTATGATATCAACCAGGTGTTACTAATACTAAATATTAGTTTTTGTCTATGACTATTTCCAAAACCAACCACCCTTAACTCCTTATAAATACAACATGACTTGTGCTTTTGTAAATACAACACAACTCAATACAACATAAAGATTTGTACTTAAAAATCTTTTCGATACAATTATTATGGTGAAGATGAATATCATAAGCTTCTTATCTCTTTTTCTTTCTCTCATTCTTTCTATTGCTACAGCATCCTCAAACTCAGGTTTGTCATCAAGTTACTATGACCGAATGTGCCCTGAAGCTCTCCCGACCATCAAACGTGTGGTGGATGATGCATTGGCACAAGAACGCCGCATGGACGCTTCTCTATTGCGTCTTCATTTTCATGATTGTTTTGTTAACGTAAGTAACTTCTTTCTACCAACTTATAATTGAAATTTTGCAATCGTTATCCATCATAATAGAACTAACACATTCATATGGTTATTAGACCAATCATATAAACAAGTCACCTGTGAATTCATTAAGTGTTCAAGTTGATAACAACAATAGCAGTTTTGCACATTGCAATACGATAGGCTCATGTAATATAAACATTTATCTTAATGTTCCTTCTACTTTAAAAAGTTAATTTGTTTTTATTTGTTATTTGATTAAACATGTAAATTTCATCAAACTTATGTACCTTTGCTAAACTGAGCAATCAAAAACTTCCATTATACTTTCTGTTGATTTGACAACAATTATGAATAAGGTGTTGCAAGATGAAGTGTTATCTTGTATAGCAATGTTTGCATTTAAGAGATTGGAAAGTGTTGGTGTTATTTTTTGATATTATTTCTTATATGATGCAGGGATGTGATGCTTCCATACTTTTGGATCAAACCTCAACAATAGATAGTGAGAAAAATGCAGGCCCCAATGCAAATTCAGCCCGGGGATTCGAGGTTATTGACAAAATCAAAGATGAGGTCGACAAAGTTTGTGGTCGCCATGTGGTTTCTTGTGCTGATATCTTAACTGTTGCTGCTCGTGATTCTGTCGTTGGGGTAAGTAAAACACACTTAACAAGTTTCTAATAGTTCAGCCGAGTATACCTATGTGGTACACTTTGGTATGCATGTTTTCATCAAAAACATTATTTGGTAATATATGTTGAAAAAAAAAGTTCGTATGATTATGCATTTTTTGACGTTAATTCTAAAACTTCTATGTTATGCAGCTTGGTGGCCCATCATGGAAAGTCAAGCTTGGAAGAAGAGACTCAACCACCGCTAGCCAGACCGCAGCTAATGCCAACATCCCAGCACCGTCCATGGACTTACCGGCCCTAATAAAAAACTTCGAGGATCAAGGGCTAGATGAGGAGGACTTGGTTGTACTTTCAGGTGCCCACACCCTAGGGTTTGCTCAGTGTTGAACCTTTAGGCCTCGTATTTACAGTGATAGCAACATAGATCCAGCCTTTGCAAGCCACCTTCGAACCATTTGCCCACAAGTTGGCGGTGACTCAACGCTTGCACCACTTGACCCGACACCAAGCTCGTTTGACGTAAAATATTTTTCTAATTTGGTGAGTAAAAAAGGGCTTTTGAACTCTGATCAAGCACTATTAAGTGGTGGTGAAACTGCTGAGCTTATTTCGAAGTACATTGGTTCCCACGAAGAGTTTTGGGAGGATTTCGCAGAATCTATGATCAAAATGGGTGATATAAAGCCATTAACAGGGAATAGAGGTGAAATTCGCAATAACTGCAGAAAAGTTAATTCGGAATATTAAGAGTCGGTCAAGCGGGTTAAATCGTTTTATGATAATCTTATTATATTATGAATTTTCGGGTTTTGTTTTCTAGTTTTGTTGTCGGGATGTTGATTTTTTGAAAAAAAATGTAGGGTTATGTATATTTTCAAATTAAAATTGTTTGTAATTTGTTTGTTTGTTAATCAATAATATTTGTTCTTTGCGTTTATATTAACGCTTGTTATTTCAATTACTTATCATCATCACAAATGAAGTCTGTAAAATGGTATGAAATCAAGCACAACACTAGAGATAGCGACAAAACGGTGACCAAAACTTTATTGATTTACCTAAACCAAGAAAAACACCCCCAAATACCCAGGACCTTAGAAATTGAAAGATAACACTAAACAATATAATGATAATGATCTGAAACATAGACAACAAGATCTCACAAGAGATCACACAGGATCGATGATACAAAACCTAATCACAAAGAGAGAGAACATATGAAGTTTCAAGAGGTGATAAGTGACAAATGAACCCTTATCTTCTCTTTTATATGTTGGTCATAACATTCTTTCACTTTAGCCCCCCATCTTCTAGTCTCCTCATACCAGTCCTTGAATATTACCATATAACCCTTCAAGTTATTATCCGGAACAACTCATAACAAAGAATGTAATAACTTTATAATACGATAAAATGTTTCAACATGAATTATCATATTGCTAACTAATTATTTTAACATGCCCCTTAATTCACGTGGCAAACATGTCGTATATGCCAAGTTTTCCACAAAGAGAGTGATGTTGAATGGCATTCAATCCCTTTGTAAAGATATTTGGTCATCGGTTTGAACCATTTCAGGCTCAATAACCCCACTTAAAATCTTTTCTCTCAGAAAATGCAAATCTATCTCAAAATGTTTTGTCCTATCGTGAAATACAGGGTTTTGAGATATAGAAATAGCAGATTTACTATCACAATATAATTTAACAGGCAATGTATACTGAACTTTCAATTCAGTTAACACATTCATAATCCACATTATTTCACACGTGGCTGAGCACATTGCTCTATACTCAGCCTCTGCTGTTGATCTTGAAATAACACTTTGTTTCTTGTTTTTCTAGGAAACATGTGTATTTTCTAAGAATATTCCAAAACCGGTAACAGACCTTCTTGTTACAACACATTTAGCCCAGTCAGAGTCCACAAACCCTGACAATACCATACTCTTAGAATTTCTAAAACTAATACCACTACTAGGAGACCGTTTCAAATATCTCAACAATCTCAATGCAATATTGAGATGGGATTGACAAGGACGATGCATGTATTGACTAAAAAAATGGACAGTATAACTTATATATGGTCTAGTTAAAGACAAATATATTAGTTTTCCAATTAATCTTTGAAAACCATTTACATTTTGCAATACCTGTTATTCCTTAATAGTTTTTTACTTGTTACCTAATAACTTTGTTCTATTGGAGTTATAACAGGTTTACGACCTAAGTAACCAAACTCATTTAACAATTCAATACAATATTTCCTCTGTGACAAACAAATACATGCATCAGAATATTACACTTCAATTCCAAGGAAGTATCTAAGCAACCCTAAATCTTTAATTTGAAAGTTTTCACTTAGACATTTTTTGACTTTATCTATTTCCTCTTTGTTGTTTCCAGTCACAATTATATCATCTACATACACTAAAAGAACTATAAACGTACACATCTTTATCAGATAAAACAAACAATGAATGAAAATACGTTCCAAACAAACCCCATACTAATTAACACATTAGTTAACTTTCATTCCATTGTCTTGGGGCTTGTTTTAGCCCATACAATGATTTAACCAGCTTACACACTTTTGTACTATCTTTTGAAAAATAACCCTGTGGCAAGGAAATGTAAACATATTCTGGTAAGAAACCATATAAAAAAGCATTATTTATATCTAACTGATATAGTGACCCATTACTATTAACAACCAGTTTTATAACAACCCTAACAATTTGATGCCGAGGAAGTAAATGATGATTCAAATGATCAACCATTACTGTTTGATTGAACATGTTCATATTGATATGCGTTGCTAGATGAACCAACAATTTGACTTTAAATGAATTTATCAGTTTCAATTGCAATGCTAGATGGAACAACATCTTTAAATGGAACAACATCTTCATCTAATGAATGCAACACTCGTGAATGCCCATGTTCAACATATAATTCATTTAGCCTAACTCCTTTTCTGACAAGATCAAACATACTTCTAAATCACTATCATTACTCAACACCTTAAGAGCCAAATCCCAAGACAAATAAGGAGCCTTAAAATTATATTAGAAAACCATACCTAGTGGATATTCATGTTCCTTAAGCATTTCTGTGACACCTGTGCCTCCACGGCCGTCAAACAAACACCAAATCAATGAAATATTGTATTTCATACTTGGGATTTGTATAAATATGTGTATCATTTTCACATATCAATTCTTGTTTGATTTCGAGCTCTAAATCGCTTTCTGGGAAGTTATACGCCAACTGGTGCGTAAACGCAGTCAGTTTAACGCCACAAACACTCCGTAATAGTGACATAGGCTTAACATACCTTAAATAACCTTTACATAACTTATAAATAAGTTTTGGAAGGTTTGGTGTGTCGAAATCAAGTTTATTCGCCTACAGGGACTAAATTCGACAAACTGCGAAAGTATGCCGATTCGTACTGTAACGGACAATCCGGAACATGACTGATGTGCGGTAAAGTGTTATATATATTAGGTGTATATTTTAAGCCCTTTTTAACACTTATTTTAGCCAAGTTTTAAATTTATAAAACACGATATTTCACTAACACTAAACACACATATGGGCAAGTGCAACCATCGTTGAGTGTAGTATAGCGTTGGTAAGATACCGAGGTCGTCCAAGGACACAAGAGCTTTTAGTACCGGTTTATCCTCAACGTCTAATCAAAAATAAAAGTTTAGAAAAATGTTTTAAGCTAAGAAAAATAAAAACTAACTAAAATGCTGAAAATAAAAATAAAATAAAAACAGATAGACAAGATGAATCACTTGATTCCGACTCGTATCTAGTATAACCATTGATTATTTCCGCACTTTTGCACATAATTAAGAGATTATCTTAGTTATTGTAGTAGGCCCCTCTTTTGAAGGTGACGTTACCCTCACCCCAGTAGTTTGAGTCAGCAAGGATACAATCCTAAAAGGGTGGATTATTGGAAGATAATGAATTAAGTTATTAATGCAGTATTGTGGTAGGCCCCGCTTTTGGCGGTGACGCTACCCTCGGCTAAGCAGTCTGAGTCAGCAGGGATACAGTCCTAAATAGCCGGGTTATAGTATTAATAGTAGTTAACTTATGAGGGGATCAAAGAGTTTGGACCCCCGCCATCCAATACCGTGAAGCATTGAAGGAGGTCCTACTAAATTTGACCCAGGTCCATTGCAGGACCTCTAAACACTGAACAATGGCAAGACCTTTACCAAACCGTTCCCTTAACCCCCGACCAGGTAGCCAACATACCTCCATATAGACCGTGGAGATATGAATGGTGAAAATCCTTTATTTTATATAGACAGTAAAATAATGCCAAGACACCACAAACAAACGATAAAGAAAGATCACCTTCAAAATAAGTAACTAGTTATTAAAGTCATTAATACAAAACCAAATAAAAAGTGCAAAAGATTAGAAATAAAAAGTATTATACTAGACACTTTGTCTTCACCAAGTGATGTAAGAGACTTAGGAAAACATGGCCTTGATTGTCAAGAACTCTTACGATCAATCTTGGATCCCGAGACGACTCACACACTCTACGATGGACAATGGATGATGGTGGTGGATGATGGTGTTGTGATGGTGGTGGGTGGTGGATGAAGTGTGAGAGAGGTGGTGTGCCAAGGGATGAGATGAAATGAGTCCAAGCACTCCTATTTATAGGCTGAACAGAGAGCTGGACACGGCCCCGTGTCCGCTGGACACGGCCCCGTGTCTGTCTGACACTCTCTCTCCTCATTAATTGTAATTCGCAATTACAATAAATGCGCCTGCTGTACTTTCGACACGCCCCCGTGTCCGCTGGGCACGGCCCCGTGGTGGGCAATAGAAGCTTCTATAGATTTGTCTTTTCTGCTGCTTCTTGGGCACGCCCCCGTGCTGGCTGAGCACGGGGCGTGTTCAGTCATCTGACTTCTCTAATTTGCTTTGGAAGGTGCCGTTGAGGGGTCGAGCAGTCCACTAATGTTCCTTTCCTTGTATTTATGTTGGATTTAGCTGTCTTTTTGCTTCTTTTGTGTTTTTGAGCTCATTTAATCCTGAAAATACAAAAGGAAGACAAAAACACTCTTTTTCCAATATTAGTACTTAAAAAGGGTTAGTTTTATGCCTTGTTTGATGTAATTTATATGTTGCATTTTGCACACATCAAATACCCCCACACTTGAACTTTTGCTTGTCCTCAAGCAAAACTCTTTAATATGTGGCTTACACTCCCAAATGGAATAGGTAGAAGAGAAGGTTTTGGGCTTGTCGTAGAGTGTCGGGATGTCCAAGATCTTTTTGGGTTTTATTTTTATTTATTTACACTCCTATTCGTAATGATTTATTTAGAACGTTTCATAGGAGAAATTACTTATTTGGGCATAACATGCCTTTTTTAAAATTCCATTTATATACAAGCTCACATACCTCACGGGAGAAATCACTGACACTCGGCCGAAGGTGTATTTTTAGTGAATCACTCGAGAGCGGCATGGAACTTATTCCTACCATAGGCTTGCCAAGCAATCAATCCTCCTCCTTTTTAACTTTTATACCGTTGTAAATATCAAGAGGACTTTGTGGGTTAAGGGTTAGGCTTGGGTTAAAGGTAGGTGGTTGGGAAAGTGGTTAGTGGTTAGTAGAAAAAGGGCGAAAAGGCGTAACAAGTGTCGGTTTTCGTAGGACTTCCTATTTTTGTAACTTTTTATTTTAATGAAGCTTTCAAACAAAGTTATTTTTGATGACTTTGTTTGTTTATTTTCTTTTTGCTTCACACATATTTTTTTTTTTGATCATACGAAAAACCGAACTTGTTACTAAAACAAAGGGTTAAAAATAAAAAAGGTTTTGGTGGGTAAAAGGGTTTTTGGTTTGGGTGATGAAATGAAAAGGTTTCGGCTCAAAGGGGTTAACTAGGGGGATTTTTGGGTAGGTGGTAAAAGAAAAAATATAATGGTGTAGAAATAAAAAGGGTTAGTCCTAATGCCTCCATCATTTACTTACTCGGGTTTAAGTTGATAAGGACCAGGAATGTATCATCATGGCAAGTTCTGGAGTCGTAAGAACCAAGCGGCTATTTACACAAGAAACGAAAAATGAGCATTTAGTCTAAAGATGTAAATTTGTATGCTCAATAAAGGCTCAAAACTCACTTTTGTGGGAATGGGTTTTTATGTGATCAAGTATATATAATCAAATTTTAACTAGGTTTGTCATGCCTTTTCATAATTTTCTTATGTTGGTTCTTTTTATCACTACGCTATCGGTTGTAAATTCTTAAAAATATAACCTTTTTTGAGAACTTGAATTTCCCGGGTTAAACCTAGACAAGTAAAAAAATGAAATTTTTGAAAAAATTTGAGGTGATTAGCGGTTCCAATAGAGTTTTGTGTAAGGCTTGTATTTAGGACTTGCAAAATTCAAGGTTTTAGCATTCCCCCCCCCCCCCCCACACACTTAAATTACACATTGTCCTCAATGTGTCCCAAAAATAAATTTTTAGGTTGATTAGATGTGTAAAATAGTGTTTAAAAAGCAAAAATTTGTGTTACTGGGCACTGAACACGGCCCCGTGTTGAGTGGGCACGACCCCGTGTTTAGGTGCCAGTAACAAGAACTTACAGAAGGTGGACACGGCCCCGTGTCCACTGGACACGGCCACGTGTCTGACAAAAATCTGCAGAACAGAAGCCAAACAGCAGGTCTGGGAGGTGAGCACGGGGGCGTGTTGGCTGGACACGTCCCCGTGTGGACAGTCTGAAAGCCTGAAAAACAGGTTTCTTCCTCCGGTTTTTCCATCCTGGCCCTATAAGTCCTGAGGCTTAGCACCCCAAGCCTTGGTTTGTACCTGTTTCATCACTTAATACCACACCAAACAACACAAACATCCTAATTTACCATAGTTAATTGTTCCAAGCATAAAGTAAAAGAAAAATAAAACGGAAAATAAAAGTGTTGCAAGGAAAGTAAATTGTTCAACTTCTGGCACGCAGGCCACCAATTGTTCGATAGATAAAGGGACTTAAACCTGTGGGCTCGCCATCAACCCGCTCCTGCTCCTCCAAACCCTCTACTCCATATCTTCATCGCTATCATCACCTCCATCCCCATGCCCCGCCATGTACTCCCGGATGCTGCCGATATCGTCTTGTATATCGTTGATGTTGCGTTCAATAGCTCCGACCCGGTGGTAAGTATTGTTGGCGAGGTTGTAAGCGTTCCTGGTACACATGAGGTTTTCCTGCATAAGATCATGTAAGCTTTGAAAATTAGGAAAACCGCCTCCTTGTGAGGAGGATTGACCCGGATCACCATGGGGTGGATACTGGTGGTGGGGAGGTGGTGCGTGAAGAACTAGGGCCTCCTGTGGGTTCCATGCATAGCCTTGCGTTCTTTGGAAACTCACTGTTCCGTCTTCCGCCTCATAAAGTAAGTTCATGGCTCGGCAAATGTGGTAGTCGACTCGTCCCGACCATGGGCTTCTTTCAAAGGCTCTTGGAATTTGCGTGTAATGCTTGAAAAGACGGTACACCCATCCTCCGAAGAAGATAGGCGTTGGAGCTCGAGCAAGGCGGTTGAGATGCATGTTTCTTAACAGGAGATACGGAACATCGAGAGGCTTTTGGTTGTGGATACAGTGGAGGACAACCAAATCTTTCAACCCTACAACGCCACTACTGTCGTGACGTTGGTTTAGAGAGTAGGTGAGGATCCTGTGAATGTAGCGATAGAGCGGATCCCTTAGCTTCGTACTCTTGGTGCTGCGAGGGTCGTAGATTCCTTCACCGATTTGAGCCCATGCGGCTTGTCTTTCATTTCCCTCCAAGTCTCGTAATCCCCCGGTATTCTCTTCGTTTCCCGATTCCTCTTCTTGGTATAGCCCTATTACGGCTCCAAACTGTGCCATGGAGATCGAGTACATTGTCCCTCCACACCGAAACACAACCCCTTCATTGTCGAATGGGTCACACCTTGAATTGAAGTTGAAGGTACTGTAGAACTCCATGGTGCATTGATGCACCGACCGAAGCCTAGTGTTCAATGCAACAGCTAGTGGTCCCGTAACGATGTTGTTGAATCGGTTCAGCTGGTTTACAAAGGTTAACAGGTCCGTGCAAGCTCTCCTGGGGTACTCTTCGGTTCTTGTTTGAAGAACCTCATACCTTGCCCTTGCATCAAGCTCACTTGCATTGAACCTTGTGAACTTTGCCATCTGAAAGAATACACCAAAAGTTAATACGAAACAGAAATGTTTTCGGACAAAACTGCAAACAGCGGGCTGGACACGACCCCGTGTCCAGCAGACACGGCCCCGTGTCCAGAGGTCTGTTACTCAAAAACTTCATTTTTCGACCCGGTTTCGAAAACTTGAAAATTTTTGGTCCAATAGGTACGGTTTCCCCCGAAAATGAAACCCTAAACACCGTTTTTCCCAAAATATCCCGTTTACCCTATCAATTTTATCTTTTTCGGTTCAAGAACAAGGGTTTGGGGTTTTTGAAAGAAATCGGGTGAATCTTTGAACAATCTAAGTGTATTTACTTCCCTTAACACTAATCTAACTAAATGCAAACAGATTTAGGCACAAATTTTAGGTTCGATCCGGATGAACATCAAGAACCCTAGATTTTTCCCCAAATTTGTGGTGTTTTAACTACATGCAAGTAACTAATCTAACTACAAAGAGTGATAGAATCATACCTTGACGTTGTTAGATCGGTAAGAGACGTCGAAATTTTGCGAAAAATCGCCTGGAACCAGAGCTTTTGTGGGGAAACGGGGCGTGTGGAATGAAGAAACTGTTTTGAAAAAGGGGTTTTATCCCGTCTGCAGCGCGAACACGGCCCCGTGTCCATCGGACACGGCCTCGTGCCGAGCAGTTTTTTTTTTTTTAATGTGCGCGTGTGAGTGCCCCTTTTTTCCCATAAGCTATGGTTAGAAAACTTACCGCTTTATTTTGTCGTCTCAATCGTTCGTAACTTACCAGGCATGATATTTTATTCCTCCACGGTTTGAAGCGAGATCTCTTCTTCCTCATCCTCAATAAATCCTTGATAGAGTTTCAGCCGTTGGCCATTGACTTTAAATGGTGGCCCATTTCGAGATTTAATTTCTACTGCACCGTGTGGAAAAATGTGGGTGATGGAAAAAGGTCATGACCACCTAGACTTTAATTTACCAGGAAACAATCGAAGTCGTGAATTAAACAAAAGAACTAGATCCCCTACCCGAAATTCATTAGGTTTAATATGTTTGTCATGCAAATTTTTCATTCTTTCCTTATAAATTTCAGAGTTTGAGTATGCATAATTCCTAAGCTCGTCTAATTCATTTATTTGACAAAATCGATTTTTACCAGCAAATTCTAGATCTAAGTTTACATTTTTGATTGCCCAGTAGGCTTTGTGTGCAATTTCTACTGGCAAATGACAACTTTTTCCATAAACTAGCTTATATGGGGTTGTACCTATTGTTGTTTTATACGCAGTTCGAAAAGCCCATAAAGCATCGTCTAATTTATCAGCCCATTCCTTTTTATTTAACCCTACGGTTTTTTCGAGTATTCGTTTTAAACCTCTATTAGTCACTTCGGCTTGTCCGTTTGTTTGAGGGTGATATGCTGTCGAAACCCGGTGATAGACCCCATATCTTGTTAAAAAAATTTCAAGTTGATGGTTGCAAAAATGGGTACCTCTATCACTTATTAAAGCTTTAGGTGTGCCAAAACGAGAGAATAATTTTTTTAGAAATCTTACCACGACTCTTTCATCATTTGTTGGAAGTGCCTCGGCCTCGGCCCATTTAGACAAGTAATCTACTGCCACAAGTATATATTTGTTTCCTTTCGATGGTGGGAAAGGTCCCATAAAGTCGAGTCCCCACACATCAAAAATTTCACAAACAAGAATGCCATTTTGTGGCATTTCTTTTTTGGAAGAAATATTACCTGTTCTTTGGCAAGCATCACATGTCTTTACAAGACTTTGAGCGTCTTTGTAAATGGTTGGCCAATAAAATCCTGAATCGAATACCTTTCGAGCGGTACTGGCAGCACCATGATGTCCTCCGTATGGACCTTCATGACAATGGCGGAGAATTCTTCGTGCTTCACTACTATGTACACATCGTCTGACGAGCTGGTCGGCACACATTTTGAAAAGATATGGATCTTCCCAAAAGTAGTGTTTCACATTGGCAAAGAATTTTTTTCTTTGATGATGTGGCCATCCTTTCGCGACTATACCGCTAGCTAGGTAGTTAGCATAGTCGGCGTACCATGGTTCTTCCTTGTATTCCACCATTTCCAGGGACTCAGTTGGAAATTTTTCGTTGATTTGCTCATCCCTGGTTGCCTCTAAAGCTGGGTCTTCTAAGCGTGAAAGATGATCTGCTGCGGTATTTTCTGCTCCTCTTTTGTCCTTGATTTCAATGTCAAATTCTTGGAGGAGTAGAATCCACCTAATCAACCGTGGTTTTGCGTCTTGCTTCTTGAAGAGATATCGAATGGCTGCATGGTCTGTATAGACTATAGTTTTAGAAAGAACAAGATAAGAACGGAATTTATCAAAAGCAAATACCACAGCTAGTAACTCTTTTTCAGTTGTTGTGTAATTTTCTTGTGCATCATTGAGTGTTTTACTAGCATAATAGATTGGGTGGAAATGCTTTTCTTTTCTCTGTCCCAAGACAGCTCCAACTGCAAAGTCACTAGCATCACACATGATCTCGAAAGGAAATTTCCAATCAGGCGCTATCATGATAGGAGCATTGACTAGCATTTCCTTTAGTGTTAGAAATGCTTGATTGCAATCCTTGTCGAAGATGAAAGGAGCATCTTTTTCAAGTAATTTTGTTAGAGGCCTTGAGATCTTTGAAAAGTCTTTGATAAACCGCCTATAAAATCTGGCATGCCCTAGGAAACTTCTGATAGCTCTTACGGAGGATGGAGGTGGTAATCTAGAAATGGTATCTATTTTGGCTCTATCCACCTCCATTCCATCGCTTGAGATTTTGTGACCGAGTACTATTCCCTCCGTTACCATGAAATGGCATTTTTCCCAATTAAGGGCGAGGTTAGTTTCCTCACATCGGGATAGCATTCGTTCAAGATTATCGAGGCATTGGTCATATGAATCCCCAAAGATAGAAAAGTCGTCCATGAAGACTTCCATTGTCTTTTCTATCATGTCATGGAAAATGGCTACCATGCAACGTTGGAATGTTGCTGGGGCATTACATAGACCAAATGGCATGCGTCGATAAGCAAAAGTTCCATAGGGACATGTGAAAGTTGTCTTTTCTTGGTCTTCGGGTGCTATCGGGATTTGAAAGTAACCTGAAAAACCATCCAAGAAACAGTAAAATTTATGACCGGATAATCTTTCTAACATTTGATCAATGAAGGGTAAAGGAAAATGATCATTTCTTGTTGCTTCATTTAATCGTCTATAATCTATACATACTCTCCATCCTGTGACGGTTCTCGTTGGTATTAGTTCATTCTTTTCGTTAGTAATTACCGTCATTCCTCCTTTCTTTGGAACTACTTGGACGGGACTCACCCAAGGGCTATCGGAGATAGGATAGATAAGTCCGGCGTCAAGTAGTTTGATGACTTCGTATTTAACCACTTCTTGAACATTTGGATTTACTCGACGTTGTGGTTGTATGACCGATTTGTAGTCATCATTCATCAAAATTTTGTGTGTGCACATAGAAGGATTAATTCCTTTTATGTCCACAAGTTTCCAAGCTATTGCGTTTTTGTGTTTTTTTAACAGATTAATTAATTTTTCTTTTTCTAAGTTATCTAATTTAGATGAAATAATTACAGGTAACTTACCATCTTTGTCTAGAAAAGCATATTCCAAACCTTTTGGAAGTTCTTTGAGCTCAAGTGGTGGGTCTTTAGGAGACTCCTTATTTGGTTGCTCGTTTCGATCAAGAACCTTAAAAGTTTGTTCTATGGCGACCTCTTCTTCAACAAAGTGGTCAATCTCTTCACTTGTATCGGGTGGCTCATCTTCATCTTCAATTAGGGGGTCATTATTGCCGAATGGATATTTCATTGATCGTTCGAGATCGACACTTCTTTTGAATGCCCCTAATTGAAGAGGTAGATTATTGAACTTCCGGTTTTTCAAAGCTTCGTGAGTTTTTATAAATGGTCGTCCCAACACTAGAGGAGCGTCATCGAGGATGACAAAGTCGGTTGGGATTACCATTTGATTTGTTTGAACCAAGACATCTTCAACTATACCGATTGATTTTATTACTTTCCGATTGGATAGAAAAATGGGTATTTGAAGTGGAGAAAAATCACTAATACTTAATTTTTCGAAAATGTAGTTAGGTATTATGTTAACACAAAGATCTTTATCGATTGTGACATTACTAATAAACGAATTTTGAAAGAAACATGGAACCGGTGTGATGTTAATTTCAAATGGGTCTTCTTTTATTAGCGAAGTTTGATCGTTAGTTAACTTAACACTTACCGTTTCGTCAATTTTAGTGTTAGTGTTTAACTCTTTTAAAAACTTAGCATGAGTGGGTACTAAACAATGATTTTCAAAAGAAGGTGTCAAGAGATTAATTTCTTCAAAACTAGACTCTTCTTGGAATTTAACGTTGTCGGACTCACCTTTTTTGTTGTTTAACTCATGTGTCGGTTTTTCACTTATTTGTTCTTCCATTTTTACATTTTTAGTTATCTCTTCCTTTTTTAATTCTTCTCTTGCGCGGGACTCCTCTTCCCTTGCGCGAGCTTCTTTTATACATCGATCGATAACTCTAATGTGTTCTAATATCCTATCAGTCACTTCGGTTATAGAAAAAGAATCATTACTTTCTAAGCTTGAATCCGGTTGTTCGACCCTTTGTTCCTCATAATACCCATATGAAGTTGATGGTTCACACCATTGTTCTTCATTGCAAGCATATGATGGATAAGGTTCGTAATTTTGTTCTTCATAATACTCATATGAGGTGGGTTGTTCACGCCATGGTTCCTCATAATAAGCATATGAAGGTGGTGGCTCATATCTTGGTTCCTCAAAGTATGAGTAAGAAGGCTCATACCTTGGTTCATTAAAATATGAGTATGAGGGAGGAGGTTCATACCTTTGGTCTTCATAAGATGTGTATGAAGTTGATGGCTCGTACCTGGGCTCCTCATAGTAGGTGTATGAATTGGATGGTTGATATGAGTGATTATTTTGAATCGAGCGTGCATTACGACAATTAGTGCAATAATTACCCCTACAATCATCCTCATCATAGGTGTAGTTGTAACCTCCTGAGTATTGATCCATGAGAATCACTCAGCAGACCACAACCGAGTCTCGAGATCAGAAAACAAAAAGAAAAACGGAAACAGAGGCTGGACACGGCCCCGTGTTCAGTGAGCACGGCCCCGTGTTCAGGATCTGTATCTGGGCGTTTTAATTAAATTTACTGATTTCGTTGAGCACGGGGGCGTGTTCAGTGAGCACGGCCCGTGTTCAAGGTTCTGTTACTGGGTGTTTTTATGAAAATGTGCAGCACGGCCCCGTGTTCAGCGAACACGGCCCCGTGTACAGGCTACAGTAAATGCAAATCTAAACTAAAATGCAGAAAAATGTGCGCGCTTTTAACAAGGTTTTGAAAAACTGATTAGGCCGTCGATTTTAAGCTTTCTTAAAATCCTTGTGTCCCCGGCAACGGCGCCAAAAACTTGATGTGCGGTAAAGTGTTATATATATTAGGTGTATATTTTAAGCCCTTTTTAACACTTATTTTAGCCAAGTTTTAAATTTATAAAACACGATATTTCACTAACACTAAACACACATATGGGCAAGTGCAACCATCGTTGAGTGTAGTATAGCGTTGGTAAGATACCGAGGTCGTCCAAGGACACAAGAGCTTTTAGTACCGGTTTATCCTCAACGTCTAATCAAAAATAAAAGTTTAGAAAAATGTTTTAAGCTAAGAAAAATAAAAACTAACTAAAATGCTGAAAATAAAAATAAAATAAAAACAGATAGACAAGATGAATCACTTGATTCCGACTCGTATCTAGTATAACCTTTGATTATTTCCGCACTTTTGCACATAATTAAGAGATTATCTTAGTTATTGTAGTAGTCCCCTCTTTTAAATGTGACGTTACCCTCACCCCAGTAGTTTGAGTCAGCAAGGATACAATCCTAAAAGGGTGGATTATTGGAAGATAATGAATTAAGTTATTAATGCAGTATTGTGGTAGGCCCCGCTTTTGGCGGTGACGTTACCCTCGGCTAAGTAGTCTGAGTCAGCAGGGATACAGTCCTAAATAGCCGGGTTATAGTATTAATAGCAGTTAACTTAGGAGGGGATCAAAGAGTTTGGACCCCCGCCATCCAATACCGTGAAGCATTGAAGGAGGTCCTACTAAATTTGACCCAGGTCCATTGTAGGACCTCTAAACGCTGAACAATGGCAAGACCTTTATCAAACCGTTCCCTTAACCCCCGACCAGGTAGCCAACATACCTCCATATAGACCGTGGAGATATGAATGGTGAAAATCCTTTATTTTATATAGACAGTAAAATAATGCCAAGACACCACGGACAAACGATAAAGAAAGATCACCTTCAACATAAGTAACTAGTTATTAAAGTCATTAATACAAAACCAAATAAAAAGTGCAAAAGATTAGAAATAAAAAGTATTATACTAGACACTTTGACTTCACCAAGTGATGTAAGAGACTTAGGCAAACATGGCCTTGATTGTCAAGAACTCTTACGATCAATCTTGGATCCCGAGACGACTCACACACTCTACGATGGACAATGGATGATGGTGGTGGATGATGGTGTTGTGATGGTGGTGGGTGGTGGATGAAGTGTGAGAGAGGTGGTGTGCCAAGGGATGAGATGAAATGAATCCAAGCACTCCTATTTATAGGCTGAACAGAGAGCTGGACACGGCCCCGTGTCCGTTGGACACGGCCCCGTGTCTGTCTGACACTCTCTCTCCTCATTAATTGTAATTCGCAATTACAATAAATGCGCCTGCTGTACTTTCGACACGCCCCCGTGTCCGCTGGGCACGGCCCCGTGGTGGGCAATAGAAGCTTCTATAGATTTGTCTTTTCTGCTGCTTCTTGGGCACGCCCCCGTGCTGGCTGAGCACGGGGCATGTTCAGTCATCTGACTTCTCTAATTTGCTTTGGAAGGTGCCGTTGAGGGGTCGAGCAGTCCACTAATGTTCCTTTCCTTGTATTTATGTTGGATTTAGCTGTCTTTTTGCTTCTTTTGTGTTTTTGAGCTCATTTAATCCTGAAAATACAAAAGGAAGACAAAAACACTCTTTTTCCAATATTAGTACTTAAAAAGGGTTAGTTTTATGCCTTGTTTGATGTAATTTATATGTTTCATTTTGCACACATCAATGACCATAAGTTAAACATACCATAAATATCCTTTACATAGCTTAGAAATGGGCTTTGAGGGGTTCAGTGTGCTAAAATAAACTTTTTGGTCATTTAGGGACTAAAAGCGTCAAAAAGTGCATATGTTTGCATTTTCGCGCATGTCTTACGTTCTGAATACATCCGGACATCCAAAACTTTATGTAATCACTAAAATATTTTATTTTAGTGATTTGCATGATAAAATTCCATTCGTCGCGTAATTTG
The DNA here is from genome assembly GCA_030545235.1 of Helianthus tuberosus. Taxonomy (NCBI): domain Eukaryota; kingdom Viridiplantae; phylum Streptophyta; class Magnoliopsida; order Asterales; family Asteraceae; genus Helianthus; species Helianthus tuberosus. The sequence continues at coordinate 141,233,613 of CM060410.1, read as the reverse complement.
GATCGTTTTTCGCATTCGTTCGTGTTTCGACGTAATTAACCGAACAACGCAACCGTACGACCAAACGAACCGACATCCGATATATTTTTGAGCATGTTTTATGTTCCCTATACTTTAAATTCACTTTAGAGCCTTGAAATAGGATTAACGGGGCTTAAATGTGTCAAAAATGCATCAAAAACCACGTTTTGCACATTCAGGGACCAAAATTGACAATCTGCCATAGTTATCTTAGGAAGGGACCAAAGTTGAAAATCAGATTTCCAGCTTGTTCTAGCTGTTCCCCTCATTTGCACATGGTTTTAATGAAACTAGGGGCTTGTTTTGGGGTACCCATGGTATTCTAAAACCATGGGCACACATGTAAGGTCCAGATCGAAGCTCGGTTTTCGATGAACGATCCTAACGGTCTTGGTTTTCCTATAAATACCCCCACCCTCTTGCTTCAAAACTCACATTTGATCTGATTTGGCTCTCTAAGTTGAAGTATACACTTCATACCTGAGAGTAATCGGATCAAAACTTCCATTCTTGGACCCGTTGTAAGTCCTCTTTCGTTTTTTTTTCGCGTGAAAGTCAAACTGTGTTTGACTTTCTTCTTTGACCAGTTTATGGTCAACATGACGTTCATTTGAACTTCATAACATGAGCGTAATCACGATGGTTTTAGTCTCTTGTGACTATACCTACTGATTACCACGTTATCTAGGCATAGTGGCGAGTCGTAGTTTCGGCCAAAATGCATATTCTTGCGTATTTTGTAACCAAACTACTTTTAGGTATCAAAACCGTTTGTTTTGATACCAAACCTGTTTTCAAACCTCGTTAAGCATCTTTTAACTTGTTTAGCTCGTCACTTTAGGTTTAGTGCTTAGGTAGGGTCGTAAGGTAAGCGGTCTAAACAACCGCTTATACTTTCGAACCCGACCCGTTTGGTCGATCTTTAGGATCCGATCAAATACATTAGGTGACCATAGTTGCATAGGGAATAACCTTCCGAGGTTATACCTTATGGTCACGTCGTTTAAGTAGTTGTATGATAGGTAGTTTATATGCCTTAAGAAAATTACCAAAATGCCCTTTTTACGCCAAAATTCATTTTAAGCATATGTAACATAATTTTTTATATCTAAACTGATTTGGCAATAATATTAGACATGTTAAGGCATATTTTACTTATCATAGGACTAGTTAGGCGGTCCGAACGAGTTTTACGCGAACGACGCGTTAAAGTGGCGTAAGCTACCTTAACGAGTCGTAATGGGTCGTAAGCACTTAGGTTAGGTTTCGTTTTAGAATGTAGGCTTTGTTAAACCATATTACATGAGTCCCTACACTCATTTGGTTTACGAAACCCCATTTTATCCGATCCTCCGATTTAGGTCCGTTTATTTACATAGTTATCTATATTAGGTGCCGTTTGATTTTCGTGATCACTCTAGCTTTGCTTGGTTGTTATTTAAGACTTCTAAGCACCCTCAAGTGAGTACATAGACCCCTCTTTTACTGTTTTCAAACTGTTTTGGGGTGAAACACATGTGCCTACTTGTTACTTTCGTGCTTTTCATGTTTTTATATCATATACTTGCTATGTTCATTAGTACACTTATAGTACATGATTTCATTATGTTTTGCTATGTATGTTTACTTGGCATGCTAGCACATTGTTTTACATTACATTTTCTTTTGCTATGTATGTTTACTTAGCATGCTAGCACATTGTTTCACATTACATTTTCTTTTGCTATATATGTTTACTTAGCATGCTAGCACATTGTTTTACATTACACTTTCTGTTACATATGTTTACTCAGCATATGAACACATTGTTTTACATCTCTACCTTATATGTTTACTTAGCATACTAGGTACATTATTTTCATAAAACATGCTTACATTTGGTATATCATTTGGTTTGTTTAACGAGACTAATACATTCATTAACACCTATCATGCCGCTCGGTAGTAGGTAGTGGTACCATAGGACTTGACAACTCCCATTCCTGAAATCCTAGGTTTGTTTGGGTGGAAGGAATGACCGAAACCGAAAACATTTCTTGGTAGACCTTTGACTTTGTTCTAGGGTTTATCCTACAGTCTCAAGGCTTGGATGTAGACGTTTAACATTACCGCATAAGTGTTTGTATCAGTAAAACATGCAATATTTTACAAAGCATAACTTTTGATTATAGTTTATCAAATGCATTGTTTTGTACATATCTTTCTTATAGGGTCGAGTAAATGCTTTTAATCAATAAAGGCTGTTTATTCACTCTACATTACATTTGTTTACACAATAACATTTCAACATTTGTTTAAAACATTACATTTAGTTATACATGAACATTTTTACATTGGTGGTTTGTTTGGGTAAGTGATTTAAGTAACGAGACGTGTGTAATATGATACAAACATGGTGGATACGCCGCTGGTACTTCCTATATATAAGTGTTTGTATGATATTACATATCGTAGCGTTATTTAAACCATTTCAATTTTGACATATTACAATTTTCACAAATTAACATATCTTTACAAAACATTGTTTTACAAACAACACATTTTATACAAATTCATTTTACTAGTTATTTATTTAACCATACATATTTCTTTTATATCATCTGTTTCCTTATCGATTTTAATATGATTTATAAAACAAAAACATTTTACAAGGCTCATGACTAATTTTGTTAAACTTTTTCTTTAAACTTACAAGTCATGAATCCTAAATCAATAAAACATATGTATCTCACAGGCATTTTTATGCTGACGTACCTATTTTCACATGTGTTTCAGGAAATGATACATAGGATTGATCAAGTTACACCTAGGCGAACTTGGGCCTTAGTGACAATAAAAGATGCAAGACTAGTTAATTATGTTATGCTTCCTTGTTGTTAAGACATTGTAACTCTTTTAAATCAATAAAACAAAATTTCAAATTTCCATGTGTTATGAAACAATGATTCTGTTACCACACTCCCCGACGTTTCCGCCACGATTTGTTGTTTTACGTGGTCGGGGTGTGACAATTTCCTACAAAACATGCATTTCCAATTCATGAATTCTAATACAATCAAAGAAGTTTGTTTTACCATTTTTGTATTCCCTACCTGGATACTCATAAAACTCACCTCCATGGTGAATTTTAAGTGAGAAAAATGTTGGACGATCAGCGGTAAACAAACCAAAAAAAAATCGTTAAGCACTCCATAGATGGTTTCATGAACACAAGGCAGTTGCGATTACACTTACGGTATGTGGTGTATAGGTCGAAATATTCTTCAACACAATGAATCCTTCAGAATCCACCAGTAACAAGAAGAAGTTGAGGTTTTAAATTTAGTGATTTCAATCGAACAAGCAGTTGGGTTCGTTTGGATTCGAAGACTTTTGATTTGGGATTTTAGTTTTTCCACAGGAATGTTAATCAAAACGGTCATACAAACTCAAGGATTCATAGTGTATTCGTAGTGTATAAGGGTGAGCTGATGATAATACCTCCTGAGTCAAATAGTGCAACTAATGTCGAAGTAAGGGAAGGACGTAGAGTGTAGCGCTTTTCAAATCACAAGGACACAAGTTTCTATTTTTGCAATTAGGGACTCAAGTTAATTTTTCCCCATACCACGGGATGCAAATTACACTATACTCATTTTAACACCTGCTTGTTGAATTTATCTTCTATACCACCATGATACTCATATATTTTCCCCCTTTTCCTTTTTATATGTGTGTTATAAAGCAAACTTAGTGTAGTTTTGATAAAGATGATCGATGTTTTAATGCATACATGAGTCAGAATAATAAATGCATAATTTTCTGATTAAAAGAATAATTATGTGATATAAATATTACTTATGAATAATCATATATTAATAACTCATCCTCATGAGGTTATAAGCAAAAGCTAACTCAAAAAGGTCGAAGTATCACGGTTGATTCCATGGTTAGATCATGGATCACCTATATCTAGATCAATATTGACTAGAACACCGAAGAAACAGAAGAATCATGGTTGTCATGGGCGAAGGATAGTGGGGGCGGCCGACCCCCCGAACTTTTCGCTCAGTAGGGGAGAGTATGTAGTTTTCGTATAATTTTTTTTAGGTATATACGCTTTCGACCCCCCGTTTTATTGATATTTATGGGTATATACGTTTCCAACCACTCAGTCAGAAATCTCAAGATTCGCCACTAATGGTTGTTGTATTGTATGGTTACCGTAGATCAACTATATAGGCTCTAGAAAACCCGTCAACAATATCAAAATAAAAAAAAATAAAAAAAAGAACGAAATATCAAGTGACAATACATAAAATCATTAAAAAGGTTAAAATTGGATGTCTATATAATAAAGTCTAGTAATTTAAAAAGAGGTGTAATATAACATTTTTTACAAAATATAATGAAGACTTTTAAGATTTATACAAAATGAAATTATTTATGTGGCAAAACTAATACTTCAAATATTCTATATTCTATATCTATCTCTTATACTAAAGCAAAATAGTGGTTGACTTTTTGACCTTGATGTGGCTATTCTCTTTGGCCAGATAATTGTGAATTTGGGCGCCATTCTCCTTCTTCCTACCTACGCTTCTTCAATTTGGTAACCTAATCAATTATCTCAATCAATTAAAGCAAATTGACTACTATTTAAATCTCAAAACCTAATCAAATTGATTTCTACAGGCTATCATCTTTCACCCACATTCAATTTTACAAACCCTAAAATCTCATATACGTCTTCATCTGTAGCGATTGTACCTGGCCATACCCACTTCAGAAATCCCTAAAACTCAATCATTCGAACTCTCATCTAGGTATGTTTTCTTTGATTTTTATGATGTAATCCGATTAGAGCATCGGCCGATTCTCATTTTCATTCGAAATCATCAATTGCATATTTTCTGATTAGTTCAGATCAGATGGCTTCTTTGTCCGATTCTGTTTTTTTGTAGCATCTGTTGCAAAAGGTATGTCTATCATCAACAATTATCAACATATTGATCGTTACATCTGTTGATTCCAATACAAATACATTATCACTGACAGTCTTCAAGGTAAGTTGAAAATCAGAAGCATTAAACTGAAAATTCAATTCTATTTTGGGGTAAAACGATTGTTTGAGGATTTGTTATATATCGATTGATTTATTTTACCATAGTTGATCTTGATTTTTTTCTTATTGCAGCTTACCTTTGATCACCTCTTCTTTTCCTTTAATTTTCAATAGGATGAAACTCTAGAACTCTTTGATTACGATTGAAAGCAAGGTAAGCTACGTTTCGATCTATTGTTTTACGTATGTTGTGATCAAATTGGGTAGTTTAAAGCCCCTTTAAAACCCCTAGGAATGGTTTGGTCTGATGATGATGATAGGAGGAATCGGGTATCTTACTGAGGTAATTTTGTTAATTTTTTTATCTGTCTTTATTATGGGTGGTATGTATGTGTTGGATAATCATTTTATTATTCATGAAGATTCTTCTTTTTGAACTGTAGTATGTGTGGTATGTATGTGTTATGCAATTACTTTGGGGAATGGAGTCACAAAGCTTCAGGTATCAAGCAACAAATACATGAGTTTTTGTGTGAATTAGGACTTTTGAATTGCTTAAATGTCTTTTTGTATATTACTATTAATGTTTTGATTAATCCAAATGTGAATTTCATGAAATCGGTTAAGTATGATGACCCGGTCCACTCAATCTCATAAAAGCATGAAATTGTTTACATTATCCCCTTTTGAATTTCGCTCAACCTCTTCTTCATCGTTTCTGAAGTGTTGATTTGTTGAGTTTTGCCCTTTCATTGATCATCTATCTTATCTATCCTGACATTTGGTTTTTTGGGTTTCCATTATTTCAGTTGTCAGCGTTTGTTCGTCGTTCAATGGACTTCTGTGTTGCAAGGGTTGATTTGTGGTTTATGTCATACTGATTTGCGTTATGTATTTTGGATTTGGATTAATTTTACTATTCTTTTATGTTTTTAGAGTTGTTAGTTATAGGAATCTTAGGAATTAGGGTTTTGATTCGGTACCTCTTTTCAAATCTACCGAATATGCCTATGAAACGCTCAAAATGTAGGTTGTTTGGCATCAAAGTTGAAGATTGAAATTGTAAGTTTCTTATACCTTGGTTTCTGTTATCAATTATAGTGTGAGTTTTTGGTCTTTTTTACGATATTCTTATGCAGGTTCATCAAATTTTGGTTAGTGGGTGTTTATTAGTGCATAAGTGGTTTGTGTTTTGTACCAAAAAGTATAAACAAAAGATAGGACATGTATTCGTGATTTTTTAAATATGGAAAGTTGAAGCAATTCTTTGAGCTTGAAGATCTTTAATACGAGGCAATGATGATGGTTATAGTTTGTCTAAATTGTCTAAGGTTTCACTGGTGAGGTCGCTGGGGATGGCGGTCCAATTTGCCCTGGATCACGAAGAATCTGATGCAAAACTTAAGTTTCTTGAGAAGCATCTTCAAGAGGTAAGTTTCTTTATTAACTCGAGTTTGGGTTGTTAATGGATAACGATTTTTATGGATGGTTGTTGATGCAGGTGAACAAATTTGTGCAGATTTTTAGGGATAAACAAGAGCTTTCAGACACGTAAATGGAACTGGCGATACTAAAAATCGCTCGAAAAAATAGTTTTCGAGCCATAATTCGCAGTAGAATGATGGGCAGTCTTCAACACCTGTGACACAAAAATGTATGCATGACTACCAGATTTGGAGATTTGGACCGTCTAAAGTAATCAGTTATTTGTGAAATTAATTTTGAGTCGTTTAAATAACGAAGATACATTGGATTGTGTGGGACTGGATTACCGCTTCGAAAGTTAAAGGTGGCATGGGCATTGGATCTCTTCGGGCTATGAATCGTGTGCTCCTTGGCAAATGGTGGTGGAGATCAAGAACGGCGAAAGGTCGTCTGTGGCAGAAAGTCATTGCAGCTGTACATCATAACATCAGGTCTGACTTTTTTTTTGTCATCTAAAGAAACTTTCCATAGATCTGGGTGCTTTAATTGAAGGGAAGGTAAGGAACACTGTGGATGTTGATTTTGGCCTGATACTTGGGTGGGTGACAAACCGTTGAGGGACCAGTTTCCCACCCTGTATTCGCTGACAGCTTCCAAAAAATGTAAGGTTCCCAATTGCTACAAGGAATTTGCGGAGACGTAGGATTAAGATTAAACACTTTTAGAATGTTTTTTTGATTGGGGTAACTTTGTAGAATAGTAACCAAGTTTTAAAAGTGCTCCAATTAGGTCACTCAAGTTTCAAAAGTGTTCCAATCAGGTCACTCAATATTCATTCTTCATTAAAATTAAGGGTTTTCTCATCAATTTCATAGGTAACCATGTTAATGTGGATTTTTGTTTCTTTTTTCTCTTTTATTTGATGCTAACGTCGAGTGATGACGTAGATTGTAACTTGTTTTTTTTTAATTTTTTATGTAATTAAATGGTTTTTATTTTTAATAAATATAATTTCATATATTAAAATAATTCGACCCCAGCATCTTATACTCCATTTTTTTCTTGACACGTGGAAAAAAGGACATGGCTCGATTTGAATATTAAGTTATCTAATTGGGACAAAAACAACACCAGTGACCTAATTAGAACACTTTTAAAACTTGGTTACTATTCTGTGAAATATTCCCTTTTTGATTTAGTATTAGTTTGTTGTTTTAGGATCATAGCCTTTTTGTTATTTTGGTGGTCTATGTGTGTTATAGGGTTGTTACTAATATATGTGTTTATTAGTTTTTTGAGTGGTACTTATTAAGTTATTATTATTTTTCTAATCGTATGTCGTGGATATGATTTTGGAGTCGGTGGTCTCACTGGAAGTGACCTGTCTATCCCGTAGGATATGAATGGCTTAAATGGGTCAAAGCTTCGAAAGGAGCATATATAAAAGGAATTAGGAATTCACAATTGATTTCTTTGATGTTGAAAAATGCGTATGTACTAATGCGATTAATTGATGTTCAGCTGACTTTATTGCATGACATGTTGATTTACAGATATGTCTTTAACTGCATTCATTGAGCCACTGATGATTACGAGGTGATTTTTTCTTGAGGGTCTTAGTTTGCGTTTATCACAATAGGAATTATATTGTTATAATCTCGATAAATTGATTGGTGAGATGCGGTCCAATTTGCCTGGGATCACGAAGAATCTGATGCAAAACTTAAGTTTCTTGAGAAGCATCTTCAAGAGGTAAGTTTCTTTATTAACTCGAGTTTGGGTTGTTAATGGATAGCGATTTTAACGGATGGTTGTTGATGCAGGTGAACAAGTCTGTGAATATTTTTAGGTATAAACAAGAGCTTGCAAACACGCAAAAGGAACTGGCGTCACTAAAAATCGCTCGAAAAAAGCAGTTTCGAGCCATAATTCGCAGCAGAATGATGGGCAGTCTTCAACGCCTGAGACGCAAAAGCATATGTATGTATGACTACCAGATTTGGAAATTTGGACCCTCTAAAGTAATCAGTTATTTGTGAAATTAAATTTGAGCCGTTTAAATAACGAAGATATATTGGATTGCGTGGGACTGGATTACCGCTTCGAAAGTTAAAGGTGGAATGGGCATTGGATCTCTTCAGGCTATGAATCGTGTGCTCCTTGCAAAATGGTGGTGGAGATCAAGAACGGAGAAAGGTCGTCTGTGGCAGAAAGTCATTGCAGCTGTACATCATAACATCAGGTCTGACTTTTTTTTTTTTTGTCATCTAAAGAAACTTTCCATAGAAGTGACCTGTCTATCCCATAGGATATGAATGGTAGTTATTAAGTTATTATTATTTTTCTAATCATATGTCATGGATATGATTTTGGAGCCGGGAGTCTCACTGGAAGTGACCTGTCTATCCCGTAGGATATGAATGGCTCAAATGGGTCAAAGCTTCGAAAGGAGCATTTATAATACATAAACCTCATCATTTATTTAAACCATTTAGCAAATTTATTGGAATAATGATTTTTTAATCATCTTAGAGCATTAGACATTATCAGGAAATAGATTCACTTACCTTTTTGTCCCTGTGAGGCTGTGGTATAAATGAAGTTTTGAAAATTTTCCCTTATAAAGGTATGTTGTACATCTATTACTGTAACAGAGGTACATCTTAAAAAGCCTTTCTTAATGAGCTATCGTATTCATTATTCACATATTTTTGTTTATGTGTTTTTTTCAGACATGACTCTTATTACTAAGCTAACCAAGGCATATGATTTATGCCATTCACCAATCTAGCAGGCTTCACGATGAACTGGTACTTAAACCTCTACTTGAGCTAATGTGTTGGTAATAGTTCATTATCTTCACCATGATATAGATACTTTTTAATTACAATGCGTCTTTTAGGGTTATATAGGCCTTGTTTCTACTGACATGGGCTATCAAGCTAATCATCGAATTGGGATGGAGTATACTGCCATCCACATCTATTCGGTGTTATTATGCTAACGGCTGCTGTTGCTTGGTTTTTCGACGAGTTATGTAAGTTGTATTGCTGGTTTTCCTACTTTTTCATACATGTTACCTTATTTGGGAAGTCTTCAAAAGGGAAAAGGTGGGAAGAAACGGATTTGTGTTTACATGGATGGGTGTTTTAATCTTATGCATTATGGGCATGCAAATGCTTTGAGGCAAGCTAAGGCTTTAGGAGATGTGTTGGTGGTCAGAATTGTAAGCGATTGGGAAATTATTAAGAACAAGGGTCCTCCTGTTTTATCTATGGAAGAAAGGTATAATCTTTCTTCAACACTCTTTAAAGCCTTCTTATGTGGAAAACAGAAATCCATGTACTTAGTGTTGAATATTTTAAAGCTTGGCCCTCATTTGTGGATCGAAGTGATTCTATATGCTATAACTAAAGACTTCATGAATAGTCTCTTTAATAAGCATAAGATCGATTACATCATTCATGGGGATGATCCTTGCCCATGAATGATGTGGCGAAGAAAGTTGGTCGTTACAAGCAGATCAAATGCATAGAAGGTGTTTCAAGTACCGATATTGTAGGTAGTGCAACTAAATTACATAATCCATTGCTCTTAATTAATTAATTAGTTAATTAATTACTTTGAGGGTTGTGATGTAGAATTCGGTTGCTAAATCCGAATAGAAAATCTAAGCTTTTGCTTGAATTCTCTGGTTGTTTGTTAGTTTCTTTGAAGGGTGTTGTTTGGGCCGGTTCCTCTTTTGCAGGTTGCAGCACCAAACATTAATCATTCCCAGGATTTTGTAAAAAAATCATGTAAAAGAGTGGCTGAAGTTAGCTTATGAATAATACTGGTTATGATGGCTGGCGCCTTAACTTTATGAGGTGAGTGTCATCAACCAATATATTCCTATTTATATTTGTAAAACATTTTGTTTTAGTGTTTAAATCCTAACCAATTCTTCTTTGCTTTTCTGCAACGCATACAATCTGAACCAATATGGGTTTTCCGGCGACGCAGACTACTCACTGGAGAAGACGATCATTTTGGATGATTGCTTCCCCAATATTTGATATTGGATAATAAAGATGGATTCATAAGGATCAAATTTTACATAAAAAATATGCACGCCATGTGTTTGTATAAATGTTCATGAGACAAACTAACGTAAAATCCTATCAATCATTTGCAGAAGCACACCAAACATGGAGAATTGAAGTTGGATTGCCATTAAGAACAGGTTACTAAAGTTGTTATATGCCCAACCTTTTTTCGTAAGTTTAAGTAATTGGCATCTCAACATGTAGTTATACTCACACATATAAGGCAAGAGTTTATAATCTGTTTAATAACTTAGAATAAATAAGCTAAAATACAATAAATAAAGGCCCTGCATCATCAACTAAATAAAGTTATTTAAAACAAGAAAAAATTGAGTCTATTTTTATAGCAGCTTGATCTATACAATCCAAATAACTTCTTTTGTAGAAAGTAGACCAATCCTTTTTATAATTGTTGATGTGTTGGACCACCAGAATCATGGACAGTTGTATCTGTCATTTTCGAGAGCTACCCACCTCAGGCTTTAAGCATTTTGGTCAGCACACAACAAGACATTCCATCCAGCACAACAAAAAACATCGACTACTCAGATTTTCTTAAGGAAACAGACCTTGAACAGGTTGTCTTATATTAAAGAAAATATGGCGTTGAAGTATATAATAGTATTGTGTTATTTTAGCTACAACTTAGATTAGAATGTTTTATAAAAGAAAGTCGTTTTTCCTTCATACATGTGGCTTTACTATTTTATTTTCCTCTTCTTATGTTACATGTGCCTGTGAATTTCATTTTGTAACAGATGCCACACAATGAACTATATAAAGATCTCTGAGATTAAACCACAGGACACTACAGACCCAATTGAAGTTCAACTTATTCGACAATGTACACCTTTTGGGCGTCAAGATGAGCGTTGATACCTCTTCATTGACATACATGTATGCATCAATCCTTTCTTAAACATTGATATATTATTTCATCATAATATACATTTTTATAAACTTCCTACATAGGAAGCTCTAACTCCTATTTGATCGACTATTTATACTAAGATCTACATGAATATATGAAAGTTAGAAGGACCTGTTGTATCCGCATACATATCTATACTGGACAATTATTCATTGAATTTCATTGTAAAAAAACCTTTTAATTTTGGCCTATGGTTGAATTTTTTTTCTGTTCCATCGTGTTGCCCTATGAACATGTTGATCTCAAGTGTGTATTTGGATACTATGATCATTAATTTTGGTCATTTGATAGTTTTTAAAGACACATTTTAGCCCGAACCTATTCGAACCTAATTGAATCTTTTTTCAATTCACCCATTTTGACCTTGGCCCCTATGTGACCCGACTCAAAGTAGATAACTACTAAATTAGTGAAATTTTTAGGTATATTTGATGTAACACAAGTGTTGTCTGTAGTTCCTTGAGAATCTCCCAAGTAAGTTTATCTTTCACATTAAATAGCTCTTGGGATATTATTTAATCCGTGTATTTAGAAATATTGAATCATTTTTAAGTAATGGGGTTAAAGATTTATCAGATGAAACGTGAAATGCAGGTACTTTTGTGGATTGTAGGATTTAGAATTTGGAATGGATGAATTTAAAGAACCAGTTTTAACAAACATAAGCGCTCTGGTCAGGGACGGATATAGCTTGAGAAGACGGGGTAGCCCCCGCTGCCCCTTGATGCTTGGAGGCTGGAGCATCTGGAGAAGGCTGTCAAAAGTTGGTTTGTACTTGAGACAACCCGTTTTCAAACATGGCCGATTGTATGTTGCTTTATCAATGGTTAAAACACGAGATGGAGTAAAGCTACTAATACTTGACAACGACGGTAAACCTACGAATAAAACAACTAACGTTGTTTATAAAGAGATGTTCAATTAGTTGTGATTTTTTTGTCCTATTCATGTATTTCAATTATTTCGTGTACTCTCTAACATTTTCGTTAATAATTCAACGTATGTAAAATTATAATTTTTACTTCACAATTTTAAAGGACTTTAGTTTTTTCTGTTTAGCCACCCGTGTAACACACGGGAACTTAGACTAGTTCTATAATATAACAATTGTTGAAACTCCTTGTGAATAGTATATTAATTGGGCAACTATAGAATACTAATTACATTTTTGTCATCCATCTTTTTTGTGTTGAAAAAAAAAAAAACCTTTTTTGATCCACCAATCATATTTATCAAAGTTAAGTGATGTACTTAGAATATAAATTAAATTTGATTTATTAAATTTGTATTCTTTATATTAATGTAATTCTAAATAGTTACCTTATTTTCTCTATTTAAATCTTGATAAATTTTATTATGAAAGTTTTTAGATTAAGTAATAAGAATGTGTTTTTTTTATTTATTTGTTTCTTTTGTATTCTTTGGATCTAAAAATACTTTAGACATAGTTTTTTCTTTCAATTATGGTAGCGAATTCCAATACCTTAAAGAAGCAAAACGACACCGATTGAACTCCTGTCGCGAAGCACGGAAGAATTCTACTAATTTTTATTAAATTAAGTAGAAAAAAAGGGAGGATGCATCAAATAAGAAGTAAATCAACTTAAATACCTAAATAGAAAAGAACAAAAACATTTTTATATTGTATAACCAAATATCAATTATGTTTACAAGGTTTGGTCGTTCTCACTTTTGTTAGACCATTTTCAATTCACTTAAAAATGTATCCGTCAGCTATCACATTATATTTCTGTATATGCAAAAAAAAAAAAACACTCATTTTCTTACTAACCTTTACAAACATCCATACTAACACTTACATTTCCCATCATCACCATTTTTTATATCGATACCAAGACTTACATTTCCCCATTATCACCATTTTTTATATTTTATTTTTAATACTCAAATTCTTTTTGTATAATTAATCCATTTTCCATTTCTCGTATTCTTACATTGGACTTTTGGTTGTTCTCGTGAATCTTCGGATATATGTATAAAAGCTTTCATAGGTAAATATTACCTTCTCATTTTTGCATGGTTGTATTTTTAGTGGTTAAACTTGGTGTTCCTTGTGACCCAGGTCCGACTTTCACTCTCTCTATTATTTTCGGCGTCATCTAGGTGAAGGGCAAATACGGGTGGCGCCGGTTCGTCTTGGATGGGAGGCGGGGTTTTAACGATTATTCCATTGTCATGCCTTCGGGCGGGTGGAGGTCGGGTTTCCGCGCATCTGGGAGAGCCAATGGGCTGGTGGCAGTCGTCGACCTTGGCCACGGCACCCGGTGTCACGGTGATTGACACGTCATTCCTTGCCGTTCAAAAAAAAGGTTATTATTAATATTTCTTTTAAGTAAATATTACCTTTGCCATTGATGTAGAGTAAATATGGATTTGAAACCGTTGCCATTATCATTTGGAATGAATATTATGGATGTACATTTGGGATCATTTAGCACAATTCTTGCCCATGGTATTATTGTCTACTGGCGTCTTCGGATGGGATAGGCTTAGTGACTATTAGGTACCGAGTTTGATTCTCACGATTCTCACAAGTGGGTTTTCCCAGATTTACTAGATTTCCTTTTAAATTGGTGTATAGACACTACAAGAAATTGGGGTGTTTACCCACACATGATTTACCTACACATGTAAATGTGTGGGTATTTACCTACACATGTTTTTATATGTGTAAGTAATAGTTGATGATATATTTTCATAATGATTAACACTTAATATGTGTTGGTAACACATTTTAGCCACACTTGGTGTTGGTGGGAAAATTTGCCCCCCCAAAATTGCCTACACATGTAGCAAATTTTCGTCATGTGTAGCTAAATTATCTACACATATGTAAAAAAAGCTAATATATATGTAGGTAAATGATTATGTTTACCAACACATAAGAATTTAAAAAAAAATATGTAGATAAACTAAGTTAATGTATACTTTTTGTTTTTTGAAAATGACGTGGCAAATTAAATACCTACACGTGATTAAAAATGTACAATATGTGTAGATATTACATACCTATAAAGTAATTAAATATATATTCTTTAGATGTTGTGACAAAACAAATATCTACACATATTTAAAAATGTACAATATGTGTAGATATTGAATACATATAAAATAAATAATTAAATCTTTTTTAAGATGACGTGGCAAAAAAATACCTACACATATATAGAAATGTACAATATGTGTAGATATTGGACACATAAAAAATAAATTATGAGGGCTCCGAGCTCCATCTAAAGCTCAAGCTCGGTTCGTTGGAAGTTTTTCAAGCTCCGACTCGGCTCGTATTTTATTTATTAATTAGTTTATATAAAGAGTTAATTACATAGTTAGTCCCTGTGGTTTGCACAAAGTAATATACTTAGGTACTAATAGTTTATAAAATCACCTTCTACGGCATTAACTTTTCATTTTTTAATGTTTAGAGGTATTAACGTTAATTGTTTGTTAAACTATTAGTACCTAAGTATGTTATTTTGTGCAAACCACAATGACTAACTATGTTAATACCATAGAAGTTAATACCTAGCAATTTTTGCCCATGGGGTATGTTTTGGGCTGATTTGGACTTTAAAAGAAAAGTCATGGGCTGTTTTGGGTTAACATTTAAAATTTAAAGGAGTCAGAATGAGAATATCAGATTTTAATTAATATAGATGGGAAACTAAAAAAATAGAACGGGTGAAGACTATTTGCAATAGGCTCTTTTCCTCTTCTTTAGTCGAACTTACACTCTGTTCCCGAGTCTCATTTAACAGGGGGGAGGGGAAGGAAAAGAGATGAAAATATGAAAAAACCATGTTCCCGAGATTTTTTAAGGACAGAAGGGGAGAGAAAAGGAGAGAAAATTGAAGAAAATTTGTCCATATATCCATCCTCTCAAATTAGAGAGATTAGAAAAGAAAATTCTATCAATTACTAAATTACCCTCCAATCTAATAAATCTCATCTTCAGTTATTTTAGATAAATTTGGCGCAAACTTTTTCATTCCCTCTCACTCTCTGACTTCTTCTAAAAGGGAGAAACTAGAACTCCGACCATCACTCGCCACCGCAGCAGATCTCCCTCGCAGAACCACCGTTTAGCGGCAATCAGACCTTCAAAAGTTATCTCTCAAACCCCATAACCAGTTCACACTCAATCCGCCCTAATTTCCAGTCATCGTCTGTGGTTCAATCGACAGGTAAAATGTTGTTCTTTAATCGATTAAGCAGACAAGCAGATGCTGGTTCTGAATTGTTTTTGCCAATTTGAATAACCGAATTTAAATGGAACAGAAAGAAATTTCAGATTTTGATGATACTGTTTGTGTATCAGAATGAGAACATGGTTGGGTTCTATGTGTGCCTTAGTTTGATGAATTCTTGGCTTAAATATTGAATTTAATAATAAAACTTGTTTATAAATAATGAATGTCAATCTTCCATTAGTTGCTTTGAGAAAGATTTGAAATTTTGAGTTTGGTGCAGAATGCTTGCTCTACTTTTATGGTTTTATCTAAATGCTTGATTAAGTATAATGGGTAATTGGCTAATTGCTGGCTATATATGTTATATGTTTCCAGTAGTGTGTATAATAATTGAATCAAATCTTGAAATAACTTGCTCGAGTATCATCTCTTGATTCTTGCTTAATTATTTCGTTCTTTGATGTTTTATTGTTATTTCGATAACTTTTTTATGTATCAAGTATCATCTCTTGATTATTGATTCTGATTTTACTGAACACTATTCTTAACACGCAGCCTATTCCTACCTGCTCGAGGCATACCATTTGAGAGCCCATTCAACAGCTGATTTACAGCATATTGAGGTGTGTGTTTTATCTTTTAGCCTTTTACTTTTGATTCTTTTAGTACTTGAACATACAAAATAATCATGTATGTATTTTTAGAAGATCAAAAGGGGCTTGCGGTGCAACTTATTGCCCGTTTGCGTTCTATTTTGATGTATTAGATGTTTTTTTTCGGTATTTGATCTAATGGTATTAAACAATCATCAAAAATACGCTTTGAGAGACAATGAACAAAATAAATATAAAAAAAACTGTGAAGAGACTACCACATGGTCTACATATCACCAAGCAGCCACTTAGTTTTCTGATCAAGCCATTGACTTTCTTTTTGACCCATGTATCTATTATCTATGTTACCCTTTAATTTCATTATCTTAATATTCCGATGAGCCAGAATTATGAGACTCGAGAATAGGCACACCAGCCTCTGTGAACTAACCAACTTTAGCATCAACAAAAAAGAAAAAACAGGTCGCTAATCGATCAAACAGCAATGCAAAGTAGAAAAGTAACAGATTACAATACCCAAAGTTGTTAATCCGATGATCTGCAGAGATGGTCAACCGGTGACTCTGATCAAGAGCTAATTAAGTTAGCCAGAAATCTATCATAAGTATGAAAATAAAGTCGTCTGGTGGTCCAGCTCTCTGACCAGATCACATATTTAGGTTGGTTTGAAGTTTAAATAATCTGACTTTGATCTTTGTATTCTCCTGCCTTAGAAGCTGATTACATATAATCAAGTTACACGCCACAACTCATTTGCTCAGCCCTACATCAGTCGCTATGTCATGACATATTTTAGGTTAATTAAAATGTTTTATGTTTAAAGGGTATAATGGTACATATTCAAAGGTACATATTCGAAGTTTACCAACCCGGACACGTTTTAACCCGACAAAATTGCCCCTTGATGTACAATCACTTAAAAAAAACATTTTCTTAACCGACCCGACCCGACCCGAAACCCGTTCCAACCCGAACCCGTTTTGACCCATGACCCGACCCGTTTGCCAGGTCTATTTTAAAGCTCGAGCTCAAACTTAAAAGGACCTGAGCCTGGCCTTGTGATTAGTTTTTCAGCTCAAGCTTGGCCTGGCCTGGGCTTGGCTTGCTTATTGTTTTATTAACATGATTTTTATAAATTTATTGTTTATATATATATATATATATATATATATATATATATATATATATATATATATATTATCATAAATTTATAAATAATAACTATTAATGTATAAATGTGTAGCATGTAATTCTAATTGTCTTAATTTTGTAAATGGAGCTTTCTAGGCTGCTGTCCAACGTCTCGCTAACTGATGAAGGGGATAAATGGAGCTGGTCTTTGGACTCAAATGGGTTATTTTCGGTCAGTGGGTTGAGGAGGTGCTTGGTGCAAAACAACCAAACGGCTGCAGCTACTGTCTACTCGTGGAATCGATGGATTCTGCTCAAGGTTAACTTTCTAGTGTGGAGGTTAAACTTGAATAGACTATCAACGCGGGTGTCTTTGTTAAGGAGAGGCGTACAAGTGCCATCCGCTTTGTGTGAGTTGTGTCGAGATGAAGAGGAGTCTACTGAAGACGTTTTCTGCACGTGCCCATTCACGCAAAAGGTTTGGAATGGAATTGCGAGGTGGTGCAGACTTCCAGCCATTTTTTTTTGGCTTGGGTGATCCGGTAAATTATCATGTACATGTGCTAGGCTCAAAAGTCTGGAAACAATTGATATACTCAGGTCTTTCAAACGACGATTTGGTGTATTTGGTCGAGCAGAAATAACTTGGTGTTTGAGCGGGGGAAGTGCTCGCCTAAAAGGGTGCTGGAAGAAACAAAGACATGGGGTTTTTGTGGATAAAACATCGAGCCAAAGCGACGACATTGACATGGGAAAAGTGGAGTGATTTTGATGTATCTTGCTTTGGTGTGTACTGTGTAATGTTGTAGTTGTACAGGTGTATGGTACTTAACGTGGTTAACACAATTTTGTTGACCCGTTTTATAATAAAAATTAGTTGGCCGTTTACCCAGACAAATCGTTTGACACCATCATTTTTTATCTCCACATAAATGCGTGGCCCAGCCATATTATATAATTACGGCTTGTTACGGATTCGACGTGCGTTATGGACTTACGCTCGTTACGGACGACATCGACTAAATAATAAAAATATTATATATTTACGACTAGTTACGTTTCGACGCTCGTTACCGACATACGATCGTTACGGACGACTCGAACGATAAAATGAAAATATTATATAATTACGGCTCGTTACGGATTCGACGCGTGTTACGGACCTACGCTCGTTACGGCCGAAATCGACTAAATAATAAAAATATTATATATTTATGACTAGTTACGTTTCGACGCTCGTTACGGACCTACGCGCTTTACGAACCTACGCGCGTTACGGACGACTTCGATTAAATAATAATAATATTATATATCTCCAACTAGTTACGGATTCGACGCGCGTTACGAACGACTTCGACTAAAAAATATTATATAATTATGGCTCGTTACGGACTCGACGCGCGTTACGGACGACTTCGACTAAATAATAAAAATATTATATATTTACGACTAGTTATGGATTCGACACGCGTTACGGACCTACACTCGTTATGGATGACTTCGATTAAATAAGAAAAATATTATATATTTACGAGTAGTTACATTTTGACACTCGTTACGGACCTGTGCGCGATAAGAACGACTTCGACTAAAAAAATAAAAATATTATATAGTGGTTGAGGGTGCTGGTGAGTGGAACAGAGGTCACGGGTTCGACCCCGCCTCCCGTGTTTTCGCTGCACTTTTGTTTTCCTTTTAAAACCCAATATATGAAAACCATAGTGTATGTATAAGTTTAATAAGAGATGCAGTCTAACACCAAAAAACATCAGCTGACCAGTGGTGAAGGGTTGTAGCTGTGCATACCTTTTTTTTGTTATAAACAGGTATATGAAACAGCACAGCAATTGCATAAGTTAATTAAAAGCAGTTTAATTGTGAGTTAGACACATAGCCCAGTGGTAGTACTGTGTGCACACGACACCGAAGTTGCCGGTTCGAATCCGGGCAGACCCAGTTTTTGTGTTTTATTTTTAGTTCCATTCCTTTTCAATTATAATTTACATAATTAACAGTTTATATTTTTTTATTTCATTTCCTTTCTATAATAAAACCTTAAACATTTAATAATAACACAAATAATTAACAATTTGTGATAAAAATATGATATAATTACGGTTCGTTACGACTAGTAACGTTTCGACGCTCATTACGGATCTACGCGCGTTACGGACGACTTCGACCAAAAAATAAAAATATTATATAATTACGGCTCGTTACAGACTCCACGCGCGTTACGGACACGACTTCGACTAAATAATCAAAATATTATATATTTACGACTAGCTAGTTACGGATTCGACGCGCGTTACGGACCTACGCTCGTTACGGACGATCTCGACTAAATAATAAAAATATTATATATTTACGACTAGTTACGTTTCGACGCTCGTTACGAACTGACGACTCGAATGATAAAATGAAAATATTATATAATTACAGCTCTTACGGATTCGACGCGCGTTACGGACCTAGACTCGTTACGGACGACATCGACTAAATAATAAAAAATATTATATATAATATACATATTGAAAGGGCAACTTATGTCATTTGCCACTTCCCTTAAAATTCATTTAATGCATAATGTACACTCATTATGCACA
This sequence comes from Helianthus tuberosus, assembly GCA_030545235.1. Classification (NCBI taxonomy): domain Eukaryota; kingdom Viridiplantae; phylum Streptophyta; class Magnoliopsida; order Asterales; family Asteraceae; genus Helianthus; species Helianthus tuberosus. The sequence continues at coordinate 141,213,545 of CM060410.1, read as the reverse complement.
TTAAGTCTTTGCGTAGTGGGGCGCCATGTGCCAACATAACCCCCCCATAACCCCCCGAACACCACTACGGGGGGTTATGAGGCAAAAAAATTGGGGAGTGTGATATATATAGCGGGGTTATGAGGTTTGCTTTTAAACTTTCCACGAATCAAAATAAAGCAATGTTTTTTATATTAATTAATAAAATTGAAAATTATTAAATAGGTAATGATTAGGTGGGGGCTTTATGACTACGGGCTTAAATGCATAACGCCTCATAATGTCCACCCGCACACGTGGCGCGCCACGTGTCGCATAACGCCCACAAAGGGGGGTTATGACTACACATGGCCTAATAGATAAAGCTTTTGGTCCAACTGATGTTCTAGCCCAGTGGTTGCAATTAGGGGTGCAAACGAGCCGAGCCGAGCCCGAGCTCGATTAACTTATGAGAGCTCGAGCTCGGCTTGATTCGAGCTTTGTTTTCAAAGCTCGAGCTCGGCTCGTTTGTATTTTCTCAAGCTCGACCTCGGCTCGGGCTCGGCTCGTTTATTATCTATTAATTAGTATTAGTATATTAAATAAAAACAATATAAATAATAGACTTTTTAGGCTCGCGAGCTCGATAAGTGAAGCTCGGGCTCGGGCTCGTTTATTAATTAAGCTTATTTATAGGTTCGAGGTCGACTTGTAAAGAAGTTTAAATAAGCTCGGCTCGACTCGGCTCGTTGACACTAAGGCTCAATAAGGCTCGACGAGTCTAACGAGCTTCACATGCGAGGCTCGAGCTCGGGCTCGATAAACAAACGAGCATTGTTTTAGGCTCAAGCTCGGCTCGGGCTCGATAAGGCTTGGCTCGTTTCAAGTTTTTTATCGAGCCGATCTCGAGTAGCTCGCGAGCCGCTCGGCTCGTTTGCACCCCTAGTTGCAATGGAGGTGGGAAGGTTTACCACCTTGTGGGTTCCTGCTCGGAAGTGCTCAGGTTCGAATCCCACTTCTTCCGAGCTTTGGTCATCTATAGCCATGACCGAGATGCTGTTCAAAAAAAAATTAAAAAAAAAAAAAAAAAAACTCAGCCAGAAAACACAACACACGGATACTAATCCCAAATATCTCATCCACCGTCCACTCAAATCACAATCAGACGGCTATCATTCTCCCTTCACACAAGTTTCTAATTTTCAAAAGCTCACAGAAACCTTACTCTCAATTCTCTCTCTCATTGTTCTTCGTCTCTACTCATTGAAGTTTTGGAGGCCAAAATCTATTTCATTGCATCCAAATTTTGAAATCCCACTCCTCATCCCAAACTTTCATTATCCCGCCTTCTTTACATTTGCAAGGAGAGAACCAGAGTAAAAAAGTGAGTTAGAGATAGGACCTGATCGACGGCTAGGGTTTCGAGGTTATTTTCTCAGGCCACGACAAGGTAATATTAGGGATGCGTGTGAAGGCTGATACATGGGCGGCTATAAGGTTCGGACCACCCGGTAGGTTCAGTTCCCAAATGGTGCATTTGCAAGCAAGTTACCACGAAGCTGCTTCATCGTAAAGTTCCCAAATTATGGCACAGGTCAAATCCTATTTCAAACCGTAATTTCAGTAATTTCTCCGTTGCGTAATTTTTTTTCAATTTATTGAAATGTATGCACTCGGTACGATTAAGGATATATGTGTTCGGTACGAATTGATTTCGTTAATCTCTTCATGATCTGTAAATTGTTTAATTTAGGCTATCAGTGTTGTGGATAACTTAAATGAAATATGAATTTATGTTTTCGCCCAATATATTAGTTAGTGATTTGTTATTTTCTTATTTTTTTTTACTAACACGACTAATCTTATTTGTTTTAGTTTTTGATGAAATTTGTGTAAAGATGATGATTTCCGGATGATTGGAACTAGGGATGAGCAAATCGTTCCCGGTACCGAAATGACTGAACCGGGTACTTTTTCGGTACCGGTACCCAATTTTGGGGATATTCGGTACCGGACGGTACCGAGCTCATCCCTAATTGGAACTTTCAGTTGATGAATTCTAGAGGGAATGTGAGACTTATATTTTAGTTGTTTGTGTTTTAACTTGAAAAAAATTCATGCTCTAGACTTTCTTTGTATGAGCCAAGTGCAATTCATAATCTTGCTGTTTATGTTGTTCAAATTTCTTCAGTATAACTAATATGAGTTATATGAATTTGGTTGTGTATCTGTGATTCCTGTTCTGTAATTGCAGGGTGAAACTTGATGATTAATCTAAGCTTCTAATATTCTGTTGTTATTTCATGGTTGGTGAATCAATACATGATGGTTGAAGTGTAAGGGCGATTGTTAGCGATTAAGGAGTCAATTTATGTGACTTTTTTTCTTGTTTTACCAAAGGCTAATGATTAAGGAGTCACTTTGTGTGACTTTTTTTTTTGCTTTACCAATGGCTGATGACAACCATAACCAGCTTGCTTCCGATTATTTAAAATCTAATACCTTAAATACATAACACTACTGGAATGCTAAGTACTGTTTTTGGTAATGTCTTTGAAATTGGTTATTGTAGGCATATCTAATTGATTAGTGAAAAGGGTTCATGCTCAGTTGGGTTGAAATGAAGCAAAAACCATGCATTTGGCTACCAATTGTGAGGTTTGATTCTTACTTGAAGCTCTTTGTGTTCTTAATTTTTCAAAGATTCGTTTCACTTAAGCTAAGGGGGTGTTTGGCCTAGCTTTTTTAACAAAGCTTATAGCTTTTTTAGCTTTTTTTTTTTTTTTTTTACAAAATAAGCTTAACATGGTGTTTGTTTTGGCTTTTTAAGCTTATGCTTATTAGCTTATATAAGCTAATTTGAAGAAGCTTATTTGAAGATGCTTTTTTAGCTTATTTGAAGAATGATAGAAAATAAGCTATAAGCTAATCCAAACACTTAAAAAGAGGTTATCAAATGATAGAAAATAAGCTATAAGCTACTTTAAGATATAAGCATAACCCAAAAAATAAAAGCTAGGCCAAACACCCCCTAATTCAAGTATAGCCTTGATTGAACTGTTTTTCATGAAATTAACCACTCTTGGTGGAATGTTATACTAAAGGTTATGCGATTGTGACATACAGTGTATGTATACATTGGCAGAAGAACGTACTGAGATGAGGTTCTCGGCTCCAAGAATTCTTGCTTTCAAAGCAATATTTTAATTGGATTTTCTATAATTCAAATAAATATAAAATCTATTGACACATGATTGGTATGTAACAGGAGGGAAACACTCAGGCATGGTATTTTAAACATGATATACAACTTAAAGTAGCATAACGTTGAAAATATTAACAATGGTTACTTCATTTAGAAGGGATTATGGCTCTGTTGAAATGAAAATATGGTATGGTAAGGAATTTTGTTATCTAGGGTTTGTTTTAGTCTGCAGATATGGCAAGTAAAAACGTTTTTTCAAAATGTTGTTTTGTTCTTTAATTCGGCGTATGCACATTTCTTATATGTATTCAATGTCGGATTGTTTTGTGAGGATGTGAGGATGACGATCAGCTTCAAGCCTACTACTCCAGTTGAAGAAGTGAGGCTATATGTACAAAAGGCATCATAACCGATTCTTAAACAAGAGCTTGAATGTATGTGCTTTGATTATCGCTTTTTTGTACAATAATTCTCTATTTGTTTGTCTTTTTTGTTGTTAAATAGATATTGAATACTGAATTTGTTCGTCTAGGGTTGATGGTATGATTTGCAATGGTCGGCTCCTAAAATTTTGAGGCAAGATATGAGGTGCCCAGGATTTGAACGAGGTAAATATGTGACATAATTTAGTACGCGTTAAATTTGGGTTCGAAAAACCGACTGATTTGATTGAAGGGTATAATGTGGATTAGTTCGAAAAGTCCAAATAATAGAACTTTCAATTTGGATTCGTTATCTCAGTAAGGATGTTGGAAATTATTCTGATATGCATCTTTGTCCAGGATATGTGCACGTTCAGGGTATCCAGCAGACCCTAACGACCCAGGGTATCAGCCTTTGGGAGCCTTTGGGAGCCATTGTAATATTTTGTATCTGATCAAGTCATCTTCAAAATTGCATGCACTAAAAGCTAAACAATTTAAAGAAAGTTTATTTTTTTTTAATTTGTAGTTGTGGTGACTTACTTACCAATGTCAAAAGCAAACAAAAAGAAGAGCCTATTGGGGAACTCCAAAGACACCAGTGAGGATGATTCAGTCTTTGAGGTTTGTTTAACTTTATGGTTATGGATGTTCTATATATAATATATCTATGTATTTGGTTGAACCTTTGTTTGTTTGTCTTTAATTTTGCACCACACAATTTATTAATATATTCTTTGTTTTAATATCAGATCAAGCATTTTATCGAAAGCTCAGTTGCGTCTAGCTAAGCTGGATCAGTTAAGGCAAGCAGCCAGAACAGGGGTTGAAGTGCGTGTTAAGAAGCAATGTGCAGAGCTAGGGACAAAAGTGGAATTGCCCGTACGTCAAGCAGAGACAAACAGAATGAGAATCTTGAAGTGGAATTGCGCCAACGGAAACCGCCCTGCTCGACTAGGCCATCAACCTGATGGCTGATGTCGTCCAATACGAGCATCTCAACATTGATGAGTGAAAGCGATTTAGTAGATTCTATAACTCGTTAGTAACATATAAACACTTTTAGTTTTGTTTGTTTTAGTATTTAAATTTCTATAACTACCACTTTTATTTGGTTGTTTGTAAAATTGATGTTTATTAGTTTAATTACGAATCTTAATTTGTTCACGAATGTTTCCATATTGCTTTGGTATTTGTTTGTAAATATTGAATATTTTTATCTACATATAGTGTGGTTAATTTCTACAATTTAAATTATATTTACCAACACATCAATATTTTTTCAACACAAATTAAGATCAATACCTACACATTTTCAACGTTTACCTACACATAATATTACTTTTACCTACACATAAGATTACTTTTACCTACACATATATTCATGCCACGTCAACTGCCACGTCAGATGCTACGTCAACTGCCACGTCGGATGCCACGTCAACTGCCACGTCGGATGCCACGTCGGATGCCACGTCAGATGTTTTCTAAACAAATTGTTGTACTTTTAACCACACATATAAATGGCTTTTAGCAACACATATATGTGTAGGTATGGCTTGCTATATGCCTACATATAACTTATGTGTGGGTAATGACTTATATCCACAGTTATGAGCCTACACATCATTACACTTATTTTATATGTAGGTAAAGACAACTGACAACACATTATATACTTTTTCCCACATATACTTTGTGTTGGTAAAGAACCAAATTTCTTGTAGTGAGACTGTGAGATTAAATATATTAATATTATAATATTTAATCTTGTAGCCGTTATAATCATTTATATTATATAGATCAAAATTTATTAATAACCCATTAATAATTAGTTGGTAATTGTTGATAGACAATATTACCCTTATTAACTAATTAGGTTTCCTTTTGGGTGTAAGGGTTAGACAATTAGACTTTTACACAACCCTCATAACATCATTCACGGCTCTCTCTCCTAACCGATTCTCTCCCTAGTTTCGCTTCATCACCATCATAACCTTACACCCTAAGGAGGAACCAGATAATCCTGACATGTATGTCGAACTCAATGGCTGCATCTCTGACTGGATTCTCTGTTGGCCTGTCTACTGTAACAGGTTTGTAATTCATGTTTTCCATCATGTTTAAACAGAACTGATCAACATAGACATTATTGTCTAGCGGAGATGAATGTTATCGGATGATTCCACTGGTGGTACGATGTTATTTAGTACAATTCTTTTTCTTTTTATTTTGATGTGGGCTCCACTCTTTAGACCAAATATGGTGCACATGAAGAAGGGCGCTTGCCCAAATGCAAGTCACCTCCAACGGTGAAAAACTAGTTGGTGTGATTTTAGTTATGCCATGTCATCAAATGCAAGGGCTAAATGCGTCCGCTAGGTTTCGTCTTTTGATTTCATTTAACGTCTTCGCCATGTAACCATTAGCTATCACTCACATTTTTCATATTTGATGCGTAATTATTTCACAAGTTTACACTACTTAATACCTATTAAAATAATATTTAAATTATATAAAAAGAAAAGTGAAAAGTGAGGTGAGATGAATTTTTTGATTGGTTCAAACAATTAATTCCTAAGCTAAAAGTGAAAGACATGGTGAGCGTGAATGCAGACACCTCTTCATCTTCACGCCACTTTTTCATAGACCTAGAGGCGGTGTATAGGGCGTGAAAGAGGGTTAAAATTCAATGTGACATATGGGCGTGGAACAATAACGCGTGATCTTACTAGTAATTTTGTCAACGTTTAACATCGTATTCTTAGTATGATTGTTTTACCCTTATTGAACTATTAAATGAATATTTACATATTTCTCTTGCTAATATCATCAATCAATTACATATTTTGCCCAATTCATGTAGTATATTTCCCCAATTCTTCTACCTGCTACTCTTAAAACATTTTTTTATATAAAATACATTATAACCTTTTTAATTATAACTAATATTATTAAACTCATGCGTTGTGTGGGGTACGCAGTGGAAATTTGGTCATTGGCGCAACAATGAAGTGTACAATCTTTGCGTTGTTAGCAACCTAATCTATGTGCAAAGTATAAGTGAACCAGAATAAGAGAGTAACAAATAAGTTGCTATAAACACTAAAAAAAGAAGTCTAACGTAGAAAACTAAGAAAAGTATACACATGATCATCATAACTAATAATTCTTTTGTTCCAATTCCACCAGAAGCATTCACATTCACTACGTTAAAAGACTTAATTGAATTATATGTTGAGCTTTTCCCCAATTTCCTAAGGGTAATCAACTGAAAATCCAATTCAATTCCTCCAAAATTGAACACATGATATTGCATCAGATGTTTTAAGGCTAACCACGAAATGCCGAAAATATTAAGGATGCTTAACAGTTCACATTCGCGGGTGAAATGATGTTTAGGAGGATGATAAATTGCCTCAGTTTCTTCTGATTTTGTTGTTACCCCAGCCGATTCACACACCCAAAACCCTAAAATCGGGACCTTCAGCGTGGGAGTAGTCTTGCATGGTGAACTAAAATAGAGAAGAAAGCGTTAGTCGAAAAAGACACAATTTTTTTAAAACTTATAGAGAATTGGTTGTCGTCTTTTATTTTATGGTTGTGTATAACATCTCGATGATTGATTCCATATCATTTCCGCATAATGCGCAATTGATTTTGAAATTTTGGTATCGTATTTGTACTTCTTAAATTTTATGAAACTTTATGTTTTTTTTAGCGCAATTGATTAATTGCATTTTAATGAAAGTTTGTGTTTTTTATTATGAGTATTATGGTTTTGTTTGTACTCTTTGACAAGAAAAACAAGTAGAAGAATTGGAGAAGTAATACATGAATTTGAGAAATATGTAATTGATTGATAATATTAGAAACGGGAAATATGTATATATTCATTTAATAGTTTATTAAGGGTAAAATGGTCATTATAAAAATAATTTTAATGAAAAGGGAAAATATGTAATATATATGGGTTAGGGAGGGGAAATATATAACTATATTTTTTGTTTGAGGAACGTAATAAACCAGCTTAGTAGAAAGAAATATGTAAAAAAAACCATGCATCCTTCATTCAATTGATTTTTAATTTAAAATTCATACCTAGACACAATGATGTGTAAAAATCAAGATCAAGAGGTTTAAAAAGAGAAGTTGGTGTGAGCCTTTGTTCCAAATATCTGTTATCAACTTAATAAATGTAACTTCATTGGTGGAGCTTCGTTAGGGCTAGACACCCCCTCCTAAATTTTTCCTTTTATGGTGTTAATTTTACCGATTTTTTTTTAACTTTTTAGTGTAAAATATTGAATTTTCAAAGTCCACCATCCCCCGCTGATTTTTCGTTAAAGATCCGTAACGTGTGACTTGTAAGTTGTGATCGGTACACAACTAGTGAGAAGGATATAATAATGATCCGTGCCAGCTTGTTACAAGGAGAATGCGTAGGTGATCTCTACCTTATTCGAAAGATGTTTTGTGATCACTGCAATTATTGGTAAAACAATGTTGGTGATCACTCCCAAGCTTAATGAGATGTGATGAGGTGATTACTACCTTCTTAATGACATGTTGTAATGGTGATCTCTACCAACTTAGAGAAGATTTTAGTGGAGGCAAACTCAATGCCGAAGATCAAGAAGTAGACGTAAGGTGAATTTTTAAACATCCACCCTAGCTATTATACATTCGGTGTCATATCCTCTCTTATTTCTTTATATACATGCGAATTGTATATATTATTTCCAAGAACTAAACCAAAGTTGTTAAAAGTCGATTTTCTTTTAAAAAAAAACCTTATATTCTCCTTCTGAAGAAACCTCTCTATTCTCAAGGATAGATGTAAGATTTGTCTACATTTCAGACTCTACCATTAACTATGCTATTTGCGAGATTTACTGGGTATACTTGTTGTCGTTGTACCCTATTTGCTCTTTGGGTTCGCCACGTCGCAAGTTTTGGATGACTCCCGATTAGATGTGCATAGATGATATCACCTATACATATCTTCTTCATTAATATCTTAATCATCGATGTATTACTATTTACCACGTTTAAGCATGACAAATTCTTTGATGGCTTTGAAGATTAATATTAACCAAGTCAAATATAACTATGAATTATATACATGACATGTTACTTAACCCATCAACTCTTACCTATTCTGAACAGGACTAGGTAATAGGGATTTTTATTATAATAAATCAATAATCAAACTTTCAAAACGTGCCACACGATTTTCAACAAAGGGGTCCGTGTGTCTTTTGCATTACATTAACTTAAGTGAGTTATTTTATGAATTAGTACATTTTTTTATGAGTGAATAGCGTTTATTTTTTTATTTTTCCTTTTCACAAATTAAATTTTTTTTTTTTGAATGGTAACTTTCATTAAAAACCACAACAGCCGACCCAAATGGGACCGACCAAACAAACTACAAAGAAAAACGAACTTAAAGTCAATATGCGATTGTGCCTCACAAACTAATTTGAAGTCAATATGCGATTGTGCCACTTATCCACAAGAAAAACGAACTTAAAGTTATTAAATTTGTATGTACATGCGTGTTTTTAAGTAGTCACAAAGTTTCTTTTTAATGACTTTTTAGTATTTATAAAAACGACAGTCTTAAACTAGCTTTAAAGTAATGGTGATTTTATTTTTATTTTTATTTTTTGAAAAGGGGTTCAATTTCATGCACCACTTATTGTAGTAGTATTTAATCTAACTTAATATATATAACCAAGTAGCAAATTTATTTAACAATTACAAATTATTTTACAAATGAAAAATCTACTGTCTTAATGTGCCAACTGCATCCACCAAATACATGTATTAATATGCTCATGTATTACTTAAGAGATGTTTCTGATACAATTTTTGAAATTACTAAGCAAAATTTACATTTTTGTATGTTAACTGAGTTTGACAAATTCTCTTGGGCAACTAAAATATATAACTGCTAGCCAAGTCAACTTATGGGATTATGATATCAACCAGTGTTCCTAATACTTCGTATTGGTTTTTGTCTATGACTATTTCCAAAACCAACCACCCTTAACTCCTTATAAATACAACATGACTTGTGTTTTTGTAAATACAGCACAACCCAACTCAATACAATATAAAGATTTGTACTTAAAACCCTTTTCGATACAATTATTATGGTGAAGATGAATATCATAAGCTTCTTATCTCTTTTTCTTTCTCTCATTCTTTCTATTGCTACAGCATCCTCAAACTCAGGTTTGTCATCAAGTTACTATGACCGAGTGTGCCCTGAAGCTCTCCCGACCATCAAACGTGTGGTGGAGGATGCATTGGCACAAGAACGCCGCATGGGCGCTTCTCTATTGCGTCTTCATTTTCATGATTGTTTTGTTAACGTAAGTAACTTCTTTCTACCAACTTATAATTGAAATTTTGCAATAGTTATCCATCATAATAGAACTAACACATTCATATGGTTATTAGACCAATCATATAAACAAGTCACCTATGAATTCATTAAGTGTTCAAGTTGATAACAACAATAGCAGTTTTGCACATTGCAATACGATAGGCTCATGTAATATAAACATTTATCTTAATGTTCTTCTACTTTAAAAAGTTAATTTGTTTTTATTTGTTATTAGATTAAACATGTAAATTTCATCAAACTTATGTACCTTTGCAAAACTGAGCAATCAAAAACTTCCATTATACTTTCTATTGATTTGACAACAATTTTAAATTTCCGACGTTTAATAACTATATTGTTTTTATATAATAATGATGCAATAATTAGTAACTTATGAATAAGGTGTTGCAAGATGAAGTGTTATCTTGTATAGCAATGTTTGCATTTAAGAGATTGGAAAGTGTTGGTGTTATTTTTTGAGATTATTTTCTATATGATATGATGCAGGGATGTGATGCTTCCATACTTTTGGATCAAACGTCAACAATAGATAGTGAGAAAAATGCAGGCCCCAATGCAAATTCAGCCCGGGGATTTGAGGTTATTGACAAAATCAAAGATGAGGTCGACAAAGTTTGTGGTCGCCATGTGGTTTCTTGTGCTGATATCTTAGCTGTTGCTGCTCGTGATTCTGTCGTTGGGGTAAGTAAAATACACTTAACAAGTTTCCAATAGTTCAACCGAGTATACCTATGTGGTACAACTTGGCATGCATATTTTCATCAAAGATATTATTTTGCAATATATGTTCAAAAAAAAAGTTTGTATGATATGATGATGCATTTTTTTAAGGTAATTCTAAAACTTTCATGGTATGCAGCTTGGTGGCCCATCATGGAAAGTGAAGCTTGGAAGAAGAGACTCAACCACGGCTAGCCAAACCGCAGCTAACGCCAACATCCCAGCACCGTCCATGGACTTACCCGCCCTGATAAAAAACTTCGAGGATCAAGGGCTAGATGAGGAGGACTTGGTTGTACTTTCAGGTGCACACACTCTAGGGTTTGCTCAGTGTCGAACGTTTAGGCCTCGTATTTACAGTGATACCAATATAGATCCAGCCTTTGCGAGCCATCTTCGAACCATTTGTCCACAAGTTGGGGGTGACTCAACCCTCGCACCACTTGACCCGACACCAAGCTCGTTTGACGTAAAATACTTCACTAATTTGGTGAGTAAAAAAGGGCTTTTGAACTCTGATCAAGCAATATTTAGTGGTGGCGAAACTGCTGAGCTTGTTTCGAAATATAGTGGTTCCCACGAAGAATTCTGGGAGGATTTCGCAGAATCTATGATTAAAATGGGTGATATAAAGCCATTAACAGGGAATAGAGGTGAAATTCGCAACAACTGCAGAAAAGTTAATTCAAATTATTAAAAGTCGGTCGAGCTGGTTGAATTCTTTTATGATAACTTATTATATTATGAATTTCCAGGTTTTGTTTTCTACTTTTGTTGTCGGGATGTTGATTTCTTGAAAAAAATGTAGTTTTATGTATATTTTCAAATTAAATTGTTTGTAATTTGTTTTTTATTTTGTTAAACAATAATATATGTTCTTTGTGTGTATATTAATGTTTGTTGACAAAAGATCAAATACAAATAAAATTTTTGCTACTAAAAGTAGCGATTTTAAAAAAATATATATATTTTGTGTGTGTTTTTTTTATTTTTTTAGATTTTTTAGGGTTTAGTTTTTAGCATTTTAGCTTGGGTGGGGAGGGGCGATTATGTTTTTGGGGGTGGGGGAGGGGGGTTTAGGTTTTTTTTTTTTTTTTTTGGGGGGGGGGGGGTGGGGTTAGCTTTTTTTTTTTTAGGTTTTTGGGGGTGGGGTGGGGGGGGGGTTAGGTTTTTAGAGGAGGGGGTGTTGGGTTTTTTTTAGGTTTTTTAGATACATTTGTAGAGTAACTTTGATAGTTATTGATAATTACAAAAATGTCTCCTTGTGTTTTTAACTTTTCCTTCAATTTGTATGTTTAGTATCTTAAGATTATTTGTACAAGAACTTTCCCCAATGTTTGTTATCTTTATTACTTTTTATTGTCACAAATTAAGTCCTTCTCATCTTTTTTCTAGCTTGCTTTATTGTATTAGTAATAGAAACAAGTTATTTCCATATTTGGATCATTTATCTTTTCTACAGGTAAAAAGTTATGAATCTATTTCAATAGCTTAGAATTTTCTTCTAATAATTATTTATATTATGGTCAATACAGTATTCATACCTTTAAAGGATGCAAGTTACGTAAATTTACATGAAGGATTACTAGATTAGTTCTTAATAAAGATATGCCGGGAAGATTGTATCTAAAATTGATTACGTCACTCATATATGTTTTTTTTTCAACAATACTTAAGCACAAACTAATGTAGTTTTAATAAAGAATAGTAGTAAGACCCGTATGCAAACACGGATGGTTTTTAGAAAACCATGCATAACACATTTTAATAGAAAGTATAGATAGGTGTATAGATATTGTACCAAAATGTGTTATCTATTATAGCAAATAGACAACTATAAACATAAATCATCGGTTAATATATTAGTTACATACGACTATTTCCATTCTCCTATACAAAAAAAGGGAGTATCCACCCGTTGACAATGTAAATTGTTTATAGACATAAGTACATATAAAAGATGTCTAACAAACTTAATAGAATTTGAATACAACTTAAGTTTCAACAAACATTAACTACGAACACACGATCACCTACCTCAACAACTTTCATCACAACTCAATCCAGAGCGTGTTACTGTCACACCCCGATATTTCCACATATTACCGGTGGGCCCGGTGGGGAGTATCGTGACGTAGTTGATATCATCATAGTCAAACAACACAATTTAAATGCATAGTGGGTAGTTGATATAATTAGCCTAAAAATAAATAAAAATCTTCAAAAATCCCAAATTATTATTTTACATTAGTGGGTAAAAAGTTTGGTATCAAAAATTAGGTTTAGATAGGCTATACGCTAATTACGCCGTTTAATTAATAAAAAGCTTTCTAATTACGCTATTGAGCATAACTCTTAATCTAGACCTCCAATTGATGTGAAAATTTAGGGACATGTTTATAAATCAGTAATAAAGATTATTGTCCTCTCACATTTTCAAAATTCTTGTTTTAAGGTCAAAAGGGCATATTGATCAACATTTAGGCATATAACGGAAACTTGCATATGAATCGGATAACTAATGAACCAAGTTGTATAACCTAGAGGGTTACACTAATTAATAACCTGATCCTAATAGAGCTCTAAGGAAATTCTAAAACATGCTCTAATGGGTCAGAACTGAAAGTCAAAGCAAAAGTCTACTTTGTGACTTTCGGTTCCGAACCGAGCTTAAACTGAAAATTGTCGGGTTGAACATGCCTAGACATGTTCTTACATTAATTACCAAGTTATACAAGTGATAAAACAGGTTTCATAGCTTCTACATTGTTAATTATGTGTTTATGCGAAAATTAGCTTTCTGTTGACTTTTTAAAATTAACCTTGACCCGACAATTGACCTAGTTAGAGTGGGAATCAGATGGTGCCATTTTAAGGGTTTATTACCCACATAATTACCAACTCAAAGCTACTTCTAATTCGTGATTTGATTAGACAAATTTTAATTAATCACGAAGTCAAACCTTAATTACGACGGTTTGACTTTAGGCTAATTAACTAAGTAAAACTGAATTAAGGAAGATTAAGGACACTTACTGAAGTCCTATGCACGACTAAGAATGCTTGGGAAGTGGTCTTGAGCTCCAGAAATCCTCAGAACAAGAGTTTGGAAGCTTTCCAAGTGAATTGCTCAAGTGTGAGTTCACAAGTGCAACTATGAGCTCTATATATAGCCAAGGAAGGTCATGGAGATTGCTCCAGGTGTTAAGGGAACTCCAGGGATGAAGACAAGTGCCTAGAGACGTGTATCAAGCAGCTAAAGGGTGGCAAACTCGCTGAATCGCGTAAACATGCAAGCTGCCACGTTTAAACAGGTTTTCTGAGCTGGCACTCACTCGCGCCGCGTGACGGGGAGGCACCCCAGCTGGTGGCGTAGCGCCAGCAACCATCTGATCAGCAATTCAAGTTTCACAAATGTCATTTTCACCCCCTGGACTTTCTAATGCGTAATTTCTTCCATTTTAGGCACTTTTAACCCTTGAAATTTATATTTCTATGATCCATGAGATAAAACCAATCATCATTAGGTCCGGTTTCGTTAAACGATAACCGAAAACACAAGTTTTGCCTCGTTGACGCTTTTAATGTGACAACCCGTGATTTACGGCTCTTAATTACGTGATTAACAGGTGATTAACGCGACAATAAATAGTGTTTACAGTGCAAATTAACTTAATTAGGCCTTTGGAATGCCTAGGAACGTTTATCGGACTTTACAGTGCGTGTATGGTGATTAACGGGGAATCTGCTGAACACTACGCGACAACGAACTGATGCCGTACAAAATACTGTCAACGCCGACAAATATTAAATTTTTACGCTATATTTAGCTCCGTAATTACTTTTAGTGACTACAGTCGAAACCGGATCGAAAAACGGATTAAAGACGACAACGATATAATTTTTCGCGATTATTACCGTCATCGACGAACGGGTGTGCAAACAACGACTACCGACCGTATTTTATGTATTTTAATACGAAAATTTTATCTTTTGATGATAAACGGAGTTCGGGTTTTGACAACGGGTCTCGTAGGATTTACGGGCCACTTTCACACGAGATGGGCTTGTGGGCCCTGGGCCCAAGCCCAAAACCCACAAGCCTAAACCTGCATATAATACACTACAAGACTTTCTTGTGAATCTTAGCAAGATCTCTAGAAATCTTGCCCAAATCTTGTCAAAAATCTACACAAGATCCTTAAGATCTCAACATCTTTTAAATAGGGCTTATGGCTTTCTATTTCTCATTCTACAAAATAAACACAGACTTTGAGTCTGTACCCTCTACCTCTCTCGATTTTTTTATACACACACACAAACAAATATGCAGACCTACATATGCTCTCCTCCCCTCTCATCACTCTTGTTCTCAAATACACAGATAACACACATACATCCACATCTGATCTCTCTCTAGAAGACACTCCGGCAGGCGATAACCGGCGGCGGCGGTGAATCCCGGCGAAGTTTATAGCACACACCCCTCCCCTGCTCTTCTTCAACCAGCCCCCACCCCCCCTTTCTTTTTACGGTTCTGGGAACAATCACCACCACCACCATCCGGTGGTGGTGCGGCATCAAGAACGAGACAGAGAGAAAGAGACGAGACGGAGAGAGAGAGAGGCTGATGAGAGAGCGAGTGGTGGAGTTAGGCGGTACGGCGGCGACGCTGTCCGGTCAACCGCCGGAGCGACAGGACAAGCGGAGGTGGTGATGACGGTTCGAGCAGGTTCAGTTCAGCTTGGTTATTCGAAAGGTATGCAGTTATGAGTTGGTTCTAGGTTTTATTCGTGTCACACCCCCAAAATCCACCTGCGGAGTACCACCGCTTGGAGGCGTGACTGACCAGGATCCAGCCACCAATCATATTGAACAAGCATATAAGTAGTCATAAAAGTTCAACCAATACAATTGGTGTTCAAACAAAATATCGTTAAGTTGCAAGCGGAAGCATAAGTCTTAAATCAAAACATAAGTTTAATTGTTTCATAGTTTAACGTGGACACACAGTCGTCCATATCCCACAACGATCCTCCTCCATGCAAGCTCCAGCTAAGAAACCTAAGGACCTGCAAAGCATGTAGTAACGAGTCAACAACTAGTTGAGTGAGTTCACGGTTGGGTGTTCGTTTTAAGTTGTTTCGAAAACAGTTTCCTTTAGCTGGCATCCTGCCGTGGGGGTTACCCCATAGTTAAAAACGTGACTTGTTTATTCCCGGTTACTCTGGCAATCCTGCCGTGGGGGCTACCCCGTGTAGTTATCTGGCATTTCGGCCGTGGGGGCTACCCCATGTATACACTAGACTCGTTACCATATCGACTGCTGACTGTAGTCATGTTTATGTGCCCTGAACTGTCAATGTCTATCATCATTGACGTGCCAGTAGTCCATTAGTTCACGCCCGTCCTCTGCGGCACGGTGTGAGGTTTGTCAAACCTAAATAGCGCTATCTAACTAATGACCCGCTCGCCATTGGCCTCGGCGATTAAGTCGATACAAAGATGAGGGACTTCATGATAGAGTTTTGGTCTAGTACGAGTTATCTGTCCGTGAGGACGAGGAATTACATTCCTGAACCTTTGCTGTCCTACCCAAGGAGGACGAGGAACCCAGTTCCTTAACCCCAATTCCCGACCCCTGGGAATCCCATGCTTTGTAGAGGGTGTGAACTCACCTTGGTTTGCTCGGTAGAAAACACAGAAAAGTCAAATAAGCAACGTTGAGGCTACTCACGTCCTATCATAGTTGTATCATACAATCAGGTTCGCATTCAAGAAGTGCACGTATGGGTTACACGTTTAATCATAGCAGATCAACAATGTTCACGTTCAACAGTAACATACAAGGTCTGCACATTGGGCCCAAGGGTCCGGCCCAAACAATTAAGTCCATAATTAAACAAGTCCAACAGTGTGTACCCGCATATGATCCCGAGTCGCAACTAGGCGTTTGCGACTCGCAACCGGAGTCGCAACCATGGTTTCGGTTCGTGCTGGTTTGGTTACGAGTCGCAACCGGACTCGCAACGGTGGTTTCGAGTCACAAGGTTTGGTGTGCTGATCCGGTGTGGTTTCGAGTCGCAACCGGATGTTTGCGACTCGCAACTGATGTCGCAACCGGGAGATTACGACTCATTGTGCCTGGTTTCGAGTCGCAACTGCTGGTTTCGAGTGGACATCTACTGATTCGGAACAGTGTACTATTCTGATTTCAGGTAACAGTTTGTATTAACCAACCAAATTCCTTAAACATGTTCCTTGTCTAGCAGTTTACTAAAAATGGATCAAACAATCAGGATTCAAATATTCAACCATGTTCTTATGATATTCAACCATGTTCTTCATGTTCATCAAATATTCAAAACACATTCAACGCATATCCGGATATTCATCAATCACAAACAGCCCCTATTAAACATGTTTTGCATTTTCGGACAAGGGTTATATTATCCAAACTAGATATCAAAGCTCATATTGCAACAACATGTATTCTACAATCCTTATGAACAACAACAATCTTAACATCGGTTATACAAGGAGAATCTATATTTATCATGTATGAACCTTAACAAGCAAACATGTTATCAAATCATCATCATCAACCGAAAATCATACATCATTATCAACTCAATATACCATACACACCCGGTTCACAAACATTATCAAACATACACTACACTAGTTAAGTTCTATCATTCATACTATTATTTAACATAACAAACATCATGAAAAATCACTTAACAAGCATCATAGAATCACTAACAAACATCATAAACACTAACCGGTTCAAGTGTGGGTTCAAAGGTGCGAGTGAGGCTTCCAACCGGTGTGTGTGAGGGACGATCCGAGAGCTTCTTACGGTTGATGATTGGATCCGAGAGTGAAGGAGAGTATTGTTGTGGTTTAGGGTTTTAGTGTGAGAGAGTAGAGAGTGTGTGTTGGAGAGTATGAATGTTGTTCAAAATGGTAACATGGCCATCTATCAAGTGTATATATATCCACTCCAAGCAATGTACCCTAGTGGGCTTCGAATTGGACTAAGGGGTGTGTGTGGCCCAACCGGCCTATGAGTGGTGTGGTGTTTACTCGAGACCACATGGTCTCGGGTCGGGTCCTAGTTGTTTCGGTTCCTAGACATACTCGCATACATACGATCACAACATACACATAACATGACACATGATCATACAAGTTCACATAAATCATTCATTAATTCATCAAATCAGTTAGTCACTAATCGTTCAAGCATACAACGGAAGGTTCTAAATTTCGAGTTGTCACAATTCGGGTCAAATTTCGGGAGTTTTGTTTCAGTTTTTGGTTCAGATTTAAGCCACGGCTCAGTCATGGGTCTCGGGTTCGGGTGCGGTCCAGTCAAAGGCAGTCAACAATGGTTCGGGTTAGTTTTGGTTCAGCCTTGGTTCGGTCCAACCCGGTCAAAAACAGCAGCCTCGGGTTTTGCTCGGTTTAGTTGACTCGGTCAAACCGAGTCAACTCAGTGTTCGGGTGAGCAGGATCAGGTCAACAGTTGGTTCGATGTCAGTCGGTTCGGGTCAGATTTTGAAGCGGTTCGAGTCAACTCGGTCCAACTCGGTCAACTCAGTTGACTCAGTCAACTCAGTGAGTTGACTCGGTCAGCTCGGTTTTCGACACGAGAAGATGGTAAAGATTTTACGGCGCAATACATTTCATTATTCTTATAATTTTATTTATTTCGTGAGGGGCGTCCAAAAACAGAGAAAACTCTGCCCGTTTTTCGAGAAAACCCGTAAAAGCAAAACATGTTTTATTGAAAAGCGACTTTTATGAGAACCAATATAAATGTGTATATCACTTTCGACGACGCTTTATCACATACGAAAACGACAATTATTTTATAAAATGAATATATTTTATATATTTATTTCAAGCGTCAAACAACTCGTATTCGTTTTACAAAATAAATATAGTTTACACATTTATTTCGAATACCATACAACGCGAATTCTTTTATAAAATAAATATATTTTATATATTTATTTCAAGCGTCAAACAACTCGTATTCGTTTTACAAAATAAATATAGTTTACACATTTATTTCGAATACCATACAACGCGAATTCTTTTATAAAATAAATATATTTTATATATTTATTTCAAGCGCCAAACAACTCATGTTCTTTTATGAAATAAATATAACTAGTATATTTATTTTAAACGACTTCAACGCTAAAACTCCATTAAATAAATATAAGTTTTTATATTTATTTCAAGCGCCGAAACGGCATATACGTATATTTTTTTGGCAAATATACACAAGACGTGATATATATAATACAAGTTATTATATATTACTTTCATACGAAACGCGTTATATGATACGAGTTTGTTATATGATATTTTCATAGAAATATTCTTTTATACACGTATGACTACTCGAGACGGCTAACACACTTACAACGATATATTTATATATTTTTATATAAATATTTATTCATTTTAAGTCTCTCGGAAACTAAGTCTTTTTCAAGACTTATTAAACTGCTACTGACATTAAACGAGACTTAACACATATAACTTAATCTTTTCCATTAAGTTAACTACTTACCGTTGAATCGTTCGATTAACGATTCGGTAGAGCTCGATGACACGTAGTTTAGATACTGCGTTTATTTAGAAACTTATAGATATTCCGTGTTAGGAATATTGTAGAATGCACGCTAGCGAGTCTCATTTTGGAAACGACATCACGGAGTCGTAATTAGCTAGCTTTGCACATGGATATTCAGGTGAGTTCATAACCTCACTTTTTACGGCTTTACATTTTTATAAATGTTTTCGGGGTGGAAAGACATGCACGTTTTGCAAAAACATACAAAGTTTTGAACAAACGCAAAACTCGTATTTCTAAATCATATTATGAAGGGATTTCGAGGAACTCAAATGATTTACGAAAGGTTTATACTAAACATACCGGTTTTTACAAAACAAATGCTTATTTTCGAAATGTGAATGAAATTTGGTCAGGGTGACCAGGGATTTGGTCAGGGTGATCAGGGATTCGGTCAGGGTGACCAGGGATTTATTTTATACATGGTATGGTTAGCGTAAGGAGGGTTACTACTTAGATCATGTGAGTGGGTAGGCGGGAACTGGAGGCCATTAATCCTCATTCTAGGACCGAGGGACAGGAGCGGTAGATCTATTTGGGTGTAGCGAGCCCAGCCCCCAGGCCAAACAGAACGGACCTCGGGGTGACTTTGTGCCCGACGCATAAATCCGCTAGGTTTGAGTCTTCCTACTTGCACTTCACACATATCAATGGCCTTGCAAACCATTGGTGATCTCTTTATTTCCTTATTTGCTACATACCAGGGATTTTATACTTACAAGAAATACTTGTTCATACAAATTAAATACCATGGTTTATACAAAATTCAAAGCATAAGATTATGCGGGTAAGGAGTCAAAGTCAGGGTGGGCATTGACGGTTATACGAACATTACAAATACAAGACTTTACCAATACACGGTTTTTATGAACATACTGTGTTGCAAACACAACGTTCCCATATAACTTGGCAAGAAAATGACTTTTTCATTTTCTCAATACTATTTCAAAAACCGGTTACCCCAAAGATTTATTTCAAATCTTTCACAACTCAAAAGATTTATTTCAAATCTTTTACAAACAAACTATGAACTCGCTCAACATTATGTTGATTTTTCTCGCATGTTCTTTCTCAGGTTGCATTTCTAAGACAAGGCACGGTTGGAATAGGAGAACCATTGGAGTTTCGAGTACTTAGCAGCGTTTAATTTTCTAAAAGACCTAGCTTATTTGCTTCCGCTGTGCAATGAAGATACCAGTCCAGTCACGCCAGCTCTGATAATTTCGGGGTGTGACAGATTGGTATCAGAGCTATAGGTTACAACGAATTAGGTTTCTGTTGTGATACCTAGGCTCTAACCTCACTTTCCTCTGGGAACTTAGACTATTAAGACGTTGAATACATACAGAACGCCCAGTACTCGAATATGGTCTCTCCAACCGTTGCCGAAAAGCAAACAGGCAAAATTTTGTTTTCAAACATACGCTATTGTGGTGTTTTACACACGGTACACGAAACGATTACATACAGTACACAACACTCTGAGAGTTTAGGAAACATGCATTTAAGACCTTCGGAAAAGGGAATTCAGTCGGGTGGCTGGATCTGGTCTGAGAGACTAGGAGATTCTGTCTGAGAGGCTGGGAGGATAGTCTAGTGGGACTAGGAGATTCAGTCTGAGAGGCTGGGAGGATAGTCTAGTGGGACTAGGGAGTCAGTCTGGGAGGCTGGGAAAATTGTCTAGTGGGACTAGGGAGTCAGTCTGGGAGGCTGGGAGGCTAGTGGGACTAGGAGGACTATTTGATTGCTTATTGGTTATTTGTGCATGTGTGTGTTTATTAAAGGTCATCACGTAGGAACCGCGAATATTAACTCGGACATACACTATTATCCATATTGTCTATGATATTTTAACTTCCCGAGCAGGCATCCTACGCATAAAAAACGCTAGCGCATGAGAATACATAGAACTCAAATTTACGCCAACGGATGTCGGGGTACATCACCTTCTACGCGGCACACAACGCTAGTGCACAGGTATACGTGAAACTTAAGTTATACATCAACGGAGATTGAAATACGACATACACGACTATCGAGGCGATGACCTTGAGAAGGAACGATGACGCAATCTAACGCCGACGCTAGATTCCTGTCAGCAGGAGAACTAACAATCAGGAAACGACAACTTGTCACGCGATCCTGCAATGACACGAATCACGCCAGGAAGAAGACGATTGTCTCCGCATCCCCCCTACCTAACTAATGACAAGTACGATATGTTTGACATTCCATGGTAATGTCACCTAACAACCGGTCATCACACGCAACCCCAGGTAAAGTCCTCAAATTTCTTTTATTGAAATTTCGACTCTCATATTTACTGAGTAGATTTTCGTATCTCTACTCCTCTTAATGGACATGGTGCCACAATCATTATTATTGACTTGTGAATTCGAATGACCCACATTATTGTAACTGTTGGCTCCTTTGTTATCAAGTTAACACATTTTTCTGAAAATTTCTCTTCTTTTCAAGTTACATACATGGTTTTTTGTTGTGACCATGCCGAAAGTTTTCTTGTCGATACATATACTTATTGTCGGATTACGCTAAAACCAAGTTCAATTGTTTGAACTTGTTCATTACACATAATCATTTCAGAACATAATATGGTGTATTGGGAGCATCATATTCAAATTCGTATTAACAAGCGTTTCATTTGTTCCGAATCGAGGTAAACTTGTTTGGTATTCGACTCCATTAAATTGTCTGTTGATTTCGACACCATGTGATGGTGATTTTCATTAGTTTGAAGCTTGCGCTAAACTCGTTTACGCATCTCATGCACGGATCTAAATATTTATTGATTGTTTTCCAATCCACTTCGATTTATTATATCAAAGCGGTCTTAATACAATAGTGTGTTAAGACAATGGTACACAAATTCATTTTATATTCTGGTGTACCTACTAACGGTTCTTTCGACATCAAACGAATATTTCGCAATATTCATTGCTTCTTCCTCTTCGATCGAAAACATTATTTCTTTAATGTTCCATTTTTAATTGAAAATATTTCGATGTTTGTTGGAACAAACATTCATATTTACTCCATGGCGTTTTCATTTGACTTCAAACACGGTGGATTTGTTTGATCACCACTATTATTGAATTATTAAGTCACTACGACACCTTGTGATGTCAGTACAAACTTGTAGCTTGGGCTAATCATGATTGAGCATTTCATGCAATACACAGGTGATACTTGTTCGATCACTCCTACTATTGAATTGTTTCATTCGTTGCGACACCTTGTGGCGTCGGTATGACTTGCAGCTTGCGCTGATCACGATCGAGCGTTTCATGCAATCTATTACATTTGAGATTGTGGATTCTAAGTTCATCTAGTGGATGTTATTGCTTCTAGAACTCATTTACATGTTATAAACATTCATATGGAATTCGATTGGTCGAAGTTCCTGTTCATTGTTGGATCCTTGTTAACTTAGTCGCACTGGTGACTGTATCATTAAGTCTTGTTTCGATTACGCGGTCATTCACTTTGTTATTATTCGGACTTACCTGCGAACAATACAATTCCGAGGAGATAACATAGCCTAAATTTCGAGGACGAAATTTCTGTAACATGGGGAGAATGTGACAACCCGTGATTTACGGCTCTTAATCACGTGATTAACAAGTGATTAACGCGATAATAAATAGTGTTTACAGTGCAAATTAACTTAATTAGACCTTTGGAATGCCTAGGAACGTTTATCGGACTTTACAGTGCGTGTATGGTGATTAACGGGGAATCTGCTGAACACTACGCGACAACGAACTGATGCCATACAAAATACTGTCAACGCCGACAAATATTAATTTTTTACGCTATATTTAGCTCCGTAATTACTTTTAGTGACTACAGTCGAAACCGGATCGAAAAACGAATTAAAGACGACAACGATATAATTTTTCGCGATTATTACCGTCATCGACGAACGGGTCTGCAAACAACGACTACCGACCGTATTTTATGTATTTTAATACGAAAATTTTATCTTTTGATGATAAACGGAGTTCGGGTTTTGACAACGGGTCTCGTAGGATTTACGGGCCACTTTCACACGAGATGGGCTTGTGGGCCCTAGGCCCAAGCCCAAAACCCACAAGCCTAAACCTGCATATAATATACTACAAGACTTTCTTGTGAATCTTAGCAAGATCTCTAGAAATCTTGTCAAAAATCTACACAAGATCCTTAAGATCTCAACATCTTTTAAATAGGGCTTATGGCTTTCTATATCTCATTCTACAAAATAAACACAGACTTTGAGTCTGTACCCTCTACCTCTCTCGATTTTTTTTATACACACACACAAACAAATATGCAGACCTACATATGCTCTCCTCCCCTCTCATCACTCTTGTTCTCAAATACACAGATAACACACATACATCCACATCTGATCTCTCTCTAGAAGACACTCCGGCAGGCGATAACCGGCGGCGACGCCGCCGCAAGCGGCGGCGGTGGTGAATCCCGACGAAGTTTTTAGCACACACCCCTCCCCTGCTCGTCTTCAACCAGCCCCCACCCCCCATTTCTTTTTACGGTTCTGGGAACAATCACCACCACCACCATCCGGTGGTGGTGCGGCATCAAGAACGAGACAGAGAGAAAGAGACGAGACGGAGAGAGAGAGAGGCTGATGAGAGAGCGAGTGGTGGAGTTAGGCGGTACGGCGGCGACGCTGTCCGGTCAACCGCCGGAGCGACAGGACAAGCGGAGGTGGTGATGACGGTTCGAGCAGGTTCAGTTCAGCTTGGTTATTCGAAAGGTAAGCAGTTATGAGTTGGTTCCAGGTTTTATTCGGGTCAAATTTCGGGAGTTTTGTTTCAGTTTTTGGTTCAGATTTAAGCCACGGCTCAGTCATGGGTCTCGGGTTCGGGTGCGGTCCAGTCAAAGGCAATCAACAATGGTTCGGGTTAGTTGTGGTTCAGCCTTGGTTCGGTCCAACCAGGTCAAAAACAGCAGCCTCGGGTTTTGCTCGGTTTAGTTGACTCGGTCAAACCGAGTCGACTCAGTGTTCGGGTGAGCAGGATCAGGTCAACAGTTGGTTCGATGTCAGTCGGTTCGGGTCAGATTTTGAAGCGGTTCGAGTCAACTCGGTCCAACTCGGTCAACTCAGTTGACTCAGTCAACTCAGTGAGTTGACTCGGTCAGCTCGGTTTTCGACACGAGAAGATGGTAAAGATTTTACCGCGCAATACATTTCATTATTCTTATAATTTTATTTATTTCGTGAACGAGCTCGACCGATACTTTTAGCGACTATTTACACTTTGATTTGGCATATTTGTTGAAAAGCTATATATATTGCGTGAATTGATTGAATTTTGATAAAAATAGCGACAACTTGTGTTGTCGGGGCGTCCAAAAACAGAGGAA
Source organism: Helianthus tuberosus (assembly GCA_030545235.1). Classification (NCBI taxonomy): domain Eukaryota; kingdom Viridiplantae; phylum Streptophyta; class Magnoliopsida; order Asterales; family Asteraceae; genus Helianthus; species Helianthus tuberosus. The sequence continues at coordinate 141,188,775 of CM060410.1, read as the reverse complement.
ACTCTGCCCGTTTTCCGAGAAAACCTGTAAAAGCAAAACATGTTTTATTGAAAAGCGACTTTTATGAGAACCAATATAAATGTGTATATCACTTTCGACGACGCTTTATCACATACGAAAACGACAATTATTTTATAAAATGAATATATTTTATATATTTATTTCAAGCGTCAAACAACTCGTATTCGTTTTACAAAATAAATATAGTTTACACATTTATTTCGAATACCATACAACGCGAATTCTTTTATAAAATAAATATATTTTATATATTTATTTCAAGCGTCAAACAACTCGTATTCGTTTTACAAAATAAATATAGTTTACACATTTATTTCGAATACCATACAACGCGAATTCTTTTATAAAATAAATATATTTTATATATTTATTTCAAGCGCCAAACAACTCATGTTCTTTTATGAAATAAATATAACTAGTATATTTATTTTAAACGACTTCAACGCTAAAACTCCATTAAATAAATATAAGTTTTTATATTTTTTTCAAGCGCCGAAACGGCATATACGTATATTTTTTTGGCAAATATACACAAGACGTGATATATATAATACAAGTTATTATATATTACTTTCATACGAAACGCGTTATATGATACGAGTTTGTTATATGATATTTTCATAGAAATATTCTTTTATACACGTATGACTACTCGAGACGGCTAACACACTTACAACGATATATTTATATATTTTTATATAAATATTTATTCATTTTAAGTCTCTCGGAAACTAAGTCTTTTTCAAGACTTATTAAACTGCTACTGACATTAAACGAGACTTAACACATATAACTTAATCTTTTCCATTAAGTTAACTACTTACCGTTGAATCGTTCGATTAACGATTCGGTAGAGCTCGATGACACGTAGTTTAGATACTGCGTTTATTTAGAAACTTATTAGATATTCCGTGTTAGGAATATTGTAGAATGCACGCTAGCGAGTCTCATTTTGGAAACGACATCACGGAGTCGTAATTAGCTAGGTTTGCACATGGATATTCAGGTGAGTTCATAACCCCACTTTTTACGGCTTTACATTTTTATAAATGTTTTCGGGGTGGAAAGACATGCACGTTTTGCAAAAACATACAAAGTTTTGAACAAACGCAAAACTCGTATTTCTAAATCATATTACGAAGGGATTTCGAGGAACTCAAATGATTTACGAAAGGTTTATACTAAACATACCGGTTTTTACAAAACAAATGCTTATTTTCGAAATGTGAATGAAATTTGGTCAGGGTGACCAGGGATTTGGTCAGGGTGACCAGGGATTCGGTCAGGGTGACCAGGGATTTATTTTATACATGGTATGGTTAGCGTAAGGAGGGTTACTACTTAGATCATGTGAGTGGGTAGGCGGGAACTGGAGGCCATTAATCCTCATTCTAGGACCGAGGGACAGGAGCGGTAGATCTATTTGGGTGTAGCGAGCCCAGCCCCCAGGCCAAACAGAACGGACCTCGGGGTGACTTTGTGCCCGACGCATAAATCCGTTAGGTTTGAGTCTTCCTACTTGCACTTCACACATATCAATGGCCTTGCAAACCATTGGTGATCTCTTTATTTCCTTATTTGCTACATACCAGGGATTTTATACTTACAAGAAATACTTGTTCATACAAATTAAATACCATGGTTTATACAAAATTCAAAGCATAAGATTATGCGGGTAAGGAGTCAAAGTCAGGGTGGGCATTGACGGTTATACGAACATTACAAATACAAGACTTTACCAATACATGGTTTTTATGAACATACTGTGTTGCAAACACAACGTTTCCATATAACTTGGCAAGAAAATGACTTTTTCATTTTCTCAATACTATTTCAAAAACCGGTTACCCTAAAGATTTATTTCAAATCTTTCACAAATCAAAAGATTTATTTCAAATCTTTTACAAATAAACTATGAACTCGCTCAACATTATGTTGATTTTTCTCGCATGTTCTTTCTCAGGTTGCATTTCTAAGACAAGGCACGGTTGGAATAGGAGAACCATTGGAGTTTCGAGTACTTAGCGGCGTTCAATTTTCTAAAAGACCTAGCTTATGTGCTTCCGCTGTGCAATGAAGATACCAGTCCAGTCACGCCAGCTCTGATAATTTCGGGGTGTGACATTTAACCCCTTAATTACGAAAGTTAGCGTATCTTTCTCATACGATATCGAAACCTTGTGAAATTTTTACCACTTATTCTTGGGAGCATAATTAATCGTTACAAGGCTCCGGGTTCGCTAAAAGGTCACTCAGAGGTTAAACATGTTGACACATTTAACCCTCGCGTCTTGTAAACTTTCACTTTCTTTCACAAACGGTTTCGCACGCTTCATGATACATTCGTTTTTGGGTATAAACATCATGTAGGGTTGTTGAAAGGCATAATTATCAAATGTTGACACTTTGTATCCTTAGATACATATACTTTCTTCGTTTGTCAACTTCAGTCCCTCGTAATCAATCCGTTACACGATTAAAGTTCATGACACGTGTCGATACTATATTGGACATGATTTTGCAAGGTGTTACATCCTCACCCCCTTAAAAGAAATCTCGACCTCGAGATTTACTGAAATAAATGAGGGTACTTTTCTTTCATTGTAGACTCTACCTCCCACGTATATTCGGGACCTCTACGGGCATCCCATTTAACCTTTACAATCGGTACATGCTTCCTTCGAAGCTTCTTAACCTGTCGATCCTCAATCGACAAAGGTTTCTCAACAAATTCCAGGCTCTCAACTATATGCACATCCGTATGTGGTATGACTAGTGATTCATCAGCTAGACATTTCTTCAGATTGCAGATGTGGAATACATTATGAATACCATTGAGCTCTTCAGGCAAATTTAACTTATAAGCCACTGTTCCGACACATTCGATGATCTCGAATGGTCCTATATATCTTGGGCTTAACTTGCCTTTCTTGCCAAATCGCATTACCCCTTTCCAGGGTGATACCTTTAGTAACACTTTGTCACCAACCTCGAACTTTAGAGGTTTACGCCTTAAATCTGCATAGCTTTTCTGCCTATCCCTGGCAGCTTTGAGACGATCTCTTATCTGTACAATCTTATATGTCGTCTCCAGGACTATATTAGGTCCTGTTAGTTGGACATCTCCAACTTCTGCCAAACAAACGGGCGTCCTGCACTTTCTTCCATACAGAGCTTCAAAAGGTGCAGCTTGGATACTGGAATGATAACTATTATTGTATGAAAATTCAATCAATGGAAGGTGATCATCCCAACTTCCACCTAAGTCAATAACACAAGCTCGTAGCATATCCTCGAGTGTCTGTATAGTACGTTCACTTTGACCATCCGTCTGAGGATGGTATGCAGTGCTGAAATTTAATCGAGTGCCTAGGGATTGCTGAAAGCTTTTCTAGAAATGCGATGTATACCTTGTATTCCTATCAGAGATGATAGACACTAGCACTCCGTGGAGAGATACAATCTCGTCCACGTACAGCTGAGCTAACTTATCTGAGCTGTGTGTTTCCTTTATAGGTAAGAAGTGGGCTGACTTAGTCAGTCTATCCACTATAACCCAAATAGTATCATTTCCTCTCTTCGTCTTTGTTAACTTGGTGATAAAATCCATAGTCACCATTTCCCACTTCCAGGTGGGAAGTTCAGGCTGTTGTAGTAAACCTGACAGCTTCTAGTGTTCAGCTTTAACTTGCGCGCACGTCAAACATTTGGCTACATAAGTAGCTATAGACTTCTTCAAGCCTATCCACCAATAATTTGCCTTCAAATCCTGGTACATCTTATCACTTCCAGGATGAACAGAATACTTAGAACTATGGGCTTCTTGGAGGATAACATCCCGTAGTCCTCCATAGATTGGAACCCATATTCGTCCATTCAATCTTAGGATTCCATCTTTTCCATATGATAACTGTTCAGCAGTTACTCCCAACTTTTCATTTGGATAGTTAGCTTCCAATACGGCTTCCTTCTGAGCGACTAACAATCTTTCATTCAAACTGTTCTTTAATTCAATGCTCTTGGCATTGATTCTTATGGGCTTCACCCTTTCCTTTCTACTTAAGGCATCGGCGACTACATTTGCCTTGCCTGGATGGTATCGGATTTCACAATCATAATCATTCAGTGTCTCCATCCATCGTCGATGCCTCATGTTCAGATCCTTATGATTAAAGAGATGTTGAAAGCTCTTGTGATCAGAATAGATCACACACTTGGTACCATATAAATAATGTCTCCAAAGTTTTAGTGCAAACACAACGGCACCCAACTCCAAGTCATGGGTGGTGTAATTTTTCTCGTGCACTTTTAGTTGTCGGGAAGCATAGGCAATAACCTTGCCTTTCTGCATGAGCACACACCCCATACCAGTGTGTGATGCGTCGCAGTATACTACAAATTCTTCTATTCCATCAGGCAATGTCAACATGGGAGCATTGCTCAGTCTCTGCTTAAGTATATCAAACGATTCTTGTTGCTTAGGAGCCCAATCAAACTTAATATTCTTTCTAGTTAGCGAAGTTAGGGGTGCTGCAATCCTTGAGAAATTCTCAATAAAACGTCTGTAATATCCTGCCAGTCCCAAAAAGCTACGAATCTCTGTGGGCTTCTTTGGCTCTTGCCAATTCATGACAGCTTCAACCTTAGCGGGATCCACCTGGATACCACGCTCACTAACTACGTTTCCAAGAAACTGGACTTCACGAAACCAAAATTCACACTTTGAAAACTTGGCATAAAGTTTCTCTTGTTGAAGTAGTGAAAGAATACAACGAAGGTGCTTCTCATGGTCAGCTTGATTCTTCAAGTAAATAAGAATATCATCGATGAAGACGATGACAAACTTATCCAAGTAGGGCTTGCAGACGCGATTCATGAGATCCATGAATGCTGCTGGCGCATTAGTGAGCCAAAAAGGCATCACTAAGAACTCGTAATGACCATAACGAGTCCTAATTGCAGTCTTGTGCACATCTTCATCTTTAACCTTCAGTTGATGATAGTCTGACCTCAAATCGATCTTAGAGAAGTAACTTGCCCCTTGCAGTTGATCGAACAGATCGTCGATCCTGGGCAATGGATATCTATTCTTGATAGTGACTTTGTTAAGTTCGCGATAATCGATGCATAGACGCATCGATCCATCCTTCTTCTTTACAAACAGGATTGGTGCTCCCCAAGGAGACGAACTAGGTCTAATAAATCCTTTTGCCAACAAATCATCCAACTGAGTTCTCAACTATTTCATCTCAGTTGGGGCTAACCGGTAAGGTGCGCTTGCAACAGGTGCTGCTCCAGGTATAATGTCGATTCTGAACTCCACTTGCCTATCAGGTGGTTAACCAGGTAGTTCTTCAGGGAATACTTCTGGATATTCAGAAGTGACAGGGATTTCTTCAACCTTGGGCTTCTGTTCATCGATAGTTACCTGTACCATATAAATGACACAACCCTTCTTCAAACACCTTGATGCCTTGAGCATAGACACTTGCTCAGGCAACCCATACCGAGTGTCTCCCTGTATGGTAAGTGGCTCACCATACGGGGTCTTGATCACCACTTGTTTCTTGTTGCAAATGATCTGGGCGTGGTTATGAGATAACCAGTCCATGCCTATAACTATGTCGAAACCAGCTAACTTCAAAGGAAGTAAGGATAACGGAAAAGAATGGTTCCTAATGGATATAAAACATCCATCTAACACAGTCGAGGCTGTCTCTAAGGTACCATCAGCCAATTCTACCTCATATTTCACGCTTAAAGTTTTAACAGGTAAATTCAACAACTTACAAAACTTATCATCTACAAATGACTTATCCAAGCCCGAATCAAATAACACCCTTGCATAAACATCATTAACAATGAAGGTACCTGTCATCACGTTATCGTCCTGAACGGCTTCTCGTGCATCCATTCGAAAGACCCTAGTGTTTTTTTAAACACCCACCTTAACTGTTATACAGGGGAAGAATCCACTAAAAAGTGGATTTTGCCTAAATAGTATAAGAAGGATTGTGATGATGACATGTGGCACTCCTAATAAGTAGGAATAAAGGGCATTTTGGTCCTTATAAATAGGAGTAAAAATGACATGTGACACTCCTTTTGTTATTTAAAAATACAACAAAAAAATCTAGTACAAAAAAATTGAGCACAAATAAATCTAGTACAAAAAAATATAGCACAAAATATGTAGTACAAAAAAATATAGCACAAATAAATCTAGTACAAAAAAATATAGCACAAATAAATCTAGTACAAAAAAATATAGCACAAAAAAATTCAGCAAAAAATGTAGTACAAAAAAATTCAGCACAAAAAATTGAAAAAAAAAATTAAGACAAAAAAATTAAGCACAAAAAATTTAGCACAAAAATATAGTACAAAAATTTAGCATAAAAAATGTTATACAATATAGAAATACAACACATTTTAGTGGGTTTTTTTAGTCTTCATATTTTATATAGTAATATGGTACTAAAATTAAAGATAAAAAAAACGTTCGATTTTATAGTGAAATTTTTATGAAAAAGTAATGTCGTATAAAAAAGTTATGAACGTTTAAAAAACGGGGGTGGAATATGCATGTGTCTTGCATGTGAAGATAGAAAGTTCATAAATAGAATATTCACAAGATACCCTTGCACTCCTCCTTTTTCCAAATTTTCATCTTAACCATTGATTTGAAAAATGAATGGTTAAGATTCTTTCTTATTCTACTTAGGTAAAATAAACTTTTTATTTGATATTATCCCCTGTTATACATTCGGTGTCATATACTCTCTTATTTCTTTATATACGTGCGAATTGTATATATTATTTCCAAAAACTAAACCAAAGTTGTTAAAAGTCGATTTTCTTTTTTTTAAAAAACCCCATATTCTCTCTATGAAGAAACCTCTCTATTCTTAAAGATAGATGTGAGATTTGTCTATGTCTCAGACCCTACCATTAACTATGTTATTTGCGAGATTTACTGGGTATACTTGTTGTCGTTGTACCCTATTTGCTCTTTGGGTTCGCCACGTCGCAAGTTTTGGATGACTCCCGATTAGATGTGCATAGATGATATCACCTATACATATCTTCTTCATTAATATCTTAATCATCGATGTATTACTATTTACCACGTTTAAGCATGACAAATTCTTTGATGGCTTTGAAGATTAATATTAACCAAGTCAAATATAACTATGAATTATATACATGACATGTTACTTAACCCATCAACTCTTACCTATTCTGAACAGGACTAGGTAATAGGAATTTTTATTATAATAAATCAATAATCAAACTTTCAAAACGTGCCACACGATTTTCAACAAAGGGGTCCGTGTGTCTTTTGCATTACATTAACTTAAGTGAGTTATTTTATGAATTAGTACATTTTTTTATGAGTGAATAGCGTTTATTTTTTTATTTTTCCTTTTCACAAATTAAATTTTTTTTTTGAATGGTAACTTTCATTAAAAACCACAACAGCCGACCCAAATCGGACCGACCAAACAAACTACAAAGAAAAACGAACTTAAAGTCAATATGCGATTGTGCCTCACAAACTAATTTGAAGTCAATATGCGATTGTGCCACTTATCCACAAGAAAAACGAACTTAAAGTTATTAAATTTGTATGTACATGCGTGTTTTTAAGTAGTCACAAAGTTTCTTTTTAATGACTTTTTAGTATTTATAAAAACGACAGTCTTAAACTAGCTTTAAAGTAATGGTGATTTTATTTTTATTTTTTGAAAAGGGGTTCAATTTCATGCACCACTTATTGTAGTAGTATTTAATCTAACTTAATATATATAACCAAGTAGCAAATTTATTTAACAATTACAAATTATTTTACAAATGAAAAATCTACTGTATTAATGTGCCAACTGCATCCACCAAATACATGTATTAATATGCTCATGTATTACTTAAGAGATGTTTCTGATACAATTTTTGAAATTACTAAGCAAAATTTACATTTTTGTATGTTAACTGAGTTTGACAAATTCTCTTGGGCAACTAAAATATATAACTGCTAGCCAAGTCAACTTATGGGATTATGATATCAACCAGTGTTCCTAATACTTCGTATTGGTTTTTGTCTATGACTATTTCCAAAACCAACCACCCTTAACTCCTTATAAATACAACATGACTTGTGTTTTTGTAAATACAGCACAACCCAACTCAATACAATATAAAGATTTGTACTTAAAACCCTTTTCGATACAATTATTATGGTGAAGATGAATATCATAAGCTTCTTATCTCTTTTTCTTTCTCTCATTCTTTCTATTGCTACAGCATCCTCAAACTCAGGTTTGTCATCAAGTTACTATGACCGAGTGTGCCCTGAAGCTCTCCCGACCATCAAACGTGTGGTGGAGGATGCATTGGCACAAGAACGCCGCATGGGCGCTTCTCTATTGCGTCTTCATTTTCATGATTGTTTTGTTAACGTAAGTAACTTCTTTCTACCAACTTATAATTGAAATTTTGCAATAGTTATCCATCATAATAGAACTAACACATTCATATGGTTATTAGACCAATCATATAAACAAGTCACCTATGAATTCATTAAGTGTTCAAGTTGATAACAACAATAGCAGTTTTGCACATTGCAATACGATAGGCTCATGTAATATAAACATTTATCTTAATGTTCTTCTACTTTAAAAAGTTAATTTGTTTTTATTTGTTATTAGATTAAACATGTAAATTTCATCAAACTTATGTACCTTTGCAAAACTGAGCAATCAAAAACTTCCATTATACTTTCTATTGATTTGACAACAATTTTAAATTTCCGACGTTTAATAACTATATTGTTTTTATATAATAATGATGCAATAATTAGTAACTTATGAATAAGGTGTTGCAAGATGAAGTGTTATCTTGTATAGCAATGTTTGCATTTAAGAGATTGGAAAGTGTTGGTGTTATTTTTTGAGATTATTTTCTATATGATATGATGCAGGGATGTGATGCTTCCATACTTTTGGATCAAACGTCAACAATAGATAGTGAGAAAAATGCAGGCCCCAATGCAAATTCAGCCCGGGGATTTGAGGTTATTGACAAAATCAAAGATGAGGTCGACAAAGTTTGTGGTCGCCATGTGGTTTCTTGTGCTGATATCTTAGCTGTTGCTGCTCGTGATTCTGTCGTTGGGGTAAGTAAAATACACTTAACAAGTTTCCAATAGTTCAACCGAGTATACCTATGTGGTACAACTTGGCATGCATATTTTCATCAAAGATATTATTTTGCAATATATGTTCAAAAAAAAAGTTTGTATGATATGATGATGCATTTTTTTAAGGTAATTCTAAAACTTTCATGGTATGCAGCTTGGTGGCCCATCATGGAAAGTGAAGCTTGGAAGAAGAGACTCAACCACGGCTAGCCAAACCGCAGCTAACGCCAACATCCCAGCACCGTCCATGGACTTACCCGCCCTGATAAAAAACTTCGAGGATCAAGGGCTAGATGAGGAGGACTTGGTTGTACTTTCAGGTGCACACACTCTAGGGTTTGCTCAGTGTCGAACGTTTAGGCCTCGTATTTACAGTGATACCAATATAGATCCAGCCTTTGCGAGCCATCTTCGAACCATTTGTCCACAAGTTGGGGGTGACTCAACCCTCGCACCACTTGACCCGACACCAAGCTCGTTTGACGTAAAATACTTCACTAATTTGGTGAGTAAAAAAGGGCTTTTGAACTCTGATCAAGCAATATTTAGTGGTGGCGAAACTGCTGAGCTTGTTTCGAAATATAGTGGTTCCCACGAAGAATTCTGGGAGGATTTCGCAGAATCTATGATTAAAATGGGTGATATAAAGCCATTAACAGGGAATAGAGGTGAAATTCGCAACAACTGCAGAAAAGTTAATTCAAATTATTAAAAGTCGGTCGAGCTGGTTGAATTCTTTTATGATAACTTATTATATTATGAATTTCCAGGTTTTGTTTTCTACTTTTGTTGTCGGGATGTTGATTTCTTGAAAAAAATGTAGTTTTATGTATATTTTCAAATTAAATTGTTTGTAATTTGTTTTTTATTTTGTTAAACAATAATATATGTTCTTTGTGTGTATATTAATGTTTGTTGACAAAAGATCAAATACAAATAAACTGAACCCTACTAAACATACAAATTGAAGGAAAAGTAAAAAATACAAGGTGGTTTTTTGTAATTACCACCAACTATCAAAGTTACTATACAAATGTGAACTCAATCAAAAATACTAAAAAACACAAAAAAAAAAATTTAATATTTTTTATAAAAAAATCGCTACATTTTGTTACAAAAAAAAATTTTTGCTACTAAAAGTAGCGATTTTAAAAAAAAATATATATATTTTGTGTGTTTTTTTTAGATTTTTTTAGGCTTTAGTTTTTAGCATTTTAGCTTGGGTGGGGGGGGGGGGGGGATTAGGTTTTTGGGGTGGGCGAGGGGGGTTTAGGTTTTTTTTTTTTTTGATGGGGGGGGGGGGGGGGGTTAGGTTTTAGCGGAGGGGGGTGTTGGGTTTTTTTTTAGGTTTTTTAGATACATTTGTAGAGTAACTTTGATAGTTATTGATAATTACAAAAATGTCTCCTTGTGTTTTTAACTTTTCCTTCAATTTGTATGTTTAGTATCTTAAGATTATTTGTACAAAAACTTCCCCAATGTTTGTTATCTTTATTACTTTTTATCGTCACAAATTAAGTCCTTCTCATCTTTTTTCTAGCTTGCTTATTGTATTAGGGGCTGTTTGGTAGCCTCTGAATGGTCATTAAGAGGCTACCTCTTAATGGAACCATTAAGAATTTTACCAATGAGAATGTAGAAGAATGTGACATGTGATGATTTATCATTCAGAGGTTACCTCTTAACCATTCAGACTTGAGGTTACCTCTTATTCATTCAGAGGTTTTAAACCATTAAGATGTAGCATCTGAATGGTCATTAAGAGGCTACCAAACAGCCCCTTAGTAATAGAAACAAGTTATTTCCATATTTGAATCATTTATCTTTTCTACAGGTAAAAAGTTATGAATCTATTTCAATAGCTTAGATTTTTCTTCTAATAATTATTTATATTAGAGTAAATTACGTTTTTGGCCCTTGTGGTTATATCACTTTTACTATATTAGCCCAAAATAAGAATTTTTAACATATCTGCCCCTATGGTTTCTATAACTAACCATTTTGGCCCCTAAGTCTAGAGATCATGGGGGCCAAAATGGTTAGTTATAGAGACCATGGGGGCTAAAATGGTTAGACTTAGGCCAAAATGGTTAGTTATAGAAACCATAGGGGCAAATATGTTAAAAATTCTTATTTTGGGCTAATATAGTAAAAGTGATATAACCACAGGGGCCAAAAACGTAATTTACTCTTTATATTATGGTCAATACAGTATTCATACCTTTAAAGGATGCAAGTTACGTAAATTTACATGAAGGATTACTGGATTAGTTCTTAATAAAGATATGCCGGGAAGATTGTATCTAAAATTGATTACGTCACTCATATATGTTTTTTTTTTCAACAATACTTAAGCACAAACTAATGTAGTTTTAATAATGAATAGTAGTAAGACCCGTGTGCAAACAAGGATGGTTTTTAGAAAACCATGCATAACACCTTTTAATAGAAAATATAGATAGGTGTATAGATATTGTACCAAAATGTGTTATCTATTATAGCAAATAGACAACTATAAACATAGATCATCGGTTAATATATTAGTTACATACGACTATTTCCATTCTCCTATACAAAAAAAGGGTGTATCCACCCATTGACAATGTAAATTGTTTATAGACATAAGTACATATAAAAGATGTCTAACAAACTTAATAGAATTTGAATACAACTTAAGTTTCAACAAACATTAACTACGAACACACGATCACCTACCTCAACAACTTTCATCACAACTCAATCCAGAGCGTGTTACTGTCACACCCCGATATTTCCACGTATTACCGGTGGGCCCGGT